>CM023618.1:19390973-20713473 GCA_013358685.1 Antennarius maculatus | reverse complement strand
TTCCTACAGAGGCCTGTTGCTGTACTGTAACACGAGGAGGTTTCTTGCCAGGCTGCCATGTTGAAAGCAGACACTAGGGGTGGATTGTGGGGGGGGGTCACATGCACTAACATGCACTTTAGGCTGGGGAGGCTGCCAAAACAAAGAATAGGGGTGCTCGGATTACGGTGCAGACACACCGGCGGTGTGTCACCAGTCGGGACATCGCTGTACCAAACAGCGAAGAGCTGACTACTGTTATAATGTTCATAATGGTGTAGTGCAGACCTCGACTCTGATCTGGTTCATTCATTCATTCATTCATTCATTCATTCATTCAGCTGCTTCACCTGAGAAATGAGCCAACATCACTCATGGTTTTTTCCCACATTGCATTGGGATGAAGGGAGAATTCTGTTTCATTTTATCTCCCTGAATTAAAGGATTTTAAAAACCTGTCAGCTTTCGTTTCACCTTCACGCGTCTCCGTTTCACGGCTGTGCGACTCTTTGTGTTTGCCGTTACTTTAATGCTCATCTGAAGTTCTCAGCTGCTCCAGAGCTCCTCAGAGGACAATAAAGGAACAGTCATCGTGTCTGAGCGAGAGGCATTGACGCTGCAGGCGAGGTTCCTCCATGGCAGCCGGGTAACTCCAGGACAGGGATAAGTCTATTTGTGGGAAACGGGACCCCTAATCTGATAGCTCTGACCTTCTGACCTCCATTCTGCTAGCCCACCCCCCGTCTTCTATTCTCTGGCTGTCCCACACTGTCACTGACTCACATTCACTGGGAGGAGATCCTCAACATGTGAGTGAGGATGTCATTAAAATTAGGCATAAAATTCAGGCGTAAAATTTGTGCTCTGTGGTGAAGCAGTTTAGAAGCACTAAAAGCACCAGAAGTTAGTCTGAGCTGCCTATAAGCTTTAAATATAACTTTAAAGCCTTGAATGGGCCCTTTATTGATTAATGCAACCTATTGCTCGGAGATACAGTCAGAAGACTGAGATGATGATCTCTGTGGAATCTGATTCTGTCTTTTATTTTTCCAGTTATTTAAATCGTCACATGCGTGCACATTGCCGCTCAGCTGTGACACGCTGCATGGCGTGTTCCAGCTGTATGTTCACTGGGTTACACGTTGGTTTCATGCTTTTTTTTCAGTGCTGCCACTTGTACACATTTGTGTCTGCACACGTGTTCCGACCACATGTGTGCTTGTCCGTGTCTGTGGATTGAATTTGTTTGCATCTTTTAAAGTTCCCAGCCATGAAACCAGTCTGATCTGAATGGTTGTGTAACCACTGAGGTTGTGACTACACTGGGACTCACAGTGAGAGGTCAGTGACCTCCTCTTGCTGAAATAACACCAGTGAAGGTGCAGGGGGTGGCGGGGGGGGGCAAAAGGCCTGAAGAGGATGGACCTTCATGTTTTTGTATCGTCAACCTGTGCTCCAGCATGCGTCTGGTTTTCAGACTCTGTTTGTACAGCGGTTACACTCGAGGTGAAAATGACTCGCTGTGGTGTCGGCTTGACTGACTAAAAGCTCTTTCAACGACAAAGTGCATGTATGACTAGTTCTTTTTTTTTTATATCCTAAATTATTCACAAAAGCTATATTTAGCGTTGTTGAAACTGGAACGCTACACATGAAATTCAATATATGACAGACAGTCAACATGACATAAGATCCCGCTGTGCAGCCACAGATAATTTGACGCCTCCGGGCCCTCGAGGATTATGTTTAGCAGGTTTAGTTTGTGGTGTAATTAGCCGGTCATTCATGGTCTCGCTGATGGTCTCAGACTCATTCCTGGGTTTGGGTTTCATGCTTTTTGTCCATATAGTGTGAGGACAGACTTCAAGGATTTGCACAAACATTCTTGGCATGAAATCAATATTTTGAACCTCTGTCAAGAGTTAATATCTACACCTGCACCTTTTTTTGTCACTGGATATTTTTTTTTATTTGGTGGGAAGGTTGGGCTTGTAAAAGTGAAAAGTTCATTTAATTTCAAGGGGTCTGGATAAAACCTGGATAAGCCTACTAAACAAAAACGTTTTTTCTTCGCTCATGAATTGGTAGGTTTTGATGCAACACCTTTGGTTGTCCATGCTGTGATGAACATTTATTAAACATTTCACAATGGCTTTTTAAAAAAAATAAATTATCCATAAAATACTTGTGTAATCACACAATGCAATCAAGCTTAATTTTTATGAAGAAGAACTTTGGTGGCCATGTCATCATGGTGATCAGTAGTTGAGAAGAGAACCATAGGCTTTTGACAAGTTCAAGACATGTTGACAGGATAGTAAATACAGATAACTGAAGATAAAAAAAAAGCTTTAACTGAAAATTTTAAAAAAGTATGACTTTTATTAAGTGAAATTTTGTGTTTGTCTAGTCAGAATATTCCTTAAATTAACAACTGCTTTGTGAGAGTCGTGACACCCGCATATTTAGGCAGGTGG
This sequence comes from Antennarius maculatus, assembly GCA_013358685.1. Lineage (NCBI taxonomy): Eukaryota > Metazoa > Chordata > Actinopteri > Lophiiformes > Antennariidae > Antennarius > Antennarius maculatus. The sequence goes on along the minus strand of CM023618.1, from coordinate 20,711,017 downwards.
CTTTTTTTTTTTTCACTCCACATGAGCATCTTAAAATTTGATTGCTGTCATACAGAAACACAATCAGTTATCGCTATCTAGTTATCATTGTAGTGGAATAACAGCAATTTAACCTCAGACAGGAACCTTGAGCAGATCAACACTCAATGTGAATGACTCTGTTTTCACAGCCTGAGAGAGATGATTATTAATCGTTAACGATAATACGAAATACTCAAATCATGGACAAGTATCTGTCAAAATGTAGTATTTCATTCACAAATGATGTTGCCATAGCGACCAACAGCCAGCTTACGTCACTTCATCATTCTGATTGATGTTGAGCAGCGTTAAGGAGCCTTTAAGGTGAAATCAGCAGAAGCTAAAGTGAATGACTGTTGTAATGTCTGGGTTGATGTCTGGTGAGTTGTGTGTAATTAAAAAACATCACATCACGCTACTGGGACTTCCCGCACAGATGGAAAGTATAGGTCAAAAGAGGACTTTCTGATCCTAACTGTATCTATATTTGTCTAACCTATACAGTCTTTAGGTTACTGATGTCTGGCTTTTATGAACTTTGTTGAAGTTATTGCTCATTGTTTCTAATATATTATGTTCTGTAATCCTACTTAAATAAATCAGAGAGACATAGAGGGTAGAGCTAACGTTTAAAGCTAATCATTACCCCATAGTGAACCTATGGGTAATAAACCTGGGGTTTATTAACCGGGCCCCCACACAAGCATTATGTTTATTTTGGTTTACAGCTTTGATCACTGAGTCTGAAACACAAAAGTTGGCTTGTGACTAATTTAATGTTTCCTGAAACATTTTGTATTGTAACTTGTCTTGCATAGCATTGCCCCAAACTCACCTTGATAATGAGTTATTTTCCCACAGTCGTCTTCCTGGTGTAATTAAATTCTTTATCTTTGACAGTTTTAGAATTAATTTCTTAGGTAAGATTGTTTTACTGAGCTGCGACTAGAAAACCTTAAATAATTCTTTCTTTGTTCTTTTAATATCAGAATTTGTTCTAATCATCTGACTTGATAAATACATTAATAGTCCTTTATCGCTAAGATGCTTATTATAAGACACAGTATGTGTCTTTCATTGAAATATTTGCTGGGGCAAAATAAGTAAAAATACCTTCTCCTTGTGACAAATGATCTCCATCGTGTTATTTTCTTTAGTTGGCCGCAGTCAACTAGTTCGGCAGGTTATCCACACTTTCTATAATACAAAATCAGAATATTTTATTGATCCCTGAGGGTGGAATTGCTTTCTGTTCCAGATGCCCTGCTACAGGACGTATCTACAATGTCAGAATAAGAATAAATAATTGAGAATTAAGAATGAAGAGCAAAGGAATTAGGGATAAAAAAGAGAATAAATAAAATATTTTCCCTCTTAATTTCCCTTTGGGGATTACACAAGTATAGAAAATAAAAAATAAAAATAGTATATAATAAACATAATTTCTCGGCCACTACTTTTGTCAGACGAAACAACCGTAATTTTGCAAACACTGTGGAATCATCAGCGACCTCAGGCCATAACATCAAACTGTAAAATTTCCAAGCTAGTTTCAGGACATCTCAATAAGCACCCTAAACTGTTAGAGGAATGGCAGTATGCTGAGCATTTGCAATCATTCCTTCCTGTCAACAGCTGGGGTTACATGTGCAAAAAGCCTCCCTTTATTTTAAACCCTGCTCCAGTTCGAGACACTTGCAAACACCTCTTGTTCCTTTTATCGCTAAGCTACCATTAGCAGGTGTCGAGGGTCTCTGTCAACCGCTCACATGGGCAGTATGAGAAACCAGTCTGGACAAGACAGACGGACCTGGTTTACTGTGTAACCACAGAACAATGAAAATAGGGGGTATTGACTGAACTGAACACTAAAAGGAGAAAAGCCTTAATTTGCTCTGGTTGATTGAATGTCTTTATATTCAGTGATTTGATGTTATGCTTTTTCATACTTAATTTCCTACGAGAATAGAATGATTTAACATGTCAGCATCACACATGAACTTTGCCAATAATTGGTTGCATTATGGCGCTGGATGAAGTTTAGCACCATTGATGAGAGAGGATTCAGCATAGCTCCTCACGTTTCAAAAGAAAAATCAAGTGTGTCACGACCACGATTTCTGCTGCTGCACAGTTTGGTTTTTTGTTATGGTGTTCTAACAAAGAGGACAAGTCGGGGGAAACAAATTGCCCTTCTCTTTAAAATGTTGAAAGCGTCTGTATTGTGCTTTGAAAGACAACACTGCCGTAATTCTGAGGTATCCATCAGCAGGAGAGACTGCTTTTCAATGCAGTGACAAAAGGAAAAGGAGGAGTAAGGAGGAGTTAGGAGAGGAAATATTGCCAGGGAAGCCAATGCGGAGTGCACCTCCTCCTGCTCCCCCCCTTAACTTTTTTGAATGAGACACTCCTCTCACTTTTCCTCTTTAACTTGTAGAGTGTGTGTGGAAAGCGTGCTAGTTGTCTGGACATGTCATAGTTCACTCTGGAAGCCTGATCTTGCGGTTGGACGTGGTCAAGTCTTGATGTGATGTCTAACATGCAGACCCAGTTGGGAGTTTTATTTTTGTCGGCCTTGTGGGTGGTCAACTGTGATGCTTGGTTCTGGACCTGGACTGCTACTACAACTGTGGCTCCAACAGTGGACATTGAGGGATCTGGAAGTCCAGCAGGTAGTGGAGAACCACCATCAGAGAACACTGCAATCATTGGAGTGGAGATAATTGATGAGAGACATGAGATCCAAACGCTCAAACAGACTTGGGATGAGACCACTGAGGCTCCTCAGCTGACCACTGCAGCACTAATGGGGATTGAAAATGCATCAGAAAGGGGAACAACAGGGATCCCACCAGACATTAAACCTGGTAATGGCATATCTTCACATAAGGGCTTGGGTTCTGGAGGAGCTAATCATTTTAGGTTCACAGGAAGTTTATCAGAAACTCAATCTTTGCTTGAGTCTGAAATCACAACAGATGCTGGGTCAGGTCCTTGGTCTGGCTCAGGAAACAGGTCCGAAGATGTTTCTGGAACAGGACTTGATGGCGGTCGGGGATCCAGTGATGAAACAGACAGGTTTCATAAGAAAAAGCATCAAGTAGACCTCACAAGAGGAGACAGCAAAGTCAAAACTAACTCTAGTTCTGACTTCACACAAGACATTTTACTAACCTCAGTTGCAGGCAACCACTCTGTAGACAGTAGTGAGCCAACAAACACCAGTCAACTAGTGGAAGTTACTCAGTTGCCAGATGGTGAATCAACAGCTCAGGGTGAAGTTTTATTAAACCAAGTGTTAGAAACTAGACAAGCTTTATCTTCCAGCCAGGAATCCTCTACAGCTCAAACACCAACCAGTATCCAGGATATGTTAATTACTCATGTAGAAGCAGCTAGTAAGAAACCAGACACAGCATCATTTCCTGTAATTGCTCAGTCTCAAGTGCCAAGTCACGTTTCAGCAGTTAGCGAGAAGGTGATGTCTATCCATGTGGTCAGTACTACTCAAAAATCATTAAGAAAGAAAGAAACCAGCCAATCAACATTAATAAGCCAGGCAGTCATAGGTAAGTCTACACCTGGAAGCCACACAGAAGAACCTAAATCCTCACAATGCTTGTTCATAGATTCTCCTCTTCCTTTCTGTACCTCTATGGTTGGAAAATTGTTTCTTGTGCCCAATTTCCTCAACCACAGCACTGTGGAGGAAGTCCAGGTACTCCTTAATGAATGGGCGTGGCTGTTGAGGTCACATTGTCACCATAGCGTGGAATGGTTTTTCTGCCTCCTCTTGGTACCTAAGTGTGGTTCTCTGGTCCCACTGTCGCTGTTGCCTTGTCGGAGTTTCTGCGAAGTCCTGCGGGACAGTTGCTGGTCTCTTCTGGATGAGGGACGCCTCCCTGTGGAGTGCCACACTCTACCAGACGAGGAGGATGATGGGTATCAGTGCTTGTCAGTTAGTAACCAGAAAGGTAATCACTGGTTCAAATGAATTCTGGAGTCGAAATTCATTTTGAAACAGTTTCCAATGACCCTCATCCCCACGTTGTCTGTTTAACCATCCACTACCCTCCAAAGAACCTTCAGTTATCCCTCACTACAGCTGAACATATTAACAATGTGTTGGTTATAATGCCCATCAAAACAATGATGTAACTAGGACTACACCCTAACAAGCATGGTGCCTGCTCTCCTTCAAGTGTTGCATGTAGGTCCTTTATCCTTTGACTTGCATGTGATATAATGCATAAATGTCTTCATGAAACACACACCACACACAGACGCTCACACACACACAGAGTTCAATTAATTTATTGTTTCAATCCTTTGTGTGTAAATAATGTAAATCCTGCTCATGGACATGCAGTCTATAGTGGAAACAGATGCACAAAAAATAACTGTACAAATAATAAATGTTCACGAAAAGATTGTTAGTTTTGCAGTTCCAAATACAAACTGGAATATTAAGAGAAAGTTCTTCATCTAAAAATGTTTCCAATAATAACACAAATTCAAGAAGTTTTATTTGTTTTTCTGCCTGAGGAAAATTTGTCTTCTGTTTGCTTAACTCTTTGGAGTTATAGCAGGGATTTATGTTCTATATTAGCTTTGCCTGACCTAAATATCTGATGTGAACATACATATAACAGAGGTCAGTCTTGTGTAAACAAATTGGACATGAAACACAGAAAATAATTTAGCGTAGAGATTTTCATGTGTCCTTTGACAGCGAGCGGCTTGCGGTCAGTTTTATGTCATCCTTTGAATGGGTAAATTAATTTGTGGTGCATGGGAAGCGTTTATGTTTTTTCACAGTGCAGCATATTGATAAATATCTTGATGATATAATCTTACATAAAAAGGAACATTGTGCAAAATGTACATCTGGTTCTGGCTTGTAAATACCAAGAGTGACGCAGGTTATCATAGCAATGAAGGAGAAGATGCCTTAGCGGTTATTTAAGTGAGAACATCCTGTTTTCTTGGGTCCTTTTCAAACAATCTAACAGGAGAAAATCTATTTCTGTGAGTGAGCTGCACCTTGAATTATGACCGGCTTTGAAGCTCCATCCCTGGTACTGGGCTGTGGTCCTGCCCTCACACTCGGCACATATCACCAGGGCTTTGGTGTCTTTATACAGCCTCACTATCTGTCTGACAGCTTGCTTCACTGACAGCCATGAGAGGAAAAGAGGCGTCCAGACCCGAGCAGATTTGTATTTGACTTGTTTCTCTGTGCCACTGTGCAAAGATGGTTGTTTGGATGGCTCCATCAGTGAGATTAGGGCTTGTGGAGTTAGCTTTTGTGTTAGCTAAATGCTTCAATTACTTAAACAAGTGTGAGGACATTTTAGCAGTTTTGTATTGTTTTGTATGAGAGCGCAAAGAAATAGTCCCGACATTACAAATAGAAACATAAAAAATGATCTTCTGCTAAATTTATACCCTGAGGTGAGCATACAGCGATCCACCACCAACACATGTGTTTGCATGTAAGATTAGATTCCAGGTATCACTGAAGGGCTTTAAATCATCTTTTTGATAGGCATAAGTTTACACCAGCCAGGAACATCTGTTTCCACTCATTTGCAGATGTAAAAATGTAAAAAAGACTGCTGTATGTGGTAGTGATGGCTGAAATGGAAGGTTGAATAAAGACAATGTGATAAATTACTACTATCCTTGTCATCTTTGACAAGGATCTTGTCTATTATCCAAGGCATCTTTGTCACTATATGTTGAAGATGACTACTGTAAATAAAGTGGAAGCTGCTACTGAGCCCTTAAATCAACATGATGATCAGTTACCAACAGACATCATGTGCCTCTGTCAGGAGCTGGTAGTCGTGATAATTAAGTTTAAAATGGTAAAAATGTGGATTTGGGATCAGAAAAGATTGAGGTCACACATAACATCAAAGTATGGTGTTCCAAGGCTTTACTGTTGAGTTTCATAGTGCAATAACTTTATCTTGGGTTGTTTTCTCAGGCAGTCTTCCCTTTCCTTTCCCGAGTCCTTTGACCTCTCATATTCATTGATCAAAACCCATCGTCCTATTAAGCATCTGGTGAGCTTTGCACTGATTTGTGGGTGATGGACACTCATTTGGGTCTTAATAGCATCCCTCCTCTCCATCATTAAGGTATGAACTGTCAGGAATATTTCATGATATTCTTATCACTTGGTATTTTGGATTTCGTTTAAGTGGGCCATCAGTGTGGGGAAAGGAATGCTACACTTTGAGAAGACGTGACATACTTAAAGTTAACTTAAGAAAAAAAGTTGTCAGATATGGTTATTTCTCAATGCGGGTGGGAGGATACCCTGTAGTAAGACAAGATTGCTCAGACACAATTGCCCTTTCAATAATGTTTTTCCATGGTTACCCTTCTCTAGCTTAAGAAGAGCAGCCATTCATATTGGGAGAGGGGAGAGAGGTCAACTGCATTTATTTTTGGACAGGTTCTAATGGTGAACTATGCTATATGAGGACTTCCATTTTCATTTTTGACCATCCAAAAGCTGCCCTGATCTCCGCTGTGGGGCTCTGTGAACACAGAAATCATGCTGTCTGGCTAATAAACATTTTTCTTTATTTGGTATCTGAGAGTTGGTCCATCCAATCTGTTTGTGGACCTCATTGTGGCGGCTGCAGTTCCGTTGAGCTGAGACTGATATTGTATCTCACGACATGAAGGGCCGAAGCTGGCTCCAGCTCATCAGTGTCGTGCCTACCAGGGAATCCTTTTGAGTTGGCTCTCATTGGGGGTGGATGGGTTGTGGGATTCCAATTATGGGCACAATATAGTCTGACTTTATTGCTGCCAGAGACTCGTTGCCTTCTTGGGTAGGTATTGCACAAGTACAAAATGATAACCAATGAAGCGGTGTTTCAAAGCATGGTCCTGAAGCTGTAGGGGATTCAGAAGGGGATCATGTGGCAAAAGTTTTGCTGGCACCACACATATTGGCTGAAAAGTTTGCCTCTTACAGGTAGAAAACTTGAAGTGGATCAAACAACTCCTTCCCCAAAGAGTAAAGTCCACAGCTTGATGTAGATCCACATTCCTGCTTGTGGTTTAGGAATTATAGCGGCGTCTTCAGAGGGGCCAAAATGACGCCCCCTTCCTGGACTATCATGTGGTTCTTGGTTAGGTTTTGCTTAAAGAAAAATAATGCTCAGTAGTTGTAAAAACAATAGTGTCAATGTATTCAAAACATTCATTTTGAATTTTCAATTTATTGCTTCATTATAAAAGAACAAGACTAATCGTGTAAATCCCTATAAATTAAGATAACATTCTATAAAGTAATCATGGGAGAGAGATGTTAGTTGTTGCAAGCATTGAGTTACTGTAGGCTTTCTGAAACAAGTATAAGGAAACATCTTAAATATACTAAAACACATATTTTGTTTAAATTAAGTCTTAACGGAGGGAAATGGAAAGAAAAAGTAAACTCAGACCATGCTTCAAATGCTAGAAATATTGTTTGGTTGCAAAAGTTTTCTTTTTAGAGATTTGACCCTGGGACAACTACCAAACACATTACAGATATGTGCAGTGTATTCTTTTAACCCGCATCTTATACAACATAATATTTTACCGTATAACAAACTGATTTTACCACAGAGAATCAATTGAAAAGCCTTGAACTAGACACGCTGGAGACCATGAGCTCAGATCAGGATCAAATCAGCAGAACTCAAACACATCTAAACCAGATTGGACTGACTTTTATATCAGTGGGTTGCCAAACACTACAGATATAATTTATGAGGGGTTGCTCATTGCCTGGTCTCCATAGGGGGAATCCTGGTGCTTCAATCATAGCTCAGACCTCTGACCAGAGTGAGATGTACGATTATTGGCGTTGTCAGCAGGCCTCCAGACATGTTTGAAATGGTGATGGAGCATGTAGTCAGTGAAACCACCAAGTTTCCTGGATCTATCCAGATGTCCAAATGTTTTTCCGGGGATTATAGAGCATCCTGGACTTCCCAAAGCTGTATATACAGTCTCACAGTGTATATACAGCTTTATCAACAGGGCAGCACAAACTCTGGCAAGATGTCCTAGAATGCTAAGAAATAAAAAAGAGTGGGGTTTGTTACCCAGAAGTCAATAAACTAGCACCATAAACCCAGCACCTCTCCATCTATCAACGATCCCTTTCTATACCTCAGTGATGCCGAGCCTGTCATTCATTAACAAAAGCTACTTGGAAAACCTGAATTGAGATGAGTAAAATGATAATGAGCCTTTTGTATACCCATGAAGTTTTGATCTCTGAGGTGGAACGAACGGCCGGCCTTTTGGTGACAATGCACATTTCAGCAAAAGCATTTTTCTGCCACCCCGAAGTGGGTCCATTTTTTTTCATCCTATAATGAATTTGATTTCATTCATATTTCCAGAACTTCTTTTATTCTTAAGCAGTGCATCAGTGTTACATCAACTGGTTATGAGTGTTACCGACTTTTTCTTCTTTTTAATAAAATTTTGACATTATCTAGAGGAGGGAACATCTGATTGGCCGTGTGTGATGACTGATAGATAAGGTGTTTCACTAATTGGATGTTTGGGAAGCTTGGAGCATGAGTGCATGTATGAAAAAAAAAAAGAAATCACAGTTTGAAGATAGACAGAGATAGTCATAAACGCTGAAACTGTCATACCATTCCCTTACATTCCAGCTTACTTAAGGTCTTGAGGATCAATCTGCTAACAAATCAAAATGTCTTTGTGTCGGTTTTTATTCGCTCGCATGCTAACCTCAGCACCCATAGCAGGAGAATTTTTCCCTCCGTGATGGATTTCCCTATTGAATTACAACGCTTTGGCCTTCATCAAACCTCTTGCTCATAAATGTGAGTCAGTTCCAACATGTGAAGACAAGCCCACCCTCGGGGGTTCTCCTTCAGACTATCAGAGTAAACATCAGGTTTGCCTGGAGCTTATAAAAGTTTTACTGGCATCCACAAAGGAGTTAAAGATTCGGTCTACCTAAAGTGTTCTGAGTGAGGATATACAGAGTGTTTAAGTATGAGGTTCTCTCTTAGGTCAGACTCAAATGAAAGCATCTTTCTCAAAAAAGAGAGCACAGGCCTTCGGGTTCTGCTAACGCATCTCAAGTGTTTAGGCTCTCAACAAAGCCGACTGCAGAGCCTGCTGATCTCCAGTACTCGGACCAGCAGGGAGGCTTTGAACCAGGAATAAAGCTTTCACATTACCCACCAAGTGGTAAACCAAACCATTTGCTCAAAGCACCAGAAACTGTGTCAAGTGTTCCTCTCAAAACAGGGATTTTTTTCTTTTCTTCTTCTTTTTCAGTTTGTCTATAGACAAGAGAAAATATCATTTTTGATCAAAGCAGAAAGTTTTGAAGCCAGTGTGAGTTTTTGTTGTTGTTTTTTTTTTACCATTGTGCTCTACAATGTTCGTTCCTTGTGTTTCGGAAAAGGCTGAGTTATTATGCAGTGACCTTACCAGAGTCACCCTGGGTGATGGAAGAATGAGTCAAGATATGCAAGAGGCCCAGCTGTTGCTCCCCATGTGTCCCCGGGGGCAATGGCATTTGGCAGATGTCACACAAGTTAGAAGGGTTTTTGGCTCCTCGGGAATGTGAAGCATCTCTTTTCACAGGATTCTGTCTATAATAGATTGATAAATGATCAAGATTGTTTTTCCGTATAAACAGTTCGGCTCTTGATTAGATTTTCTGCCTCAGAGTTTGGCAGAAAAAGAATATGTAGTGGTTACAACTCTGCTTTCATTTCTACATCATCATCATCATCATCATTGATATTCCTTACGATTTCATTGTCAGAGGGATCCTTATGTTTCCACATTTCTTTTCTCAAATCAAGAAAATGATTTGTTTTTTGGGGCTGGCAGTCAGATTATTTTGACGGTTCTTCTGAGAATCGCTTAATTCGAGGAAGTTAAATGGTAGTGGAATTTTAAAAAATGTAAAAAAAATTTCCCTATTTTTCCCTCCCCCACCACTATAATTTAGTGGAATTATTTCTAATAGTTTCTATGAAGACAACAACAACAACAACAAAAATAAACAAAAAAAGCAAAAGCAGAGCCTCCTTGGTGGAGGTAACTAACAGTCATGAGACACGTTCACCCCCCTCATAGAGTCTGCTCAAATGAACCCTGACATGCAGCCCTCCTTTCTAACCCTGAGTGTATGTTGTGTGTATTCTGGCCTAACGTCCATTTTTTTCTCCCCCTCTAGAGGACAGTGGAGTCTCCTTGTTACAGCTGATTGGGGATCCCCCTCCTAATGAGATCACCCAGGTCTTTGGGCCTGACAACACCCCAGGATACGTCTTCGGCCTGGATGCCAACACTGGACAGCTGGCCCGCGCCCACCTTCCAAGCCCATTTTACAGAGACTTCTCCCTCATCTTTCACCTGAAGCCCACCTCTACCAGGGGTGGTGTCATCTTCTCCATCACCGACGCCACGCAGCAGATCATGTATGTTGGTGTTAAACTGTCGGCCGTGAAGGGTGGCAACCAGAATATCATCCTGTTCTACACTGAGCCTGACTCAGAGGAGTCGTACGAGGCAGCTAGCTTCCTCGTGCCCTCTTTGATGGATACCTGGACTCGTTTTGCCATCTCTGTGAGGGACGACAAGGTGATGCTTTACCTCAACTGTGACATCGACCCTCAGGTGATGCCCATCGAGAGATCCCCGGATGAGATGGAGCTGGAGGCCGGTGCGGGGGTCTTTGTCGGGCAAGCTGGAGGAGCCGATCCTGACAAGTTTCTGGTGTGTTCAATAATCTCCCATGAAATCAGAAAAAAAGACATGATCCAAAAAGATAAACAGGGGTCTGCACATAGTGATCATGAACCAAACAGACCAGAACCAGCACATAAAGAGTTCCATATGGTGTTTTGACTAGTCAGTCATGTGATTCACCTTGGCTGATTAACTGCTGAATGATTTGATTGCTGAAATTGGCCTTCTTCAAACCATAACTTAAAGTCTTCATCAGCGCTCCATCCTCTTGAGGGTAGTCTTTAGTTAATTGGAAGCTCTCACAGTTGGAATGCAATTAACTTTGCTCAGTTGACTGCTATAAATCTCAACAGTTGACTGCAACAACTGTTGACCTTAGCTGTTAAAAGGTTATAGTCGTTCACCCGTAGCTACAGGGACAGAGGAAACACTCAACTGCAGGGGTGCTATTAGAGCTATCCATGCTAAATCAATTTTAAAAAGTATAACTTCTGGTCTCCAAATCGTTTGGAGTTTGAAGATGTCATCAATTTACGCTCATGTCTTCCTTGTCAGAAAATATGATGTTAAAGATACGCCTGTTTGAAAACTAAATGTCTAACCCGCCGTTAGTGTGTCTGTTTTGTTGGGAATGTCGTGGGTCGTCTCACTGATGTGACATTTATGGACAGATTTATGCCATTTCTGATGACAGATGCATTTCCCAGCAATTATGAATGTGAAATTGAGGCCGTGACACCATAAAGACAGAGTTTCCTTCCCTAACATTATCCTCTCTTTTAACAACAGCCATGAAATTGGCATGTAGTAAACAGAAAAGATAAAAGTATTCACACATCTAAATAAATTCTAATTCCAAATAGATTTTTCAGATCAGACTCCAAGACCTTGAAAATAGATTTTTTAGAGTACATTTGAAACATCACCTCTGCTTCTGCCTCTGAGCTGTAATAGCAAAATCTTTTGCCTGCTGTATTTAAAAGCAGCTGCTTGTTGTCTTTTCTACCTCCTACACAGTTGAGGTTATTTCCTTGCGGTTGGACATTTGGACATGAAAATGTTTGATAAAGTGTTTATTTCGAAACAAGACACCTAACGCTGTTCCTTCTCTCAGTGCAAATGGCCACGTGCCATTTTCTTAACCCATCCATGGCCTGAAGACATAGAGGTCTTGAGAATTTAATTTGTTTGATTTAATTAAGATTTGGTTAGACCGTTTGATATCTAAATATTTACACTATGTATTAATAAAACGGACATTAGTTTTTTAAATAGTTTGTTTAGCCAATGCAATAACATGAGGCGGTGACAGTTTGGTCTTTCTCGTGCAAACGATTTAAGATTTATCATGAAGATCTAAAGCAATTTGACAGAAAAAAAGACCACAGAACTTCAACTAAACATTGGACAAATTAGAAAATGGCACAATGGTTAAAAGCCTGGGTAGAATCTGACTTTAAATGCTGGAGAGTCTTGACCATTTATCTTCAAAGTTCTCTTAAAAAGCCCATTTGACTTTTATTCTCAAGGCATAAATCTGGTCTGAGTCAACTTCAAATAACTACTTCTTCATACAGAAATAATGGTCGCTTCAATGGCAAGTCAGATAGCATCCATGCTATCTGTGTTAGCATCCTATCTGGGAACATGTATTAGATCTTGGGTGCCAGTCAGATACAGAAGCACAAACCAGAGACAATCGTCTCTTTGACTTTCTGGAAAGGAGGAATCCATCGAAACTTTTAATCAGGCCCTATTTGTAGAAGTAGTTCTGCATGCAAACTTGTGAACAAACAATATATTATGGTGTGTAACATCAAAATCACTTGTCCTTGTTTCACCACAGGGAGTGATTAGTGAGTTGAGGGTGGTGGGGGACCCCCGTGCTGCCGAGTGGCACTGTGAAGAGGATGGAGATGACTCGGACATGGTAAGTAACGGCTAAAATAACCAACGTCATGTGACTACAGGGGAGTAGACACAACAGGTATAAAGGATTGCATTTTTATATTCAAACTGTTCTTATTTGATTTAGACAATTAATAAATTTTACAATATATCTAATATGCAAAGGGGGTTGAATATTTTTGTCTCCAACTATCTAATGCAGTGCAAGAACAGCACTGCTTCCTTTTCACGTCAAGACACAGGAACATAAGCATTTCAGCAATAATTTATGTAGCTGAATTCACATAATGGTGTTAACAAGAGCTGGACTGGATAGCTACTCTGAACTAGTTGGTTAAATAGGCATTGAAATACTGTAAACAATGGATGCTTCTGCTTGTTAAAGCTTTAAAAACATTTGGAACTGGTAAATAGTTTATAAATACATTTATTAACTGGAATAATTAAGTACTGACATTTTACTATACTTCACGTATCCCGGCATGTTGGAGCTCTTTTTTTAACGAACGCTAGAACACGTGAGACTGCCGTCAGCCTCATCACCGCTGACCCTGACCACCCACACATAAACACAGGTGCCTGGCTGCAGCCCACCAGCAGCATTTTACCGTCATTTACTACAACACTGCTTCACAGCTGTTCAGCATCCATGTTCTCACCACCAGAAGAACACGCCAGGATTTCACCGCCCGTTCTTTCAAATCTTTAGATGTCTTTTGGATTACATGGGGAAAATCACACGCCAGGTGGAAATGACAGGTTTCTGATTTCAGGACGTCACCTCACACACACACACACACACACACACACAGCTGGTTTCCTGTATGGAGGACATATTTGAGATGTCGGATTATCTCTGAGCTTTGAAGTTCAGGTTTACTATGTCTCTCAGTGGTTTAACAGTTATATCACAGTTTGTCTGACATAAACAGAAACATAGCAGGAGTAGTTCACACAGTTTGACCGGAAAAAAAATCAAATTTAAAAACACACTTACAGAAACATAAATGGAAAATACACAGCACATGGAACATAAATTGTATTTAAAAAAAATTATAATCAATCATGTTCAATTAAAGGTATTAAATTACATGTCTGAATCTGAATTGACTTGAATTTAGTCGGAGAGATTATGAACTGACAACCAGTGCAAAAAAGCACTCATATATTGTATATAAATAAATCAAAGACTACCTTGCTGACATTAAATTAAGTTAAAAATAACTGTTTTCCCCAGGCTTCAGGTGAAGGTAGTGGCTACGAAGGAATCGCACCCCCAAAACCGGAAGTGGAGATACATACATGGACGGTATGAAACAAAACAGATTGTTTTTCTGTTTTTTTGCTGCAGAGCATGCAAAAATATTGTCTCCTTTTTTACGCATCATCTTGAAATTGATTTTTAAGGTTCTTGCCCTGGACATCATGGTTATGTTGTGTGTTCTGTTGAATGACGTTCCCATCAAGCCTTGACTTCCTCCCCGGCCGTCGCTCTGGAACCAAACAGGTCTGATGTCGGCTTTGTTCCCCTAAGGAAAGTTCAAACAGCTGATCAAGCCTGACATGTATACCTGAAGGTTAACAGACTGTACCTCTCCAGACTGAACCATCCTAGCGTTACATACACCCCCACCTACCCCCCCAATGTCTCACGTTACTCAGTACGAGTGACTGAACACTCATCCCTCAAGAGAGATTAAAAACTGCTGAGTTGACGTCTGGAAATTGAGCATGCGGAGAAAAAAGAATATTTACCAAACAGAAAGGATTTGACCTGGGACAGTAAGAAGTGCCTCCTCCTAACTTCTAGGAGCTAATAACCTATAAGCTTTGGAACTTTGAAGGTGTGTGTCCACTTATCTGAAATCTATTAGCAGTCACCGATCTAATCAATGCACATGCACATCTCTCCTTTTTGTCCCGCTATCGCCCCCATTGTCACACCTCCATCCTCTTCTGCTTTCTGTCTCTCTCACATTCATTATCAGACGCCCACTCACATCTTTCCACCCTCAGAGATAGTCACACGGGGCAGATATGGAGCACCGCCTCCGTCTCGCACCATAATGTCTGTGTGCATGCGTTCCCACCTACAATTATAGTGTAGCGTTAAGAAAACCAGATGTCAATCTGGACCTGATGTGATCCAAGTCGGAGGCACCCCACTGCACCCCCGCCTCGAGGCTTTTTTTATTCTGACTGGTTTCTCCATCAGTTGCATACAGGAACTGACAGAAGTGGAAAGAAAGTCGGAGGAGACAGGAAGCCAGGAGCAGGAAGTCTCTTCATCAGCGCTGCTTTTACGAGGGGCTTTTTCCATTCGCTCAAGAGACGTTTGTCGGCATCAAGTAATATGCAGTAATATAAAAAACAAGAGCTGGCATCTAATTCCTTCCTGTTGTTTTTTTTTTTTTTCCATCTGATGTCTGTTCACACTAAGTAGGATCTACACTCGACACAATGGTCCAGGCGGTGCAATTAAGGCAAGTCTGAGCAGAGACTGGTTAGAGAGTGAAACTTCCCACTTTGTCATCCTGGAATTCAAAGTGATAAATGGCAGAGCCAATCGCTCATCCATCCTAATGTCGTTCCTGGAGTCTCCTTAAAACATGAAGCCCAGGAAAAGGTAGTCAGTGTTAATAAAGTTGTCCCCACAATCCATACATACCAGTATGCCCAACCAAAACCTACCCATAAACCAGTTTCAGTTCATGTAGATTATGGAATTCCTTGGATGAGCATCAAGCAATGTTCCTGTTCTACCCTGGCACTGCAGTGGTTTTATTACAGAAAGCCACATGTGTTCCAGTTGTGATACGTTCCCTCTGGGGTGCTGCATGCTTGACACTGGGAGCTGCATGTCTGTTCTGAGATTCACCGGGTTGTGAGGTTCAAATCTGTCAACGCTCTGTTCAGACGAGGGGAGCTGCCCACCCATCATCCCCCGTTATGATGGAGAGAGTAAGGAGTGAACGGGCTGGCATCACTTTAATACCCGTCAACTCCTGGGAGGGGTTGGATTCTTAGCATAGCCAGTACCGCACGACGCAACAGGGAGAATCGTCTCCCGGAGGAGACCCCGGTGAATCATCAACCCCCTCAGCCGCCTCCCCCTCCCACATTCTTCTTCCTACTTTTCTTTTGATTTCCACAGGTGACAATAGAGGTGTGTCGTCGGTGAGGAATGAGCTACAGACAGGGTTGGAGGGGGTGGGGGGTGGGTAGGGTGGTGGGTATTTGCATTGTTTCCTCCCCCTCTCCCTTTCTTACCCAAAGGCAATGTGGAAGCAGAAGAGCCCCCCCAGCCTTCAATCACTCATGCTTCTGTCAGCCCTGCTGTGTTTCTGGTGACAGACGGTTGTTGGCAGACTGGGGGCCGACCCGTCTTTCCTTTGTCCGTGAACACTCTGGTTTTTACTGGTGTTCCTGCAGGTTAACAGTGGGGTTTTGTGTGGCAGCAAAGAGGTGACCACACACTAACTAACAAACAGGTCTGTGGGGGTTCTTTAGTGCTGTAGACAGTCAGTCTGGTTGTCACTTTAACTTTAGGGCAGGTGCAGCACGAGGATTTACAGAAGTTGAGTGTTTTTGTTTTGTTATTGATGGTTTCCAGTGAATCTCACCATGAAACAAAAGTGACTTCATAACAAACGATGCACGCTCTTGTGTGAATATCACACACTTTCTATCATGTGTGTTTTCTTCTGGGGATTGTATTCCATTTAATTAGAACATTTAGAGAATTATTTTGTTTGGATGAGCTTCAAGCTGTTTGAAATGATTTCAGGCAGAGGTAGACTCTTGAAAGAGCTAAATAACATTTAATAAGAGAGAGATGGACAGTCTCTAGGATGCGTCTGTAATGCTAGACAGGTCTCCTTAAATTTCCTGTGATCAACACATCATCACACATCAGTTGTAAAACCAAGCCACAGAGGCATGGCTTCCATCCTGGATCTCTTTTCTCTCTTCATGAGTCAGGCTGGTCCGTTTGAATGATGAAATGGCCCAGGAGCCAGGGATCTCCTCAACGTACCTACTAAAAACAAAAAAACTAAAAAGTAGCATTTTTTTGTAATAATCAAAAATAGACACAACAAAAATAAACATGCAATCTTGTTGTGGCTTCATGTAAATGTCATCCACTGCACCTTTCAAATACTGTACGTATCTCTCTATTGCATGATTGTTTCTCTTCAGACCGCTCCTCCATCTTCTCGGCCCATTCAGCAGCCACCACTGACCGGGACGGAGGAGGTGACAGTAGGAAGAGAGATGAGTGAGTGTTTCTGTATGCAGTCAGCAAGAAGACAGAATTTACACCAATTTAAGATGTGTTTTTGTGTTATTTCAGAATATTCTTGCATCAGTCACAGTTTTTACATTTAGAATTAAAAAAAAGAAATTAGAAACAGATCTTGTCTTTACACATTCTGTGACTTATGTCACCTGCAATGCATGTAGGGAGTGCTGCAGTGCGCATGGGGTCCCTCATTATGAACAGATTCACTGGTTGTTGTCTCCATCTAGTGGACAAAAAGATTAATACAAGCTGTTGTGTGAGGCTTTTAATTGGCACTAAAGCATTTTCACTATCAGTGAAGTTTTATGTGCGAATCACATAAGAACAAGTCTTTTTTTATTTAGAGTGAAGATATTGGAAGAAATCAATTTCCACACTGAAATTGTGACTGAAATGTGACTTTAGCACCATGAAAGGAGTGGGCTGCATTTCTTACCACCGCCACTAAATGTGACAAATTCACTGTGAGGGACTTAAGGGCAATTCAGCTCACATCAGAAAGTAAAGTCAGGATTGTACAGTAGTATATGCTGGTGTGAAAATATTTCACAACCAGGACATCAATTCTAGTTGTGCACGTTGGCATCCATGCTCATTTTCTTTTTTGCTTTCATTCTAAGTGCAGAAAATGTCCTGTTTTATTTCTGTTTGGATGTTACATAGAATCATTAGTCATTTCTGAAAGGTCTTTTCATGAGGGTACTAAGGACTCTGCCCTTCATCATTGTTTTCAGGGCCTGTTGGGGCTAAAGGAGACAAGGGTGAACGAGGAGATAAAGGAGCGAAAGGGGACAGAGGGCCAATTGGGCCAAAGGGAGATTCGGGCTCTAGCTCCAGCTCACGAGTTGGAGTCCGTGGGGAGAAGGTTTGAACCTTTTTTGAATTCTCTACTTTGAACAGATGGATTTCTAGTCTTAGTTGTGGTTTGTGAGCTGAGGTGGATGCACTGATGACGCAAGACATTTATTTTTAAAGAGGTTTCTCCTTCTGGAGGTTGAAAATGTGTGGCGAGTCAGATATTAAATGCATGAATGAGGATCATGATGAGTGTCCCAAAATGACACTGGAAGGCGCTGTGAGTCCTAATTTGATCCAAGTGCAGTATGCAACATGGCAAGCCAGTCTGTTCCTGTTATGGACGTTGCCATATTTATTTAATGGTGTATTTTTATATTTAAAGATACTTTGTGTGTCTGTGTGTGTAAAACTGTACAGCAAAATGTCACCACAGCTATAATTAAATCAGGAAAATTCTTTCAAGCAAACACAACATTGTCCTTCCTTGAAAATTCTTTGATAAGTAAAACTACAAATTAAAAGTAGGGTAACACAAACAACATCTATCAGGCTGAACATTGGAAAAACACTGAGAAGCACTAAAACACTAATCGTGTCCTGTGATTGGCTTGAGCAGACTGTTTTAAGTTCATGGTTTGTTTGTTTGTTTGTTTGTTTGTTTGTTTGTTTGTTTGTTTTGCTGAATCGTTTTAAAGAAAAAGTTTAAAATGACTGAATTGTACCTCAGCTCCTGTTGTTTGGCCGTTTCAAAGGTAATTGTCATCTTTCTGGTTGAGATGTGATACTGACTTATTCTGGATTTCCTCCTTTTTCAGGGAGAACCAGGAGAAAAGGGAGTAAAAGTAAGTTGGAGAATTTGTGTCTAACCCTTAAACTGCTGAGATTTATTGGTGTTGACTGACAGCCAGTGTCTCCCTATCTCCGCTAACATTGATCTCTCGTTATCACCAGGGTAGTGCAGGATTTGGCTATCAAGGAACAAAGGGAGATACTGGCCTCCCGGGGCCACCTGGGCCCCCCGGCCCTCCAGGGACTGCAGCTGAGTCAGGAGCCTGTGAAGATGGCTCGAATGCTTCATGTCCCCCAGGACCTCGCGGACCAGCGGGTCCACAAGGTGCCCCGGGACCCCAGGGACCACCAGGAGCTGATGGGGAGCCTGTCAGTATACTAGAGAAATTAAGCAGATGAAACTGTTATTGCAAAAGTTTGAATAAAATGTTGGAATTTAATTGTAAATAAGAGTGATTAAGTCAGTTTTGTATGAATATTTAAAGAGACCATAACTTTTTTTCTCAGAGAACTTTCTTAATTTATTTCTCAGGGTGATCCTGGTGAGAATGGAAGTAAAGTAAGATGTTTTTCGTTGACAAATATCATAATTAAATAGCCTTTTTTAGAAACTGTGAAGTAGTCATTTGATGGTGATTTGTGGAACTTAGACTCCATTACTGTGTCACAGGGCCATGAAGGACCTCCAGGCTTCCCAGGAACTCCAGGTGATAGTGGCCCTAAAGGAGAGAAGGTCAGACTCTCGGATTTATCAAAAAAATTATAAATATCCAGACAAATTGCCAAATAGAAATTATTTTAATAAGACTTATGCAACCAGGGAGACCGTGGAGAAGGTACACCTGGTCCCAGAGGACCTCCAGGACCCCCAGGACCTCCAGGACCAGGAATAAAATCTGTGAGTGAATCTTGATTTTAGTCACATCTACAACACATCACAAGACTCCCAGCATGTCTACATCATTTACGGAGTTGAAAAATAATTTCATTATATTTCAGACTTTTGTGGACATGGAGGGCTCAGGATTACCAGACCTTGAATCTATTCGGGTGAGAAAATGAACTATTTAAATGTGATGTTCTTGTAAAACAGCATCTGTCTACCTCAGATTACTGTTAACCGGTATCATGGAAAAAGGATGGTCTCTTTCTTGATGTAGGGACCCCCTGGCCTACCTGGTCCCCCTGGTCCCCCTGGCCCTCCTGGGACCTCTACAGTGGGTACAGGTCCTGGGGCATTCGGACCACTGGGAAAGGACGGGGCGCCTGGTCAGACTGTAGGTGTCGATGCATTTGTCTCTAAACACTAACCAAATAATTCAGTGACCCCCCCTCAAACTGAATCACGATTGTAACAACATCGGCTATTAATTTCTTAAACTCAATATTTCAAACTCTAGGGACTACCTGGTCCACCAGGTGCTGAGGGCAAACAAGGGTTCCCTGGACCCAAAGGAGAAAAGGTAAGGACCATGTGAAAACGTTTATTTCAGAGGTAAATACGAACAAGCAAAATTTAAGGAAATGACAAGCCTTCTAAATAGTGATAGGTCACATTGAAACGTTAAACTTAAATGAATGGTTTTGTTGGAAAGGGCATACATAGTATATTTGGTGTGTTTTGATGATTTCGTCCTTCTCTTTCTCTCACACTAGGGCGACTCAGGGGATCTGGGTCTACCAGGAGCAGTGGGGCAGAAGGTGCAGATTTATTTACACTGTTTTCTCTCTTCTTTTCTTTTATCTGTCTGTCTCTCTGTCAATCTACATTAACATAGATATATTATGTAAGTGTGTGTGTGTGTGTGTGTGATTATATAGTGTGTTGTAGGTATGCTTCCCATCACAATGGTACCTATTTGATAACTATTACAGCTAAAATAATGACATCCCCTTTCATCTGACTATCTCTTGAAGCTCCTCTCATCCCTTTCATTCCTCCAGCCATGCACCTACATTTCTGTTCTCACCAAACTGCTTCCTTGCGTTTCCTCCTCCTCCCTTCCTAAGCCCCTTCATCTGCAGGTAACTGGGCTCCAGCGTGTCAGCCATCAGAGGGGATTCACGTCTTCTAACAATATGCAAATGTTTGTCACAAATCGTTAGCTACGGACACGAGTTAAATCTGAGTGCTGGTTCTGGTTTGGTTTAACATTTGGTGATGTCCAAACAGGTTTAATGTCCACACATCCGTTTTGCATGTGTGCTCCTCAATTCTGAATACTGATTGTGTCATTCCATGTCACAGGGAGCTCCAGGAGTTCCTGGTTTACCGGGACCTGCAGGAGAACCTGGACTGGCTGGTTTACCTGGACCTATTGGACCTGCTGGACCGGCCGGACCTCCTGGGCTTCCTGGACCTCCTGGACCACGTTATCGTGTTGGATTTGTAAGCTCTCCATTAGTTTGTGAGGATGGTTTTGGCAGTTGATCAAGTGTTCTATTCAGTGTATAATGAAAAGTTAAAACATTTGTTGGTATTGAAGGATGACATGGAGGGCTCAGGTGAAGGTTCACCACACAGTGTTCCCGGTATCAGAGGACCTGAAGGAAGACAGGTCAGTTCTTTCTACAGAAGAAATACTTTTGATGATATCGGGCAGGAACTCACAGCCTTCACATCACTGACGAAACTTGAGCTCCTGTATCTGAAACACTGTTTGATTACCTGATGGTGGTTAACTGGTTCTACATGTATTTTATATCTGTGACAGAGACTCTTCCAACAAAAAAAAAAGTTTAATATAAATTAGAATGATGATCTTAAGCTTGCAGATAACCAAGACAAATGTTTTGTTCTCCCAGGGTCCTTCTGGCTTGCCTGGACTTCCAGTAAGTAGTCTCTCATGTGCTAAAAAGGACTTATTCATTATGTGAAAGTGGTTGAATTACTCAAACCAGTATGAGGTTTACAGTGACAACTGAAGCTAGGTCTCGATGGTAAAAAGTTGAACCCTTGCCCTGTTTCAAGCCCTACTTCACCTTGATTATATACCTCTGCAGGGTAAACCTGGGTTCCCCGGTCTGCCAGGTCAGAAAGGCAGTGAAGGCACTCGAGGAAGAGATGGGCAGCCGGGATTGGATGGCTTCCCAGGACCTCAGGTAAAACAGCAGTTTATGCTACCATTCAACAAAACACACATTTGACCCTCATGTTCTACCCAGTTTGTCAAAAAAAGTCCTCAGACCTCGTAGAGGAAGTACTTCCCTTCCACCCAACAACCCATTAAGAACAACTGGATCGACTCACAATAAATCTCAGTGGAAAGATTTCGACCAATGAGATGATGGTACAGTCACTGTTGTGATGCGTTTTGTCTCACTCCTGTTTGGTTTTACAGGGGTCAAAGGGAGAAAGAGGTGACAAAGGAGAGAGGGTGAGTCTCTTCTCTTGTATACAACATGTTCACTTACTAAGCTGATGTCTGTAAGATGCTCATCCACTATTTAGGCTCAGCTTCTCAGCTGATTTGGAGTTGATGATTGTTCCATAAATTTTTTATGCTTGTGTTGTGTTTGTTTGTGTGTGTGCTTTGGTTTTAGGGTGAGCAAGGTCGAGATGGAACTGGACTCCCAGGCCCACCAGGTCCACCTGGACAACCAGGACAAATCATCTACCGCACATTAGGCAACGTAAGTTTGAAATGAAACACAATAAGACCCCTTAGAGATGATGAAAAGACTGGTGTTGTTTGGATCTGGGTCAGCCAACTCCTAAAAGACTGAAATCCAAAAATAATAGCAGTGTAATCAGTAACTGTGTACATTTTAACCTCATTTCATTGTTTCCCTACAGTTGGAGGGTGTCGTTGGCAGTATTGGCTCTGAGGTTTGTGTTCATGTCTCCCCAGTACAACCTAGAACTTAATTTACTTTGGCACCTAATGCTTTTGGTCAAGAATTTGTGACTTTTAGTCTGCTCTCAAATCCATTTTAAACCTCCCCAGAACCATGGTCAAAACCAAAAAGCCAAGCCTTGGGCTAACAAAGAGAGGTCATGTCAACATGGATAAAACGAAACCATAGATGAATTTGATTTTTGTACCAAACTATTTTTGAATTGTTCCGAATTTCAATACAAGATTAGCTATTTGGTCCTCTTGTATTGCACAACAGCTCTGAACTGTGTTTTTACATGGAATAAAGCAGCAATCTTGGTAGACTTAGCTAGGCCAGGCTGATAGATGCTACTGGGAAGTAGCATCTATCAGTAGCATCTAGAAATTTTTCCATTCAAGATTCAAGACAATAATAAAAAAAATGAACTTATCTTCTGTAATGCTGGGGACTTTTAACCCTATTGATCCCTCCAGAAACAGTTACCAAGACTTTCCATCTGAGAGCGTTCCTTTAGCAAGTGTGAACTAGTTTGTCAGGTTGCGCTTGAGGCTGATTCCGCTTGCAGCGATGCCACAATGTAGCGAGACATTAAAGTGATCAATCTTGTTCAATTGTTTCTGATTAGATGTATGGTATAGTTTTTACATATATGAGGAGCTGCATGGGAACACCGGCCTCATTACGCCTCCTGTTTAAAAATATCACATCTGTACCACAGACGGTGACCACCTTCACACTTCGGTTTACAAGAGTGTTCGGATTTTACTGAGCTTTTTGCAACTCATATAAAGTTGATTGCACACTTGTAATTACAACCATACTGTGAGCTGTCAACAGAGACATGTCAAGATTTTATACCTACCGGTGAAACCCACAATTAACTTGTCTGGGGGTTTTTTGTTGTTTGGGCAGTGATGTTACCATCATTCCAAGATACAACTCAGCACTAACTTTATTTTGTTGAACTTTATGAGAACATAGGATTCTTGTCATTACAGTATTTATAAATATGGAGAAAAAATTCGGTGTCCCCTATAATCTATCATTAAAGCAGCTGTGCACCATTAATCTATGATGGGTTAAAGCAGTTTATAATTTATAACCTGCACTTTAGAATGAGATCAGACCAATAAGAATGAAATGCGTGCGGAATAATTTTACATTATGATAAAAAACATATCATGGAAAGAAATATCTGCCAATGAACATAAGCTGGAACACCTATAAAGATGTGCTGCTTTCCTCTGCAGGGAGAAACTGGATTACCTGGACAGGCTGGATTCCCTGTAAGTCTCCATTTTACATAATTCATGTAGCTCGCCCTCATTAGCACAGTAAAATAAAGTGTACTCATCCACACATTTAAAGCTGAACTGTGTCAGGTGTGTTGCTCACAGCGGTGATGTTTAAAAATGTAAGCCAGACATAATCGGGGGCACCAACGCTGGAGAATGTTCAATCCTACATCATCAGAAATAGTTAATATAAAGGTTATTTAAAGGCTCTAACTTTTTTTTTTTCAGTATAATTAGCCTGAAAGGATGTTGCTTTGACACTTTTTATATTAAAATGTATTTTAATTTCATTTCAAAGCACTTTTAAATTGGTTTCATGCCAGTGAGGCTCAGTTTAAAACCCATGTTTACTTTTCATTTCATTAAATTTAATGTTAAATTATCAGGCTCATGTCTACACTTAACATCTAAACAGTGGCTCAATGTGCAATGAAGCTACAGCTAACGGACTAAAAGAATGGACTGTCATGTGGATTCTATTGATCTGTGAGAACAGATATTTGTTCTATGACAGTGGCTTTGACCTCTTGTCTTGAAATCGATCTTATTGTCTTTGTCCTGCAGGGTCCCGCTGGACCAAAGGGTGACAAAGGGGACATTGGCCCTTCAGGCTATGGAGCGAAGGTAAACTTTTTGCTATCTGTATACTGAAATATTATCGATTTAGCTGCTTGTCGTCATTGAGACATTGCTGTAATTGGGTTTGCGTCGCCTCATTGTTTCTTATCAGGGGGAGAAAGGCGAGCCGGGGTTAGTGATCGGACCCGATGGGAATCTGCTGTCTCTGGAGGGGCTAACAGGTGTGAGGGTGAGTGTTTGCATTCCTGTTTCTCTCTCCATCACACACACACACACACACACACACACACACACACACACACACACACACACACACACACACACACACACACACACACACACACACACACACACAGCTCTATATGTGTGTTGTCTTTGGGAGTGTTTTTTTGTGCGCATTTGTTGTTGAAACCAATCTGTTCCTTTCAACATGCCTGTAGGGAGACAGAGGACCACCTGGACCAGTTGGACCCCCTGTAAGTATTGAGTCTTTTAGCCCATGGTATATATGCTCACATAATACTAAGGGGCAGATTTTGTCATTAATATTTTAGCAAACCCTCATTTTCTTTTACTTCATGCGTTCATTTTTTAGGGCCAGTACGGGCCTCCTGGATTTAAGGGTGAAATTGGAATGCCTGGTAGACCTGTACGTAACTCTTTTTTTTTGTTACTGATATATTTTGCTGTATTTAAATATTATGCAGAAAAACATTAATTGACTTTTTATTTACAGGGTCGTCCTGGTATTAATGGATACAAGGGTGAGAAAGGCGAGCCAGGAGGTGGTTCAGGCTATGGCTACCCAGTAAGTGTTAATATTATTGCCAGTGCTTTAGACTGGTAGTTTACTCGTAGACTTCTTATTTACACCACCATGGCTGATATTTGTTTAACTACACACAGAGAAAAGAAACCAAGTTTTATCAAACATCAAAATTTGTAAAGCTAGCTTTTTTTGTTATTTTACTTTAATTCTTTTCCTTCCCTATGTTTCCAAGTGACACATTAGCCCTTGAGTCATATTAATTATGGATTTACAGAGTGTTATAATTAATTAATAATCTCATACAATTTACACCCTGTGAACAGTCAAGTATTCACGCAGATCACAGTACAATTACTTCTACACAATCTTCACTGTATTGCTCTTGAAATATGGAAAACACAATTTAATCCGATAAAGACCAGCTGTTCACTTCCTGTTCATCTCTGTGTTTGTGTCCTATCATAAAAACATGGAGGTTAGACAATGTGAATAATGCTCCTATTTTGTACCAGGGAGTTCCTGGACCAGCAGGACCACCCGGACCCCCTGGACCCCCTGGTCCACCCATTTCCTTGGGTCGCTTCGATGTGAGTACAAGGGATTCCAAACTCTGCACCTTGTTCTAAATGTTAGAGATTTCAAAAAAGAATCCTTTATTGATCCCAAAGGGGAAATTTATTAGTACGTATTTAGACTTTTCTGCATATTTTAGAGAAAAGTTTAGTTTAGACAGGGGTAATGAAAACAATTGTGGAATGCTCCAAAACACTTGTGTGGAGCGTTCCACAGGTAGAGAGGTCCGTTGATGGCAGCTGATGGCATCATGACAGAACACTGGAAGAACTTCCAGCAATCAGTCTTTAACAAACAAGGATGGATGAGGTCCACCTTTACAGTAAGCTGTTGTCAGTAAACACAATACAGAAGTATGCAAGCTTTGACTCTTTAAGCATCAATTTATGTACATAGAAAGAACATAACTGTGCCTTTAGACCATAAGGTTGTTATTGTCTGGTGACTTGTTGAGAAACTAATGTCTGTTGCTGGACAATTTAGGACATCAAGTTTTCCTTCTAGCATTTCCACGAATGGTAATTGCTTAACTGAGCATTTTCTCTGTCTACTTATAGCACTATGAAACTTCAAGGAATTACCCAGGTATTACCTCCAGCACACACACACACACACACACACACACACACACACACACACACACACACACACACACACACACACACACACACACACACACACACACACACACACACACACACACACACAGTTCCACATTATGTACATATATAACACATAAAACTGTAAGACAGAGAGAAATCAGTATGGAGAAGTAAAGTGAACATGCCATTCAAACAAGAGAGATTGAGAAAGGGCTTAAAGTGTTGGCGGTGATAAAGTTTTATCTTAATTTCAGTTTGATCCAGCTGTATCAGCCTGAAGGAGACATATACCACATTGTCAAGAGATTAAGCTGTTAAGTCGAGCCACATTTGCCGAGTGACTTGATAAAACACAGAACGTGTCAATATAAATGTCAATATGTGGGAAATTATTTCTAAAACTTATTTTCTCTTGTAGCAATTAAAGGGGAAAAAGGAGAGACTGGTGATCCAGGTCTCCCAGGCATCCCAGGTAAGTCCCAGTTAGCATATAATATCCTGATTACACACATAGTCACTGGACTGCATTGAATTAAAATTTATTCTATTTAATCTTTTAATATTCATGAAAACATTTCTTGTTTCAGGATCATCGTCTAATTTCGATATTTACACATTAAAGGTAAACTAGCAAATGATTAAAGAGTTTCTTCAATTGATTTAGTTTCGGAAAACAGTTTTTAATAATGTAAAAACTGCTTCCACCAGAATGAAATGAAGGGCCAGCGTGGAGAAACAGGCCTGAAAGGAGAGAAGGGAGAGCCCGGCGGCGGATATTATGACCCACATTTCGTAGGAACAAATGGTCCACCAGGACTTCCTGGCCCACCTGGCCTACAGGTGAATTTTCACTCACATATTGTTTGGACTGATATTCATGCCACAGACCCTGTTGTCAGATGTTTTATGTGCACAGATTTGATGTTACAGTAATTTTTATTTCATATTAGGGTCCAAAGGGAGATTCCATAAGCGGCCCTCCTGGACCCCAGGGGCCACCAGGGCCACCAGGAATTGGTTACGATGGACGTCAAGGACCTCCGGGGCCACCTGGACCTCCAGGACTCCCTGCTATCTCAAATCCTGGAGCAGGAACATTCTGTAAGAGACTATTCGTAAAGGCACCTGTCGACTGTCCTGAGAGCATTTTGAAGATGCTGGAGATAAATCACCATGAAGTTTATCACATGTGTTCGCAGCCTGCACATCCACGCACCATCTACAGTTGAATGAGAATTCTGAACCTACGTCCACCTAATATTTCTAGGAAAATCAAAGACTGGTTGAGGCTCGGGTTAGGATTAATCAAGTTCAAAATTAATATTTAAAGGGTAATGGAGTAAGTGATGTGAGTAGGAGGCTACTGATTGAAGGAGACCACTATAAGTAGAAGAGCCTGCAGGAGGAGGAGGAGGCTTTATCGGCATGAATGTTGGTTTATAAAGACCTCCTAAAAATGTCTAACTTTATTGTAAATGCAGAAAGTAAGGCTGTTGTTATACATGGGGTCACTGTGGGGTCAGAGGTTTCTGGTTGGAACCACCCACAGTTTGGAGCGACTCAACTCCTAAACACGTTGGAGCAAATCTTCAATTTCATGATACTGCAAAGGACTTCCTTATGAAATGATTTTAAATTACTGTACACTATTGTTATTAAAGAAAACATTTATTGAATTGACTTCAAGCCAGTGTAAAGTATCAGGACTGGAATCATTAAATCATCAAACCCCTTTCTCTTTTTATTTGAAGCTGTCAGTGTCCCTGGACCTCCTGGTCCTCCTGGACCCCCTGGAAGTCCTGGCCTCTCTTCTGGGGTAACTGTTACCACTACATTTTATCAATAATTTTCTGATTGTGACTGTTATTGTCATGCTGTGTTCAAATGGATTCAGGCAGCTGCAAACGGGATATTTTAGTTAGTGAAAACAGGGAGGTAAAATTAGAAGACAACACTGTCAAAGGATGAAGTAATTTAGTTTGTGATGCCCTCTACTATAATATTCACAGCTCAAAAGAACATAGTGCTTTCACACAGAGAAAATAATTATCTAGACAAGAAGGGATAATAAATACTGTACACTGTATTTTATGTAGACAAGAGAACAGTCAAGGGAAAGGTGTAATTTGTAGCTAAGCACTGTGTGACTAATCTCTTGTCTGATTATTTATGAATACTATATCACCAAAGCAAAAGATTTTCAAGTGTGTTTCAGTTTACTTTCCAAATTATTGAGAAATTGTTTTCCGTTGGGTGACTACAGTTTACCTGGATCCTTATGAATGTGGCATTAAACTGGAATTAAAATGAATTCACAATTAGTCTGCACAATGAAACACATTAGTCATGTGTTTAAAATGCATACATTTGTCAGCTAAAATATTCAGAGCCAATCAAAAACATTATTTATGGAGGCAAATAAATTCAGTTGCAATACATTTATGTCCAATAAAAACAATAAACACTGTATTTGTTTTCAACAGGTTACAGTTTTGAGGTCCTATGAAACAATGATTGCTACTGCCAGACGGCAGGCAGAGGGCAGTCTCATCTACATCATAGACAACGGCGACCTTTATCTGAGAGTACGGACTGGATTGCGGCAAGTCATGGTAGAAAAAATACATTTTATAACAAAATTAAGTGTTTTTAATTCAAAAATTTCAATCAAGCATTTCAGGTTTAGACCGTAAATCATAGAATCTAATTATAAGTAGATGACCACTAGGGGGAATAACTGTCAGAACAAGTTTCCACAACTTCTGTCATAGCCTTACAGTTGAAGTACAGTTCAAATCAAGTAATGAGATGTCTGTATTCAATAAATAATGGTTTTGTTTTTTTGTCCCTTCAGCTCGGAGACTATACTCCCTTCTTCAGAGATCTGGTATGATGCACTTACAGAAAGCTACGAATAAACATGTTCTTCTTCACGCTGCAGCTTTTTTTTTTTTTTTTCACAATCTTTTAATTTTCTTCTAAAGGAGAATGAGGTCCCAGAGGTTCAGTCCCCCCCTGTGGTCCTGTATCCCCAGTCTCCTGACCACTCTTACACCAACGGAGCTGGCCATTACTCAGAGAGTGGCTCTGTCATCCGTCCCATTGAACCTCTTCCACACCCACCGGTAGAACCACCCAGGTACCCCCCGAAGTATGAGCCCAGATTCCCAGACTCAAGAAACACAGGCCACACTGATGGGAGACTATCAACACACCAGACTGATGGCAGGTACCCTGTCACCCCCCAGTGGCAACTCAACCCACCTGTACCAGAGCCTGCTAGCCATGCCGAAACTTCAGGACCAGGGGTGAGTATTGTACATTCCTAACCACATCTTACCTGCAATAAGTTGCTGCAACCTGTAGCTAACACAAACCCCCTTTTTGACAGCTGCATCTCATAGCCTTGAACGCACCTCAAACTGGTAACATGCGAGGTATCCGCGGGGCAGACTTCCTGTGCTTCCAGCAGGCTCGTGCTGTTGGCTTGAAGGGGACCTTCAGGGCTTTCCTGTCCTCCAAGCTTCAAGACCTCTACACCATCGTCCGCAGGTCGGATAGGGACAGCTTCCCCATTGTGAACCTTAAGGTAAGATGCTGCTGTATGAGACAGGCGGAAAGTAGCTGCGGACGGATAAACTGTTGGCATGATTCTGTCTATACCACATCTGGTGTCCAAGAAAACAAACTGAATGCTTTCCGTCCTCTAATTTGTAGCACCAGGAGCTGTTCAGCAGTTGGGAGTCTATTTTTGGGGACAATGCAAGCACAATTAAGGAGGATGTACCAATCTACTCCTTTGATGGTAGAGATATCCTCAGGGACAGTGCATGGTGAGCACCATTCTGATACCATAAATCACACTGTGTGTTAGCTCAGATGTAGCTAATGCACAGATCTAGCTCAGAAACTTAAATATTACTTCAGTGGAGGCACAGTACTCACATACTGAGACCTATCTGTTTGTTTCTGCCTTCCTCTAGGCCAGATAAAATGGTCTGGCATGGATCAAGCAACCTAGGCCACCGTCAAACAGACCACTACTGTGAAACATGGCGGGCGGGCGACCGTGCTGTGACTGGTCTGGCATCATCACTACGGAGCGGACGTCTCCTGCAGCAAACCTCCAGTAGCTGCTCCAGTTCCTACATCGTCTTCTGCATCGAGAACGCATTCACGTCACACTCCAAATAAATCCTCTCCACTCTACCTTTTTTTTTTTTTTTTTTTTTGTTACGGGCCCTCTTGTTAAAAAACAAAGTTTCAATCCCCTGACAACGCCTTGTGAACACACTGCGTCCGATGAACTGAACCTGTGGCTCTTTGCCTGACAGAGACGCTTCGCATTGTCTGCGCCTCCCCTCGACGAATGCCAAAGAGATGGGTCAAACAATGGGGTGTTGGTCCTTGTTCTCGGGGGCATTGGCACATATTTTCTCCAAGGGGCGAGATGAGAGCGGAGAGGCTATATGCATTCTCAAATCGTATTCATTTTTTAAGTTTCTGTATATTATTTGTCGTCTGTGATTTCTTTTCTTTTTTTTTTTTTTTTTTGATGTTATACCATTTGAACTGTTGGTAATACTGCTATATACATCCTGCTATTTTTTTTTATTTAGGTATTGATCATTTACTTGTTTTCATTTCAATTTCATTTTAGAATTGTGGGTTAAGACAGGAAACGGCAGTTTGAAAGACTATTTTAAATTTAAAGAAGATAATAGATATTTATTTTTTAATGAAGTTATGTAAGGACAAAATAGATGATTTGGAACAATTAAAAATGCTAAGTGCCCTCTTATATACTTTACACAGCACAGATTTAGGTACAGAAACTGTGCCTTATTCCACAACCGGGACTTCTTTAAAAACTCAGCTCATGTAGTGAAACATTTTTCTTTTCTACTCATTATCCTACAAATACATAAGTGTCACAGTATTTTTCTTGGTATTTTTTTCTTCTTGCTAACTTTAATGACCTCATTGGACACAAACACTGCAGAAATGAACGACACCACATCAAGACAGCAACATTTCCTTTAGCTGAAATTGAGCCTGAATTGGGAATAACATTTCTTAATTTTACCACTTTGTAAAAACCCATCTGAGTAAGCTGGAAATGATTAGTTTGCTGCTAATCTTTCATGGAATGGATGCTGTCAACAGCATGAGGGAAAGGAAAACCATTATGATAAGGAGACACTAGTCACACTATTGAATGTCAGAGTCGGACTTCAGTGCTCTGATGAACCTGTGGATAACCTTTTTTATAACAAATTGTGCTGTACCGTTTCTCCCAGGCACTGAATTAAAGTCTTTTTCAACTACAATGCTACTGTCACGTTCTGGTGTTTCTCTTTGCCGAATCATCTCCGACAGCGCTGTGACCTTGACGCTTCTCACTCAGCAGCCTCAACCAGAAGCTTTATGTCCCACTCAATGAGATGCTGCTGGTGTCATTGACCTCAGGGCCGGTCAGTGTCTCCAGTGGCAATGACAGGCACTAATATATCATCGGTTAGCCTTCACAGTTAATCTACACTATAGTCTATACTGTAGGTTTGCAAGTAAAGTAGATTTTAAATGAGCACTGAATTAGGTCAGCAGCGATGGATTACAGAATCCCTTAAATCTCTTCTTTAAAGTTAGGGGGTGTTTTAAGATGATACTTGATTAAGAAGATTAATTTGAATAATTCAGAGTGGGTCTAATTTAGGAGTTAATTTAACATAAAATGCCCACCAGAGTAGAGCTTCTTACATTCAGGTGGTTATAGTAGATAATAAGGGACTTTTAGGTTGATATATCATTTTGCATAATTGGAAACCAATGAATAGAATTAACCTGGTAGAACTGAAGAACTGGCGTTTAACGGACAATTTTTATGATCAATCCAAACTCCACAGCTAATGTTGTGAGTGCATCTCAATGTAATTTAATTCTCTTATATGCTACAGATGTTAAACGAGCCAGCGGATATTTCTCACCTCACTGGTGAATGACAGTACATAAACACTGCACACACTGTGGCATCAGGACAGCAAATCCTCATGGACATACAGGCACGATTTGTCAACTAAATTTATGATTGTTGGCCTCAGTTTACTGATCGGTCACTCACATTGTGACGCGCTGTATCCAGTGCAAACACAAAAACTACATTATTCTGCATAAAAACATGCTTAGGGTCTATAAATACATACATAATTCCTCATTAGCACGCCCGTGATTTACCAAAATTATGAAATGCAATTTCCTGGATGCGGTCACACTTCAGCACAGGTGACAGTAAACACTTTTGTTTATTTCAAAATAATCAAACATATTGTATATGCTTACTCCAGAAAAGAGCGCATGCATTTCCTAAAAATAATCAGTAAATGCACTTCCCACTCCTTCCTCTTAAGCATCTCCATTCTAATCAGCCCTTTGAGAGCTCTAAGGCCTATATTAATTGACTGGGGGAGGGGGTTGAGTTTCACTGCAGTGTCCCCTGTTGAAGGAAAACTAGCATCATAATTCCTATCCAATTCCTGAATGTCCATGGCTGAATAAATCTTCAGGAGAAAAAAGCTCTCTGAGTGGCGTATTATCCATTTAAGTCTTCTTGACTGACTGAGGTTAGAGTGGGTGGGGGGTGGTTTGGATGTAATAACCCGCAGCTGGCTTTGCTGCAAAGTGCTTTCACGGTGGCTGTCTGGGGAGAGCTATATTTAGTGGGTGCTAAATAATAACTAAGTACAGTGAAATGATCCAGCTACGGTAATGATACAATGAGGTGACAACCAGATATTGGGGGGACTTAATTATGTTCTGGGGCGGAATCGAAAAGCCACAGTTGTCAGATCCCCGGTCTGTGTTTATTGGATGAGAAGGTTTCTTGCTGTCACATTAACCCAATTCTAACAGTATCTTTAAGTGCACTAACAGCACAGTTTACAGAGCAAGTTTGTGTTGTGACCTTCTCATCTGTTCATTCAAGAACAGCAGTGTAATACCTACATCAGCATATGCACAGGAATATAGAAGTGTATATAAAAAGACCAGTCGCCAGAAAATTTCCTCACCACTTTAATGCATTCTGTCTCTAACTATGTTTCCAGTCAAATGAAAGGGTAATAAGAAGGCCTAAAGCAACATTTGTGTAGTGTCTCAAGTACTTATGGCCGACTGCAAGGCTTTCACATTTCACTGACATTTAGATAGATAATGAGAAACAGTCTCCCAGTCTTTCAATCCCCCTGTGGCATTTAAGTCTGCATTTTTTTTTTTTCCTGTCTTTAAATATTTGATGAGGGGGATCTTATCTAGACTGGATATACATACAAACCACTTCATCATACCTGCTTGCACCTTCACACCGACCCAGATACATTGCTCCATTGCTGGCTTTCACCTTTGCATTTCAGTTTGGGGATATTTCAGTTTTGGAGATATTCAAACCACGTTGTCTATTCTGGTTAATTAAGACCAAACATATCCATCCATCCATCCATCTTCCACCGCTCATCCGTTGTCGGGTCGCGGGGGCAGCAGCTTCAACAAGGAGCCCCCAACCCCCCCCCCCCCACATCCACCAGCTCTGACTGGGGGGTCCCAAGGCGTTCCCAAACCAGTGTCGAGATGTAATCCCTCCACCTGGTCCTGGGTCTGCCCCGAGGCCTCCTCCCAGCTGGCCGTGCCAGAAACACCCCCTTAGTGAGGCCCCTGGGGGCATCCGCACCAGATGCCCAAACCTCCTCAGCTGACACCTTTCCACAAGGAGCAAAAATATATCTAATCTAAATTGTAGGAACAAGTGACAAATATAAATACAAAGGAATATATACTTGACACTATACGTATACGTAGAACTATACATACGTATTTTTAATATGATTATATGTTTTTATTCTTATTTATCGTACAGTAACATGATGACAGTCCAGTGGTTAAATCGGGTGAAATGACGTAAACTTCGTTGTATTTTTTCCGTGTGTGTTTTTTTTTTTAAACATATAACTGAGAATGAGTTCACACTAAACAACCTGTGCTTGTATTTTATTTTATTTTATTATCTGATGTTTTAATGTCGTCAGGTTGTCCGTCTGTAGGACATAAATAAAGTGGAACCTTTGTCCTCGGTTCAGGTTTCTGCAGGGAAGCATTAACGGACGGGACCGCTGAACTCTGACTGACTGCTGTTTGAGTTAATTGATTGAGAAAATTAATGAAAAAAACAAAACACCAACACCAACAACAGAGTAATCCAGCATCATGTGTGTGTGTGCTGGATTTTTTGGATTACCAGCGCGTCATTGATGTAAGTGCAGTGGAATTCCACAGGGGTTTAGACTTGTTTTAATTAAACACTACACCCCCGAAGATAATATTTATCCAGCAGAGGTAGAGATGTCAAAGTTGCACGTTAAGGTACTGCAGTATTTTATTGTATCACGTATTTTCTTTAAAGTGCTTTAATTGTTTCTGTTAAGGAACTAGTATTTTCATATTTAGGGTAGTAATGACACTTAAATGACCCCAAATGGCGATAATGAAATTTATTAAATAGCATTTCTGCTTACAAACAACCTTTTGTTGATGTTCGCATGTTGAGGACTACCTGTAGTTGGTATAGACGGGTTTGTATAGAGCTTTGTTTTCTAATCCAGAAATCTAATCCGATGAATTAGATTCCTGGATTAGAATCTGATGCCAAATCGTTGTGGGAGTGATTGAGCAAACTGTTGGATTGATTTGCCAACGTGATCGTGACTTTAACCATAACATAATTTATCTACTTATTGACTAGATTGATTTGAGGAGCACGTCACAAAGTGGGGCGCTTGAGAAAGACGTGGGGTCAACGGGGGATATGGGATTGGGCCTTCATCTAGGTGGAAATGAAGAATCCTTCCAGATGAGTCGCTTCTGCTTTTTGTGATATAGGAGATAAAAAAATATCGATATCATGCTTCTGTTTTTGCAAAGACCGTCTCGATGGCGTCATTTTGTGGTTTCCTAGGTTGACTTTTCACAGCCAGTTCACAACCTGCTCACCAACTCCTCACAGCTCACTACCCATGGCCATCAATGCAGCTAGCTCCATATTCGAAGTGACATCTCCTTCCATCTTCTAATGAATTTTTTATGTCTC
The DNA here is from genome assembly GCA_013358685.1 of Antennarius maculatus. Lineage (NCBI taxonomy): Eukaryota > Metazoa > Chordata > Actinopteri > Lophiiformes > Antennariidae > Antennarius > Antennarius maculatus. The sequence continues at coordinate 20,675,640 of CM023618.1, read as the reverse complement.
TTCCTCTCCCACTCACACGCAGACACAGCTCATGTCAGGCACGTTCAAAAAATCTGTAAATTACAGTGTTGCCCTTGGTAACTGTGACCCCTTCTGCTCTATTATTGTTACAAACTGTTGAAGTTATATTCTATACTGACAGGATTTGATCAGGCGTCGTCATACATTATACGTCATTCACATCGTTTTGTGAACTTGTGTATCCTCAGAACAAGTCAAATATCAGAAACAGCCATGAATTTATTTCACTGATAAGACATAAAACAAAACTTTGATGTCATTATACAAGCAGACTCCACTATTGATGATGTTAGAACTGATAGGGAATATTTTTGTCATGCATTTCCTGTCTGTATAATATTGATTTAAGAGGAAAGTGTGACTTCTGGACTTAACTCTCCACTAAACTGACAGTTTGATGCAGCACTCGTGCTGTGAATATCCAACCGTGTTATAATGCACTCACATCTTTGCATCATCTTTGATTTTTAGATCCCCTGGCAAATATCTTTGCAGGGGGATGATGCGATTATCTAGAGGCTCTAAACATGCAGCAATTTTAGTCTGATGGAACAAAACATTACATCACTTATTACCTCTTCCACAATGGTTGTGTTTTCATGTGTCTCTTTTTTCATTGGTTAGTTGCATTGACAGAAGGATTACACAAAAATGCCAGAATGTATATCCCTGAAACTTGGTGAAAAGATGACTCATGGGGCCAGAATGCATTTTATTGCATCAAGGGCAAATTCAGGGTTTTTTTGTCACTTTGTCAAATTTTGCAATTTAATGGTCGACAAAAAGCTTCTTCATTAGTGTCCCTGCTCCCTCTACTGCAATAAGTCACATTAACCTTGTGATTATTTGTTTGAAAAATCTGTTATGTATGAATAGAGCTGTAAGACCTGTGTTTGAAGGCAATTACTCTAATAATAACATAAAACAAATATATATATATAAAAAAATACTAGTAAGCAGTGTCAGATATGTCATATCTGAACTGGAGTTAATACAATAAAAGTCAATAATATGGGCATTTTTTCTTTCCATAGTTTAGTATTTGCGTTAAATAGCTGTTGAAAAGGGGTCAACCAATGTCAATACCAATTACATCCTCTAAGACAATAAGAACTCTTTACAATCATCATACAGTACATTATACATATACCTACTCATTCATTGGGTTTTTTATATTGTGGAACAACAATGAACATTCATTGTATTTTTTCAAGGTCATGTTGGTCAGCTTTAGAAAACCATTTTATGTGAAAAATGTAAATGCTCCATCATTTCTCCAAGACTTGAAGGCCAGTACACTCAGAAAATTGTAAGACACCGAAATGACGAGTGTATATGTGCACTACTGTGAATCATGGAGGAAGAGTTATGAGTAATTTGGAAGTAATTTACTGGTGATTCTGTTGGATATCTTCAAAACTGAAAGCAGACTGACCAGCATCAATACCACAATGTTCTGCAGTGACATCCTACCTGTTTGGTAATTAATAGCACCGTTATTTGTCCTGATCTGAACACACCTCCTGGTGAGGGCAATTAAACCAACAGCAACAATAAAGGAGTACTGTATTAGATGACTTATCTCTGGAATCATCAGACATAAAACCAATTTAGATGGTTCGGGATTAGTCGGACTTGAACATTAATAGGCAGAACTATTGACTATGTATATTTTCAAAACCACAGTCAAATCTTAAGGAGTTGATCCTGGCTGTTAGACTGATAAAAGTCTCTCAGCATCCCTCGTAAACTTAAGGGGGTGTTGACCCATCGGTTTGACATCAAGTCCAATATAGCAATTGTAAAATTTAGCCACATATACTTTTATAGTACAAAAAGTTTCTTGATGTAATTTAGGCTCTGTGAAAGGACTAGCTGTACTAGCTGAGGATTGTTAAGTAATACCTGTATCCTGTGCTTTAGTGCAGTATTCTTGTGCAGTATTCTTGACACAGTCCACTTACAGTCATAAAACCACCAAGTGGACAATGTCCTGGCACTAAGCTCTCACACTAAGAATGGGCTGTACCCAATTATGATTGGGTACAGCGTCTATTCCATGTCAGTGGATTCCATCGAAACAAGAGGCCCCAAACCACAAACATTGAATACCAGAAATGTATGTCGCGCTCAGAGCCAGTAAATTAGCGTTGTTCTACAGTATCAGTGTATAGTACTTTTCTAACCTATGGTGTCTGTGGGACACTGACTTTCATTGAAAGTTTGTACAGTTTACTGACTCTCACCACCAAGTGTCAAGGCAGTAAACTCAAAAAGAGAAAGATTGCAATGTTCTTTGGTGTTAACCAAATAATAAATCCTTTGCCAATATAATGCCTTTATGCACTAAAATCTCTTGTTCCTCTTTCTCTAGACAGATTTCCAAGGGACTGAAGAGAACAGAGTCCCTTTCTGAGAGACTGGCTTGGCAAGCCAAGATGTGGACGGATGCTCTTCATTGAGAAGTGAGTGCAGTAAGTGCACAAACCAAGTCAAGCATATTCTAGCCAGAGGCGTGCAGAGCAGACCTGGTCTTTTCCTTTGCAAGAAATTTTGTAGCTGCAGGCCTCGAGACAGAAAGACAAAATCACCTTCCTTCAAAGTGAAAGTTAGCTGTCAGAGCTGTAACTGGTGAGATAAATGAAAAACAATTGTCTGCAGTGATGAGATTAAGGTAGTTTTTAGCTGCCTTGTCAGAGTCAGGTTAATATGCAAGTTTGTTTGGTAAGTTGCTTGCAGGCTATGTCAATACTGTAGCTTGAATATATGAATATTCCAGTATTTGGTGACAGATCTGGATGGTATTTCACTGTTTAGGGACATTTTTGTCCAGACGTAGGTAAAAACCACCAGTGATGCATGCAGTTAGACCAGTCCTACCAGAGGTTGACATTCAGCATTGCTCTATACTGATGACAGTTGAACCTAAGTTTACAAAGACTATAGGGATGTAGCAGTGTGAGGTTGTGATTCAGATGCTATGACTTACAGTTATATATAGCCCGTACAATGGTACAAGGAAGGACGGAAGAAAATATTTCATCGTGAGACATCAAAATAAATCCCAAGAAAGAGAATTCCTCTACCTGCTGTCTGCCTGTGACATGAAGTCAAATCATGATTAAAACCATTAAAAATGGTGCAGATCATAGAGCGGGCAGTAGAGCAGGTCGTCCTATGATTCAAGATCGGTGGTTCAATTCCCGCTTTTGGATTCAATGAAAAAGTAGCTCTATACTTGTACTATTCCTGCAATGTAATTGGATTGCACAGTTTCACCAGTTTAAAGTCTTCCCTGGAAATCTAATGACTGACGTGCTGTAGTTTGTGTGTGTGTGTGTGTGTGTGTGTGTGTGTGTGTGTGTGTGTGTGTGTGTGTGTGTGTGTGTGTGTGTGTGTGTGTGTGTGTGTGTGTGTGTGTGTGTGTGTGTGTGTGTGTGTGTGTGCACCTACATCTCTAGAACATAAAGGCCAGTTTAAATGATGCCCACATTTAGGAGTGTCAGCTAAGCTCTATCTAGGATGCTCTCCTGTCACTGCCCTCAACAAGGATTTACAGTTTACGAGTCTGCGGATACTCAGTGTGAAGCCAAGTCGTTGTTAGATTTTGTGAAAACCGAGAGGAGACTTTCACAGCAGTATATAAAAACCCTGCAACCCAAACAGCTGGCTGCCCATGAGAATTCCTTCCATCCTTCATAAAATCTACCTTTCAGCAAGTTGCTGTTCTGTGTTTGCTGACAAGAAAAAAAAACCCAAAACAATTGAGAAGCACAGTTTTTTTCCACTGTTTTTGATCAAACATAAGTGGTGTTTCCTCCACTTCCCTGGTGTAGGATAAGGAGTGGAATGGTGATGTGCCTTCCATTCCTCAATCTGACAGTCGTCCATTGATCATTCATCAAGCAGGGAGCTTGCTCGAGCCATCGATTGATAAAATGAGACTTATAGATGTGAAGTTTAATCCTCAGTGATGCAGTGAAATATTTTCTTCATAGTGTTGCTGATGGGTGTAAAAGTGTGTGTGTGTGTGTGTGTGTGTTGTGTGTGTGTGCGCGCGCGCTGTATGCATGCATGTGTGTGTGTCACAGAGAGACAGCCTGTGGTGTGAACACATGCCTATGTGTGTCATCATATTTAATCATACATGAGTAATTCTACAACTACAGCTGACTGGAGCTGTTTTAGCAGCATGAAGTGATCTTGTGCTTGAAGTGTTCTCTGTTGCAGCTCATGATCTGCCCTTCAGAATGAAAGCTTTTCATGACTCCTTCCATATTGAAATTATTTCAACTGGATATGAGCTATTGCACTTATTGGCTGGGGCAAGGCACTGGCTAACTCCACTTCCATTGGCTGCCTGGACAACTCTGCTCCGCCTCCCATTGGTCGCCTGGAGGAGAGTGGGAGGGGTGCTCACCATGGCAGAGCGTGTAAATGTAAAGTCTCTTTCTCTGCCTATTATCTGAGTGACTCTGGGTTTTGGTGCCTGCCTCCGAGCGTGCGCATGTGTCTGAGTTGGGGAGAGAAAAAGAGAAAGAGAGAGAGTGAGAGAAAGGGAGGGAGAGGCAAGCAGCGTCTTTTTCCCCCCTTTAGCCTCCCCGTCTCCCTGTCACTCCATCCTTCCTCCCCTGTCCTGGACCACCCTCCAGCCCCGCTTCCAGCCAGACCAAGATCCCCCCACCACCACCCAGACCACCCCGGGACCCTTTGACTCTCCTCACTTCTCCATCCCAGCAACCGTAACATCCAAGCAGGTAAGGGACTGCTTATTTCAGCCTGCAGAGGCTTTAAAAAAGTACTTCCTGTCTTTTCCTCTCCTCTCCTGTCCTGCTTTTGTTTTTCTTCACTTGTCTCTGTTTTCTCTTGACCCTCAGTCTTTCTATGCAAATTGTAAGTTTTGCCCCGCAGCTCTTCTACCCTGCTAAGGAAAAGTGACACAGTTGCAAGAGATGATATCAGTGAGGTCACTCTATTTTTCTTCTGCCTCCGATTCCATCCCTGTATCAACTTCCCCCTCCCTCTTTACCTCACAATCTCTTCATCTTCACTCCCCATGTCTTTTGCAATCTCACACCCTCCAGCTCTCGGGGTGCGCATATTCAATAAGAAAGTGAGACAAGACTTTTATTTTTAAATGCGCTCGGAGCACAAGTTGACAAGGACAACATCCTGTAATTTGGTTGCAGAAGATGCACCACGAATCGAATTTTTAAAAGTACTTGTGTTAGTTGGTGAGGGCTATTTATAGGCGATGACATGCCAGCCACACATGGTTTCATTAGGCCTCTGTCTGAATTCCGGGCCAGATCACAGGACCATCCAGCAGCTAGAGAACACATGACATTGCACAAGGTGTAATGACTTTACAAGGCAGTGTCTTGCTTGATTGAATCAAGTGATCTTTCCTGCAGAAGAACTCCGATATTCACATGGCCCATAAAGCATTCCTGGCAACAGCAGACAAGAAAAAATGCTTAGTTCTCCATCCGCACATCCTGTACTTTACCAGGAAGAGGAAGTGGAGTGTGTGTGTGTGTGTGTGTGTGTGTATATCTGTGTGTATATGTGTGTAAAGTGCTTTGGACATCAATACTGGCAGCCTGGAGTTTTTAAAACCACTCTATCACATCTGAACACTGGACTGCACAACAACGTCAACAACAAAGAAATGCATTTCCACTGGGTGGACATAGTGAAGAGGTGTCACATATTACTATTTTATCACATTACATACACTTCTAAATATTGAATGAATTGAATTCCCAAAAATGCTTTTCCAAGTGTCCTTGTTTACCTCATTTCAGTCTTGAAGTAATCTGCAGATGTCTAAGAGATATTCTTCTCTGACTTCCAGCAGACTTTCTCCATCGCAGAAAGAATTCTGTGACAATCATGTAGTTATTTGGACAAAGTTACGAAAGTCTCTTGGGAATGAGGGTCTTCCTAGTAGAGATACCTAAGGGGAGCAGCTTTCTTTGGGAGGCTTCCAATCTGATGGGGAAAGGAATCTTTGACAATTCAAATTCTATTCTGCATATCAATTAGTTTGAGCATATTTACAAAGCTGACTATAAATGTAGCTAGAGCATGTTTCTGATGTTAGCTGCGAGCGTAGTGATCCATGCAGGTGCTGGTTTATTAGTTTATCACTATGTGTAAATTGAGTCTTTACTTCTTAAACAGCCACACAGGTTTTTTTTCTTCATGAAGTCTCATTTGTTTACTTGGCTGGAGACCAAATGCTAAATGCTCAAAAACAAGACTGCTTTGTTCGTTTTCATATATCTTTGTAAAACTTGCATGTCAATCTGAGGCCAATCAAGACAAGATATAAAAGTGTACTTGTAAAGATGGAATTTTAGTTCCTTATGTCAAATAATCAGCTGTTTTTTTTTGTGGACACTGCTTTGTTTCCATGAATGAACAGAGGATGTATGGTCTTGAATGAAAATGAAATCTAAATTCTAGAAACTCACTCCCACAAAATCAACACCAACAACACAGTCTAGATTCTGTTGAGGTTTGTCACTATATAAAGTAAAGAACTGAAGATGATGGTCCCTCTTTTACTTCCAAATGTCCCATTGCTTTTATGCAAAAAGCAAATCAACCTTTTCAGTTTAAGCTTTCATAAAAATGTATATATAAAAGAGTCATGTATGAACCCTGTCATCAGTTTGCACTGTACGTCCTTGTAATCCGCTCCTTTGAGCTTAAGTTGAGCCGCATGTACCGGTAGTTATTGCAGACAATCGGGGTGGCTTGCCATGTCGGAGTAATTTTAAGATGTTTTTCCACCCAAGTTCTTAGGCTATATTTCATTTGGAAACAGTATTTAAACCACGTGCACCTAAACCATATCTGTTTTATCATTTCTGCTATAGATGGTGTTTTTAAATTCATCGACTGTTAGTGGGAGCACGGGGGTAACTAATTTTTTTTTTTTTTTAGCAGCTGGGAAGAGACTTTTATTAGGGATGCAAACTCTGCAGGGTGACCTACATATGGCCCATAGCGTACTCTAAAATACAGCATTCAAGCTGTTATTCATCAATAAGCTTGAGGTACAGAGGTGTAACAGAATTACTCAGCTTTGGCACGAGGTACTTTCTGGAGTATCACGTCAATACCATGTCAGTGTAGCTGGTTGTCATAGTGATGCCAAGCAAACCTGCTATGATGTAATCTTCACTGTAAACAGAGGTGATACAAACACGGTAGATGTGGGTACTTTTACCTGCAGGACTGGAAATAGTACCGTCCACAATTCTGGAGAGTAATTAATGTTTTTGCTGAATATGGAACAGTCACGTTTGGAAACTGGTTTTACCAAAGTACACATTTAGAGTGTTTAGGAGCATGTTCAGTATGTAAAACAACAGGCGTTTGGATGACAACGCATTTGCTTTTTAAAATTGTATTATTAAAGTAAAATCTGACTAATCATATATTATTAGGTGTGTTCACAATGAAATTCTTAATTCAGTGGTTCCCTGTTTCTACCATTAATGTTCTGTTTAGAGGAGCAGCCTATAAATAGATAGATCACATGTTTCTAGTACATTCAATAATCCCTGTTTACTTCTTCATAAGGCCAATGCTCTGCAAGCAGCTGGCCGTTTGTGCTTTGGCGCTATCGAGCCTTTCCGGATCTCCTGCTGGCCCAGCTCATGGTACACTGTTGCTGGGAGTTGTTGTGGTCGGCTGTGACTCAGTGTGAACAAGGCCACTGACACCAGATGACTGACATCAGATGGTAGAATGCACAGAACAATGGAGGGCAAATGGAAGAACACATTTAAACACTGTTATAGTCAGTGTTTTAATAGGAACTGCACAAAATAAGCTTTGAGTTACCTACAATAAAATCCACTGTTACGGATAAAGGTAGTGAGATCAGTCTTCTGAAACATATCGAAGGTGTAATATTCAGCCTGGTCACATAATAATAATAATAATAATAATAATAATAATTAAAAACAGTATTGATACTGAGTTAAGAAATTGATTGTGATATTTCTGTGCCTTTATGGGACCGGAGATTTAAAATATGAATACACTTCAGATAATAAATATATCACCAAGATGTAATGCAATACGTTTTGCCATTATACATTTTTATAGATAGATAGATGGATAGATATACTTTATTTATCCCAACTGGGAAATTTAGAATGATTATGGTGATTTTGTTGGACTTTTCTTGGCACTATTTGATGCTTTGAGACTTCAAGTTCTCAAATTGCTTATGTGTTTCGGTGTTCACTTTAGTGGAAGAACTTCATCAATATATTCATTTTGATTTACACTGTTTTGAATTCTATGGAGTAAAAAATGCCCAGAAAAGTAAAACATGACTGAATTAAGATGTTTGTTTTTTTAAATTCTGAATTGAACACGTCACATTCTGAAAGGAAAAGCAACAAAAATATTCACCTGAAGCTCAGTATCAGTAAAACCAATGCGCTCATAGTGAACGTCATGTCCATAGACATGAGACAATAAATCACTTTGCATCAGTCCAATCAGCGTAGTTTTAATTTGGTATATCACCTAATGTGACATTCAGCAAGTGACGATTGGTCACAGTGTGCTCTTCCGATCCCAGCATAGGATGCTGATTAATGGGCTGACCATTAGCACGGCTCAGTGAAGATGACCTTTACCCACTTAAATCTCATCAGTTCACTGGTTTATGCTACACATGAAGAAATTCCCACAATTTCTTCATGTATTGTGAAGAAATTGTGGGGAAAAATAAACCAAAAACCTTGTGAACCTGATACCTGTTAAGATTGTTTGAGTGTTGAAAGCTGAAAATGCCACATGCTTTTCACTACATTTATGACAGACATCAGACACATGCTCATACAGCTGCTAAGAGACCGACGTGGTAAACTGTACAAACAGCCCATCGGGTACCCCAGCGACCATTTATTGTTTTTCGCCGCTCGCTCCTTCCTTCACATCCACTTTATTGGTAAGCTGTACTTTCACTGAGAAGGGGGTTGTAAATGTAAAAAACAATCTCTCCTGTGTCGTAATTCATCACAGACTATGAGGGTTGGGGGGGATGGGGTGTTGGGGTTGAGTCATTGCTCCAGGCTGAAATTGAACATGGCACTTTTTAGAATTTGAAGCTATCGGAGAGAATTATGATCTGTGAAATCTGGGGGCCTTTTTGTCTCTAGAAAAAGCCGCGGGCTAATGTAATTTAAGCCGATGAAGGGTTGCGAGATCAATCGTAGGATGTGGACTTGGGGGGGGGGGGGGTGATGTGTGTTAAGAAGGGGATGGTGGAGCAGGAGTAGAGGCTTAGTATTCCTTGCTGCTTTCCTAGCATCACACTGGGCAGTGATACATGCTCATAAACAGGTGACCCCTTTGACCCTGTGTTAGTCCTTCTTCCATGCTTGCTCATAGGGGTGAGGGTGGGGTCAGGGGTAGGGGGCAGTGGTGGTGGTGGTGAAGTGACAAGGTAATATTATTGGCCCAGACTTAAGAGAGCTGTAGTGATCAAATAACTATGCAAATACCCATTGTGACAGAATTATCCCTGTGTTATTTATTTTTTATGAGATTACAATTTGAGCACGTTCATTTATAACTCTGGTTATGATCCAGTCTGATAAGTGTTGAAGCCTTTCTGCATTGGCTCCAATTTTAGATTATGACAGTGTTCTGGTTGTGATGGGAGGTCACCTACAGGCCCATGTTCCTGCATTATTGTCCCTACCAGAGGGGACAAGTGACTTTGTATAGAGAAAGGAGAGATTGTTTCCCATTGAGCCTGTGAAAACAGCTCAGTGTTAAAAATAAGTGTGGTGGAAAAAAATTGAGAAAAAAATGAAGAACTTCTGGTATTTCAGAAGATGAGTGATTTACTGGTATGGAAACAGGTTTCCAGTAGGTTAACCAGTTTCCAGTGCAACACCATGGAAGGTTGTCTAGTAGCCAAGACCAGCCAGGCTAACCTGAGTTTGGGTTCTGGTCTACCGAAATAATTTCTAATACTGTTGAACTATATCTTAATCAATATCTAACTAGTCTCACAAAGATGTGACGGTTAAAGATGATGAACACACATGTGCAACTTGGCCTGAACTTGTGGTCATATGTGTTTCTGTGCTCTAAACAGTCAGGGTACGAATGGAAAACAGCAAAATCTCTCATCAGAAATGGATCATAGTTTCCGAGCTATTGTCTTTCTATTTTGTTGTTGATTGTGCAGATTAGAGGTATTGAGTTAAGACTGCATGAGGTCACATGAGCCAACCCCCCCTACCCTGCTGAGCTCATGCTTTCAGCCAGATTGAAAAGCTCTGCTCACATTTTCATTCAAGAAAAAAACCTTCCTTTTTAAGCTGTACAATCTGTGCTAGCTATGCTAGGTGCTACCTGAATAGCACCTGTGAGCTGTGACCTCGCATCCTAAGCTAATTTGTTTAATATTGTCTTCGTTTGCTATTAAGAAATGTTTCTGGCACATTCCTACCCTCATTTACCATTCCCCCATCTGTCAAAGGACTTTTATGGTCTCAGGGAAAATTCAGCGGCTGTTCTCTCAGGCAATCCTTCATAATGATATCATGTTATTCACTCCTGTGGAGTTCATTGAAGGAAGAAAAAAAACATCTTCTTTTCATACCAGTCATCTCAAAAGAATCAAGTCTTCTTCTTTTAATCCCATCTTTCATGTATGATGTGGGCTCCGTTCTGAACCTCTATTAGGGATATACACAGCAGCAGATGATGGCAGATGATTGAGCAGCTGGGGAGCAGTAGGATCCAGGAGGACCTAGTGGGACCCAGATGTCTCATGCCATGTCATTCCATGTACAGGTGGGTGGGCCTGGACACCAGTTAGACCAACTCATGATGGCCCCATTTGTCACAATGTTCCAGATCTTGTTTTGACTTCCTTGTTTTTTCCATATTATCCATAAAAAGCACAAGAACGGACATAATGATTCAGTCTACATCTTCTCATGTGAAAAAGGTTTGGTTTATTCTGAACATTTTCCAGGAGGTGTGTTACACTTAAAATTGTAGTTCAGATTGCACAGCAGTCAACAGTTTAGTGGAAAAAAAAAACAGCTGAAGACTTTGCGATGAAGCTGCATCATGTCATCCTTGTTTTCTGAATTTTGGATAGAATAACTAATTAAAGGAAATCTAACTGGATGTTTATATGCTCCAATCTTAGGCAAATCATCGAACTTGCAAAGATTTTCTAAATAATATTGACAATCAAACAGATTCAACTGCTGGCAGCAGGGTCTCACATATAGCAATAGCTCCTTTTATTTAAAAGAATGTGCAGAGAATTACAGCAACATGACGTAGTTATAATATGAATATGATGATTCACAGCAATATAAAGGTGTGAAGAAAATTCACAGCCGTGTCTGCGGCTTACGGTGAAAACACACGTCTGGTGATGTCAAGAGAAAGTGTAACAAATATTCCACAGCTCATCTCTTAGCCTGGGCTTCTTGGCACTCGCTGCTGCCTCTCAGCGTTTTTGCTTGATTAAAAAGCACCCAGGAGTTTGTGAGTGTGTGGTAGGTGCAAGCGCACACCCCGACAGCTTAACATACTGAATATTCAAGCTTCTTAGGCTAAGCCACGATGCTGGAGTGATGAGCGTCAACTCCCCTCCCCTCCTCATACAGGCCTGATTCCTCTCTCTCTCCCTTTTATTCTTCGTTTTGACAGAGTGGAAAGCCAGTGACAGCTCGCACAAGGCGAACCTGTTGTCTGGGAAGCAGAGGGGATCAGTGACACAGTGCTCCACACCACTGAGGCTTTATATAGACATAATCCATCCCAAGTACGGTCCTCGCTTGCAACCTCTTATATGGAGCTAGCTATCTGTGTATTGTCCTACACTCTTGATTGTAGAAGTCAATCCACTTTGATTTAATGCATTAGCAGTTGGCTGACGTCCTGCGTCAAAATAGCAGAGATAGACCTATACGACAGGGTTGTTTAGTCATCATCCGAGACTCAGAACACGATGCATGACTGCCGTTCTAGTTCCTTAACTGCAATCGGAAATGCATTCTCATGTCTGTCTAGTCAGACTCTCGCCAGTGTTTGTGCGTCTACTCAAAATGCCATTCTAAAGATAGGCAAACATTCCCGCAAAGGAAACAATCACCATAAAGATGCGGTATCCGTTGTGTATTCCGGGTTTCAGTGCAGTGTGAGCTGGCTCTTTCTATATATATGTGCTCTGAGCACGTCCAGCTTGCCGGGAGGCTTTGGCTGCTACCGCTGAGCCACACCTGACCGACAGATTGGCCCCCGGCTGGAGCCGATACAGGAACAGACACTGACGTAGAGCTGGAGCCTCCGTGGTGGAAACGATGCATACTCTTTGTACATTTCACGTTTGTATCGCGATTAAATTTCATTAAAAGATCAAAGAGAACAATAAGGATGACTGTATGTTCAGGGACTTTTTCTCTGCCAGCAAAGTGTGTATAAAAAGGTCTGTGTTGTCCATCAAATATCATTTTTCTTTTTACTGTCCATTAACTTATGTATTTTTATTTTTTACTTTTTAATGTCCATTAACTTATGTAATTTTATTTTTTACATTTAATGTTCTCCCACTATTCCATCCACCTGAATTCTATCATCATGTACCCTGTGCAGGACCTCATGGTTGGAAGTTATTCTGGTTCAAAACCAGTCCCCTAGAAAATCACATCTCCATAGAAACAATAAAAAATGTAATTTATGGAAGATTTAAAATGTCAAATGACTGAACTGTTACTTCGGTATATGTGATACGTGAGCAAAGTTGTCTGAAGCAGCTTGTGAGATAAACAATGATTAACCAACTCAAAACATCAAAATGTCAAATTATATTTGCAAAACATGATTATAAATTGACATCCAGGCAAATAAAAGAAAAACAGAAATGACACAAGATAATCAATGAAATATGGGAGCTCATTTCAGCTAATCACATTGATATAACTCAAAGATTCCTTTTTCTTTGACATTAAGCCAGATAAAACTTGTATTTGTCCATGTTGGTCCTCTCTCATGTGAACCACCTTTCTAATTCCATCCTCCTATCAAAGAGCACGAATGGTATAGCTGTGCTTTCTGTTTCTTTGACACACTTTTCCCGAACGCAGTCTCTATTTTTTTTGGCGCAGCTCCCAAAGCATCCACAGGAGAGGCTGCTAAGTCAGCGAGAAGTCAGCAGAGTGTGCTTAAGCAGATGTAGAAGTGGAGGGGTGCGCTTCAGGAAGGAAACACTTCCCCAGGTTGCTGCTGCTGGCGGATGATCGGTTTCTTCGGCTGTGGGCTTTGACAGTAAATGAAATGGGGCGGATCTGAAAAAGTATATCATAAAAAAATCCCGCGAGCCCACGCTGCACTGATCAACGTCCATGTAGGTCTCGTCTGATTCACTCATCACTTAAGTGTTTCACAGTCCCACATGCTTAAGAGCCCAATCATGCACTATATGTATGGAATAGGATTTGGACAAATGGATGCATTAGAATGTGCATGAATGTCTGTTAACTTGTCAGACCTTATAGTCGTACCATGTTGAAAGGCCTTGTTTCACTGTCATTCCCTTTCCTCTGTAGGGAAAGCTCTTAACCCGCCCTTCTTCTTCTATTATTCATTTAATGGAACACTGAAACTATGTCAGTGCTTCTAGCGGTATATTGTATCAGACCTGGCGTGCAACGGTACTCCTTGCCTTCTTGTTTGCACGCCATTGTGACATTTTGGATGCTCGATTGACGTTTGTTCATGGTCAGCACTGTTACACAGCTGAATCCAAGGAATGACACAAAACTTTCAGATTATTGCAGATGATAATTCTCATTCTGTCCTCTGTGTGTTGACACGGTGATGTCAAGTGGAGCACAGAAACTTCGAGGACATGCTTCTAGACGTTTTGCAGAGCTCATGTTGAGCCGAGCTGCAATCTGTTTCCCCGCAGGCGTATCAGAAGTGGAAGCAGATTATTTAACCAGCATGGGGCGATCTCCACACACACACATAGATTTGATGTAAGTTTATCCATCGTCTAATTCAGTTTCTTCGTTCTGAAAGAGGAGAATCACGTGACCTCACAAGAACTCCCCTCCCCCCCATGATCATTTGACCATACATGAGCGTGTTGCTGCAGCATGTATGAACTTTGGAGCCCCGACTGATGGGGATATTTCTATACATTTACACCACAGCTGTCATGACTAAAATCCTTAGGAACTCTGAAAAATCTTTGGTTAAATCACACATTTAAATAGTTTCTCTATTCCTATTCCTATTCCTCATTCACTATTATTCTCTTCCACCTTTCAGTGCATCGACATCGCGTCAAGTTCCTCGATAGTAATTTTTACTGTACGTGGCAATAAAACCTATTCTGATTCTGACATTCATGAATTTCAAGACAAAAACATGATATACATATCAAAACTATAAAGGGTGTGTGTGTGCGCCCACGCACATAAGTGTGTGAGTGCGCGCACAGATAAGGAGGACGTCTAAAAAAACGATATTCAAATACAGGATGTTCTTAATTCTCCGTCTCTCTCTGGGATTAAGTGTTTAAAGAACTCTGGAACATCAAAGAGTGTCGTCTCCATAAGGAAAGGTGCTATGCTAAAGATGTGAAGATGTCAAATGCTGACACACACACACACACACACATACATTAACAAACATTTCAGTTGTGTGCATTAAGGCTATACAAATAAAATTTGCCACATTTAGGAAAGTGGCATATAATTGCCCCACATTGGCTTGTTCAGACTTCAACACGCCACTGAGCTGCACTATTTCTAAGCATATTTAACCTCATGGGATGATTGCTATGAAGGGTTTTTGGGATTTGTACAATTTTACCTTTGATGTGCAGCTCCATTCATTTGCATGTACAGCAGAGCCGTCTAAAGGTCTCCTCAGCCGCTGACCTCATTAATGCGGTTCAGTCTGCTGCTCTTTTATCACAGTTTATCTAACATTTAGTGATGAGGTCACAACTGCTGGTCCAGACATTCAAAGGCAGGTCATTTTGGGGGTTGAGCCTTCATGTATGGTAATGGAAAGATGTTTGGTGTGTGTGTGACAGGTACTCTACCGTGTTTGACCACAACTAGAACCATGGTGTAATCGTTCCACTATTGGGTCACTGTTCCCTGTTCATCTCATGCAAACAGAAATGCATTTAAGCATGGAGTAACTATTGTGTCCTTAAATGTGGAGGCCAGGTATAAATGTAGAGCAGGTGGGGGTTAAAGGTGTTTGGAGCTATCAATAACAAATATATATACAGTATATACTACTTTCACTTATAATTATCACCTGAAATTAGGAAATCTGTTTTTCTTACTTCAGAATGAGTCATTTAGGTCTTTTACTGATCAGTTCCACTACCTTGTTTTGACGCAAACTCACAATCTGCAAAGCAAACACCAGATCCACAGAGTTTTCCACACATTTCTTGAGGGGTGAGTGGTGTTCAGTTGAAACCACACTGCTGGATTTAGTGCTGGTCACTAAATCCTCCACACTAGACCTTTGCAGATGAGAGATAAGGCTGTCCAGGATGAGATCTGCTTTTGTTTGGGTTCCATTTTATTGTGTCTGTGTTCGTTTAAAGATTCCATTAATATGATTTATCAAACATAAAGCTGAATCAGCCCAGTCATGTTTGATGGGTTGAAATACAGCAGCATAAATAAAAGAAGCTTTTTGCTATAGTTTTTTTTTTTTTTTTTAAAGTGGACACTTGAGGCTTTTGTGTGATGATGCTATATAAATCTAATGATGAGGAAGCACAAGAGGGCTTTATCTCATCGTACTTCACAGCAGTCACTCTCAGTCAGTTAGTCCAGTAAGCAAATGAATCTGTAATCACAGCTGCTCTAAAATAATGGCTTCTTTGTGTGTGTGTGTGTGTGTGTGTGTGTGTGTGTGTGTGTGTGTGTGTGTGTGGTAAGCAGAAGAGAGCAGGAAGGAAAGTGATACAAAGCAACCGGCTGCATTCACGTGGGCGAAATCCACTTGAGAATTCAGAAAGCTGAGTTAGTTAGACGTCATGAAATCAGTCGTTCTCCACCTTTGGGAGCAATCAGGCTTCTCTGTCTCGACAAAAGCAAAAAAATCACGCGACACGCCACGTTAGAGAAAAGTGACTGGTCAACAGTTTGAAACTGGTAATTCATCTGATTTATTACAGCTGGCACTTTTCATCTTCAGAAAAAAAAAAAAAAATCCTGCTGGTAAGGGGGGAAAAAAAAACAGCTGTGCAATTTCCACGCACATAAGGGGTACACGTCTCATGATGCATGAATCTCATTTGGCTGACAGTGTATTTTTCATGCAACTGGGACATATGAGACAGCTTAATAAAGCACATTAAGAGTTCTACCTCTTCTTAATCAGAAATGTGCAAAACTGAGATAAAAATACTCGGTGTGTACGTTAGCCTTACAGCGAGGACGTTAACATTGTTCCTGGTGGAGATGTCTGTGGGATTAAAGAGGCTCCGTATCATTCCTCTCTCAGAAATTCTAAGTTTAAATAAACATCAATACAAACAGATTTCAATTAGAAGTCTGCTCTCAAACTGGGGGGTGATATGCTAGAAACAGCAAGCCAGTTAGAAGTGGACTTACCACTGTAAATCTAAGAAATGCTCATAAAATTGATTTAGCTGGCCGTGACTGTCTGCCTCTCTCGTAACATATTGGTTGTGAAATTTTATTTATTGAAAGAGATTTTTTGTCACATCTGAAAGATTTTCCTCTTGCCTCCTCAGTTTAGGTCACAATGGTTTGTATCTGATGTGTATGAATGCAGTCAGCTTTTATTTCTCATGCAGGTTCAGTTGTTGGACGAGTGGAGATTTCATTTATACCAGATAGTCTTCCTTTCCTCAAACAACATCACAGTGTGTAAACCATTCCATTTACATCCTACGCCGGATTGGCAATACTTTCCAGACAATGATGCTGATAAAGTAAATTCATGTTATATACATATACATATTTTTTTTGTTACAGGCTACACTGCATACATGATGCACACGCCTCCAGTTTCACCTTATCAACATCCCGTAGCACAACCAGACCCTGCACGCGCGCACACACACACACACACACACACACACACACACACACACACACACACACACACACACACACACACACACACACACACACCACCACCTGACAGTAGCTGTAATGAACAGGCAGAAAGGCGAGCCGCTCTGGACATAAATATGTCCAGTGTCAAGATATACAACTGGCAATTCCATCTCCAGTTGAAGCCTTGCCGATTGCTTTTTTTGCCCCGTCCCTGCAACTCATGCAGGCGCGGAGAGACAAAACACAGCCTTCCACTCATGTATGCACATTTGAAGCACTTCCAACACACACTGTGACATGAGGTTAAAGAAAGGATATCTAACATAATGAAAATACACCCAGTTTGAATGGGGATTATACAAACACACCCATACATCACA
Organism: Antennarius maculatus; assembly: GCA_013358685.1. Classification (NCBI taxonomy): domain Eukaryota; kingdom Metazoa; phylum Chordata; class Actinopteri; order Lophiiformes; family Antennariidae; genus Antennarius; species Antennarius maculatus. The sequence continues at coordinate 20,658,101 of CM023618.1, read as the reverse complement.
CACTGACACTTCATGGTGGAGGTGGCAGCGCAGCAGCCTACAACCAAAGAAGTAGATAACATTTCAAAAGCATTCAATTCAAATGCGCTCTATAAATATAGTCTGATACATTTTCATTGCAGTATTTACATTACACCTTCATGTAACCAAGCACCTTTCCCCAAGGTCCTAATATATTTTAGGGCAGCGGTGAATTGTGATGGATGGTAGGATGGCCGTATGAATCATACACTATTCCATTAAACAAAAAGGTCAGCTTCACTCTGTGTAATTCCCTATCTCAAGGCTTCGTCACATTTAATCACGTTTACAGTGTTAAACTCTATTTAGGGGCAACAGACACTTTTAAAATGAAAGTCACTGTATGATATCTTAGTGGCAGGTAGTCCAAGGTGTACTCTGCTCCAGCCAGTTAACAATTCTGCTAAAGATAAGATGGTTTGAATAATGGCTCTGTGCATGTCCAACACACTTTTAATGTTTCTACCAACTTACGCTCACCCCAGTTGGTTGGTCGGTTGTTTGAATGATAGGGTGGCTTGTTGGATAGTTGTCTGGTTGGTTGAAGGGATGTTTAGTTGTTTGGACCATTTGGTTCTAATAAATCCGCTGACTGAACTGTCACAGAAGCACCGAACAGGAAAACACATTAGATCTTGGTAGGGTTCCGGATAAAAAGATGAACGCATGATTTCTTTGCCACTTTCTTTTATTTGGCCCTGCAGTGATTACGAGTGGTGCATGAGTCAGGCAAGCTGAGTGAATATGTGATGGAGTGTTTAGATTTAACAGAGGCTTGTATGGTGGTCTCCCAAAGAACATGAACACACGTGTTCACTCATCAGGTAATTTGCGATCTTGGCCAGTGGTTGGTTTTAGAAATGCATGCTGTGTCGACAAATCCAATCACAGCATGCTTTATAAAGCCACAAACAGTGTGATAAATTTAGGCACTATACCACTGTATTTACTGTAAATAGGACTGGAGAGAAAATATCACATTAAAATAGACTTACAGACTGGTTGAACTGCACAGTCCAGCGGGTAGCATAGTTACGATGAATTGAAAGTCACTTAAACTTTACTTTTTAAGCATTACTCTTTGATGGTCTGTGAAAACCTGCCTCTGAACTTTAACATTCATAAATAATGATTTAGAACACAACAAAACTGTGGTCAGACCACAGCAGTTTTGGATAATTTATTCCCGATTCATTCTTCACATTATTGGAGAAGAAGTCTTGTCTGCATCCTCTGTCGGTACTGATTTTCAGGCCAGACGGCGTGTATTTTTTCTTTAACTTCCCAAACCATTCATATATTCCTTACACCCTAATTATTGTAGGGATTTTTTGATTTAATAATCCCACATTGAGAATCATGGTGATTTTATCTGTACTCTCGTAGCAACGGGCAGTTCGGGAGAAATCCCAGGTCAGCTGTCAAGGAGGAGACAAATCTGAGCTAACTTTAGTTAGCATGCAGCACATCCTTTAACAGGAGCTGAATCCCACATCCAAAGAATTGTCAAGCCCTGTTCAGTGTGTCCCCTGACTGCCTGCCCGTCTGTCTGCAACAATAATAGTGTGTGCTGCCCCATCATTTTCAAATCATCTGTAACAATCCATATCTGAATGAAAGAGAAAACCCTCCCCAGTGGAACAATGAAGCATCATTTCCGGGAGAGCAGCGCTTAGTAACCTACACGACAAGACACAGCAAAGAGCCACAAACCCCACTTAATACAACTTCACCATTGTGTAGCAGTTGTAGAGTTTCCATGTGTTGTTCTCTCACAGTGTCAGTGTTCAGCAACTTTGACGAAAAACACCTCTGAAGCGCAAATCCCTAAAACGCAGCAGTCAAGAAAAGCTGAGGCGCACGCCGCTATAAACACAGCATGACTAATCCCTCCTCACGAATGACAAGGCCTCGTCATCTTACACACAATGAGAGGCCTCCCTCCAAATGACTTCAAAGCGAAGCTGCAACACAGACGAGTGATGGGAATACAGTTCTGTAAGCAGCACACAGGGTTAACTAAGCCAGCAATGTCAGCGCTGCAACTTTAGCTAAAAGGCTTGATGGGGCCAGCTAAGCTCCTGTGATTGACCTTTGTGTGTGAAAGTGACCACTAAGTGCTACGCAGCTGCTCTTGACTGTTTGTACACATAAGCAGTTCCTTTTTTCTGACTTTTTGCCTGCATGCACTGCATGTTTGTGTGTCCTTGACTTTGTGTGTGTGTGTGTGTGTGTGTGTTAGCGCTCACCGGTGCATTTGTGATTACTTTGCTGTATGAGCAAGTGTGAGAGATCTCATCTTTTGTGCTGCTGTTGGCTCCGTCTGCATCAGTTTAAACCCGATTTAGGACTTCTTGCTAGAATGAAGCTACTGTAGTGAAGCAATCATGAATAAGATGTCATAATCACACATTAGAAAAGAGAAATGATGATCCATTAGTCTAATTAACGCAATTATACATTTTGGTTATTTTCCTTTACGTGATGCATCATTTGTTTGAGATAAACCTGTCAGAAGCACATTGATTTACTTACTGTTAATATTTCATGCGCACTCCTGCACAGTTTATGTGCTGTCATACTGGGATCGTGACGCTGGATGTTAACCCACAGCTGAGGGGGGGGGGGGTGTTTCTGAGAGGGTCATGGCACCCCCCTGTGTGTAGTTACGCAAAGAAACTGCTAAACTGATTTCCATGAATAATTGCAGAGCAAAGGCACACCAGTCTGCGAAACAACATGCATGTGTTTTATTCTTTTGGCCTTGGCAGTGATAAAGTATTCTCTCTACTAGCACGTGACAGTCTGGTGCTGACAGTTTGTGATAATTCATGGGAAATTACGCACAGCCTGGTGTCCCCCCAGTAAAAGCTGTGACCCCGGCATATATAACCCATACAAGCTGCATCCTCCAGTTCTTCCATGTTAGTTTCTTTGTCTGGAGGAATCTGACTGGCACAAAATCAATGACTCGAGTTTGGCTTTTAACAAAATGGCTGTTGTGATGAATCATTGCACATACAGTCAATGTATAGAAACTCTTTCATTGGTCAGTTGTTATTTTGAAATTATTCCTAGCACAAATACAACACAGCTATAGCATAAGCATGTGCACCAGCACAGTTACGTGTTGTCCAGTTCATTTACTGTGTGCAAGGTTTTACTTCAGACGTCTATGTGTCCAATATGTGGTCCTCTGCTGCCCCCCCTCGAAACTACAGTTCATGATTGTTATGTGTTCTAGGGAGGGAGGGAGAGAGAGATGCATTTGAAAAAAAGGTCAAGTCTCCAATGAGGAGGAGGTGATATTGTGACGTCATTTCATAACAGGATGAAGGGAAAGTGAATGTGGGAGATAAGTATTAGTCCTTTTAGACATCATTAAACATTGATACTGTCAGGGGACTGGAGCACAGTGGAGTCCAATCCATTGACTTTCATGCAGCATGCTAATTGAACTTCACCTCTGGGGACCTCCACACCCCCACCCAGGCTTTAAGCACAGCTGAAGCCAAGAGACGATGAGACTGTCACAGCACTAAGGATGAGTTTAGTGTGTGCGTGTGTGTGTGTGTGTGTGTGTGTGTGTGTGTGTGTGTGTGTGTGTAGTTGCGTGTGACATTTTCACTTTGCTTTCTTGATGTATGCACTTTCTAATAATTTTATTACTATTACAGTATTTTCCACACTACAAGACGCACTGGACTATAAGGCGCACCTTCAATAAATGGCCTATTTTAAACCGTTTTCATATATAAGACGCACTGGATTATAAGGCACATTGTCGGTTTTTGAGAAAAATAAAGGCTTTAAGGTGAGCCTTATAGTGTGTAAAATACTGTAAATGCCACAAAATGACCTCCAGAGACTTGCATATACAGTAGTACTTAAATACCAGTAACAGTTTCTGAGTATTTTAGATATACCGGTGCATCATCTTCATTTGAGGAAGTAGCAGCTATTTAAAATAATCATTTTTATAAATTCTAATCTTTTTATCTTACAGTTGTGTGCAGCTTCCTATTGCACTATTATGAAAATGAGTAAAAAACAACCGTTTTTCACATTAAGGTTCAATAAAACTGAAAACTAAAGTCTGTTCCAAACATTCTGCACTGAATGGCTTTTCTCCTCAGTTGTTTTGCTGGTTTCCAGCAGTATGTTACCAGATAAATACAGCAGAACTGTTTATCATACCATGTGTATATTATACTGTTGTCATGTACATTAATATTATAAAGTTGAATGAAATAAAACACTTTTACTGTTGACAGAAATAAAGCTTGCCGTTGATGTGCATCACCAGCAGAGGGCAGTCGTTCCCTTCTAAAGGAGGAACTAAAACTGCATACTTGGTGTGCTTGTGTGTGGGTGTGGCTCTGGCCACTGAACCCACGTGTTTGTCCCCGTTGCTCAGTGGATTAAGAACAGATGATGATGACATTGATGAAGTTTTTGCTGTACAAATCTGAGCTGAATTCAGAACTCATATGTCATTCGCAGGAAGTGTTCACCTCCCCTGGAGCACCGACTGTCAACCATTTAATCGCACAATGTAAGAAACATTAACATTCATGGTTAATCACCCGGTAATTTTGTCTGTATTCACAATTAAACCTTTCATGCCTTGTCTCGTAACACACGAATTCATTTAGGAGTGTGTGGCGTGCTTCACATTATCCAGGTCTTCCTTTCTAATGAGCACTTTCCTTTCTTCAACAGATCTGCTCAATCTTCTCCTGCTATTCATTCAATTGTCACAAGTTCCTCCTCCAGGCTCAGCAAAGTAAGTGGTTTTATTAAGGGCAATTCAACCTAGCACACGCAGTAAAAAGTAAAAAGTGCAATATTTACAATTCAAAATACACACAACCCATAATCACAGTTCTTCCTCCATTTGTCCATAAATTCCTGTCGTTCTCAGAAGTGCGTAAAACCTTTTAATTCTAATATGTTTAAATGTTATCTAAGCGTTTAAATTAACAAGCACATTCATCTATTATACAGAAGTTAAATAAGTCTCAGATGCCTATTTCCAAAGAGTAATTAGAATTTACTGTGATTCACAATCCGTGGAATGTGTCGTGAATCATCCAGCCGTTCAAAGCAGTAACGTTCTAAAAGCTCATTCGTTGTCATCAGGGGAGCAGACGTTTGTCTTAACAGAGAAGGAGGAGGAATGTGTGGATTTGTTTTAGAATAACAAAAATAGAAACACAGCATCACCTCTTCAGTTGAAGTTGAAATAAAAGTTTTATACATTTTCTGTGACCACCAGCAGGCTTTCTCCCTCAAATGATGGCCACACCCGCTGTGCATCACAGTGGTAGCCACTCTCACCAACACAAATTCAAATACATTCATGAACAAACTATGAGAGAAACACACTTTTGTGTGATAGAAGATTGCTATCCTGCATGTCAGCTTATGAGGAATGGTAGCAAATACAAAAATACAAGTATTTATTTATATATATCTATATATTTAAATAAGCTCACTTGAAGAAGGTAGACGGATTCTGAGTTTTGAACTGCCAGGCAGGAGGCCTAGAGGAAGACCAAAGAGGAGGTTTATGGATGTAGTGAAAGAGGACATGAAGGTAGTTGGTGTGAGAGAAGAGGATGTAGAAGACAGGGTTAGATGGAGGACACTGATTGGCTGTGGAGACCCCTGAAGGGAAAAGCTTAAAAGAGAAAAAGAAGAAGAAGATATTTATATATATATATATATATATATATGTTCAGTCTGCTTCAGTTTGGGTCCTTTCAGGCATCCTAGGCCTTAGTCACAACTTCATACTCAAGTCTCAGCAGTGGAACGGCTTTTAAATCCTTAATTGTTTGAATGTGTGTCTATTTTTTCACTCCAAATGCAAAAGAAACAAATGTATTTCATCATATGCGTGTTTTAAATATGGTAGAAATATTGTATTTGTTTTAATAGCAGTTAGTAAAAGGATTTGCTGTCACGTGTTCATGTCGTAATCCTGTGATCTCTTCAGGTGTTTCAGCCACAACGCCGGTCTCCCCGTTCTGTTGGATGGCGGCCAGCCACAGGTCACATGACCTGGAAGAAAAAACCTAGGAGACTTTTGGGATCCCTCTTCGGTCAGACACAACTTAAAAGTTAATGTTTCAAAGCCTTTAACGTATAAAGTTATCATAACATGCCTTTTTTTTAATCATGTGTATGACAATACACATGAGTACAGTAAATATTTTACTTAAACATTTTGAGGGCTCAGACGTACAGATTTGGAAGACAAACAAAGGAAGCTCTTTATTTTCTGTTTTTATGGTTTTCAATATGGGCTGACGGCTAACCTGAAGGGAAGTCTGAAGGCTGATGAACTGATCCGTGTCTCTGAGGAATCACATTGCTCTAGTGTTCTATATGACCGGAGAACACCCAGCACGAACCTGGTGAGTAACATCATTCACTTCATCTGTTAATGGTAAGTTAATGGGATACACTCCTACCATTACAGAGAAGCTCGCACAATCATACGTTTTTAATTTTAATTTTAAGACAGAGCAATGGTTGGTGGGATTGATCACTGGCATTGAAGAGAGACAGATCAGTTTGGATTTGCCTTTTCATTTGGGTTGTAAATTTGTACAGAGGTGGGAGATTGTGTGAGGTGACAACTTAACATCCACGATGGCAGGTGAACAAATGACAGAATTATTGACAACAGAAAAAGAACATTGACTGAATGTGATGAGCTCAGTCGGGCCACCTGTCGGGCTGCAGGTATCAATAGTAAAAATCCTTATTCTCTCCTATGGCCATGTCAGTTGAATCCCTCCAGACAATTATATTAACTTAAAATTCTACACCATAAGAAAATATGAATTGACAAACAAACAAAGAGTGATCAGTAGATTGGAACCATTTCATAAAAGATTACACCAGGAAAGAAATTAAAGCTAATGTCCCACTGTAATTACCCAAAAAATAAATGATAGATTTTTGGATTTGGGACATAAAACTTAAAAAACAAAGTGAAGCAGTGGTATCTACACATCACTTCCCTTATCAGGAGTTCACAGGTGAAAAAAAAAATCAACTCAGATCTTTTTGTGGTTTCTATTGAAAACTGATTTTTTTAAAGACAAGTCTAAAGGGATTTGAAGATCAAAGCATATCTGGCAAATTAAACTACTTCTAATTTCACCAGCCCTTACGCATAAATTAACTACTGATAGTTGTGTCTTTGAATAAAAAAGATTTTTCTACTAATTTAGTTTTTGGATTTTCCATGGAAAGAGGATTTTAAGGTGATTATGAAGGCTGGTCATCTCGGTATTTTATATTCAAAACACCATCCACAAGCCTCAGCAGAGGCATCGAAGAAATAGTGATGAATTTGTACTTTAGTTTTTCTCGTGGAAGCTGAGTGGATAGTTTATCCTCAGATTTAAAAAAAAGTGAAACATTTTTATTCCCCAGGAGCCTTAAAGACTAAAAACAATGTGCTCTGTGGTGTCAGTCCTGCTCAGCAAATCAGAAAAGAACCTACTACGTTTGTGCGACATTTAATAAGCACCAACAAGAACCGCTTTAACTGCCTGTGGGAACAAATAAACATGATATTACATCCACGTGTGATGACACTGCTGATAGGTGCACATGATTTAAAAACAACATCCCGAAAATGCTCTCCAGGATAATGTTAGTTACACGCCACAACGGAATGTGTCCTGGAGGCTACAGCTACCACAGAGGCAGAAACCTTCAGTCAAGTGTGTGTGTGTGTGTGTGTGTGTGTGTGCGTGTGTGTTAAAGGAGAATGTACATATATTTCTAATGCATTTAAATGCATTTAAAGCAAAAAAAAAAAAAAAAAAGGTCTGTCAGTTTCAGTGTTCCTTCCGTGCCACTTCTGCTTCATTTATGAATGAGGATACTTATTCCAAACCTAAATTCACACTAAGAAAACACAACCCATATCGACTTAAGGAGCAAGGGTATGTTAACAGTGTATTACCAGCCTTAGTTGAGAGGCTTACAAAGGAAAGAAAATCTGCTGGCAGAGTTGAACATACCACAAGTCCTGATGAAAACACCAATTTATACGTCATATTTTGGGTCATAAATAAGTTTTATTGCTGCTCTTCAATCCCCATGGTGTGTTTCCCATACATACACTACTTTGGCGGTCTGCCTGGTAAATTAACAGATGCAGAAGTATATTTGGAAGCATGTCTTAGCAGGTATGACATTTATTTTTAATCCGTCTGAGGGAGCGACACATCTGTGATCAATTAAGTAGTGGACAAACTCTACACCTCCCATCTACTGACTATCACACATGGTCTTCAGAGGAAGGCAGTGAGATAGACTCCTTCTGGTGTTGCATCCAGACTATAAATGCTGCCTTTGCCTGATTGATGTAGGGCTACTTCAGATGTAGTTCTAAGCTTGAAAATGCACACGGTTGGTAAAGATATCATTTGGTCACATGCTGGTTATGCTTATGTAAACTGAGTAAGGGCACAGGCTTTCCTCAGAGCATATTCTGTACATAATACCAACTCATACAACATGTTTTCATTACATACCGTGAAGGGGATGTATTGTAATTGTTAGTGTTTGTGTGTTCGTTCGTCCGTTAGATTGTCCACCAAATATCTTTGCAACCGTTGTAGATAGAAAAGATGAAACAAAAAGTACATTACCCAGGTGGCAAAGGGGATGAAAATGAGATGATGACCTTGACCTCGAGAAAACTAGGTCAAGGTCACATTTCAACTTTTGTACACCCAGGAACCGGATAAGATAAAGACAAGGGAGAAGGCCAGTGTGAGTAAGACCATAGATAAAAGTTAGTGCTTTGATCTACCTATGCACTAGCTTTGATCTACGTTGATCTATATTCTGGTGTTTCTGGTGTTATTCAGTAACATTTGAAAAGCATCCTCTAGAATGTGCTTCTGGATCAGGTGCAGAAAGTTGGTCAGTGTGTAGCGTTCATACACGATAATGTTAACAATTACTGGAACAAATAGATACTGACAGAAGTCTCTGCAAGTTCAGACTCCAGTGATGGATGGATGATAAAGCCATTAATAATAGATGCTGTTGTAGCACCAAGAAGCCAAAAGCAGTGGTCAACAAAAAAAGCTCAGAAAGTACAGGCTGGAGGTTGTAGATGCACTTATCCAATGTGAAAAGAGGGAAGGCAAGAGAAGATAAAGCCACCAGATATATCCAAAAGACTTGTGTGTGATGTCTAACTATCATCATTATGTATGTTTTACTCTGAAAGGGAAGGCGCAGCCTGTCATTTGTGCATTATCATGGAGAAAAAAGGACAGAACGGCTTCCAAAGATTCCACACAAAACAAATTGACAGGGAATGAGGAGGATTTTTTATTTCTATGCACTTTTTTTCAGGCTGCTTGAAAAGTGGAATTGCATGTAATTTTGTTTGCGTTCATTTTTTATGAGGGTGCTATTCCTCGTAGCGCTGGAGCATCGAAGCAGTATATGGTCAGATATACATTTTTAAAAATCTCTTCTATAACATATATGTTTGACATTGATAACAGGATAACGGCTACTGCCTTTATAAGGGTTGACATTAAATACATTGCTAACGGCTCCCATGATGCCGCACTACTTTCAGGCCTTGATTTGTTCTAATTACCCAGAGAAGCTGCATGCTACGTTTTAGAGGATTGCTTCGTCAGCCCTGGAGGCATAGATCCATGAATGTCTTTGTGGGACCGGTTTTATGGCTTTACCAGCAGCTGATTGCTTGGTTGCTGAGATATCGACATCATGTGTTGACATTCACTGGAACTGATGTCAGCAACTCCTTCAGAACAATTCTTTGAGTCTACAAAGGTGTTGGCTCTTGGAATGGTGAAGGAATTTGAGATCTTAACCTCACATTCATTCCTATAGTACAAGGAAAAAGGCAAAAAAATTCAAATCCATTCCGGATGACCTGCCATTCAGCTAGACATTTGTTACACAGCTTAACCTGTATAAAGAAGTGCAGTGCTGGTAACACACACACACACACACACACTCACACCTACTGTTCATTTGGGAACGGCCCATTTACCTGAAGCACATGTTCTCGGAGGTGGGAGGAAGCCAGAGAACCCAGAGAGAACCCACGCAGACACGGGGACATGCAGAACATGCAAAGTCCGCGCGGAGCGGGACGCAAAACCGGAGCTGCCTTGTTGCGCAGCGACGATGAGCTGCGCCACCGTGCCGCCTATTAGAAATTCCTCCCTGTGATTTTACAACAGCCTGTATATGTGGCTGCTACTGATGCTGCCTTGCTTCAAAGTGAACATCTTTAAAGGTATATTTATATGGATGTGTCGGTCCGACTGTCAGCCTGCCTGTTTGTGTTTAAACCCTTTGATGGTGTTTGTACATGCTGTTTGTGTTTAGACCATTAAATTCTTGAAAGTTTTATCGATGTAACCTTTGAACACGAATCAAAGCCGGCATCCTGCACTTTTCTGACTCTATAGATATAGAACAGCATGCCCCCCCTACCTCTGGCCCTCATAGTATAATACCATTCACCGCATAACGATGAGCTGCACATACCGAAGGCTTTCGAGATTTCATTTCAAAAACCTTCCCTGTGTTGAACTCTCCGTTGAAGCTCACATTAAAAACCGCATCACAACACTCATTTGAATAGAAGCAGGCAGCTTCACGACTTCATGATTCGTGGCATTGAAAATGTCCATTTCAAACTCCATACACTGCAGTTTTGCATGCATTGTGATTTTCTTCAGGCACTTTATCAGGCATTGATAATTCATGATGTAGATTTGGATTATGAGCCCGATTTGGATCAATATTCACTGCTGTGCAAAGTTTCATCCAAGTCTGACTAGAAACACAGCCACATGCTGATGATGGAGTTTGCATGGAAGCAATCATGGCATTAGCATGAACATGCACCGCGGACAGGACACATGGTACTAAAACATACAAACCTACATTATCTTCAACTGCACATCCTCATCATTCTCACGTGGTTCAGTGAGTAGATGGACTCTTTGTGACCAATTACTTTGATCAATTTGTTCACACTGTAACCTCCACTGCCCAGCGAAATGCTGCGGTCACACAACAGTTGTCGTTCCTGGAACTAATAAGGAGTAAAAGACATGAAGGGGACACAGAAGGTGTTTGTGGCTGTTGTTTTGACGGAGGGGAGGGTTATGCATTCAGCACCTTTACCCAGGCTTCACATAGGGTACAGTAACCCACGTGCACACACACACACACACACACACACACACACACACACACACACACACACTATTTACTAAAACCAGATGAACCTACTCTCTACAGCACAATGCACAAGTTCAACTACTTTTCTTTTTATGCTGCAGCTCTGCCCTCATTATTTCGCTGTTGGTTCAGTCCTTTCCTTAAACTGGCCGAGGAGGAGCAGCAAAGCCAACAGTCAGATATTAATGAGCTTTCATAACTATTCCTGGGGACTCATTATGTAGCCCTCAAATATATTTTGGGGGAGTTTCAGAGCCCCAAATGTGATAGGAGCAGACATCTACCCACCAATTTCTGACTGTTTTCACAGTCTGTGAAATGAGAGTTTTCTACAATGTCATGTTTCTGAACTTGAGTTGTATATTTGAATAGTATGGACACGGTAAGGAGGCTCAGGAAAGGCTGAGGGACAATATCGTCTTGATAAAGAATTGATTGATTAATGTTCATATTGTTGCTGAACAGTATGAGCAGACATTTTTCTCTTAATGGAATCAAAGGAATCAATCCATCAGTCCATTACTGCATCCTTTACTTTTCCTACCCAAGGCTAACAATGAAGAAAATGGAAGAGAAAATGAAATCTGTAAAAGGGGAGGAAATGAGTGGCACGTAAAAATCGAAAACACATTTTTCACCAAAGTAGAGGACATAGTTGACACAAGAACCGTTGTTGATACAGAAATGACATTTGGATGTTTCAAAAGCAACAAAGCTGAAGCAAAAATTTCTGGCAAGAAATGCAGCCAAGATGTAAATAACAAATCCGTTCTGCCACCTGAAAAGATTCCTTTCAAGAAAATACACACCAACTCACCGAGGCCAAAAGGGAACACGGGTGAAATAAAAATTCACCAGCTAATGAATAAGGTAAATGCTGCAATTAGTGCTGCACAAAATTAAGAAAACCTTAAGTTGTTTACATTTTAGATGGACTTTAGGTATGTTAAAGATAGTCCTCTCAAGTTTTAAAAAAATGCATGAGCCCACTGGTTTCTTAAGTCTTCTAACATTATCACGACCTCTCAAACTGACAACTCTTTCAAATTAGTAATAAAAACCTTGGATAAAGATTTTGTTATTTGGTTTTTCAAATTATAATTTAGATTCGTTTTCAACAAACATATTGGTTGTTGATTTGATAACGGTGCTTCCTGGTTCCTTCATGCGTATCATAATTTCCTATTTTTAGCATCAGGTTGGGGTTTGAATTAATATGTTGCTATAAGAAAATATTTACATTGAACACATTTATTAGTGAACTCTTCCTAACCATCGACCATGCAACACCTTTTTAGCAATTTTACCCGAACAAATAATGATACTCTTAATACCCACAAGTTGGGTCAACCTTGTCCATCCTTTTCTAACATATTGAGGTACAATTCAGTGCTTATTTTTCACTCAAATTTAAAATTGTCTAACTTAAACTTTACAAACTGTGATTGTAGATCTGCTGCATTTGATAATTAAAAGAATGATTAATTGTAATTTTTAACATTACTGCAGTAAAATTCTAGCTCTTGGGCACGCATGCTGTCCTGGCATTATGAAGTGAATTAAATGAATGAATTAAAATAGAAAAGTGTTTTCATATCAGCTGCCAGGAAATTCAGCATCTGCAAAAAGCTCCACTTTCTTTCTCCGTTCCTCTGGTTTCCTTTCATATAGAACATCACAGACCGGACGAACTGACAAGCAGGATGTGACTCGGTTGTGAATTTTAAGGCTAGCATTCACTTACCTGCATTTGGAGCTGCCAGCTTAGCATAAAGATGGATAATCAAGCGGTAGAGGCTGTCAGTTAGCTTTCAGTGTTTCATCTTCAAAAGCAGCAACAGCAACAAAAGAGTGTCACTTTTGAAAGGGAAAGACGTAAAGCAGCATCGACCACAGGGAAGTATTAATGAAATTTTCCTGGCAACAGTAAAAACATTATATGGCATTATGACTCACTTATGTAATAAACGAAGCTACAGAATGAAAAGCTGAAATTCAGTGTTCCCTTTCATGTCTGCTTTTATGAGCAATGATGATAATGATGCCAATATCATGTTATTCCTGTAGTTATGTGTTTGACGGTGGTAGAAGTTACTTTGGGTGAAACTTTGGTTGGTCAGGTCCCCAACCGAACCCAGAACAAGGAATAAACAGGAAACATTTCAACCCAATGAGTTCAGCAACATTTTTGACTCATTTTCCCTTTGAGTCCACTTACAACACAATCTGTTGTAAAAAGAAAATCCTTAAAAACCCTATATAAAGAAAACCAGAAACCCATAGGGCCAATGTATTTCATCAAACGCTATTCTGTCTGTCATGTGTTGTACTGGGATGCAATTACGTTGGCTCTGGAGCTCGAGAGGGGACCTAATACTTGTGTTTGTCTTTGTTCCAGCTATTATTATTAATTATGTGTTCAAACACCATTTGATTTCTGCAATTCATTGTCAAACATATTAATGTGAAGGAAAACTCAGGCTCAATGCATGAAGAAAAGATTTTAACACATTTTAGAATATTTCTCATTTTAGATAGGGACGTGTTAATGGATCCATGTGGACTCAGTTTTTATTTATTCGTGACTATAGCTATAGAAAATAATGTATTGAAGATTGACGTGGCCTCACTGCCCTCAAGCTTTGGCCCCGGCTTCAAGAAGAATACGTAGCTATAACTTTTATTTTCAGTTAAACTAAATCTTGGATCTCAGTGAAGTTATTACAACACTTGAGCTTTTTATCCTCTCTGAAAACAGTTTAGCTTTAACCTCAGAGGCCATTTCTTGGGCGCCATGAGCCACACTTAATGTGTCGGAACATGGAACATAAAAACCCGTGTTTTTCCTCACAGCATCATGAGAAAATGATTTAATGTCAACACAAAGTGTGTGTGTGTGCGTGTGTGTGTGTGTGTGTATTATATATTCCAACAGGAAGTCTGTTATTGACTGGGGAGCTTTACTGCTCAATGTTGGTGCTGATTTTGAAAGTTTATGTCCATAAGGCGTCAAACATAAATACATCATTGATGTTTACACTGCTTTTTGGTTTTGGTTTTCAGCCTGTTCATTGTGTACACCCTCTTAGCTCAAAGATCACACCTGGTAATTAGTGCGGAAAAACATTTGAACATACTTGTGGGAGGTTTTATTGCACCACGCCTGGTCTAGTTGCTATGGAAATGAGTTAACTACACTAGAATTAGTATTGATTTTGTTTGACAGTGGACACACTCGTCACAGCTGTATGCAGTAGCATTAATTATCTCAGCAATTAAAAAGAACAAAATTGAAATTGTATGGAAAGTAAGGAAGCATACAGAACAGACAACATAGAGATTACATAAGAAAATAAAAAGGTTTATCCAGTTTAACAAAAGCAGATGAAAACACAACTTTAAATTTTAATTAAATTAAATTATTATTATTATTATTATACTGTTATTTATGCTTCTACTCTGGTAAGAATAGAAAAGAATGGAAATCTAGGCTGAATTATAGGAAGTGAGTGAAAGAAAGGCTGCTTTATAAGAGAAAATTATTGCAGCTTGGAAATTACAAATATTAAAAATTGTTTAGTTAAAACCAAAATGCTCCAAAGTGCCACAGTTAATTTAAGATTTGAAACGTAATCCACATAGTGACATAAATGACAACTACAGTAATCCCTCACGTATTCGCGCTTCAAGATGCCTGGCTTCACCTCATCACGGATTTTTAGTAGATAGTCAAGTGATACCGTACACGCATTCTATTGGCTGACAGCAAGTGCGCTGCGTTCTGAGACTCACGGAACGGAATTCCATCATGGAAACGGTGACTGATATTGTCATTTTGATTATCTTTCTGAAGTGGAGTCAACAATTAAGAGCTACATCAATATAAATACTAATAATAATGACAATAATGAGAGATTAATAAATATTACAGTATTCATATGTGTGACTAGTTGTGAGTCTTGTAGAAAATATCAGATTCTAGTACCATTCTGCTGTTCAACAATTGCGTATAATTAAATAAAAACTTTAAGATTCCCTGTGCCAACTGTCCTGTGTCCTACCGAGTAAAAACTGCTTTTCATTTAATAAAAATGCCAACCGGTGAGACAGCTTACTGTTAGAGGTGTCTGTACAGCTGTGAATCAGGCTTACGACGGCTAATTAGCAAACATGACCCACAATATGTTAGCCACTTGAGTTAATAGTATTTGACAGAGAAACAATACAAGGGGCTTTAAGCCTGTGATTGTGATTGGTGATAGAGATCGTAGAACTGGAGAGTTTAGAGGTCTCAGCCAGGACGGCTGATTGGTGATGACAGATTTACAGCTCGCTTTGGGTCAAATAGGTCAGGCAGGATGGCTGCCTGCGGACCGTCTCCTCGCCATGTTTATTTGCAGTTATCTTCAACTTTCCCTTCTTTCTCCTAAAAGTGCATCAAGGCATTGACATTGACATCAAATCCTTCATCAATTAAATTTAACAAGGTTCCTGGTTTCATTTTCAAAGTTTCCTGAAGTGAGCAGAGCCTGTTGGCACCTTCACTTGCCACTCTCAACTTGCTATCTGCCACTTTTCAATAAACAGGACACAAATTAATAGTTTGGATTTTGTCTGCAATTTTCTACTCAACACATTAATTTATTTAGGTGTTACTAACTCCCGTGAAAAAGCCTTTCAGCAAATTATTATTTTCATTCATGAGTAATTTAGTTTGACATCCAATCCATTAGTAGCAGTTCTTTTTCTGCATTTTCTGTCTCATATCCGTTGGCTAAATTTACCCACTATATTAAATATTTGAGCAAACCCTGTCCATGTGCAATACTTTCACTTTAACCAATTAGAAAATCATAATGCTGAATGATAGGTAACACATTTACAGGTGTACCACCTAAAGACCGCTGTCGTTACCTACATGGTTTAAGGTGTGAGACATTTTCCACTTTACCAACATCACGACACAGGGCTGCATTATAATTCCACTGTATAACAGGCAAAGTGGTGAAAAGCCAGCCTAAAGCTACAGAGGCCATTTATATCTCCCATTGCAATAATGTCAGCAATAGATGTAATTTAGGGAAGTTAATTAGTTTTGTCTATCCTTTTAAGTAATTTGCATACTTGACAATGTGACAATTGAAATTATGTTGCTTGGAATTTAATATTTTTTCTAATCCTTCATGTCATCACACATATTTTGTGCGTATGTGCGTAAAATAGAATAATAAGCACAAATTCCTTCTCAGAGGCACATGAACCACTTCTGATTACAAGATGTTAGCATCCTTGTCTCTACTTCCCATAAGGTTCAGGGTGGTTGGAAACATGGCACGGACTTTTGACACATCTCCAACACACAAAATGCAGATTTCTAAGAAATCACTAAGAAATGTTTGATGCAGTCATACTGTTTATTTTAAAATTCAGGCAATGTGCATGATCTCTCAACAGTAAACAACAGATGAGTTTTTTGTTCATCAGACCAGATATCGCTGATGTGATGATCAAATGTGTTTGGATCAATACAATGCGGTTGATATTATTATTATCAGTAAGTGAAATTGCTACCGGAAACCAAACTCAACTAATTTATTTCATTTTCTGAAGTGAATCTATGAGTGGACACAAACCACATGCTGGCCTGTTAGCACCTTCACCTCCCTCTCCCAACCTGATGTCTGCCACTTTTTATCAAGTAGGACACACATATTTGGCTTTTAGTTGCAATTCTTTTGTACTCAACACATTGCCGTTTTTCACTATTGGGTGTTGCTAGAAAAAAAAAACCCCATCACCTGGAGGCTCAAAAACACTCACAGCAAACTGGCATTCATGTTCATAAATAATGTATCATGACATTACATCTATCACTTTGCAATAATTCCACTAATTGAGCAGCAGATATTTTGTCTTCATCTCCTGCCACATGTCCTTATAGCTCATTCTCTAAATGCATTAAATAAATGAAAGCGCTTGTCTATTAAGGAGTGTTTTCACTTTTACTGATTAAATCTCCACCAAAAGCCGTTCAAATTTGTTAGAAATTCATGGAGGAATCAGAAAAGACAAAATCCCTCAAACACAAACGACGTGTAAACCACAGCACACCGAGGGATCATGCAAATACACAAGTATTCATGTGATTACTATTCTGTGAACAAAGTCTAACAACATGTGTCTTGTAAAGTGGAGGTAAAAGCAGCAGAGTCATGTGGCTAAGCTTTTCAATATGCTGTGGGACAAAGCTTTATAGGTCTTGTATGTTTCCTGTCATAATAATCATTAATCGTCTGTCTGATGGCAGAAGTTCAAAGAATTAAGAGAGGATTCGATTGATCCTGGTCAATGTCCGGTAATATCTATGGACTGACATGGACTCTGGAAAAGTTTAGGAACAGAATGTAGAGAGAACCCGATAATCCTGGGTCCTCCCATAACTACCATCAATTTTGGATTACCTGGAGGTGATACAGTATCTTCTGTACCGCATCACTATGAAATGTTAGTGAATGTCAGTGGGAAGGGGTTTTATCATCTAATGACAATGTTAGGGTGTGGAAAGTGTCATCAACCTCAGTTTAACCACTTATTTTACTCAATAGCTTTAACACATGAACAATTTTAAATATTTGTCAAGAAATGAAATTTAGTTTGGTATAATTTCTATTAATAATGGATCAGACAGTCAATCACGATTGCAGATTTAATTTAATATGCCTACTTCAGAGACAGGTCTCAATTAGTTGATGAAACCTGAAGAAAAATGTGTTTTGGCATCATGCAGGTCATCGATCAAAATTTCAGAAAAGAACACCACCCACTTAAAGTACTTAGTGAGGCAGAAGCTATTTAATGTTTTTCTTTTTCTTTTTTTTTTTTACAAATTAAAACCCCCCTGGCGTCATGGGGGTGCAGTGGGTAGCGCTGTCGCAGCACAGCAAGTGCACTAGCTTTGACCATAGATCAAAGCTAGTGCACAGGTAGATCAGAGCACTATCTTTAATCTATGGTCTTACACTGGCCTTCTCTCTCATCTTTCTATCCTATCCGGTTCCTGAGTGTACAGAAGTTGAAATTTGACCTTGACTTAGTTTTCTCAAGGTCGTCATCTGGTGTTCGTCCCCTTTGCTGCCTGAGTCATGTGCTTTTTGTGTCATCTTTCTACCTGCAACGGTTGTGAAGATATTTGGTGGACTGACGGACGGACACACGGACACTGACAATTACATCACAGGATGCAGGATGTAATAATTGACATTATCATTAATTTTGGTGTTCTGAGATAAACTTTAGGTGTTCTCTGAGAATAGTTTTGGTTTCTGCGTTTGATCAACAATGAGCATGTGATTATTAATACTGCACCAAACTTCTGGGTGTCTGACCTCCCCTCTTTCCAACAATTAATCATTTTCACAGCTGAGTCCCACCACTGTGGTGTCATCCAATGATTTGATGGGTGTTGCTAAGTAACCAACTGTGTTGTGAATGTTGAGCACAGGATCATACAGAGGTTTCTAGTGGGGGTGAAAGTGACTTGACCTTTCTTGTGAACGATCATGTTTTTCTTTCTATTTAAGACCCCTAAAATTGACAGAAAGGTCATGAACAGAGAGATGTAGGGATTCTATTTTACAGCTACATGCATTTCCACGGTGATTTGAGTATTATGAACTATAGAGGTGGAATTGCATAATTTTCTTCCCTGGGAAGCATTAAATCAACATTTACATTCTAAATAGAAATGGTTCAGAATAGGGTTCACACCTCCGGCAAAGTTGAACCATGAGTCACCTCTATTTTAATTATCAAAAACTTTCACAGAAATTGGTTTAAAATATTTTAAGTTATCAGGGAAAATGTAGAAAAAATGCCATATCACATAATGTCAAAGAAAAAATTAACTTGATGTGCCTGCTTATCTTCTTTCCTTCCACCAAAGTTTGTATAATTCTGTCCATCATCTTTTGTGCAGTGCTGCTGACAATCATGCTAGAGGTCAACCAATGGCGTATTTGAAAGAAAGATGAAACATTTGTAATGAGAAAGAACTGATAGCCGATCACAACTGGCGAAAATGACTTTTCCTTTATGAGACACTGACATTAAATAACAAAAGAAATGCCAATTGCTAAACCTTAGATTCAAAGTGAAAACTAGTAAATGTATTTGAGAGATTAATATTCCATCAAGTAATTAATGGGAACTAAAACTTTAGTTCCCACGGCTTAAACGTTGTGATGATTAAATGTTGTGATGATTCCTTTGGATCTTAATTCTCTTAAATTCCTTTTTGGCAGTGTTTCATTTGCTGGTGGATGTTCGACCACTAGCTGTGTTGCATCACCAGCTGGAAGGTTCACAATAACTGTAGATATTTAGAGCACACAATTCAGAGAAAGCACCAAGAAAAAACACCTGGCTCTGCATTAAAGCTCTGGGAAAGTATCCTTCACTGCAGTTTGTGTGAGAGTCCACCAGATAAACCAGTCAAGAATATGTCAAGCGCTAACAATATCCTGAGTACAAACCTAGCACTTTGCTTGGTCTGGTCAACACAGAGTCACAGGACAGGGCTGGTCCTGAGCAGCAGGAAGGCACATTCACAATATCAGCAGTTGGTGATGTTTGGTGATGTTTCAGGCCAACACATACTTGTCAACAGTAGTTCCGGTTAGAACTTCCCTAAACTTCAGCAGATAACTGATTTTCAATTCCAGCCTGCTGTGTTTTAAAGTTTGAGTTCATTCCAAGTTTATCTCAGTGTGAAAGCAACAGCATTATTAATTAGATTATTGATTAGTTCATTAAAACATTCATCTTCACCTGGCTCCTACCAGCCTCTGGTTGTTTCCATCAAGTGTTATCCTCTGACCACTAACACATAATAATACTTACCTATTTAGCAGGCTGAGGTGGCATTGGATTGTTTAAAATTATCCCCTACTCCTATTCGAAGAAATAATAATCATATGAAGTCTGTATTATCAACTACTGAGGAGATCGTGCTCTATTTTCTCACTATTTTTATGAGCATTAAAACCACTTATAGATATTTTAATGCTGTGATTGCATGTGTCATGGAAGATTGTTTTATCAGAATATGCAGTCAAATGTCACAGCAGTCCATTGTAGTCTAGAAATTAAAATAAACCAGAGAATTCACAAAGGACCTTTTTTATTTCGGAAATGAATCAAAAAGACTGGGCAGACAAAGCATTTGCTGGGGAATTGAAATGAAAATATGGATCAGCAATTGTGTTTGAGATGACAGACTTCTAAATATCAGTTCTACCTTGGCTTAATTAATAAACTGTACATACTGTAGCTGTAACAAAAACAGAATAAAGGTCTTAAAACTTATTCTGCACAAAGACCAATTTTAGCTTTTAGTCCCTGCTGTCTGTGCACAAAGTAAGGAGGAGAAGAAAAAAATCTTGACTAACTGTAATTAGGGCACTGGAGGGAAACCTAAATGTCTGACTCACAGAAAAAAAGAGCCTGTAGATTAAAAATGTCACAACTGTGGATTCTGCAGGGATTCCAGATGCTGCCGAGTGAACATTATATATGTGGAAATTAATTTATAGGATAACAATCAGTGCATCGATGAGCAGCATTCTGTTCCATCTAGAACACATCCCTTTGTGTCAAATATATACATTTTTTATTCTGGGGAGGTTTGTCCCTGGTATTCTGCTGTATATACAGTGTGAAAGGTTGGCTGAAATTCTCCCTGTTGTAATGTGATCTGTTGTGTAAAGCAAAAAAAAAAGATGGTTGCAGTTTGAAAGTCTGAGATGAGACACTTTGGGAAATTAGTGTAATTTTTTGTTTATCTCCGAAAATGTTCTTCATGTCTGTTCATTAAAGGTCTGATATCATACTCTTATGGACAATTTAATGTATTTCCCTAATGTCCTCAAAATGTGTCTCTGAACTGTTTACTGAAACTCCACTCAGAATCATAAACAGGTCCTCAACCTGCAAACACAACTGGTTCCAAGAGGCTCTTTGTAAGCTGTGTTACTTGTAAGTCCGTTATTTATTAAATTTCAATATGCACTGTATATAATAATACTTCCTTTTTAGCAAGTAAATGTGCTCTAAATATGCTCTAAGTACTATTCCCTAAGAGTTACCAGCAACAATTACAGGACAAAGAATAACGGTTAACTCGACCATTAATTACCATGTTCAGTGGTTAGTGCTTCCGGGCAGAAACCTGACCCAAGCCAACATTCGTTCCTACATCATTTGACTCCTATAGGGGGACAAACCCTGTCAGTAATTTAAGGAGAAATGAAATAGCAGGCTGGTTGTGACAGGGTTAGGTGTCAGGTCAGGTTTGCTGTCATTATTGGCCTCAGATCAAAATGGAGCTTTGATGTTTTCTGATAGAACAAGTAAAAGACAGAATGGGGCAAAGAACTCTCATGTATGAGATGTCTGCAGACCAGAGATGAGGTTTTCATTCAATAAGCACACACAAATTGCGACCAACAAGGACTGTGTTTGTTGCTAAAACTCATTGCTGAATTTACAGAACACACTTTATTGCATTATCAGCTCCTGTACTGACCTCTTATTTCACAGACTGAACAGAACCTTGTTTAAGTATGTTGACATGCACCATCATTATGTGTTCTGTCTGTAGGTGACTGGTTGGAATACCTCCCCGCTCCCTTCTGAGGACATCCCATTCCAGGACGGTGCCGTGGCCTCTTGTCCCACTGGCATGGAGCTCCCCAAAGCTCAGTCGGAGGGTGGCCTCAATGTCACCCTCACCATCCGCCTCCTCATGCATGGGAAAGTAAGCAGACACAGAAGGACTGGTTTTCAACCATGGGGGAATTGTTTCTCTTTGAATGTGTCTCGAAGTTGTGAATGACCTTTAGAGATTGGACACATTTACAGTACATATATATCTGACGCCATGAATAATTATTTGCATTTGCAGTACAGCAGCCAATGACGTGTTTTTAAATGTTCTTTTTCAACTTGTAAAGAGTTGCATAATCTATGAGTCTAAAGAGACAGGGTTAAAATATATTACGTGGGAAGCATTTGACTCCAGTCCCATACAAGAGACTGACCATTTATTAACATCTGATATTAAAATGTATCCAGATATTTAATCACGATGATGATTTGTCCCCACTTTATAAATTCTGCAAATATAAAACCTTATCTTATTCTTTCCTTTAAGAATATTGCGACTGCTTTGCTGTGCCGTAGTATTGGCATGTAGTACATTTTCATTTCACCCAATTACATTTTTCATGCAGTTCTGTTGAACAACATGTATTTTCACGCATCCCTCACTCTGAGCAGATGTAAAATCAGGAATTTGAAACGTGTCTTCTGGTCCTTGAAGCCTCCAGCTTACTGTTTCCTGTGCAACAGCATATTAAATGTTAAAATTGCAAAAGCAAATATGTGAATTGCATTTACAACCTTATGATTCCAGGCTCTTCCAGTCGCAATGCCCTCCTCCCCTCCTCTCCGTTTTACTCCTAAAGCGATGGTCACTGGTGCATGTGCTTTGTCCTCTTTGGTCAACCTGAGGTTTGCTCCCTTGTCTGTGCTGAAGTATGGTGCTGCCACACCTGTCCACCGAGCTGCTGATGGGGCCAACGCCACAAAGACTAGAAAGTCAAAGTCCCTCCTTGTTTTGTATGCCAGGCAGTCTGCAGCTCCAGAAATCACACACCACATGGCTGCTCATGCAGACGCTGCAGACTCAAGCGATTCTTGTTTAAGTAACCCTGCTACATGACAGGCCCAGTCTGGCCCCAGTTTCTGCCACAAGATGTATGATCGCAGCAGGAGACTTTGTCAGCAGGTCTGGCTCCACTTCCCACATGGAACCAGATGAGGTTAAGGGTCTTTCCCATCAGACAATGACGGTGTTAGACAGTGTGAGGTGCTGGAGAGGGTTGTTAGCGTGGTCTGTTAGGTGATGATGCACCACCTTCTCAGACCATCCATTTAGGATGCTGACCCTCAGACCGATGTCAGTCCTCATAACTAGTTTTGTTGCTGAAACCTACAAAATAGAGAAGAAAATAAGAGAACAATATTAAAATAAGTCAATGCTTTAGTTTTCATGTGCTTTTGTGAGACATGAACTTCAGAAGTAGAAATGTGTTTGAATTGATTGACGTCAGCTTCATGCAGGTTTGATTGATAGATATGGGTAATGTATCATTGTTTAAGATTAATATATTCAAGTCGCTGAACGCAAGACAAAAAGACATGTCATTTGTGAGTGATGGACTGGCAACTTGTCAAGATAATATAAATAAAAGGTAAAATTTAAAAAGGTAAAATGGATCGAGAGGGTTTATCATAAAGAAAGCAGGAAACGGGAGGTGTTGTGGATTTGTCAAGAATATCCTTAATTTGTAGCCTTAGTAAATAGCTGAGGTCAACAACAAACTATGTTCAGCTGCTGACCTGCTGTGTTCTCATCAGCATGTTAACTTGGCTGTCAGAGAGGAGATTTCAGGAAGTGATGTCACACACAGACAGCACTTGTACTCCCCATTATCTCAACCTGAACTCATGGAAGGTTTCATGTATAAGGGCATTGAGAATCCCAACCCCAACCCTGGACTCCATGCAGCTGCATGTTGTCCAGGAGAAACAACAACCTGTTCTGTTGAAGAACATTCATGCAGGTGATTCTTTTATTTTATTCTGAATAATTTGTTTTTCCCACTTTTGTGTTTTTGACCATAGGAGGTTGGGAGTATAATTGGAAAGGTATGTTATTGTGATTATGAAACACATTTTCATATTTTTCAAACAAACACCAGGTTATGTTCCAAATCAGTTATAGAATTATTGTTGTTGCTCTACTTTTTTTTTTTTTTTACAGAAAGGGGAAACAGTCAAAAAGATGCGAG
Source organism: Antennarius maculatus (assembly GCA_013358685.1). Taxonomy (NCBI): domain Eukaryota; kingdom Metazoa; phylum Chordata; class Actinopteri; order Lophiiformes; family Antennariidae; genus Antennarius; species Antennarius maculatus. Next base: position 20,633,889 of record CM023618.1, on the reverse strand, counting down.
AAGAGGTGAGTCTCAAAAAAGCACAATGTATATAATAATGTCATATACAGTATGTTTGTTCAGTTCATGGGTGTCGAGTCCATCCTCACAAAGTAGTTATCTTTCCTTCAGCAGTTACACTGGTCACATAAACAAAGTGTACAGTTGCTCATTTTTAATGAGGAAAAAGGAATTTGTGCTGAAGAAATTTAACAAGTGGTCTTTTCAAATAAACAAAATAATAATAATAATAATAATAATAATTGTTGTTATTATTATTGTTATTATTATTATTGTTGTTATTATTATTATTGTTGTTATGCTGTTATGTTATTATTGATGTATATACATATGTGTATACTGTATATAACTCCATCACTGATATTCACATGTGTCACATTTTCAGAGCGGAGCAAGAATCAATATTTCTGAGGGCAACTGTCCAGAGAGGATAGTCACCATCACTGGACCAACAGACACTATCTTCAAGGCCTTTGCTATGATTGCCTATAAATTTGAGGAGGTATGATAAGATTGCCTGATGGGCAGTTGTAGAGTGTCTGTATGAAGCCAAAAGCAAACTGCAAAACTCTGTCCTCCAGGGTTTTATTTTAGATTATTGTTCATCTTGTTTTATTTCTGAAAATCTCTCCAAATGTTCAGTTGCTGTATCTCATTTTGAGACAACACACACAAACTTCACCCGCATCATTATGGGCGACAACTGGCAGTTGGAAACACAATACATCATCCCTTATTTTAAATCGGGTTTATTGTCAAAATATATTGTTTGTAATCTGCGATAACCAGTTAAACCGAGAACAGTTCAAATAACTCAGTGATGGTTTTTCCAAACTCAACACAAAATGTTGCTTTTAATGACTGCTGTACTCTAAGATATTCACTTCTGCTGACCCAAAAGCACAAGAGAACCTGTCTCCAGTAGCTCAGAACCTTTTTAAGTTGCAGAAGTTTTGGGATGCTTTGCAACAGTGAAAACAAACTAATTTGGGGGGATTATGGGTCAGGTTTGTCAGACAATATTTTCATGGACCCGCTGGATAAATACAACAACAAAAAATGATACGACCAGCGTAAGAACAGTTTTTTTTCTAGATATAATCAAACATGAATCCAATGTGAATTAGCAGTGGCCTCATAACATCACGCCACCCTTTGTATAATGTTTGTTTTGGTCAGTTGGGAGTTTCAGTTTAGCTGTAATCTGTGTTAACGGCCTGAGCAGCCCCTTAAAGAAAGTATCCATGTGACCGAGGCAAGCATCTTGCTTCAAGAGTGACTCATAAACAGATACTTAGGTGTCACTGGGCATTCGTGATGAACCTGATTTCCATAGAAAATCCCTGATGGGTTTGAAGAAGGCGATTGCGGCATGTTGACACTGGAATATTAGAAGGCTGAAGGCCTTTGCTGTTGAGGAACGGGATAAAACTCCTCAGGAATGATGCCAGAAGTTGGTATCTGGAAATGCATCATGTCTGCAGCAGCTGAAAGGTCTCTACAAAGAGCGAGACACTTTTCATGAAGGGTTGAATAATTTAGAGACTGCAGTAGTAAAAGTAGACTATTGCCTTATATTTACCATGACCACTCCTATTTAAACTGTTCCTGTGTGATTTATTGATTAGATACTATTGATATAGTATTACAATAAACCTGATAAGATGGTGACAGACGCTACAGGAGATGAGTATAAAATCCTTGGCAGTGGTAGACATACAGTATGTATCCCGTGTAATAGGTGGCTTTAAAGCATGCCCTCTGGCTCTTTTTCCCTCTTACCCGTATTTGATGTCACTCATCTAATTTATAGACTCGAGCACCGTGACGTAAACTGGGAGACCCACTGCTGTGCTAGCAGCCCATTTGTACCGACTTTAAAGATTGATATGAAAAGGTATTTTCACATCCAGCTCCTCACATTGAAGACAATTTACCACGGTACATGTGCTCTTGTCTTCAAGGATATAATCAATTCCATGAGTAACAGCCCAGCAACCAGCAAGCCCCCGGTCACCTTAAGGCTTGTAGTGCCAGCCAGCCAGTGTGGCTCCCTCATAGGCAAAGGAGGCTCCAAGATAAAAGAAATGAGAGAGGTATGATATCACACATTTTTGTATGAAGACACAAGATGTTATTTTTTAGTAAAAGAGTCAAATCATTGCTCCATTTCTTAGTTTGTATTTCTTTATTGTTCAAACTCCATTAGTGGTTTAAATGTTAGGGTTAGAAGCAAAGGGTGTTGATGAAATAGAGTTTTTTATCGTTTGTTGCATTTTATAATGTGTGCACCCGGCTTGTGTCTAATTTTATGGAAAGTACTTTTTTTTTCTTGTTCAGTGAAATGTCCTTCAAACCTGTGCTTTGAAAAGAACTATACAAATAAAATGTTACTTACATGCCCTCATTGTCAGTGTGGCACATGTCAGAGTGTGGGGTCACGTGAAAGATGAGGCCAAGCTAATATTTTTGTTTGTCCTGGTGCGCTTCCAGATTTGAATACAGAGAGTACAAAAGCCTTTTATACAACCAGCAGCTGATGGAATTGGCCAACAGAACGTATCTGGCCGAACATGTAGACTTTATTATGCATTTAAATCCTCGCAGAGAATGCACCTCAATGTTCAACTTGCTGCTGTATCTTGTCAACAATGTCAAGTCCCTCAAGGTCCCTTACTCTATTTCAGTCCACAGGGGCCCAGGTTCAGGTGGCAGGGGACATGCTACCCAACTCCACAGAACGTGCAGTGACAATCTCTGGGACCCCAGAAGCCATCATCCAGTGTGTCAAACAGATCTGTGTGGTCATGCTGGAGGTAGAGTATGACTTAATAAGGAAACAGCTTTAACATGACTTTAGTGCCATACTTTGTGGAAATAAAGCTGTATAATCTTACAAAAATTTATGAAAGCCATCAGCAAAGATTTTGAGGCTGTGACAGTTGTGTTGCATTTCTGACTTCACACACATACATCAGATCCATTTAAAAAACATCTAATGCCTGTGGTGGTAATACAACTTTTTCACTCAGGAATCATGTTTAGAAATGGGCTCAAGTTGCATTAGAGAAATTCCACCATGAGAGACAAATTTGTGGCTGTTTTTGAGCGTAAATGTCAATGAGACAAGCAAACTGCTGGTGTAGAGCTACATTTACTTTTTTACTTTTTGTTACAGCCTTATGTTTTAGGATTTAGATGAGCAATTTATGATGGAAATATGTAGAATTATAGTCGTCGTGACAGTAAATATACCAAAAAGACTAAAAAAACCCAAAACCTCTGCTCTATACTAATATAATGAAAAGACAATAAAGTAATATGATAAAAAGTATATTTTTGGAATCACATGCCTCTTGTTTTCAGAATTAGTTTTGACCTGTGACCATCTTTGCATTATAAACTATCCGGTTGAAAGGTCAAGGAATCCCACACCTGTTTGTGTAAGACAAAGAGCACCACTTGTGTTTTTCAATATTGCAGTTCCAGTCCATTCCCAGGTGAATACCCGCCCATCCACAGAGCAGCTGTTACAGTGGAAATCTGATGAAGCCCTCTCCACCATCTCTAACATCCTTGCTGCTGCTGCACAGCATGAATCAATAAGTGTTTGATTATCGTTGGTTTGGAAACTGGACCAGCTTTCTCGTTGAACCCCGCTCCCTGCTGTCTGAGAGGCCAACTTGGGACCCTCAGATAGAAATTCGAGACCTTGTGTTGCATAAATCTGTGATCATCATTTTTCATACATGCAGACTTGTTTTAGTGTTATAAGACAGTCCATAATATTTGACAAGAGACTGCTAATATCTCTGAGCTCCACTCAGCTTTGTTTACCTGAACAAAATCATGTTTATCAGTTCCTGCCAGATCACCAGGACACAATATTTCCTCCAGGTGTTTTTTCTTGTTTTTCCCCAGTATAGCTGGAGGCATTATGGCACCTTTAGTGTTTGCCTCCATGAATAAATGTGGATTGCAGAGTTAAATTACGCAGTATAGGAACACCACACTATGAGGACCCCTCAAGGGAACAGAGGGTTTTTATAGACGACATCAACGTGGAAAAGTTGCCCCTTACAGAGCGCAGAATGACTCACAAGAATATCAAAACACAACAGTCTCCAAGACTGTTATGATGTAGATGTACATTCTCGTAGTCACCGTCATGGCAACAATATTGAATGCCTGGTTAAGGAAAGATTTTACTGGTTTTATGCTCCACACACACAGACACACGCAAACTGCAAAACACAATCATAGGCAAATCTATGAAGTCCAAGCAAAGACAAAAGCAGGTCTGGTATATACACATTGAATAAATGCAATCAAGCAGTCACAATCAGTGAAACGGGAAAATCCAGGCAAAGTAATAATAACATGAAGTCATGAAGAACCAGCTTGAAGGAAAAATAGAACCAGATGACAGTCAGAAAATCATCACGAGGAAACGCAGACAGGCTCACAAAGGAAGGCACAAAAACACTGCAAACTAAATCAAAGTGTCCCATTGCACTAGGAAGTTGGATTGTCAGAAAGGTGGAAGTTTTCTAGCTCAGAACATGGCTCAACATGTCTTTTCCACATTTCAGTGTACGTGCAGCCTGCAGTCATGTGCTTTTTGTTAGCACTCCTTACTGGTTTAATTCTCATTAAATCTGTTGTGTACAAACTATTTTCCATCTTATACTAGTGGATGTGTTGCTGTAGTTTTTGCATGGGAAAAGTACCACGAACGTCGGTTATCAAGAACTTTTTGTCCAGAAGCTGTTTGTGTCTGTTCAGTTGGAGTGAGTTGAATGAGGTGCAGGTGAAGACAAGATGGTCAATCACATAGGGGACTGTCTGAAATACAGGGGAAAAGGAATCCGGGGATACAGGAAACAAACTAATCCAAAAACACAACTCCACCCCAACATCTTGCAACTCTTCTAGCTCTACTTCAGACAGTGGCAAATGAAATGAGACATTGGTATGAATGTGCTGACTCTTCCTCTCTCCTCCCTTCCTTCCCTTAGTCTCCACCAAAAGGTGCCACCATCCCTTATCGCCCAAAGCCCGCCTCCACCCCAGTCATTTTTTCTGGTGGCCAGGTAAGATCTAAGCAAATTCTATAGCTTCTTAGGTTGTGCCTGGAGGTAACATAAGATTTTCACTGCATCATCAGCCCCTTACTTTTTCACAACCCCACTCATCATCAAAGGCAGAAGTAATGCAACTTTATTAAACTGCAACAAAAAGACAGCCAGGCTGGGTTTAATGTGTGTAAGGAAAAAACGATGCTCCCAGGACGTTGAGGGAGGGAGGGTGAGCCGTTATTTACCCCATAAGATAGGATTTGATAAGATTTCAGCTGGAATATACGGGAAATATTCATCTGTATACTTTAGAAGTGATGTTGAAAAATATTTATATTTAAAGAACAAAGATCTGACAAACACAATGCAAAATTACTAACATTAATAATAATTAGCTTGGGGGCTTTTGTCTGAAGATTACACCTTGTGCCAGTTAGATGGGGCATTATACAGAATCTTAGCTTTTACATAGCAATTACTTTCTGAAGAGCAGCTGAAATAGTGGTAAACAAAAACATACAAATGTCTTTGCATTAGAGAACCACTGCAGACAAAATACTTGCAGAGATACTTCAATGCAATAAAGTTGGCCATGATGCAGGTCATCATGTTGCTGTTCTCTAGACCGCTTGTTGCAAAGCAATTTTGTGCAGGTCATGGGTTTCATTTTAGAGTCCAGGTCACATGACTGGTCTTGAGGTTCAATTATTTGTTTTGTGCGATGTTACTGTTTTGTGTATTGTGTGTATGATTCATTTAAATAAATGTGATCTCTGCTCTTGCTAATCCTGGGAATTATTTTTTTTATTAAAGAACAGAGCCGGATATTTTTGGATGAATTTTGGATCCATTTTTTTGGAAATTAGTTGCTAAAACCTGCCATCCTTTTTTTTTTTTATCTTTCCAGGCTTACACAATTCAGGGACAATATGCCATACCACACCCAGATGTGAGTTCACATTATTTTTCTGATTTAATCAAGAATTGTACTTGTGTCTCAGTTAAATCTTATTAAAGAATAGCAGGAAAATGTTGATTTCATGGATGTGTCTGCTCATTAAAGTTAAAGTTAGTTAAAGGTGAGTCCAAAAACAAAAACTCTTTGTCCTTCTTGTTTAAAGGTCGACAACAGCTCAGTTAACAGAAGAAACTCTTGCTCTGGATGATAACAGAACAACAAGAGTTGATGATAAAGGAAAATATCTTGTAGTAATGGTCAATTTTTTCTTTTGGGAACCTTTTTCCTTCAGTCAACCATATAATACCTATTTGTAATTTGCCTCCATCTGTCCTTGTCATAAGAGCATCTGAAGAACTACCTCGCATCAAATTTACAAATTCAAAGTCGAGCAATGATTGATGCCACTGGAAGCAGCAGTTGATGGCGCAATCATTCAAGTACAGATTTGACACCCTTTTCCACCCACATTAAAGCTCCTTTTAAAAGGAGCAGAAGGCATGAAAGCATTCTTCTTCCTCTGTTCCTGATGGAAGTAAAGCGCAGCAGGGGTTAGACTTCCTGAGCCCATGTCAGGGGGGGAACTCCTGTGACAGGCATTGAGAACCAAAGGTCTCCAGGTTAAGTGACGACTGAAGGGACAGTCTATAACTGAGGGGGGAAATGGCATTGGATGTTTTCTTGTTCTACATAATCCTAGTGAATCCTGACAAAAAGTTTTTTCTGCGTTTTGATTTTGCAAATTTTAAAAGTAAATGAATAAATAAATAAAATTACCAGAAATTTAGAGCTCTGTGACAATGACCCACTTCAACTTTCAAAAACTTGTTTTGACTTTTGATGAATGAAAATGATGAATAGTTTGCATTGAGAGAAACAATATATGGAGTTATTTTATTTGCAGTTTGAAACTCCAACAGGAAGATGGCAGTCTTGAAATCTATCTTTAACTATGACAATATCAACTGAGACAAGAAGATCACCTGTGAAACTATTTATCACCAACATACTCGGGTACCGAATCGTAATGCCTATATCTTAAAATGTAGGAGATCAACACACACACGCACACACACACACACACACACATTCAGGATCTCTTCTCTTGCTTTTTTGTCCTCCATCACCCTGTGTCATAGCCTCCTTTTTCTCGTCTCCTCATTCTAGTTTTGGTTGACTTCATTTCTTGGTGTGACCTGTGTACCAGTAACCTCTTAGTTCTACTTTCCCTCCTAACCCTTCAGCAGTTGACCAAGCTCCACCAGTTGGCTATGCAGCAAACCCCCTTTACCCCTCTCGGACAGACCACCCCTGCTTTCCCTGGTACGTACCCACAGGGCCCTGTAGATGATTCCTTCTCTTTTCGTTCAGGGAAACATGACTCTCTCCCCACCATCCATCATACCTCTCTTTTGGCACAGCATGACTTGGACCGTTTGGTTTCTCTTCTTTGATTTTTATTTTTCACGTACGTTTTTTCTCTCGACTCTGTCTGATATTACTCTGCTGAAAGGGAAAACATTGACACTGTAAAATCATGTTTTCAACGTAGCTTTTATCACTAATAACACATTTTAGGTTTTGCTTTCTGTTAAAGATGACAAGACTTGAAATAGTGCAGCCACATCCTGCTGAAATCACCAATGAATAGTTTCCCAATTTTGAATTCATGCATTTCACCGGGACCTGGGCGCCTGACAGAGGCCCAGGTAAAGATGACTTGAGTAAATATGGAAGGATTTTAGAATTAATGCAGATTCTTCAAGAAAAGTGTCCTGGTTTTCTCATCAGATCCCATTCATACATCTAATAAGGACAAAGAGTGAACAAACACAATTAAAAGGTTCCGCTGAGAAGGCACATGCTCAAATTAGGACAATTGGAAAAGCCAGTTTGGTAATTTAGTTCTCAGCTCAGCATAACCGCAGAAGTGAAACTCTTTTTCTGTTTAATCCACACCATAATTATATCTGTATGTTAAAACTGGAACCATGGGAACTTGTGCAACTTAAAGAAACTCAACTTTCTCACTGGTCTGATTTGTACTGTGGTAGATTAACCTCCTATTTCCAGTTGTTGTGCTATGCTAAAATAAATCAAGCTAATCTGTAGTGCGTTAGTAAAACTGAGATCCATCAATGTTTTTGATCAACTCTTAACAAGTAAAATGAACTATATTTGCTTCCTTTTTACATCACTTTAGGTTTGGATGCTAGTCCACCAGCCAGCACCCATGAACTCACCATTCCTAATGATGTGAGTAATGCCATGTTGAAGCTTATTTGTGACGCATGAGTATGAAAATCTGACTGTAGATCTTTGCTTTTTTCATAGCTTTCGTACTTACATTTATCATTGTAATCTTCTAAAAGCATCAAAAAAGACATTTTTCCAAAGTATCGAAGGCAAGAATATTAAATACCAGTTTAATGGAAATTCTATGACAGTAGATGGTAACTTTAATTGTTCATTAACTGACAAGAAAACCTTTTACAAATAGGCATACAGACAGAGATTATCACATCCATTCAACCTAACCATTTAATGAGAACAAACCCATTGTGAACGTTAACAACAATGATCTGGTTGTTACCGCTGGCACAGCAGAAAGCCCACAAATGAGCTGATCATCATATAATTGATCAAACTTAATTTCCTGAGTGATGGGATTTAAATTCAATCCAAATCCTTTCATATTTCATTAGTCTCTTTGAAATATAGAACTCTAATTATTGAGCATAAATATATTAGGATAATAATGGACTACGTCATATTATACGTTCAGACACTTTTTTGCTTTTTTCCAGCTAATAGGCTGCATCATTGGACGTCAGGGAACCAAAATAAATGAGATCCGTCAGATGTCCGGGGCACAGATCAAAATTGCCAACGCCATGGAGGGCTCATCAGAGCGCCAGATCACCATTACAGGGACGCCTGCTAACATCAGCCTGGCCCAGTATCTAATCAATGCGAGGTAACCGTTCAACTTAAACTCTGACACAATTACCATCCACACTTAGACCTGGTATTAGCATCCGACCTGGAGGATTGGATTACAAGGGGAAAGTTCTAAACTACACCTGTGTTTTTCTTCGGTAGTTATTTCTGTACAAGAGAACACAATGGCATATTCGTTTTCTCAGAAATGCGAACTTGTGATTGAGTCACACAAACAGAAAATAATCAGGTGTGAACAAGGTTTGAGTAATGACAGCAACACCTGAATGATCATGCTTATTATAAAGAGCCAAGACGACTGCAATCTGTGATTGTGTTCTTTGAAAAGCGAGACAAACATATTGCTGCTTTAATTTTATTTTGACACTGTAGACACTTGTACTTTCAGGTTGCCAGACAACGCACACTATTGCTAGTGTTTTGACTAGTGATGCATGGTGTGATGTATTATGTCTTTGGTTCTTGCAATCTATTTTTTTCCTATTTTGTTAATGTGCATTAAGTTCATCCAGTAAAAATGCTTCATGGGAACAAAGACAGTGATTAAAAAAAGTTCTCTGTCTTTGAACATAATGTAAAAATTAATAATTCTTTCCTTGGTTTGCAAAGATCTGGCCTTGCTTCATTTGAATATACTGAATTCATGGTATTAAACGCAAGTAAGTAAATGGAGACTGGATAGTAAGACAATGTACATACACAATAAAAAGTAAAGACAGTATTTTTCATTTAAATCTTACTGCCATGCTCCATTACCCCTGTCTCTGTTTCCCTCTATTTGCTGAATCCACAAATTCATGATCAGAAAATGAAACAAAAAATTGAGCCTCTCTGCTGTCCATACTTGAGCTACATCTCAAAGTCAGTTGTTACCAGCGTCAGAGCAGGAGAACACCACATACACAACAAAAAGTTTTCCACTTCTTCAGGGGGTTTCAGACAGCTGTTCACTGAGAAACTAATGGATCTTGCTTTCCTACACCTCCAATGGCAGGTTCAGGGACGTGGCTGCCATGTGGAATGACTCATCCATGACTACATCCTGAAGTAACCTCAAATCTGGTTCTATTTGCAGAAGCCAAGCTATCACATGAAACTTCCCCTAGACTTCTCTGAATTTGCATAACCTGCGCTGTTAGTCCGTGGCAAGCCTATTTATGAGCAAGGCTGATTTACACTGAGATTTGTTTTAATGAATTCAATCTGTAAATCTTGAAAGAAATGGTCTGAAATTTTGGGAAACATGAGTCTTCTTTTTGCAGATATCCATGTCTGTGTTGTTTTAAATATGATGCTAGAGGCACAAAGCGGTTAGTTTAGAACATCAAACTATGGAGGCGAGGAGAGTTTATACTGATAACAATCCACTAACTAGTAACATGTAAACTAGCTAAATAAAGGATCAGAAACTATGATCTAGGGGGATGCACTGGCAAATAGAAATTACCCAGAAAATGACTACCAGTAATTATTTCTTCATGAATCAAGAATTTATGTATTAGTTTAAACTGAAGACCCTTCTAGCATTACTTGATGATGGGACAAAGAACATTTGGTTATTTACAACTCCAAAACGTTGCTGCTAAATCCTAGGTGCTACTAAATTCTACACACTGGATATCCTGTCCACAAGTCCAGGAAGTTACTGTTCCTGTCAGAGGCAGGGGTTGTTTCCTATCTGCTGATTAAAAACATTATCTTTTGACATTTTTGAAATGAAGTTTTCTTTTATTATAAGTTAAGCAGACAGTTAAATGTGCCATTCAATTGCTATTAAAGTTGCTGCTAAGCAAAATTTACAGCCATCCAAAATAGAACCTTTCATGCTCAGCTCAATTTGTTCCAGAGAATGGTTATGTTTCCCAAAATATGAATCTAGTCCCTTGTAGCATTAGCATGCTTTATCTCAAAATATCAGATACTTATCAAGCCATATTGTGACATTATCTTAACAGAGTAAAACTGATTTTAAAAATTAAAAGAAAGAATACAAATGAAAACAGAAACACGATCAACATGATCACAAAAAGAGCAATGCTGTTAGAGTGATCTGATGCTTCCATCAATGAGCGATATGTGATTTAAACACGACACGATACCACCTGTCTTTTCTGTCTACTGCATGGCATCATGGGAGGTTTGTTGCTGCATGTTTCAACGGGTAAATGTTATCGCAAAAACAGGTGCTCCAAAATAACAGCAGCCTTTTCTACATGACTTTCACTATAAAGTGAAAGTTCTTTAACCGTTGTTCTTTTTTCTGTGTCCACCCCCCCCCACACACACAACTCCCACTTCTCCTCCTTCTCTCCCCCACCTCCCCTCAATGGTTCTAGGCTGACATCTGAAGTCACGGGAATGGGCACGCTCTAATTTCTACCTATCGTCCCTCAGTGCATCACATGACCCTTGAGCAATTGGCATTGCACCTCGTTTATTTATTTCTATGTGTTTACTGTCCTGATGTTTAGGTGACATTTATCATTTCTAGTATTAAATGTAAACATGTTTATCTGCTCTGGTACTAGGACTCCACACTCCTCTCTGAATACAAAGGTTATTTATGTTTCTGAAAGTTTTTTTTTTTTTTTTTTTGACACTCTAGTACGTTTCATCACATCTCACGCACTGCGTCTTTGTTTCACCTCATGTTTCTATACATCACATTTCTTTTAAGCACTGCAGGTACCTAAAAGTCGATGCAAAGTAAAACTAAAGGTTAATTGAACCACTTCAACCACTCCAAATAAATATATATAGAGGCACGTTCTCATTCCTTCGAAAGCTATGCTACCACAAAGGTTCATTAAACTGCTCCAAACCAGACATTTCATTCCAGTTTAATTTAATTTCATGACTGATATAATCAGTACTCGACTGCGTGCCCGTTAGTCTTAGCAATGCTCCTATATGGATTGATGTAATTGAGACTGGAATGGAACATGGCATAAATTGCCTATTTACGATCGTAGCACGAAACTCCAATTTGTGAGGACCTCATGGGAACAGGTCAATAGTCATCTGTAAATCCACAAATACCAGTCTTTCAGAGTTTCATACAAGACCTGAAGTAAAGGTTGTATGAAGAAATGAAGGCCAAGTAAATGACTGCATAAGACTGAATTGCAAATGCATGCTATAAATAAAGCCCATGTTATCCGTCTGTTCTCCCTACACATGTAATCTGCCATTCTACCAGTCTGTAAGCTGCCATTCCATAACTACTATGTACGTGAGAGGCGTGGGGCCATGTAGAAAGGTCCGACAACTGTCTCGTACATTTTTAGCACTCATGTAGCAGATTGAGTTTTACAGTAAATGTCGAAGCAATGCTCCATTAGTCAATCATGACATACATGCAACACAGGAAACAAGATAAAGAAATGTAATATGTCTGCTTAGCATGTATGAAACACTGGAAAGATATGTCAATTTATGTATGTGCAGTACTTGTTGGTTTTGCAGCAAATCAAGCTGCATAGAAGCCTTATATATAATACAGTATATATAATATATATATTTTATATATATGTATATATTAATATATACTGTATATATATATACACACACACAAACATACTGTATGTATGACTTTGCAGATGCCATCTTTTACACCTAGTTTCAAAACACATTCGCATTCAAAGTGTTTGGAGGGGAGCTGAATGTATTTCCAAATAACTTTCAATTCATACTCAACTAATTTCCGTCTTTTTAATCAGGCACTTAAAATACATCACACAGGAGGGATATAGTCAAACAGAAACCTTTTTTTATCAGAAAGTTTGTGAAGTTTGGTATGTATGACCTGTTTTGAACTGTAATCAGCAGTTTATTACACTATATGCAATGTTATGTAATGTGGTTATTTTATATAGTGCTAAACATGAAGAAAGATGTTTCTGAATTTTATGAAAGCATAAAGCAGATTGGTTCTATCAACATCTGCAGCTCTAAATTCAAACTTGAGCTTGTGAAATAAAGATATTTATCAATACACAGTTATAATAGCAGGTTAGTACTCTTTTTAATTCACTTGATATTCATTTTACAGATGAATTATGGATGTGCATTACTCCAATGATAGAAATGATGTTATTTGCATCACTGCAGTTTCAGCTCAGGTACTTTTGGTCAGAATTTATTCTAAATACATACATTATGAATCAGTAATGCAAACAGGTAGTCATTGAAATGAACTCCCGACACACATTGCTTCACAATTACATCACAAATGTAAATAAGTAAGCACTCGTCTGGCTGCAGCCAGATGAAACAAGCAAATGAACAGAGAAAATATACAGAGGAATAGGTGACTGAGGGCTAGCATGTTTTTTAAATGTGCCATGTTGAAAGGTTTCATCATCCACAGCATCACCTGTTCATGTATGTTCATATCAGATTGAAATATTCTGTAACGTGTATATTAATGGTTGTTCATCTGGTTTTGTGCAGGCAGGCCAGCCAGTATGCAGTCACGCTGCTTTGCAGTAGCTCTCTGTTGCCTTTTTGATTGTCATAATCGTTTTATCCTTCATCATCACAGCGTTGCTCATCGTCCTGCCACGCCATCAAACAACTTCTTTCATGTTGCTTTTGTCACATTACTGATCCTTTAACCTTTTTTTTTTGTTATGGTGCTAGAGCAGCAAAAAAAAAAAAAAGTGGATGGTTAGGACTCATGATGATGATGATATGTGTTCACGTCTGACAGTTTGCTTCTTAATGTCTGTGTTGGATTTGATTCAGTTGAGGTTGATTTTGAAAAGTTTTGTAAAAAGAAGAAAATAAATTTTGTGTTTTTCCCTCATCTTTGAACTTCTGTCATCTTTTACAATTTTTTACATCTTGAAAATTGTGTTGAATATTTTTCTTTGTCCTGCACATAAGCAGCAAAATCTTAATCTTGTTTTATTCAACTCATTAGAACACTAAGAACTATTGTGGGATAAATTAAATATAATTGAGAAAACTAATGTGCAGAAAAGTCCAGCTTCAAAGCCTAAATTATGTAACATTTATAAATGATGGGATCAATTTTTGAGAGAATTAAACCATTTAATAGCAGTGAGGGTTTATTTGATTTCTATGTCAATAGAAAATGGATTAAGTCTCAGCAAGCCATCTCTACTAGAAATGATGTTTTTGTGCCAAAAAATATTTTATCAAAGGAAAAGAATGCTGACCATTTAAGTTCTGTTATGTCACATGTTGTGGAAATATTAGCATGCATGTCATGTCACAAACATTGGTAAAGTATCGAATTGCAGCTACCATCCAGGGAGATTGTTTTCATCACTCTTTGTTGGTTCACACAAAAATTGCTTCATCTTTCAACTGTTTCACCATAAAAAACAAAAAACTTTTGTGGCGTTTTGTTTGTTTGCTTATCCAACAATGGTGCTCCGTTCTCAAGAGTATAATCTTTCAAAATTCCACCTTCAGCAGGTTCTGTTAACTTTATTTATGCTCCTCCAATGTTCATTTGCTGAAACGCTAGGGTGATCTAGTTCTGTGGTGACGCTTTTGAAAGGGAATGTTACCAACTATTGGTCTGGTGTGCTTTACTCAACATTTTCAATTATTGTACATCCTTTTAAACATTAAAATTCTTTTTTTTTTTTAAAGGCAAAGAAGGAAAACGTGACAGAAAAAATGTCACAAAGGAGGTGGGATCATGAAGGGGTGGGATCTGTAACAGTAAGGGAAAGGCTTTTTTGACAAAGAGTTTTAGCTCAAAATTGGAATGATCGATTAAATATTTTACTTTCTTGTGCTTCTTGCAAAATATAAGCAAAAAAGTTCCTCTTTTGATCAAGGCAGTGATTATTCTGCTCTACTAAACATACGTTTGCACTTTTGCAAATTATTTGCATATTAGCAGAATCTCTGTTTCACACACATAAGACACATTGATGTACCGTGTCTGAATATAAAAGATGTGATGCAGTCAATTAGCGTATAAGAAAATGAATGAATGAATGAATAATGTTGTGAAGGAAACATAAAGACAATTTGAACCACAATGAGGAAATGAGAATTAGTGTACCTTACAAGTCTCAAAAATGTTCAGAGAACAATTTAGTGAATGTCAAGCATGAAAACCACTTACTGACTGTAACTACATCAATATTAAATCATTGTACTGTATGTAAAAAAAAACCTTTTTTTTTAGATTTTTCTTTTTTATGAACTCTTATTTAGAAAGTGTGGTCTTTAACCAAAGTAAGTGAACCAATCAGACAAGTGGGCTGGATGTGGGCTCAGAGTCACAGAGAGTCAGTGTCCTGCATTTGGTATGCCCACCAGCCCACCACAGACCCAGACCTCCTGTCCCGCCATCGCAACATTTCATTCAGTCAAAGGATGTCTCTGACCACAATCCAGGTAGTGATTACATTGTCACTGCAAAGCAATTATAAAAACAATTTAGTGATGTACAAACATTTTCTAGGAAATGGAGATGACATTCACACAGACGCGCACACACACACACACACACACACACACACACACACATATATACAAAAAACGGCAGACAAAGTAGCTGTTGAATGCCAAGGTTAATCACTTTCAAACACAAGTCAACTGAATGTTTTCTGATGATTTAAACCATGACAGTCCAGAGCACAGAGAGAAAACATTCAGGCTGACTTCCCTCAAGCTACAAATTTCTAAAACAATCAGGAAGATTAGATGTGCATGTCTTTTTCTTTTTTTTTTTTTTGGCTCATGCTTAAACTTATCCGTGCTTAATTTTACATGTTTAGCACACTTTTTATTCCCTAGTGAAAGAGAAGAGGTTGCGTAAATTGTTACTGATGGCAAAGCTTTTTCTGTGGAATACATGGCGTCATGACGTACGCAGTAGGGTGTAAATCTAGAAGGATCATCCCACAGACATCAGCACAGGTGAGGTCTGATGGAGCGCCTCAGTTTCACAGGCACTCTGGGAACTGATTGTTCCTGTCATGGATAGATCCGAGCACTGCATCGCAATCAGTTCTGAATGTTATGAAAAACATCTGAAAGGATTTTGGTCTGCTTGTAGAGAAAAGGTGGATATGACCCCCTTTGTGATGTATGACTCAAAAGTAGATGAAGGATCAAAACCTCTCTCCAAAGCACCGTACTGACCCAGTGTCCTTCAAATCTGCACAGATCTAATGCATTGGTATGCACTTCTCACCAATCCTTACTGTTCAGTTGCATTTAGGAGCAGATTGATGCCCTGGAAAGACAAAGGTCAAAGATAACGCTGCATGAGTTTGGTTAGGGTTACCTTTATGATTTAAAACATTTACACTGAGTCTCCAAATTGCAATTTACAGACTAGCTTTGGGGCAATTAAATGGACATAAATTAAAGTTTATATTCTTTTGTTATATATCCCACAGCGCCAAATGTTCACCGCCTTCCTCAAACTGATTGTTAGTGAAGGGGAACTATCCTCAAAGGCCCGTCATCATAATGTTGTCGGGCTTGTGAAACACATTCTCTTCCCTCTCAGTGCAGCTGTTTGACCACAACATTTTGACCAAAAAGCTCGTCTGCTTGTCTGAACCTCTTTTCATGTTATATGCCACCATCTATAACGGCACAGAGCATTGTGCAGGGGATGGACAGAAAACATGAACACCTAGCAATATGATGCAACTGACTGCAACGCTCCTGCAAAGAATAATTTTAAGTCAATAATCAGTTTTTCATGAGGCTCAGTGTGGGGTTTTGATTAGACTTGGAATATTTAAGGTGTGCCTTTTTTTCTTTTTTTTTGCCAGCTCATGTTGATCCTGTCTGCTTCTTACCCAGACTGTAACCATTACTGGACCCAGGGGGGGGGCAAATGCCCTCCTGTTTGACAACAATCCAGCAAAATTGCCCTCTAAAATGCCTCCATGATAGATAAAATGTGCCCCTTCTTTGGCACGATATGCAAAACAAGCCACTGGGATGTACTTCAGTGGACAAAGCATGATGTCTCACACTAATGGATGTCGTGAAAAGGGGGGGGGGGGGGAACGCAGGTTTACTGACAATATTTTAACTAAATGTTCCTGAGCCCGTGTAATATTATCCTTTATATCATCACGTCTTCCACAACGTGGCACTCCAGTGTCTACCAGCCTAAGTAAGTGTTCCTGCTGGTAATTGGACACACTATTGGTCTGACATTCAGCTGGAGTGTGTGCACAGGAGACAGAGCCTCACGGGACGACTTGGTCCACATGTTCCAAATTAACTTTGTGGCTCTTGACGGGCAATAAGGGGTCACCTTGTATGCGGTTCGACCATCGGTCCACTCCAAATCTTTCACAGCTATTAATTCTACCTCCTTTCAAGCAGCTCTTGATCATCCTCCCCAAATCCCTGATTGCCTTTTGTAGAACATTCACCAAGTCTAAATACAGAGATAATCCCTGTGCTAAATAACTTCCAATCTCAGCAGAAAAAGAGGAAGATCCAAATTAAATAGAAAGCTCATTCAACCTGTCGCATTGAGGTAGTAGAAATAATATATACTGTTAGGTGGCCTTGTGCATCACAGTTAAGCGCACAAATCTAGTCATGTTACCAGAGGAAAGAAAAGTAAAGCATGCAATGCACATTTAGAGTGACCATAATACTGGTAATATTAATTAAAAATCAAATTAAACATATATAGGAAATATAAACCTCAATACTTTCCTTAAAACTATTCATTTTCAAATCATATGCTGCATTGGCATTTTTATCGTGTGATAAAGAGACATTTAATTCCACACATCACGGATAAAGATCAGACATTTTCATTTTGATGCGAGATGAAGACAAGAGTCATTCCATGAATGTATGATTAATTTGCTGTGATATTTAAAACGGGGCTGGAAACAGGTGGAGGGAACAGGTGGAGGAGAAGCTAGAGGTGGAGGTTTATCCTGGAAAGGAGAGGGATGAAGGTTAGCCGCAGTAAGACAGAGTACATGTGTGTGAATGAGAGGGACCCAAGTGGAAGAGTGAGGTTACAGGGAGAAGAGATCAAGAAGGTGGAGGATTTTAAGTACTTAGGGTCAACAGTCCAGAGCAATGGAGAGTGTGGAAAAGAGGTGAAGAAGCATGTCCAGGCAGGATGGAACGGGTGGAGAAAAGTGTCAGGTGTGATGTGTGATAGAAGAGTTTCAGCTAAAATGAAAGGAAAGGTGTACAAAACTGTGGTGAGACCAGCGATGTTGTTTGGTCTAGAGACAGTGTCACTGAGGAAAAGACAGGAGGCAGAGCTGGAGGTAGCAGAGATGAAGATGCTGAGGTTCTCTCTGGGAGTGACCAGGAAGGATAGGATCAGGAATGAGTACATCAGAGGGACAGCACATGTTAGAGGTTTTGGAGATAAAGTCAGAGAGGCCAGACTGAGATGGTTTGGACATGTCCAGAGGAGAGATAGTGAATATATTGGTAGAAGGATGCTGAGTTTTGAACTGCCAGGCAGGAGGCCTAGAGGAAGACCAAAGAGGAGGTTTATGGATGTAGTGAAAGAGGACATGAAGGTAGTTGGTGTGAGAGAAGAGGATGCAGAAGACAGGGTTAGATGGAGGACACTGATTGGCTGTGGAGACCCCTGAAGGGAAAAGCCCAAAGGAGAAGAAGAAGAAGATCTAAAACGGGACTAAAAGGTAACATTTTTGTTCATATAGTGATGTTAAAACTTTATGGAGGACTCCACCTGGAGGAGGCTGATGATAAAAAATATAATGAATTTGTAAGTCATTAGTCGAGTTTGTTACAACTGTGAAGGTTACAACCCAAAATTCGGGAATCAGCGACGGAGTGAGAAAAAGTTTATCGGGGATTTATTGTACAGGATAGAGCAATGTGCAACTTCCTGACTGGAGCAGGTAGAGAGCACACATACAGGTGACAAACTCAAAGAATATCTAAGGTGTGACAGGTGGAATGCAGACAGGTGCACGTGCAGACTGATGCATACGACAACACCCCAGTGGAGGCACGGGGGTGGGGACGACCCTAGTAAAAGAAAAGGAACCGGGCTAGCGTTGGACTCAGGCGTACTGAATGAACAGACTGAATGATGGTAACTTGCTGTAACACCAGGAGGGTTTGGGGGTTTTGAAGGATTCCAGTCCTGATCCATCATTATTATTTTCCGCTGATTGACTGAACACTGCAGGAGAGTGTGAATAATGATGCTGGTAATGAATGCAGATTAATTCAATTCATGATCATGATGAGATAATTATCATGTTTGCTGTCAATAAAGTGAAATTATCATCCTGCGCTGGCGCTCCCTCAGGTTGCATTCCAGTGTTTGTACTGGTAGTACTGGGAATGAGGGCACTGAGGCTCTCTTTCTCTCTTTCAAGGTATAAAGGATGATTGTTAGTTGACCACAAAAATTGACCATAAATAGGCATTCACAAGCACTCGGGAACTGACTGGTATAATTCCGCACCCAGTTGAGTTCAGCCTGGTTGTGGTGTCAGTGAAGGATGGAGTAGGCGTGAGACTACTTGGGTATGGATACAGTGTACTCCTCTCCACAGTCCACACTTCATCAGGGATTCAGTCAAACACAAGTGTGTGTACTGGTACACTTGTCCACTGCACTTACTACACAGCTTTGTAGCTGTTTTTTGGGGTAAAGTACAAAATATATTCATTATTTAACAGGCTGGGGGTTGAGTGACCCAGGGAGGAGTTCTTTGTCCTGATCCAACCTTGGATGAAAGAGTCTCTGTGGTCGCTTTAGCAGTGTGGTGAAACCAAATGGAGAGTTGTTGTCATACTGTCTGCTCAGGATGGTTAAAAGCAAATTATTTTAGTCCTTTGTGACAGGCCACAGACAAACATTTAACAAAAGAAAATCAATTTACCATCAGAGACCTTGTGGTTCCACTCATTGAATGGATACTTCTTTATTTTTTTATTATTATTATTGTTGCAGTCTTTGGAATTAATTTGGTAATTGTTTGAAAAGTATTCTCATACACAACACAGTTATTTATTAGACAGGTGGGTGGTTGGATAAGTTATGGTTTCAAATGCTTGAATAAGTTCATGTTGAAACTCTTTTTGATTCATGTTTTTAACCCAACAACTCAGACCTATTAATTTTTAAGAGCTTTTTGAACTGCTGGAGCAGTTTGATGAGATTGGTGAGAATAAATCAAAATGGACAGGTTGCTAGGGAACAACAGATTTGCTTGGGAATTCTCAATAAGTTAGGAACTCTTTTACATGGTTACTTTACTAGTGTCAAATGTCCAAGAAGCAACCGCTAACCCCCACACTATGGACCGCACAGATCGACACCTTCCCAAGGACTTTTTTTCTGTTTTAGTTTGTTCTGTTTGATACACAGAATATTTTTTACAGAGGTGTCTTTAAATGCAGCCTTCAGAGGAGGAGGCCTCTGAATGGAGACGTGGCAACTGTCAAGGGCAAAGAAATGTTGAAATACAAGGACAAAGGAGTCAGAGAGCGAACGCCTTAAACAATGACACTAAAACATGATGAGAAAAAGCTTTGAAGAATTTGGTATCGGAGAAGCTAAATTACTCCTCCTCACATTTGGAATCACATGTTTATTATCATTAGTTTAAGGGTCATCAATCAAAATAGGATTTCCTTTGATTGAGCATCTGAATCTATCTGTCATCGCGATACACTGGTGTCACTGGTGGTCTTGGTAAGAAATTTACATGTCATAGATGCAGAGGCAGAGGATGGGGTATGACCCTTGATAAAACAACCCCTGAGTATTTTATTGGGATTTTAAAAAAAATTAATTTATGATTTAAAAAAACTGAAATTATGGGATGAATTTGCATCATCATCACGTCTAATTTTGTTCTTTGCCATTTGCCGTCTGTCCCTTAAAGAGCAGCAGCTGTCCTGAGTCGTCCCATGGCTCCCCGCAAGGCACGCTTGGTAAGAAATGAATCCAACCTCAGGTTTATATTAGTGCTTACCAAATATATTTGCAATCTTGAAACTCCAGGTGATTTAGCTTATGGATGATTCATGATCTTGGGATAAAAGAACATTTCTTTTTATTTGAAGTGATGATGCTGAGTCGTCGCTTTGTACTTATTATGTTTCTTCATATAGAATCAGAGCATCTGCTCCCATTAAAAGTTCATTTCAAGCTTAATGAAGAACAAGCACTGCAAAATAGCACCAAAAATAACAAAAGTGAGTTGAATAAAGTGTGATTAATGAACATTATTCGTGGTCAAGTATAAAGTTTGCATGCAAATACAAAATGCAGTTTGTTGCTTATCATTCGTTACAGAAACCTTCCTGAAGCTTGTTTGTCACAAATGAAGCTGCTTTTCATTTCACACTCACACTGGAATGACCTTGACTTCTGTATTGGAATCGTTTTAATTGGCCACACTAACAACACACACAAATGATGCTCTAATTCCAAGGACTGGTTAGACATTGGAATACAGACATCAGTCCAAGGTTTTATTCAGCGTCAAAATCTCTGTGAAAAATGCAATTGTGTGTTCTGTTTGTGCAACTGTAGAAATAGTTGCTTAATTAGAATTTCTTTTCATAAACTGCATAGCAACAACAGAAAGAGAAATGAAAAATAAAATCATCCCTTCTTTGTAGTTCATTTTGAAAAAAGAAGTTTTATGTGTGTTTTTAACTAAAACAACATTGTCAATTTCTTTTCATGAAGTTTTGATATAGTATTAAAGCACTGAAAATGACTGATGTCTTACTGAGCTCATTACAGGAGAAAAATAGCACTAAACTGTCCATTTCCACATTCACTTGTCAGATTAAAGTATAAATAAAGCGTATGGAAGAAATGAGGTTTTCTGGCATAAATACATTAAATACACTGACTCATGCCAGTACGAATAATACGTAGATAAAGTCATCGTGGGTTTTGGGCAAGAGTCGATATTAAAGAAAAAAATCACCAACCGTATCCTTTAAATTTGGCATTTTTCAGCCATGAAATTGTTGTTCTGATGGAGTTCGCCACAAGGAAGACGTACAAAGGTGCAGAAAATGGTGCCTAAGCTGGACCACAGCAGCACTGCTGAATAGACTAACCAGAAAACAATCCTTCTTGCATTTTCACTGTGCGGCCATCCAAGCAGTTAATCCAACCTAAATTATACCATTTCTATTAAAAACATGACACAATAGACCCACAAATGAAACTCCATTCGTCTAAAGGAAGCAGCAATTCTTAAGTCAAGGGAGAACACTTGAGGGCATTCATGGCACTTTCTGTTTTGTTTGAAATAAATCCATTTGTTCCGATGTGAACACTGAGAAAAGACGTTGTACTCTAAAGTAACCTTGCACATGTTTGATTGACTTTTTCATTTCATTCCACCAAAACCAGTGACTTACAACACCGACACTATTTTGTCATTGGTCAGATGCTCAGCTCCGTACGAGGAGCATTTGCTTGCATTCATGTTCAGAGACTGTAGGAAAACAAGAGCTGACATTAAAGCTGTTCTCCTCAGTGGAAATAATGTACTGCTGTAATACCCCCTTTATTAATTTCCTGCAGCTACATTAAACATCTGTTGTACGAACACATTACAACATTTGTGGAACTGCGATTCATAAAACTTCTGTAACATGTTAGACAGGAAGCGATGTTTAAACTGATTTCCAAATTTTGTGCTGAAATTGTCATTAAATTATAAATACGGCTTTTTTCTGTGGTTC
Source organism: Antennarius maculatus (assembly GCA_013358685.1). Classification (NCBI taxonomy): domain Eukaryota; kingdom Metazoa; phylum Chordata; class Actinopteri; order Lophiiformes; family Antennariidae; genus Antennarius; species Antennarius maculatus. The sequence goes on along the minus strand of CM023618.1, from coordinate 20,611,191 downwards.
GATGACACCGAAATATTCACCAACAATCAGTTTACAAAAGAAGATTTGTAGAACTTAATCTACTTATATATTAGCAAAATCTGTGGTCCACCTGCCAGAGCGATGAGTTGCAGTTCATCTGAAATTTGAAGTGTTTTGTACAAATATGTAAGTATGGAACATACTTACAGACTGAGGAATAAAATAGCACAATGCCTGACTTTTACTAATGTTCTGCCTGGCATCGGTACAGTCTGAGCTCTCTTAGTTAGTTAGTGTGTAACAGGGTGACACACTAGCAGCTCAACATGTAATCAATTACACACCAACTCCCCATGCACCGACGTTATTAGCTCTGCTTACTCGGACGATGCTGTTGTAGGCAGGTAATTGTGATGAATTGTCTCCACTCATCAGCGTATTCTTGATACTCTTCCAAAGAGATGGATCTGCTTTGTTAAAAGAATTCAAAGTGATACACTTGGATAAGTAAGTAGGCGAATCGACTGGAGGCATTGCAAGTGTAATTTGTCTCTTCTGCCGGGTTGAGAGATCCATTAAGAAGCAGGTGAAAAGGAAGACGAGGGCAAACTAGACATTTTGGTTTTTCCACGCAGAGCTCCACACCACGTTTGTGACACTTTGTCTTCAGTGTCACAAACCACCATCTCCCTTGGCTCTTGTCGAAGTTGGATGAATGTGTTTGGAGCTGTTATTAGTTCTGCCAGGGGCAATTTCAGACTGGGACTAGTCAAATGTACCCTAATCTGTGTAATATAAATAGATGGTCATCATTAGCAACTCTTCACAGGGGTGTTAATCATCAGGAAAATGTGGAATAACAGGATCAACATCCCTCTAATCAGCTTCTTTCCCCTTGAAAACATGATGAATAAAACACCTTTTTTTTTTGCTTCTCCTGGGAGAGAAATTCTGACGCGGAGGAATTTGGTGCTTGGCTTCATAAATCAAGATAAATTGATAAGGAGGTAAATCAAGAGCTGTTCTTCATGATGAATAGACACTTACTCTCCTACTCTGCCTTTTGTGTTTCTTTGCTTTCTTCTTTACTGCAGTTGCGGAGAGTTAGCTCCAGTTGCTGACATGGAAAACCTGCTGCATGTAGCTGGTGGCTAACGCGCCGGATATCTGCTGCAGCTTTAACAGCTGTGCTCAGTATTACTGGCCTTGACTTGCTATTATGTGACCCCTACAGCCTTTCTTTTTGTGTCTTAGCAGGAGCATTCCAGCAGAATCGAGCCACTTTTGACCCCCATTGTGACCCCCTTATCAAGTTGTATGCAACCACCATGCTCAGCAGATGTTTCTGAAGATAAAAACCTAGCGTCGCCACTATAATTCTTTTGTATTCAGCTTATTTGGTCTCACTGGTTCTAATTTATTGTATCATGCTTCACTAAATTGAGACTAAGTGAATGATGACTAATGATTTGCAGTCAGTGTGGTTTTTAAAGAGGAAAGGGATAAAAAAAAAAAAAAGATGCTGCAGCCAGTCTTCATTCTAGAAGACAGCAAGGGAGGAAATGTCAGTATAATTGTACAAAAATAGTAAGGAGGGAGAAAAATGATTTTTGCATCATCCTGTTAGTTGTTGTCATGACAAATGGAGAGCATGCATTCATACAGAGAAGGACCTTCAAAAACACTGTGTGCAACATGACTTGGAGCTCTTAAGATCAGTTCCCGTGTCATAGAGGGCTTCAGAAGTATCGTTCTGAATCACTCAGAGTCTCATTTTCCACGAGGTACAGGGGGCGTCCTGGATCAGAATGACATTCCTGGTCAGTTTGCTGGTTGTCTTTCCTTTCTGTGATCTTCTATTCAAACCCGGTGGTCATTTTGGATCTGCTGTTCGACCAGCTACACTGACACTAGCCACTCCAAACAGATTGGCCGATGGGATAGCAGGTTGGGTGTTGTATTGTCTCTGGTGAGACATCCCATGTGTCGCTGACACATTATCTCATTTGGAAGTAAACTCTGGTGTCCCACAATCACAGGTGGTAGGATGGTTAAATCCTGTTTCGTCTTCTGTCTCTGCTGGACCCCAGCGCTGCATCGACGACTTCACCTCCTTAACACGGCGGGGGTCACCGGTCCGTCTTCAAGGAGACGTTAAGCAGAACAGAGAGACAGCAGCTTCTGTCAAGTGTGGATGGAGATATGAAGATATCCAGAAAAGGTTACTGGAAACGGTTACAAACAAGTTTCAGACACTGTATGTATATTTATATATATCTATATATACACTGTATGTTTGTTTTTTTAATTAATTTAAGTTTGAGTCATGAGCCAGGACCAAACCCATTAAATTTTTGGTGAAGATCTTGAATAAAGAGAATCCAGGATTTTATTTATTTTTTAATCTTACCATAAGAATGAGATTAGGGACATTTCTGTGACATATTCCCCATTTATAGATAAAGTAGTCAGTCAGTTTCCACAAAACACTGGGAAGAGCCAGGCATGAATCAGACAAGAGCCAAATAAACTCCAGTGTGGAACCAAAAGTAGGAGTGGATACAGCTTTCCACAATACATCCAAGACATTTTCTGCAAGTTCCCCAGGAAATAATCCATAAATCATAGATAGATAGATAGATAGATAGATAGTTAGCTCTGACTTAATATAGATTTGTGTAGATGCAAAAAATTGTTCTGCTCTGTGAAAAAAAAACAAAAAAAAAACTTTAGCGCGTCGTGGAAGGTCCTCCTTTTTTAAGCCAAGAAGACATGAAGGATCATTCTTCTTAGGAGGAGGTATGCAACCTACTAAGTGCCATTCCAGCTTCGCTGTTCAGCTTATAATGCAGAGTTGGTTTGAATAATCATAACTGTATGTTTAAAGTGTCAAAGCCAGACTGCAGGGACTTCCAAACTGCCTGTAAGGCATAAAATGAATCTTGGGGAAACTTCATTATAGAAGCAGTGAAATTCATTTTGCACACACTGTGTGACAATCAGGACTCACCTCTGCTGTACTGAGCTGATAGGTAAATTTACAAATGAACACCCTCTTATCTGAATGCTTTTCATTCTCACACCAATAAAATGACTTTCACAACAAAATTCAAAATGAAAAAAAAAAAAAAAAAGAGCAGCAGATATTATCTTCCTCCAACCACGCTATCTGCTGCTCGCTCTGCTGATGCAAGAGGCCGACTACTCTTTGTCATTGGCCGGTTGATTCATTTAGATGTCCAGAATCTTAAATTCACAAATAATTAGGATAAATGTCGAAGAATGAAGCCCAAGATAGAATCATCAGAGTGTATATCTTAATCGGGATTGCAGTTCTCATGCTGCTGCTGCTGTGGATTAAGCTGGAACAAATTTTAAACAGATTTTTTTTCTCTGCTCCTGTCTCACACTGGTATTTGATCGGCGTCTTAAGGCTGACCGACAGTGTGTTATGTTGCCATTGAACTTGTTTTTCTTTAGAGGTTTGCTGAACTAAACTCCCAGATGAGAACAGTAAATACTGGCACTGTTGAAACCCTCTATAAAAACCCTGCATGTTTATTTATTGTAGTACAATAATAGTGAAAACTGGTTCTCGCTGTCATTCACTGACCTTGAAGTTACGTCTTTCTCTTCCAATTATTGTCAAAAAGGGAAGTTCATCTGCAGCATAAATTCTCTTGGGGGATCATTTACATCTGCATTTTTCACTCAAAGAAACGTAAAATGATGAAAATGTTTGGGAGCCAATAGTTCGGGACTGTTACTCATTCCAAAAGATGAGTGTGATTGAAACATGCGTTGTAGGAGAATTGGTCTACACCAAATTATCTGGAGGTGTGGCTGTGAGCATGCATGGATGGATGTGATGAGTTGGTGTCTCATCTGGGGTGTACCCAACCTCTCGCCCAAAGCAAGCTGGGAAAACATCCAGCAGACGTGTGATCCTCAAGGTGGATAAGCAGCTGTGGATGAGATGACTGTGATTGTGTCAGCTACAAGACAATGAGTGGATAGATGGGTGGGCATTGTGTTCAGAGAAAATAGATCAGCATTGTTTTATGAATATTAGTATTATGTCCTGGGGACAATAGTATGGAGCAGAACACAGTGACCACGTCAAGGATCTATGATAAAGGTGTTCAGCTGCAAAGTCGGCATAACATCCAAAACTCTGGACGGAAAATGTGTTTTATAGTGTGAAATAAAATAACAAAGAATAGATAACTTTATTTTACCAGATTACAGGTTGTCACAATCAGGCCATCAATTATAATTATACATGTAATTACACAGCTGAAGTAAAATAAACTAAACAAATAGGTCTTAGAACATTTATCATGTGCAACGCCTCGGTTACATCAGATCCATACTGTATTTTAGTTTTGCTATCCTATATCAAATGCAGGACTTCATCTGATTACATCAGGCCAGCTGGAATGAACTGGATTGGCCTGGTGAAACAGTGTGTGCCTCACACACACACACCACACCTGGAACAACGGGACCAGCTGACCTACATTTGGATCACATGATTAGGGGCGGGGCGGGGTGCAAATGGAATTGAAGTGGCAGGTTAAAAAAAAAAAAAGCTTTTTTCAAGTCCAAATTATTTTGCTCTTCTCAAGGTTATTTGGAAGATCGGTGTGACACTGTGTTAATAACCTGCCCTAAATTCTACATGCATTACTCTTTGTAGGAAACTGTGACGCTGACTGCAACACAACTGTGATTTAAGGCACCTTAATGCTGTGTGATTTAATGGCATGAAACAAAACAAAGATGCTGAATGCTGTAGTACATTCGCTGCCATGTATATAGTTAATCATTTAAGGGTCACAAGGGAATGCATTTCCCATACTGATGCAGCTATACTCATTCTGGGGATGACACTCGCTTAATATAATCATTCAACCAAGGTCGCGACATGTGGAAGCATCTGTGGATGAGGTTAATCCTGATTTCTGAAAAGCAAAAAAATAAATAAGAAATTAAAACTGCCCAGTCTCACTATGTTAAAGTATAATTTAAAAATTCCCAAAATGTTACCCCTTCTAGGATAGGAAGCAGCAATGGTAGGGCCCAGTTTTGGCGAAAATTCCATTTATATTTGCATAAACCTGAAAACAAAATGGACCAAGCACATAACTAGTTTAAGTAATAGGAGAAACTTGCATCCTTCATAAGTAAAGGTATATGTTAAAAAAAATGTTACATATATATTTTTCGGCATTCATCTTGGTTGTTAAATGTTACATAAATAATGGCCATAAATTCAGTGCCATGAAGCCTTGGGGCATGAAGTGTTAAAACAAACCAAAAGTGTTCTGTCTACTTAACATGCAGTTTGTGAGTGTGGGATAAACCTCCGCGGTTCGATGCGGGCAATTACCCCTAGAAAACAATCCACAACTCAAAAGTGACATCTTGATCCACTGCTGCGCGGCTTAAATCTACACCTGGGTTGATTAAAAATAATCAATATCCTACTTCTCAGTTCAACGTGACACGGACAAGGTCTTCAGCTGTTTTACAGCAGCCTTGGATCCTTAATCAATCTTTCCTCAAGACATTATCGATAAATCATATGTAAGTAATTCCTAGAAATGCAGAAAATGTTTCCTTTTATGCATCCAGCATGTTTCTGCTGGATATCAGCTGTAAAAAGAGTTGTAAAAGTCCTTAAAGGATGTTTGTTAGTCATCATTGTTTCTCTCGTTTTGCGCACCTGCGTCTTTTTTTTTTTTTTTTTTTAGATGTAGTTTGATTGCTTGTCTTGGAGAGAACAACGGATCGGAGCAGAGGGGGGGTACAGGAGAGACAGTCAGGGGACAGACAGACAGGACCAGACCGGAGGAGAGGGGAGGGCAGGGGAGGGGAGGGGAGCTGCCGGCGCATCAGCAGCCCTATCCAGACGCAACCGGGACTCCCCAGGATTGTGCCAAAGACGCGCGGCGCAGACGGAAACGCGCGTCGGGAATCTGATTTATTCGGGACACCACCTCAACCATCTTCATCATTAAAGTCATTACCAACAAGTTCGTCTTGTGTTTTCAGACACAGTCAAATCTGAGGATTCGGAGAATTCCTAACTTCGCCGCCTGCTGTGATGGAAGTTTTTCACCTCTTATTCCCTCAAGGAAATGTAAATTAATTTAAGTAAACCTATCGTACTGTAGACTACTTTTGTTTTTTTTGTTTCTTTGTTTTAGACAATTTATTCCCAGAAATGCTCAGCTTCCTTTGGAGATGATTCAGGCGTGATGGGAGCAAACTATCGGTGCCATATCTGCGCTGTGGTACCACGACACGGGGGCTGGATTAAAAAGACTAAAAATGCATTCCAAAATAAACATCTTCCAGGTAAGCACCTCTCAACGGAGTTATTAACCCACGCATATTTACATTTGTAATATTATACTGACAGAATCTCTTGTGTGTGATTTAGATATTATAAAATAATGTTACCAGATACAGTTGTAATGTTTACCCGGCAAGTAGACATCATCAACTGGATTAGTTTAAGAACATCCCTAATTTGTGCCGCTGATTGAATTGTAGGTTTTAGAGAGTACTTTACCTAATGGTTCAGGAGTGTCATCATTTAACCGCAGGGTGTTCTAGCCGCCCAGAGCGCAGATGGCACCTCTCTCCTACCCCCCCGCTGAGCCCAGACTGATGGGAACGTGAGTGGTTTATTTAAGACTCCAGGTCCATGCTGCAGACAAAGGGGTAAAAAAAAAAAAAAAAAGAGAAGACATATGGGGCTACACGGGGCGGATGACCTCGAACGCAGCGTGGGGTTCGGTGAGTGATCAGTTTAGCCCACCAGAGGGTGCGCCGTCCTGAAGCGGTGATCCTCCTGCAGGACAGACGGAGTCTTTGTGGAGCTCATCATGTCTCTGTGAAGGAGACCCAGTGCCATTGCTGTGCAGAAAGGAGATGGGCTGCTTTTATTGTTGTCTTCCTGCAATGAATTAAAGTATTTAGTGATACTGACATGCATACAGAAGGAGTTGTGTATATAGAAGACAAAGCAGAACTAAATTTCCTGCTCTTAAATGAAATAGAGAATGTGGGTCGTGAACCAGGAGTGTCCCACCTGGTTGATGGGATTTGCTAAAGTGAATGGATTTCTCTCAATAATCACATTACATGTTCTTCACATTGTGAGGATAGCGTTGGCTCAGTTTGGGAAGACAATGCAATTACCTGTGCATGCAGAAATGACTTATCGTGTGCATGAGTTTGATCCTTCATAAGTACACTGGCTGTGCCCTAATGTCGTCTCCCTGCTGCATCCAAAGATTAAAATGTGTTTTCCTGCTCAAGAGTAACACCAGTCTTGTTTTCTTTTGTCTTTTAGTGATCAACAAGCCACGGCTCCTGAATTTGAAGCATTCAAGGTCTGGAGATTAGGCTTCCCTGCTGGAATATGCTCAGCGAATGTCTCAGTTTTTGGAAGAGCACTCCTGAAACCTATTTTGAAAGATTATGTGAAATCAGTTTGAAAGGGTTTTCTCAGAATAAGCCCGTATGTTTGTGCGACTAAATATTTATTTTAGAAGCTGCACACTTCGGTTTTTAATTCCAAGAAGCAGGTGAAACTATGACTGGACCAGTGGGAGGTTGCTGCTGATTATGCAAGAAATAGCAGGGCCTGATATGCCCAGGAAACCCCCTATCATTGATCATTTTGCCCTCTTCTGGGGCTTACTCCTTGGATCACTCCTGGTGGTCACGCCAGTGACGCCTTGTCCCATGAGTTGTCAGTGTATAGAAAAGAGCGGCATGGCTGTAGTCCAGTGTGTGTCTCGCAGCTTGGAGAAGATCCCAACAGATCTTCCAAGAGATACTGTTGTCCTACTTTTGGCATCCAACCACATCACCCACATTCCCAACTACGCCTTCAAAGAGCTGCACTACCTTCAGGAACTGGACCTGTCGAACAACAACATTGAGACTGTGGACGTGGGAGCTTTTCAAGGTGTTTCTGACAGCCTCCTTGTCCTTGATCTGTCAAACAATCACATCCAAAGTGTCCCCAAAGAGGCGTTTTCCCGTCTGCGAGCAAAAATCAGCCTCTCAAACAATCCCTGGCACTGCGAGTGCACGCTGCAGGAAGTCCTGCGGGAACTGAGGCTGGACCCAGAGACGGTGAACGATGTGATCTGCTACACGGCGGTGCAGGAGGAATATGCAGGCAAACCGGTCATCCAGGTTCTGGACTCAGGGATCAACTTCTGCAACTTCCACCACAAGACCACCGACATAGCCATGTTCGTCACCATGTTCGGATGGTTCACCATGGTGATAGCGTACGTCATCTACTACGTGAGACACAATCAAGAGGATGCCAGGAGGCACCTGGAGTACCTCAAGTCACTGCCCAGCAGCTCTCAGATCAGCAAGGACTTTGATACCATCAGCACAGTTCTCTAGCAGAGCTGCAGTCAGAATGTGTGTGTGTGTGTGTGTGTGTGTGTGTGTGTGTGTGTGTGTGTGTGTGTAAATACTTGAGAAAATTTGCAGAGATTTAAAAAAAAATGACTCGAATGCTGTTTCAGCTCTTTATCACCAGTGTTTTTGAGCACATTATTGAAAGTCTCTCAGTGACTAAACTTATTTTCTCAGCCTAGCAATTAATATCTTTTGTAATATTACAAATCATTTGATGAGACTTTGTTCAATGCCACTAAATCCGGCTCAAGAGCAGGCAGGGCAAACGTGATAGCACAAATTTAACAAAGTATCACCACTCACATTCAACTCACACAAGTGAAAGATCCAGACCAGAGAGATGAATGTTCCCCCTCTGCCGTCAATCCATAGTGTGATTGAATTTGGACTAAGATGAACGAGGAGGACGACTGTGTCTCCCAGTCGCTTTTATTGACTGTATGTGCTCCATGTCACAGTATCAAGGTAAAGGGCATTTGTTTCCTATTCTTTAATTAAAAAAAAAAGATCTTGCATAACAGTCCTTCACATTCTTGACCAGTGAAATAACTGCATCCACTGCGTTGTGTCATGTGAGAAAAAATTAGGAAAAGCTGTCAAAAAAAAATATTTTAGCATCCGTACTGAAATGACGACAGCTAAAGCCGTTGTGTGCACTGATGGAGTTAGGATTCTTTTACTGTAGCTACGATTGTATTTAGGGTGAATGTCACCGTAGAACTTATGTCGACTGTTAACAGCAAATGACAACAGATGCATTTATATTTCATAAAATACTGCATAAAATACTGAATCGACTGCAGCAGAATCATGTTTATTTGGAACCCAACTGGACCACGTCTAATTGATAATGGCTTACTTTTCTGGTCAGGGGTTGATTGTGTCTAAGTGCCTACTCCAAGGGGACTTTCATGCCAAAGCACTGTGCATTAATGGAACAGTTCACCTGCAAGTGAAGGTTCAGTCGGTATTTGCTCGAAACCCATTTGTAGTTGACTTAATATTTGTGTACATTCTCAAAAATATAGTGTTACAGCAATTACAAAAAACTAAAGAAGACAGGGACTTGTTACAATATGTAATAAACACAAAACAAACACTAGTATGAAATGACGTTTGATAGCAAATCGGGCTGAATCCGATGTCTTCAGAGGCACCAAGATCCCAAATACTACGGATGCTCTGATACAGGTGGAAGCATGTGCTCGTAGACGATTGTATGGTTCCTGCATATCTTTGTTTGTTTCCCCATGTGTTGGGTCAGACACAATAGAGAGAGCTCGGTGGACATAGCAGCAATAAGTGCCTCTACCTATTTAAATTTGAAATGTTTCCCCGAGTGTCCTTGTTAACACATGCTAAGCTGTGTAGCGCCATACTTTTAGATTAGAGGCTACAGTGACGAAATTAGCATGAAAAGAATCTTTTCAAACCAGGAAGACGTGGACATTTCTTACAAACTGTATTTTGGCTCATATAATGTGAGATTGTTAAAAGAGTAAATTTTAAAAATGTCTTACAGAGATACCAGATACTCCTGTGTGAATAACACACACACACACACACACACACACACACACACACACACACACACACACACACACACACACACACATATATATACATGTTAACATAACATTTAGACCTACACATTTGTAGGAAAGCACAGTTCCTGGTAAAAATGTCCATCGGCGCTGGCTATGATAATGGGCATTACTCTTGAGCAGACAGAGCCAGAAAGTTCCAAACACTCGGAGCACACCCTAAATAAATGTGTGCAATTTACCGTCTTTCTTTGCTGTTTTTATTAATAAAATAAGTCAAAAGTTCTGGTATTTTCTTTTCTTTATGATTTTTGATCTGATGTCTCCCATAATAGGTGTTAATGTCACCAAAGGTGGGGCTGAAATTGGAGTTTTGTAGAACTCACTGGTACATTACCAATGTATTGGGCAAAAAAGACAAAACAGAAATGTCTCTATGCTGGTCCTGAGAGGATATTTCAGTGTTGCTGCTGAGAAGCTCCAGAAATCTTTTGTGGAATAGTAAACTTTGCCTGACTTCCCATCAGCAAAGGGGAAAGTCGTAAGTGACAGAATTTATTTTCGGGTGAACTGTACTTTTCGGTTTGACAAGTGTGAGTGTCAAGTCCTCCTCTCCCTCGCCGCCACCATCGTTCCAGAGTCACTTATAATGTATGCTCAGCCTCCATGCAGCGCTGGAATCCTTAGAAAGGTCATGAAGGTTTTAAAGCCCAATTCCCCAGCTGGGGGGATTTTTCCAACTGAAGGACAAGAAGTGGGGCCGGGCGACTGACTGAAAAGTTCTTCAAAGTTTTAGCTGCATGCTTTTCTGTGATTGACAACTTGTCCACCCTGTCCTCATGCAGCGATCTGCACTCATCTAGCAGTAAAAGCAAACACAAACATATTTATAACCTATACTTGATTGGCTCCTGAGACTTGTTCCAATCATGTCTTTGCATTTGATAAAAGTCTTTTTTTAATGTAGGTTTGTTACAGTGTCTGTCTGTGAAGTTTAGACCAATGTTTGTTATTTTGTAAAATGTCTGTAGCTGCACCCGTATCAAAGTGTTTGGATGCCTCCGAGCGCTCGCCGTCGGTCGATGTCTTTTCTTCATCCAGAGGAGAATTAGTCTAGATGCTGTGTTTCTGTGTGGGAATGAAAGGGCTCCAATAGTTATGTTTGTAATTCTAAAAAGTTTCAATCTGTTCCAGTCGTTCCTGTGTGTTTGTTCCGTTATCTGGATTTCAGTGGACACCTTACCAGCATTTGAAAATAAAACAAATGTTTTCCAGCTCATTGCACTCGTTGATTTTGTGTTTTGTTAACTGATCAAATACACATCACCTGACATTTCCCTCTTTTTTCTTTCTTACTTCCTTTATTTTATTTTGTCAGCTAATCATGTAGACAACAGCTATATTTTATTCTGTACAACGTAAAATGTGAAAAGAAAAACCCAAAGCCGTTCCATTACTGTGACAATGTTTCATGATGAAACAGGCCATTTGAGAAAGTACCCCTAATGCTGCGTTATCCCTAGACAGGCGTGTTGTCTTACCAGTGAGGCATGCTAGCTTTAGACTCATCCAGGCGGTAGTTTGAACACAGTGGAAAAATCAATAAAACACTCATTACTGAGAGAAACTTGTGTCTGCTCCATCAGATTTAAAGGTCGGTGTCACAGCAGCTGTGTGACATACCGTAGCAATTATCTCAATTGGTGTTTTCTAAACCTTTAGCATTGCATTGTCCTATGATGACGCTTATTTTCAGCTGTGGCGCTTCACATTTCTGATGGTGTTATCTCCATCTCTTTGTGGCAGTTAGCCAACTTAGCCAACAGATTCAGAAGTCCATCTTCTTGCACTTTGCTGCCACTGCAGGTGGAGTACCGCTAATGTTGGCTTCTCCATGTCAGTACTGCGAAACAGGAATGTCAGTCCTGGTCTGTGCCCAACGTTTGAAGTATTCTATCCATTGATAGATGCATTGATAGATAGATAGATAAACAAACAGATAGATAAATCCATCCATCTGGCCAGGCTACTATTAAACGTTTCACTATGAGTCAGTTTTTATGCACTTCTCCTCCACTGAATATTGGCTTCTGCACCCAAGCAGTTCATTGCCAGTGCGATTAGAATAGCTTTTGTGATCCGGACCGGTGGCAGCCATTTAGAATAACTCAAATGAAATAGTCAATCTTTTCACTGATGCTTCTGTCTGAGTCAGGATACCTGCTCTGCTTCTCCTCTCCTTATTTCTTCTCTCTCTCAGGCTGGTCCTCAAAGCGTTGTCTGGCGGCCGACGTACGTCCGCTGCCTTCTTCGATCTGCTCTACGGAAAACTTCACCATCTCTTACTGGCCTTACCTATTAAGCAATGCACCTGTCTCCTAGCAACACCGACAGCAAAAACTGTTGGTTTTTTTTGGTGTACAGTAAATGAAGTACTGTAGTGGTAACAGCTGTCCTTTAGTAAAAATAATGTTTGCGTTGGGAGTAAAATTTGTATTAAACCTATAGGAGTGCAGGTAGCAGCAATAGAAAAGAAATGACAGCCGTAGCCTCAGAATTAAAGGTGTTGACCCTCATCCCAGACCACGTCAGTGCAGGGAATGGGGGATGTTTTATGTCTACATGTTTGTGTCAATCTCTTGTCTGATTATTCTCCTGCATGGCACATCACCATTGATTCAATCTGCACAGTAATCTCTCTTCAGGTAATTAACATGTAGACCTGACACGCTTGTCTGGGAAATCAACCACCTATTCTTCCTCCTTGTGCATGTTCACACTTGTTGTTTGCCCTATGAACAGTGGAAAAAATCATTTAAGTACCATTAACATTTTAATGGAAAACCCTGATTTTTCTGACAAGGAACGAGGGAGAAAGTGAACGTCATCCCCTCCTCAATGGGAAGACCTTGAGTTGAGAACCGCACCATTCATCACTGTCCAAATATCTACATGCAAATATATGATTAATGAGGCTCCATTTACACAAGACCTCATTCATGTTTCTCTGACTGTTATTCAGAACATTGTTATTCAGCGTGATGGGGACCCTTTGTCTCATAATTACAATTATACGTATAATTCCATTACACGTGAGTTAGTGAAAGGTGCAGTCGATAAACCTTAAAGCTGTTCATGCTCTGCATTATTGCAGGTGAAGTTGTTCTAGAGGTTACCGTTGATAAACTACACCTGGAGTCAGCATCACAATGACACTTTTTAATGAATCTCAATATCCCAAATGTCAGGATGCCATATTTTTTCATCATTTTAATTAACATTTATTAAAGAACTGAGTTTTAAATGAAAACAATTCATCTAAGAATATTAAATGTCTTTTTTTTTTTTTTTAGCAAGAGTTTATATTTTGCTCATTTGTCATTGCGTGCTGACATCCTATTCTTTTAAGAGATGGAGAGATGCTTTGTATTCAAAAGGCTTTGTACTTTGAGAAGACTTGAAGGACATGCACGTTAAAAAAAATATCATTAATGGTCATGTACAAGAGTTGAAATGTAAAGGGTGAAAAGATGAGTTTTTGTGAGGTGCAATCTTAATCCTAACTGATGTGGCATTTGGTAAATGATAAAACTTGAAGTTGGAGTCATTTCTCTTCCTTTTCTGACAACAAAATAACACAACATGACATAACTTTAAAGGCGTGGCAGTGGTAAGAGGAAACAGGAAGTCGTATATGTCTGTGCATGCCTTAGCTCCACCTGTTAGCAACAGGAAATGTTGTATTTTATACTTCTATGTACTCCTGTCAGTGTGTTCACCCTGTTGACTTTAAACTGAGTCTACAGGGCTTCAACACCTTGATGATACTTCAATGTGAAAATGGTGAGCTGCTTGGCAAAGGACGGTGCCTTATATCAATGAAGGAATTCAAAACTGTCAATGCTCCAATCCAGGGGAAACTCCAGAAGTCCTGCTCACGCTCTACTGTGACATAGAAGAAAAAAAATCAAGGAAAATGGTAAGGAAGCCTGAGTTTGTGCATGGGGTTTTCTGGATATCAGCAGTAGTTTTTAACTAATTTGGAAAATATGTAGAGACACAATGTTTGAGGTGATTTTAGAGTAAGATAAAAGGCAAAATGTCAGATCTGCCCCTTCTGCTGTTTCCACATTTAAATTTAATGCCTTACTACCACAAAGCTTCAAGAGAAATAGATTCAACAATAATTTTTTTTTTTTTTTTTTGCTCCTATTTTTCTTGAGTTGAAGATCTAAGACTTTGTCTGTGTACGCAGAAGATAACATCTGTGAGTTAGTCATAATGAGTGACTCCCGTTACAGATCAGATTGTCTAGTAAGTAGATAAAGAAAATTATAAAAATTGAATTTAAATTGTTTTTATTGTGATGAATGTCAGACTTATAATGAAGAAATGTCAGAATCTTATCTGCTGATTTGTTAGAACTTTGTATATTTTGAAACTTTTGTCCTGCTCACAACCTTCCATCGTCTTTAAGTGACACTATCATTGACGACGTGAGAGTCTGAGTTATCCTGAATCACCCTCAGCTTTAACCTTCCCCATGTTACAAATCCTCAGGTCTTATAATTGTGGACAGTTTGGGTCATTTGGAGGGTGTGGGTAACAGGTGGCACTAGTACTGCCAAGGAAGAGCACAGTTTGAATTTTTGAAATGGCAAACAAAGCTTAGAAGAGTCCTTGAACTCACCAGCAACATCCCAGAATATCTCTAACTTCACAGACATGGATATGTTTGATCTCTCCCGATATCCCATTTCATATTAGCTTCCAGTGTATCCTCACAAACTATATTTTGCTACACTACTAGCGAAACGGATGCAATTCAGGCATAGAAACCATGAGGGCCTTGGCATTTCAATGCCTTCTTATTGCTAAGGTCCTTAAAAAATGAAACACCGGGTAGTTTTGGAGTCGTGGCGTATTCATTTGCTCTTTTAATAAGATCTCATACCAGCAGGTTCCCTGTATGAGAGACCGCAGCTTCTGTTTTTCATTAATCACATTTAGATGAGGAAGCACTTTGCTCTCCCACAGGACTGAGACTCATTCTTTATTTGCATTTTAGCTGAATCTTACAATCATCTTTGCAACTCCACAGGTGCGCGGAGGAGACTGTGTTCATTTACCTTCCTGCTATATTTCACTGCTGACTCAGTGGCTGCCACTGCTTTGGATTCCGGCACAGGCAGTCACCTTCACTCACCATCAATTCCACTTCTCTGTATGGCAGTTTATGGGTGCCTTAATATCTTTTGTCTCGCATGATTAAAGAGCTATGAGTAGTGAGATTCCTCTTTTGAATAGCGTGTTTCGAGTTGCATGGAGCGCATTGATTGCATGAATGGTGCGATTTTTGTAAAGTGTGACAAACAAAGAAAATGGCTTTCTAAGAGATAATTGTTTCTGTCTGAGAGGCTCCAAACTCTGTCTCAGCAGAGATTAACTGCTTTATATTACATTTGTGTATGTGTTATCCATACATGTCTCCAGGTTCTGCAGGGCATTGGACTAACATCAATACCCGACATTCAATAACATAATGTTAGAAAGTGACCATTGGCTCAGCACAGTACATCAGATTTTCAGCGGTGCCAATAAGGGAGGTGACCTGTT
This sequence comes from Antennarius maculatus, assembly GCA_013358685.1. Lineage (NCBI taxonomy): Eukaryota > Metazoa > Chordata > Actinopteri > Lophiiformes > Antennariidae > Antennarius > Antennarius maculatus. The sequence goes on along the minus strand of CM023618.1, from coordinate 20,595,610 downwards.
TCAGAGTAATGTTTCGTTAATGGGTTTCTAAAATGGGGACATCCAGTGTGGAGGTGGTTGCCAGGCAGGATCAAAATATCAAGTGTAAATGATTGAAGGTGCATCAGTCACTGCACCGCAGAAAGGCTTTTTCATTTACACTTTGTGTGAAATTCATCATGTTTACTGATGATGTTGTGTTCCCAATCAGGAGTAGCCATGTTCTTACAGCACAGAGATGTAGCAAAAGTGGGAATGTAGCACATATTATCATCAACGCTCAAATGCTTAAATACAGCATGCAGGAAACCAATTATTAAAAATAATTTCAAGGTTTGATTTTATGTAAATCTTCTGGTGTTTCCAATTCTTCATTAACAATTATTAATAGTTATATTAATAATGGCTGTAATGAAAATAATTTTTTTAGAAAAGCATTTTTGAATAATGTTTTCTGTGTGAAGTAGGCTATTTATATTGAGGTTGTTTGCATCACTGTGACAGGATTACAAACTACAGAGAATTCTGTGACGAAGGAGCAAATGTCCTCAGAGTTTTCATCTAAAGGCCACAAGAAGCTATTACTGTGTGCATACAGCAAGCAGAATCTTTAGTTTGTATTAATAGTCTAGTAATTATATAAGTTAAAATGAGAATGTGATTTTTGGACAAAGCTGCAAATGTAAATAAGACCTGACCTTAATTTGTGGTCATTGGCTTTTCTACTGAAAGGTGGTCTATGTTTTTTTAAGATGTATGTTAAGATTCAGGCCAAATACTGATCTGGACCTACATATTAAAACCATTGCAAGGTAATTCAGATATATATCCAGGCACATGAAGAGGATAAGTTTGCAGATTTCCTTATTGGATGAGTGACTGAGAAGGGGCTTTCAAGATTCTGCTGTATCATCAGCTATCTCATTGTTGGGAAAAAAAAACAATCAATTTATGTGTGGATTCCTTTTAAAAACATAAACCATTTTCATGATTCTATTATTCTATTGTACTATATAAATTGCTAATGTGTTTTTATTATTTGCAAGAAAAATGTTTGTCCCAGAGGATGGTAAAGGAACTCACTGTGAGATTTGGAGTGACAGAAAAGATTGCACCTCAGCCAGATTCAGGGCTGCTCAAGGCGCGCTCTTATTATTCTTGGGGTGACATTGCATCATCTGATCTATGCCACAGGAATGTATCTTTCACCTCAATTATATATTTCTGTCCTCCCCAAGGCCGTTGGTGAATACGAGTGACTTGGACCAGCTTTACGTCTGAGACATAAGTCCCTGTTTGTACAAACAGGAATGATGGCTGAATTACCGGTACCATGACCTTTGATGCGACCTACACGGACAATGACGATCATCTTTACTGAAGTAAGTCTTTGTTTCCCATTTTGGTGTGCGTGGCCAGGACCCTAAAACAACTTCAGAACAAAATATCTGTGGAATTATACTTGAGGAGATTTTAATTTGATACTCTCTATTGTCTATTAAAATATAAATTAATATTTATGACATCATACAACTGTTGATAAAATCCCTAAAGTTTCAGGTTTCTACCATGGTAATGGGAACACCATGACAGCCTGCAGCTCTATACAGGCATATTTCAATTTATAATCATCTATGGAGAGAGACATGTGGCATTCAGGGGGATGTATGTACAGTATCTCAATGTGTTTCTCAAATGGTATTTTCAGTGTCACGGTCACAGTCAGACTCTCAGAGCTATCTTTTGTGTGCAGCAAATACAAGTGTCCATATCAATATAATGTATTTGTCAACTTTCAAAGAAGCTTTACAACACAAGCTTGCATTCACACACCCATTCATGCACAAGATGGAGGTGACTTTCGCCTTTACACTATGATGGAAAAACGAGCAGGAGCAATTTGGGGTTCAAAATCTGGCTCAAGGGTGTCTTAGAGACCAACGATCTCACATTGATCCTCTGATGGGCATCTATTTTAAGTCCCGAGCAGAGACGGCCCTCCGTTCCACATATTTATGTTGTTCTTGTTTCTTTCATATCCGTCCGAAGATGATTTTGTGAAAAGCAAGGTCACAGAGTGTGTGTCTGGAAACAACCTGAGTGTCCTTGTGTAAAGCGTGTGGGAAGCCATTTGGAGAATCCTGGTCCAGAGCTGCAGCACAGAGAACTGAGACGTGTTTTTGAATGCAGGCCTGGTCCACGTGTCTACATTTTCTGCTCATTTGAATTCAAGATATTATGAGTGACATTTGCATGAAATTTTTAAGATACTTTAATCCCTAAAGAGACGATGGTTAGAGTAAGATGCTATTCTAAACTATTATTAAGTATTATGCAGAAGTAGAGTAGGTGTCATTGTTGTGTTGTGGGTTAGTGTCAGTGTGGGAAAAAACTTCCATCCACAAGAAAGGTTTTGCATCAAGAGTAGTTCAAAGCGTACGAGTCATTTTTACAAACAACGCTGTCGGATTACTTCTCATGAACACCACGATAAAAACGAATAAAACAAACTGTGTGGCCTCACGGTGAGGCGGTTACGGGTTCGAATGCCACCTGGGGTGAAATGATCGTTCCAAATTGCCCATAGCTCTAAGTGTGTGCCTAGAGGTTGTTTGTCTTTGTGGTTCCAAAATGAAATGGCGTCGTGCTCAGAGTGTCCCCTGCCTCTTGCCCTTTCGTCAGCTGGGATAGGCTCCAGCAACCCCTGTGACCTGCGAAATCGGAACAAGCGGTAGACAATGAATGAATGAATGTTTTGTTGGTTGTTGTTTTCATTGTCTAGTTGTTAAAGTTTTAAAAGTAACATACATACACAAGATATTTTATATACTGTGTGTGTATATATATATATTATATATATAATATATATATATATATATATATAGTCGGGGGATACCTCATCTTCAGATGAAATATTTTGTTATTCTTTTTGGTCTTCAGTGAAAAGCAGAGCTTGTACACTGACACAAAAAAGGAAGGTGGATTAAAGCGTCTCAAACCTGCTGAGGACACAGCATCCATACAGTGGGGAGCAGCTGAAGATCTGTTTTTCTGTTCCTTATATCAATCCACCTCAAACTAGGCATCCAAGTTTGGTGACACTTTTAGGCCGAGGTGCAATGTGAGCAGAATGCGTGTTATACACTGTACATTTACATTTAGGATGGATCACCGTCATGCCAACAACACGTTTACAGAAAGTAAACTAATATTCAGGATAACATGCTTACATTTACCTTGTTGGCGTATTAACAGGCCCTGACTGCACAGGACACCTGCGGATCTGAACTGAACTGGACAGGTGGAAATGTTGATCTGCCTGTGGCACTGGTAGAAAGTTATTAAAGAACCCCAGCTAATAGCTGCAGGGATATTTCAATCAAATAACAGCGTTGCTCTAAAAACAGACACATTTGCCGTCATATTCTCTCTTATCTTCTGCAGCGACTGGTAATGCTGATAGTGTCCGTTTCATCTACTGGGGTTCAGTTATATCTCCACCTGTTACATTCCCCGACAGACGGAGGGAATTCTGTTACACTGAACAAACAAAAGAACAACAAAACTGTGCGTTAAATAAAAGGAAGAAACTAAGTGTCCTGGTGGACAGTGCTCAAATGGGCTGTTTCTTCACATTGTCGAGTGAATATTGCAGGGGCTCATGTGCAAATGGAACTGTAAAGAGAAGTAGCTGTAGAGTCATTTCAAATGCTTTGAAACCTGAGCCAGAAGTTGCAATGTTTTTAAAAATAACTTACAGTCTGATTTCTATCTACGCAAGCAGATGTGGGGCTACTAGAGACATCCTTTAGGATTCAGAGGTAGCGCACCTGCATGCTTACAAATCCAGGCCAATGCATAACTCACATCCCACTCAACACCACACACTCATGACACACTCCGTTCACTGTCGCTCTCAGTCAAAGCAGTGAAAGGAAATGACATTTGAGGGGAAGGCCAGTCACCTGCTCTCTGCGCAGTCCATTCTCATTCAGGCATACCTTATTACACATTGGCCGGCCTCTATGAAAGAGCATTGATTAGAGAGTTTGCTTCAGTGCTCTTCAATACGACCTCTGATTTTAAAGATGTCGATGCATTATTAGATGATGTCATGACTGTATGCAGATTGGGAAATAATTTGGTCAAATTTGTCACATCTCAATATTAGATAATGTCCTGTAACTCCAATGTCTCTCATATTAATTGATTTAGAAGCAATAGGATTTAATGTGCACGACACAAGAAACAGGGATGAAGTGGAAGCAAATTAACATCTTATTTATATTTTCTGATGCCCTTGCTCTCACTGCCATGTGTCTGATTATATTCTGACTATATCCTGACCTTCATCTTGTGACCGATAGAAAATGTCCAAAAGGAGATTAGATTCTGTCTGTGCAGCTTGTTGTACACGGTTGACTTTGATTTTTATGCACCAAAACTTTACACCAGAATTGAAAATAGAACAACCAGGTGATGTCACACCCAGGATATCTATTGAGGTGGTTGTCTGACTGAGAATCAGGAAGTCATTTCAACATTTATAAGAAAATTACAAAATAATTTCAGCAAAATGACACACTTGGTGTCCTCTCTTTGTTCCATTATAACCAGTCTAATTAACCTCACTGATAGATTAACTTGTCCTCTCAACCACTATAATCAGTCGAGTCAACATAAATGACCTGTTGTTATCAGTCTCTATTCAACTGTAACCAAACCAATCAGCCTCTTTGACCAGTTGTAACCAGTCCAATCAACACATCATAACCAGTAAAATCACACAGCTCCAATGCTGGCTGGTGCAGGTATAGAGTAGTCAAATAAAAACAAAGGAACAGATTCTGAAGAACAAAGGAGCAAATAATTTACTTTAATATCAGTGACTTGAATAAAAGTTATTTCTCACTTCCTTCCTGCTCAGTTGTATTCTAGGCTGTTTTTCTCCTAATTGTTGTTCAGATTGGAGTCACAACAACACGAAGCAACATGGAACAGCTGGGTGTCATCAGCATAGCAATCACAGGAGATGTCGATTTAAAACAGAAAACAAAATAAGGCCTGGTTCGTAGCTGGTGCCACCCTCCCCAGGAGATGGTTGAACAGATAGAGGACACATTATTACCTCTAATGGAAGCTGAACTGACTTGGAGCTAGGAGGAAAGCGCTGAGGCACTTTTCCCTGAATGTCAACAAGGCTCCAAGAGGATGGAGTGACTGACTGTGTCGTGCTGCAGGAAGACTGAGAGATATAGAAGGCTGACTTACTGAGCAGTAAAACAAGAAAAAATCACCTGTCATTGTAAGGACAGGGCATTTTACCCGAACACAATCTGGACTCGTGGCACGGTGGTGCAGGGGGTAGCACTGTTGTCTCACAGCAAGACGGTTCCAGGTTTGTGTCCTGTTCTTTCCGGGTTCTCAGGCTTCTTCCCACCTCCAAAAACATGCACGTCAGGTGGAATAGCTGCTTCCAAACAGTCTGTAGGTGTGAGTGTGTGAGTGTTTGTCTGTCCTTCATGTGGTTCTGCGATACGTGGCAACATGACCGGAGTGTCTCGCCGCCTAATGCCCGTACTCTGCTGGGATAGGATCTCCAGCAACCCCCGAGACTGACTTACTGAGTAAGTCAGTAAGTGGAGGAAGTGGTACAAAAAGGAATAAATAAATGAATTAAAATTTAGTGAGCCTGGTGAGTTTTAGATTTTTTAAAACAACTAACTTTGAGACTCAACTGTACTCGTTAAGAGCAAATGGATTTAGGTTAGATGTGTAAGACAAGATGGAGTAGGAAGCTAATTTCTTCAAACTACTAAATCCAAATTTATCCAGCAATTCCTTAAACACTCATGAGGGAATAACCTCCAAGGGACATGCACTAGTTTCCATACTTGTGTCAAAGAGGAGAAGGAAATAGGTTAATTGTTGATGAAAGCAGAGGAAAATGACTGAGTTATCATTAGAATCATTAGAAATATAGATTATTATATGCACTGTGTATATAGTATATGCATGATTTCTTCTGGAAAAGGCAATTTGTGACTTTAGGCTAGTTTTGTTGATTAGTCCGTCAATCTCAAAGCTCAGTGTCTTGACTGTCCTCTGGATGATAAAGGAACTGTTTAAATGCAGTTAGCTTAAACGAAATGACACTTCATGGATACTTTGATACATACATTATTGTGTTTGTTGCATAGCTGTGTTTTCCTACAGCCTCACAGAACCCCTAGCATGTTCATCATGACAACATAAACCATACTGTTTTTTAAAGCTAGACGTCGCTTAATTCATTTGCCACAAAGTATCAGTATAGAAAGTATCAAGCACATGTTGTCATTTTCTCTAGTTGAAGGTAAAGTGTCTGTTGTGATCCTTTGCCTGTCCTGATCGGTTATAGGATCACAGCTCACGTCACATACATGCATCTTCAGAACATATTGAACCAGCTGCTTTGTAAACAGGAGGCCAGTCCCTCGTGAAAAATCACAAAGGTGCACTATTCCCGCTTCTCAGCAACCACAGTGATTACTCCTAAGTACTGCTGTGACAGTGGTATCGATTCACCCTGATATTCATCATCCAATCACGTCTGTGCTTTATGCAAGCCGGACCGGCTCAACTCCTTTCAAGATGTTAACGAAGCAGGAAGTGAAGCTATTTTTCGATGTCCAGCTCACACAGCACAAGGGCATCTAAAGGGCATATTGTACAACTTTAAGGTTGTTTCTACATGTCTCTTTTGTGTTTATATACTTAAATATTTTTCGTTCTTAAATCACCTCATAAATGTTCATTGGCCACTTCCCGGAGAGATTGTTTGCACGCCATTGAGCAGAAAATGTACAGGAGCAGTACTAGCCATGCAGCAGAACAACGCAGTTGATTGCATGTAATAGTAACATCATGTACGGTGGCTGCTCAGGCTGATTGTAACTCTCCAGTACTTCAGATTCCTCCTACACTTCATCTAAACTCATCTTCGCTGGTGGTTGTCAGCTCTGGGGGAAAAAAAAAAGGCATTCACTGGATGATTGAAATCTTATTATCTGAAAGAAGTCATCTAGGAATACTGATTGAATCTGAAAGCATTCAATTTGTTATGCCTCCTTTGGCATCATGTTTAGAAGGAGCTCTTCATTTGTAGAGCATATCATGAAAGTTGCTGGAATCAAATACGGGTCTATGTACGTAGGGTATGAGAACTGCAGCGTCTGGAGGCACGACTCATGAAAAACTTATGACAGCACATAGCGAGAATATCATCTGCAGCAGAGACGACATTGTTTTGTTTTTTTTCCTCCCTAGAAAACAATGTTAGTCTTGTTTTAACCCTTATGTGGCACGTTCCTGCTCCTCACATGCAGCAACTGTGGGTCTGACAACTATATTGTTTTGGTTTTAAATCAATAATGCCACAACAAGTCATTGAAAAACAGCTTGATTAATGATTTCTCAATTTCTGTGATAAGCAGTGTATTCAGGAAATATTTATCATTAAGCTCTGCTCAATCAAAATGCAGATAAAATGTGGAGGAAAAAAGGCAATTATCAGAAACAGATGGTGAAATACATCATGTTTATTTTGCACTTATATAACACAAAGTTTTCATGAATATTGATGTTTATTGACTAGAAATGAACAAATTGAAATGAAGAAAAAAATTACATGCTTTGCTTTAAATAATAAATGCAGCTCCATCGAACAAATTCTTGAAGACGGCAAACGAGCCTCCCTGACCATATAGGGTGACCTTGAAGAGAAAAGAAAAATATCCTTATGGCCTGAGTTAGATGGTGTGTGTGCGTGTGTGTGTGTGTGTGTGCGTGTGCGTGTGCGTGTGCACGTTTCATTCATGAAGGGTCGATTACAGGAATTCCATGTTTACTAGTTGACGCCTATTGTTGGAACCAACATTTGGATTTTAGTGTATTTTGAGTTTTCTTATATTTTTATTACCATGAGATCGAGTGGACATGAACATAAATTTGTATAAATGTCTACTCTTACATGTTCTTTACATCACTGAAATGAATATAATCTTTGTCAAAAACAGATTATTTTAATCATGAAAACTTAAAAAGACATGAAACATTTTATTTTCTGTGCAGGCCACAATGTGGAAGATGAAGATGATGAAGATGGTCTAGGTAGGCTTCAGGGCCATGGATTGGGGGTTGATCATGCAGACACTTCAAGAAGATTGAGCCTAATGTGATCGGTCTGTAAAAATACTAAAACCTTGTGTCATGTTAAAATAACTGAGCAAATGTAAAACTAAGTGAACGGTTTTCTCTGGTGTTCGACACTGTGTGGCCTTGTCGGCTCTCCTGCAGCATTTTGGTCTTCTCTTGCCCACATTTCTGCAAACTTCTGACAAGAGAACAAACCCACAATGTATTTATGTGAATGGGGATGTTCTCAAACATCGAGACCGCTGACAACTCGGGCCTAGTTGAAATTTAGTGCCAGCAATGTAGAACATAGGCTACCTGTGAGAAACCTCACACAACCTGCCTGTTTTTAATTGTTGATGAGGTTGTCCCCCTGCAGGAGCTAAATGTTGAATTGTGTCTCCTGGCGATAGTTGTTGCTCAGGTTTACTGTAAGGAGGGACAAATCAACTCGGTTGGTTTGTAAAGGAGATGGAATACCTCAGTGGATGAAAGTTTGGCTTAACCTCTACACACCCCCAAAGATAAAATTCATTCAATAGAAGTAGAGATGAAAAAATTCAAGAATTCATGACATCTTTGTTTCTCGTTGGATCTGTCCCACAGACCTGAACGCCACACGAGGGCTGAGAGAAATCCTAGCTGTTTTAGCTATTTGATAAAATTTTCTCCCTGAAAAATCAATGAAATTGAGAATGAAACGGAATCACACAGGGTCCAAACCTGAGTCCTACAAATTATTATTACTCACAATTCATGAACATCTTATGCACTTTTCAAAGTTTAAAACTTTTAACAGAAGTTTATTTCATGAAAAATATATTTACGGCATGTGTGAAGACCCTGGTGTTCTAGTGGTTAGGATTCGGCGCTCTCACCGCCGGGGCCCCGGGTTCCATTCCTGGTCAGGGAACACTCGTTTCGGGGTGGCAGTGGCTCAGTGGTAGAGCAGGTCGTCCAATGTTCACGAGATCGGCGGTTCGATTCCCGCTCCCGCCCACTCACCCTCGTAGTGTGAACTGACAGTGGGAGGTGTCAACTCACCTCCAGACCACTGCCAAGGCGCCCTTGAGCAAGGCGTCGTCCCCTTTCTAACCTGCTAACTGGGGGCACACCCGGAAGGAGCTGCCCACCACTCTACCTCCCCCTCACCTGCATGCTCACAGGCCCCACGTGTGTGTGTGTGTGTGTGTGTGTGTGTGTGGGTGTGTGTGTGTGTGTGTGTGTGTGTGTGTGTGTGTGTGTGTTCACCTCAATGTTATTTTACCAACATTATCAGGGATTGACCTGATAACATTCTCTTCATAGCAGTATTAATTGCTGCAGTGTTAATGCATTACGCTGTTGAAGTGATTTTTAACCGTTTACAAATTCAGCAGAGCATCACATGACAACAAATGTTCCTCCCAATTCAAGGGGATGATTATACAAACACAGTGATCCTTTTTTATTTTTTGCACTTAGCATCATCAGTTAGAAGTTTAAATTGTAGTAACTTATAGCCAGAGGTCCACACACCGCTTTACTTCTGTCCTGCTTTTTTTATTGGAGTTGCTGCTGCTGTAGAGGTGAATCTGTGTCTCATGACAAATGGGACTGGGAAAAGATCAGTATTAATCTCTGCTACTATTCCCATTGGAGTCAATGGACGCAGGACCTGCCAGGAGTCCTCTAAGACAGCACATGGGGTCGAGGAACCCAGGGGACGCAGATACAGAAAATGGTTCTTCATCGAGCTGCTTCCTGATCCCTGGGTTGGAACAGTTCAGTACACCACCTCGGCTGTACCTTCCTCTCTTCCCCTTTCTCTTCCTCTCCTTCTTAGTACACAGAATGCTTGCAGGATGAACGATAAAGTGTCTATGAGGCCTGACAATCCCTCAGATATTCAGACATCCAAAAGCAAAGGGCCAACCTAACTCTTCTGTTTATTAGTCAGAATGACAAACACATCGCCACAATCACTCCAGCAATCTGACTTCTCCATCAGATGAACGTGACGCGTGCCAACCTGTAGTCGATCAGCGATCAATCCAGAAATCCATGTTCGTCCTTGAGAGGACATTGACTTTGAAACACATAATGCAAATTGATTAATGATTAAACCTTGAAATGGTTAGCCATGACTAGAAAGCTTGTAAAAGAGTTGGGTCATCATCGTGGGATTAGCTAATTACTATTTCAAAATCATCTCCTACTGGAATTTGTTCAACGGCCCTGTTTGACTGATTAACAAATGTAAACAAGTTTAACTTTCAAATAATATCCAGTGTGTATGGCATGAATATTAAACAATAACAACTTATAATAACTCATGAGTTGCCACCTTTGGTGACCAGTTGATGAATATAATCAAATTTTATATCAGGCTATTAGGGATGAGACACTTATGCATACAAAGACAAGAGAAGGAGTCTCTTCTGTGTCTGATCTGTTATCAGCCAGAGAACAAATCCAATTGATTGTTGCTTATTATATGGGAAAATAGTTAAGATGCATTTGTCAAAATTAGATTGTAATGTGCATGATTTTTCTGATTTGATCTGAAAACAATTACATCCCAGGAAGCGGTGATGTATTGTAATTGTCATTGTTTTTGTGTCCGTCCGTCCGTCCATCTGTCCGTCCAACAAATATCTCCACAGCTGTTGCAGATATAAAGGTGAAACAAAAAACACATCACTCGGGCGGCAAAGGGGATGAAAATGAGACGATGACCTTGATTGTGACAAAACTAGGTCAAGGTCAAATTTCAACTTTTGTACATTTTTTTGCACATATCTCAGGAACCGGATAAGATAGAAAGACGAAAGAAAAGGCGTTATATTCAGGGAGGTAAGGGGATGAAAATTGGATCATAAGCTTGACATTGGAAAAACTAGGTCAAGGTCAAATTTTCACTTTTATACCTTTTTAGGTACACCTCTCTGAAACCTGATGAGATATATGTTAAATTCTTGCAACTATTGTCAACCATTAGTACCAGGTTTACTGTGACAAACGTGATATACTGATACTAAATGAACAATTGAAGGCATTACTGATGTTAAATTACTCTTGATATTGTGCTGAACAATGCAAATATATATATAGTTTTTTGGGTTTTTTTGTAGATGAGACAATTGCAATCGTCTTGTCAGCAGCCAGTTATCCACCTTGTGGAGCACAAGTTTGCTGATATACATTTGAATTAATATAAATTACAATGATCTGTAGTAAAAAGCATCAGCAAATTTTTTTGTAACAAGCCTAATAAGAAATAATTAATATCTGTACCCTAAAAAACTGAAGACTGTTCCAGTTTCAATGTGACCATTGGGCAGAATAATCAATGTTTGATTTTCAACCTGAGAAAAAGATTTTTATCTCTTCGGTTTCTCCTCACCGTCATAAAAACATGACTTCCCATGCACCCTAGAATTTATTCCAATTGACCTGTCGCTGATGTCATTGAGCACAGAGCTGGTCACCTTCAACATCTGTTTGACCCAACATCTTCTCTTGACTTGCTTAACTAATATTATATCAATTGAAAGCCATATGAAAGGGAACTGGAGTACAAAATATGTTTTCTGTGTAGATATGAAGTAACAATGGAAGTTTGAATCCATTCTTCTACTTTTAGCCAGCATTTTTTGTGTAGTATTTTTGGATGTTGGCAGAAACTATGTGGAATGTCGTACAGACAGTCATTAATATACACAGTAACACTAAAAAATAGGTATAAAAAAGGAGAGATAGAATACAATAAATATAAAAATGTCCATTAGATATGTGCATGGATGGATTGGTATTCCTTTCTTTCTGTTTCCTCCAGTCTCCTGCTATACATGATGTCTATTTTTCATTACAGACAGGCAGAAACTCAGGCCAACACTTCGTGGAGTACAGAGGGAGGGTGACCCGCCTGGAGAATACCCAGGGGACACCGGTGTGATTGAGGGTGTGAAGGTCCTCCGTGATTCGGCTGCTTGTGCAGCTATTTGAACTCTTTGAACCTCGGCTCAATGCAAATGTTCTAAATATGGTTGGGCAGAAAATTTCGTCAGAGGAAGGACATGAAGTAAAGACCGTGCCTTTGGAGGATCTCAATTAGGGTTATATATATTCACTCAGTAAGTTTACAATGGCTGCCTAATTTATAGTAAAGTCTCCTAAAGCTGTGTGTCAGTGGAACAGACATGGCAAGATTTTTCTTGTAACTTCATGCGGTCAAGAGGGAAAATATTGCTGTGAACAACTGCAGACGTTATTTAAAAGTTATTGAAGACATGATGTCTACACCATCTGCAGAAAAACTGCAACCAGCTGGAGCTTCTTCTGAATTCATTCCATGCCCCGGCTGTCAGCTGTCTCACATCAATTTAATAACCCTGTGTTAACCATAAAAGGAGTGACAAACACCCATTTTAATGATGACATGCCCATTCATCTAACAAAGTAATTAAAGAATGTGAATCATAACAAGGATCTCATAAGTTTGGAACAATTCCAAATTGTGCCGCACCCGCAGACATCTTATTTCTCTGCTCCATTTGGCACAACGCCTATCATGTCAGAAGTGTAAAGCTGAAAGATTTGTGTCAGAAGAATCCCGCCCCGCGGTTTTATTGTAAATGGAAGATCAATCATACAGTACGATGGAACTGGTCCCTCAGCCTTGAAGTGATGAACTGAGCGACGTGCGTTCAACCCGGTGCCAAGATAGAACTAATAAAAAACGAAGACAGGAAAGACAAAATATGTTTAGGTTGCTCTGTTTTCCCTCTGGAGCAGCTTGTGTTAACCTGCAGATGTCAGGTGTTTCGGCCCCCGCTGAGTCTGTGGAGATTAGCAGTGAGTAGCATTAATCACACCTGCACTATTTGCCTTATTTGCCTCTGTTTTGGGACTGGAGAACAAAAACAGAAAAGAAACAAGCTGCAGTAAGTCTTTCAATCATTGCCTGCACGGAAAAGTGTTCAGCATATTTTATCTTAATACCTTGGACTTTTTTTACAATCATGAAACATCTCATAAACATTGTTGGTTCTGTGACATCACACTGTGAAAACATGGCTGACAGGAAACTATTAAACTTCCGTTAACAGAGACTGGCTTACTGATTGTGTCTTTGTGTGTGCCCAGGAAAAACACACTCTCCAAATCCTCATCAGCCAATTGGATTGTGGAGTTGATCCGATAAAACCTGCAGTGCTTGTGGTCGATTCCATCCAGGGATACATTGGCCTCTTGGAAATAGACTGCATAACTGTTTCTGCTGATATCAGTCACATTCGGAGGTGCCCAAAACACTTTGGTGTGACTCTCAAAGGAGTCAAGACTCATTTGTGGCAGGCACAGTAAATAATATGATAGATGATCAATGGAGGTCTATGAGGTCTCCATAGATGCAACAGTATCTTGCCTCCATGCAGAATACTAACAGCAGAAAATAATATCCACCCCTCTAAAACTGGTGTTTTGTGCATTTGCTCAGATCATCCTCTATTCCATTGGAGTTACATTAAAAGCAGGGTGGGTGCCTAACCTTAACTCAAACCTAAACCTAACCCTAACTCAACGCTTAGTCTAACCCTTACCCTAAATAGGCCCAACACTGTCCCTAACCATAAATCAACCTTAACCCTAACTCAACCCTAACCCCAATTCAACTCTAATCCTAACACTCTAGTTCAGTCTTGATCCTTACTCGAACCCGAACCCTAGATCAACCTTAATCCTAGAAATAGTCGACTCTAACCCTATTTCTAACCCTAACTGTAACCCTATCTCAATCCCAACCCTAACCCTGAACCTAACTCTACCCTCACCCTAATTCAATCCTGACCTTTACTCTAACCTCAGTCCTAATCTTAATCATAACCTTAACCCTAACCCAAACCCTGAACCTAACCCAGATGCGAAGTCAACTCTAATACTGATCCCAATTTAACCCTAATGTAAACCTGTCCCTAATGCAACCTTAACCCTTACTCTAACCCTAATCCTAACCAAACCCTTAACCCTAATCCTAACCCAAACACTAATTTACCCCTAACCGTACCGCTAATCCTAGATCAAAAGTAACTCTAACCCTAACCTCATGAAATGAGGTTATTACAGCATGACACTTCAATCTCCAATATTAAACTTTAGAGACGGCCATTTTCTTCCTGCCTCAACTCGTGACCTGGTCAATCTACATACAAACAACCAATTATCGTCTTAAAACCAGTTAAGTTTGTTCATTTTTGAGATTACCATGGGAGTAAAATAAAAACAAGTGTAGATTTTTGCCCTTCACTATTCACTTTGTCTCAGGCGGTATACATTTGGTTTATGTGAGCTCATGTGCTAAGGGTTGCTGCTAATGGGTTTATGTAACAGGGCTCGACAGAGGCAGCGGCGCTCATGCACACAAAAAGAGGCAGAAAGATTCAAAAGAAATATCAGTCTCTACTTTTCACTATCAGCAGGACCAGCAAACCTTCATTAGAAGGATTTCATTCTTTGTCATAAATAAAAAAAATCTTTCTTGGACAATAAACTAGAACATTCATTCGTAATGATGCTATACAATATTAAAATAATATCCTCCAAACAAAAATGAGAATCTCAAAAACACCCGACAACTCCAGATCTCATCACGGATGAAGTGCATCACCGAATCTACGCTGATATCATGTCATGTACAACTCGACACTGCAGGATGAAACACAAGCTGTGGGTCCCTTTACTACACACAGAGAGCAGCAACTACATAAGTACATAACATAATGAATAAATAAACATGTCACAAAAATAAAACCTTCCCAAGGTGGACTGAAGGATGAGCTCAAGAGCCTGGCAGCCAGAAAACAGCAGCTACTCTACAGTCTGATGGTGTGGCGGCGGATAGCTCCTGTGTCTTTTACCAGACGGCGGCGGGGTGAGCAGGTCACGGCTGGGGTGCCGCTGTCTTTCAGCTCTGAACATGTCACCTTTCCAATAACAGCGATGCTCACTACCAGCTGATGATGCTCACCCGCCGCAGAGCTTTTCCAGTCCGTGTGGGATCCATGTCGGCTTGTTCTGTAATAACTTTTATTGATCCTCTTTCATTGATTTTATCACACTGACATGTGATGCAGAGACACTTTGGCGACACGTACGGAGTGTCCCCTGCCCTTCGCCCAGAGTCAGTTGGGGTAGGCTCCTGCAGAGCAGAAGTCGCAGTAGACGAGACGATTACGGTTGTCCCGCCCACAGGAGAACAGATGGATGCATTCATGACTGCCAGAATTGTTTTAATGCTTGAAAACTTGGAAAATGTATTGTTTTGATGAGCATACCAAACGTGGTCATCGAAACAAGACAGCTGTGTTTAGTATAAAGCTTTTGAATATGCAAGCCTATGTAGCTGAAAAAAAAATGTTTGGATAATGGCACTTCTTTTTACTTTCCTAAATTGATCATTTACATTAATTAGGCAAAAAACTGTGGAGAAACAGGCCTTCTGACTTCTTCTGAAACACTTTATGGAAATGAGGCAGCTGTCTTTGATAATGCAATTGGATGAGATTCTGCATGCTGCTCCCAGTAAACCAGGCCTGAGCGTTAGCTGCTGCTCCATAGAAGTGTTTGGCGTCATCATGCTCTCCACACGAACTCTATCAATCGTTCAGACCACTCATCAGCTCCAAATGCCTCTTATTTAAGTCGCCAGGCAGGGGATCGGTATTAACTCGTGTCAGTGGGTGGGCAGGCATTTGCATTTGACAAAACAAAAATAAAAAGCATGTTAAAGTTAATGTTCTTCCTGTCCTGTTTTTTTTTTTTTTTTCCAAATCTCTGAATCCAGTTCCTTTCAGAAGACAAGTGCATTGTGTAAAAGATTTTGCAAAAAAAAAAAAACTCTTCTGGGATTAAAAGAAGAAGCCAGTCAACAATCAATAAAGCAGCCTAATCACCAAAAGGTCTTCTGGGTATGCATTCATGTCTGGAAGGCTTCAGTCAGTAAGAAGCTCATGATAATAAAGAAGGGATGATGGTACTTGTAATGAAGTTAGTGCTCTGAATTCTCAATCTTCTGCGGTGTGGAGCCGTCCAATCATCTGGTTCGGTTCTTTCACCGCATGTACTTATATCAATACACCCAGGGTCTGGGATTTAAACGTATTCAAACAAAGTCCTTGGATCACCTATGCAGTAGAATCTAATCAGGATCCAAGGGTCTCTCTATTGAATAGATCAATAAACTGTAATTGATCCATAGATATAAGAGGAGAAGGCAGAGGCATCACTCCCTGTCCCACCTCTCCGACTCCCCTCACGTCCACTTGAGACAGGCTTAAAATTCATGTTTTGCTTTTGTCTTGCGGAACGGGAAACAGCAGCTCATTTTTTTCTCATCATTCACACCACTTCCCTGGTAGTCTAATTACAGCGCTGGGAAAAACCTCCCTTCGCGCTCGTCCACTGTCTGGGTATGGAATTTTGAATTAATGGCAGCTTGCAGACACTTCTGTAGGCCATCATCACACGGCGTTGGGAAACAGATGAGTTGGACAGACTTTCAACGCCCCCGAAAAAAATGGGATTTCTGTGATGATCAATTATAAAATAGTAAATTGAACGCGCTACTGATGCAAGAAAAATAGAACAAGAGTCGACAGCTCTATTAGCGTCTCTGTGAAAGCGCTATCCTCAGAGAGTCCACCTAATTACCGTCTTCAGACCTGGAAATGTGGTGTAAAAAGCTCCACAATATTCAATTTGCTTTTTTCTTGCCTTGTTCTTTTCTTTGTGTGTCATACTCCATTTTCCTTGTTGTGTCTGGATCTGTGTTAATTACTCAGCAGACTTCTACTTCTGCGCTGTGTTTGTGTGTCAGGTGATTGTGCCACTTTTGGCAAATTTCTGAGCATCAGTGGTCCCAAGAACAATTTCATGTTTTACGGTAACAACAGCAGCCAGCATTGTGTATGTTTTATGGACATTGCGAATTTTGGGAAATTTGGGTGTCACAACATTTGGGGGATTTGACATCAAATGATCAATATTTACTTATGTTGCCATTTCAAGTCTATTTGTCCTTCAATGTTTCTTCCAAATGAATCGCTGTCTTCATGGCTTCCTGAATTTTTCCCAAAGACTTCATTATCTTACAATGATATTCCGCGTCATGCCGGCGCATCCCAAAATGCATTGCCGATGTTTCAAGATTAATGGAAAGTCATGCACTTGTCTCTCTGGGCAAGGGCTTATCCACTCGGTGACATTGTCTGCCACTTTGTCATGTTTCTTGTCTTATACCCTCATGTCAGTTTGTAGCCTCTGGTCCATCTGGAGTATTTTGAAAGAGAGCGCAGCTGCAAAGCCTTTCCTTTAATCTGTTGCACCTGCTGCTGATGTCACCTGACAGACGGCCCCTGTTCCCAATCGGGCGCAGACCAATTATTGGTGAATGAGTCATGATGGTTAAAATCATTTTAAGGTTGTACATTGATTTAAAAGAAAGTAATATTGACTTCACCTTAAATGACACCAATGAGTAAAACAGACCATAGGGCTAAACTGTAAGAATTATTTTAATGCTTTAAATTTACCATCACATCTATTTTCATAACCTCTTATCATTGCCAGGCTTAGGTTGTATACAAAATATGAGTAATGATATTAACTATCATTAACTGAAGTTAAATCCATGTTGACTTTTATAAGCATTCAAGCCTTTTTTAGAGAGAGAGATGTCTTTAAAACAGATGCTGACCTATGAGCAGAAAATGAAATTATATTTATATAGCACCAAATCATAACAGAAGTCACCTCATGGCACTTAACATTTTGAGACAAACCAGTCTCAAACCTTTTTGCATAAATCTTCTGCAATGCACTGCCAACGTGTTCGTAGCGTCTCCCCCGCCTCATTCCCGTATGTTCGCTGGGTTAGGCTCCAGCAACCCCCATGACCCCTGAAAGCAGGAAAAAGCGATATGAAAAATAAATGAACAAATAAATAGAATTCCCAAGGAGCAAACAGCAGTGAGACAATAACTGTCTGCCTTCACCAAATATGTCTCATATTGAAGAAAAACAGAATCAGTAAAAGAAAACAGGGATGTGTCAACACAGTAGAACAGAATGATGACTTTGCTTTATTAACAGAGTAATAAAGCAAAGTGTAGAAAAACAAATACAAAGTTTTTCTGTGCTCCAATAAGATTAATAGAAGAAAGCAGCCAAAGATTAACCAGAGAGCCAGAATAGATTTTGAGGGTGAAAGCGAACAGATTTCCAAAATAGTCCCAGAAGATGCGACTATTTATGTGGAGAAATGAACCATTACTGTATCTAATTTGTGCCAAATTGATCCCGGGGAATCAGGCTGCCATCCATCCATCCTCCTGCTCGTGTGTTTAGACTCCGATTCATACTTTGTCAGAGGGGAAAAGTGCTGGGAGGACAAATGTGTCAGCTTACTTCCCCTCTGAGGGCCCTGTCACCGAAGAGCTATGATGGTGAAGAAGCTAGAAGGAGAAGATCCGCTCAGTGAGTCGAGTTTGAACCTGAAACTTGGCTCACTGAGCGAGCCAAGTTTCAGGTTCAACATGAAGGACATAAAGTGAAGCAGGGCAGGTTTTCTTGAGACTTCAACAAAATGAAAATGAGTGGCAGATAGGGAGGAAAAAGGTGTAAAATTCCAGATTTAACGCTTGTGAAAGTTGAACTACTGGGATTTCAACCTATTTAGCTGCAGTAAAACTAATTCCAGCTCCTCCCATCTAACCACATGGAAACCCAAAGAAGAAGACCTGAAACTCTCAGGCACGGTGAATAAATATAAATTCATATAGAAACTGTAAAAGTGTGTATATTAGTGTGTAATGGATATAAAGACATGCCTGCAATCAAATGCATTTAAAGTGGGATTAAAATATGAACACTTGAGTATAAATATAGATCCAAGAAACATGCGTCACGTAACAGCTGTACAGAAAAGTAAAGGAAGCTCTTTCGGATCAAACATTTTATTTTCTGACATATTGGCTCTTTACTGGGGTTGAATTATGTGAGACGAGTGTGTACGCTGCCTTTACACATCACATAGGTGATAAATCAAAGCAAAATATGATTAAATGAGTGGAGAGACACCAGGAGTGCATTGGCACAAGGGGTCACTGAGTGGGATGATGGCTATGAAAATGATGTGAGTCAGAGCCGTGGTGTCATTCCAGTCAAATTACCTCCACGAAATTCTGCAGCTCATTATGAGTTAACGTCGATGGAGTGATGACGTCCACCCCCCAGTAATTGCTATGGATTTAAAAATAGTCATGTTTATTTCAGAGCTCCTTCTAGTTGCTGAAGGTCAAAAAAAAAAAAAAAAAGTCAAGCACAGTGAAAACTGGTGGAGCAAATCATCTAGTAGAGATCCACCGTTCAGGATTAATCTGCTTTTTCCAAACCACACAGAGAAAAAAGAAACGGGAGGACAAGTGTGTCAGTTTTTGAGAAGAAAAACGTCCCAGCTGGGAAAAACACCTTCCTGCACAGTTCAGTCCCCGTTGTTCTGAAGCGCTGCAGACTGCAGGTTTTATGGATTCTGAGTCAGAGACAGAAGCATAATGCCATATACATGAAAAACTAACAAATACTAATGACCGTCTTGGTGATATCGATCAGAGATAATCTGCTATTGGAGGAAATGAGTGGTTCCTGGGAGATCGTAATTACGTTACATTGTCGCCATCTAGTGGCAGAATCCGATTAATGCAAGTGTTGGGAGTTATAAGCGTTCCTAACGTACAGTACATATTGTACTGTGTTCACTATCAGCTTGGTTCAAAATATTTTATCCTCGTTTAAATTAACCGTGTTGTAAGGACAAAAGAAGATAGTGACGTAAAAATATTATTATAATCATTTTTAACATATTTAATCATATAAATGAGTTGACAGAAACATGGAGAATACATGTAGATAGACGGATAGATAGATAGATAGATAGATAGATAGATAGATAGATAGATAGATAGATAGATGGATGGATGGATGGATGGATAGATGGATAGATGGATAGATAGATAGATAGATAGATAGATAGATAGATAGATAGATAGATAGATAGATAGAAGAGGGGGATTAAAGGGGAGGAGTTTCGGGCCATTGACCGGAGAACAGTGACGGTGGAACAAATCTGCGGTCTGATCGTGTTGAACTTCTATGTGGATGGAAACGGGTTTTGTGGCGCCGCTGATCATCCACTGCTACAGACATGCGCTCATTCGTGTGCGTCATATGTGCGCTGATTTCATGCGGGACTGGGGAAGCTGCGGGAGAGTTCACTCCGACGCGACACCCGCTGCATGTTAACGATGGAAACTTTTCACACCGGGATCACGTGACAGAAGAGGCTCTCCAGCCCGCGTCAGGTTGGTTTGGGGTTTATTATAACACCCGATGTTTTATACTCACATTGAAATAAAGCGTCCGTCCTGTTGGATAATGGCTGGAAGTAATATTTTAGTTGTGTTATTCTAACAGTATAGACGCCCTCATGTAGGAGCTGTAGGCCATCTGTTAGAGGATTTTTTTCCCACCTATAAAATGCCCCGTGGAGCTGAACGTGGTCACCTCTT
The DNA here is from genome assembly GCA_013358685.1 of Antennarius maculatus. Classification (NCBI taxonomy): domain Eukaryota; kingdom Metazoa; phylum Chordata; class Actinopteri; order Lophiiformes; family Antennariidae; genus Antennarius; species Antennarius maculatus. The sequence goes on along the minus strand of CM023618.1, from coordinate 20,574,854 downwards.
ATCCATCAACCCCCTTTTTATTACATCGCCGACAACAAGAACGCAATTTCATTTTGCGCGCAACAACAACAGGCGCGTTGATCGCTCAGAGGGCTCCTTCACGTCACTGGTTATGATCATACAGGAGGCTCATTCTTCTCCTGACCTCCTTCGGCTTCTGTCCTCCCCCCTGTGTTTAATCATGTGCTCTCCCTCCATCCTCCCACGCAGACATGCAGGCGCTCCGCATCCGTGTTTATAGCTGAGCTGCGCGCAAACAGGGATTTGTGGCCCTGCTCGCTGTTTCATCTGTTTCGTGACTAATTCACGCTGCCGTGGGAGTGCATTGCCATCGTCACGTGATCCCCTGGCCTGTTCGTTTGGAAGTCTACCCAAGTGTGGTCCCATCCTGCCAACCCCCCTCCTCCTCCTCCTCCGCCTCCTCCTTTTACTAGATAAAAAGGGGGAAAGTGGAACTACTTTTCATTTCCCCTCTTTAAACAGATGTTGAGATTAACATCTGAGCTGTCATTCCTTCTTGACTAAAAAGAGGTTGTGTTTATCGGACAACAGTTCCACCTACCTCCAGTTGGATATTGCTGACTGGAAGCCAGTTCGGCCCACGTATTTAATGTGGTTCCCTCCATCAGTTGATGGTATGGCCTAATTCCAGTACACAAACATTGTGAAGAGGGGGCGGCTGGGTGGGCACCACAGATAAGTCCCTGTAGGACCATCTGTTGACCAGTTTGTGTTCCTCCCTGTGGATCTGTAGTGAAATGACATTTTCAAAAACGGTCATATTTTATTCTAATATGTCCTCATTTAATTTGTTAAGCGTGTAGCATTAAAAGAATCACGCGAGCTGTGGACATGAGGCTCACAATGATAAAGAGTGATTTGTGTGATGTGTGATTCTTGACCCAGGTAATTTGTTTAAAACCTGCCTTTGGAATAAGACATCTGTGGAGCCCGAGGCTGGACTATGACAGCATTCAATCTTCATCACTCACATGATGTGGAATCATTCTCCTCTGCCTCAGTGGTCTCAGACGGCCCATTTAATCCACTCCATAAACCTCTTTGTGGCAGGTTTCAGTTCACCCAATGGGGAGATTATAGCAATCTGGCACCTGGACTTCAGACTTCAGATGCAGTGCCCCCCCGCCCCCACCAGGCCCTCCAGAACCCTTGGCTGCTCGGCCAGAGCTTGCGTTACAACAGAGGATGCCTCTTCCAAAACTTCTTGTCGTCCATCCTCTCATCTGTCTCTGCGGGTGGAAACGGGGGGGTGAGGGCCTTCCAGGAGATCCAGGTGTTTGTCTGCTTCTGATCAAATGGGATTGTCAAGGAGGGGGGCGGGGGGCAGTGAAAATAGATCATCCGATTCTGCCGTTTGTGAAATATTGCGAAAGCTGGTCCAGTAAAGCAGAAGCTTTCCAGCAACGCTCTGGCAGGATTACGAGCAAAAAGCAAATCCGATGCTGACACTGATAGAACTGCTCTAGTCACAAAGCGCCATGAGCTTAAGGTTAAAAAAGTCCAACAACAGCTTTTTAATGCACTTCTAGCTCGTAGAAACTGACTGGAGGGTTGAAGATGAACAAGTGTCTCCCAAAGCTCACTGTCCCACTATAGTTGAGGAGAACGTTTCCAGCAGGGCAGCAGGTGGAGGGAGATGCTTTGGCACCAGACAACGTTGGTTTCACAGATGGTCTTCTCCAGCTGTCTTTACTCAAGACTAAACTCATTCAGTGGTGAAAATCTCTATTCTGTGCGACATTTACAGCAGTGAACCCTGATGACCCCTCGTAGGCTTCAACGTTTTTATTACCACGTCTACGGGTCGATGGGACGGAGCTGCACTGCCAGAAACGAGGCTCGAATGTCGCATTGCTTTTTCACGTACCTACACTCGATTCGGTAAGAATGTGAGGCTGTTCAGTGCCGTACTTAGGCTGTGACCGTACTTCTTTAGCACAAAGCTGTTTTGAGTCAACGTTTGATGAACTAAATGACCACTTTTACCATTTCCACCTTTAAGGGATTAAGTGATTGATATCCTTTAGTGCGAATTGGTTTTCGTGTTGTGTTGTCAATAAGGTCGCGTCCAGGTTAATTGGAACTGGGGCCACAGCTCTTTGCTGCAAAGACGTGAAAACGTCTGCTTGTTCTTTATGCAAAACAGCAGAATCTTTTAATAGCTTTACGTACCAGGTATTTTCAGACACAAGTGAGTCCAAAAGGCGTCATTTTTCTGCTGTTTCAAGCACAAAAATGAGAGAATTTCTTTGTAATTTTGATCATAGATAATGATTCTTATGAACCTGGCTGAACTGATCCTGTTTCATTGACTTATACAATAAAATTTTTTTTTTTTTTTCCTCCAGGTTCTGCATTCAGTTTGGAGGTTCGGGTCAACGATGTCCTGAGTCGTGGAGGTCTGAGCCAGGCAGTGGTGGAGGTCTACACCAACTACACCTTGACCAGCACAGCTGTTACTGCGGAGGATGGCGGGGTTTTACTTCTTGTTCCGTACCAAGCAGGGATTCCCATCATGATCGTGGCCGGCAGGGACGGCTACGTCAGCACCCTGCTGCCCTGCAACCCCGACCGACGGCCGGGTAAGACCTAATGAAGGAGAATCTAGAATCCTTTCCGTGCATGTGTCTGAATGCAATTACAGTAAAAACAGTACTCATGTTTATCTGGCATGATGTCTTTCTCTCTTGTCATCATTACAGTATTTACATCTGTGACCGTGTCTCTGTTGGCTTTGAATCAAGGGAACATCTGGTTCTTTGAGGATTCTGTCCTCATCACCGGCAAAGCATCTGGTAAAATACAAACAGCTTCATATGAAGATTTGAATTTCTCTGTCTTATTTTGTTGTCATGGACTGTTTTCTCAGTGACTGTCACTGCACACATCCATCAAAAGAAACATCATACATGCATACATACATACCATGTTGTCTTTTATTTGTAGATCCATCCTCACGGCCTGCTGTGCAGTTCCCCAAGTACCTCCTAAACCTGTCAGATGGTGCTAACGTCTCCTCCGTTAAGGCCTTCCTGACCATTCCAAAGCCGCCATCAGAGGACGGCTTTCTGAACACTTTTGGCATCATGAACAGTCGATCAGGTAGAGTTGTGTTGCTGGAGCGCTAATTTAAATGCTAATAGTTTTAATTACATTTGTTCGCAGTTTGTTTCACAGAAAACTGAAACCCAACATGACAGATATTTGTATCTGTAGTCTGAAATTTGCATTGTACTGTAAGTAAAAGAAAGAAAAAGGATATATTTATTTCCCGACACTGCCATCTAGTGGTTATATGTTGAACTACAGTCTGTTGTTGACCACTGACAGGAAACCAGCAGAAAAAATGTTTTAAACATTTAATGTAAGACAGTTTTACCCAGTGAAATGTGTATATAACTAGTCTTAAAGCACAAACACTCTCAGCATTTACCTCCTCTGTCTCCCAGGGCACGTCAGTGTGGAGTTGAGCCCAGTGGCGGCCGTCAGCGTGCAGCTCTTCTCAGGAGACTTGGAGATACACGTGACGGGGCCCATACAGATCCGCCTCAGCATTCCCCACAGCGCCGGACTTCAGGCTTCAGATGTCGTACCAGCTTGGTTCTTTAACCGGACCACCGGTGAGTGGGATCCTGGATGCCCTTAACGCGTAGTTCAGTAACAAAATAGAGGACAATTTTAGTATTCTATTTAGAAATGTAGCTGAAAAATGAAAGATCAGTTGTAAGTCAACTGACAGACAGAGATTCAAAATAAATTTGAGAGAATTATGAAAATGTGCTAAATGTTCCAAATGTTTTCACTCATCCTCTGTGTGTCACCTTAGAATTAATAATGTATGAATTTATTATTAATGATTTACACAAACGTTACTAACCAATTATTTTGATGCGTTTGTTTCTCCCCCCCTTTCAGGTGGATGGATGAGGAAAGGACTGGGGAGGGTGGCGCCGTTGGGAGGTGACCTCGTGTGGAGTTTCAGCGCTCCTCACCTCGGTTACTGGATCGCCGCGCCTCTGTCCTCCACCAGAGGTGGGTGTGTACCTGAAACATGTTACATGTCAAAGTAACACAAAAACAAATGCAGCGTGGACCAATCAGAATGATCGGTTGTTGACATTTATTTCTTTCATGTAGGATTCTTCAGGTTCAACATCCCGTTCGACTTCATCCATCACCATTCCTCTGTCCTGATGGTTATGCTCGTTGGAATGCTTGTTATTGTCACCTGTCTTCTGGTGGGGATATTTTTTTATCACAGGTAATGGAATCATCCGCATTACGCTGCAATCCCATAACGTCTGTTTCAGGGTGACAGCTATACGTAAGCTGGTAGTTCTTATTTGATTCATCGTCAGTGAAATGGTTGAGGGGAAAGTGAAGTCTAATCCTGCTTCCTGTCTGTAAATCTAGCATGCAGCATATTTTCTCCATTACGGCTCCATGACTTCCTCATTGCTGTCACTTCCTCAGAGCCACGAGGCTTCAGCTGAAGCCTCAAATCCAATTGTCACGAGTGTTTTGAGAGCTCTAGAAAATAGCTACTTATTTTCCAGCGTACCACTTTTCAGTATGTTGTCTTTTCCACTGATTTGTCAGATTATTTTGTGTGGGTTGAGTTTTTCCACCCATGAATGAATGAGGGCCTGATTTTTATGTCGCATTGTTCTGAAGTGAGTGTTCCGTCATGTCCACAGACGATGGCTCAGTGAAACTAAGATGAGGATCCAACCGGTGATGAGAAAAGACCAAAGCACCTCCACGCGTGTCGATGAAGCCTTGGAAGCATCTTCGGGTGACTCCTTTCATCCACAGGATGGACCTCAAAGATCAGTCACAGAAAGATGGGACAATCAGCACGGCGCCGCTTTTATTTCTGCACACAATGGGAGCATCATTGTGAACCCCGGGGCTGTGACTGTTGAGACGGCGTGTAATGAACTGGAGCTGAACGCCGGCCTGAATGATCTTAGTGGTTTGCATGAAACCACAGATCAGATCACAGGTCCATGCTCTCTGATGGAGAGTTTCTTTCTCTACAACCAACCTGTTGCCATTCTTCAAGCTCCGGCGTTCTTCCATTTGGAGGAGCAACCGGAGCAGCTCAAGAGGAGCAAATCGGCCAATCTTCCCCGAGCGGGGTCCACAAACTGTGCTCCCGCTGAACCGCTGAGTAAAGACAGCATCATCCAGACTCCCTCCCTCACCCAGAACCAGGCTACAGAAACTGAGACGCAGCCAGAAGCTGCAGAGGCACCTAAGGAGAGAACCTCCAACACATCCAGGGCTCACTTCAGCCTCCAGGAGTCTGTATCAGTCCCAGGAACTTTAAATAAAATTGGGGGGAAAAGACACTCTTTGCATGCCTTGAAGGAACTTTCTGAAATCCCCTCCCTCCAGCCTCCTCGGGCCTGGTTTGTATCACTGGAGGGAAAACCTGCAGCTGAGATCCATTACGCCGTGTCGGAGCAGCAGAGGAGACAAAGACCGGCTGAGAGACGAGACACCAGCTTAGACTCAGGAGTGGATATGAGCGAACTGAACCAGATGTCTGGAAGGAGGACTGTGACGCTGGAGCGCAACGCCACGTTTGTCAAAAACACATCCGGCGATAAAAAAGCAGGTCCACGGTGAAAATCAGGAGAGTCTGTGCTGTCAGCTCCGTCTGTGACAAGATGGTTCACAGCTGTTGCTTCATTGTTGTTCTGCTGACATCATTCACGTTATTTGATTGTACTTGGTCTGTACTGACACTGCTGAACAGGTAAAAAAAAAAAAGAAGAGAAAAGTGTAACCCTTTCTAGGCACAGAACTTTAAATCAGAACACAAATTCACTCACATAGACATTAATAAATATTTAACACTAACGAACAGTCATAACTTCCGGAGTGGAACAGTGTCTACTTATCCCCGTAGGGATGGAAAGTCAGATGAACTTTCCATCATTTTCATCAGCTGTAAGGAAAATCCCACTAAAACAGTGTAGCGGGATTTTCCTTAACAGCTGATAAAAATTAGTGTTAAATCATGATGAAAGAACTAAAATACACAGGGATTGTGGGAATCGAACCCACAATCCATGGCTTAGGAGGCCAGTGCCTTATCCATTAGGCCACTGGGGCCACACAAAGGTCAGAATGCTCAGCATGGGCGAGTGGGGTGTCAAAGTGCAGTGTTGTTTTACCATGACTGGAGATTTTGTATTTTATCTATGTTCTGTATTTTGTTGTGCAGTGAAATATTCTTAATAATATTTTAATAAAATTGTGACGAGCATTCTCATTATTTACCAAAAATAGAAGAATCAGTTCAAATTTTAGACATGAACTTAAAGTGTATGAATTATTATTTTTAATCTTTTTACTTTTCTAACAACAACTGAAACGGTGAAGTAAGAAGTAATCAGATACCCAAATAAAATTTAAGTGATTATTCTACTGTATAAAAATATTAAGATTCTATTCCATACAACGGTATATTAGAAATAAAAGGATAAATTATTCAAAATGATTTAAGAATCTTATATAAAATAATCATTGGTATAGTATAATATTGTTTAAATACTAATTCTGATAATTGATGAATTCAGTTATCATTATGTCCAGATTACAGTGTATAAAGGTGAGTAAATTATTTTAAAGACTTTTCGCAATAAATCTGGACCATAAAGCTTTCAAATAAAAATATATCTTCCCTCTGCTACTTTTTTAAAATAAAATTTATCAGAGGCTTATTATTTTTTCATGTATTGTAACGACAAGAGCTATAACAGAACTCCGGTTGATTTTATTTCCTGAATGAAATTTTTTTGAAAAGCAGGCGTCATCCCTGGAGTGTCAGGAAAAAGATGGCTTTTTTTTGTGGACTGTAACGTAGGTTTTATTTATTTAGACGCGTTAAAATATCACAAAGATTATTTTTCAAAACCTGGCTGGTGAACCACCGTGAAGGGGTGTCGCTGAGCAAAGCCTCTACAGGTGAAAGTCTAATTCAACTCAATTGAGTGGGTATCGCTGTCGGCTGAGCGTCCGTCTGGCCCCAGCGGGACTCAGGCTGCGACAAACGTGACCATCGATCAGTGAATCAATCGGTGAATAAATCGATGAATCAATCGGTGAATAAATCGGTGAATCAATCAGTGAATAATTCAGTGAATTGATTATTGAATCGATCAGAACAGTGGACGGACCAGTGAATAGACTGACCGGTCCGACCCACAACTGGCGTCGGCGTCGTTGGCGAGCAACGTGAATGAAAGAATGAATGAATGAATGAATGAATGAATGAATGAATGAATGAATGAATGAATGAATGAATATATTAACTTTATGACACATAAATAAAGAAACAGACGAACAAATATTTGAGTATAAAGCATGTTTATCAACGCATCTTCGACGTGGAGCTGTTATACATCAGAAAATAACCGGTTTTATCTCCGTGTGTACGTGTAGACACGGGTCACATGCATGACGTCACAGAGGTTATGGTCCCAGGGACACGCCCCCCGGATAGAGCAAGTTGCGGACACAGCGTCCGCACGACAACGCAGACAACGCAGACCCTAAAGTTGCGTTTTCGTTCCGGATATCTGCGTTGTCGTGTGGACGGAAACGCAACAATAAAAGTTGCGTTTTCAAAAAGTTCCGGCATCGTGTGGGCGGGGCCTCAGCCGCTTCTTCTTTGAGGCTTCATGTCCCCATCACTCTATATCCACCAGAGACCAGGAGGGGACACGGCCCCCTCCCGGCCACGTTACTGTGAGACACAAATCAGAAGCGGCTGATATTTCACTGCTATCATGAACGTGAAGTAAAGCCCAGAGAAACTGGGGGCTGCCGCCAGGCGCCAATCACCCGGGGGTCACACCTTCTTCCGGTTTGTAGGTAAAAGCAGCAGCAAAGGTATCGAAACCAGAAAGTATCGACTAACAGACTTTTATTAATATTTTATAATATACAACAGAAGCATACAAAGTTCAAGTCGAATATGTCTAAAAAAAATCAATCCCCCCCCCAGTCCCGGAGCTCCTGGTGGTGGGAGGAGCTTCTGCAGCTGCAGCACCCTCTTCCGGGTCGGAATTCCAGCTCTTTTTAGAGAACCGGCTCTTTCGGCTGGGCTCACTAAAAAGGCTCCCAAACGGCTATTTGGATTTTTTTTTTTTTGTTGCTTTAATCAATATATTGCCAATAATATAAAATTCTAATGTAAAATGATTCACCTCCTCCCTCTGCTCAGCGCAGTGAGCGCACTAAGGGCAGACACAGGGGCCATACCGGCACGCATATTGACCAATCACCTGCGGCTTCAAGAGAAAAAAAAAAAAGCGGCTCCTCCAATCAGGAGCCGGTTCCTGTCGTTCACTTCAAAGAGCCGGCTCTCATTTCTGTTACGTTGACGACTGGGAGACGTTCGAGAACGAAACCATCCCGGAGCCGTTGTCGTTCGCGAACGAAACGGTCCCGGAGCCGTTGTCGTTCGCGAACGAAACGGTCCCGGAGCCGTTGTCGTTCGCGAACGAAACGGTCCCGGAGTCGTTGTCGTTCGCGAACGAAGCCGTTGTCGTTCACTCACGACCGACACATCACTAGGAAGTAGTGATATCTGAACGGTGCCCCAGCTCTGACTGGGGGATCCCAACGCGTTCCCAGACCAGTGTTGAGATATAATCCCCCCACCAGGTCCTGGGTCTGCCCTGAGGTCTCCTCCCAGCTGGACGTGCCAGAAACACCTCCCTAGAGAGGCACCCCAGGGGCATCTGCACCAGAAGCCCGAACCTCCTCAGCTGACTCTTTTCCACGCGAAGCAGCGGCTCTACTCTGAGCCCCTGGTGAACAGCAGAGTTTCTCACCTTCTCTCTAAGGGAGACACCAGCTATCCGCCTGAGAAAGCCCATTTCAGCCGCTTGTATCCGCGATCTCGTTCTTTCGGTCATGACCCATCGCTCATGCACAGGTGAGGGCAGGAACGAACATTGAACGGTAGATAGACAGCTTTGCCTCTCGGCTTCGATCCGTTTGCGACAATTGCGCCGAAAACTGTTTCATTACTCTGCGCCCCATTCCTTGAGAATGTGGACCCCCTCTTTGGTGGGGTGTCTGCACTGCAACCACACAACGATCAATGAGCCCAGAAAACAGCGCTCTGACGTGTCCTGTCTTGCATATATTTACTGAATAAAACCGAATATAATCTAATTCAATGTGTCAATCCTTACCTGTTATGTTGTAGCGAATATATTATAGGAAATTGTTTTATGATCGCTGTAGAGTTCAATAAAGCAATAAGAGATATAGATTACATGTTCATGCATGTATATTTAATATAAATATATACATATGTGTTCATGTGCGTGAGTTTCATTGAATGATTAGTGTCACTGGTAAAAAAAACAAGGTTTATGTTGTGAGATAAAAGTGATTCGGAGACGTCATCACAGCAGCATCCCCGGCTTCATCCTCACGTCTGGATCGGTAACGCCTCATCATTGATGACGTGTTGTTACTGTACGTCAGGTGGAGGGACCACAGCAAACACTTCACCTGTAAATTAAAAATGACGTGTGTGTGGTGTATTATTTTCTACTGTGTGAGCAACAGAGCCTGAAAATAAGTTTCTCAGAAATTAAAATCTGCTTTGTTCGGCGGCACCAGTTCTGAATGTTCCCAGACTGGAGATCTTTCTGGTTGGATCCATTGTGAAGATAGATCTTCCCTCTGCTACTTTTTAAAAAAAATAAAATTTATCAGAGGTTTATTGTTTTTTCATATAACGACAAGTGCTATAACAGAACTCCAGTTGATTTTATTTCCTGAATGAAATTTTTTTGAAAAGCTGGCGTCATCCCTGTAATGTCAGGAAAAAGATGGCTTTTTTTGTGGACTGTAACGTAGGTTTCATTCATTTAGACGCGTTAAAATATCACAAAGATTATTTTTCAAAACCTGGCTGGTGAACCACCGTGAAGGGGTGTCGCTGAGCAAAGCCTCTACAGGTGAAAGTCTAATTCAACTCAATTGAGTGGGTATCGCTGTCGGCTGAGCGTCCGTCTGGCCCCAGCGGGACTCAGGCTGCGACAAACGTGACCATCTATCAGTGAATCAATCGGTGAATCAATCGGTGAATCAATCGGTGAATCAATCGATGAATCAATCGGTGAATCAATCGGTGAATCAATCGATGAATCAATCGGTGAATCAATCGGTGAATCAATCGATGAATCAATCGGTGAATCAGTCGGTGAATAATTCAGTGAATCTGAATGATCAGTGAACGGATCAGTGAATACACTGACCGGTCTATGTCCGTGGGTCATCGGTACCGGGCCGCACCGAAAGAAAGAGTAATTTACGTTATTTCAGATTCATTTACTTGAATCGAGTTTTTTAATATAATTATTTCTTACAATTATTTCGTTTACAGAGATAATTATCAGTTTAAGAAAAAAAGGTTTCTTGTCTGTTGACGTCTGCATTTTACATAAAAACCACTGCGGAGGATTTATTATTAGACTGCAGCCGTCCTGGCGTCATGAACGATTATCGAGCAAATGAAGACCGTGAAAATATTGTCTTGGGCCCCGTCCACACGATGCTGAGAACGAAACTTTTTTCACCCCGCATCGATAACGATTCGCGTTTTCAAACAGATCTCCGTCCACACGTATCCGCAGCAGTGCGTTGGTCAACACGTTAAAAGCAGAACAACTCCGAGAACGACAGGAGAGGACCGGGACGTTCCTCCTGGGGGAGAACCTCCATCACAGAGCTCTCCACCAGCAGGCAGCGCGTCCCGGTCCGACCCACAACTGGCGTCGTGAATGAACGAATGAATGAATGAATGAATGAATATATAAACTTTATGACACATAAATAAAGAAACAGACGAACAAATATTTGAGTGCAAAGCATGTTTATCAACGCATCTTCGACGTGGAGCTGTTTTACATCAGAAAATAACCGGTTTTATCTCCGTGTGTACGTGTAGACGCGGGTCACATGCATGACGTCACAGAGGTTTTGGTCCCAGGGACACGCCCCCCGGATAGAACAAGTTGCGGACACAGCGTCCGCACGACAACGCAGACAACGCAGACCCTAAAGTTGCGTTTTCGTTCCGGATATCTGCGTTGTCGTGTGGACGGAAACGCAACAATAAAAGTTGCGTTTTCAAAAATTTCCGGCATCGTGTGGGCGGGGCCTCAGCCGCTTCTTCTTTGAGGCTTCATGTCCCCATCATTCTATATCCACCAGAGACCAGGAGGGGACACGGCCCCCTCCCGGCCACGTTACTGTGAGACACAAATCAGAAGCGGCTGATATTTCACTGCTATCATGAACGTGAAGTAAAGCCCAGAGAAGCTGGGGGCTGCCGCCAGGCGCCAAACACCCGGGGGTCACACCTTCTTCCGGTTTGTAGGTAAAAGCAGCAGCAAAGGTATCGAAACCAGAAAGTATCGACTAACAGACTTTTATTAATATTTTATAATATACAACAGAAGCATACAAAGTTCAAGTCGAATATGTCTAAAAAAATCAATCCCCCCCCAGTCCCGGAGCTCCTGGTGGTGGGAGGAGCTTCTGCAGCTGCAGCACCCTCTTCCGGGTCGGAATTCCGGCTCTTTTTAGAGAACCGGCTCTTTCGGCTGGGCTCACTAGAAAGGCTCCCAAACGGCTATTCAGATTTTTTTTGTTGCTTTAATCAATATATTACCAATTATATAAAATTCTAATGTAAAATGATGCACCTCCTCCCTCTGCTCAGCGCAATGAGCGCACTAAGGGCAGACACAGGGGCCATACCGGCACGCATATTGACCAATCACCTGCGGCTTCAAGAGAGAGAAAAAAAAAAGCGGCTCCTCCAATCAGGAGCCGGATCCTGTCGTTCACTTCAAAGAGCCGGCTCTCATTGCTGTTACGTTCACGACTGGGAGACGTTCGAGAACGAAACCATCCCGGAGCCGTTGTCGTTCGCGAACGAAACGGTCCCGGAGCCGTTGTCGTTCGAGAACGAAACGGTATCAGAGCCGTTGTCGTTCACGAACGAAACGGTATCGGAGTCGTTGTCGTTCGCGAACGACAACGACTCCGATACCGTGTAGTTCACGACCGACACATCACTAGGAAGTAGTGATATCTGAACGGTGCCCCAGCTCTGACTGGGGGATCCCAACGCGTTCCCAGACCAGTGTTGAGATATAATCCCCCCACCCGGTCCTGGGTCCGCGCCGAGGTCTCCTCCCAGCTGGACGTGCCAGAAACACCTCCCTAGAGAGGCACCCCAGGGGCATCTGCACCAGAAGCCCGAACCTCCTCAGCTGACTCTTTTCCACGCGAAGCAGCGGCTCTACTCTGAGCCCCTGGTGAACAGCAGAGTTTCTCACCTTCTCTCTAAGGGAGACACCAGCTATCCGCCTGAGAAAGCCCATTTCAGCCGCTTGTATCCGCGATCTCGTTCTTTCGGTCATGACCCATCGCTCATGACCACAGGTGAGGGTAGGAACGAACATTGAACGGTAGATAGACAGCTTTGCCTCTCGGCTTCGATCCGTTTGCGACAATTGCGCCGAAAACTGTTTCATTACTCTGCGCCCCATTCCTTGAGAATGTGGACCCCCTCTTTGGTGGGGTGTCTGCACTGCAACCACACAACGATCAATGAGCCCAGAAAACAGCGCTTTGACGTTTCCTGTCGTGCATATAATTTCTGAATAAAACCTCCATCACAGAGCTCTCCACCAGCAGGCAGCGCGTCCCGGTCCGACCCACAACTGGCGTCGGCGTCTTTGGCGAGCAACGTGAATGAATGAATGAATGAATGAATGAATGAATGAATGAATGAATGAATGAATGAATGAATATATAAACTTTATGACACATAAATAAAGAAACAGACGAACAAATATTTGAGTGCAAAGCATGTTTATCAACGCATCTTCGACGTGGAGCTGTTATACATCAGAAAATAACCGGTTTTATCTCCGTGTGTACGTGTAGACGCGGGTCACATGCATGACGTCACAGAGGTTTTGGTCCCAGGGACACGCCCCCCGGATAGAACAAGTTGCGGACACAGCGTCCGCACGACAACGCAGACAACGCAGACCCTAAAGTTGCGTTTTCGTTCCGGATATCTGCGTTGTCGTGTGGACTGAAACGCAACAATAAAAGTTGCGTTTTCAAAAAGTTCCGGCATCGTGTGGGCGGGGCCTCAGCCGCTTCTTCTTTGAGGCTTCATGTCCCCATCACTCTATATCCAACAGAGACCAGGAGGGGACACGGCCCCCTCCCGGCCACGTTACTGTGAGACACAAATCAGAAGCGGCTGATATTTCACTGCTATCATGAACGTGAAGTAAAGCCCAGAGAAACTGGGGGCTGCCGCCAGGCGCCAAACACCCGGGGGTCACACCTTCTTCCGGTTTGTAGGTAAAAGCAGCAGCAAAGGTATCGAAACCAGAAAGGTCGACTAACAGACTTTTATTAATATTTTATAATATACAACAGAAGCATACAAAGTTCAAGTCGAATATGTCTAAAAAAAATCAATCCCCCCCCAGTCCCGGAGCTCTTGGTGGTGGGAGGAGCTTCTGCAGCTGCAGCACCCTCTTCCGGGTCGGAATTCCGGCTCTTTTTGGAGAACCGGCTCTTTCGGCTGGGCTCACTAAAAAGGCTCCCAAACGGCTATTCAGATTTTTTTTGTTGCTTTAATCAATATATTACCAATAATATAAAATTCTAATGTAAAATGATGCACCTCCTCCCTCTGCTCAGCGCAATGAGCGCACTAAGGGCAGACACAGGGGCCATACCGGCACGCATATTGACCAATCACCTGCGGCTTCAAGAGAAAAAAAAAAGCGGCTCCTCCAATCAGGAGCCGGTTCCTGTCGTTCACTTCAAAGAGCCGGCTCTCATTGCTGTTACGTTCACGACTGGGAGACGTTCGAGAACGAAACCATCCCGGAGCCGTTGTCGTTCGCGAACGAAACGGTCCCGGAGCCGTTGTCGTTCGCGAACGACAACGACTCCGATACCGTGTAGTTCACGACCGACACATCACTAGGAAGTAGTGATATCTGAACGGTGCCCCAGCTCTGACTGGGGGATCCCAACGCGTTCCCAGACCAGTGTTGAGATATAATCACCCCACCAGGTCCTGGGTCTGCGCCGAGGTCTCCTCCCAGCTGGACGTGCCAGAAACACCTCCCTAGAGAGGCACCCCAGGGGCATCTGCACCAGAAGCCCAAACCTCCTCAGCTGACTCTTTTCCACACGAAGCAGCGGCTCTACTCTGAGCCCCTGGTGAACAGCAGAGTTTCTCACCTTCTCTCTAAGGGAGACACCAGCTATCCGCCTGAGAAAGCCCATTTCAGCCGCTTGTGTCCGCGATCTCGTTCTTTCGGTCATGACCCATCGCTCATGCACAGGTGAGGGCAGGAACGAACATTGAACGGTAGATAGACAGCTTTGCCTCTCGGCTTCGATCCGTTTGCGACAATTGCGCCGAAAACTGTTTCATTACTCTGCGCCACATTCATTGAGAATGTGGACCCCCTCTTTTGCGGGGTGTCCGTACTGCAACCACACAACGATCAATGAGCCCAGAAAACAGCGCTTTGACGTTTCCTGCCTTGCATATATTTTCTGAATAAAACCTCCATCACAGAGCTCTCCACCAGCAGGCAGCGCGTCCCGGTCCGACCCACAACTGGCGTCGGCGTCTTTGGCGAGCAACGTGAATGAATGAATGAATGAATGAATGAATATATAAACTTTATGACACATAAATAAAGTAACAGACGAACAAATATTTGAGTATAAAGCATGTTTATCAACGCATCTTCGACGTGGAGCTCTTATACATCAGAAAATAACCGGTTTTATCTCCGTGTGTACGTGTAGACGCGGGTCACATGCATGACGTCACAGAGGTTTTGGTCCCAGGGACACGCCCCCCGGATAGAACAAGTTGCGGACACAGCGTCCGCACGACAACGCAGACAACGCAGACCCTAAAGTTGCGTTTTCGTTCCGGATATCTGCGTTGTCGTGTGGACGGAAACGCAACAATCAAAGTTGCGTTTTCAAAAAGTTCCGACATCGTGTGGGCGGGGCCTCAGCCGCTTCTTCTTTGAGGCTTCATGTCCCCATCACTCTATATCCAACAGAGACCAGGAGGGGACACGGCCCCCTCCCGGCCACGTTACTGTGAGACACAAATCAGAAGCGGCTGATATTTCACTGCTATCATGAACGTGAAGTAAAGCCCAGAGAAGCTGGGGGCTGCCGCCAGGCGCCAATCACCCGGGGGTCACACCTTCTTCCGGTTTGTAGGTAAAAGCAGCAGCAAAGGTATCGAAACCAGAAAGTATCGACTAACAGACTTTTATTAATATTTTATAATATACAACAGAAGCATACAAAGTTCAAGTCGAATATGTCTAAAAAAAATCAATCCCCCCCCAGTCCCGGAGCTCCTGGTGGTGGGAGGAGCTTCTGCAGCTGCAGCACCCTCTTCCGGGTCGGAATTCCGGCTCTTTTTAGAGAACCGGCTCTTTCGGCTGGGCTCACTAGAAAGGCTCCCAAACGGCTATTCAGATTTTTTTTGTTGATTTAATCAATATATTACCAATTATATAAAATTCTAATGTAAAATGATGCACCTCCTCCCTCTGCTCAGCGCAATGAGCGCACTAAGGGCAGACACAGGGGCCATACCGGCACGCATATTGACCAATCACCTGCGGCTTCAAGAGAGAGAAAAAAAAAGCGGCTCCTCCAATCAGGAGCCGGATCCTGTCGTTCACTTCAAAGAGCCGGCTCTCATTGCTGTTACGTTCACGACTGGGAGACGTTCGAGAACGAAACCATCCCGGAGCCGTTGTCGTTCGCGAACGAAACGGTCCCGGAGCCGTTGTCGTTCGAGAACGAAACGGTATCAGAGCCGTTGTCGTTCACGAACGAAACGGTATCGGAGTCGTTGTCGTTCGCGAACGACAACGGCTCCGATACCGTGTAGTTCACGACCGACACATCACTAGGAAGTAGTGATATCTGAACGGTGCCCCAGCTCTGACTGGGGGATCCCAACGCGTTCCCAGACCAGTGTTGAGATATAATCCCCCCACCCGGTCCTGGGTCCGCGCCGAGGTCTCCTCCCAGCTGGACGTGCCAGAAACACCTCCCTAGAGAGGCACCCCAGGGGCATCTGCACCAGAAGCCCGAACCTCCTCAGCTGACTCTTTTCCACGCGAAGCAGCGGCTCTACTCTGAGCCCCTGGTGAACAGCAGAGTTTCTCACCTTCTCTCTAAGGGAGACACCAGCTATCCGCCTGAGAAAGCCCATTTCAGCCGCTTGTATCCGCGATCTCGTTCTTTCGGTCATGACCCATCGCTCATGACCACAGGTGAGGGTAGGAACGAACATTGAACGGTAGATAGACAGCTTTGCCTCTCGGCTTCGATCCGTTTGCGACAATTGCGCCGAAAACTGTTTCATTACTCTGCGCCCCATTCATTGAGAATGTGGACCCCCTCTTTGGTGGGGTGTCTGCACTGCAACCACACAACGATCAATGAGCCCAGAAAACAGCGCTTTGACGTTTCCTGTCGTGCATATAATTTCTGAATAAAACCTCCATCACAGAGCTCTCCACCAGCAGGCAGCGCGTCCAGGTCCGACCCACAACTGGCGTCGGCGTCTTTGGCGAGCAACGTGAATGAATGAATGAATGAATGAATGAATATATAAACTTTATGACACATAAATAAAGAAACAGACGAACAAATATTTGAGTATAAAGCATGTTTATCAACGCATCTTCGACGTGGAGCTCTTATACATCAGAAAATAACCGGTTTTATCTCCGTGTGTACGTGTAGACGCGGGTCACATGCATGACGTCACAGAGGTTTTGGTCCCAGGGACACGCCCCCCGGATAGAACAAGTTGCGGACACAGCGTCCGCACGACAACGCAGACAACGCAGACCCTAAAGTTGCGTTTTCGTTCCGGATATCTGCGTTGTCGTGTGGACGGAAACGCAACAATCAAAGTTGCGTTTTCAAAAAGTTCCGACATCGTGTGGGCGGGGCCTCAGCCGCTTCTTCTTTGAGGCTTCATGTCCCCATCATTCTATATCCACCAGAGACTAGGAGGGGACACGGCCCCCTCCCGGCCACGTTACTGTGAGACACAAATCAGAAGCGGCTGATATTTCACTGCTATCATGAACGTGAAGTAAAGCCCAGAGAAACTGGGGGCTGCCGCCAGGCGCCAATCACCCGGGGGTCACACCTTCTTCCGGTTTGTAGGTAAAAGCAGCAGCAAAG
Source organism: Antennarius maculatus (assembly GCA_013358685.1). Lineage (NCBI taxonomy): Eukaryota > Metazoa > Chordata > Actinopteri > Lophiiformes > Antennariidae > Antennarius > Antennarius maculatus. The sequence continues at coordinate 20,557,496 of CM023618.1, read as the reverse complement.
GTATCGAAACCAGAAAGGTTCGACTAACAGACTTTTATTAATATTTTATAATATACAACAGAAGCATACAAAGTTCAAGTCGAATATGTCTAAAAAAATCGATCCCCCCCCAGTCCCGGAGCTCCTGGTGGTGGGAGGAGCTTCTGCAGCTGCAGCACCCTCTTCCGGGTCGGAATTCCGGCTCTTTTTAGAGAACCGGCTCTTTCGGCTGGGCTCACTAAAAAGGCTCCCAAACGGCTATTCAGATTTTTTTTGTTGCTTTAATCAATATATTACCAATAATATAAAATTCTAATGTAAAATGATGCACCTCCTCCCTCTGCTCAGCGCAGTGAGCGCACTAAGGGCAGACACAGGGGCCATACCGGCACGCATATTGACCAATCACCTGCGGCTTCAAGAGAAAAAAAAAAAAAAGCGGCTCCTCCAATCAGGAGCCGGATCCTGTCGTTCACTTCAAAGAGCCGGCTCTCATTGCTGTTACGTTCACGACTGGGAGACGTTCGAGAACGAAACCATCCCGGAGCCGTTGTCGTTCGCGAACGAAACGGTCCCGGAGCCGTTGTCGTTCGAGAACGAAACGGTATCAGAGCCGTTGTCGTTCACGAACGAAACGGTATCGGAGTCGTTGTAGTTAGCGAACGACAACGGCTCCGATACCGTGTAGTTCACGACCGACACATCACTAGGAAGTAGTGATATCTGAACGGTGCCCCAGCTCTGACTGGGGGATCCCAACGCGTTCCCAGACCAGTGTTGAGATATAATCCCCCCACCAGGTCCTGGGTCTGCGCCGAGGTCTCCTCCCAGCTGGACGTGCCAGAAACACCTCCCTAGAGAGGCACCCCAGGGGCATCTGCACCAGAAGCCCAAACCTCCTCAGCTGACTCTTTTCCACGCGAAGCAGCGGCTCTACTCTGAGCCCCTGGTGAACAGCAGAGTTTCTCACCTTCTCTCTAAGGGAGACACCAGCTATCCGCCTGAGAAAGCCCATTTCAGCCGCTTGTATCCGCGATCTCGTTCTTTCGGTCATGACCCATCGCTCATGACCACAGGTGAGGGTAGGAACGAACATTGAACGGTAGATAGACAGCTTTGCCTCTCGGCTTCGATCCGTTTGCGACAATTCCGCCGAAAACTGTTTCATTACTCTGCGCCCCATTCATTGAGAATGTGGACCCCCTCTTTTGCGGGGTGTCCGCACTGCAACCACACAACGATCAATGAGCCCAGAAAACAGCGCTTTGACGTTTCCTGCCTTGCATATATTTTCTGAATAAAACCTCCATCACAGAGCTCTCCACCAGCAGGCAGCGCGTCCCGGTCCGACCCACAACTGGCGTCGGCGTCTTTGGCGAGCAACGTGAATGAATGAATGAATGAATGAATGAATGAATGAATGAATGAATGAATATATAAACTTTATGACACATAAATAAAGAAACAGACGAACAAATATTTGAGTATAAAGCATGTTTATCAACGCATCTTCGACGTGGAGCTGTTTTACATCAGAAAATAACCGGTTTTATCTCCGTGTGTACGTGTAGACGCGGGTCACATGCATGACGTCACAGAGGTTTTGGTCCCAGGGACACGCCCCCCGGATAGAGCAAGTTGCGGACACAGCGTCCGCACGACAACGCAGACAACGCAGACCCTAAAGTTGCGTTTTCGTTCCGGATATCTGCGTTGTCGTGTGGACGGAAACGCAACAATAAAAGTTGCGTTTTCAAAAAGTTCCGGCATCGTGTGGGCGGGGCCTCAGCCGCTTCTTCTTTGAGGCTTCATGTCCCCATCACTCTATATCCACCAGAGACCAGGAGGGGACACGGCCCCCTCCCGGCCACGTTACTGTGAGACACAAATCAGAAGCGGCTGATATTTCACTGCTATCATGAACGTGAAGTAAAGCCCAGAGAAACTGGGGGCTGCCGCCAGGCGCCAATCACCCGGGGGTCACACCTTCTTCCGGTTTGTAGGTAAAAGCAGCAGCAAAGGTATCGAAACCAGAAAGGTTCGACTAACAGACTTTTATTAATATTTTATAATATACAACAGAAGCATACAAAGTTCAAGTCGAATATGTCTAAAAAAAATCAACCCCCCCCCAGTCCCGGAGCTCCTGGTGGTGGAAGGAGCTTCTGCAGCTGCAGCACCCTCTGCCGGGTCGGAATTCCGGCTCTTTTTGGAGAACCGGCTCTTTCGGCTGGGCTCACTAAAAAGGCTCCCAAACGGCTATTCAGATTTTTTTTGTTGCTTTAATCAATATATTACCAATAATTACAGTGTCACTGAGGAAAAGACAGGAGACAGAGCTGGAGGTAGCAGAGATGAAGATGCTGAGGTTCTCTCTGGGAGTGACCAGGAAGGATAGGATCAGGAATGAGTACATCAGAGGGACAGCACATGTTAGAGGTTTTGGAGATAAAGTCAGAGAGGCCAGACTGAGATGGTTTGGACATGTCCAGAGGAGAGATAGTGAATATATTGGTAGATGGATGCTGAGTTTTGAACTGCCAGGCAGGAGGCCTAGAGGAAGACCAAAGAGGAGGTTTATGGATGTAGTGAAAGAGGACATGAAGGTAGTTGGTGTGAGAGAAGAGGATGCAAAGGACAGGGTTAGATGGAGGCAACTGATTCGCTGTGGAGACCCCTGAAGGGAAAAGCCGAAAGGAAAAGAAGAAGAAGATTACCAATAATATAAAATTCTAATGTAAAATGATTCACCTCCTCCCTCTGCTCAGCGCAATGAGCGCACTAAGGGCAGAAACAGGGGCCATACCGGCACGCATATTGACCAATCACCTGCGGCTTCAAGAGAAAAAAAAAAAAAGCGGCTCCTCCAATCAGGAGCCGGTTCCTGTCGTTCACTTCAAAGAGCCGGCTCTCATTGCTGTTACGGTCACGACTGGGAGACGTTTGAGAACGAAACCATCCCGGAGCCGTTGTCGTTCGCGAACGAAACGGTATCGGAGTCGTTGTCGTTCGCGAACGACAACGACTCCGATACCGTGTAGTTCACGACCGACACATCACTAGGAAGTAGTGATATCTGAACGGTGCCCCAGCTCTGACTGGGGGATCCCAACGCGTTCCCAGACCAGTGTTGAGATATAATCCCCCCACCAGGTCCTGGGTCTGCCCTGAGGTCTCCTCCCAGCTGGACGTGCCAGAAACACCTCCCTAGAGAGGCACCCCGGGGGCATCTGCACCAGAAGCCCAAACCTCCTCAGCTGACTCTTTTCCACGCGAAGCAGCGGCTCTACTCTGAGCCCCTGGTGAACAGCAGAGTTTCTCACCTTCTCTCTAAGGGAGACACCAGCTATCCGCCTGAGAAAGCCCATTTCAGCCGCTTGTATCCGCGATCTCGGTCTTTCGGTCATGACCCATCGCTCATGCACAGGTGAGGGTAGGAACGAACATTGAACGGTAGATAGACAGCTTTGCCTCTCGGCTTCGATCCGTTTGCGACAATTGCGCCGAAAACTGTTTCATTACTCTGCGCCCCATTCATTGAGAATGTGGACCCCCTCTTTGGCGGGGTGTCTGCACTGCAACCACACAACGATCAATGAGCCCAGAAAACAGCGCTTAAACGTTTCCTGTCTTGCATATATTTTCTAAATAAAACCGAATATAATCTAATTCAATGTGTCAATCCTTACTTGTTATGTTGTAGCGAAATATATAAAAAAATTATAAAATCTACTTTGTTCAGCGGCACCAGTTCTGAATGTTCCCAGACTGGAGATCTTTCTGGTTGGATCCATTGTAATTACGACTCAAACTGTCAGCAATCGGAACGCTAATGTCAATCAATTCAAGGGATATTGACACGATTGGCAGCGAACCGCCCTGTTTCATCCATTCTAACACATCTGGGACCGGCCGGTGTTTCAGATCACCCATTGACCTCTGAACTGTCTCACCTGGTGAATGGAGCGCCAGTGTCTCACCTGTTGAATGGAACGCTTCGTGTTTTGGCGCACTTGTGTGCCAAACGTCATCAGTCACGTGGTTCCTCCACGTTTGAAGCAGGCTCCGGAACAGTGCTTCACATGGGGACCTCCACCGAGTCCGGGGCGTGTGTCGGAGCGCCGGAACAAATCGGACATCACTAGTTGGCGGTTCTGGGTTCGAGTCCCGCTCTGTGCGGAGTTTGCATGTTCTCCCCGTGTCTGCGTGGGTTCTCTCCGGGTTGTCTGGCTTCCTCCCACCTCCAAAAAACATGCGCTTCAGGTTAATTGGCTGTTCCAAATTGAGTTTCCCCGGCCACACTTTCCACGTCAGCGTGGATAGGCTCCAGCTCCCCGCGACAGCGGATAAAGCGGCTGTGACAATGAATGAATGAACGAATGAATGAATGAATGAATGAATTGAATCATAGGTGAGCCCTCACGTCCTCTTAGTTTTTATTTCGCTTTTCAGCCACCAGAGGGCAGGATTGTCAAAGTTTAGGTTTTCGTTATACTTTTTGGATGGAATTTGCAATTTCACAGTCGATAGTTGATCATTTAATTCATGTATCAATGGTGACAGAAACATGACTGCTAAGTTTTAGGGGAAAAAAAATCATTCTTTTGTTTTGTTTTTTTGAAGGACAGAGTTTACAGAAAACATACAGGTCGTTGAGCTTACCTTTAGTTATCAATAAGAAATGCTAATTCCAGTATGCAGTTCTGTGTCTCACTCCTTCACATGTTATCTGTGACCTTCTTGGAAGTTCATAATATAAAATCATTAATACTGCAGCAACACTAGACCTTCATCCATATCTCCAACTATGTTCTGCTGCTCTTGAATTTAAGGTGACTGAAGAGTCCTTGAATTTGATGGGAAGAAGCTGCTTGAACCATATGCTGCTCATATGAGTTCATTTCACTAAATTATCTCAAAAGTAACTACTATTAAAATAAGTAACTACATATTTCCCTTTGTATAAATATTAAAGTAAATCTTTACACAACAATACGTGTTTATCCTTTAATTGCACAGTCAATGGACCGACATGTTTGGGATTGAATGGAATTATTGCTACATAGGTATACTGACAATGGAATATGAGCTCTTTGACTTCCATCCCCTCCCTCTGTCCTGAAAGAGGCCTTGAATTCCTGGCTTTGGATCAAGGAGCTCCGGATGTGTGCACTAAGTTTGCAGAGGCATGGTGACTGGAGGACCTCTTGGGATGGAAACCCTCTGACGCACTCAGTGGATCATAAATCAGGAGCAGGATTTTCTCGGGCCCACGAGGGAAAATGAATGACAAACGTGCCGTTACTCCTCATGTGAACTGTGTGCTTGCATCATCTCCATATGTCTCTGACATCTCAACACATCTTACAGTTATTAGGGTAAAAGCTCTCAAATGTGTATCTGCTGGGGGGGTCCTGAGGAACGTTCCAATGATTTGCAATGAGTGTTGAATGTTAATAGAAGGCCAACGGAGCCTCTGGCTCAGTCATGGCAACCCGTGTGTGTGTGTGTGTGTGTGTGTGTGTGTGTGTGTGTGTGTGTGTGTGTGTGTGCTTTTGCATGGCTTGAGTTCAATACTGTGTGTCCATTTCATACACATGTACATTTTTTGAAATAAAAACCTTATTGTCGAGTTCAGTCTCAAAGGAAAGGGGAAAAAACAGAAAAATATAAATATGAAGATGACTTTTCAATTTAATGACAAGTAGCACATTTTAAAGCCTCACATATTCAACGCCACTTCAGTTCACTGCATGCCAACATCGATTGGGAATTTCAATAACTTCCCAAAACGAGGTGGTTACTTGGAAAAGTCAGAAAAACCAGACACAGTTGTTCCAAAAAAAAAATTACAAGTTCTTTAAAAAAAATTCTTCTCTCCAGAATATGACAAACTATAAAAGGAATAGAATCAGACGTACTGTGTTCCACGCTGTTGAACTAAACAGGACATAAACACAGTCGTCCCCTGAAATTAAAATGTGTTTTTTAATGTCTCACTGGGTGATTGTTTTGAGATACAAGACGGATATTTTTAAGCCATTTTAATAAAATCAAACTTGTCGTTTCACATATAGTTCGCCCTCGGTCTTTGCGGTCAATGCGTTCCAGGAACCACATGCGGTTGAGGAATCCGCGATCGAGATCTATTTATCTTCATTTACGGTAATGTAAACGTTTCTGAACCCCCCCCCCCATACTGACATTAAACCACCTTCTATCTGTATTACCTTTAAAACACTCTGATAAACTGTTTAAAGCACTTTTGTGTGTCACGTAAGTCCAACTCACAGAACGAGCGCACTTCCGGATGCCGTTAGCCAATAGAATGCGCGTACGGTATCAGGTGACTGCCGAGCAAAAATCCGCAAAATCGCTCGAGGGCCACTGCATACAGTCTCTCATTTCCCTTGTTTCTCATGTAATAATAATCTAATCCGTCCTGTTAGAATACTTGAGCTTCTTAACTAAACTCAGCTTTGGTTCTCACCCATCTGACTGAACTTACTGTTCTTTCTCATTTTTTAGCTTTTGTTCAGTGATTATATTCATAAGGCTGACCTTATGACCGTATACATATAATAACTGTTGTGTTATGTAAAGCTATTCCACTTGCAGTTGTAGTAGATATTGGCTTAATACCTAACACTTCATAAATTTAACTTCTTACAAAGTTCCAGTTCTTTACAACAAAGACCATCAGAAAGACCACTGTAAATTATTATACCTTTATTTGTAGACTTGATTGAACTGATTTCAGTTTGTGAGACATTACACACAATACTCATTGTTGGAAATGATTGGCCTGTGTTCTCAGTGCTATAGGAGTCGATTTTTTTGCCATTATCGTGTTGATGTGAGACATTTACAGTAAATCCGGCTGAGCTGAGGTCTGTGCGTGTGTGAGAGCGAGTGATTGGGGGACTTCATGTGTGTCCATGCGTATAATATGGCTCTTTGCAGGAACACAGTAAAAAATGTGGCTCTTGTTCTTTGACTGGTTGGCCACCACGTGTAGCTGTTTGCATCAAGCAGAGATGGAGAAAAAAAGCTGCAGGGAATCCGGTCTGCTCACTTCCTTCAAATTCGGCACTTACTATGTATCTATTGTAAATGCCAAAAAGCAGTAGTTATGCAATGTTTAATAAAGCAAAAGTAATTATTAAAACCAACCTTTTATCCATACCTACTTCAAAAGTTCATTCTTCCTCACTACAAACCCTTCATCCAGGTTCATCGAACTCTTACATCAGGAAGAGATGAAAATGGTAACGTAAGCCATTTCTCACAATGTAATAGAATACATTAAAAAAAAAGATCCTGGATCCATCCCTTCACCCCCCAGGCTCCCCTTTATTCACACTATTATTGTCACTCCTGTGGTGATGTGCTGAATGACGGTCTTTCATTTCACATTACAATTTCATGGTGATAGATGGAGCATATCATTTTCCCCAGCAAACCCTTGATGGCAGTTAAAGTTATATTAGTCTGTCATTCCACCCAGTAATGAAGCCTGGGGGCGCTGCTATGTACTGCTGACCTAGTCTAGTGTCCTGGTGGCACCAGTCAGAACATATTAGTACATTCTATTGTTTTTTTACTGCCATCCTAACATGGGCGACATTTTTCAAATGCCACTAATGCACTGGCAAGCTTTCTAAATATACCCACCCCACCCCCATTTGTAGTGAAGAAGGGGTTGGCATGGATACCCTGACAGGCTGTTGAATCTCAAATGCCACCCGACTTCCTTCATTTCACTTCCGCCACACACACGTATGGGACTGCAGACCATGCAGGTTCTCAGTCCACACATCTAGAACAGACATGGGTTTGCACTTAGAGTAGAAGGCTAACCCAGCAGGTCTTTATTCCCCTGGGGCTTATAATGGGTCAGGATCCACTTCAACTGTATTTGTAAAACTAAAGCAAGAGAATAGGTAAATTTTTCCTTCACTTTTGACACATCAGAACCTTCTGTTCTCAAAGGTGAATCCTTTAATCGAACCTCTGGACTGTCAGTGTTCGCTCGAAATCTCAATGCTTCAGTTTGATTAGTTGCCAAGATGCTGGAGTCCAGGATCTTCTCTGTTAGAAACTGATTCTATCTTTTTATTGCCAAAGGAAATTAAAGTTATGAGCTCACTGACCATCCAATAAACCTCACCTTCACCTTAAACTTCTGTGTGTGAAACTTTAAAAGACAAAGGAAATCTGATCTTAATAGAAAATGAACTGTTCAAAGCGGATCAAAGATGGTCTCCAATGGCGACCTCATAAATCAAGAAATTGATGACCGGTGTCAGACCGGCTGCTTCAGTTTCTGTCTTTTTTGTTTCAAAATGAACTGAATTGAAAACAAATGTTGATAGAATACTGATGTAGCCTGTGATGTTTAACTGGGACGTGTTTGGCTATCTGTTTGGCTTTAGGAATAAATGCAGAGCAGCTGTTTCTCCTGCTGCTGTGGGTTCAGTGAATGTCTCAAGAACTCCTTGCTGAGGTTTCTGGGCTGTCCTCCGTCTGAGGTCCGTCATGTTACAAATGCACGACAGACTTTCTGTGATGTGAGACTGGCTGTGATGACGACAACATCGCTCCACATCTGCTTGTTTTTCAGCAGCAAGAACGCTCGTGTGTTACAGTTTTAATTTAGTTCTCTCTTTTGTATGTTATGATTTTCCTTCACATTTCCTGTTTTTGTTCTCTTCACGCCTTTGTGATTTTTTTCCTGATGACTGCAGTTTTACCTGTCCCTGATCAACGCTGTCCCTCACTGGAGGATTACATATCTCCTGGGATCTCCCAGAAGGACTACATTGTTTACCTTCTGGATTTATATCTGTTCTTTGGTCTAGACAACAAGTTGTAGCAAGATTTTTGAATGTACAATCAAATTTAATTACATTTTTTCTTACAAGTTTATCCAAAAAATCTTTCGTGGACTCCACGTTCGTATTCGCTCTGTGTCTGCATTTGGGTCCTTCACTCCGATGTTAACATAATACAGACACGCAGCTAAAACAAGAGCAGCACAATTCTAAATAAATGCTAATACGTGCATGATTTCCAATTATGCAGCAACAAACAACTTTTCATGAGCATTAATTTCTCAGCTGTTCCTATGTTGTCTATAGCTTCCTGCCACTGCCCTCTAGTGGCCCAACAATGACAATTTATGTTGCTTTCACTATTCTCTCCTGGTATAAATATGTTTTTCATCTTCCTTGTCAGAGCTGATGTGGCTGTTTAAGAGGAACATGTTCAAGTTCCTTGCTTGATTCAAAATGAAAAATACTTTTGATATGTCAAGAGTCAATTTGGAGCCACGAGAAACGTTACTTCACATATGAAACACTGTGAAACTGGGACACACATGTTTATGTTCCCTGAATTTCCCATGCTCTGGTCGCTAAGGTCCTTCATCTGTGCATCGTCAATGCCCTTCAAACAAGCTGGCCAGACCTCAGCTGTACAAATAATGGGAAGCGTGTTCCATGCTGGGATGATTTGTTTGAGCTGCCATGTTTGCTGTGTGACACCTGTATGGAGAGAGATAAGGGTCAGAAGAGGAGAGCTCAGGTTTTGATTGTACGAAGGGTGCTTGTTTCCTGGTTGTGAACTCTTTAACACGTCTGGTTCTCATTTAATGATGGAAGTAGATGATGTATCACTAATGAGAAAAGTTTAAATAAAATTGTCTGAATATTAAATGATGCTTTTAGGGCAAGCCAGCCCCGCTTTATTGGCAAAGCATGAAACAGACAGGCCGCATTTGGCTTTGAAAATAAATCATCCCTCCCAGCCACAGCGATAAGGCCAGATTGTGGATTGGTGGCTGCACACAGATGATTGTGTGTAAATTGGGCTACGGTTTAAATGAGATAATATGAGACCGGGGCTGAGTTGCAAATGTCACTTTAATTGAGCCAGATAATAGTATCAGGGGTTGCAATGAGAGGTCAGGAAGATGAGGCTGGATGATAATGGCTATCTATAGAAGCATGGCCAGATCTTTGCTGTACCCTTTTGCACAGAGATGGACTATAGGAGACAAGAAATAAAGCAGACATGAGTGTATATAATAGAGCTAGTGCACGGTATGTTCTTCATTTTTTCAGTTCTGTGTTAAAATAATCTGCAGGTACATTGATGTCACAGAAATAAATAGACTGGTATTGACTGCATGGGGGGAACGCCCATTATTCTGCACATGATGCAGGAAGATGGGCCGGACACGGCATCGTATGATCTCTAACACCCATCGCTGGTTGTAAACCACCTCAGTGCTAGATTTCCTCAGGTCAAACTGGCCTCTTTTGTCTCATAGGCTATGTTCATGAGCACAGAACATTTAGTGATCATTTCAGCGACAAGCAATAAATCTATAAGTGCTAGAGTTCAGGCACAGCAGCTGGAGGACATCAGTGGGAAAACCAGGAAAAGAAAATGCCTATAAAACTTTAAATCGCTCTAGCAGTGTCTGTCTGATATGAAATCTTGAAATCATTAGCTCTAAAAGCTGGAGACTGATTGATGAGTTGGTTGAAGTTGATTTTTTTTTTTTTCAGCTTAAATAAATACATTTTGGGGTTAATTTTAAAAAAAATGATCCAATTTTAAAGCAAAACTTCATGATGTCTGTTTGTTTTATTTCTATTCCGTGGGTTGTTAGAAATTAGGGCAACATGACCGCTGAATCTAAAAAGGTTAAGAGGATATTTTTAACTTTAGCTCAGCTCTAATACTGAGTATTGACAGACAAGACAGCAGCATGAGGCCATCTTGAGATATTATTTTAGGATTGAATTTATCAAAGAGGGGCAAAGGACAGCGATTTTGGATCCACATTGACAGGAAGATTTTGAAATAAATTTTTTTAGAACAAACCAACATCAGCAACAAGCAAAGATAATCACTTCATTATGTCACTAAATGATGGTGTTTTTATGCGTTACTAAATTCCAGGCAGCATAAGCCAATTTAACTTTCTAGAAAATTAGCCACAAGTAAACACATGTTTATCCCAAGTAAACAAAGGACTTACAGTTAGCTCGTGGTGTTTACTGCAGGGTGGGGCTTTCTCAGGTTCTTGTGCATTTCCTGTCTTTTCTTGACAGGAATCAACCTCATTTGGAAACGACAGTCTCAAAAACAACGATAGACTCGAGGGCACCTGACAAGGGAGTTAAAAACACATTTCCAAACCTTTAGTTCCCCAAAGACAGGAGGAGGATTGTGTTATTGTCATGGATACACTGCTAATTTCACAATCTGACTCCCCTCTCCTGTCCGGTATCATCACTGAGGCTCCATGTAGAAATGCTTGTTCTTATGTAACTCTAATGTCAGCCAGTGCTAATAAATCAGGATCCTGGTGATTTCATTCAGTCCTGCCAGCTTTCCCCTCACAGCACAGCCTTGAAACTGTCCAGCCGAGGCCGCCGGGGGTGAGACTACATTTATTGTTGAAAGCGGGGTGTCCTAAAGGGAAGAGGGGTGAAAGTGAACCAAATACAGTCATGAACAATCATCAAGGTGTGTGCCTTCTTTTCTCTTCCTAAGCCAGTTTCCTTTCTGGAACAATTGTTCCTGGGGTATCTGGGCTCAGGGGAACAACACTTTTGATTTCTACGTGCGTTGGATTAAATTATTCATCTTTTTTTTAATATAAAAGTAAATTCCTGCTGAAATCACACTGATTTAAGTCAAAGCATTTAAGTTAAAGCTAGTCTTGATCAGACTAACTGTCCAATGATTTACTTGTTTGTTTAAAACCAAAAAAAAACCCCAAAATTAATCATACTGGCAGGAAAATGTCATTCCAGTTCTTTCACTGGAGTTTGCTGATGCTCTGTGTGGGAGACGGGCATGAATGAATAAAGACCAGCATCCTGCAGTCGCTGGACCGTTAGGCCGCTGTGGTGTTTCTGCCTGCAGACTGGTCTCTGTGGAATAGAGAGCCCATCTGAGAACGCAGTCTGACATCCTCAGGGGCTACAACTGCTGAATGAAGAAGAGCCGAGTATTCCGGGCCTGATTCCTCTGTCGCTCAATAAGAGAATCACAAGACGTATTAGTTAAAAATACATTCCACTGTTTTTGCAGGGATAGAGCAACTTACAATACTAACTAGTGCAGTACTTAAACACCCCGTCCCAGCTCCAGCATACACTTACGAACATTAAAACTGTCGTATTCCTCATACTCATGATTTTCACATCCACAACCACTCAGGAACTCAAGAGGCTGCATTTAAAGACATCACAGCTGTGGCACAAGGCACAATGCATTTACAAGTGTTCTTCAACTGCAGCCCACAAATGTGGACATTTTTGGGTTGTTTTTTTTTTTTTTTTTTTGCCAGGCCATGGAGGGTCTACTCCAACCATCCTTCAACACCCACTCCATCCAAAGTCTCGTTGTGTATCAGGATGTTTAGAATCCTCTTTCCACAGACGGTGTGTCCTTGCTTTGCGGCTGAGGACTGAAGGGCATTACTGCTTCCGCTGCTACTACAGGTTTAACTGGTTCATACGTCACTAATACCACTACCATTACTACTACTACTATCATTAGAGGTTTTACTACAGCCAACTTTAGTGCTACACATCAGCTTTTACTACGACTATATCTGCTTTCACTACAGCCACTTTCTCCTTGGTAGACGGCGTCCTTCAAAGGATGCTGCAGTTATCACTTCCTCCCTGCATTACCCCGGTAATACAAACACCTTGAACAGTGTTTACCTTACTTAATAAAATATTCATCCATATACAGATGCAAATTTGACACTAGGACATGAAGGTAGTTGGTGTGAGAGAAGAGGATGCAGAAGACAGGGTTAGATGGAGGACACTGATTGGCTGTGGAGACCCCTGAAGGGAAAAGCTCAAAGGAGGAGAAGAAGAAGATCTACAATGATGTGGACAAGTTGGTTCAGTATGGACTATTGTGACATTACCTCCATGGTGGATATGATTTTGAGCATTTTGTTCATCTTTAAAAACTTTAAAGCAAAGCAGGCAAAAAAGAGTGGTGTGAAAAGGTCAGCAATACTGTGTCATTGGTCATACTGTCAGTTCTACTCCCCTCTTGATCACGCAGCATTAACTTCCTGTATGGCCCACTCTGTGGGGAGCTTCAAGTCCAGTTGACTTTTCCATCTTCAGTCCGTCTCTAAAGATAACAGGGAGGAGCTCTGTATGCCGGTTATCGCCTCTGCTGCTAAAGAATATTCATAAACATCATCATCACGCCGAGCACGCTGCTGATCTTCATTAGAAGTTCACCGCCGTGAAATTCCACTGTGGCGTTACTGCCATTCACGCCGGTAATCCTCACAGTAATCTGCCTGACGGCGTCATCATCAGTACGTAATCAAAGAGAGAGTGACCCCCACGGGCCCGACTCCACCGGTAAACAAGGTTTTACTCTGCAGCGACACAAAAATACCACAAAAAAAAAATAAAAAAAGAAATAAAAAAAGAGGTGGCATCACATTTCAAAAGAGCTGCAGGAAATTCTTAGAGTCTCAAAACCATCACACTGGGTCTTGTCTTATTTTTGCGCTCATAAACCCAGAGAAGCACTCACATCAAATTAAACATTTCAACCTATGTTGTTCCTCATTTCAGAATGAGCTTCAGCTCCATACGGTTGAATAATTCAGTTGACTCCAAACAACAATGTGAACACGAGCTAATCTCCAGCTTTACATAAGCGCCCTTGTGTTTTGTGCGTTCCATCTTCAGCACACCACCAGAGGGTTTCCTTTAATTCTGCTGTAATGACTTTGAAGGACGTAGCTCAGTATACATCATGAATTGTACATTTTACCACAGACTCTTTTATGCAGTGACGGCTTCATGTAAACCTAATATTTCCTTGAGGCTATAATGTTTATTGATTTGCTGTGATGTTTTCCAGCAGCTGCTCTTAAGAAGAAGCTTGTTATCCTAATGACGGCAGCGATCTATAGATCAGAAGATGTCTGCTGTGGGTCGAGGAAATCTCTCTATGACTTGGATAAAATGAGGATCGTGCAGAAAAGCCTCATCACTTCAAATGCTCACTGTTTGTTAGACTTCTATACAAAAAAAATCATGTTAAAAAATAATATTGCAGACCTGGACAGAGGGTTAAAATTTAAATTAACAGTGCAATTAAAAAGCTTTCATGCACTAGAAAGGCATAATAAATTCACCACTAATCAAGAACAAGGTAAAAAAAAACAACAACACTTAATTTCATTAATTTCTCTTACATTTCTTCCACAAAATGAAATTCTGTACATCTTTCCTTCTCGACAGACCACGTACACCATGCAGCATTAATTTGCTCCCTCCCCAACCCAAAGGCCTCACAGGAACAGCCATGGCAATAGTTCAACCAACACATGCGAAAGGGTCATTAACTTATCCTTGTGACCTCAAACTCTGCTTTCGGCTGTCAAGGCTTTCAGGTGCTGACAATTTTACATTCATTTTGTAATTCGTTCTTCATTTTTAGAAAACATTTGAGAACAGCTGTGTCTAAAACCTGCCAATTTCAGCACTCACGACCTAAGTGTAATACTCCAGTTACTGTAGTGTACTACATCAGAAATTAACTGATGTTTCTCTCATGGGAAACACATGCAAATCCATCTTTTTCAAAGCAGCATAAGGATACCTAAAATCATGCCCCAATATGGTTTTAGAGTTTTTCCCCCCTACTGTGGGAATCTTCTGGGGTAACATCTGGATATAATTTCATGGAGGTTGATTTTGAAGGCCTGCCTTCCCAGATGGTGATGAAGAGCAAAGTTTCTGGTAAAGAATTAAACCCTTGAGACACTAGAGGCAGTGTAGTTGTCCTTCTTAAATGGAAACCACCCAAGAAATGTAATCGTTCATTTAGAATTTCAGCTGGTTGTGCAGAAAGTTATGCAAGAAGATATTTAAAGAATAGGCCTTATGTGTGTGTGGCAAGGTGATGATAAAGCTAGTAGAACATTAACTTAGCTTACCACAAAGACTTAGCTTACCTTTGGAACAGCACCGTCAAATATGACCATTTTTTTGAATCAAGATAAAAATGCATGTTATTTCTTTGCATTTTAAATATTTCCAAGAAGCAGCTTTGGTACCTTGACTTATGACTCTACTGACTTATGAGTTTTCTGAGGTACAAACAATCGCTCAGTCAGTTTTTTGCTTTGAGTTTTAAGCCAAAATCGAACTTAGGAGCAGATGAAAATGAGGGAAAGTGTGGCTAAAAGGCATAAATCAGCAAAGATTTATTTATTGCTACATTTAAAAAAAAATGTAGCAAATGTAGTGATAAAGTATAAGATTTAGAGTGTAGCGAGTAAGTTTGGTGAAGCAATTAAGCAACAGAGTTTGTGATAAATGAAAGTAAACAAAAAAGCAAAGAAACAAACTCCTTCAAACTCCTCCACCCTCTTCTTTCACCGGCATCTTCTGTTAGCTCAAGCTGTCTAATTTGCATGATAAATGCACTTTATAAAAAAGAAAACAGGTAACAAAAAATTGTGGTGGTTTTGGGGGTTGCTGGAACATTTATTTATGACATTTCAATTCTTTTCAATGAGGAAAATTGATTTGATATTTGAGCAAACAGAGTCATGAGTTCAGTCACGGAATTAATTACACTCCTAAATCATGATTTCATTGTACAGTTAAATTAGGTTGTGTCATTGTCTTGCTGTTTATACATTAACACTGGAATTGAGCGGAGGATAGGCCGCCAGACGGAAGACGATCACCTAATGGAAGGGACAGTCGATAAGATAAAGTTCTGCAAACCGATTAATGTGAACAACCGTCCCCTCCGTGGAGGATCTGATGTTTTCATTATTAGTTCCTCTGACTCTAAGAGGATCACACAAAATTTATTGGTTGCGTTTCTACAAAAACATGGTGGAAGAATGAGGCCCCAGGCTGGGAGGAGATCATTTCATCTTGGTGCAGATTCAGATGAAGCATGAATCCAAGAGCTTTACTAAACGTTGTGAAATGAGGCATTTTTTCCCCCCTCATGATATAAACCACAAATCTTTGTGGAAGGGTGGGTCATGTCCCAAGAAAACTTGGATTGCTCCAGATTAGCAGAACTATGTACGATGAGTGTCATCCTTTTTAATTAATGCGATGGAATAATTCTTTAATTAACATTTGATTTGAGTCATTGTCCAGCGTGATCCAGACATGGTGGACTTCTAATAAGTCCCTGTGACTGTACCTTACCCTCTGACCCACTGGAAAAGCAACCTTGAGTTCCTTGTTTTCCTGGTGTATAAATAAGACTTGCTTTTACTGTATGTGAGACTAGCTCCGGGAAGTCGCTACCCCTGACCCAGACATATCCCCGCAAGTAAGACTACGCTGTTGTTTCGTCAGGGAGGTCCTTGAGTCAACTTGATTTAAGGTGGATAAAGCTATTTTATTTCCTGGCAATAATTTTAGAGAATAAGGATGTGTTGTCATTGCCTATTAGACAGAACATTCCCAAGACAGTCGGCAGACCGTTGGCACCATGGCCTCATTCCTCTATTGATTCCTTCCCTTCCTTTTCCTTCTGTCTCCCAGCTATTGTCGTTAGCTACATACAGCATATCATCAACGCAATCTTGTCTACTCACGTTGAAAGAGGAAGATACGCTAAAGCTCAGTCTGGTGATGAGTCTTTCAAGTGCAAAAAACTGCGTGAGCGTTTCCCTGTGTTCTCTAAAGTGTGGGGGTTCAGCGGCCCAACCCCATTTCCCATTTTAAAAACAGGCACACCCAAAGTTTCTCTCCGATCGACTTGCTCACTTCACAACTAAATTTACTCCACAGGTTCCCCTTATTTTTCTGCTGGTTAGGGTCAAACCTGGTCATTTGTAAGTGTTGGCTTCAATTCTGGGACAAACTTTACATGATTACGTCAGCAACAACACGACAGACAACAGGGTTTCTTCACTAACTGTTAAATTATTTTGATATAAATGTGATCCAGATTCAAAGATAGGTTTTCATGGTCCAGGAGTCACATTATCATAGACAAACTATGGTGGGATTGTTGCTTTTAAGGCAAATAACATAGTTGGAGACCTCAGCTGTCTTGGTGGAGGTTTATGAGCACTGTTTAGTTTATATTTAAAATTCCGGCGTCGCATTTTTAAGTTAACAGACTGTAACTCAACCTCTTGGTTTGCAAAAAGAATGTCAGTGCAGCTTTGGTTTAAGGCGCGGCTTAGTGTTGTTGTTTTCCTTGTTTTTAGTGTCATTTTTTTAATCGAGCTAGGACAGGATCTGATCGTTGGTAACCTCCTCCTTGCAGTCTGACTTAGCAAGAGACTCATTTCTATACCTGTTCCATTTATATAACTAATTTCTAAAAATTAAGAAAGTAGTTTGCTTCAACTACAGCGCAGAAAAAAAACTTGTTCCTGACAACCTTCTCATTGTCTGTTTTTAGTCTTTTTTTTTTTCCACTTCAAGACTGATATATATTTTAGGACTTCTCTGTTCCAAAACATTCCAGTTGACATCTGTGTTTTGAGCAGGAGTGGATGCACCTGGTGTGCAGCATTTATCTCAGGAAGCTTCTTGCAGATATTAACAACTGGGCAGCGCCACATTTACACAGCGAGAGGCTGATTTCCTCTGAGATACTTCCTCCAACTTTGGAACGATCTTCCTCTGGGAAAATCATTGTCTATTTTTGACATCATTAATCAAAATACGATATCAAAGTTGGCTGAAAAGTAGACGGACTAATGGAACCCTAGTGACGCATAAATATAAATGTCATTTATTATTTATATCACTGGCAATTCAATCTAATGTAAATAGTGTCAAAACAATGTCTGACCCACATTAAGTATGATGTATAAAGAAAACAAAGTTGCAAGAGTAATTTGATGTCACTGCATCAATATTAATGTGAGTCAGGTGTTCCCATCTGGAGAATACTCAACTCGTTGGTCGCAGGTCACAGCTCAACAATAGGACAATAATCTCAAATACAGAGAAAAGAATGACTCAAGACTAACAAGTAATGAGCAGGAGGAGAGTAGACACTAAAAAAGATTCCAGCAGGATAACAGTGAAACAGATTTATGGATCTTTATGATTCTTGGTGTGACGGCTGGGTGTAAGACAAGCAAGACTCCAGTTAATTCTACTGTGGATCTGGATGAGGAGGCAAAATCAGGCACATAAAACACTGACGGATTTCTGTGAAATTGAGTGTTGAGGTGAAACATCTCCTTTGGAAATGTTATTAATGAATGCTGAACAAGAATACCTTATATAAAACTATAAAACTAATAATTCTAAGTTGGACACTCAAAGAGTCGTATTGCCAGTCAGATGAGAATAAAACTACCTTTGCAGTGTTGCATGTAAGTGTATTGACAGCTGTGAAGGCTCAGTCACCTTGAATCAATTCTGCAAGATTTTGCAACAACCAGAAGAGCTGTGCAGACTTTGGAAAGACGCACATTTCCATCCGGCTGTTTTTCATGAACATTTTCGATTTGATGTTTGCTTGGGAAGTGTCAGCTCAGCGTGAGATCATACGTCTCAGTCCAAAAGCATTAACAACAGATATAAGAGGCTGATTTTGCTTGTTAACATAAGTGTACACTGACAGCACAGAGTTAACAGATGAATAATATTTCTGTTTATTCTTTGTTCTGGACAAACCCAAGTGGAGGGTGCGTGCATACAGCCTCCTCATACACCCTTTAATGACCCAATTTACATCAGATCAAATACATAATCACCACTATACTTTTTCTGTTTGTGATTACTGCATGGCACAGAGTGGAAAATGGCTTAAATGATTAATATTTGATTAAAATGTATCATTTTGCTTTGTTTTTTCCTACATTTTTTTTAATCCTTAAAATTCTAATGTAAACTTGCCGTGTGACTACGCAAGGCTTGAAATATCAGCAGTAGTGCTACAAACAAATGATGACGCAACGGCCTCAAAGTGGATGGCAGCGAGGAATAATGAAGCATGATGCTGTTCAGTTGAAGCCAAGAAGCATCGCATGAGATGTACACGAGAGACAGATGAGATGATGAGAAAACGCCCCGTGTTGTGCAAACGGAGTCAAACTCGTCTTTATTCCCCTGGAGACACGACACAAATGTGGAGCTTCTGAAACTAAAGGCATCGGTTTTCATTAAGGAAATACTGACACTAAGTGAACATTGGTGGGAGCCATAGAAAGGAAATTCAAACATTGATTACATTTAGTTTCCTAATAGCTGCTGTGAAGACAGACATATGGGGAGAGGGGGCAGTGCAATTAGATGAAGCCACCACCCCGTCAAATTTCTCTATCGCTCTCAGGATTGTTCTTAAGAGGAAGGTGCGTAAATTTGTCCGGTGAACGCAAACAAAAATGACACTCAGCTTAGAGCTGGACACATAGGAACACGTTATGCAATACGCTCTCACAGGAAGTCGCTTCTCATCTAATCAACAGAGAATTCCTGCAAAAGAAAAATGACCAGAGACCAGCATGCCGTCACTTCCAGAAAGCTTTTCTGCATTTCAGTGTTGCACATAATTACATTCATGTTTCTGGCATTTGTGCACTCTTATTACTTTACATTAATTGAATTAAATCTTTCCTATCCGTAATCTTCAAATCAGTACATTTACCTAAACAAATTAGGTTAGGTTTCAGCAACAAAACTTTCTAGATTGTGTTTTAGGAAAAGATCACAGTTTGTGTTCAAATACATGTAGTTAAAGTGATGCTGTGTATGTAATGTAATGTAAAATTACTCTGTTGACTCCTGATCTCACACAGGATACAGACGGTGGTCTCCCGAGTGAAAGTCCTGTGTTTATTTGACCCGTCCACCTCAATCTTCCCCCTAAGCGCAGACATTTTTGCTGCATCAGCTGACTTCCTCCCCTGCTTGAATGTAAATGTTCATACTCAGCTTTCCATGGAACCATTTTCATGGTGAGAACTGGCTCTGTTTACTCTATTCTGAGCAACATGTTTCCTTAATTTCTCTTGTCATCATGCAATAGCTGCACCAAAAAAATGACAATGGAAAAGAAAACAGTGATCACTCATGTAGGGGTTTGCATTCAGCATCAGTTTTAATGTCTTTACGCAGTGGATAATTTAATATGCTTATGCGTTTATTGACAAGGTATCTTAAGTAGAAAAATAAATTTAACATATATATTATATAAATGTGAAGACCTGCCCTTGAAATGAACAGATGACCACACACGATAGAGCGACAAACTATTTATCTTTATTTACAGTAATTTAAACGTTCCTGAACCCTCCCCATACCGATATTATCTGTATTACCTTTTCCCACGCTCTGATAGTTTAAAGCACTTTTGTGTCTCACAGAAGTCCGAGACTCGCAGAACGTAGAACACTTCCGGATGCCGTCAGCCAATAGAATGCGCATACTGAATCACATGACTGCCAAAAATCTGCGATAGGGTGAAGTTGCAAAAGTTGATGTGCAAATGCGTGAGGGCGCATTGTGTTTTAATTTTTGCTTAAGTATCAGATGTGAGTAAAGGTCCTATCGCAAGTGGACTGTTTGCGATTTAGGATTGTTAGATGTGAACTAGTCTTTGACACAGTATTGATCTGTAAGCTGTGGAGGGTTATCTATCACTTCTTCTAATTATACTTTACCAATCAGAGGAATAAAATAACACCTACATTAACAAACCAAAGTAATACTAAACAGTATTACTGTTATACTGACCCCTACCTCACCCATTACTACCCAGCCTCTGCATATTCACTAATGTCATCTCATCTGGCTCAGTAGAGTCATCAGCCACCACCACCACCATCATCACCAGTGTCTGAACTCCTATGAGGGATTTATCTCACAGCTGCGCTGTCACTTCTGGGCTTTATTCAGAAAATACTTTGACCCAAATTCTTAATTCACAGAAAAAAAAAAGAATCTTATATAAGCAAGAATACACCTACCACCTAACAGACCTTTAAACTCTCGTTGCCCTTAAACAAACCATAAGTTCAGGGAAACACAGAGGAGGTCAGTGTTCTATGAAAAGGAGAGAACAGTGCTTGCCCAGTTTGTTTCACATCTGAATTAAGGACACAAGATCTTTTTCAACACATGTAGGAAGTTTCCACAGGCTTTCCCCATGCAGGCACACCACTTAGGCTGTTAATTCCCTTTAGCACCACTGCAAACTCCCATTTCCTCTCAACAGTCACTATGAGTTTGTTTAAGAGGTTGGGTTGGCTTGCTGTATTTTGCTTCACAGGACACTCCAATAACACTTGACAAGCACTTTGGGTTGCGGTTAATCTCTGAGATAAATATGGCAAAACGTCCTAGAGTCTGACTGAATGGAAGATATCGGAGCATTTTGTTGAGCTGAGTGTGAGAGGGGATCTGTGTGGAACAGAAAATTACTGAAACACATTTTTTGGACAGTGCAGTAAGTGCTTTACAATTTAAAGATTCAGAAGAGGACTTTGAGAGCATGTTGCATGGTTTTCTACCCCCTGTATCTCGTTATCACTGTATAAGACATGTTGCCTGATAGAGTAAACTGGTTTAAAAGTGGTTTTGGCCCCAGCACAGATGTGACCTCAGCATGATGTCCTTATTTTCAAGTCTCAGTGTCTCTTAGTTTTTCTTAGCTCCACCTCATCCTTCCTGGCCACTATACCAAAGGCCTTGAGGACATAAACAATCCTCATCTTCACTCACCACACCTTCATTTCACAGCCAAGTGTTTTCATCCTTCAAGAGCCTCTTTTCTCCTCACTGCATTTACTTATATAAATAAGTAAATGCATATAATGTGAGTATTTACATTATCCCTCTCATGTGAAAATAAGTGAAAACAGACAACTATGTAGTGCACACAGAAGTCTGACAGGTCATATTTGTTTTGTTTGTTCTATTCTGAAAAGGTAAAAATATGAAAATATCAAACGATCTGCTTTCACACTGTTTTTGCTGACCAACCATTCACCCGCTCCTCCTGAGTCCCACCCCAGACACATTTGGCAGATAATGCACACGCGTGTCATCCGAATCCACATGTGCACAAATCATCCACAGTGCACCTGCATGGACACGTTTACAATTCACAACAAATATCATGAGACATTTAAGCTGTAACTCTAAAAAAAACAAACAAAGATAAACTTGACAAGGTGAAGGAAACCCTCCATGACCAACATATCAACCTTTAACTTTTAAAAAATATTTTCCGACAGCTTTGATGGAGCTCGGGATTTTTCAGGAGGTCGTCTGCATTACTCCGAATTATTTTCCACTATGAACTTGGGCTGAGTGTGTGACCTTTTGAACGTGTAGAGGAGAACAATGCCTAACATAACATCCTGAACGATCCATAGTAAATGTAGACAAAAAACTAAACTAGTGATCAATTGCGTAGTCAATAGTCGGCACAGACAGGCCTCAAAACAGTTGAACTATTCTTCCTGTTTAAATGTTATGGCTGCCGTTTCAGAAACTCAACAATGAAAGTCTGAATTTCCAATGCAAACTTGACAATGCACATCCACTGACACAAACACTAGAATCAATTAAGGACCTGACTTTGTGTTTTGTGCATGAGCACAGTGTGGAGGCGGCTCCACTATTCCTGAAACCCATCAAAGCCTGTGGAGTGCTTGAAATTGTGGGTTTCTTTTTCCATCATACAATAGCGTGAGAGCCAGTTGTATTTTCTGTGAGTTGACTGTCGCTTTAAGTGGGCTCACAGGTCATGTTAGTCATTGTTATGATGAGTCATTTATGCGGCTGTAATGAAACTGACGTGACAAGTACTCTGCCTCAGATGTGGAATTTATTTTCTGCGGACACTACAGTAAATACACATTTCAGTGAGAAAACCCAGCATTTGAAAATGTGTATTATTACAGACTGAATTTGGCGTCGGGGGTGTGACTTCAACACTCATGGCAGATGTGTTTGTGTGGAGATGTTGAGGAGCAGCGACCCTTTAAAGTCAGCCCACAGGTGGAGGCGGGGGAGGAAGGTGCAGCGGCGCCGACAGGCAGGGGGAGGGACTTGAGATGGTGTATTTGATGACGACTCAAGACAACGATGCACTTTGTGTGTGTGTGTGTGTGTTTCTGAGCTACCTCACAGGCTTTCTTCTAATTCTGATTTAGTTCCAGAATTTAGGGGCTTCAAAAAATGTTGGGGCGGCCGTGGCTCATTCCCCCCCTAATTTAGGGCGCACCCCAAATCAAGATCCATTACTCTGCCATAGCAGAGATAATTTGGACCCAAAGCTAAAGCTGATTCTTGTCTGACATATAAAATGATAAGGAACGGTCAGTCTGTCCTCTTGATTCAAATCCTGGTGGCCTTCCCGTTCCTAACATCAACATTAATTCAATGTCATTTCCTTAATTGTATTTAATTATGAGCAATGGGCAAAAGAGGGAGAGGAACTTTGTAAACAGCCCCTCCTGTTTACAGACATTTCTTATCAGGGATGTGCAGGAACAAAACATCTTCTTTGTTTGGTTTGGGACCTAAAAAGGAATAAAAAGGGGATTGTAGTTCCCTCAACTGGTTTGTACAGATGGTAAACCATCAGCTCTGCTGGAGTAAACACATTTATTATTTGAAATTTGTTTATATTGTTTTTGTAATGTTTTATGACCAGAAGCAGCCGTAGTAACACTGAGAATTTCTCCTTCTCTTTGTTTCTCTGCTTGAATTTCTGTTCCAGTGCTGGAGTCATGTGATCATAATCTACAATAACAAGACTTATTTTCTGAAAAACGGTTTCCAGATAGCTAACAAGATAAGAAGAAACACAAAACATAACTTCCACATGTAATTTTTTTCAGAATTTTCATGATCTTCCCTTTGAAGACTTTTAATTTATTGGGACTGTAAAAACTAAAATAAAATTGTATGATGTGCAAGCATCACCATTAGACTCTTAGACCACATTGTAAATGGACTGTTTAAGGAGTGAAACCCCCCCAGCCTATTTTACTTTACATTAAAGCACCTCCATAACAGGCAAGCATGTAAGCTTTAGTGCTCTTACATGGTTATCAGGAGCATGCAGCACACACTTTACTGCCTGCTAAGGCGCTCTCTGATGCCTCTTGTTTACTCTGCTGTGCTGCTGCCACTGTCTGCTGTCGAGTGCTCAGACCTGTTGGATGAGGGACCTCCGAGGGCGACGACATCATCGTCATCATCGTCATCATCATCGCCGTCTGTCTGAACCCACTGGTTGAGCTTTTTCTATTCACAATCCGTTCCACACCCATCCTCTGGTTGTTTTCGAGCAGCGTTATGGAGCCTTTGTGGAAAATAATAATTGGAACAATGGAAACGTATCTATTTTGTAAGGTGACACATAAACGCAGAACACATCTATCCAAAAGAAGACAAAGCACAGGATCTGATCATATAAATTGCTTTTCTGAACCTTTGCATCGAAGCCTTTGCATCAACTTGGTTTTAGACCCATGGGTCCATTTGGTTTTCACACCAGGCCGAGGCGTGACCCCACGCCTCTGATCAAACTGTTGATTGGTCTGTAGGCCTGCAGAGACAAAGCAGAGGGATGCAAACAAATAGTAACGTCTGCCACACAACAACCAACGGCAGGTTACGGGATTGAAATAATATATTCCAGCTGTTCTATATCTTTGCATCGCTCTTTCAAGAACATACTGATAGGTTTTGTGTTTTTATCTTCCTTATGTTTGAGTACCCTCTAATTACCACTTATGCCCATCTTAACAGAGGATACACACTTCACTTCATGGCAGTGGTTCCTCACAATTGCAGGAAGACGCTTGAGTGCTTATGGTCAACTCAGTAGTCGTGGGCAACCTGGGTCATTTCCCTTTAGCATTAGCAGAGGTGCACTCCGCAGTCTGTCTCATTAGCAGACATCCTGAGTGTTCGGCTCCACAAACATGCAACCTCTCCCCCTTTTCTCCACTCTACTTTAGGACTTTGTGTTAATTGCCCGACATTCCAGCTCAGCTTGCTGAATGACAGCGCTCTCTCAAGGAAACTTTGTTTTGGCCTCGTGTAGTGTGGGAACAAAGTGTTGAACAAGCATTTAATCAAAGTAACGTGTATGTGAGCAAGAAAAAGGTCCTGCAAAGAGGGATGATCAGTTGATCAAGACACTAGAGTGCCCGCTGCATTGATTTTGGAGCAGATTTAGATGGATCATTGAGAATCTTGAGGACAGTTGGTCCTCAATGGAGGTGAATGGTCTACTCAGTGATCCACTGATAAAACCTTGATTTTATGCTTTCCTAAAAGATTTTTTCGGTGATGCTAATTTATTTTGGAGAAACAGCATTGACCACCTGATGAATACCACCATCTTAAGATGTCAGGTTGTTATTGCAAAAGTCATTTTTTTCACAAAGTTACTTACATCTGATTTTGTTCCCGTCGGACTGGCGCCTCGGTGCCCAGTCTGTGGTGTCAGTTGAAGTGCTGATCTCTTCTGGTTTCCTGATTACAGATTTAGCAAGGCCTTAAATCCCTAAACTCCTGGAGCCAAATCCAAGGGCAGAGTGAAGCTTGATCATTCCAGCACACAAGAGAGTGTATGGTTCGTTGCCTTGACCACAACTGCAGATCATGCACATTGCAAAATTCAATATGCCTTTCAAAAGACAATATTAGGTGGAATTTCTTTTCATTTGGGATGTTTATAGACTTGGACCATACGCAGGTTTCACACCATGCACACACAAAGCAATAGTTAAAATGCAACATTTATACATGATGGCACACACACACACACACACACACACACACACACACACACACACACACACACACACACACACACACGCTCATGGACATGCAGACACACAGAGCTCTCATTGCACATACGCAAAATGCTTGGTCACAGCTTATCTTTCCATTCTCACTTTCTGCAGTGTCCATGCCACTGTCAGGATACACCTGTCATCACACTCCCCAGCGTCAGCTGCCAAACAGCTTTCTGGCTGATATACATTAGCTGCTTCCCGGAAGCTGGATATAGAAAGACATAGCACAGCTCCACAGATTGAGCAATAAAGTTGCCAGCTGCCAGGAACACGCCAACTTGACCACAGCAGGGTGGATTTCTTCCCCTGAACCCACTTATCTACACACAATTTACTCAACTTTCCAATGTTATTTAGACCAACATTTAATACTGAAGCAGAATGCAACGGCTCTGCAGTCTTACGGTTCGGGTTGTTTGCACACGAATGCAAAATGTTTTCTCTGTACAGAAAAAAAACTGATGCACAAGCATGCATATAAAGCTGAAGATTTTGTTTGTGGTTCTGGTTGATTGTATTGACCAGAAAATCACTGAGACTTCTGTATGAATGCAAAATATCAACAGGCAATAAGTCAGTACAGCAGTATCCTCCACATGACATTGTCCAAAATCCTAGAAATAGATTCTTTTTGTTCCTCTTTCTCTTCTTCTGCTTCTCTTGGACTCAGTGGGAATGCAGACACATTTCAACTTAGCATGTCAAATAGTCACCAAGTGCCTTACATAGCTAGACACAACTATTCAACTTTTATGGTTTCTGTACTCTCATAAAAGTCAAGAACCTGTCCATCATGGAAGTAATTCAATAACAATGAGTAAACTTAACCCTCACCCGCCCCTCTTGGTGTTTTCCAAGGAATGAGAAGGCTTTGGTGTACCCCTCACCCACAATAAAGTCAGAGGGAGTAAGGCAACAGCAAGACTCTCTCAGATGTCTGCACCTGTCCAGACAGTGTTCCCCAGGAGGACAGTGTTCCTCAGGAGGACAGTGTTCCTCAGGAGGACAGTGTTCCTCAGGAGGACAGTGTTCCTCAGGAGGACAGTGTTCCTCAGGAGGACAGTGTTCCCCAGGAGGACAGTGTTCCTCAGGAGGACAGTGTTCCCCAGGAGGACAGTGTTCCCCAGGAGGACAGTGTTCCTCAGGAGGACAGTGTTCCCCAGGAGGACAGTGTTCCCCAGGAGGACAGTGTTCCCCAGGAGGACAGTGTTCCCCAGGAGGACAGTGTTCCCCAGGAGGACAGTGTTCCCCAGGAGGACAGTGTTCCCCAGGAGGACAGTGTTCCTCAGGAGGACAGTGTTCCTCAGGAGGACAGTGTTCCTCAAGAGACTCCCGCTCCGGGTATAAAGAGAAGCTTCGTCGAGAAATGAAGCAGAGAATGAGCACCGGGAAACAGGTCAAAGAGTCAAGCTCCTGTCTTTCCTGTTACGTCACAACCATCATATAACGACTAAAATAGGTTGTTCTTTCAATAAGTCTAGCACACATGCTGACAACTGGTTATCACACACGAGATGTTTTACAGCTGGAAAAGTCATGAAATTAACGAGAAACAGACACTAAATCAGTTCTAATGTCACAGATCTACCTTTCCAAGAGACAACCAGTGAATTATACAAACGAGAGAATTAGAGTTAATTTCTATTAATATGTTGTTAGACATCAGGACTGAACACCCCCCCCCCCACACACACACACACACACATACACCGCCAAAGGGCGACCTATTTAAACATTAGCACAGATGTGAGACCTAAGCTATGCTAACTACTACATACTGTAATGCTGATGTTTAACAGGCACATTTATCCATTCACAGATCACTGTTTACCATAAATAAAACATTTCTCAATCTGGAAAAAGGTTTTTTTATTCATTGCTACTGACTGAAATAAGAAGCTCCAACACCATCTCCAACGTCAGCCTCGGTTATCTCTCCAGGTCTACCTAAAGCTCGGGGCTACATTCTTTAAACCCCCCCCTTGTCTGACGTGTTGACAGCAATTTCCGAGATTCTTCAAGGTAAACATTTTTTTTCAGTGTGTTTCCAGTGTAGTTGGCTGTTCTCCTACACATACACAACAGCATCTATCAGTGCAGGACAGGCTAAATATTTGCTCCGAGCTAAAGACCTCCCCTTGTCCCCATTTCCTCTGCTGTCATAGAGGGGTGCCGGATGGGGGTGATTAGAGACCAACAAGCACAAAGACTGGCGCCTTCTCATCCTGTGGAGGTTCTTTGGTGTGATGCAGTGACTGGTCAGGCTTTAACTGTTGTCACCATTGTACTGTACATCTTTGTGTGTGTGTGTGTTGTTCTCAATAGGAAGCTCATCCATTAATACTGTAATCCAGTAACACTGGAATGTAATTTTTATGATGGACTACGAGAGTCCAGGTTGATAATAAATTCAAAATAATAGACGGAGCATCTCAGTCCTGTACAGAAGAATAAATGAGGGAATGATGCAAATGTCTCTCGCTGCTCTTCGTGAAGAGTACAAATGTTTCACCTCTGAGGCTGAGTGCAGGCGACAGCGCCCTAAAGCTCCCTCGCCAG
Organism: Antennarius maculatus; assembly: GCA_013358685.1. NCBI lineage: Eukaryota > Metazoa > Chordata > Actinopteri > Lophiiformes > Antennariidae > Antennarius > Antennarius maculatus. The sequence continues at coordinate 20,529,109 of CM023618.1, read as the reverse complement.
CCAATGGGATGCAGCCTCAGTATTCCTGGTCACGTTAAAGGAGATCAGCTCTCAGCAGCAGAGGAAAGACAACAAAACACGTCCTTTTATAAGAAAAATGTTAAGTTTTTTTTAGCTAATCATGTGAGCAAAAATATCAGTGAAAGCTGGATGCAGCTCTTGAAATTCCACGTCAGCTCTCGCTGGTTGGAGGCAGTGGAGCGGTGGTAATCCACTGGTACAGGCAGTTATAATTGGATAAAATGGTATACAAGGGGAGCCGGAGGTGGAAATGTGTTGTTCTGCAGACTACAGTTAACGTGTCAAGGGTGAACTGTTGACCTCATTCTGGAGCAGCTTGTGAAACAACAGTAGGAACATATTGTTGAGGAGACCCGGCATTAGGAGCTCTCCTGCCCCCATCTTCATCAATCATCATCAATCATAAGTATCTCTTTGTGAATGTGCACTTATGCCAGAGCAGGGACTCTGGAGTCTGGGAACAGAATGTTAGTCATGGCTGCAACGATAAAATCTCTTCTTAATGCATAATCTAGCAGATCTGTATCAATAATTCTTATGGATTCATAAATAATATTACATCAATAAATATTCCATCAGGACCAAAATCATTTGAAGTTCTTTATAAATGATTTATACGTAGTCGGAGGATGAATTCAGTTGCGTCTGCAGGGTCCAAGGGACTTGAAGAAAGCACATGGTGTTCAAGTATTTTCACCTCAACCGTGTCAAATGCTTCATTGACTGATTCATTCTGAAGGTCTCTGGATTAAAATCATTGGGGATGAACGTGTTAATTCTAGTGACATTTAGACGCCGTGTTTCGGTTCTACTAGGCTGCAGCGCCGGTGGTTTCTCCTCGTGGTAAAGTGGGCTGGATCATTCAGATATTTATTTATTTATGATTCAGACTCACAAGAAGCTGGACTGGGACCCTAAAGGACATTAAAATACAGCATGTTTGTTCCTTCTGACAGTTACTTTGGGGACTCTGTGCCAGTGCAGCAGATGTTTCCCATTGCAACACCCAACCTCAGAGCAACAGGGGTGTCAGATCAGCAGCGCTGATCACTTACATTACGTTCAAACTGGTCCAGTAGAAACTCATTCTGTACAGTCACATTATATATTTGTCTGCTAAATGTCTTTTCCTTGTGTGCTTGCATGTCGAGGGCGATTTATTATCCCTGCCTACCAAACCAAATGAATGGAGTTGAGTTCCAGCCTGCTAACACAACGACCAGCCAGAACATGACAAACTGTGTCAAAACCTTCAACTGGTGTGTGTGTGTGTGTGTGTGTGAGTGTATGCGTGTGCGTACATATTTAAACGCCATCCCAAAAAAAAAGAAGCAAACATCTGTTGTAACTGTACAATCTCTTTAGAGCCATATGAACACATAAATACACAACTTAAACGGTACATAAGAGTTAAAGGAGTTGTTCACTGATAATGATGCATTAGTACACAGTACATCATTTGGTTTTTAAAGACTTCATTGTGTTGTTATACATCTCATAATTGAAACTGTCCTGCAGATCCGACATGAAAGTGTGACAGCCATTGCTAGATGATACAGTGAATATGTTCATCTGTCAGAATTCACCATTCACCGCAGACAACGGCAGCCGGCAGCACAGAAACGTCACTTTGCTCGTGTGTAGAAGCGAGCGCTTCAAACGGTCACAGCTGCATTAAAGACCAATGAGAAACCTTAACATGAAGACATAACGGCATCGACATTTTGTTGAAAAAGCGTGCACATTTTGGATTGTGTACCTGTAACACATTGTCAAAAGTCTCTTAAGCAAAAAATAAAAAAACAAAACACGCCAGTGGATACAGTAACTTGTTACAAGCTCTCAGTTGGAATGCCCAGTCCTTTTCCCAGTCCTCCCATTTAAAAACCACTGGAGAAGAACATTCCAGACTCTCACATGAGATGGCTGCTTCATGGTTGAATAGCCCCCACCCATAAATACTGTACATAGGCTATATAAATCATATACACACACACTCACACAATCCTGATTTAAAAAATATTTACATCAGCTGACAGTGACTTACGATACCAGCCTCGAGGAGTGTGAGTTGAAAAGTGATCAAAATGTTTTTTTGTTTTTTTTTGCACAGCTTCATGTAAAACCTGATTATGTCATCAGTTCTGAATAAGGTGGGGTTCAGATTAATATTAGTGCTGCATGAAAAAAAAAAGTCAAATTTAACCTTTTTAAAAAAAAAATCTGACTCAAGTATTGCCACAATTAACTCAAGTAGCATTAACTTCACATACAAACCTCACAATTGATTAAAGACTAATTGATTTCTGACATGATCAATTGTAACATGACTGGTTTGAATTTTTTTTTCATACAGTGGCAATGGGTTGCTCTAATTTTCACAATGAGAGGCAACAAATATGGACTGAAATATGCACTCTTTTCAAGGCATGTCAATGTTGTTAATATTGACTTATATTATCCAAATTTTTCTGTTAAGATCTCCATGAATAGCTCAGACTGGCCTGCCTGGATTGAGTGCATAACATTTTAACAAACATCTGGAAAGGCCAATTTGTACGTCGCTTTGCTCCGACTGAGCTGAAGGGAATGGTATCAGATTGTAGTTACATTCATGTGATAATACTGTGTAACCAGGCTGCACATGTCAGTAAGGATTACTTCAGCAAGCTCAAACGTTTGCCTAATTTCTGAAAATGAAGACAGAAAACTAATAGTACAAATCAGTAAGTCGACAGTAAGTCGAAGTTTATAATAAAATGAAAGTAAAATGAAAGTTAATGACAAACTGGCATTGAGTCATTTTGATATTTAATTGATTGAAAAAAATATATGTGGCATGTCAACTTTAATAAATACTGATAGCACTTTTCAATAAACAAGAATATGTTCAGATAAATTAAGGTTAACATGTGAAAGATATAAAGCAGCTTTAAAATATTATGAACCAGTTAAGCTTTCCAGCTTCGTTCTGATACTGTGATGAATAATTTATATATATATATATATATATATATAAAAAAATGAACGAGGCAGGCATGATTGTCTTGGTTTGGCACTAACCATGTCAAAAGAATTTACAGTGTAACCAAAGGGTGTTTGTGCACAACGTGAACCCGGAAAATGACGTCCAAGCAGCTAATATTCACCGATTTAAAAACATTTTGGTCAGGCATAAATATCAGCAGCATTGTGGTGATTATGAAGATGCATTTTTGTCCAAGTGGAGCGGTTCAGACTGGGACAGCTGTAACCATACAGTTCTGTTAAAGGGTCTGTCCGTGTGAAAGACGTGACAATATGATTCAGGCGGGACGGAGCCTGGGTGTAAATCTATTCACTCACTGCTGATTGGTTCCCATGGCGCCATGGAGCTCCAAACATGCTGATGTCTTTAAGGTGGGTGGAGCAAGAAGGGCTCGGGGGGGGTATGTTGTCAGGCGAAGGGGCTGTCCGACTTCAGCATAGCGGCGTCCGCATCGTGGAAGCCTCTGCCGTTCATGTGTTCCGTGTGGCCGTCGATGCTGTAGCAGCCCTGCACCTCGGTGATGGAGGACGCCGTGTAGGAGGCCGAACGCATGGCGTCTGAGTGGTTTCCTACGCTGCTGCCAAACTGGACGTTATACTGGTTCCAGTGTCTCCTCAGAACAGCCTGGACCTAAAAAAACATACTATTTTATGCAGGGCTGTGCTTTGAGTTCGACATTTGCACATGCTTTAAAGGTGGATGAAAAAAAAATCAGCATCGTTATCTTGTCAGTTTTATTTGCATGCAGACAGGTTACGGTTGGTAACCTGTCATGTGACCGAGACCTGTCAAGCGGCACAGGCGCATGCATTCCTCTGTGTGTCATTCCACACAGAAGTCACTTTTCAAAATAAAACATCTTTAGACTGATAATCTATTAAAAAAAATAAAATAAAAATTTGAACGTTCTGTGCCGCCCAGTACCGGGTCACGACCCGGTGGTTGGGGACTGCTGCTGTAGTTGACATCCTGTTCACAGGGTCACGCCTGATCACAAATGGGAAGTGTGCATGAGAGTGTGTGTAGGTGTGAAAAAGAGCATCTTACTTCTCCATTGAAAAAGCAGAAGATAGTGGCCACCAGCAGACCCTGAAAGTCAAAAAAGAAATGCATAAATGAGAGAGATTATCAATAGACAGGCCTGTCTGACATGTTATGTTGCTCAAGAACCCCCCCCGCCCCCCAACCCACAAAGCTGCCCATGCCGGGACAGCTCCGGATGATCAGATAACACCTCACCAACATCCAACTGATTTCAGCCCTTTTAAGCTAATGCGAGCCTTCCTTCCTGCTGCAACATAAACAGAGTTGGTCTGATGGGAAACGGCTTTTATTTGAGACTAGGAGAATAAATCTGAGGGGAGAGCCACTAACGTGTCATCAGGAGAGGTGATTAATGATATACATGTCACACGGAGAGCACGTGAAGGATTCATCTTCGGTTTCTGCATGTTTTTAATGGAAATGTTCTAGGAATTCAGGAACAATCGGCACCAAAGTGACCGTCTCACCTGGTAATGCATCAGTATGTGCATGATGTAGTCGTATATTTCAGAAGACACCCTGCCCTCGGGCTTATAGGGGAGCAGCACATACTGAATTCCCAGAAGGGGCACGAGGATGAGAGTGGCCCTCACGGCTTTCATGTAAAGACTGGACTCTGCCTGATGGGTCACCTTCAGCTTGGTGATGAGAACTCGCACAATATTTAGGAGAAAGAACAGATTGACCTGAGGGGATAGAAGTGGAAAGGACAATATATCAGCATTATTTTCTGCCTCTTAGTCATGTCAGCTGAAAATATGGACCAGCGAACAGTACCTTACCACAAAAAAAGGAGAATGCTTGTCATGTAAGTTTTATTTCTAAACACTCCATTTGGTTTAAACTAAAAAAAAAATCCACTTAAAAACATGTTTGTGAAAGAATCCTGAACATTTCTCTGTTAAAGGTTCCCTGAATGCTGAATATTTACCCTGCGATGGTCTTAAGGGACTGGTTTTCCCTGAAGCGTGCCTGGCTATGCTAATTAGGTGAATTCCTAGAATTCAACATGCGTCTGCAGACCAGTGGGGGGGGGGGGGGGGTGGTTCATCAGAAAGGCAGATGCATCGATTTCACAAGATAAACCCACTTAATTATGCAATGAAACTGGGTCCTGCTTTCAGGTATCCTACTCACATTAAAAACCATCATTCACAGTTGTGCAGCAAAGACGCTTGGACTTGATGTGGAACAAATGAGTTCAGTAAACAGACATCATAGTGATTCAGTCTCACCAAAAGAGCAGCACAGATGGGTCCATGAATGATGTACAGCAGCGAAGTTTTGGAGCTAATCCAGCAGCTAAAAGAAGACAAGACGGTGTAAATGTCAGCCAACCAATGATGATGGACGAGCTTTATGATGAATTGAATGAGAGGGGGATTGATAACAGGAGCTGTTAGCGAGGGCTGGAAATAGTCTTTGCAAAATGCAGATGAATAAAAGACGTTAACTCACGAGTTTTTACTTCACATGAAAAAATGCATTTCATATATAATTTTAACCTTTTTTTATTGGGATTATTCACCTCAATCACCTCCATTGTTATCAATGTAAAGCTTACATTACAAGATAATTAAAACAAAGTCATCAGGATGGATAGACTGAAACTCTTACTTGTCGTTGTAGTAGTAGCTCCGAGCTATGGCGTGTATGGAGGCGGGAATGAGAGGAAAGCCTGCAAAGAAACACAACAAACTTTAAGTTCTGTCACATTTTCCTGTTCTTAATTTTCCATTAGAGTTAAAAAAAAAAAAAAAATGACAGAAAAAATTGCAAAAGCGTAACAGTCATGTGACCTACCCCAGCCTAGGAGGTAATACCACATCAGGTGCTGCTTCTCTGCAAACACAGCCACCACTATGAGAGTGTGCAGGTAGATTCCTTCACACAGCATCCAAAAGTAGTTGCATCCAAATAGATACAGGTGAATGAACTGGGACACTTTACAGCTCGTCTGAGGAACACAAACACAACATTTTACACCTTTGCTGTTTTCTTGTGCATTAGTTTCACACGAACTTATACACAATTAAAAAAAAACAAACAAAAAAAACGAACAAGATAAATGGCCAGACTCACCGGATTCCTCTGCACCAGCTCCTGGTTGTTTGCCACTGCCGTCAACCAAATGATTGTGATCACAGAGTTGAGAACGAAAGAGAAGAAGAGGTTTTTGTGGAGGGTGATCCTTTGGCAACTTAAACTCCTGCAAGAGAAGCAAGGTGACGTCAAATGAAGGTGCTGTTTTTCCATTCTCTGCCTTTAAACGTCAGCAAACTCACTTAAAGTGGAAGAATATTCCCAGGGAGACGAAGAGGGAGGTCAGTGACAGTCCGTGTCCGATGAGAGCGAGATAGAAAAGATTCATGGCGGTCTGGAAAAAAAGAAAAAAAAAAGTGTCATGAAATTAGGATAATCCAGTTAAACTGTCTTCAAGCTATTACAAATTAAACATTGAGACTATAATAGATGGAAATAAAATAAAAATAGATATATAAAAACCTGGTGTCACAGTTTCATTTATAAATGTAATGTCAGCAATGTTTTATCATATATCTCATCCTTGTTTGATCAGTTAAATGTCATTTAATAAAAATGACTCACCACTCTGCCTTCATTGGTGTGTTCATTGCAGCGGGTGTAGTTAGTCCAAGTCCGGTTGCTCTCAGGATGAAGAAACCAGTGACCGCTGTCGGTGCAAATCTTTGTCACCATTTCTGCAGGTAAAAATAAGGTCTTTTACAGAGTATTTCAATCAAAGGGGCTAAATTTTACAAACTCTTTCTGGGAATGGATCATTTTCAGCAAACCAAGTGGCTAAACTCAGCACACAGCATACATGATTGCAGACATGCATACACAAAAATTCCCTTAAAATAGAAAGAACTCTACGCCATGAGGCTTTAAATGAAGTGTATGTCCACGTTTTTTGGTTCGACAGCGCGAGATTACCACTAAATCAGGTGGAGGGGTAAGTCAGATGTCAGGCAAGCTGAAGTTAGTAAAAAACCAAAGATGCATAACTCCTACCTGAAGGGTCAAAATCCTGGAAGTAGTCGGGACAGTGCTGCTCCGAAATGACCCCTGACCTGGTGTCATCCCAACACAGCCAACCATCCCAAGTGCGATTACACACAGGCTCTAAATCACAGACAAACATATGATGAGCTTCAACTTTGAGACATTTCATGAAAAATGACACAAACTTGTCTGAAATACGTTGTAGTGCATGATCTAATTAGCTCAGAGGGGTTACAACAACTAAGTCGTGTCATGTCACTGCAACAAGACTTTGTAAGCAACCTTCTCTGCTCTCTGTGTTGTCCTTCATAATCTTCTGATAGCACTCAAACTGGGCCGTGACTATCTTGTTCCTGGTGAGCCCCATGTCATGGTAGACATTGTTTGGATGCTGCTGCTGGGTTTCATTGACCTCCAGGCTTGCCTTCACAATAACCTGCAAGGAAAGAGGAAAAATGTAACTTCATTTTTCAGCTGAGGTGTAGCAGGACGGTTTAGGGAGGTTATAAAATAGTCTCAAACTAACAAGAATTAAAATATCATCATTCTGAATGACTGAATATGTTGGTCTCCATGATGCACAGCAAAAACTGAACATTAATTTCACATAATTTAGCCAATATCCCAGTGTGTTGTTACATTAAAAAAAAAAAAAAAAGATGTCATTGTTGAAACTAGATAAATATTTTAAAAATGTTACAACCAACTGCATGAATGGGTCTAATTCCTCATATTTGTCACTGTTTTAGCAAGACAAGGTACAAACAGTCAACGGAAGACCAACAGCATTAACTTCTGTAATCACAAGCACCCTGCCAAATTTATTTTGGCCCACCCAAACATTAAATCATGGCGCCGCGCCTGTTGTGTCCAGAAACGTGTCTGGCTGTGAATTCCGTCGGGACATATTAAAGTAAGACAGTCATTATAAACTACTTATACCGGGAAAGTACACAACATACACCAGCTCCCACTCAATCAAAGGGTCTCCATGGAGAAGTTGACATCTAGGCAGAAATAGAGCCAAGCACATGTGCAGCTTATTTAGCACTCAGTAGACCCACAGGGAGCAACGTTTTATCCATCGAAATAATATATCTAATATAAATTTATATATATGTTACTTCACAAAAGGTCAAATGAAGTTAAAACCAACACAGGCAGTCAACTCTTTACTAGATGCAATACTGTATAGCATTATATCATCTAAATATAGTCAAACTGTGATCAGAGACCGTCCAAGTTTAACAACAATATCAGTGCCTGTAAAAGATTACAATTGTAGCACACTAGTGAAATATATCATCTGTACAATGAGGTGTAGGTAGGTAGCAGGTACTCCCACCTCTTGTAGATTACACAGCAGTATGAGCACCACCGCCCCATTCCGTCCGATGCTCTCCATCCTCCTCTTGGGCATGTCAAAGCTGGTTGATGACTTACCAGCTGCAGATCTGGAATGGAGAACAGTTAGAACAGTCAAACCCTGTCAAAAAGACCAAGAATATTTTGTCTTGAGGATTCAAAAGCCGATGTTTTGATGTTAGTTATGCAAGCCCAGCTGAGACTTAAATCCCATGCCCCTCCTTGCTGCTGCGTTTTGTGGGCCACTTTTAATTTGCACTATATCAACAAATCCTCCCAAATGTGACAGTAGTTTGAAATCACCTCGTGGGTGTGTTACACATTTCCATTCTAGAAGGTAAATTCTGTTGTCTCTTCAAAGCAGAATCCCAGAAAGTTGTTTGTGGCAAAGCTGTGGGCTGCTGGGATTTCAAGTCACTGTGAGTGAATAGTAGATGAGACATAATTCAAATGGAAAAAACATCCCTCAGGTTGTACGAACCATTGCAAAACAGTGTTTTACAAATGCACGGGTAGCTTCTGATAGTTTAGGGTTGCCTACTGTAGCTGGTGTTTGACTATCAAAGAGCTGCTGGGTTGTTAGCGCTCCAGTTGCTCTTGGTGTGCCATTTACATACAACTTCTGGTTTGCTTAAGGTCAGCACTTGTGTATTTCTATCTAATGACTCTGGTATTACCTGATGTTCCAGGATTTATTGGCATAAAATGGATGTTTACAGGTTTTAAGTGACTGAACATCTCCCATCTCTCTTGATTGTCAAGTTCCAGTTTACGTAACGCCCACAGACCACTTATGTAGTTCATCTTCACCCCTTCTTTTGTTGATTTGCAATTATCATAACCTTTTCTGACTGTTTCCATTTTTTTCCACAGTCGAAACATTTAACTCTTCACTGTCCTTGCGGATTTACTGATGCCAAAACAAAAGATGCATGGAACCACAAGGCTACTGACGTAAGCAGAGTTGGAATAGGACTATTTCTGTATTAATGAGCCTTTTGCGGTAAAGATAGGAGGTCTTAACTTGGGGTAAACCTGTAGTTTGGGAGATTTCTGGGTATGTCCAATTGAATGGAAACATTGGGGAAAACCCAAAGTTTGTTGGAGGGATTGTACAACTTATTTGACCTGGGAATTTGTCAAGACACCCCTAGCAGAACTGGCCTATGAAGAGGGGCATCTGGAATATCCTGCTTAGCCTGCTGCCATTGCAATTTGATGCCAGATAAGAGGAAGATGTCAAGCCCATACCTGGTGTGTTTTAACTGATTTTCAGCATCCTAATGGACTACAATCAGGAATATGTGGGCTATAGTGCTCCTGACTGATGCAGGCAATCTACAAACTGGGTTTCTGTACTTTTCAACCCTGCCTGGTTACATCAATGACAAAAGTCATTGCCCAACACTTGCAGTCTGTGTTGGTGTTGCAACTAACAGAGAATCCTTTGATTTAACTGAGTCATTGTCTATCCAGAGCCAACAGACATCGATTAACTTGACACTTGCAGTAAATATGTCTTTTTAAAAAACACATATGGATCCTTGCGACACCTGAAATTGCATTCCAAAGTAAACTTTCCTGTTTCCAGGAAGCAGCAGTTTCCATAACAGAACATTTTCAAAAGGCGTAAAATGGAACAAAGCAGGGGGAATCAGCGAGTACATCACTGAGAGATTTGATCAAGAAAAGCTCTTCGATAGTTCGATCGCCAGAGGAACTGGCCCCGCGCCTCCTCCAGTCTGCTCACAGTTGATTTTGCTTTACACCAGGGAAAGGAGGTGAGGAGGCGGGGCTTACTGAAAGTGGGATTGTAAAACATTACGATGATGTGCAAATTGGAAACAGCCAGGAAAAGATCAGTGGCTCTGTCACACATGCACTCACGCAAACACACGAGAACGCACGTGTTGACAGATGCGTACACACACGGCGCTCTGCTTTGGCAGGTTACATCGCCGTTTCTCAGCAAAGACTTCATACAGACCAAAACAGAGGATATGTCTGATCAGACAGCAACTCAAAACAGACATTACAAAGGTTTATTGTTTCCCAATAGCTGCTTTAATGTGGTTCAGAACTCACTGAGATTTTCTCCTCAGCTCATTTATATTGACAACAGCTTGTTTACGGCGTTGTTTCATCAATGTTAAAGGTGGCACTGATGAAAGTCCTCCTAAAAGGGTAAGTTTGAGCAAGATGTTTTATCCACCTTTGTCATAAACACCATGTTTATGACAAACACTAAACAATCAGATCTGAACGTTCAGGTTTAGTGAACGACCACATGACACATGTTGCAGCGTGAGGTGAGAACTGGCCACAAGAAAAGAACTTCGTCATGGTTGCTCTTTTTGAACAATGATGTTGGTACAATGAGCCCATTGAACAATGGAGATTGCTCACTGTTAGAGGTATTGTTGAGATATTTGGCCTTTTGAAATCTCTTAGCAAAGACACTTCAAATAATTGTTCAAACCAAATGACACTGAATAAAACATAGAACGCGGTTTCAATTCTGTATCCAAAACCAACCTCTGTCATGCTGAATATATTTGCTTTCACTTCTAATGAGTGTTTCAGTACGTTCACAGGTAACATTTAGTTCTGATTCAGGAACCACTGGGATGCCCCCACCCAAACTCCATGTACTAATTTCAGCTCAAAGCGAATAAAGCAACACCAGTAGAGGCACAACACTTGATTATTGATCTGTTTAGGTCAACTTCACCCCGACCACAAAACAGTGTGGGTGGTCCTCAGAGGGTTTCACAGGAGTGGTTAGTCATGTACACTTTGCACAAGAGCTGACATCACCGATTACATCTGCCAGGCTGGAGAAGGATACCTGGAACAACAGCCCATGTGTAACAGCTGCTGTCTTCTCACCCAGTGCCAAAGCTTGGCCTGTGCTTAACTCCCACTGTTCCCACAGAGCTGTTGTGTTGTAAACATCCGTCTGCTCTCATGGGACGTTTGGAGTCCCATTCACCAAGTTTAGACGATCGTTACAATAAGTTGGAGAGCCTCGAACGTATTTACTGCTCCTTTATACAGAAGAAAATGACTTAACTATACAGCAGAATGAATGACTGAAGATGTGACAGGAGAATACTTTCAGCAGTATTCTAAAGTTAAATGAAAGGAAATAACTGTTTTTTGTATATGAATACAACCATCCTTCCTACTTCTGCCCTCATTTCAAATGTTTTTGTATACGGCCTCACAGATACAAAAGAAAAGGTGACAAATCTTTCAGTCCTCATATTTCATGTAACTAATGAAATCACATCACTGGTTTTACTGTGTTGGAGTACATTACCACAATCCTTCCACCACCATTTTCCTTGTTGTTTAACTTTTAGACACTGCAGTTCCCGCCACGGATGAATAAATATTATATATGCATAGAAGCACTGATGGATAGATGATTTGAAATCAATATTCATAAGTAAATGGAGTATAAATGGGTCTTAACAAGTAGCTTCCTGGATTGTTTCCTTCAGGAAGACTATGTGTTGTGTAATGGAGTAATGCATGGCTTTTAAAATGCAATTAGCTTTTATTCTCCAGCTACCCAGTTCAGACGACATCCTGTTGCATCAGTTAGCGTTGGTCAAGGTACAAAAATGAAAATCTGTTGCACGATAATGTTTGTTTGATGCTGTTTTAAGAAGAAAGACCCCTACATCAGGGAATGGTGTGTGTGTGTGTGTGTGTGTGTGTGTGTGTGTGTGTGTGTGTGTGTGTGTGTGTGCCTCTGGGTTTATTTCACATGTCCTGCACTATATCATTTTGATAAACAGTGGGAGTGAAAAGAAGCTTTGATTCAGGATGATATTTCAAGCTATGTTTGATTTATATAAGCTTGTAAATATAGTGTTTATATTTGAAAAGCTGGCTTCACTTCTGAATTCCTTTCATAAGATATGACAAAAGAAAGGAGTGCAGCAGTGTTTTTATAGACCCCAACTACAGCCTCAATCAAATCACAGATTATCAGGATTTATTATGTGCATTAAATGCAGCTCCCACAAAAACAAGCAATATGGATCTCAATCATCAATAAATGCAAAAGCATATAAGAGATAAGAAGAAGAAGAAGAAAGGAAGATAGAAAGAGGGAAAGAAGGAAAGGAGAAGAAACATACTTTAATTATCCCCTTGGGGAAATTATGTTTTTTCCACAGACTATGTTCACACACACACACACACACACACACACGCGCACACACACACAGCGTATAAGTTTAGAACATGCACACACAACAGTCCTGTGAGCATGCAAGGTGGGCAAGCGTCGTCTTTGATTCACGATGAGTTATTCTTATTATCAAAACATATCACTATCTTCTGGATGTAAGTATGAGCTCAAATGTGACACTGACACTAATGCACTCTTTCTCACCACTCTCTGCATCACGACCTGTTGACTGACACTGTTAAGCCCAGTTTCGCTTTTCATTCAGCACGTGCAACACGTGCCTCAGGGCCGAGTCCTCCTCAGCTGCGCTTGAAGGACTCAGCTTTTAATGAGCGGGACAACATCCTGTGTCTAGTAAATTACTCTAGTTTTACCTTCTAATGTCTGGAAGAAACCAAAAAACCAAAAACCCTACCTGCTTCTCATTATTTCCTTTCATCAAAAAAGAAACGTGGCTGAAAACAAGTACTGGCATGTATAGCTAGAGAGGAATGGATTTGTGTTTGCTTGGTTTTCCACTGTCATTTTAGAGGCAAGATGAGAGAAAACAGTCTGAAAAAAGAGGGACCTCCTACATCTTGTTGCTTTAAAAGTGATGCTAGACATGCGAATCTAAGAAAAAAATAAGAAACTTTGAGGTACGACATGGGCATGGTGATCTATCTCAGAGTCCATAAGACCAGATATAGCTGGTGGGCTTTTCTCATGGGATCAGCTGTACATTGAGATAATCTTTCCCATGTGACTCAGAAACTGTGCAAATGAAGACGTTAACATCTCAGCCAATGGTGTGAGCCGGGGACATGGGAAAAAGCTTCCTGAAAATCTCCAAGTTGCCAAGGGCACCACCAGATGTCAGAGAAAACAATAACAATTCCGCCCAGATGTGAGGGAGGAGTCATCTTTGTTGCATGAGAAGACCTCCTCAACTCCAAGTCCACCCGCCCTGGACGATGCACGCGATATTCTTTGCATTGACATGGAAAGAGAAAGAGAGAGAGAGAAAGAGAGAGAGAGACATTGTGTTCCAGCGGTTGCAGAGCAGACAACGCACATGCCGAAGTATTCATGTCACCGCATTCACGCCCAGGCAACGCTCTCCAGGCGACCGCATGGATCGATCAGGGGTGCTGAAATGGAGGAAAAGGCTGTGTTCTTGTGTCACTCACGGGTCAATGTGGAAGCAGAGGCTGATGCTGGTGGACAATATTGTCAATCAAACCCTTATCCAGGTCGTGGAGTTAAAAGGACCGATGACGTAGGTCAGTTTCTTGAGGACCTCGAAACATACATGACCTTCCTCTAACGTAAGCCTTCAGTGCTGGCTCAGAACATAGTGTGGTCTTTTCATTGCGAGGCAGATAGTGAGTGTGTGTGGGGGATGGGTTTGTGGAAGTGCAGGAAATGATTCCGAGGGAGTTGTCATCCTTTTTGAACCACTCACTGATGTAACCATCCTGCCTTAGGGTTAATCAAACATGATCTAGTTACTACGTGCGGGTAATGCACCGCAGATACACAGTTCAGGGGTTCTGACACAATGTCCTGCCACATTGACAGATGTAGTAAAAGCAGTGTTGTCTGGATTGGTAAGCCTGTGTCCTTTATGGCAACATGATGGTTCTCTGTTGATGTCTGATGGACGGACGTGACTGAAGACCGCGTCAAAACTACTGATTAAAACCATACTGTTGGTGAGAAATCAGATATTTTTACATATGTACACGCCTAATTGTAGAGATAACAAATCACAATAAATGCATGTAATGTGAGTCTTTGAAACTTATTATTTCTTGCAAAAATAAAAAAATGTTAATTTAGAAATAGGTGTTGCGGCTTTGATCCATTTAAGCACCAAGAGAGCTGCTAAACATCTCGCTGTGGATCATTGGCAGCAAAGTCTTTACCTTTATTAAGATGCTTTCCTGTTTTTGTGACTGCAATATCATAATTTTTTAGAAATTTTGGGTTTTGCCTGTGTGTACAACAATATCAGGGTGGTGTTCTGAATATTTTCCAAAACAAACAAATGAAGTAAAAAGAGGTCTCTGTTTTTGGTTAAACTGGTTGTGGTGTAACTGGAGCCTTCGTCTGCTGTTTGACAATAGACAGGTACCACACAGGTGTGAGATGATTGGGTGAAAGCTGCTACCTGCTGCTAGTAGAAACAGCACTGATGGAAGAACAACACACTATCCTGGAAAAAAAAAAAAATAGGCAACACAACGTTTTGTCAAAGTGAGCTGCAAACTTACACGATAATCCTCTGGTGGCCATCTTTCACTTGATAAATGTGAGCCCCATCCCTGGAGACCGACAGCAATCACCTGCAATATTGTTTGCAATCACACCTCAAATAGAAATGCTGAAGCGACAAAGCCGGCTGATGATTGGGGTCACAACACAATGTCGGCTTGCTCAACATTTGTCTGTCCTCTTCTAATTTTTTAAGCAACTGTGACAAGCTGTACTTTCCATGGCTAACTTTTTTTTCCGGAGTTTTGTTAAAAATAAATCGTCATTAAAAGTGAACTCTATCAGAATAGCTGAACAGCTGTCACAATGGAAAAGTGCTATATATAAACTAGTGCTGTAAAATCACAAATAATAACCTTCATGGATGTGGTTTCACCATCTTATAAGAGGAAATAAGATGAGCAAAAAAGATAATGAAACTGCACTCTAACTGCCAACACGGGGGAATCATACTGCGCTAAACGTCAAGTAACGTTTAAAAAGGTCCTCCAATTTCATTCAAGCGCCTTGTGAAGTTAACAAATTCCCACTGATGCCAAGTGTTCAGTGTCTGATCCCTGCAGTGGGTAATGCGTCACAAAACTATAATTCGTGGACCAGTGGGGGGAAACCCTCTGAAAAACAGTCGAGCCCTGCAGCCTTTATCAGAGCAGTGCTCACACACAAAGCAGTACTGGAGACAAACGTACTGTTATTACATCATCACATCATGTGACTTTGACCTCAAAGTGGAACACAATTAAATTAACACCTGCTGTGACGACGGTCGCCTCATGTTTGTTCCATAGAAGTTATGACCTCATGTCTGTTTGTCTCTGTTCTCTACATCACCGTCACAGAAAGTACCCGATTCCTCACAGATTCTTAGGCCAATAGGGTTGATTTACAGAGATATCTAGTAAATAATACTCTGATTATTGTCAATATCGCAGTACTTTTGTACATTTGTCCAGTGTATATAAAGTAACGGTCCTTCCGAACATTTATCGCATGAGAAACCTGCATGGAAATAAAAGAAACAAGAACCAAGGGAGTCAGAAACTGCAACATCAAAGCAGTAGCTTTGATCTATGGTCTTACTCAGACTGGTCTTCTCCCTCGTCTTTCTATCTTATCCGGTTCCTACTATACAAAAGCTGAAATTTGACCATGACCTAGTTTTCTCAAGGTCAAAGTCATCATCTCATTTTCATCCCCTTTGCAGCTCGAGTGATGTGTTTTTTTTTCATCTTTCTATCGGCAACAGTTGTGGAGATATTTGGTGGATGAACTAATGGACGAACGAACGAACACACCAACACTGACAATTATGATAGACAGACAGACAGACAGACAGACAGACAGACAGACAGGTAGGTAGACAGACAGACAGACAGACAGACAGACAGACAGACAGACAGACAGACAGACAGACAGACAGACAGACAGACAGACAGACAGACAGACAGACAGACAGACAGACAGACAGACAGACAGACAGACAGACAGACAGACAGATAGATAGATAGATAGATAGATAGATAGATAGATAGATAATACCTCACCGCTTTGAAGCAGGATGGAATAAAAGTCTCTATTTAGGGCCCCTTTGTCACAGTCCTGTCAAAGGTAACAACACCCACCTCCCAGCATCTTTATAGGAAACTAATTACCTGATTATGTGTAATTGATTAATCCTTAAAAATGTTTTAAAAAAAAAAGACAGCTTGATATATACTAATGTTTGACACATGTTAAATAAGATGTAACATGTCAGTTAGTGCTGTTAGGCTGATGTGACTGCACCTCAGCTGTTACTCCTTATTCCAGTATTAATGCTGTGCTAAGACCCTATAAGGACACAGTTCCAATACAGAAATGTGTGGCATCGCTCTTGTGTCTTAACCAAAATGTCAAACCAATTGTAAAAAAAAAGATTTTAAAATAAAAAGCAAAGTGATTTTTTTTTTTTTGCTGGTGAGGTTCCTGTTCCCTCTCCCACAGCGCCATTAAGATCAAAAACGTGGTCGTCTTCAGCGGCGTCGACAGGAGGGTGTAAGTACCAGTGGTCTTACTGTTTGGAACGGATTCTATCCCAGGAACGTCTACGCAAAGGAAAAAATACCCTGGTAAAAATACATTGGTTAAAAATACACCACGCTGCTCTGTGCGTTGCACCTGCAGCTACAGTATTTTAGTTGCGCTCCTTGGTGTTAATGTAAATGTTTTGAAGTCACTATAGGTCCGGCTTGTGCTTTAAATAGCCTAACCTGCTGAGAATGTACCCGCTGCCTAACCTGAGGCGTAC
Organism: Antennarius maculatus; assembly: GCA_013358685.1. NCBI lineage: Eukaryota > Metazoa > Chordata > Actinopteri > Lophiiformes > Antennariidae > Antennarius > Antennarius maculatus. The sequence goes on along the minus strand of CM023618.1, from coordinate 20,511,880 downwards.
GGTCTGCTGGGAGAGAGTGCAGCTAATTCTGGTCATTCTTTCCACTACATGGATCATCCATTTTTACAGGTCACTAGAATTTACTTTTTCAAGTGCATTAAAGGCTGTGACGGGCTAACAGCATCACACAATAGCTTCAGGCTCTCACTCTCAGTGGGGGTGTTTGCTTTTTCTGTGTAAATTTTATGCTTCCTCACTAGTTGCTGCTTCTCACAGATTTTGATTTCATGTTTCTTGAAGCTTTTAGTGTCATTACACTAGCACACGCCCAGAGAATGGAATGGGTTTTCATATCAGTGGCTTTCATTGACAATATTTCAGCTCATTTATCAGTTTCTTTTTCCTGGTCTGTTTGTCTTCACAGTGTCCATGGAGACCCTACAGATGTGGACGGAGTACGTCTGGGATCTGGAACACTGACAAGGACCCCATCACTGATCTTCCCCATTTTCTTTTCAATCTCTCCATCCAAATATTTCCAAATCTTCATCCTATATAGCAGACTTTAACCACAAGCACTGACAGCATCCACATGTAAAAGTTACTTGGACGGGATGTGACAGTTGTCCTGCAAAAAACATGTCAGAACTTTTCCTTAAGAGCCAGTCAGAGCAGCAATTTGATGAGCTATTTGCACTGGATTCTTAAGGATAAATAAAACATTTCTCTGTGCAACGGGTTACTTTTTCTTGGAAATCTTAAAGTTGGCTTGAAACTAAATAATAACATTGTAAGAATAATTTATTGGGAGGATGTTAACTCTTAAGACAAGACATGGAGACTAAACAGAATGAATGATAAAAATCAAAGCGATACCAGCAATGAGCAAGACAGAGAACAAGTACATTTATAAGATTTTACCGATTTTACCTTAGTCTGTTTTTAAATGGATTATCACAAAACAACTGGTCAGATTTTTGCCAATCTTTGGAAGAATGGAGAACGGTTGTAGTCATAAAATAGATAGGCCGGTCCTGGATTTGATGACTATGGGTGTGGTGATAATAATCAAAGGATCTTCTGAATCAAATTATTTTTAAGGGGATGATCTTCATACTGTAGAGTTACATCAGCTGATATCCCTGTGCATCTGATAATTACACGAGTTTACAAAGTTTGTCTTGAAGAAAGCCGCATACCCAATGAGACTTTTGCATTCAAATATTTTATTTATAAAATAAATACCTCATACATCTTATGATATTTGCTGAATTGCTAAATACTCCTATGCAATTTCCTTTGAATTCAAGAATATTTCAAGGAATGTTAAGCAGCAGATGCTTGTGATGATGCATTTTGACCCTGGAAAGTTTAATAAATTATTTATGGGGGAAGCTTCTTGTGCATGGGTCAACAAATCCACTTAGATAATAGTCAAAAAAACAAACAATTAAACAAAAAAAAATGTGATGTAGCTGCAGAGACAGGTCTGATACTCTTCAATTCTTGTGATAAATCATGGGATGCTTTCACTGCAGACAGCAAGTTCAGCTGCATGTAAATACAAAGACATGCTTGATAAACAGATGCTGGTTATTACTAAAGATGGTTTGGAATTAATGATAACTGTATGAATACGTTTACGATTATGTGATTATTATTGTGTGATCTAGAGTCGGCCCCCCATGAATGAAATCAGAAAAAAGGACATAGCATTTTTCACCGGACAAAACGTGTGAAGCCACCTGTTAAAAATCACCAGCTTTTGGACAGAAATGACATCCAGTTTGATGTTTTCACAGGAGCCTTCCCCCCACATGTCCAAATCTTCCCACATCCACTATTGCATAAGTCTGATTTACTTGCACCTCTTTTGGCAGTTATTAGAATCTGACTCCTTGAGTGGTTCCCTACCAGTATTGCTGCCACACAAATAACCCTGGAGCTCAGTCAACTTCACTTTCAAAACAGCCTTATGGAAGCCAAGGAATATCCTCCTTGTGCTTGTTGTGGGGCCTAGAATTGACCCCCCAGGGGCGCTACTCGCGTCATTCCTCACAGGCTCAGGTTTCCTTGTATGCCTTGGGCTCCGGTGACAAAAACATTTGACTGCTAACGCGAGTGAGCCGCTGCACAGATCCAAGGTCTGGAGCAAACTGCAAGAAAAGATGGGTGCTAAAGTGTAACGCTGCCATCGGTGGACTCCATTTTCCCAGGATGCGTTCAGGTGCATCTCTGAGTGTTGGTCATTGAATACACAGGCTGCTTAGATTCACACAATGTCACTAAAACCTAAATCAAAAAAGATATGTGTTTCAAGCTTCAGAATTAGCAGGAAGAATCTGCTGAATGTTTGGCTGAACCGATATAACAGGAAACCCTCTGGCCGAGATCGAACTATAATGCCAAGTTAAATAAGTGTGTGGAATACTGTTGTTTTTTTATAAGTTAAAGTTTGTTAACTTTGGAAAGCAATTAACTTCAACAATATGCAGAGGTTTTTTGGCCTGGCTTCAGGCCATCTGCGGTTTGACAATAGTAATTTCCACATTTTCACAGTTGAGTAAATTAGCTAATTGGAGATCCCACATAAACTGAAGACATTTGCTCACAGGAACAGACAATCCAGAGTGTGGGAGAGGTCTAAAAGCGATGGGTGGTGACCCGAGAGGCCAATCGGATAGGGATCTCAAAGTTTAAATAAAAAAACAAAAGATTCTGAAGTTCACTTTTAAAAAAAACAGAGAGGGAGGGAGATGCATTTTCCCCAGATACTGCATTCCATCACTGGTGGATCAGGAAGCCTGTGGAGTTTCCAGATGTATTCATAAGTGACCACTCACCACAAAATCAACAGTGCCAACCACATATTAATTCTGTATTTATGTAGCAGCATATAATGCCAGCACATACAAAATGTGTTAACAATTCTATCTGTCTGAGACAACAGCATCCTCTGCAATCAGTCACCGAGCTCCCGACGCTGTACCCCCCCAGTGGCTGACGATCACACGCTCACAGAGAAACGGAGCATGGCGTTCGCTGGCTTTGTTCCTGTAGATGCAGTGACTGTGGTGCGATCTCTCCTGTTAAACACAGGTCAATTACGACCTAACATGTGTTTGTTTCTAGACTCTTCCAGGGCACTGTTAAAAACAAGAAAAACCCAAGTGCTAGCTGTGGTGTTTTGACTGACAAAAGAGCAGAAACAAGCCAGTCACAAGCAGAGATCGACAGAGTGCCGCAGCTGAGATCCTTTTGTATGACCCCTACTCAGAGCTCCCTGACCTCATGCCAAATTAAACTGCAGGAAAAAATAAATAATCTTCCATAATGCATGAAGTGGGACTATTACGTCAAAGGGTCTCACTTCCCCGAAACTGAACCGAGAACCTTGAAGGGAGAGCTTCGAAACCAGAGCATACGTGTGCATCAAGGTGCTTTTGTGTAACACGATCAGGTCGGCCTGGGGTGCACAGAGACAAGAAAAATACAAAACGTACACTTGGGTTGCCGATTTGATCTACGATGAAAAGCTGGTTGGATTTAAAAGATGCAGGCGTTGGCGTTCACGTGCATTAATAAAGACCGTGTGTTTTTACAGTGCTCGCAAACGGATGCAAACATAGGAGGTTGATCAATAAAACAGGCTACAGAAGCAGAGTGAGCCTCGATGATCCATGAGGGTTGATGTCTCACAAGAACTGTCATCACTCTTGGAGAATTTTGCACGCCTTTGCACTCAGAGTCCGTCTCCGATGATATCAGCAGGCTGCTGGATCAGCTCAAGTAAAACCAGCACTCAGTGTCACCACAGCCAGTTTAATCTCACAACCTCCCCTAAAGGAGGTCAGAAGGAAATCAGTCTTTCCCCGCTTGACTGCAACAAGGTGATCCTGAACCCGGGCCTGAACGTGCCACAGAGCTGTGAGAGCATCGGCTGCTGCGTTAATGGGATTCCACTGGCACAACCTCCTAAATGCCACCGCTTTAGGATACCGTGGGCAGAGCGAGGGCTTTAGGAGTTATGCTGCAGAGGTCTTTGTCTCACCCACATTTAATAGTTGTTTTCTGGACTTGGGCAGTAAACACGGAGCTCAATCGTTCAGGGTCGAATCTGATGGCTCGAGTGACATTTTCCTTTGCACAATCCGCTCATGAAGCGTAAGCCGGGGTCATTGGAAAACAGAAAAAAAAAAAAAAAAAAGGCCTCCCAGATTCATCTGACCGCTTTGCCAACTGGCAGCTTTGACAGGTTTACGGTCCAGAGTATCCTGATGGCTGACATGCACGGAGAATTAAATTTGAAATAAAAAACAGCTTCACTCCAGCTCAGAGATTCTGCAGTTTCTGAAAATTTATGACAACTTGCAAATTGTGATCATATGTGGGAACTTATGATCACAATTTGCATGGTCCTTCATAGCTTTTTTTGATTGCAACATTCCTTTAATAAGTTCTATTATCTTCTTATTGATGTGATGGTGCCTGAAGGCCTAAATTTGACTGGGTAGATTAACGTATGTTTGATGTACAGTGAGCATAATTTTTTTTCATGATCTACATTTAGTTTCAATTTTTATCACGTCTTTTAATAAAGTCAAAAACAGTTTGGTTCTTGATCAACAGTTTGTTTTCTGCAACAAAAACTAAATTGACATACCGTTCATACACTGTAATGTTAACTCCAAGCAGACCACGACCCTCCACTGATGTCATTGCACCTAAAAGCAACATTCCCTTGATAGTTCGACCATCATGATGTAACTCCTTGACAATGAAAACCTGCCCGTGTAATCCAGAATGACATTTGTATCAATGTTAGTTGGATTACGCAAGAAAAAAAAAAATTCTGTGATGGATTTTCTGTCAGGATTCAGATCAGACACTTGTAAAGATTTGTCAATCCTGACACCAAAGAATCCCTAATCGGATTTAAATCCATGTTGTCATTATTTTTTGTGTGCGATCAATTCAAACATTCTGGATGACTTTTGAACTTATCCCTCATCACAGTCACAAAGAACCTTTTAAACATGCTGTGGATCCAGAAGACGATCCGGATCACCCTTAAAACCTGACTGTCCCTTGTGTCATGCGGTACCTCCTGAAAACTGAATTTAAGTCAGTTCATAACCTTTTTCTGCAAATTAACAGACCAGAAAACCCTCAATAAGCATAACCTCATTGGTGGAGCTAATGGCAGGCTCTCTGGCAACGCCACATCATTACTAGACCCACCAGAAATGTGCAACACAGCATCCCAGTCCTATCAGCGTTTGGCTGTGGACAGATCAGGTCCACACACTTGGCAGTGAAGGACTTCATCTCTCCTCAGACCGTATCCTCCAAATGCATCATCACCATCATCATCATCACCTTCATCTTCTCACCATCCGAGCCCACAAACTTCCAGCATGTCCAAATCTGTTGCTTACGTAACCATGCAGATGAATCGGAAAACCTTCCTCACAAAGGAGCTGAACGCGCTGCGTGACTTTCAGCCGCGTTCAGCCGCGAATCCTAGACTTTAAGACCCATCCACGCAGCTCATGTATGACCGTGTTGATGCGTTGTGCGTGATGGGAAAACGTTACAGTACAACCGCTTTTACGCATCAGCCTAGAGTCCGCGGAGCCGAGCAATCCCGACACAGAGGCTGCTGCGTGGATCATATGAGTCCCACGAAGCTGGCGCAGGTGAGCCCACGTGTTTCGACCGTGTTTTACAGTCTGTAGCCTCTGATATTTGCCATATAAATAATTTAAGCGCGGCACGACCCCAGTCTCTGGGTGACCATCACCATAATCCATCACATCATAGCTCTAGATGGAGTTAAAAAAAAAGTAAAGCAGCTTATCTGAAGCCAGTTGTGACTCTTATACTCATATGTTATAACGGAGCACAGCGGACTTTGTTAATGCGCTCTGTAATCCACGCACACGCAGCCCAGATGATACAGTGAGATGAAAACGCGTGTCGCGCTTGGAATTCATTCCACTCGGATTCACTGCGGCTCAGAAGGACAAAAAACAACAACAACAAAACGTCAAAAGCAACACAGAGCATGGCAACAACTCTCACTCCGTCCTACCAGAGAGTAAAATCCACCAGGAGCGCAGGAGGGGAAGGGATGGGGGGGGCTGGAAAACACCGTCGAACCGACGCACGGAGTGTCTCCGGTGTCCCGGGCGCAGCGGACCAGACGCAGCGGACCAGACGCAGCGGACCAGACGCAGCGGACCAGACGCAGCGGACCAGACGCAGCGGACCAGACGCAGCGGACCACCGGCTCTGAGCGCAGCCGTGGCGCCTGTCAGGTTGACGTTGGAGGACAACCCACCACTTCCTGTGACGTCAACACACCGGATCACACAGCTGAGGATCCGGAGCCGCAGCCGGTTATTCGAGGTGCATAGTGATTTGACACCCCCCCCCCCCCCCACACACACACACACACACTTCTAAATGGAGCTCTTGCTTCTAAAAATGCGGCGCATGCACCAGCAATCGCTTCGAACGGGCGATGAACAGGAAGTCATGGTAGAATCTCTAATGACAGACACGACATGTGGTTTATGCACCCCTCCTCTGTGGCGCTCCTCCACCTCCTCCACCTTTACTGTTTGCCATTTTTATTGAAAAACAAGTGCTGAATTATTTATGTGTTTATTTCGGAAAGGAAATGGAAATTTCAATAAGCAGTCTCATGGATGTTGATGCCACAGGTTACAATGTGCTAAAACCATCTAAACCCACAGAGCGTCCTTGGTGTAACTGTAAAGGTCACCTTTGAGGTCGTTACTGACTTTTAATATACTTTCAAGGTTTATTATTATTATTATTATTATTATTATTATTATTATTATTACCAATTATTATTTACCATCCCTTATTCACACATTATTGTGTGTAAAGTCTTTCTCATATGTTATAGAGAAACATGTCATTATAGACTGGATTAGAAATGATGACGCGTCAGATAAAATGTATTGTCTATGTACATGATGGGGTTTTTATTATCGTGTGTTTGGATAGGTTTAACATGTGAGTGTTGTCAATGTGTTAAGGTTCAACAACCTTTTCTTGTTTTTGTTTGACTGTGAAAAATCTTGAACCTTTTGCATATAAATGATTCAAAATTATTTTTATATTTATATAAATATAGAGGAAGACAAAAAATAGAATAAAAAAATCAAAAGGTAAAGTTAACTGTTGAAATTTATTATACAAACTCTAACAGTTCAACATAATATAACCACGGTTATAAAAAAAAAACAGAGTAAAGCTAATAATGTGCAAAAGTAAGAGAGCAGCGACCTGTGTGAAAACTTCCCTAACTCAACACTGCCACCTTTTGACGCTCTGCAGCACTGCAACGGTGATTTCTGAATCCGCATAATAGGGACAATACAGTATAGAGAAAACTTTTTAAAAAATACAAAATTATCATAGAAATAAAAGAAAGCAGACAAGTAAATACAATAAAAATACCAAAAATATAAAGAAACATTCATTTGTTTTGGTGTTTTGGTGATTCCCATAAAGGGATATGATCATGTTGTTTAGAGAAAACATACAATTACACAAAGACAAACAAACAAGCTTGTTGTCAGTGGATATATGGAAATAATGAAGATAATTGAAGTCAGTCGCTAACAAGCTAAATCAGGTAAACTTCAGTGGTCTGAACAACATCACTAGTAAAGCTGCAGATAACATATGGACATACAGTAAATACAGGTGGGTTACACATCTGACAAGAGCCACGCCTTCAGGCGGCGTGCCCAAGGATGTTTTCCATGTTTTTCTTCCTTATTCGGATCATCTTCTTCCCATGAGCTGCAGCAGAAAGAGAGACAAAAATGACATCTCGGCAATCAAGGAATAACAAATTCAAAAAAAAAAAAAAAAGCATTTTAGGAACGTTTAAATTAGTCGTACCCTGCCTGTTTCTGATGCACTTGGTGACGCAGTGTTTCCGGTACATGAAGTTGTTCTCGTTTCCTCCGCAGCCGCTGTAGTGGAACATCTGGCATCTCTTGGTGTTTGGGTTGTAGGCGAACCTCCTCTTTGTGCCCTGGCACGGCCCCCGCTCCACAGGGCTGAAGCACAGGTCTGGGCGCTCCAACTCTGCATAAGAGTAGGGAAAAAAAATAGCAGTCACAACAACTAGATGTTTCATGATGGGGGGTGAAGGACACGAGGTCCTACAGCACATGTTCTCTTGCTATGCTTCTGTCTGACTTTTTGCAACCTCTCATGTTTAAACTTCCAGAGATGGAGGAGTGAGACTCGTCACGTCTTCCTCCCACTGGACCCTGAAGGCAACCCTTCAAATCCTTCTCCAGCTCTCTTCACAACTGGAATCACAGTTGAGCCGATGGAAAGCAGAGGAAATCTTGTTAGCGTTCACAAGCTCCTTGTTTCCACCAGGACGCGGTTTCATCTGAAGATGCTTCTATTGCAACGTTTCAGTATTTACCTCATTATTACCTCATTTATCTGGGGTCAATTTGAACCAATGCTGGCTGGGTTCATTTTATGCTGTTACTGATATTATTCATCAAAAATTTTGATGGATGTGATTCCAGAGTAAATCTCCCAAAACTATATTTTTTCAGTGGAGGTGGTCCAGAGTGGCCCCTGGATGCCTTCCCAGGCAGGTGTTCCAGAGATGTCCATCAGGGAGGAGACCCAGAGGCAGACCCATGACTCAAATGTCTGCCCCCCGCCCCGTGACCCGGATCAGGATAAGCGGTTGAAAATTAGAACGAGAGACATTTATATAAACACAAAAGACAAGTTTTAAAGACACGTTTGTAAAAAAAAGTCTCTGTCAAAACATCAGATTTGTCTTTTAAAGATGCCCTTAATCATCCTGTAGTAACACATGGGTGTGTTTTTGGTCCTTTTGATGAAAACAATCCTTCATTAACTGAAGCATAAATGAATAGTGGTGTGTTCATTAATTGTTTGGTGTGTCCCAGCAGCCAGAAGTAGAACTGATCTGTTTATGACTTCATGTTCTTTGATCACAGATCTATCCAGTCACGATTGTGCATCACTTTTGAACCACTAGATGTCAGCCTCTCCTTTAAAAGTTCTAGCATCAACTCAAATTCTGCACGCCAGTTCAATCCATCCTTTTTCTCAATGTAGAACCAATCAATTCACATCATTTGCACGTTTTTGGAGGTGGGAGGATGCCGAAGAACCCGGAGAGAACCTACGCAGACACAAGGAGAACATACAAACTCCACACGGAACGGAATCAAACCCAGCTGCGCTACCCACTGTGCCACCAAGCCTGTACCATACCAGTTCAATAAAGCTATAACTTTTCGAATGCTGACACTTGATTTTTACCACTGGCGTAAATAAGCACCACATATCATCCTCAATGTCTTCCCGGCAATTAGATTTGAATCATTTATCTTTCATCTGAGGAGTTTCTCTTCCACCCTTGCTTTCCCACTGGCAAATATTTTACCCCTGTGCTGGAGAAATAACCTCAAAAATTAAATTTTAAAAAGATTGATTAGCAGGCAGCAGCCAAGACGTCAGCCCTGAATTAGTTCCTCAATCTTTTCTGACAAGAGCGAAATTGAATTGTTAAAATTATATGTGGTTAAGTGAGTTGGGAGAGAGCATTCTCCTCTCCTGAGACGTGAGAAGTGTGATATTTACTCCCTCACCCCTAAAACACAGCAAACTGATGGAGGGCTGCAGAGAGGAGACGCCGATGATGACTGTTCCAACTCTTTGCTCTGTGCAATGAAAATCTAATTTGCAAGCTGTCTAAAAATGTTGCCTCGCTGCACGGTGACATGTTCTTTTGTCTCTGTTAAACTTGTTGGCAGAACACATCGGTTTCATGACTGCATTTGTTTCCTTGAGTTTAATCAAAGTTCAGCCTCCATGGGTCGTCACTCCCAGTGATGGATTTCATTACGCCACAGAATATTTAATCCACCCCACATACCAGGCGTCAACAGATCTTTTCTGTTTTCATGTTTTTGACATTTATGATAACTTTTTACCAACTTTCAGGAAAAAAAAAAGTCACAATTTGTTTTTCTGCCTGATCGACATCAACTTAAACTAACTTAACGTAGCGTGCATCACTTCAGTGCTCTGTTGTTTTAGTCCAAACGTAGTGCAATTCACGGTAAGTTGTACTAATGGGTTTTTTTTTACCTTTTCTCCCTCCATGATTGTTACTGTTGGCCGTGTGTGTCTGACGTTCATTTACAGGAGCTGCCTCTGAAATACACAAAACAAAAATGACATCATGAGGGTTTGAGATGTTGTTTCAGTGTTGTGGGATTTCTTTTTCAGTGACGCTGTCTGTTTACAGCGTTTACAGTATTTCCCCTGACTTTCCTGACCTCTTACGGTGACGAAAGCATCAAGGAAAGAGCCGCTGCATCGATCACCTGTCGGTCCTTATGCTAAGCTAAGCTAACTGCCTCCTCGACTGAATACAGAAAGAGCTGTCGATGCCAGAAATTTGGTTTTTACCCATTTTAAACATTTCTATAATAAGAGTGATGAGTAATTTTTTTTTTTTTTTTGGAGGAGGAGGAGGAGGACTTGAAGCATAAAAGACCTCAAAACTGCATTTTATTGGACTTGATCTGGAACACAAATGCTTGCTGCTGTGAGTAATGACTATATTGACGTCTTCCAACAAAACAGTGATGATCAATAGATGACTACGTGTGAAGCAGAGGGGTCGACGGTCTTACCAGTTACCACTGTGGGCTGTTCAACAGCAGCGGCCTTTCTAGCAGACTGTGTGGGGACATCTGGAGTCTCACTGGGTTTTCCTGGGCCCTGACATCTCGCCTGGCAGTCCGCCATCTTTCGGAAATTGTTGGCATTGCCGAAGCAGCCGCCATAGTAAAAATGCCTGCACTGCTGGCTCCTGCTGTCAAAGAAATAGCGCGACACCAGCCCCCGACAGGGACCGGGAGCCTCGGGTAAATCACACGGATTCTTCTCGTCTGGGGAAGAAAGAGAGAGAAGACATGAAAGACCATCAAGAACAGAATACAAAGATGTGTTTCCACATCATCAGGACGATAACACTGTTTTTTTTAATGGTTTGCTTGACAGACATACAAAACACACTCCACATTATCCATCATCATCCTCACTTTGCTTCCCGGTCATCAGTCACATTCGCTCCGGATTTAACGCTCTGGGGATTCTGACGTCGATGAGTAAAAGGAAAACAGAAGAAATGTTTCCCTGGCTGCTCTGAGATTTTGGGTTTTGCTTCGATAGAATTTAAATTGTGCTTGTCAGTGAAATTGATTTTCTAAAGTAAGGAAGATCAAATGGTGAAGGTTGATGTTGTCAACAATCTAAAGTAAAAAAAAAAACCTCACGCCTGAACGAAACAAAAAGAAATGTCACAAGTGAAGAAGAATAAAAGAAATGTTTTCATTTCCTGAATCCAAAGAAGCACAGAGTGTAAAACAAACGATTCGTACGATACGATTAATACATGCAACGTTCATTTGCAACCTGAAAAATACAAAATCAGTCCCACGCGTCAGAGACGACGTCTCACTTCTTTGCCTTTTGAACTCAATGTGTGCAAACAGGTGAGAAGAAAAAAAATGGAGTGTGATTCAGAGGTCGTATCTGTAAAATCTAAATACATTTTATAGGATGCTTTTCGCTTGGGAGCACGTGTCAAAGGTCAGTCGAGCCCTCTCTCCACTCATGAATAATTCAGAAACGTAATTGCCCATTGAAGCTGTGGCGGTGGAGGAGGTGGTTTGTGTTCTGAGTTACAGGTCGGCTCTTTATCACTTTTTTCAAGAGAGCGAATCATCCCATTTGTGGCCAAACTGAAAACTGATCTCTGGAGAAAGTTTAGGCTGTTGTCCAAAGAAAAGCTTGACATTTCAGCAAAATAAAAACACAATAATAAACATCTTTTTTAACATTTCAGTCTTGTTTCGTGCTGATCTTACTTCAGAGTGTCGGACCCGGTGAGATGTCTGAGCCAAGACTCTTTTATTAGAGGACATAAGGATTCGATCTCGACTGGATTCCACTGGAGAGCCGTTCTGAACTCGGGTGTAGACATTACAGTGGCCGATAGATGGAGACAAACATAATCATATCCAAATAATCTTTACAGCACTCTTCGCCTGTCTGCGCTCAATAGATGATATGAATCAGTGATTTTCAGGGAAAATTGGGAGTAAATCTTTCTTTCCAGAGAGTTGTGACTCATCTACAAAGGAAAGATCCACATTTCAGACCAGCTCAAATGAGTCGTATCCATGTTGATTCATTTTCCTTCTTACCCTGTTAATATTTTTGTCATTTCTGAATAAAAAAACGACCCTTATGTTGGACCCCAGTAGTGATGTTTAACATATCTAACATTAGGAAACATTGGGACAAGTTGGAACTGTTTTAATTCAAACACAAACAAAAAGACGCGATCCCTTGTTTCTAGTGGTTATTAATGCGTTCCAGGAACCACACGCTAATAACGAATTCTACAATATAGCGATTTTATCTTATTATTTACAGTAATTTAAACATTTATGAACCCTCCCTTGAAACCTTCTATCTGTATTACTTTTTTCCACACTCTTATCGACTGTTTAAAGCACTTTAGTTCCGAGACTCACAGAAAGTAGTGCACTTCTGGATGCCGTCAGCAAATAGAATACACGTACGGTATCACGTGACTAACTATTAAAAATGAGGTGAATTCGCTCGTGTTGATGCGCGAATGCGTGAGGGATTACTGTAATCAATCACTCGATGAACCTCTTTCGCTTATCATGTCACTTAAGGTTTTAGCTGAGATTTCCAAACAATTTGTCCGGTTCTGATTCACCTCCAGACACTGTGTTGTTGTTTTTTTTGAGACTTAGTGCTTTTCTCACTCTGACTTTATAACATCTGTGCTCTCTGATAAATGAAAGGCAGCTAGGGAGAAAAAAAGAAAGTTCAACTGTCACAGAGAAACAAGCGTTCCTGTCTCTGAGAACTCAAAGGGGGACGTGAGACCAGAGGAAGTTAGAACTGAGTTCCAGTAAAACATCAGTGCTGGAAAATCAGTCCTGCGCCAGATGAAGGCAGAAGTCACCTGGTGGAGAGATGAGACAACAAACCATCCCAGACGTCGGGGGAAAGCATACCTCACGCTGTCGGTGACCTTTGCTGAACATTCTCTCTGGCTGTCATCACTTGTAAGGAACACAGGTATGACAGAAGGTAACTGATCACAGAGATAATTCAGTGTGTCAACCATTACAGTAGCTTTAGTAACGCGGGAATGAAAATGTCACTGATGTGGTGATGAATGCCACAGGAGATGTTGGCCCTTCACATGTGCTTTATGTAAGTTACAAATGAGCTGACATTTTCAAATGTGTGCAGCTGTTAAATGAACTCCTTCTCAGAGACGTCTGGCTTCACCTCCTCGTTTGTTTGACACCAGATAACGGAGGGCGGTAGTCACTGAATGGGTTTCCTGGAAACAAAGATACGTCCATGTATTACCGGTTGTATCTTGGTGTCATGATGGTTTTATTTGTTTGCAGTGATTGCATTCGTATGTTTTGTTTGTGACTTACAGCTCCACACTGACTTATGTACGCCGCGCCTCACACTAGTCTTTATGATATATTAGCAATGCTTTATACTTGGAGTCACCCAAAGGAAAAAAAAAATGGTAAGACTTTTGTTTTTATTTATTTATTTTATTTATTTCTCCACATCTTTCATCCTTGGATGGACCGAGAAGCGGACGCCGCCTTTAAAGATGGCGTTCCATGTATTTTTTATGAAAGTTGCTCCTTGGGTGCAATGAAACTTCCTCACACTTCTCAGATTGTGGCTTGAGAGAATTCTGACTACTTCTCCAGGCGAGCCAGGAGAGACGTCCATGTGTCAGACTTCCTCTGGCCAACACTCCATTCACACAAAGGACGGGAATAGAAGAACTGCATCAAGACCATGTTATGAATCAATATTCTGTTTTCCATCCTCATGTGGGAATTGTCCTGTGACAGCAGCAGGATATGAACTACAGGGTAGAAGGATTAGTGCATAAAAACATTATAAGTACTACCTGCTGAGCTCAGTAACTTCCATTCACTCCTCTTACATTTTGAACTGAGACAAAGTGAGGGTGGTGGGCAAAGTAAAAGGGAATGGGGCAAGGACAGAGCCCTGTTGGCCCCCCAATGTAGCTGATGGGTTTTGTATGGTGTGAAAACCTCATGAGCCACACAGGACATTGACTTTTGGTATCTTTTCAATGTGTGATGAGAGAATAAGAATACATTAAAACCTTTAGAAATGACAGTCAGGTGGATTTATTGGCATGTTAGTTTCTTTTTAACCACCCAGTCCAGCAGAAATGGGTACAGTGGGAGGTGTGGTTCAATTTAATTGATCACAAAAAGTAGGCGGATGGATGGATGAAATGGATGAATAAAAAAAAAAGTAATTTAAGTATCTTTTAAATGCCACAAGTCTTAATAGCAGGCTGATAGTTGACATGAGTTCTCCCCACACATGTAGACAAGTACCGTGTCATCATCACACTGTTTACTGCTTCAGGTATGTTCATCAGGGCACTGATCTGTTCATGTTTGTTGTTGCTATTCAGGGTTTGTGTGTACACTTCTCCAGTTTCCTTTTGTGGTCATGGAGTGGTTTTTTTTTTTTTTTTTTTTTTTTTACACATATGTCATACTCCACTCTGCTCACCAGGCAAAGCTAACACCCTCCGAACGGATTCTCTCTCCCAGGAGTCAAAGGTTTGCTTAGTGCATCTTTCATTGTTTGTCAGAAGCTGCAGGCATCCTGTACCCCAGCACCCCATTAAGAACAGCGACGTGCATCAATGTCGAATATCAGACATCATCTACGGATTACAGATTATTCAATGAAAAATGGCACAAAGATCATGGAACATCTTCAACATTTACTTAGTTTTTCTTTTCATCTCCCTGCTGTCTTCTCACACATCCACAGCGACCTTTGACCTTCTATCTTTTTCCTGTGTGTCCCAATTCCATCGCTAAGCATTGTGACCTTGTGTGCCTGTATTTTCATGAACAGCGGAGCTCACATAATGTTTTATATTTCATAAGCAGCTTATAACCGCACGTTTATCAATCTGTCCCTTTTCACAATTTACCGATTTGCTTCAAAAATACATGATTTATAAATGACAGTTGAAGTCAAAGATCCAAGTACAAGACATCACACACCAGAACACAAGAGAAGCAGATGGATGCATCTTGGCACGTACATCACCCACAACGTCTCAGGATACTGTGGGAGAAAATAAACTCCTTGTTATAAATATGAGGATCTTTTCATTAGCATCAGTTTCATCTCTTCCCTGGGAACATCACCAGAGCTCTACTCCAAATTCATTCAGGATCCAACGGGGACAGTTTTTATGTTGCTCTGAATGAAAGCGTCGTTGAATGACCGTCTACATAGAAGCGATAAAAAACAGTCTTAAAGACGCAAGTAAATCCTGGCAAATACATGGAAAGACAGCACATGTTGTGAGTCCAAGATTCCTTTTATTCCCAGAAACCTAAATGGATATTCAGGTAAACAAGGTGTTGTTATGTATGAGACGCTTCAGGCTTTCAACTGAACCCTGCTGCAGCATTAAAAGATGTTTAAACTAAGTCAACTGTCATACAAAGTGTGACAGTCTGCTTCAGGATGAGGTTAGACTGTCTGGACAGGACCAACAGGAGACTATTGATCGTGTCCGTGATGAAACCAGATGACACGATCAGTAGTCATTTCAGCTCATTCAACACATTTTCCTGAAACACCATCAGTCATCACTGATCGGCAGGTAAAAGTCACCGTATTCTCAAAAGTCTCTGGTCACACAGCTCATCTAATAATGTGAGAATTCCACAGTTGAACAAAAGTGATGCTATTCTTACCACATGACTACTCTGATTGTTCTTTCTGCCTCTCATTCTAGTAACCTTACAATGGAGGGGGTGAGTGT
This sequence comes from Antennarius maculatus, assembly GCA_013358685.1. Lineage (NCBI taxonomy): Eukaryota > Metazoa > Chordata > Actinopteri > Lophiiformes > Antennariidae > Antennarius > Antennarius maculatus. Next base: position 20,495,904 of record CM023618.1, on the reverse strand, counting down.
CTCCTCATTGAAGTCAAAGACCAGAGCTTTACAAAACAAACCACCATCGACCGTCAGATGAACTAAATTGTTTTATAAATTATATGAATGATATTTCACACTGGAACTCAATACAGGAAAGAATAGTAAGTAAAAAATGCGGTGGTTAGAAATTGATTATTGACATTGGACGGGATCCACAGCTGTGGACACATAACGTCGGTGTTTGTCCACAGTATGGGAACCTTTCCACGTTCAGCCAACGGATCCACCTCCTCAAGCTGACCAAACATCCTGCCCGCTCTCACATCGTGGATGATTATCAAACTGAGGTTTTCTCTCACATCCAGTATCTGGTGGGAGGTTTACTCTCATTAACCTTCATCATGGCTAGAAATTGTAAAAAAAAAAAAAAAAATACAAAAAACATTCATTTTGAAACAGATATGAGAATATGGAAATCTAGTAATAAATCATTAATCAATTTACAGTGTGTCATTGTGATAATAATAAAATTAATTATTATAATAATACAATGCAGGCCATGTTTCTTAGAAGTGCCCATAACTTCCATTTACTGGATGCCTCCAGGAAATCTGCTGAGAATTAATGTGTTGGCAATGTCCCATTTTAACTGCCTACCAACAAAATGACTTTTTAATAGGATTTTATGCCCAAGGTGCCAATAGAGTCTAATGAGGAGCAGAGCTCCCTGGAACAAAACGCATCATTCACCAACAACATAACAATGCGAGCCTATAATGCATCTTTAGCCTTTGTGCTGTTATGACAAATAATATTGTTGTGTCAGTGATGTCGGGTCTGTGTTGCTGTTATTTTTACGAATTTCTCGCGTGTCCGTCTCACCTGAAACGACGCACATTTCCTCACAGGCTTCCAATGTCTCAAAATTGTTGGCGTTCCCGCCACAGCCTCCATATTCAAAGAGCTCACAGCGTCCAGTGTCAACGCTGAAGAAGTATCGATCCTTAATGGCTTTGCAAGGCCCTGGCTCGTCCTTCAGCGCGCACAACTCATTGAAGATGAAGAGTTCTGGCTGCGCTCCGTCTGCTGGGGAGGCAAGAATAAAAAGTCATCATTTGGGGCTATGATTCAACTGAGAAAAATGTTTGTTACTACCTACCAATAAAGAAATGCAAAGTTAAGAAAGTTAAAGCATCTGGTGAGAGAAAATAGGTGAGTATAAGGTACCTAATGCACCATCAGGGAACACCTACATCTCCTTGCAAACAAACCCAGGCTGGTGGCAGCTCTGAGTGAAAGCTTCCGCAATTTCACAAAATGCAGCAGTTGTGTTTGCGATCCAGCAGACTGAGGAGTGGGGCTGTATGGCTGTAGGGTGTGTTTCATCAATGTATGTACCGGAAATATTCAGCTCTGTCAGTCACAAAAGCTGACTTTGTCAGAACCAGGAAAGATTTAAAATAAAAAACCACACTGAGCTCTGCTAACGCTGTGACTTAAATCACATTTTCGTTTATTCTTGTATATTTTTTGTGGTGTGATTGGAAGATTCAGAAACATTAAATTCCTATTCCCCTTGAGGTTCTATTGAAGAACAATCTAAAATCGGAAGCATCCTGTCCCGTCCTGTGGGCAAAGCAGCTGACAAACACTCCACCTGCCAGCCGAGGCAACAAGGGCAACAGCTCACCACGGCAACCTGTTGCCCCTCCAATTCCACCTTATAACCCAGATTGGGACACCAATCAAAAACGCCCAAACCGATTCCCCTTGATCGGACCTGCGTTATTGTTTTAACAAAAAAGAAGGAGGCCTGAGGGTCACAAGTATTTGTGTTGGGTTTTTACTTACATTCCTCTTGTTGTGCTCAGTGATCAACAAAAGAACAAGTTGCCGAGCATGAGAGGAATCACACAGCAACACCCAGCCCACCACATTTGGGCTATGCAAACAGCGTTGAAGCTGGACCGAGAGTGTTTGCTCTGAGGCTTCCATAACTACAACACAATCAATCGTTCCTTGGGGGAGGATGACTACAGATGTGGTCCGGGTTGTTCTTTCATATATTGTGTAATTAAGCCAGACTTTGGCCACCCAAGAACGAGCAAAAAATAAACAACGTGTTTTATTGATTTGGGCTCTGAGACAGACCAGAGACAATAAGCTGTGTGTTTTTCAATCACTCAGTCATATCCAATATCTGGACAGAGGCATTTAGAGACACAACTGAAGGAAACTGCTGAAGATCCCCAGAGAACACACTGACACAATAAATCCCATTTTTCAAAATAGAATATGAAAGAAAGGGCTGATGCTGAATATGCAAACTCATAATACTTTATTCCTAGGATGATTACATTCAAATGTTTGCCAACCTTCACTTGTCTTCGAAGCAAGTGGCATAATAAAGTTTTACATTCATGAAATCAAAAGCACCTAATAGCTTCACAGTAATTACAGCCTGATCAATAAAAATCAGTTTTAGAATTAGCACAGAATGGATCGTTCGTCCATTTTTTTGTAGATGAGATGATCACAATCCCCTCCTCTACAGCCCCGTATCTGCCTTGCAGGTCATACATCTGCTGGATCCAATCCCAGCTTGGTACAGATAATCTGGTGGGACCAATTCACCTAAACTGCAGGTTTGTGGAGATGGGAGGAAGCCGGAGAACCTGGAGAGAACCCATGATGACCAAACTTTATCAAATCAGACTCAATACATACTTAACTCCATGCAATAGCAATTAAAGCAATGAAAGCTAAAAAAGAAAAAAAACAAAACACATTTCCATGCAATGCAAAAATCCACCTAAAGCTCAAGATCTGTCATCAGGTGTGCTCCCTGCTGAACTGAGGATAAATAAATAGAGTTATGTTCCCACAATGCATCAGGAAAAATCTTGGCAGCCTCTCAAGAAAACCTCCAGCTCTTTGAAAGAGACCGGGCTGAATAGGAACACGGATTTTAGATGCATCTTATTTCTATTGGCAGCAAGTCTTCTGTGCATTGTTGACAGGCTGAGTTCAGCCAATATTTAAATACACACTCACTTATTGGATAAGGATCTGAGTTGCTCAACAAAAGGATCGTGCCAAGCACATCTGTAATTCCCGATGGAGGCAGGTTCAGTGTCAGTCCCAGTCCCAGCTTGTTTTGGGCGATTTTGGGAGATTATTCTGCATCTCCATTTCTAGGTGTTTTAGCAAAGGGGGCTTAAACGCTAGCTGTAGCTGGAGCAAACAATAAAGCAACAGCTCATTATTGATGACCAACACTAAAGCACGCACCCTCATCAGGATGACGCAGGAGAAAGTGAAACAGATGAAAAAAGCAGCGAGGAAAAACAGCAGCACATTAACATTCGTCTTGACAGCTCCAAGTAGCCCTAAGTAGTCTATATGACTTCACAAAGTAGTTCAGCGCTTTCTTAAGCGTATCCATCTCAATTCCTTTCCCTTGCTGCCTTGTGGAGAAGGAAAGTTGGAGAGAAAACGGTCACTGAAAAAAAAGTGCACTTATTGAGTAAGATGGATGTTCAGAAAGTTTTAGTGCCAAATGAAGAGACATGCAATTCCAATAAACTGTCTTCATCTATTTGGCAGTTATGATCTAGTGTTGGATTTGCACGTCTCCATACAGCACTGAGGTGTTAAACGTGTCTGGTCAGGGCGTAGTGTAAGGAACAATAACAAGACGAGACACAAGTAAAAAATATGGTTTCAAACAAAAAGCCACCAGGCTGGACAATTCTCTGAGTTAATGAAGTAATTAAACAAAATTCCCAACAGCCAATCAATTCTCAATGTGTTCTAAATTAGGTTTTGGTTCAGGAGTCAATAATTTCTGCAATCGCAGGCCTCATTAGACCCTCCCGTTGAAGCTTGTAAAAAAACAGGGTAGTTCTTTCTTTGTGGAGTCATCTGAGGTAAATTTTTCTTATATCTTGAATTTGGAGAAAGTTTACGTAACCTGAATTTGGACAGATTTATTGTGTAAATTGGTATGTTTTGAGCATTAGTGAAACAGATCTCTCACAGGGAGCGAATACCTCCACCACACCATTAATACATTGACCGTAAGACATTTCTCACATGAGAGCCCATTTCTCAACTTATTCTCAGCTCTCAGGCCTCTGAAAGGAGAAAGAAGAGTGCTTGAGAGTGTATGCAATACGTACATTTCATCTTCCATCAGCGAGAAGATCAATAGTTGTATTACCGCACCAAGGAGACTGCACACACTACCATGATGCTGCTATGTGTACATTGATTTACGATTTTTTAAAAAAAAAATTTCCATGATGGCGGCGCATAGGGTTGCGGCGGCTTCACAGTAATGCCCATTTTTAGCGCTTTAAGGAAAAATCTGAACAGCAGCTCGGCAACAAATGTGAAGTACAGCCCAGCCGAACTGTACTCCATCAGAAACAACTTAACGGCTTCAATTCCCGGTATTTTGTACTGTCCCATGTGAAAACGTGTGTCAGTATGACAAATAAAGACTGATTCTCTGATTCTGATTTTTCTTGTGCCAAATTTAGCAAGATGACCAAAATTCATTGACCCTGTAAACCTACTGCTGCCATCTGGAATCACATGTTTGTCACCAGCAAATCAGAAATGACTAATTTGTACGGTGAAGTCATTGAAAAGATTATAAATTCCCTTAAACAAAGGTATTTTAGATTGGAAGGATTAGTCAGAGGGGACAAGGAAGCAATAGGGATCGTGGGTGATGTCAGAGCAAATAGGCCTGCAGCTTAAGGAATGATGTAAGTGATTATTAGAAGGCAAACACACCCTGAGGCCAGTGGACAAAGGGCTGAGGGTGAGGCCTGTAGCAAGGGTTTACTGGAAAACAGATCAAGTTTCTTTTATCTGTTAATCTGTGCTTCTTTCAATGTTTGATTTTTAGGAATACATTTGATTTTAGCCTGCAAATATTCCTCTATTACGCTGAACAGAAGACTCTGAAGAGAGCCCCTTTGGATTACCTCTAACTTTAGAAATGCTAGGCTGGCTACCGCTGTGTGTCGTCAACAATCACCCGTTACAAATAAAAACCAGTAAGTTCAGTTTCCAGTTGGTTCATGTTAGAGTAAAAAGTAGAAAGTGTCTTCCAACATATTCTTAGCAGCAGCCATCAGCATGGTGTCACTGCATGCGATTAAAGGAGGTGAGCTCCGACAGATAGCAGACAGAGACAACATTATTTTTGTTCAGAGACAGGAGAATATTTGACTGAAGCTGGATTTACTGTCAGTGGCTGGATGCCTAAATGCTCCGCTGAGGTTGCAGTCGACATTCATGTCTGTCCAGACTTGTACATGATATGTGGTGGAGGGGGTGAAAGTACTGTAGTTATCACCGTTCTGAATCATATGATTCCTTAGATAAGCTCCAATGCAAAACTGCAGTTATTACAGACCAGTGAAGGGATCTAATACAAAAAATGCACAAAACTCAGCATCAGCTAAACTAATGAGGTTAACTATTGCCTATAAACTATAGGGTATATTTGAGTTCTGTATAATGTTTGAAAAAATATAAATGTCAAAGCAGAGAACTGAATTCATCGCTTTACTGAGCATCACTGAAGGATTAACTTGCTGTCTGGTTCTAATCACTCTCACTGTCATTTTTGGCAACAGCAGGAAGCTATTTCAATCCAAAAGACTCTATAAACACACTGTACACTGTATGGTAGCTCATCAACTCACAGGAATGTTTAGTAACCAGAGCCACATATTTCATTCAGATGGAAAAAAGGCAGAGGTAAAACAAAGCTAATATTAGACATTTAGATTAACATTCACCTGATTCCTCCAACAAGTGACCCACAGATTATTTTAGACCCTTCTGCCACTCTTCCAAGAAATATGCTTAAATTAGCAACAACAACAATAATATGAATAACATTAAGTATTAATGATAATGTAAATATTATCCAAGGTCAAAATTGGCAATGGCCTGCAACTGCATGGTATAAATTTTATAGCTGCTGTCTCACACTAAAAAATATTGAACTAACTTATGGAGTGATTCAACTTCCTGCCATTCCTCCCCAGACACTTGTACAGCACCAAATTACCTGATTAAAATTACCTCATTAAAGTCGTATCTGTAATCAATCATTAAAGTTTAATCAGAAATAAATTACTGGTACATATTTTAAGTGGGCCTACTCTTGCCTATGTTCCAACATCAGAATTTAACTTTCTCCTTACTTCCAGAAGTCATTTTAGAACCAAGTGATGCTTTAGTGAAGTTATTTGTAGTCTGCTTACAGAGTCTGAAGCTTGTCCCACATAGGGCTTACTCTCAACTGATGATACAAATAAACACCCATTCAAGCTTACATTGACTCCAAAGGGTCACCTTTGGTCACCAGTGTTTGACCACAGAACCGGTTACCGATGGCGCTGTGGTGGCGCTGTGTTGTCATCTTGTGACCATTGCTCCCTAGTGAACACAAAATCACAGGGTGGACCAGAGCGAGAGCATGATGTAAAGTTAAGCATCGACTATTTAACTGTCACACAGTGACACAGTTTTTTCTTTACAGTGCATTGTGTTCTGTGTCCTGATTAGCATATTTATCATGTGATTAACAAGAAATTGCTGTACTGTCTTCTTTTCCTTTCGGCTTTTCCCTTCAGGGGTCTCCACAGCCAATCAGTGTCCTCCATCTAACCCTGTCTTCTGCATCCTCTTCTCTCACACCAACTACCTTCATGTCCTCTTTCACTACATCCATAAACCTCCTCTTTGGTCTTCCTCTAGGCCTCCTGCCTGGCAGTTCAAAACTCAGCATCCTTCTACCAATATATTCACTATCTCTCCTCTGGACATGTCCAAACCATCTCAGTCTGGCCTCTCTGACTTTATCTCCAAAACCTCTAACATGTGCTGTCCCTCTGATGTACTCATTCCTGATCCTATCTTTCCTGGTCACTCCCAGAGAGAACCTCAGCATCTTCATCTCTGCTACCTCCAGCTCTGTCTCCTGTCTTTTCCTCAGTGACACTGTCTCTAGACCAAACAACATCGCTGGTCTCACCACAGTTTTGTACACCTTTCCTTTCATTTTAGCTGAAACTCTTCTATCACACATCACACCTGACACTTTCCTCCACCCATTCCATCCTGCCTGGACACGCTTCTTCACCTCTTTTCCACACTCTCCATTGCTCTGGACTGTTGACCCTAAGTACTTCAAATCCTCCACCTTCTTGATCTCTTCTCCCTGTAACCTCACTCTTCCACTTGGGTCCCTCTCATTCACACACATGTACTCTGTCTTACTGCGGCTAACCTTCATTCCTCTCCTTTCCAGGACAAACCTCCACCTCTCTAGCTTCTCCTCCACATCTTCCCTGCTCTCACTGCAGATCACAATGTCATCTGCAAACATCATAGTCCATGGAGATTCCTGTCTAACCTCGTCTGTCAGCCTGTCCATCACCATAGCGAACAAGAAGGGGCTCAGAGCTGATCCCTGATGCAGTCCCACCTCCACCTTGAACTCCTCTGTCACACCTACAGCACACCTCACCACTGTCTTACAGTCCTCATACATGTCCTGCACCGCTCTAACATACTTCTGACACTCCAGACTTCCTCATACAATACCACAGTTCCTCTCTGGGCACCCTGTCATAAGCTTTCTCCAGATCTACAAAAACACAATGCAGCTCCCTCTGGCCTTCTTATACTTCTCTAGCAATATCCTCAAAGCAAATACTGCATCTGTAGTACTCTTTTTTTGGCATGAAACCATACTGCTGCTCACTTTCCTCCTCTCCTTCTTCGACCAACAGTTGTCCAATTTCCACCGGCGCCCTGTAGATCAACAGCGCCGATGGCGGTCGTTGTTAACCCAGGCCTGACCGATCTGGTATGGAAGTCATAGGTTTGATTCGCATGTTTGATTTGACAAGAGTTTTACCCCGGATGCCATTCCTGACGCAACCCTCTGTATTTATCCGGGCTTGGGACCAGCACAATAAGACACTGGCTTGTGTCCTCTTGCTGAAATTGCTGTACTGTATTATTGTATAATTGTGGAAACTAGAAACTAGAAATGGACACAACACCCTGCTTAGACTTTGGACACAGATATCTAGAGTTGTACTGATAAGGCAATATGATTAAAAAACATGTACTATCTACCAATAAAATAATTTTACGTTCAGTTAAAGACAGGTCACCATTAATAACCACCATTTAAACACATTTAGAGGTTGTGAGGCAGAAAAAAAAAACCCCTGATGTGTCTAGTGGTTCAGCTTTGCACAACGTTTGGAATGATTTCACAAAAACTGCAGGAAGGATTATGGCAAAAATGACATTTTCTCCAACTGTGCAAAAACAACTCTGAACTACATTTAACAAAAATTCACAGAGGGGCAAAGGGTGGACCTGGCAAGTCTGATCCTTTCTTGGCTGAAATTTCCAGTTTTGAATTTCTCTTGTTGTGAAATATTGTTTTCACTAAGACACCTTTCACAATACCTAGACAAGTGTGAAGAAACTTAATAAGTCCCATGCTACCAACACGAAGGGTGGATCAGCTCAATAATGAAAGAGATTTGATTCTGATTTAGCAGAACATTTCTTATTCAGCTGATTAAGGTAATAGATGTTGGTCTTTAAGTAGATTATAAAGGGTGACCACATTCAGGGAGGACATTTCTTTGGCGCTCCTTGTTGGGGAATCAAAGTGAGCTTCAAGCACCTTCCAAAAGCACAATCAGCAGCTTATCACATGAATCTCCTAGAAACGGTTGAAAGTTTGGGAGCTGGCACTGTGCCGGACACAGATTGGGGGCTACCCTGAGGACTGGGTGGGTGGTGGTGAGCCAGCAGGCCCGGTCCTGTATATCTCAGCACACAGAGCGTGACACAAACTCTGCCCAAAATTGGTGCTTTGATTGTTGATGGAGTCGCCAAAGTGCAGAAACTTTGCTCTCCTGCTACCACAAGAAAGTTGTCCGTGCAAGCCATTAACGTCAGTGTTTTATGGGATATTGCTTTCTCCTTTGCTCTAACTAGTTGCACTGCAGGGAAACCTTATTAATTATCTAAAAGGCTTGTGAGTTCCATGCATTTTTAATCAGAGCCTTGTGTTGGTATGGCAGGTGGTGAGGGAGGAGGGATGCAATGAGCAAGTTAATTGCCGCTAAATTCGATAGCTTTTGTCAAGCTATTTGTCCGTGCCAAGCCAGTCTTACATTCATCCCAGCTTGCAGTTTCCACCAGCAACTTTTCAGTTGTTTTTTTTTTTTTTTTCTGGCATCTTCTTTCAAACAAAAGACTCTGAACCGATAAAAAGAATCAAACCTTCTCTCTGTCTTTTCATGGATTCTACTCTCTTTGCCTTAGCCAACAGCCGCATACTTGAACAGTAGGTTTTATTAACTCCAATGCCAGCTCAGCAGTGGAAAATCCATTCCTACCCTCTGCAAGGCCTTACCTTTCCTGTATGAAATCTAAGTTGAGCCTCTACCTGTTTCCCACTTGGTCTGAATAACAAAACAACAGTGAGAACCAGAAATCATCTCGTTCGGCGACTCTGCCAAATCTGCCCGCCAATGTCTGAGCAGCACTGCAAAGTCGAACAATTCCACTCAATGCCAATTAGAGTTTGTCTCGGTCACTTCCAGTAAGATCAATTAAAAAATGTGTACATCCTGGTTTTGTCTTGCAATGAGAGTGAGATCTGCTGAACCAGTGGATAGTGACACCTTAAACCAATCATGCATTTTTAAGAATTCAAGTCGTGTCTGGCTCTTCAATTTGATAGACGATTTCACCTTGTTCATCCAAAATGAGCATATGGCAAACAATGACATGGGCATACGTTTGCTATAAGTTGTACGAGCCTGCAGGGAAGATGGTACAAAGGCACCATCTGCTAAATTGGGAATGTCCCAATTACAAAAGAGTCAAGGAATAATTCATCGCATCACTCGCAATAATAACCAATGACAAAAAGAACAGAGGCTTTCAGAGCAGCAATAGAATAAGTCTAAAGGTGCTTTAAATACAAAGGTCAACAACCATACATCCATCTATCCATCTATCAATTTATTCATCCATCCATCCATCCATCCATTCATGAGTTCTTTTATTCATTCAGTCATTTGTTTATTAAATCTTTTGTTCATTCATTCATTTATTCATCTTTCTGAAGATGAGAAGATCGTATTTGTCTCATCTTCAGCCACTTATCTGAAGTTACGGACCACAGGTTATACCCTGGACACGTCGCCAGCACATCACACAGTTAGACAGACGACCATTCACGCTCCTACTCTCACTTACAGTTTGGAGTGACCAGTTCATGCAAGTTTCATATTTTTAGAGGTAGGAGAAAGTAGAGGAGAACCCAGAAAGAACCAACGCAGACACAGGAAGAACAGGTGGAACCAGGTGGTCGAACCAGGAACCTTCCTACTGTGAGGGAACAGCTCTACCCACTGTCAAAGGCACCAGTTCATGTGAAATGTGCTTTATATAATTTAAATTAAAATGAAAAACCAGCTTGAGGTGACTGATTTCAATTTTGACGATTCTACACGCTAAGGGAAAATAATTTGTGAGCAGCCGCTGATTTTTCAGCCAATGCAGACCAGAAGAATGAGACAATGCTAGTTCACAAAAAGCAGAACTATTTTATAAGACACAAAAGAGAGTTTGGAGAAACAGAGAATGAAAGAGAGAGAGAAGCTACAATGGGAGTCAATCCCTTTAGAAAAGACAGAATTTCCAAAAACTTTAAACACATTGGCAGCAAAGTCCCTTCTGAAATGTTTCCACAAGAGGCTTCTTGGTGATATTTGCTTGAGAATATTTTGGGATATTTAGGTATGTTCTGGCTGCTGCTTGGGTTTTTTTTAATAATGATTTTTGAAGATGTAAGTCTTCATTGACACTAAGCTCCTTGTAAACATAAGAAGCTTAGTTTTTGATCATCAAAACCAGAAAGCGAGAAACTGACGTCTGGTAGTCTGTTGAACACCTAACCTGCCATGAAGGACCAGACTGCCTTGCCATCAAAGATCAGCCATTCCCCCTGATTCTAAATTATGATGAAGGATCAGTGGCAGAAGGGAGAAAGTAAAGACATAACATTAATAAAGTACACAGATACCAATAATTTATAGACATTCCATACAACCCCCTGAGGCCAACACATTACCTTCATGTCAATGTGGTCTGACTTTCACAGGCAAATGTAAATGGTAATAGCTACTTTGTTTAAACTAATACCCCTTTAATGTTTGATTAGGACATAAATGTAGAGGCATGTAGCTCCACGGTGTACTGGCGTTGTGCCAGGAGTGTACCCTGCCTCACACCCCAAGTCAGTTGGGACAGGCTCCAGGAACCCGCGACCCACAATTGCGGAGCAAGCAGATGTAGAAAATGAATGAATACAGTAAATATAGAGTTCCACAAATGTAGATAATCATGTTACAAACAATTAGATTTCAGTTGTACTGTCACAATATTATAACATTTTAAATAATACATATAAAATCTATTGTGTTCATCAGCTTTATGTACAGTATTAGTGTTAATATTTTAATAAACATCCATCTTGCAATCTTCGTGGTACTCTTGTGAGTTCATGAAGCAGATATGAATAATATTCAAGCTTCTTCCCTCTCTGCAGACTCTTATGATATGTTTGTGAGGTATGAGCAATATTTTCAGAGCGTGTAGTTTGTTAAGTGCAATGTTGTTTCAGAAAATAGGAAGAAAACACCAAGTCAATATTCCATCAGGATGAAAACGACACGGCTTTCTGAGTAAACACTGAGCGCTATACCACCTGTAAGGAAACTAAAGCTCTAGTTTTATAAATGCATCTTCAATTCTGTGCATAAAATGGAACAATCATTTGACAAACCCCTCGATGGACCCAAAGAAATCTGCCGGCTGAAGTCATGACTGGGAGCCTCGGCCTCCTCTCCTTCGATGTAAATGCCATCACAAGGCCGAATCAATGAGGTGGACAGACGAGCGAGTGCAAGTGGCTCATTCTCCATCTGTGCAAATGTCATCCTCGGCTGATTGGACCATAGCTGCGCTTGTTATTAGAGGCGAGGATCAATACGGTGCTACCTTTTTTTGTGAGTAAGGTTATCAATCAAACAATACAAATGAGAACAAAGGGAAAGTTTCTTCTATTGGCAGCCTTAGTGATTCTGGAGTTCAATATGAAATCACTGTTTGAAAAAGTATTACTGGATGTAAAAATACACTCAATGTTTAGCTATTAAAGCGTGAAAACTTTCATCCTTAAAAAGGTAATTACTCAAATTACAGTGTTTTCAAATTACAGCAATTGACACAAAAAAATCTATGGAAAGACGCATTTTAGCTTTAGGTAGCGTTAACCTGCTGTTTTAAAATGCTTGTATTTTTTCTCCCCTCTTCCTTCTGTAAGTCTTGGTCATGTTTTTCTCATATAGAGTCCTGCACAGCTGATACCCCCCCATAGATGCAATAAAAGTGAACAAACATGGTGTAGTGAAGACGAGTCACGCCACATCTTGCTGCGCTGAGGGACTTGCACTGAACCTCACACAGCTCTCCTGATGAAGAGAGATAATGACGGATCCAAACACATTCTCCAGCCACAGGCTCTGCATTTTTACTGAAACTTGAATGTAACTCAAATTCAACCACTTTTCACACAAAATGATAGATAGTTCTTTGAGTAACTTCATATAATTTGATGCTGCACAAGAATAGTGTATTTCCATCTCAATCTAATTGAAAAGTCTAAGACTCTTTGACACCAAAGATTTTCTGACGTTCCTAATTATCACAAATCATTCGGTGAATTCTTATTTACTTAAACCTTCAGTTTTTTACAGAACTTGAACTTTGCACTTTCTGACAAACATTTCAGATAAGTTTAGAACAAATAATACAAAAACAACAAACAACCATCATTAAATACTCCCCGTAAGCTGGTCTGAGCAACTGAGCACACAGACAGATGGAGAGGCATTTACATTGTACATTAACAACACTGAAGCGCTTGTGAAGGCAGACTTCTCTGGGCCGAGAGGTGCAATAGTGCTCCACCTATCAAAGACAGGCTGTCCAAGGACCAGATTGTGTGAGGACTGCTTATAACTCTCACATCCCGTAGAGTAGCCATATTTCTTCATCTGAATCCTCTACTAGTGGGTTAGACGTGGACCAAAAGGGAGTGGAACACATATGGAAGACCTGGGTGCTTCTGATCTGGGCCGAAAAGGACCTTTTGCATTTTTAGCAACCACCGTTGGAGAGAATGAGATGAAAACACTGTTAAACTCCACTTATCCTCCACACCTTAACACTATACCGAAGTCCAACTCAAACACAAAACAAAAGGAACCAGAGTCAGATTGAAGGACTGAAAGTGTGTGTTTAGTGCCACATGACTGAGCTGGGAAGTCAAAGCAAAAGCCATTATTAAGTGTTTTAAAAGCAGCTTTGAGAAATTCATCAGTGTGCAAAGACCTTTCACCACATTGTCCCACAGTATTCACAGCTGGTGCACAACGGTAGTTACCCTAGGTGATGCTTCTCTGCCTGAACAATGTGACATGTAGGGTTACAACAAATCTTCTGCATGTTTTGTCAGTTCATATTTAGATTTTGTTATTACTTAACACTTTACAAAGTGAAAGGCCGATTTCTATCGATAATCAAAGTAGTCTTCTTTGGACCAACAGTCACAAAGATTCACAACAGTACAGATGGAAAGCCATGAAAAATAGAAAGGTGTTAATATCATAAAATAACATAAAAGTCAAAAAATGAAGAGTATTTGTGGAAATCATGTATAATTTACCATTTTAAATCGAATCTCAGGGTGCAAAACTCACACCAGATAATTTTTTCAAGTTGGTGTAGGAGCGACTGAGGAGACAGTAGCCTCTATTATCTCTAAATATACAGCCAGTTCTGCAGGCGATCGTCCACCTGATACGCAGATTAACCTATATATCATGCTCCTCTGAGTACATTTGTCATCTCCACTGCTGGGTCAACCTCCAGTTGAAAAGCACTTTCTTACACATGGTATAAATCTTTACCGAGTACAACGTAGTCAGCCTTTATTCTGGAAATAGGATAACAGCAATATGAAGTTCAGTTGCACATCTGTTCTAAGTATGATAAATCACATGTTACTATCTATTGATTATGGTGCAATGTTCATAAATTTCCTGTCTAACCCAGCAACTCTCTTTGACACACAATCGCTCTTTCAATAAAGCACTCCAAACTAGCATTGCTGGCATCACTTTTTGTCCAAGGGTGCAAATTCATATTTTGCAGCAGAGACATCGACAACAGCTCAAAAGTGTCTCGCTACTTCAGCCTCACCACTTTAAGGTCCAACAAAATTACATGTTTTTCATGACAATCAGATTCCAGGTTGTGTACAAGCGGTTCATGAATCCCACTCAGCTGTGGGTCATCCTTCTGCAGTCGTGCGTCCACTGACAGTGTCTGTGCACAAATTATCAGCTGAATGGAAACATACAGGCTCTCACAGTCTGTACTCACTGTTAATTATTAAGACTGAACCACAAAAACAGAGAAACAGCCAGAGGCGTGACCTCCAGCGTTATCATCACAGTAACATTGATGCTGTGCTGGGGGCAAGCTGGGAATGTCAGTGTTGGGCCACGTCCAACACTGGGGTCAATCGAGTGTGTTTTAATATTTTGAAATAAGATCCCATGTTAACATTTTATAGTAATAAAATCATCAGGATCCTAAATGACTGAAAAGCTGCTTTGAATTTTGTTTTTTTTAATTTGTTTTATATTGAAGTAAATTGGATAAATCACGATGGATTTCAGATTTCTTGCTCTTTTCAATACTCATACAATTCCAAACTCTGGTCTTTAAGATTTGATTTGATGTAATAGCATCGCAAAAATCAGACAATTTTCTGTTTCCTTTACTCAAAAGACACAGCAATTCTTGCACTTCTATCGGACAATAAACCTCCGATCAGCACGCCACAGACATTTAAAAAGAAGCCAACAAAGACTGTCATCCATCAGCAAACTCAAAGGACTGCATGTTGCACCCCACCTCCTCTTACTACTCTAAGCATTATCCAATCCATCCTCTTGTACTGGTCCACATGTTTATTCACCAGACTTCCTGTCACAAACTGGACCAGACTCACACATATCTTAAAAACAGCTGCCAAAATCATCAGTCTCCCACACCAAACCTCAATGAACCAAACAACAGGTCCATCACACATATGGCAAACTGCATAGTTCAAGACATTACCGTTAAGGAAGCAGGTACAGAACTATAAAATTTAGGAGGGCAGGTCGTGGGAAAGGTCTGATCCCTGCAGCAATAGCCGCCCTGAACAGCGAACCTCCCTGTTCAGTCTATTTGCTACTGCTCTGTCTCCACTTGTGTTAATGTTTCCTCACCTGTTACTGCTTTCTTCATGTCTTACTCATACGTGGACAGTGTTTATCATTCATTCATTCATTTTCTCAACCCACTTTATCCACTTGCGCAGGTCGCGGGGAGCTGGAGCCCATCCCAGCTTGTCTTAGGACGCGAGGCTGGGAAACTCCGGGTGCGACGCCAGTGCACCGCGGAGCTGCAGACACACAAAACATGTGGTTTCAGGGATGTATTTTTAATGCAGGCTTAGAATCATTCAAAACGACGGTGTGAATAAATTGTATAATTGAATTAAGTAAAGTAAAAGGTAAAAATGCGATACTAGCGATAAATCTCAATTTGCCCAATTTTTTTGAATGACTCATGAACTACTGATGATAAAAAACGATTTACAATCGCAGGTCAGAGAATTAGGGAGCAATATTTAATGGAGCACAGGCATATCCAAGTAAATTGACATGATGATGATAATGATGATGATGCACCTCTGAAATAGAATTATTTCTGACTGCATTTTAGGCTTGTATTGTGTTTTGCAATTCCTTTCCTTAAAAAAAGACAAGTCCAAGTGTACATGGATGGTTATGTGTAATAAGTCCAGACACACAATAGTTATTAGCATTTGAGGATAAATACAATCTGTATTTTCATGCTAGTGCTGGCATCACAGCATCACAACAGCTTCAAGGAGAGATTCACGTGGAGACAAAATGACAAACCCAAAGCCTTACGTAATGGTAGCTGCAGAGTACACTTGATGACAATTAAAGGCAGTGAAGTGTCCACACTTCCCAGTGTTGGGTGTGTTCCTGTAATGGACAGTTTAAAGTGACACTTTGGGTGATACTTATGTTGAGTCTGCTTCTTAGTACTAATTAAAATGGCACATGCAACACAGCTTCCTCTGTCTGTGGCCTGAAGCATCCTTTATGAAAAGACCACTTCAAACAGCAAGTCAGCCTCTAATTAAATTTCTCCATAAATTAATGAGACGCGATGTTTGTGCCTCTGAGACAATTAATGCAGCTAATCACACTGAGGTGTCAGTGATACCGGTTCAGTTTCAAAGGGCCCCGCTGCTGGACCTCTCACAAGCTAATGTCCTCCATCAGCAAGCTTAGTTCTGTAATGTAAGAGGCTGTCTGTGTTTACCAGTGAGCCGTGTTCTCATTTCTCTGATGGATGCTGTGGATAATAGGTGAATGGTAATGCTGCATTGCTGTCTGGAGGCTCACTTGTAGCTTTTGAATATTCAAACATGTTTATTTGTTCTTATGTGCTTTACCTAAAATGTGTTTACATGTGTTAACCATCCATAAATGTCAGCTGATGGTGAATGGGGCATTTGAGACACAAAGCAGACATTCTTACACTTCACATTTTTGCCTATGTGAGAACTTCTGATTGTTATTTGGATACGACTGTATCACCTTCAGGGACTCGACTCACGTACCAAAATAACCACATAATTGACTTTGCAAGGCAAATAGAACAATCTGGAACATCGAGTTAGCGGGACGTTTGTTACTCAGGTTCGTACCAGCATCCACCTTCTTCATCCAGCCAATCATTTTGTCTGTACATGATTGTCAGACTGAAAAGACCTGAATAAATAAATATATATATTTAATAAATAAATAAATATATATATAAATATATATATGTATATATTTTATACTTTTTAATTTTATAGTCAAACTGAATAGTGTGGTGTATAATGGTGTGGTGGCACACTTTTGTAAAAATCTTCATCAAGAAGAGATCAATATTCACATTATTTAGTAATTCATGTCCAACGGTGGTTTTCTTATACTGCAGGTAAAACATTGTGACATTACTTTGTTTAATATGTTCCTTAACACAACAAAACACAAACATACTCCATAAAGTATGGAGGCAGAGAAGAACCAGAATTCAAAATTGGCCCACACTTTATTTTTTGCCCCAGGGGCCCCTCTGTTTAAAACTGCCCTAGTCAAGTCAACCAAAGTACAACCAAGCATGAGTCAAACATCAACCTTAATGCATGATAAAAAACACCACTTCCTGTTCTCTCTTATGTGTAAAATACTTTCAGAAACATGAGAAAAAAAGTTTGAGAAGCCTTTTTTTTTTTAAATGCTCTCGAGGTGTGCCAATTTCTCATTTAATTCTGACGTCATGCTGCTCACCAGCTCTTGCTCACTAACTGTGAAAGTGTTCCTTCCTTAAAGGAGGAGAACAATGTGCCACTGGTAGTTAAGATGGTGTAGTTGCTCATCAGATCTTTTCCACTTGCCCCCCCCCCCC
This sequence comes from Antennarius maculatus, assembly GCA_013358685.1. Taxonomy (NCBI): domain Eukaryota; kingdom Metazoa; phylum Chordata; class Actinopteri; order Lophiiformes; family Antennariidae; genus Antennarius; species Antennarius maculatus. The sequence continues at coordinate 20,478,192 of CM023618.1, read as the reverse complement.
CGGGAGATGGGGGGCCAGATGAAGAGTGTTAGTCTCTCCTTCCACTTGTGCTCACACCGGTCTTACAACAGGACGGGACAGGAGGAGGTGTCGGTGGCTTCAGGTGTGCGTCGGGAGGACTTTGTCCCTCCTGACGCCACATCTGTGCCGTCAGCACAAAGAAACACCTCCAGTGGTGAGCACACTGTCGTTCACACGGATCAGGATTTCACAGTTGTTAGAACATACATTTTCACGACTACTGAGCAAAAACAGTGAAATACAGTAGACAATGTGTTATTTTATGAGCGTTAAAACTTGCGGAGACGCTCAGACGCGCTGCGTTAATTTACTTTTTAAATTAGGAAGGCGCACTACAGCTAAACAAAGATTATACATCCAGAAGAACTCCCTTTAACGGCGTTACATTACAAGGAAGGCTCACACCAGACCCAGAATGAAATCAATACCAAGGAGTGAGAGTGACAAAGAACTCCTCTCCAATTTACGCACAAGTCTCGGGTAAGAAGAAACTTTCCCAAATTCAGGACCCCAGCCGGAGGTACACACTGTTAGAGCAACCTTCACACGTGTAGATATGTCTTGTCCTTCTCTTACCTTCCCTGACTTTTCTACCAGACCCCAAACGGACGACACAGGACAGGGAAACGACGCACAAAATCCACCACTTGTTGCCTTGAGCCATACTGCTGAACTGATCCACACACTGAGCGTTCAGTTTGGAGGGAAACTTCATCAAGTTGAAGGGCTGAAGCTGTGAGTGTGTGGGAGCGTACTTCCGTTTGATAACACCATGCCAGTCTGTGGGCTGTACTGTATGGGAAAAAAAAAAAAAATAGAGATTCCCAGTAATTTCCTGCTTGGACACGTCAGAACAAGCGGAAGAAAAGTTATATCAGCATTATCAATGAAATTTGGACACTTCCTTTGATTAAAATTAGAACTGGGGTTCAAGTAATGGAAAGAGAAGTCCTGGTACAATATGTTGTGTCAGTTATTTATGTTCCTAGGTTCAGCATCAGCATTTCATTTCATTTTTTTTTCTACTGAGACAACATTTATAGAAAATTTATAGATGATGCTCTCCGTGATCTAATTTACAATACAGTCAAGGATACCATCTCCAAGATGATGATTCAGCATATGCAGGAATGGATAGAGTCAGCAGACAAGAGTTTGGGTATCAAAGACAAATAGGACCTGGAAATGAGTTTTACTTCATTTCAGATAAAAAAAAGAAGCAAAGCACACCATAAAACCCGACAAAATAACAAACAGTCCCATCTGAGGAGCAGTACTCTGCTTGCTGCATCAAAACTGAACTTTTCTGACTTTGTAGATGTGCACAATAGTAATAGTCATGCACATTTCTGGATCTTTTCATCAGAATGTTAAGTTAGTTAGAAATAAATACAGAAAAGTATTTTCTACATGACTTATGTTAGAAACCTTTATCATTTTTCATTTTCCCACATTTTTAATAATTCTGCTGAAGTTCTATTTTTTTCTCATCTGTGTCTTTCTCCAAGGAATTGATCAACAAGTAGTGCCATCGTTAAATCTTTTTAACCCCCAAATAGTCTTTAATTTGCAGCAGTTCATCTGACAGGGATTATAAATTTCCATCTGAAGCCACTCAGCTGTCGGTTACATTCATAAATCTGAGTTATATTCTTTGGAGGGTTTAAAACCCTTTCCAGCTCCTCCAGGCTCCTTCTGTTTGTGGCACAAACTGTAATGGAGCTTCATGCTGGCACTGATACACTAAAATGAAAGTTTGCCAACCCCATCATTTCATAACGTGAAAGAATTTCTTACTCCACTGGATTTATGCACAGTAATATTCCATTATAAATGCAGATGGCTGCTTTAGCCAAGTCTGGAGATTACAGGCACAGTTTGATGTTGCCCAGGACAACGATTCTGGCTGTGACTGTCTAAATATGGGTGTGACCTGCCTTGATTGTAAAACCCACTCAGTCAAAGATTTGGGGATCATGAATTTTCCACTGGACAGTCATGAGATGGAAGTAAGACTTTGAAGCAAATACGCTTTGCTTCTCGGAGACTCCATGTGACCTCGTGCTCCAAAAGTTGTCGTCCATACATAATGCAAACAGGTTTACATTAGTTATCGATTTGTTACAGAGCCTGGTTAATGTCTTTATTCTAGGCTGTTAGGTTGTTATCAATAGCTGCATATTCACAGTGCTCCTAACTCCAGGAGAAAAAGGGCTTCTCTCTAAACATCAAACTATTTCTTCAATAGTGTTTCTTTTTCACAATTTGTGTTTCCGACAAGTCAAGGATTATTGCTCATCAACACTAACAAATAGTCATTTTCTTTTTTATTAAGGAGAATGGGAACAAAACCCTGCAGCCAGGCTTTAAAATCTTACCGGCTATTGTTATGCTTCAGTGTCACTTAAAACATCTTGCTGGCTCTGATTTTGAAATATTGGTAGGGAAATTCAAATTTTTTCATCATCATGTGTCTTCATTAAATTCATAGACAGTGGATTACTGATGCAGTGAAAGCTCCAAAGCACAAAGCCATTGTTCTGGTTAGTGAGTGAAGGCTGTAACTTTATATGGTAACTATGAGTGTTTATAGGTATGATTAAGAAATTTTGGCTTTTACTCAATGGAAGTGAAAACATTAAAGAACACAGCACAAATTCTCAGGCCATGCTTCATCTGTTTCTTCTGTCCCCAGATGCTGCCTCAGTTGCCAAGATAAGTTCTGTTTCTGTACAAGAGGTCCCGGTCCAATTCCCCAGAACAGCTGGCAGAGTTCGCTCTGTGAAAGCTTGCGTTTGTTCTCTCTTCTCCCTGAAGGGACACTGAGGCTCCATCTTGACAGCCTCCTAAACCTCCACCGCTCTCATGGAGCTTATGAGCAGCCAGAGGTGGAAAACAACGGTCATACTGGTCAGCTCCCAGTAGAGACTGTTGGGACTTTAGGAGTTTGATGCAGAGTAGTAAAAGAGGAAACATGCTACCTTCTTTAAATTGCAGCTTTATTTCTCCAACTGTCATAAAGACAATTGACAAACGTCTGTGGTGATTATTGACTGTATGAATCAGGTGAATCACATCGACCCTCCCTGAGTAAACGTCCGACGGGTGTTTCCTTTAGTCATCAGTACCTTGGCCAAGGAGGTTATGATGACAAATGGTCAACAGTGTCCACGAGTGTATTGATTGGCCGATTCGTCAGTATTGCTCACTGAAAAGATTTATTTGTTACACGTCAGAAATTTTTGGATTCCTGATAAACGGGAAGATCTATGATTTAATTTTCACTTCCTTTAATATTGCAAGACAGGAGTTGTTAAACTTTTTCTGGGGTGGTAGTTTCTATGAATTTGGGGAATCTGGTTCAACTCCAAAAACTGGATATCAGATTTAAAAGATTTTTCAAGGGGGATCTGCTTAGCATCTTGCTGTTTATGAAAGGTCTCACATTCCAGCCTGTTGTGTTATAGATGACTGACAACCTTTGAGACAACTGCATTTGCATCCAGGGCTCAGTTATCACGTAACAGAGTGAAAGACAATGATGCTGGAGCCGGCATATACAGTATGCTAAATAGGCAAGCAAAGAGTGATCACTGGACCCTGGAGGCTCTGCAGGCCCAAAGCCTCACTGTCAAAACCAGCAGCCACTACATCTCCATCACTGTTAGGGATTGGGGTTTCAGAAGTGTACCAGGTAAACAGTTGAAGACCTTCTGACCAGTCCAAGGGACAGGACATTGTTTTTCCTTGCAGCTTTATTCCAAGTTAGAAGCTGAAACAGAAATCTTTTGATACACCAGGCCACTGTGGTAATAAAGACTTTATTGCTACAGAGATAACAGTTTACAATGGAATTAATGACAAAAGCAAAAAGTAAAAATATGTATTAATATTATTTAAATCATCCATATCAGCATCCAAATAATTTAATTGAGCTGTAAATACATCTATTGATGCCAGCGCTTTGAGAGTCAGGAAACTTTGCAACTGAATCCAAACAGCAGAGCTAGCAGACCGAAAGTAAAAAGTCCTGGCAGGAAACACAACATGCATTGTCAAATGATGGAACGGAGGAGATTAGATGGAAGCAGACAAGAACAGCCTTATAAAGAAGAATATGTGAGTGGTTAAGTGAACCAGTGGATGGGGGCAGACCATTCAACCATTGCACAAAACAAATAATGGTAAGGGCTTAAGAATTTGGAATAAATCTGTTATCTGCTACCGATATGGTAGAAAGTGTCCAGTGCATGTAATTAATATGTGACATCACTGTGCTTAAAATATAGCAACAAGTCTCTGATAGTCCTCAGAGGATCTGTCTGGTATGTTTCAAATGACCGTGAAATGCTGCGCTTTCCCCTTAGAAACCCCTAAAACTATATTTCCATTGTTTTTGGTGCAATTTCATTAAAAAGTGAACTTGACTCACAAATTTGTTAGGATTACCTTCATATCTTGATTAAAACTGTGCCATCACAGACCAATTTATCTATACGAAAGACATATGACATGTATTAGAAGGTGTATGACAGAGTTAACGAGGTGGAGAAAAACTAAAATGATCGACAATGCATGCAATAAATATTCATTAAATAGATGTAAAAGGCAAGTTAATTGTCTTTCTGCACCATAACAACACTCACATCTAAGGCTCCTGAAAGAAATGACTTGAACTTTATCTGGAGACAGTGGTACATTTGTTCTGGTGTTGAAGAAAATGGGGCCGAAAATGACACTGAATTAGTCCACAGTTATAATAGTTTGTCAGCATGTGTGCACTTCCCTGTACATTTGTGCACGTGTGGGATGTCAGTGGACAAGAATGTGCCTGTCTGGGAGACTAATCAGTGCAGCACTATTACTCACTTCATTCAGGGAAGCTGCCTTTGTTCCCCCACCTTCTGCATGGAAAGAACCAAAAATCACGTATAAATCTGAAGCTACGCACCGATGGGATTTCCTGTGTGTTAATTCTCCCACGATATGTTGACCTTAATATTATGGCTAAGGAGAAACTTTGTGGCAGACACCATTATGTCATTGTCCTCAAGGACTGCCCCATCTGTCACTTCACAGAAAAATGTAGGCTCTTTATTTCGCAGGAAAAATAGTTATGTGTTGGGAATTTTTAGGCCCGCAAATATATTTTTTTGAAAAAGTATAGATTTGATGTTTTTCCCCATCCGTTCTATGCTTGCTCACTTGTTAATACAAAAATTTAAATTGTAAATCTTTGCTCCATCCAGCAGGTGGTTAATTGTAAAATCTTGAGCACACACAGGATAAAGCAGCTGTGAAAAGAAAAAGCTTGAATTGACTGCAGATGCTACAACCTTCATGGGGGGCATTCCCAGTCTGGAATCTGTTTGGTTTTAGGATGATTAAGTCCTAAAAAGGACAAAAACATTTTTACTAGACAGAATTCTGTTTTTTCATTGCTCTTATGGATTGTGGACCACTGACAGATAATAATTAAACTCTATGAGATGGAAAGATTGCTTCGTGTCACTGCTCTCAAATAGTAGATATGAGCAGCTAGTGATGAAGTATAAAGAACTGTCTTAAGGAGCTATAAAAGTAAAAATGTGTGCAATTATACTTGACATAGTTCACAAATGTTGTGAACTGTTTAATATAGGAACTATTTTCTTAGCTACTTTTTTTTTCTTAGAAAACCTGGAGTGGAATACATTCCTCTACTAAGTCTGCATTTTCCAAACAGACAGAAAAAGACTGTTGAAACTGTGGCTTTATTATGTTGTTATGTGCAGTGCCTATTTCAGTATGCTGCATGACTCAAGTACAAATGTATCTGAAGCCATAATAGGATCATATATCAATTATTTAGACTAGCAGGACCGGTGTACATTACACGGCAGTAGCTCAGTCCAGTAGGGCTGCGTTCAGACTGCAGGCAAATTGGATTCCAATCAAATTCCCTTTCATATCTGATTCTTAGGGCTGACAGTCCACATTGTTTTAGCAAGTGTCCAAATGGGATCTTGTTCTGTTCAGACGTGGCCCCGTGAACATAGGGGCAGAGGCGTCAGCCAGCACTCCATTGGCTCTTGCGTCGCGTAGGGTGACGTCCTGGACAGTCAAAACCAACAGCTGAGTTTGGAGCTGTTCAGACGGAGACACATCTGTCCAAATGTGATTTGAAACTACTGAGGTCACACACTGATGTTGAACATGAAAGCCCGGCTCGCAGTCTCTGCTCTATTTCATCCCAAAGGTGTCGTATAGATTTGAAGTCAGGACTCTGAAGTGACCAATCAAGTGTCTTTATGGACCTTGAATTGTGAACTGGTGTTCAGTCATGTTGTACCAGGAAGGGCTCATCGTCAAGCTGTTCCAACAAAATTAGGAGCATGAATTTGTCCAAAATGTGTTGGTATGCTGAAGCTTTGAGTCCTTTTAGCTGGAACAAGGGTGGTGGAATGACACTCCAGAAACGACCACCCCATCCTACGCCCCCTCCACCACCTTCACACTGTGCATTCAGACATGCATTGTTCTCCTGGCAACCTTCACACCCAAACTCATTCATCAGATCGTCAGACAGAGAAGCGTGATTTGTCACTCCAGGAAACACGTCTCCACTGTCCCGTGTGCCACGCTTTATAACACTGTATCAAATGCTTTGCATTGTGCTTGGATGCATCTGCGTGGCCATGGAAACTCATTCTGTAAAAGTCTCTACACACTGTCCTTGAGCTAGTCTGATGACGGCATGAAGTCTGGAGGTCTGTTAGACTTCTGCGCACAATGTGAGGGACAACTGCAATTAAAGTAAGATATCCCAAAGTTTAAGTACTAATTTATACATGTACAAACAAAAAGCAGTTTTATGAAAGGAAGCAAAGCAACTAAAAACATCAAATATGAAAAAGAAAAAGAGACACAATTGAGGAATTAAGACAAAAGCCAATAATTATGATTTCTTTAAATTTAAAGATATATATTTCTGGATTTGTATGTCATAGATTGAATGACAAATTGACCCTACGATATACCTCCAGATCGTTTCAATGAGTTGTCAGAAGTCGCAGGTACTCAAAGGATGATCCTCTAATTGGCCAATGAGAGGGCAAAGAGTTGGCTTGCAGTGTGGGTGGAAGAATGTAGTTACTTATAAATCAAGGTGCAAGAGCATGAGTCACAGTTACATCACCTGCTGGCCTCTACAAGCACCTGGTGCACGTCATTATTAGTCTGAGGGTCATGTCGGTGCTCTGGGGCCAGTGAGCTGGCGGCTCTGTTTGTTACAAAGTGTTGCAGGGTTGCGCTCCAAACATTTCACATCACCTTCCACAGCTTTAGAAACATCTCAACAGCTGGCGCTGGAGCCTATCCCAGCTGTCTTAGGACGTGAGGAGGGGCAAACCCCAGTGTGCCGCAGGACCTACACAAGGACAGACAACCATGCAGGCTCACACTCACACACTACGGGCAATTTGGAACGGCCAATTAATCTGAAGTGCATGTTTTTGGAGGTGGGAGGAAGCTAGAGAACCCAGAGAGAACCCACACAGACACGGGGAGAACACGCAAACTCTACAAAGAGTGGGATGCGAACCCGGACCCGCCTTGCTGTGCGGCGACAGTGCTACCCCTAGTGAAATATTAAATAAGTTAATTTTTTTGGCATGATATCATTTATACTTGAGTGCATGGAAAATCTTGAAATAAATTAGGATTTGTTTTGTCTGATCTGAGCAATGCAGAAATGCGTGAGGTTACACCGTCTTGAAACAGGTGACCTGGTCTTCATTTAGCAGGTGGTTTGTGTTCATTGCGTGGAGGACGCGGCTGGCACTACCTTAGATGGAAAGAATGTTGACATTTTCGATTAGAATACAGCAAACTAAGATTAACAACCCTTCACGCATCCCCATACTGCATGGTAGGTACATTCATCTTGAAATCATGAACATCTAACAATAAAATACAAGCAAGTAAACTCACAAAAGCTGTTTCGATTGTGGCACAGCACAAAAGCATGTCAACAAAGTTTGGACTTAAGAGCCTATTTGAGAAAGACTTCACCAAAATTAAAGAAAGAAAAGCTCCTATGTTATAATTAAAGTCTCCAGTAGTTCTTCACAGTAGCTTCAACGCTGTCCTCCATCCTCTCTGAGGAGGGGACACAAGCACGGCTGCACTTTTCACTCATCAAAATCAATGAGGAATGATCATTCCTGCGTATGTCAATACAATGTGCCCTTGTTCCTAGGAACCACACGCAATTAACAAATTCCGCGATAGAGCAAAGAACTAACTTTATTTATGGTAATTTAAACGTTTCTGAACCCCCCCATACTGATGTTAAACCACCTTCTATCTGTATTACCTTTAAAACACTCTGATAGACTGTTTAAAGCACTTTTGTGTCTCACGGAAGTCCGAGACTCACAGGACGTAGCACACTTCCGGATGCTGTCGGCCAATAGAATGCGCGTACGGTATCACGTGACTGCCTACCAAAAATCAGCGATGAGGTGAAGTTGTGAGCGTTGATGTGCGAATGCGCGAGGGCGAACTGTGCTCATTCAATCATTTTTTTCCTGCAGCTTCAGTTCAGCTTTCTCATTTGTGTAGTGTGTAACACTGAGGGATGCAGAGATCATGACTTTGTGTTATCTCCACGTATGTGTGCACACTCTGCAATCTCAAGTCCTTGCTAATTAAGGTTTTATTTGAATCCCAACATTGTCATGCATCATTTGCACTCGGAGGCAGATAATTTTTTATATATATTCACATACACAGAGAGGAAAAGCTATTGATTTGCAATAGTAAATTAAATTGCACTGATGGATAAGTGAAGCTGAATTATAGTTTCTTTCCCCTTGGCATCAAAGTTATGCAATTAAAGACATCGAAAATCAATCTTGACGGTGCCATTAGAGTCTTATGAATGCAGCTGTTATGTTGTTGGTGTAACTGAAAACTAGTTTGCAAAGAGGTATTCGACTTGAGGGTCATTCCAACCTTAAACCAAACATTCATAAGGAGTTTGGAGTCCAGCTGTTGGTGAAATTGTATTGAGTGTCGAATTCAGAAGAAGCTCACTAACCATTGTTCACACGCATGTATTCCAAACACCTCCATTGTTGTACATAGACATTACTCAGAGTGGAAATTCATCATATTCATTAAAACAAATCCTTAGGCATGAATAGGTCAGGTTGAATATAAAAGGAAAAGGAAAATGAATCGTAATGCTGTTGAAATGGATCCATGTAGCAGGATAATGTCAAACAAGAGAGCTGAAGGGGCTAAAAAAGCTAAAAAAATGACTTCAGAAATAAAAACACAAAGGCTTGGCTCTGCAATTAAACTCCTTGTTCTGTCCCAAGTCATAAATATCTGATCAGGCATATAGAGGTGATCATGAAGTCAGCTTTCAGATGACACAGCACTATAACTTTTTAAAAAATTATTCGAAAGCTGACCTAGTTATAAGCTAAAAGGTGCACACTAACTCAATGTCCTAGTTGATTTTGTCCTTGCAAAAATCAAATCTTGACAATAAAGGTCTCTTTTATTTACTTTTTTTATCCTGGGAGATCGAGAAGAGATCAAATCGTGAGATGAAATTCACTGAAATTGAAATTGACTTCTTTTACACTCTGTTCACAAAGCTGATAATTAAGCATAAGCAAATTACAAAGAAGATTTATCTTTGTTTGATGTCAGACGTCCGTTCCATGAAGCAGAAGTCTATTTCACAAACCAGGTTTAATGAAAACTCTGGTCATGTTAACCCTGAGATGGGGGAAAACCAGTTCCTGGCTTCACAAAGGGAGGAAACTTAAGCCAAAGTAAGAGGAGTTTACTCCATAAACTCAAGGTTTCCCTTTGACTCTTCCCTCTTTCAAAGCCTCGCAAGTCGTTTCATGTCGTCTCTCTGTCTGATGTCAAGTTTTACCATAGTTCTGTTTCAGCATGACAAAAAACTCTTCAGATTTATGAGGTATTTATGGGGCAAACTTGGTGTGCCCATTTGACGAGGGTCCCATTGATGAAGGTACAACATGAGTTCACTGTAAAAAAAAAAAAAAAAATCCAGTTCCTTGGAAATAAACCCATTTGGGCCATCAAACAGAAGTTCCACAGGACTGCAGATGAATGATGTAGACCTGTTAAATTAATTTGAAATGATATTCCCTTAATGATATCGTGCTGTGACCTCAGACTTGGATTAGTCATTTTAGTTTCTTGTAGGATTTCCAAATGTAATTGGCTGTTGGATGACACCCACATTACCATCAACGCTCCCTCTCATAATGATGTGACTAGGAAGTACATGCACAGCATAAATGTACAGGTATATGTAGACTGACTATACTGTTTCAAAACGTAAAAGACTGCATAGTAGACAAACTAACATTCTCTGCATTGTCCAGATCATCTATCGTGAGTATTTGGTAAGTATTATAAAGATTTGCACAATATAATTCACTTGTCTCCAACCTTTAATACACCCTAATTTATCCACTATATATTGCAGGAGAGTTTGGTGTTTTTTTTTTCTGGGGGATAGCAATTGCCCATGCCAAACAAGGCTGCTGACCCCTTACCCTGACCCAGGCCCCCAACAGAACGTCTACCGTGCTCACTGCAGGACGAGAGAGGTGGTGGAGATGACCACAGGCCTACAGAAAACCTGTTTCTACATCACTTCAGGATGATTCCTTACAGGGCCTGTGATATAATTGTATTCTTCATAGTACTGCATTGCTGCCACCCAAGGAGAACAACATCCTACCCTGCAAACTGAAGACCCCGATGATCACCCCATCTACTTGTCAGCTATCCAGGACAGCAGTGCAGGGAGAGACGCCATCTGCCAGAATTATTTCACAGTTTAAGTTACTATCATCACCACCACAGCGACAACACAGAGACATTTCATTTGGTCGTCTTTATTGCCTACAAATACAAATGTAAAAGTTACTTTTGGTATCTTTCTAGTAGTTTATGATTTGATTTACCTGTGACCATGCACCCAACTCTATTTCTAATTCCAGATCTGTTTTTGTTTTTTTTCAGGTAAATCCTATAAACTTCTTTAACAGGTAGCTGTGAATACATAAGGAGGGCATTAAAACATATATAGTTCAATATGAATTCCACAGATGAACCGCTGGTATTTACTGAGCATCTACCTCACCGTTAATCTGTGCATTGGACATTGAGGGATCTTCCCATTAATAGTCATGCTCTGTTAGAAAGGACGACAATGTGTTGATACATCAATGGAGCCACATGACTCTTTTCGTGTCAGTAATGATATTTATGGTGGGTAACTCATTCTGCCAGTTAAATAACTGAAGAAAAAAACCAGCTTTTGCTTTTAGTGACCACATAACTCTCATATTTTATGTTTGCAGATGATCCGTTTATATTGTCTGAAGAGTCATCAGCAACAGCTGTTGAACGCATGCCACCGTTATACTGGAGTTTTATTGGATATTTAATACAGAGCTCATAAAAAGATAGATGTGAAAATGCATTCAGTTGAGAATAGATGTATTATTTTCTGTCAAATTTTAATATACGGTGAAACAAAATGCTTGAAAAAAACTTTATCCCTTTTTGCACCTTTCTCATGCACAATCCTTCAGATACAATCTCCAAACTTGTATCTAAAGGATACCAAACTTGATGAATGGCGTCTGAAAAGGAACATTATGCAACCAGAATTTCAGTCAGAAGGCTCATGCCTGAGAAGGTCCCAAAGGAATGATCACATTACAGAATGAAGTTACTGATCATTCAAAAACAGCAATGCTTTCCTGTTACATGTTATTCTGCTCCACTGCACAAATAATATTGGCTGTTTAAGTGATGCAATAAAATCATGCATTGCAGAACCAACCCCCTAAATGTGTTTTCATCGTGTCGTCCTCCTTTGTCTTTGTGAATCCAAAACCAGGACAAACAAATGTAAATGGTTCTAAAGACTGAGCTTTATGCATTCTGATCATTTGAAAGTGTTCATTTTCTTTTTATTTCAAGACAATGGAACTGGCTAATGCAGATATAGTTAATATGTTATTCATAATTATCACACATTAATGAAGAGAGAATTATGTTAATGAAGATTTTGTCATCTTGAACCTGTCAGGTTGTCTCATTTGATCAACACAACTTCATCACCAATGATTTACAGATAATGCAAATAATGAATGTCTTTTTCTTATCTAACTTGAAGACTCAAAACTTCATAGTGAGCGCTCATACACAGGACATATATATAAATAATGCCTTTCTCAACGATATTTCCAGTCATTGGGAAAAAGCATTTTGTTCAATATGGACTTTGCCTATGAGGCATTTCTTTTATTAAATCAAACAAGACATCCAATATATACAATTGATGCAACTATGGAGTACTTATTTGGTAGTTATTATTATTTACTGAGTCAAATACACACATGATTATGAGGAGTTTAGAAGGTTCAGAGAAAAGACAAAAACTGATAAGATATAACCTGGGATGAAAAAATCTTTGGTGAAAAAATAATCAGTGGTTTATATTTGATCTATGAATCAATAGTTGTCACACCGTACTTCCACGTGCAAAAATTTGAAGTTCAAATGGAGGCAATGTTTGCTTGGTGGAGAAAATTACCAGACAACTTTGAGATTAAAAAAATTCATCTGTATTAATTACTCTTGTGGGGATCCACACAGGCAGGCACACAGCACAGAAACATCACTGAACAACAAAGGTCAGAGGTTGCCGTTAGGTAATGACCCAAAGCTCATGACCGTCGTTGAGAGCTGGAACCTAGATTGACCAGCCAATCAAGAACTCCCTTCAATATTCTGATTTTAAAAACACCTTACAGCACAACTTTTATTCACAGATTTTCATTTTATTTTGTTTCAGAAAGAGTTAACAGCAGAGTCAAAATAGCTGTCTCTGATTGGTTCTAAGACAAGATGGAGACCACCTACACAGCCCCTTATAAAGAAGGAATATAAGGGAACAAGGAGGTATCAGTATTTTAGATATCATAATTGCAATTGGCCCTCCGTAAGTTAGTAGGTATATCTGTAAACAGGGCCGCAGATTAAAGCACGAGCTGTATGACATAAGAAAAGACCGTAGATCAAAGCACTCCATGTCTCTGCAGAACCACAATTCCTTTCCGGGTACCATGTCTGTATGACATAACAAAAGACCGTAGATCAAAGCACTCCATGTCTCTGCAGAACCACAATTCCTTTCCGGGTACCATGTCATAGGCTTTCTCTCGCTCTACTAAGAGCGAGAGAAAGCTTATGTTCTTCTCCATCAACATTCTCGAGGCAAATAATCTCGTGAAAATTTTACGTTTTGTCAAGCAGTCACTGATAATATGAGCGTCATAAAGCAAGATTTTGCTTTGATTTTCAAAGCACAGCTTACTGTTTGTTGATAGTCCAAAACTTTAAAGACAATCCAGGGATGTAAGTACTTTAATCTCATTGCAACTGGTCAACGGGTCTCGACATTAATTTGAGACCCATATCCAAAGAACGATTTCAACATCGGGGAAAAAATATTAGCAGAGTTTGATTCAGGTGAGTTTGAAATAGCACTCCTTCTTATAATTTAAACATACTAGTGAAATGACAAAATAATAAATCATTATAATAATATTTAAACATCAAGTATAACAAGGTCAGTGGGTTTGTATAATTTGTAGAGACCCCCACCAAGTCCTTGATGGTGACCGTGTCTAAAAGAAAGATCACCAACCGTCTAAAGGTACCCACAGAGGCTGACATCCAGCCACCACGTAAAAGACAGAGGACCAGCAATGGTAAAACTGGTGAAGCTTCAAATGTTTCTGGAGATGCAGTCAGGCCAGCTTTGAAGAACACTCCTGAATACCAGCCAGACAGGAACACAGAGTATTTCTGGATCAGTCCCTCAGCATGCATCTCCAGCATAGGTGAGCTGATAGTGCTTGTTTTGGATTTGAACACATGCACTAGCTTTGCGCCACAGATAACCACATTTACAACATTTTCTTAACCAAGTCATGCCAAATCCCCTGTTTCTTTGTTTCCACAGTGAAAATGTTCTTTTTTCAACTGAAAGCAAACTGTCAATAAGTACTTTTCAAGTTCAACAATTCAGACATAATGCAAAACAGAAGGAGATGTGAACATTTAATTTAACAAACCAGCGTTTCAGTCATGGAGCAAATTTAATAAGTTCTCCTTAATTAAGTATAATTCTCTTTCTGTGTTTAGAGGACTTTGAGACTAAATATGTCCAACAGCAGGAACTTGGGAGTGGAGCATTTGGCTCTGTCTTTGCTGGTTATCGCACATCTGATAACTTACCAGTGAGTATGAGTGCTGTATCCTACTTTGTCCACACGCACGCACACACACACACACACACACACACACACACACACACACACACACACACACACACACACACACACACACACACACAAACACTCCAATCCCTCTTTTACCATCTAACAATCTTCATTCTACTGCTTAGGTGGCAATTAAATACATCCCTGCTTACGATGTGGAGTTTCACAATGTTGTGAGTAATTTGAATCCCTGTTTGTTATACTATTAAGGGTCAACTCACTGAATTATGTCAATACTAACTGCTGCTGATTTACTTTGAATTTAAAACTTCTGTCTCTACTATAAACTTTAGATGTCTTCAGCGTTTTGTAGCCTGAAAGTCCCATGTAGCAGCAGCTACAGCTAAAAGCAGCACATGTGGGTCTGAGAAGACTAAAATTTAATCTTTGCTGTATGTCATGCATATATGGTATATGACAATACAGTTGCCTCTGACATTTTCAGCCAGTGCAGTTGGTTAAGTTGTTGGAGATAACAGGGCTTTCTTCATTCTATGGATGGCATTAGCTGAACATTTTACTGCAGCAAGTCACTGTGTCGTTCTGAAATTCTGTTAAAAACTGTTAGCTCATTTAGACTACCCAGAACTTCACACAGTCATACAAGACTGGTATATTTCCTTCTCTAGATAATACATAAAGAGAAACATAGGATCCCATTGGAGGTAGCTATTATGCAGCAACTGGCAGGCAGACAGGAATCCATGGGTAAATCAACAGCTGTGACCCTGATTGACTGGTGCACACTGGAAGACCAGCTAATCCTGGTCATTGAGAGACCAGAGCCCTGTCAGACCTTGATGGCCTATGCAGAGAAACCACTATCGGAGCATCAAGCTAAAGTAAGGCTCAACTGAAACTGTCCTCCATGTCTGTTCTTCCTCACTTTTGTAGGAACATTGCCATGTAAGAACTGTCATGTATGGAAAAAAATCAAAGTGCAAAAGCAGTACTTCTTTCTTTCCCCATTCTAATATTATCTTTACCCATCTTCTCAGAACATCATGAGGCAGTTGGTGACAGCATCCACTGAAATGATATCGATGTTAGTTTGCCACAACGACATCAAAGTTGAGAACATCCTTGTGGAGCTTCGTTCCAATGTTCCTCATGTGAGACTCATCGACTTTGGCTGCAGCTGCTTTTTGAAAGAGACACGTTTTACTAGCAATGCGAGGACTGGTAAATAAACAGCTTTACTACTTGCTGTTCACACATCTTTCATAAAAATGTTGCCTATCAATGTCCAACTGTCCGTCTCTGCAACTTGTAAAACCCTGTGTATTTTCCTACAGATTACCACCACATGAACATCAAGATGGGTGAACTCGAAACAGTCTTTCAGTTAGGCGAGGTCCTTCATGATATCCTGACACCACAGCCACTCTCCTATAGCTTTTCCTTACTACCCCACAAGAGGAGGAATAAACTGAACAATGTGACACAGGGTAAGACGATACGAAATTTGAGTGTTATGGTCTCATGTTCCCGGTAGAAATTTAAATAAGTAGACTTACCTTTTTTTCCTCCAAATGTTTCAGTCTTCAGTTTAATCAACAATTACTTTCTTTTGAAAAAAAAGTCTCTTATTTTTCCAAATTCATAATATTCATTATGTCTTCCGTTTCTGGTCAATCAAGATGCAGAGAAATAATGACTTGGGATGCTTTTCTCTCATCAAACCACAGAATCAACAGCTCAGCTTCCTATTGTCACAATGTGAATATATTCTACAAGTCTACAGCTATTAAACACATATTTGTTTTCTGTTTTCTCAACCTTAGAGTGCCAGGATTTCATGAATAAGTGCGTAAATCCAAATTATGAGAGTCGTGCCACCCTACAAGACCTTCAGCAGCATCCCTGGATCTGTGGGAAATGAAGATCAGGACTTCCCTGCTGCATTAGAAGATGTCCATGCTGACCACAG
This sequence comes from Antennarius maculatus, assembly GCA_013358685.1. Lineage (NCBI taxonomy): Eukaryota > Metazoa > Chordata > Actinopteri > Lophiiformes > Antennariidae > Antennarius > Antennarius maculatus. The sequence continues at coordinate 20,461,842 of CM023618.1, read as the reverse complement.
TCTATATCAGTTGTCAAAAAATAATCATTCCAAATCATTCAAAAGACCACCATTAATTAATTAATTAATGCTATAACATAAACAAAAATATTTTTTTATACTGTGTGTACTAAAAAATGCAACGTCAATCAATTCCATGATGGATGATGGATGGATGCATGGAAGAATGCATGGATGGATGGCTGATATATTTCTGTAAAATGTTGCATTCCGTTTTTTCTTCAGAATTGTTTTTGTAAATCATAAATATAACCTGATGAGCTTGCATCACTGAAGGGGTTGTATTCAACAAAATCCATATCATGCATTAATTATACAACCATTGTGCTCATGATTTCATTTTGTTATTGACTTCCGATTAAAAGCCAAAGTAATCACTTTGAAATGTCACTCTTTCTGGTCAAGAGTGATGGATGTGCATACACAGTGTGCTCATTCCTATCAACAGTCTCTAGTGGCGGGGGATAAAACGCTGTGCAGTGCATACAACAAAAACTACATGTAGGTGATACACAAATCATTTGCGTTAACAAACAGCAATTGAAGAACAAAACCATAAAATTATTCATGCACTTATATGGAGCAGTTATTGTACTTGGTATATTGTACATAAAAAGTTCTTCAATATTGATACGACAGTTGTTCTTGTACCTCTGTTCCTACCTCTCTCTTCCAACCAGTCAAAGCGGACTGACTTCACCTAGAGTCAGGTTCTGCCCCAGGGTTCCCCTGTGTGTTTTGAAGACTCAGGTGAAGAGAGGTGCAGAGCTGTCAACCAATCACCAGTACAGGCCAGCATTTTAGGCCAGCATAGAAGACCTTGCAGGCCCAGGCCGCCCCCCACTCCAGTACTAAAATGTCACACAGGTAGGAGTCACTTCATCTTGATCTCAAGCAGTTCTTAACAGAGAAAGTCTGCTGCTCACACAAATATTTCTTTGGGAATATGTGACTGCCAGGAGACATGCCCTTATCTAGCTGCTGTTGAAAAGATATGAGAGTCTAATCCAGGGTGTCTGCGTTTGTTCTCTGAAGGTTCTCCAGCTTCCTTTGACCACAAAAAAACATGCAACCCAAGTGAATTGGTCACTCCAAAATTGTCCGTAGTAATGAGTGTGAGCATGAATGCTGTCTGTTTTTCAGCCTCCCTCCCTCCCTGATGAACTGGCGAACCTGTTTCTTGCACATAGCCAGCTGGATTGAGGGCAGCATAATCCATGACCTTTGACCTGGATACAGATTAAAGTCTTTAAAGAATACGTGTGGCTCAACTAGTGGTGAAATGAAGAATTACAGCTCAGTTCAGCCAATGTTTAATGTGTGGGCTTTACATTTTTACATCCCGCTCCAAAGCGGTGATGTATTGTAATTGTCAGTTCGTGTGTCCGTCCGTTCGTTAGTCCACCAAATTTCTTCGCAACCGTTGCAGATAGAAAGATGAAACAAAAAGCACATTACTGGGGCGACACAGGGGATGAAAATGAGACGACCTTGACCTTGAGAAAACTAGGTCAAGGTCAAATTTGAACTTTTGTACACTCAGGAACTGGATAAGTTAGAAATACAAGGGAGAAGACCAGTGTAAGACCATAGATCAAAGCTACTGCTTTGATCTACTTATGCACTTGCTTTGATCTATGGTCAAAGCTACTGTAGTGCATAGCTTTGACCTACCTACCTGACTCTGACCTACCCTCAAAGTAGGTCAGGGTAATTTGCAGGATGTTGTGGTCTCTGAGTGCCTTTTTGTTATTTGTGGGGCCAGGTGCCATATTTTGGACACCACTGCTCTGTAGGGTTATTGTTTGGTTTGTCCATTCTGGGCTTCTGTAGAAACATGGCAATGCAACAGGAGTTCTGTGAAAGCTGACTCGTTCTTTCTGAGGATGCAAAGCACTCATTCTAAAGCAGTGGAAACACAATTAAATTGTTCCTTGAGGTGATTTCACACAGCTGAAAGCATAATAAGGAATATTACATAAACATCTGTTCCCAAATATATCATAAATGCCACAAATTATTGTCCTCCAAACCTTTGGACCTTTGCTAATCATGCCAATTTAGCAAGGTGAGATTGACGGCCTCTTTAAATTATCACATAATGAAAGAATCTTGCAGATTAGTAGCTGGCATCAGCTGGACGGACGATGTCTTGCTATGATTTAATTAAAATATTCATGCATTTGCTGAATTTCTCCATGGGATTTCATTTGATTACCTGAATTCTAGCCAAGATAAATTGCTCTGGTAGGCCTCCTGCCTGACCTTCAAATTATTAATCCAGGGCCGGTGCCTCTGTGTTAACATCCTCTGACCCTCAGCTGTTGTCTTGCATGTGCTGATGTGGTGGTGCCAAGATGCCAGAGGGGCTGGGATAGTCTGTGGGCAGTGGTTTAATTAATGTGGTTGATAGCCATTAAATAAGGTCATTGAAATAGTGTCGGTGCAGTACATGCACATTGTGGTTTCTGTGTCACCACAAGTGTCAAGGATCAACATCGAACTAGTTGGTTTCTCAATTTTCTGTAAATTACTTTTTCAGTCTTATATCTTTGGTTTGAGCATTTCTTGCTTAAGTTTATGTCCAGAAAGGTTTCATTTTAGCGAGAATGTTACCACCCATCCAACAGCGAGATGCACCATCCATCCACTTTAATAATGTACCAGCAGCGAGTTAAAATGTAAAGTAAATGTGGAATGCTATCTGTTGAGCTGTCAGGTAAGAGTTTTTACCTGAGCATACTGAAGTATCGTCTTTGCTGGACTTTCATAAACTGACATTGGGAAATTATTTTCATAGCACATTGCAAAAACTTAAATCCATAAGTTTTGTTTGTCAAAGCAAACACATACTAAAAGGGATTTGTGCTTTTAAGTACTAATTATCAAATCTATACTCCAATTTTCACAAAGAACATAAAGAAAATCTGCGCTTTCTGTAAGGATAAAGAAGTTTTAGTACTTCATTATTGTATCAGACGGTACAAGATCTAATAAAATTCGATAAAAGTCACAGAACAATGTTTTCCTTATTTAACATAGGAGATACAGTATGCAATAAAAAAGACCGTGGGATGAATTAGAATGAAATGAAACTATTGAAATTACTGAGGAAATGAGTCAAACGCTTTGTTTCTGATTTTTTCCAGATATATCTGACCTGAATACAAATGACCAATGAGAAAATGACCAATGTATCTACGTATAATGATGTGCAATGAGCTTCATTACAGTACGATCAGTGGCGAGAGACAATGCATTCGATTAACATATGAGCAAAAATTTAGGTAATGACACGATAAAAATCTGGTCACAGTAAGGCTAGGATTTCCTAGATGGCTCACATATGTTTTAGACAGACAGACAGACAGACAGAGAGTTAGACAGACAGACAGACAGAGAGTTAGACAGACAGACAGAGAGTTAGACAGACAGACAGACAGACAGACAGATAGTTAGACAGACAGACAGACAGACAGACAGACAGACAGATAGTTAGACAGACAGACAGACAGATAGTTAGACAGACAGACAGACAGATAGTTAGACAGACAGACAGATAGTTAGACAGACAGACAGACAGATAGTTAGACAGACAGACAGACAGATAGTTAGACAGACAGACAGATAGTTAGACAGACAGACAGACAGATAGTTAGACAGACAGACAGACAGATAGTTAGACAGACAGACAGACAGATAGACAGACAGATAGTTAGACAGACAGACAGACAGACAGACAGACAGATAGTTAGACAGACAGATAGTTAGACAGACAGACAGACAGACAGATAGTTAGACAGACAGATAGTTAGACAGACAGACAGACAGATAGTTAGACAGACAGACAGACAGATAGATAGACAGACAGACAGATAGTTAGACAGACAGACAGACAGATAGTTAGACAGACAGACAGACAGATAGTTAGACAGACAGACAGATAGTTAGACAGACAGACAGATAGTTAGACAGACAGATAGTTAGACAGACAGACAGATAGTTAGACAGACAGACAGATAGTTAGAAAGACAGACAGATAGTTAGACAGACAGATAGTTAGACAGACAGACAGATAGTTAGACAGACAGACAGATAGTTAGACAGACAGACAGACAGATAGTTAGACAGACAGACAGATAGTTAGACAGACAGACAGACAGATAGTTAGACAGACAGACAGATAGTTAGACAGACAGATAGTTAGACAGACAGACAGACAGATAGTTAGACAGACAGACAGACAGATAGTTAGACAGACAGACAGATAGTTAGACAGACAGACAGACAGATAGTTAGACAGACAGACAGACAGATAGTTAGACAGACAGACAGAAAGTTAGACAGACAGACAGACAGATAGTTAGACAGACAGACAGACAGATAGTTAGACAGACAGACAGACAGATAGTTAGACAGACAGACAGATAGTTAGACAGACAGACAGACAGATAGTTAGACAGACAGACAGACAGATAGTTAGACAGACAGACAGACAGATAGTTAGACAGACAGACAGATAGTTAGACAGACAGACAGATAGTTAGACAGACAGACAGACAGATAGTTAGACAGACAGACAGACAGATATTTAGACAGACAGACAGATAGTTAGACAGACAGACAGATAGTTAGACAGACAGACAGATAGTTAGACAGACAGACAGACAGATAGATCTGATCAGTGAGCTTCATGTTCTACTATTCCTCATGAAAAGAAGTTGAAGGTTTTATTTGATAAAAACAAACTTCAGACTAGTGATTATTATGAAACTGCATTTTATTCTCAACGAGGTTCATTCCACATCTAATTCCCATCGCTGTCTTCCTCCTTCACCATGGCAACCAGTAAAGGCTCATAAAAATAAAAAAAAACTTGTTGAATAGAATAATTGCTTTATTTCTTACATATTTATGTTTTATGAGAATCTCCGCTCAAGATGGATTACCTATCTCTTAAACCAAACCAATTAAATGGGGCGTCACCTTGACAAAGCAAAGTGTCAAAGGTCAGAGAATAAAAATCTATGACGAGAGCGCCGTCCAGTGGCTATAAACAGTACTGCCATACTTAAATCCATGCGTAGGGATGGACAAAAGAATAGTCTCTGTATTGAAAAAAGTCAACTGGACTTGGAAAAGCGTGAAAACATCTTGCCTCACATCCAAGAAGCTTCTTCAGTTCTGAACAGCTGGTGAGGGGGGGGGGGGGGCACTTAACTCAGTGAAAGTTGTTGAGGTCAGAACTGAAGAATTCTCTTGGGTAAGAGGTGAGATGTCTTGAAGCTTGGGTTTCCAGCTCAGGAGAAACCCATCTTCATGTAATGCCGGGGGTTTTGCTCCACATGTACCCTTTATCTACCAAACCCAACCCCTGAACAAATATAGTTGACATCTGTCGCTGCAGTAGCTTTACATTTAACACTACAAGCAGACGTAATTGTGAAGTAACAAGAAACGTAATGTGTGTGATCTTAGTGAACCACTCAGGCCTCGTTGTTGAATCAATAAGGAATATCTGACGGTGTCGATGGAACAATAAGTAACAGCTCCACATTACATGAAGAGCTCCAGGCGACACACTGAACACCTGCATGTTTCCAGTGTGTGTTTAGTTCCTGTCATTGTGCTCTGTGCAGCGTTCGCTGGCTCAAGGTGATTTATTTGACCTTGCCCAAAGCATCAGTCAAAGTTGCACATCTACATGGATGTTCATGACACCTAACCACACAGAGCAATGCATTTTTATTCATCCATTTTTTTGGTGCCAGAAATCTGTGATCTGTTGCATTACCTAAATTTGTTGTTGCCAGTAGCAACCAAATGTGGGGACATCAGCTTGCAGATGGCAACTTTAATTTCCACGTTTTCCACTTATCTTTATTACCCTGATGTATCCACCATACATACAGTTCACAATCTGTGTGATCCCATCATTCCTGCTCCCTCCACCATAAAGTGCAATGTCAGCTTTTCTGTCAATTTTCATTTTGTTGTTTGGACACACCTGAAAGCTGCAAACTTGTTAAAATGAATGGATGAGAACACACAGACTCTATACCACAATCAAAATTTCATATTTTGGTCGGCATTGGATTAAGAACTGACGTTTAATCTTTGAGTGATATTGTCTTGAGGCACCTCCTCCACTGCAATGCTTTAAAAGTCTAGCACTACCAGCTGTTTACAGTGGATTAAAATATCTTCACTTCCAGAGTATTTATTCCACTTCATGCTCAAAAATGTGTAAGCCTTCACTGACGCGTCCTGGTCCTATTTGGATCGGTGCTCTAATTTTATAATCATTCTGTGTCACTGTTTCTTGTTTTGAATTTATTCCCATGCTATATATTTTTTTCCATTATGCAGTTCTTATTTGTTTTGCCCTGTGTTACCCTCTGTCTGGGTAACACAAGGCAAATTTTGCTTATTCATTCAGTTGCTTTTCCTCAATTTGTCTTTCCATTTTGATATGGATTTGTTCCTTTATAACTGGATTGTAGGATTGATCATTGCTATTGTTTTTCCCAGCTACATTGACTTTTGACTTTGCTCCCATGCTTTCAAAATTCACTGATCCTTTAGACCCTGCTGCTGCGGTATTTTTCTGTGATTAAATGGCTTTAGTCTACTTTTGGGTCCTCTGCTTAATTTTGCTGAAACTTGGCAGTTGCCCTACATTAATGGATTATAATTGCTGAAGTCCTTTCTTGTCTAAATATTCATGCACTTGCAGTGTTGATGTTTGATTAAAAGGATTTCTTAAATTGAAGTAACACAGCATCTTTCATTTCCTCACTTTTTCATATGCAGATGAAATGTAAATTAAGAGTTTAAAAAAATTGAAATTTATACATACATTTTGAATGTCAAACACGCACTAGAAAATTTGAAGGAGCACATTTTATTATATTTCCACAAAGTGAAAATTTATTTAAATGTACTTACAGAAATATCTTTATATTCAAAGAGATTTGAATTACAAAGGAGGGTTTGCTTTTGTCATGAATGGATTCTGCATTGTTCCGTATTATATCCTTGAATTATTATGAAAGAAACATCCGGAGTGATGTCCTTCTCTAAAACACAGATATGTTGTGTAAATAAAATAGGACCCCTTCCTTGTTTCTACTCTCATGCTGACTGTCGGCTTGGCAGTCAGATATGAAGCTCTTTAACATCTGTGTCCAATAGTGCACTTCCTTTGAATAACAAATACACTCCGGCATCCTGTGATACATGTGATTGTTGCAGGGTTTTGTTTTTTTTTTTCCATTATGCAAATCTTCTGGGTTACAGCCTATTCATGCTGGCCTTTCAAACGACAGCAGAGCTGCACTCACATCTGAGTTGTTCAAAATCATCATGGAGGAAAGGTTGCATCTGGTCACTATGCAAATAATGACCACTAACTGGTCAACCTTTTTCAAATGCGAGGTAAGTGAATATAACAAAAACAAACAAACAAACAAAAAAATCTTCATAGTAATGATTTCTTTATAAAACAAACACAACAGCTGGCATTTGTTTGAAATATTCTTCCATGATAAAAAAAACGTGCTGTACTGTATGTCTTCATAGTTGGAATCATTATAAGTGTGCAGCTTTCTACAGCCTGATGCATCAGCACGTTCATATCGATTTCCAATATGAACACTGCTGCCCTCCACTCATTCTGTCCCCTGTGGATGGAACACGTTACATATGCATGGATACACTCTTTCATATGAATGCCACCAGCGTCAAGGAGGTACAGTCAGACGTTTTCACGGGGACATTTTGAACTATGGTCTTTGCATTTTATCACTTTAAGATACTTTTACTTTAAAAAAATGAATTTGTGCCTTTTGCAGATTTATTTGCCATATTTACATCATTATTGTTGTAGTGCTGTGATGTTACTTACTTGGGGTGTTTGTGTTGTGACTAGCGGGCGGTGCTGTGAGATTGGCCGTATCACCATCTCACTTGTTGACTGCTGTCACCATAGCTCTGCCTCATTCTCATTCCAGCTTCAAGGCAATGACGCCACCCTCTTGTCAGTTTTTGTTTTTTTATCCAGAACGACAGTCTTTCACCTGTGGAGAGATAAATGACAGCTTGAAGCAATAGTTGTAAAAGAAGAGCTTTTTTGAGGTTACCTCCCTGGTACTTTAGTGGATAATTTGACTTTAACTTGAACTGACAATGATCCAAATGAAGTAATCTGACGTCTGGCGTCCTGCGGAGCTGGCTCGCTGTCACCGCTCACAGGCTCACCTAAAGCACCATTGTTAACCACTGGTGCGTTTCCTCAGGTCACGACTTCTGAACAGGGTTCTACATAAAAGGAACAGAAACAGCGACAGAAGCAAAAACAGAAAGTTGTACAACACAAGAAAAACAAAGTCCGATCTGCAGCAAAGATTAAAATGTTAGAAAGAACAGCAGTGTGAATATGTAGCTCACACATTTCACACAAATAAGAAAAGCACAACTCAGTATACCGTGTAATAGATGGACTGGCCGAACGATGACCGCCGTACCTACAAGATGGAACTGATAAGGGATGATGTGATAAGTTCCACCTGCAGGCCACCAGGATGCCCATAAAACACATTTATCTCTGTTTTGCATGGGATAATAATAAATAATCTTTATTCTTGAAATAGTTCTCCATGAAGCTAAATCCTAAAATAAAAAACAGGGCTTGTCTTGAAGGGCAGAAGTTTGCTATCTCATCTTATCATATTTGGGCACAACATAAACTTTTGTCCCTTTGAGTGACTGAAAATCAGCATGATTTTGTGCACGAGTATCCTTACTTATCTCTCTTCCACTTCCATATTCTGGGGTAAGACCTGAAGGATTGCTTCACAACTCTGACAATAAAATATCAATATTTCATCTCTCTGACATCCCATGGAATTTTATGAACGCTTGAGAGCTCAATTCCCCTCAGCACTCTAACAGTGACATCAGCATTATTGCCGCTGACAGTGCCAAAATATGCACTGGAACGACCGAGCTAGTTCACATTCAAATGTCAGTATGCTGCCGAAAGAGTAAAAACACAATCGATCCATCAGGCTGTGAACTGGTCAATTTGTGAGTCTTCATATTAAACTGTTACAAAGCTGATTCATACAAGTGTAAATATGGGAAATAGAAAGAAATGATTCCATTCAAAGAGCAAAAACCTCTTATTTACTTTACCTGAAGGTTAATGAGCTGAGACCAGAAGAGTCTGGCCAGTTGATGCTACTAAAATATTTCTCTAATGTGCACCAAAAAATCCAAACGTCCAAACAGCTGTGGTTGAGATGAAGTCAGAGAGGCCAGACTGAGATGGTTTGGACATGTCCAGAGGAGAGATAGTGAATATATTGGTAGAAGGATGCTGAGTTTTGAACTGCCAGGCAGGAGGCCTAGAGGAAGACCAAAGAGGAGGTTTATGGATGTAGTGAAAGAGGACATGAAGGTAGTTGGTGTGAGAGAAGAGGATGCAAAGGACAGGGTTAGATGGAGGACACTGATTGGCTGTGGAGACCCCTGAAGGGAAAAGCCCAAAGGAGAAGAAGAAGAAGAAACAGCTGTGGTTGAGATGGGTCCAGCATCCTGTTAGGATGCCTCTAGGTTGTTCAAGGTCATCCAGAGGAGGCCAATGGAGAAGATCCACAACTCCCTGAAGGGATTACATGTCTAGTTTGGGAACGGGATGTCCTGGATGGATGGATGGATGGATGGATGGATGGATGGATGGATGGATGGATGGATGGATGGATGGACAGACGGATGGACGGACGGACGGACGGATGGACGGACGGATGGATAAATGATTGGTTTAAAACCGAGTTTCATCGTACCTCGTGAACTCATTACCGTCAAAGTGAAAAGTCTCAGGTATAAACAACGATCGATGACATCATCAGGAGCATCAGCACGTCTCCGGGCCAAATGCGTGACTGAGGCAATCAGTTATTCCTGTCCATTAGTCTGAATTATGTGGCAGCCTGATGATTCAGCTTCAAGGGAAATGATGGGTGCACTTCAAATCACATTTGAAGCGGTTATTAGTCTTCTACATTCCCAACACACCTTCTAGAAGGCAGATCCTTTGCTACTGAGAAAACTGGTAATGCAGGCAGACATCAAATAGCACACGGTCATTTTTTGGCCTGACGGTTGGACGACTCGCGGATACAAACGGCTGAAATGGGCTTTCTCAGGCGGCTAGCTGGTGTCTCCCTTAGAGGTAGGGTAGAACCTCTGCTGTTCACCAGGGGCTCAGAGTAGAGCCGCTGCTCCTTCGCCTGGAAAGGTGTCAGCTGAGGTGGTTTGGATGGATGGATGGATGGATGGATGGATGGATGGATGGATGGATGGATGGTTGGACTACTGCAGTATGTCGGTGCTTTTCATAAGTCTACACTCCTCATGCCATCATGCTACAGTGAGCTTTAAAAGCTCTGCTGAGAGTTTAACCCCGGGTAAGTCCTCACAGCACGCCAGTTTTAACCCCATCTCACGGGACAGGAACCGCCACCCCACACCTGCTCCAGATGCTTCGCCCTCATCTGCACCCACCCGCGTGTCCGTTTCCGTCATCCTTCATCTTCCTGCGAGTGCAAAGCTCATTTAGAGCGTAGCAGAGAACTGGAAGCTGTCCCTACAAGGCTAAATTGCTTCCCTCAGGCGCCTCAGGGCTTGACAGAGTGACTGCATGCAGTCAAGCGCTCTGACCTTGAAACCACAGAGAAGATTTGTCTCCACTGGTGGCAAAAGGATGCAGAGAAAAAAAACGCAAATAATCAGCAAGAGAGTTAAGAGACGTTGGCCTCCACAGTCTAGTGATTTATGAGAGCTTTTTTAAATTAGGTCTAACAAAATTAGTATTTAACTTTTTGTGCGTCCTCAGGTGTCCTGTGTTCAATCACAGAAAAAAATGCTTCAGTTTAACGCAAATGTTTTCTAGCTGTGTAATAATTTATCTATAAAAACTTGTAAAAGCCAAACCCTGAACACATTTCATGATCTTGAGCTGATCTCTTGTATCTTTTTTATCAAGTTGAATGAAAATCAGTTAATTTGTTGTTTTTTTACTGCTAGCAGAAAATGTATTGAGGAATTAATTATTGGTTCACCACTCAAATGTGTTTATTGATGAAAATGACTAATTATCACCAGTGTCATCCTTTCATGATACATGTTCATGAGCATCTGAACAAAAGTTCCAGGACTATAGAATAAACATAGAGAAGAGGTTGTTACGGTGAAGCAAAGACGTCTTAAGCACATCATCCATCACTTTAATGTAAAGATCCATTGCAGCGGTGCAGAGCAAACTCAAATATAATTGATGCTGCATGTAAATGAAACACAGATCTCTGTCTCACCTTGGAACTGAGCTTGATACGCTGGACCAATCAGACGAGGGTGTTTGAAAGGTTCAGAGCAGCTGATTATTAATCTTATTCATTTATTTCCTTGATGGAGTCTCATTCATTATAATTCCAGAGGCCTGCTGCATGATTTAAAGCTTAATTGGTGAAGCTGGTTCTCTCTCTCTCTCTCTCTCTCTCTCCCATCTCCCCCTCCTTCCTTCCCTCCTTCTTTTCCTCCCAAACATGACCTTCAGAAGAAATAAACGTCATCGCAGATGAAGGTCAAAATAAATGTCTGCTTGCTCAATCACACTTCTCATGAGAAAGGTCAGCCTCACACAAGTTGCTAGGAAAGAATAACAACGTTGGAGGCATCAGACTGACGTAACGGTGATGTTGAAAACATGGCGATACTGAGTCTTAAATATCACGTTGACACAGATCAAGCTCTGGGGCCGCAGTGGAGATTCCCTTTCCATATTTTAAGATATTTTCACAGCCTGATTGGCTGGAGCAGACATGTGATGACATCAAAGAGATGACTAAACATTTAAATTAATGAAAGAGTCAACAAGAGAAAAGTTCATCAGCAACAGTTCTGTTCAGAGAAAAACATTTAGCCTGTTGAATTACTTTATGTCCTCTGTCTTGTGATACTCGTACATCCTAATCGACCAAATGAAAATAATTAAGAGGTAACTGGCAAGCAATCAGCCAGCAGCTAGCATGGCTCCATTTGGAATGGAATTATACCCATCCAGACACACACTGACATCTCAAACTGAACATCTTGGCAGGAGCAATGTGGGACATGTGAAAGAGATGATCATTTATTAATCAATATAATGGGGAAAAGTTTTTTTTACATTTTTTTTTTTTTACACACACACACACACACACACACACATACACACACACACACACACACACACACACACACACACACACACACACACACACACACACACACACACACACACACACACACACACACACATAAGCCTAGTAAATGTGTCGATCTAACACCAGAGGCTACATTTGCCACGGCGATGCTAGCAGAAACAACTTCCTTGACACACAACATGATGTGACAATAGTTTTATTTTCATCCATCAACTTTTGTTGGCTGATAATCTTTTATAGTCGCTTATGTTTCTTCCTTTTCTCTGAATAATCATCATTTTAATAGACCAGCACTGACTATAATTTTACAGTAGATCTTTCCTTCACTTTATGTCCATGCATTACACTGATTGCAGCTGGAGTTGTCCTGTCCTCCAGGCTTCTGCTGGCTGTTTGGCTGAAGCGTGACTCATCAATAAGTGTCCCGGTGGCAGCCTCCAATCACAAGCAGTAAAAGTAGCGGCACCAGAGACTGACACAACACAGCATTGGACATTAATGACTTGTGCTGTCCGTGCACTGTTATAACTCATGTCGGACGGTCACGGTGTGACGATTTAGTGCTGACAGATCCTGTAAATCAAACACGGAGCAACCGGTCATTTACATTAAGATGGCAGGGTTTTATCACTGTAGTGCTAATGTCTTACAACTTTACCATGTCCCATGCTGAAGATGCTAGAATAAAGATGACTGTATTTCCTGAGTCTTTCTTTTGGATTTCCGTTCACTGCGTAGAAAACAGCTGAATCCATCAGCTCACGGTTTTATGCAGTTAAATCCTTTTAATTCACTTTATGCCAGGATCTGTTTTTACCCCCCCGCCTCAAAGCGGTGATGTATTGTGAACAATTTTCAGTAAATATCAGTGTTGGTGTGTCCATTCGGCCGTTAGTATGTCCGCCAAATATATTTGCAAAAAGCCCATTACTCAGGGGGCAAATGGGATGAAAGTGAGATGATGACCTTGACCTCGAGAAAAACTAGGTCAAAGTCAAATTTAAGCTTTTGTACAGTCAGGAACCAGATAAGACAGAATGACGAGGGAGAACGCCAGTGTGAGTGAGACCATAGACCAAAACTACTGCTTTTGATCTATGAAAGTAGATTTGAGCACTAGCTTTGATTTTTGACCTGTGCAGGTAGGTCAGGGGTGTCGAGGGATGTTGCAGTCTGTAACTGCTTTGGTTCTAGTTATGTGTTTATTTTTAACCACTAAAATAAAGTTTTAAACTTTAAAATACGTATTTAAATGACTTTCCCTCTTCACATTTCATAATATTGAGTTTAGACTTAAGCGTTTACCAGAACTTTTCCAACATCCCTTCGTCTATTTTGGTCAAAAGAGTTCCATCCTGGCAGATTTACAGTTCCTCAGTTATTTAGTGACCCAACACACAGCTAGGCTATCTCTGTCAGCCAGTAGGTGTTTGTTTTCCTGTGTTTTCACTTTCATGTTTTTGTCGACAGTGTGTGTGTGTGTGTGTGTGTGTGTGTGTGTGTGTGTGTGTGTGTGTGTGTGTGTGTGTGTGTACATAGACTATCCAGACTCTCGTGATGCCACCAACACAGGCTCCACTTTTGGCTGTCAAATCCTTATTCAGACACCAGCTTCTCCCCTAAATATCTAAATAGCAGTACAATAGATTATTATAAAAATCAAATTTACCTTTTCAAAATGCACAAATTTCAAGCATTTGTCCATGAATGATTGCATCACAACTCTGTTCTCTGAAGCCACACAGTCAAATAATTTCTTCAGGTAAACATATTCACTTAATTAACTTGTTTGACTTTCTAATCATAAGTGAGGTAAAAAAAAAAAAAATCTGTCTTTGCTGTTCCACAAAAAGAAAACCGTCAGTGGAATTTGCAGAAACCAGGCTGTGCCCCAGGTGGGTTCCAACAACAACTTCTGTGCACGTCAGCTCAGGACAACTCCTGTCACAGAGAGGAGCGATGGAGGATGTCACCACATGCAGTCACTGTGTTTAGAGCTGTTCTCCAACATACCTGCTGCCCGAGGGCAGATACGCAAGGGCAGAGGGGCTAAAAAAAAAAAAGAGCTGGCATTGAATGTCACCAGATGCCCTGGCGCTGCTGGTGACAGTAGGCTCTGCGTGTGGGCTGCAGGGGGGTAATGGAGGATATCAGTGCATTTAGGGCTGCAGTTTTCTTTGTATCATTACCCATGGATTAAATAGATTATAATACAAAAAAAAAAAACTATTAATATACCAGAATTCACTACAGGTTTTTGTACATTATGCAGAACATTTATAGATGATGCACTCATTACTACAGCAAAGAAAAACAGGACTTTTCTTTTTAATGCATTTATTGATTTAACTGATCCTCTTTGTAATTTCCCCTATCTTAAAAGATAATAAGGAAATCTCAATACAATGCCCGTAACAACAATTTCCCCATATACGTATAAAGAAAATCTGAACAAATAATATGAAGGCATTGGAATCTGTGCATTGTTAAAATGATAAGGTTTCCAGGTGGGGATGTAGACGGAGCTTTTGTTTTGAGCCCCCTAGGCTCAAACAAAAGGGAAATCACATAAACCCCATTTTCATCAGAGAGCATATCCTGATTTTATCTGACATGAAGTTTATTGTGCTGATGATATTTCTTTTCATGCTTTCTTTTTGGTATTGACTTTTCTCTCTGTGATCCAGGTGATGGTGCTGGCTGTGAAATATTTTCCCTCTGATGCATTGAACTGGTGGAAAGGTGGAAATAATACATTATGGTGTTTAATATTTGACAGCCACCATATGCACGTCCTTGATTTCTGCACTGCCAGAATGTATTAAAAATGCAACGTGGAGGCGGAGGGTGGGGGAGAAACAGGCTTGGCAAGTGACAGACTGACAAAATACCACTATGTATCTGGTGTGGATAGCCTGTGTGTGTGTGTGTGTGTGTGTGTGTGTGTGTGTGTGTGTGTGTGTCTGTGTGTGTATGCGTGTGTGTCTGAACGAACTGTATCTCAGAGTCTTGCTACTAAATCCTGCTTGCATACATTTGTTGAAAATCATCTGCTGTCTAATCTCTGATTTGTATAATTTTATTAACGGTGCAATCTCATCTGAAGTGTCTGTTTGAAGGATGATGCTGCAGATCTGTGGTTGACCTGCGAAGCCTCCCCGCCACGAAACTTTTCTGAGCCTCGTCTATCTTTCATGGACTTCTTTCATTGAACGACGGTTGAGCAGAGTTTAGAGACAAAACTGTGTGGGCCGGTTTATGAAGGCTTTGCTATGTTTGCCTTCACCTGGGACTCGAACTCTGGCCTCTTGTATGTGACCTATCACTGAACCCAGAACTCCATCCCTCTTGGGACTTAATTAAAAACAAATATGTCATTTTGTGCCCTTCTTGTAAGGAGTTCCTGCTGGATCCTGCTCTCAGGTGGGCTATTTGAAGTCCATCAATAACATCCCCTTGGACCTAACAATGCAATATCTGACCGGTCTCCATTGGTCAACCCACAGAGTGACAGTATATCTACCAGACACGCCCACCCCACAATACATCCTACATTCAAAGTGACTGGCTGGACTGGCCAGAGACAGGGTAAATGAACTAAACTGAAACCAACTACTACACAAAGGAATAAGAACAAAAAAAAACAAGAGAATAAAATCAAATCCACAACGCATTACTTCCAGTATTTGTGCGTAAATTCACACCCAAAGAAATACAAAGTTGCTAATAATAAACAGACTCAGCAATACTGAACCCCGTCTAGCTTTCCACGGTAAACAGAAGGGGCCCTTTCAGGGGGGGTTCAGCAGTGCAGCAGTGCATTGCTCCTTCATTGGAGGTTTAAAGCTGTCATTGTGAAACGCGCACATATGAATTGCTACCTAGGGGCCCCCTTTGCTCAAATCTTTTTGGGGGTTCAAACGTTTGCCTGGTTTGCCTCTCCTGCAGGTGTGCCTCTGGCTCCACTGGAGCTATATTAAAGCCTGGTGTTCCACATCCACATGCACAAAGGCACCTTGTGTGTCTGCAGGAGATGCTGAACAGCGTGCAGAATGTGACACCCCGGTAATGAGACCGTGCTCCGACAGCAGCAGGACCGAATACCTGAGGCTGATTCACTGTAAACTACAGTATGTGTGTGTTTGTTCTCAGTAATGAAGCAACAACTGAGGTGTTTTTCTTGGTAATGACAACAGCGGCATGCTGTCATGATGCTTGTGGTAGCGTCATTATTAGCTCAGGTCTTCATGGTATTTCTTAATAGTAAGAGAAAATCAGTCTTTGGAAACATCCATTCTTTTTTTTTTTCCAAATGTTTTTCTTGCAGAACTCAAGCATGAATGCATCTTTCTCACAACCTCAAAAGCAATCACACAGTGTGCGTTTGGAATCACATTAACAACATGCATCCCAGCTCTGTGTGGAACCGCTAATGAGTAGTGTGGCCTCACTGTGGATCATTTCCAGACATGCACACTGAAAATGAACGCAGTGCTTTTCATTTGAACTATGGCGCGGGGCCTGTTTGGTGGACCACGCTAAAACCTTGAATGCTTCATTCACCCCAACTGTGTTGGCCTCATATCTGGAGCCTCCAAACCAGCCGTCCACTTGGCGTTGGAGGGCTGGAAACAGACAAATCTCCACTCTTTTGTTTCGTTAGTAGGGCGTTCCACCAGGGACGTGCTCGACTGGAAGATCGCCATGATTCGTTAAAGCTCGGCTCCACGCTCAGTGGACACTAGCAGCTTTGGATTTGTTAAGCACCCTTGTTTTTTTGTTCTTTTTTATCTTTTATGCTCCTCCGCTTCTCCCAGTTTCTCTCAGTCTCTTTCCCCTCAGTCTCTCCTTTGCGGATAACAACCACCGTGACGCCCCGGCCGAAGGATGTGGTCTCAGCACATCGAAAAATAAAGTGTTGATAGAGCAGGAAACTGCCTCTTGTTGGTCCCTTAAGTGAAGCTATGAAAGTTGAAAGCCATGGTGATATACTTCCATCTCTGCTGCAGAGCCTCCAGTTAGCAGCTTACCACAGAGGGCAGGTATCGACCATCCCCTCTGGGCCCCCACCTAGAAACAGGCTCTGCCTCCTATAATAATAGTAATAAAAAGAAATCTAAGTGAATCAGGACTCAGGGCATAAGGGGGGTAAACGTGAAGCCGAGGCCTGTGGGATGCTGACAGAATGATTGACGGCTGTGATGCGTCGTTATTTGGTTTGTTTGTTTGTTTTTCATCACTTTTTTTTTTTTTTTTTTTGTTCGTTTTGTTTTTGGCAGGCGTTGCCATGAGGTGAAAAACCCTCAGCGAGGAAATATGTTGGGGAAACAAAAATCTCTAGAGGCATCCTTCATCCACTCTATTGTCATTTCATTTTCTCAGAAGCTGAGTCTCTGCTGGCCAGTGTGATACTGCTGGAGGCCATTCCCACACACAATTAAAGCTTGGCTTGTCTGTGCAGCAGACTGATGGGCTGTCATGGAGTTGTTCCTATCGTGGAGCTCAGGCCCAGCTCTGCAGCCAGCGGCGCTCCTATTCTTCATGCATTTTCTCAAGGTGCTTCTGTTTGGTAAAGGAAATTTTCGGCACTCCATTGCGGTCTTCCTCCTTTTGCTGACACAGCGTTAAAAAAAACAAAAAACACTACATAAATTACTGCACACACACACACACACACACACACACACAAACACACACTCATGCTCACTGACCTGAATTTATATGCATCAATAAGGATTTCGACCACTTCATCTCATTTCATAAACGTTGCGGCAGGTGGGAAATATACTGTGATTTTACGAGGCTAATCCTATGAAGCACGTCTGTAAACAGTGTTCATTGGAAATCTAGTTTATGTTTTTATACACTTTTCTCCCAGAGGGACTCCTAATGGTCTGAGTGAAAATTTGGTTTTGATGAGGTCTTACATAATGCTGTTCATCTTAATGAGCCAATCTGCTGGCACCCTGCTGTAAAATCTTGCTTACGACAGTGTTAATGCGTACTAATATGGACCACATTACCTCCCACCTAATATTGACAGACCACAGTAAAATAAAGAGCCCTGATACGATGCGGTTGATGATGCATGTCTTTTTTATCCTGATTTGACTGATTAAGCCATAATGTATTTTGTAGTTTGTGCTTCATGGACAGCCTCCCAGATAGCAGGAGGCAGTGGATCATCTTTGGCCTGCTGGATTCATTTCTAACTTTTTATACAGGACCATCTGCACCCACACCCTCTGCATCGCATTTTTAAAATTCAACAAACACTGAAATGGTCATCGACTCCAGAAAAGTCTGAACAGTAGAACATCCTGAAAGTTGTCTCTTTATCAAGTTTGCCACAAATAAACATGCTATTTGTATAAAAATAATAATTTAAAGTACAAATAATTTTACTATAATAGTCAATCCATCCTTTTATCTGTATACAACGGTTGATGATCTAGCAAGGACTTTTCAGGTTGATGAAATAAGAGGACTGGTGAACCATCACTCTTTGTGTGATTTTGCTGCTACTTTTGACACAGTTGATCACAACAAATTGTGATTTAAATCCTGCACGAATCAATCGGCTTAGTTGCTCCTGTTTGTTTCCATCCTGCTCAGAGGATAAGAGCTTTGACGAGTCAATAATGATTTTAAATCCGCAGAGGGAATGTCTTCCACACGCTTCAGTCCTCAGGCCACTCCTCTGCGGTCTCCACATGCTCTCACTTGGGCTTGTGATGCAACAATACAGCATATCATACCATTTAAATGCTAATTATCCAAAACTCCTTCAGATGACCTCCTTCAGCTAAACAGATGTAAAACGGTAAAATAAAATTGAAGTTACTGGATCGCTGGAGGTTCTGACCTCTCCACAGTTCTCAGAAGCACAGAGAGAAAATCAGAAAGCTTAGAATTATTTTGACAATATCGTTACAAACACCAGAACGACAGCTTATACTGTATCCATAGAAAAATACATCAAACATATTCATTCCTCACCTGACTCTGAGAATCTGGTTCAGGCATTCATCTCCAGATTAGATTACTGTAACAATATATTTGCTGGATTATTCAAAAAATCAATGGGATGGCTCCAGCTCATCCAGACTACAGCAGCCAGCGTGATTAGTATACAAACTGTAATGTATTATTCCAGCAGTGAAATCACTTTGGAAGCTCCAGGATGAAACAGATTAGCCTTTAAATACTGTTAGCAGTGTAAGTGGAATGATTTGGCTCTTCGGTCCATTTCTAACTCGCTCACCAATGAAACAGTGGCGCCTTTAGGTCATTTTCTGTGGAACAAACTGCCCTCTGAGCTGATTCAAACGGAGTCTAAACAACTTCAAAAAGAAATCCACCTGTTCAAGGCGGTTATGTTTTATATTCTACTTTTAATTCCTGTGGTCTTATGCTCTCATTAATAAAAGGTGCATTCATTTTATTTTCTAATGAATTCTTTTCATAGAGCATGCATTCAAGCTCTTTTAACAGTGGAATTACATCACTTATGAGACTATTTTATTCAGATAGACCAAATGTGTGTCCTGTAGGTGAGAAGAAATTGGGAAAGCCACCTCTGTTTTCCACTGAGCATACTGTATATTATTGTCCTGATGAATATCCTTCAAAAAATTGGAATCTATCTTGAAAGTTATTCATATTTTTCTCTATAGGGTGTGTGTGTGTGGGGGGGGTGGGGGGGTGGGGTGGCTTGATGCTTAAGCTAAGTAATGAATACCCCTTGCCCCGCGGCAGCAAGTGCACCGATGCTGCACGCTGTGCATCATGAATAGTGAACATCCACCAACAGAGACTCCAAATAATGTGTGGGGAAACAATTCCATTTCTCACTGATGAGCCATAATTCACCGTTTAAAGACCACTCTCTCTATGACATCCTTATCAACACAGCATGCTCCCCCTCGGCAACCACTTCCTGTTTGGACGGTGGACAAATGAAGTTAACTTGCAGCACAATTCATCATTTCTTTGCAGATTAAAGGGGGAAAGTTTCACTGCTGACAAGATGAAGCCAACCTTTTCTAACAGGGTTGATTGATAAGTTCATGGCCTAGGGATGGAGGAAGCAATTTTGGAGAACTTAGCACTTTTATTTTTCAACTTAAACTGCTGCTGCATTATTACAAACTGGAAAACATCATTTATGATATCATTACTGCCAGGAATGGTCGTGGTCTGAGGATGCCATCCTCCCCCAGCATTGCCAGTATCCGTGAGTGATCGGCCCTTGAGACCGAGGTAGCGGATGACTGTACGAAGGCCGAGAGTGCTGACTTGCAGAAGTTATTTACTTCAAACTTTCCGCATAATCATCCATAGAGTTAGACTGTACACGGACGGAATGAGAGCCATAAATTACCTCCTTCTACCACAAGCCAAAAGTTTATAAATCACCATTCTTTACTGAAAACTGAAAATAGTGTCGACAGTTTCTATTATTTTCCTTTTAAATTAAGTAATAAAATGTTCATTTAGTGAAATTTATTCAAATTTATCAATGAAATTTGTCATTTTGTAACAAGGCTTGATCCAACGATTGAACTGCACTGATACAAATAACAAAGGGACAGATGAAGACGTGATGGTGATTTTTATATGATTTAAAAAATGCACAAAATAAAGAATGAAATGATGTGTTTACGGGCCCCTGAAGCCCTGCATTAATATGCTTCCTATAATCCATCCTTGTTTCTTCTGATGATTCCTCCTCTTTCCTACCAAATCACGACACATTACCTTCTGCTTTTTTCTGGTCGTATTTTTACGTGAAGTCAGTGTAGCCGTTGAGGTAAATTATTCAACATTTTGACTTTGTGCTGTTATTTTAATTTTCTGCTGTTATTTTTGCCTTTAAATAACTCCTTTGTTTCATATTTTGAATTTCCACCAGCATGACAGTGGGTTCATTCATATTATTAGATGAACTGAAGCCCCGCACATTTCAGGTGAAACTCCAGATAATTTATTGTGTTTAAAAGATGCAGTAATGTTTTACTCGTACTTAAAAGATGCAGTAATGTTTAACTCGTACTTAAAAGATGCAGTAATGTTTTACTCGTACTTAAAAGATGCAGTAATGTTTTACTCGTACTTAAAAGATGCAGTAATGTTTTACTCGTACTTAAAAGATGCAGTAATGTTTTACTCGTACTTAAAAGATGCAGTAATGTTTTACTCGTACTTAAAAGATGCAGTAATGTTTTACTCGTACTTAAAAGATGCAGTAATGTTTTACTCGTACTTAAAAGATGCAGTAATGTTTTACTCGTACTTAAAAGATGCAGTAATGTTTTACTCGTACTTAAAAGATGCAGTAATGTTTTACTCGTACTTAAAAGATGCAGTAATGTTTTACTCGTACTTAAAAGATGCAGTAATGTTTTACTCGTACTTAAACATCAGGTATCAAAAAGAGGTACATTTGGGATTGATAAATCTGTCATCGATCCAGGGAACATCGTTCATTCAAGCCAAACACCGACCGACAGGCGGCTTCACTCACACAACAGCAAAGACAATCATCGGTTGCGGTGCGTTGTGCTTTGGCTCCGACTGTATGCCTGGGACACTTTCTTGTGATCACTGATGAAGGAGGAACTAATCACCTGCAATCCTCTCTCTCCAGAAAGATAATGGGCCTGAGACGGGAAAGAGGATGTGGGAGGGTAAATGTTGGCAGCGTTTTCTTCTGGTGCGTTATTCTTGCACTTCTCCATAGAGCCACTTTGTTTTTGAACTTAATAGGATTTGTTGTGTGCTGTATGTGTAGCTCTGCTCTCTGCAAGCTGGTGTTAGGTCTGAGCGGAGCGACATGTTGAGGTGTGAAATTGGGAGTCATTTGAAGTGCTATGTACTCATCTTTCTTATCAGCTGACCCATTTAATGGGATTTCCAATTCCTTGTGGTCAAGGCCTCTCTGGGTGCTAAATAGACTTTGTCATCACCTTCTGAGTGAGCGATAGGCTCACAACAGCCATCCATTTTTATAAAGTGTGTGTACATGTTTATACAGTAACACACATACACACACACATATACTACATAGGCCTGAATGTCGTAATCTATGTACACAAATCTAAACCGCCACTTTTAGGAATGCATTACAAATCATAAAGCACTGGCGTACTTAAACCATTTCAACTTTAATTTGCATTTATATGTAATATTATTTTTTTTGCCTTATAAACAATTCCCATTATGCTGCTGCAACACACAAAGAGGATTTCCCTCGACAAGACAAGGAAATTGAATTGGATGAAATGACTTATAGTTGTGTCATTGTTAATTTTTACTGGCAACAAAAAACATCTCTAAACACATTACTGGCACAGTAATGGGTACTTTCCTCTATTTATTTACCAACTTCTGTTATTTTGCAGCTTGGCTAAATTTCAAGTAAATGACTCAGCATTGTTTGCTGGAACTAAATCTTTTGCAACACCGTTGGCAACCGACCCCGTCAGCAGGCTCGCTCCACTGCCAGTGTGATCGTGTATAACTGGCGCGCCACTGCTGGAGACGTTTGGTGTATTACCGCTGCACATTTGTAGCATTCATAGGAGTTACAGCTGATGGCTGATTAACCCTCAGTAGCATCTGTAAAGAGTGAAATTACTGGTAAATGTTTAAAAAATCAAGCATATTCTACACAGTTCAAAAATAAGAGGTCAGACAATAGCAAATACAAAGTGATAAAATCACGTGACTTTTGGCATCCCGTCTCATGACATGTAATTCACCTTCCACAACAGCAGGTGACGCTGTGAGTGCATTCAGCAACACTTTATACTTTAATTTTCATTTCAATGATTGTAAGTCCGATAAATAAACAACCTTATGTATCAAAACTACTGATTTTATGATATTAGGTGTTAGATGTGAGAACTTTTGTTTCTAGATCACATGACTTGTGGGTATAATTTCAGTTAGAATTAGGAAAAAAGGTAATCGTCAACTAATGGTTCAACTTATTTTACATACATGCCATAATGAGCCTTATTTATTTTATTCTATGCCTACATTTGTGGACTTTCTAACACTTTATGCTGCATCAACTATTATCTTTTCTCTCTGTGGCTAAAATGATATAAAACCAGCGTGATGACAGGATTAAATGGCATCATTGTACTTTATAGGCTTTTGGCGGGACCAGGTTAACACTGAAATGACTGATGAGGCTGCATTCACTTCAAACACGACTTATCTCTGTTTTAAAATACATGCCATAGATCTCTAACTACCAAAGAAGGTGGAGAAAGTCTGATCTTTTGTTCCTTGTAAAACTATATTTAATTATGCTCATCTTAATGAATTATAGTTTGCTGTACTTATTACCTCTTTGCCTCAGGTTGTTTTTTTTTGTTTTGTTTGTTTGTTAATGAAACCAGAGCGCATGTGAATTCTCGTCCTTGAATAGAGTCCTAAGCACTATGTCTTATATCACTGATTTTATGACGGCTGTATTTATTAACCTTCACCCTTATATTTTATCTGATGCTTTCCTTTGCAAAAACACACCATGCATTAGCCTCCTTAGCACAATCTCTCTCTCTCACACACACACACACACACACACACACACACACACACACACACGCACAGCAAATGTGTCGCTGCTGCTCACCATTAGAGGGATGAAAAGTCATCTTCTGGTGGCCTGTGTTTCTCTGTTCTCTGCATCCTGATGGTGCACAGAGCTGGATAATGAATCAGTGAGCAATGCTGGATAATGTAACTCAGCATGGATCCCATAGCTTTTCAAGCAAGACACTGGATTCGTTAAATAAGCAACAAGAAGCCACAGCTGACCTGGAACCAGCCAGACTCTGGTTTGATCTCAGGATATGTGTAGGAATGTGTGCACAAGGTTCAGCCTCCACTGTGGCCCACGTGTGACCTTGTTAGAGGGAACGAGGCTTGCAGAAAGACATTTTGTTCACTACATTTACTGAGAAAAGCGCAGCCTCAGCAGCGTTTTAATAGGTGTGAGTGTGATGCTAGAGACTACATTAAGTGGACATTGAAGGACTGAAGAGTGTAGTGGTTGCGTATGGGTTATAATAAGGCAATGAACCATGTGACCTTCAGATCAGAGGATCTTTTTTTTCTAAGTAGTATATCAGATATAACGTCACATGACTCACTGACCTCTGGAAGTTTCCTGACTTCATCTGTGGGATCCATTCACAATGTTTAGTTCAAGAAAACTGATGTCATCTTAATGCTGTCAGTCGCAGTGAAAACCTCAACATCCTCACCGTCAAGCTGAAGACTTTCCCCATTAAGAGGTATAAAGCATTAGGTTAAGGGTCATTTGGATTTATTACTAAGGCTGATCTCATTTTATCTTAAGCTAAGGAAGTTTTTCTTTTTGCTGTCAATTTATGGATTTGACTTAAGAGGGAAAACCTATTTACTATCGATGGATTTCCAACTTTTTTAACCTGACAGATATTAGCTGATTTCTTCCGACACAAACCTCAGAGAATAGAGACGGTGTTTTATTTGCAGTCAGAGCCGGATGTTTCTGTTCTTCACACAGAGCTGCAAAGGCTCAAAGCCATTGCAGTTGGGATGAGGAACAGAACCTGGTGCATGTACTGAAGCAAGATGACAGGGAGCTCCTTAAATCCCCAGCTCTAATCCACCTCTGCTAAAGGAGACTCTCTCACTCTTAGAACCAGAACATCTGATTCAGCATGCACATTGGCCAAATGACTGAAATACACAAAAAAACTGGAGCATATCCTACAATTATAATGTGATAAAAAAATGTAATACTAGTTCCAGGACTTGCTTCTAATTCAGGGGCAGTTTTACGAGCCAACTATCGCAGCATTAAAGCTTTAATAACATCTGATATCCTTGGAATTCTCTGTGTCGTGGTGGAAAGTGAATCTCCACAGTATTTTAGTGGCTTTTATTCAATATCACAACTGTCAGGATTGTTTTTGGGCCCCTAAGAAGACCGATTAAAATCCGATGCACACTTGACTCCGAAACAATAAACCCTTTCCAGATATCTTAGTATTTGGTAATTATGGATGAAAACTGACTTTCCAGCAGCCTCATGAAGATGATTCCTAAAGCAGCAAGATCCAAATTTGAATTATAATAATTCAATTCAAAAGAAAGTGTGATTTATTTTTTTGTACGGCTTTGCTTTGCGTCCCAGAATCAGAACCAAGCAGGTTGAAACTGCATTTAGTTTCTCCTCTCCTCAACTCCTCACTGTTCAGACTGTCATTCATTAATTTTCAGCTAATTTCTCTTGCTCCTACTGTAGTAGTTCTTTTTACTCAGTTTTGAATATGCTTTCATTCATTCCATGTCTCTCTAATGCACTTTGAAACACCTTGTTTTTGAGAAACTTCTGTAGAACTGATTATCAGGAGCATTACAGTTTTTACTGTTTATTCACTAAAATCTCATTACAAGAGGGGAGTAAATCTGTTTTCCATTTAGCGATATCATTCGTTGCTCTAAATATAATGTGTGTTTGAGATGACTTGACATTTACTTATTCCACGCAGGTTTTTATTCCCAGGATTATAAGGCTGTCTAATGGGAAATAGTTCAATTTGTGGAGCCAGGTCTCTGATTACGGCAACAGAAATTGCCAGTGTCGTTCAACAAAGTCATTAAACTTTGAGGGACAGATATTCTAATTACATCCCAGGTCTTTTGATTTGATTGATGAGTTTTTCTGACCTGGACCTGGACCCTACTGTTCTAAATAATTATCGACCAATCTCAAATCTCCCGTTTTTATCTAAGATCTTGGAGAAAATAGTCGCTATTCAGTTTTGTGATTTCCTTAAATCCAACAGTTTATTCGAGAATTTCCAGTCAGGTTTCAGGGAACATCATAGTACGGAAACAGCACTTGTCAAGGTTAGCAATGACCTTCTAACCGCTTCAGACAGAGGACTTGTTTCTATACCGGTACTCTTGGACCTTAGTGCGGCGTTTGACACAATTGACCACAATGTTCTTCTGGCACGACTGGACCAAACAATTGGTATGAAGGGATCAGCACTGATGTGGTTTAAGTCTTATTTAACTGACCGTTCCCAGTTTATTCACGTTAATAACGACTTCTCCCAGTCCACTACAGTTAGCTATGGAGTTCCTCAAGGCTCGGTTCTTGGTCCACTACTGTTTATCTTGTACATGCTTCCTCTGGGTAATTTGATAAGGAAACACTCCATCAACTTCCATTGTTATGCCGATGATACGCAATTATATCTATTGATTAAACCTGATGAAGTCAGCCAGTTGTGCAAATTACAGGTGTGTATCAAAGAGGTCAAAGATTGGATGACCAATAACTTTTTGCATCTCAATTCTGATAAAACTGAGGTCACTGTGCTCGGCCCAAATACTGTTAGGGATGTAGTGCCCAGTGATGTAATAGCCAGTACCAGAGCCCAGGTTCTGACCAGGACCAGTACCAGAGACCGGGTTCTGACCAGGACCAGTACCAGAGACCATATTTCTCCTGTGTTGCTTCTCTGCACTGGCTTCCTGTGAAAGCTAGGATAGATTTTAAAATATTCCTCCTCACTTCCAAAGCCCTTCGTGGCACCGACCTATCTGAAGGAACTTTTAGTTCCTTATAATCCATCTAGAGCATTACGCTCTCAACATACTGGCCTACTGGTGGCTCCTAGAATCTACAAAAGTAGGACGGGGGCTAGAGCCTTTAGCTATCAAGCCCCTCTATTGTGGAACCACCTCCCTCCCTCAGTTCGGGGGGCAGACACCCTCTCACTATTTAAGACTAGACTTAAAACTTTTCTTTTTCACAAATTTTAAAACTTAGGCTGCTACGTTTTTTCTTATAGACCTACACTGCTGGAGACTCAACATCCAGACTCACTGAGTTCCTCTCTCCTCCTCCTTCTCCCCAACCATCTCTGTTACTCCTCCTCCTCTCTGATCTCACTCTCCAAGTCTCCAATCACACCCTACTAACTAAACTTCTTTCCTGGAGTCTCTGTGCTCTACGTCCTCACAGGTTTTCCTCAGGTTCACCCCTCATCCACCCATCCACTGTGGACCTGCTCTTCTCATCCCATCAGTACCACCCCTCACCTATCCATTGGCTGGGGTCCTGCTTCCTTTCGTCCTCCGTACCGCCACAAAGTCATCCACGCAGCTGTAGTTGTACCTTGACTTTAGCAATGGGAAACATAACCTTAACCATACTGACACTGTCTCTATCTGGCCTATCTGTCACTCTCTCTGTCTCTCTTTCTCTTTCCCTGTTCTTATCTTCCTTTGATTTCTTTTCCACCCAACCGGTCGAGGCAGATGGCCGCCCAAAAGAGTCTGGGTCCTGCCCGGAGTTTCTTCCTCATCGAGGGAGTTTTTCCCCGCCACTGTCGCTTATGCTTGCTCTGGAGGGTTCATTTGGGTTTCGCTGTCTGTTAAAGCGCTTTGAAATGTCTGCTGCCATGATTAAGCGCTATATAAATAAAACTTGATTGATTGATTGATACAAAGAGAATTAACATAAGACAAAAATGAACCCATCTACCGGATATTTTCCAAAGAAAGAAGAAATTGAAAGAGACAAACAAACGTTAATAAGACACCATGGAGCCTCTTTTTCCAGAAGATCCTGGGCTGATGTGGTAAGATGTATTTCTTAAGCATGTAGCCTAGCTGTGGTGCTGAAGGTGTTGATGGAGGAGTTCACCGGCATTGCTAGACAAGATCAACTCTCCATATTTTACACCAGATATATATCAACCCTGGGATGTGGCTGCAGGAAAGTCCAGCACTGAGCGTTTTAGCACCTGATTTAACAGGTTTGTCAGGACCCTGCTGCTCGCCTTCTGTTTCAGTGACGTGCTGTGAGGTTTGTGGCTGGTGAGGCGCTGACTCTTTCAGGGTAACATTTACAAATATATGCAGCCAATATATTTGC
This sequence comes from Antennarius maculatus, assembly GCA_013358685.1. Classification (NCBI taxonomy): domain Eukaryota; kingdom Metazoa; phylum Chordata; class Actinopteri; order Lophiiformes; family Antennariidae; genus Antennarius; species Antennarius maculatus. Next base: position 20,433,618 of record CM023618.1, on the reverse strand, counting down.
CGGCTATCTATTGTGTTTCACATCTCATATCAGCAGTTTTTCCATACACATAGCAGGTACATATCGGGCCGAGGAATATTATAAAATGCTTAGCAGCCTCCAAAAAAAACCCCCACCACGGCAGGTGTTAGACTGCTATAACAAACCATACAGAGGATGAGCATCTCTCTCTCTCTCTCTGTCTCTTGGGCCTAAAACTCCTCCTTATCTTCTTTTAGTTTTAGAAGTCTTTCGCTCTCAGTGGCGATGAATACCAGGGATGAAAGTCGTCCTTTTCCAGTGCGATTAAGACTGAGTCTTGAGTATATTTTAGAGTAACCTATCCACAGGCACTGTAGTAGTCAATGAAGTGCTTGCCAGCTGGAGTGATTTGGTGGCTTCAGGTAAAGTCTAAATCAGTTTCTTCTGGTTAAAAAAAGCTGAGAAGCTGCAAAAAGAGGATTTACATTTATTCCTCACTGTTTGTGAGCCATACAGGCAGATCGACCTTTAGTCTGACAAAGTCAAAAAACAGCACATTTTGACTTATTTAATTTTCTACCATCGATTTGGATTCTAAAAATGATAGAAATTATGGGAATTATACAGAAATTTCATTTATAGTACAGATCAATGGACAAATACTTATTTTATCATTAGTTTACATCTCATGATGGCAGGTGAGGATAATGACAGGTGAGGCAGCGCCACACAGTGCGTCACTGCTGGGATTCACAGCAGAGCTCAGAGGTCAGGGTCACACTCTTTTCCCATGCACTGACTCCTGTGGCTTAAAGTTGCCTGCAGCTAAAATCATGCTCTGAGCTTTCATTCTGTCCTCCAAAAGGTCTTATCAAAGCCCGTGTTTCTGGTTGACTTCATATAACAAGCAATGCAACTCTAAATGCTCGTTTTTATGCAATACCAGATGGGATAAAGTAATTCATGAGACATGCCCATAACAGTAAGGACACCTGTTACTTATCTGCTTAATTTTTTGGATTTCATGGGATGCGAAAAAGAAAGGCACAGATACGTGACAATGTGATTGGATGCAGACAACACACAACAGAACGTAAAACCATCACTCTCCTGTTGAAGTAAAAAACCAATAAACCCAAAGCCACAGCCACAAATCAGTGCAGTCAAATATGACAGGTCTATTATCATGTCTGCACCTGATTGCTTCAAGGCAGCGGTAATTAAAACAACGCTGCTCACCTTTTGCTGTGAGGCTACAGTCATATACTGGCTGATTAATTGCTCTACTGGATGACCGGACTTGGCTGTCTTTTATAGGGGTTCTGGTTGACAACATCCGAGATGGATTTTGAAGCAACCACTGCAGCAGCTTGTGTTTATTTTGCTAAAATATAGCATGCAGTGTGCACACAAAACACAAAATGTGCAGCACGCCAAAAGATCCAGTGTTGTTCCAATAAAGAAGTAACTTTTGTTGTATGCCAGAGCTGCTTACCCTTGCGTACAATAACTATTACAATACGATTTCATTGCTGAATTTATTTTTGAGGCCAAACTTTTCCAATTCCATCCTTAATTTAGGAGGAAACCCTGAAGGACATTACCGCTCCAAAGCAGAAGAAGAAAATTAGGAGGGATTCAGTTTTGTTTGTAGGGAAATAATGTGGAAAAACACTTTGAATATTATTATAATAAAAATAATAATAATAATAATGACAAGCTACATATTTAATCCAGAAACTTTTAAAAAATGTGCAGATGTGTGATATACCTATCAATTTGGTACACTACACAGTAAACACTGGGGTTATTTCCCTCACCATTCTATATTTCATACCTCTTATGTGTGCTATTTCCTGTCGTCACACGATACGTTAATTGTTCAAATCAGCCAGTCACATTTAACTCGGAGAAATAACATTTCAGTCTCAGCAGAGTCATCAGCCACCGCCACCAGTGATTAATCTCTCTGCTGCTCGGAGCAACAACACAACCCCCCTGAAGAGTGCAAGCACCAAAGATTTTCTGATGGACTCATTATCACATATCATCAGCAGCTATGAGAAAAAACATTTTATTACAGTCCCCTGCCTCTCTCAATAGCACACATTTTTTCTTTACCAGTCAGGTTTGGGTTGAAAATTGTTAACACCTGGATTATGCTTTAGAACATTAATGGGCCAGAGATTTGCAGGGAAACTTCTGTTCATTTTTTTTTTAGCATTTTTTTAAGATTGTTTTTCTTGCGGCACCCTCACTTCCCACTTTTCACCCAGCAGTTTCAACAGTACCGGCTTCCCTGAATGGTCTGAAAAACCCTTTCAGTCAGATTCAGTTAAACGACTAGAAACAAGCAGAACTGAAAATAGCTGATAATGACGATGACTTAATACAATGCTGGCATTGTGCCACAAAGAGACAACATAGTGCAATGAAGTGGACACATCATCACAGAACCCTGCTGGTTATACATGTAGACTTAGGTCTGATTTTGTGTTTTTCTTTTCCATCAAGTCTTTTCACCTATAGTTGTAACCCTCCATCCGTCAGTGATTCATAAAAGTCATATGTTCACTCACTGAAGCTGCACAGATTTCTGCCTCTGTTGTTGGTTCATTGTCTGTGACGGGATTCATTTGACTCTGAACAGGATGAGGTCTAAACCACAGCTTGCTGCTGACAGGAGGATTTAGGCCAAGTCTAATCATACCCAGAATTTATTGTGCACGACTAATATCCATTTATATTTAAGCTTGACTATTTAGAAATGCATTGGATTGAAAGACTAGAGCGATGCCAGATTTGCTCTTGGACTCACCCGTCTGTCTCGATCCTGAACAATCATTTATAGAAAGAAAGGAGGGGATATGACTAAGGCATGATGATGCAACCAATCATGGTGAAATTTTTTGCCAGTAATATCACACAATGTGGGTAATGACTGCTAAAGCACGGTTCAGTAATGGGTGTTTTATGTGACATCAATACACTCCTCTTCATGAGATTGGATACACAGATTGTAACTCTCTACTTTTAAAACAACCCTTGGCTCACAGCTTGCTGCATGGATTTCAAATCCAATTATTGCCATAGCAGATCATAGGACAGCTGAAATATTGTGTGGATATAATGTAGAGTCTCCTCTATGTACTGTTTTGAGCTGATTTACAGAATAATAATCAGGTTTTTTTTCCATTGAGGATTTTTCCACTGTATTATAATAAAAAATAGAAACACATTCAGGGATTTAAGGTGCCTGAATTAAACCATCTACATCTCAGGTCTGAAGTAAATCATGCAAGTATGGTTAGAGCAAATCCCTGTTAGTTGTTAATGGGGTCAGAGTGGAGGATTGCATTTCCTCTTTTAATTATTCAAAGGTGTTTTAGGGGGTGTAACATGAATTAAACCAGTCAGAGTCATCTCCTATTCTTTTTAACAGTGAGGTCTCCTGCACCTGGTACATTGCAATTTACATTTAAAGCACCATTTGTGGTGTACAGATTGGGCAGATTGGGGAGTAAATATTAACATTTCAGTAAATAATGCATGGGCTGTAGGTGGAACTTTATCCTTAGGAACACATTAATCTCCAGCAGCAGAAATGATCAAAACTTCTCTGCTGTCTGCACCATTTAAGCAAGAGGTACAGCATCATAACTTTAGTGGCTGTTTTAATCTACCAACACACAAACAAGACAACTTCGTCTCAATGGATGGAATTGAATGAATTTGAATTACAATAATGAGCATCTTTTATAAAAAAACAAACCCACATATACCTTTTATAAGTTAGTAAGCACACAGCAGCCCATGCTCAATACCTTTCTCAATATAAGAATAAATAATGTGCAGGGTGGAGATGGCGGCACTTACTATTAGGAAAAAAGTCAACTGTCAGGGTTACGTTTGCAGTTAAAAGCTTTGGCAGCAGACAAAGGAGAAAGAATCATTAATGCAGGGAGTCCTTTGGAAAAAGTTTATTTTCTGTTCAGTGCACTTTGAAACAGGGACACTAGCTAACAAACGCAACAGTAAATTGGGAGGAAGTGGATGCTGTTTATAGCTCTGCCTTGCAAATCAGCAAGAGGTTTTTGTATATCTACAGTGTTGCTTTAGCACCAGTGCCACCAGTCTTATTATCACTTATAAATAAGCTGGATCCATAATTAACATGCCTTACGTAATAAACCATATGTGGACATTTGATTGCCTAAGCTGTTTTTCTCTAGGAACCTTGAAAAGAATAGATGCAGAATGGCGTCACTGATGGATCTCATGAGCAAAGGTTGTTTTTCCATGCAGAAAAAGAGTCATTAAAACTAGTTACCTCCTTCTGCTTACGCTTCTGGTTGATGCTGTTTTTCTGCAAGGGGTACTGCTGAAAATGAAGTGATGTGAGTGAGTGAGTGAGTGAGTGAGTGAATGAGTGAATGAGTGAATGAGTATGCCTCAACAAGTAATCCAAATAATTTCTGTGGTGTTCTGGATCATCATCATTTAGTTCCAAAGTGTTTTTTTTTTTTTTTTTAGGATTCTTAGCCATTGCAGATTGGGACGATTACACAGGTTTGGTTTTTAACTGCCTGAAAAATGAAAATGATCCAAAGACATCCCCTTTCAATCTACCGTACTTAAGTCTGATCCTCAGACAAAATTCACTGCTGTGAGATAACAAATAATTACAGACATGAACTCAGATCAGCTTGTGACTGATATAACTCCTTTTCAGCTTTTGCATAACAATTGACGTATCCTTAAAAGATAGTGGCCTAGATCCTGAAGATAACAAGTTAAATAACGATTTTTTTTCTAGAACAACTATCAAACTAATAATGATTCCAATGTGATTCCATATTTTAAGGTTGGTTTCCACGGTCAGTGAGTCACAAGATGAGGGTCAAACTATCACGGGTCTGGTGCTTTTTGGGAGTCATTATGTAATGGGGAGGCTGGGCAGCCGTGTTGGAGTTCTGTCTACTTTGTTTTTCTGAGTTTATCTTTTCATCTCCAACTAAAATGTATCTGTATCCTGATCAAAGGCACAAAGACGACCAAAGCTTGTTATCCAAGCCTCACCCCCAGACGCTTCCTTCACACATTTGCAGAAAGATGAAAGTAATTTCATCTTACTTACATTTTTTAATTTTAACATGGCATGAATTAATTAAAGGAAATATAATAATAATAATAATAATAATAATAATAATAATAATAATAATAATAATAATAATAATAATAATAATAATAATAATAATAATGAATATGGCTGCCAAGTTGCACGTTCTTAAAGATGGATGATTCTGCAAAATCTTCACTGTCATCTCTGTTCAGTAAAGAGCTATAAATTTATCAGATATTCTATACAATATGAGAAGGCTAAAAAAGGAAAGCATACTATAAAATATCATCAAATGTGTATCCATCACATTGTTTATCATCCTGGACATTTAATCTATAATTTTGGGAATACATCAGTCCCCAGGTCAGCTACAGGAGTGCATACTTTATCTGCAATGTCATCATGACAGCATCTGCAGGGGGGGTCACACTGTAGGTTCAGCAGCAGCACCTGGGGTGACTCTCTTCTGATGCTGGTACATTTTTAGCAAACTGGAGATGATAGAAAGTCATGAATCTGCCAGCTTCTCTGAGATCGGGCTTTATAATCCTCTGTGAAATATATAAGCTCCCATGAAATAGATCTAATTTTCTTGTAAATGCTTTAAATGAGAGCCGGCGTTTTAGAGCAAAGCTGTCCCTCCATCCTCACGGACGTAACGACTGGGCTATTTGGACATTCATTGGAGAATTATTCTCTTTTAAATCCTACAGAAATGGATTTGTATTTTTAACACAAAGCACTCTGTTCTTGTTTCCCTCAATGCCTGGGGCGATCATTATACTTCACTTTTTATTCCGACACAATAAAGAAACAAAATAGACATTCTTTTAGGAATTTCAAAGAAAAGGAAAACTATTAATTAAGTAGGATTTATTTCTTTCCTTTTATGGTAAATATTACCATTTATCAAAAGCAGAAAGGCTCAAGAACTTAATGTGATAATGCTTCTGAACACTGCAGTAAATAGCTGTTTGTCAGGCAAATATTACAAATAAGATACGAATATTCTTGTCTTTTCATAATGTTCTTATCAGTTTGCTTCCACTGAATGTTTCTTGTCTTTTCTTTCTACATCAAATGTATGATTCACCCATTTAAAGCAACCTTTGCAATCTATTGATTTCGGCACTTTCATGTAAATTTTGAATGTAGAAAAATGTTCTACTTCTCAGCATGCAGTTATTTCATCCCATCTTAACTTTAATTTAAACTGTATAACAGCAATACCAAAAAGGGAACAACATCGCCAAATAATCATTAAGGTTGTCACAGAACTTCAATTCCTTGACTATTGGACCATGAATAAATTGTAATTATTGAACGATGTTAATTAATTTTGCAAAGTAACATGCAGTAACATCCTGTCACAAAAAGGAGAATCTTTCCTAAAATCCATGTTCCTCAAAAGTTTGCAAATGCTTCCTTGGATATTTCATTCTCTTGGATAAAACATGGAGATCTCCAGGGTGCCCTTGTGGAGAAGATGTGAGGCTGAGCCCTCTGGCATTGTCATTTCTTCACAGTATCTGTTGGGCTGTGGCTGCATGTCAGAAAGAAATGTTTGTTCGTTTGAAAAGCAATTTTTTTTAATGTATAATTGTATTCATATCTTCATCCTGATCATACACTTTTTTTTTCTTTTTTTTTTTTTCCGGTTAACTAGATTCAGTGTCTTGTTAAATGAATGTGACAATCTGTAATGCTAAAAGCTCCCAGAGGTGAGGAAATACAGTGAGAATAAATTCATTTCTACTTTAAACGGCGGCCATTGCTAAGCTGTCATTGTGTAGTCGTTATAAGTTGATTGATCTGTTAATGTGTAAGCCCTGTATCTTAACTATGTGTGCGTGTGTATGCCTACATCCCTGCCAATGATTTTGGTCCTAATTATTTAGATCTCCTGTAAATTACACACATAGAAAAGAGTGGAAAGGCTCTGTTAAGTTGTTAAGAATATGTAGATCTAACAAATATGTCGTGATCACTGTTTAAAATTTTTTTAAGCATGTTAACATTTAAAACTTCATGGTAACTGGTGACAGTAACGTGACAAACGCTGTTTAATTACATGTGTCAACACAGTTGTGTAATTAATAAGGTCCGTCATGATCATGTGACTCACAACGTTTAAGGAAGTGCAGAATTTGTGTGGCATTGTGCGGCTACAGTGCCTTGCGAAAGTATTGCCCCCCCAAGAACTTGTTGACAATATCAGGCTTCAAAATTAAAGATAACAAACTGAAAATATTTTTCAAGAATCAACAACATGGGGGCCAATACTTTTGCACATCCTACTTTTCAGTTTTTAATTTGTAAACACAATATAAAATGCTGAATAAATTTGGTTCCACTTCACGATTGTGTCTCACCTGTTGTTGATTATTAAAAAAAATATTTTCAGTTTGTTACTTTAAATTTGAAGCCTGAAATGTGGCAAAATGTCAAAAAGTTCTGGGGGGGGTGGGGGCAATACATTCGAAAGCCACTGTATGTAAAAACATCTGTCTTTCGGAATGCATGGAAGCATGGATTTTTTTTTCTTGGGGGTGGGGGGGGTTATATTGACCCTCAACCAGCTCATGTCCGCCCCTGCTTATAATGGCTTCAGATTAGCGGAGTAACTTTGTTCCCTCTGGGGATCATGGTGTCCCTGCAGATGCAGAAACCATAAACAACACCCCCTCCCCACCTCAGGACGCACAGATCCTCCTAACTTTTTCTGTTGAACATAAACATTGTCATGAAGGTTGGGGGGGGGGGGTGTTTCCGCTTGCTTCCCCCGATTCTCTCCAGTGCGTCTTTCTCCTCCTTTTCCATGTATTATTCACCCACAGAGCTGAGTGCTTGATGACGTCACAAACTTATCCGGCAGCTATAGAGGAGGAGGAGGAGGAGGAGGAGGAGGAGGAGGAGGAGGAGGAGGAGGAGGAAGAGGAGGAGGAGGAAGAGGAGGAGGAGGAGGAGTTGGAAGAGGAGGAGGAGGAGGAGGAGGAGGAAGAGGAGGAGGAGGAGGAAGAGGAGGAGGAGGAGGAAGAGGAGGAAGAGGAGGAGGAGGAGGAAGAGGAGGAGGAGGAGGAGGAGGAGGAGGAAGAGGAGGAGGAGGAGGAAGAGGAGGAGGAGGAGGAGGAGGAAGAAGAAGAGGAGGAGGAGGAGGAGGAGGAGGAAGAGGAGGAGGAGGAGGAGGAGGAGGAGGAGGAGGAGGAGGAGGAGGAGCATGAGGAGCGCTGGATGTGGAGCTGCGCGGCGGTGAGGACCGTGTTTTCTCGGTGCGGGACCGCTCGGACTTGTTCTTCCTCTTGATCCCAGAGTAAGTGAACGTCTCTCGGATTTCTCTTCTCTGCTTCTCGGGAGTTGATTCGACTTTGTTTCCTGGCGATCGCAGCCCTCAAACGCATCGGCGCCCACCTCTCCCACACCCCCGATCCGCTCCAGCGACACGACCGAAGTTGTCGTTGGTGTTTTGTAGTTGTACAAGCAGCTGTTTCCGCGCCTTGCTGACACACGACTGTGGCTTCATCCGCAGCAAACACGCTCCAGACGTAACGGGAAACTTTGTTGCGCAAGTCCGCGTAAGGTGGACTCCGAGCCGCCGAGTCTCTTCCTGCGTCGGAAATCCTCATCTTTACTTTTCAGACACAAACAAGGTGAATATCTGAATTGTTGTCTCATGTTTTGTTAGTGACATCCGACTTTTTAGTTTGGGAAACAGAAAAAAAAAAAAAAAGATTGGAAACTAATCAAAGATGAGGCTGTCTTTACCATTTGCTGTGACGTTCTTGTCGTTGTTTGTGCTGACAACTTCTTATTCAGCATAAGAATGTGTGTAAACGTGAGAAAAGGCGTTCTTTCAGACTGAATCTTTAGTGGTGCGGTTATTAATATGTATGTGTTTTAATTATTCGTGCAAATATGAAAGGAGACGAACGACACGCAAGATTCCCACCGACAGAGGTGCCTTGAAGCGACATTTACCTTCACGCGCTGAGCTGTTGGATGCTCCGCGCTCATCGTTGTGACACATGGTGATGCGTTCAGGACAGCGGTAAAACCTCGGTGATCCCATTAATAGAATTTAAGACCTCCGCAAAACTGGAATCACGTGATCGATTAGGAAAATAATATGAACGCACTGATGACTGGCCAGATCAGTATCCCGTTTTATGTTCCTATCAAGTGAATGATTTAAACACGTGGTGGGGTTTATTTTTTTATTTTTTAGTTTTTTGACGTCATAATCAGGGTGACCGCTGACAGTAATATTAATAACTCTGGTGAGCTGATTTTAACCACGTCAGATGTGATGTCTGATGTGAGCTTCCACATGGGTTTCTTGGTTGATTGTTTTTGCAGTGACTCATCTGGAAGGCAGAACGAATGCCCCAGGCTTAAGAGCATAACATCCAGTCCAACCACATGTTCATATCATTTTGTTTGAGTCTGATCTTATTTATTTTCAATTTTCCAACTTGTCATGAACACACTATTGCTTTTTAAGAAGGGCAAACGTCTGCTTATGTCATACTTTTTCTGTCTACCACTTCTCATTTCAAGCCTGAGGAGTCACAGTTTTTTTTCTTGGGTTGTGGAACAGGTCTTGCAGACTTGTTGAAATCAGTCGTTTCACAAATGTTCAGTATCTAGTTGTCCTTTTAATAGGTTTATACTGTAACGTTCAGTGAACCAGCCCTGCACGTTCCTCCGCCACTGCTTGCAGTAATTGAACCGACGTTCTCCAAGTGTCTCATAAACACTATGAAAATCAGCATGAATTAGCCCCAAGGCCTCAACAAATTACAACTCGACACTGCAGTTTTTCATATTCCTTTTCTCCTGCCAGAGCAGTAACAAGGTGAATTCAATAAGAGTCAAATGGAATTGATATAAACTAAAGGGCTTTTCCGTCTGAAACGCTGCTGAATGCCACTGTCTGTTTACGGAGCTCTCTTGTAGCCAATAAGCACAATGTGGGTGAAATGTATGAGGAGTGAATAAACAGTCCTGAGTCTAAAGCACTGCTTGATTATTTCAGAGCTGAATAGAAATCCTACAATAGCAAAGTGCTAACAGCAAAATATTTTTTTTATTAACGGTTGTCTGAGAACATACGTAATTAACACGAACAAAACAGATTTAAGCATTGTAGGAATGAGCTCAGTAATGGAACCAGACCGTTACCATAGCAGACACAAGACGAGCTTCGGTCCTTCTGTCTTCACGGTGTCCTGTTCTCTCACCAGTAGTTGATCTTGGAATCTCAAGGCAATTGTTTCTGTCGTTTTTCCCAATTTGTGATAGAAGTCAAACATTTTCTGGTTTCTATCTCAATTATTTTCTCATAAAGTCATTTGTCATTTTTACCTGGATAGTTTCAAAACAAGGCAGTCTAGCAGTTAGTCTCACTATTTTGGACCTTTTAGTCATGCTACATTATTTGGTTGATTACCTCTGCCACAGAGGTCACATTTCCACCTATTTCCTTGGACTGTTGGTTTGTTTGCTCCTGGGATTATGCAAATATGGCAGAATACATTTCAGGAAAGTAGAAGAATGTGGATGATGTAGGTCACGGCGCAGGAAACAACTCTTGATCAGCAGGAAATTGGAAGGGGTGGGACGTTCTGAACAGACATACGTGATAGTGTTCATTCTCAGTGGATGCACACACACTCCATTCCAGTTGGTCCTGTTAATAATTTATCTTTAGCTGACGCTCATACGTGCTGACTTCTTGGTGAAGCCTACTTCGTGTTTTACTTAACTAATCCCAGCCTTCTATCTGTAAACTAGTCCTGATCTTGCAGAACATAACAGATGTATCACTCACTCGTATGTCCACGACATCTGAGAGACTACTGCACTTCCTTCCCTTCCTTAAGAAAACCAGCGATTGGCTGCTGTAAAGTCCACAGCCCTCGTGTTTCTCTCCGACGGCGTGCCTCCAGAAGGTTGGACAGACACTTGGTCTATCAGTGTGAGATCACACGGTGACTGATAACATCATTACCATCAGTCTACGCGCTCCCGCTGTCACGATCAGCTCTTACAACGAGTTCATCTCTCCACCCAGAGCTGTTTGCTGTCAAAAAAAAAAAAGCTAAAGGGACACCAGCCTCCAAGTCAGTTGGAAACATCAAACGGCTTTTTCATCCACTGTGACGACTGCAACTGTTACCCCTGGAATCAAAATTAAGCAGGAAGATTACACCCCTATTATTGCCGGCTCAGTTTCCTTATCACCGTTTGGGTGAACTCCTTCCACCATTTGAGGCTAATACCCCACCAGTGACTCAAGTAAGTCAAGATAATTGATATTTTTGTCTCTCCGGTCTCTAAGGTGTTGACTCGTGCAAATGCCAGAGCCTCCCGTCTCACCATCTCCGGGATGGAATTAATCCTCTCAGCATTTATTAAACATCTCAATCAATCACAGGCTTCTGCAAATTAGCTGGCTGAGGGGGCCTCGAGCCAGAGGACGCTTTCAGACCCGTGCTTTCTTTTCTTTTTTTTTATCCTCCAAGGAGACCAAGATGGTTTCATTAAACTGAAGCTCCTTTCTGGATCTAATGGATCGTCTTTGTTGCTCACATGATGTGTCATTTGTGAAGTATATTCAGATGTGCAGTGAAATAATGAATGAGCATAGCTAAAGTCCCAGGCACTTAAGAATATATATCCTGCATTCAGTGCTTTGAAGTGTGAGCTGAAAATGTCACTTCAGAGACGCTTTCTGCAGCAATAAATCGCTTAATAAACTCACACAGCAAACCCAGAGATGTATAGCAGTTATATGCGGCTCTATTCCAACACAACGTGCCGCTGTAGTGCGTCGATGAATTCAAACACACATGGATATCGACCTCAGTGTCTCTTGACCCATAGATCACTAACCGTGAGACAAAATGAAGCCTTCCAGCCAATAAAATCCTGATTAGGTCATAAAACCATAAAATAGTTTAAGAGGTTAAAAAGTAGACTGGCGAGCAGCGGCAGCAAGTTGCACCAGCATTCACTTGTCAGCCAGACTGTCAGTGATATGAACAATAATTCAGATAACTATAGCATAAAAACTTAACATAAGTTTACCAAAGTCTCAATCTCAAAATCACTACATCCATTGCATTCTCCATCCTTGGTGTCACTCCTGAACAACTCCGCTGCACCGGAGGGAGGCGGTTTTTGGGCCATGGTTGTTGATGCGGCGATAAACTGTCTGTCTGCTGTTTGATGGCCGCTTTGAATGCATTTGTGACTGAATGTGTTTCCTCTGAGTCTTTTTTTTTTAAAGGTCATCTGCAAATATGGTCAAAGGTGGATTATGCTGGTTGGCAAACTGAATTGTAAAGGGTTGTGCTGACCCTAGGCAAGGTAGCAGAAGTGCATTATGGGAAATCAGAAGGTGTGTCAGCTCAGATCTTTTTGGGCATCGATCAGATGTCCAAACCTGCACATGTACTCATTAAAGACCATTTTTCGAGTGATGTGGGACGGTGATTTCTTTCAGAAACCCTAACAAAGCCGGTTTTTGCATTGCGGTTGTCAGAATGGTGTTCTCTTCGTACTGTAGACTTGGACAGGGAGATTGTCTTTGAACAGTAATCCGTTACTGACCGGTTAACAAAAACAGGTCTGCGTGTGTTTGAGCAGCACCTTCATTTCCATGTCTTTTTATTATGATCATATTTTTAACTCTCCGTGACATTTAATCTTTGTATTTCCTCAAACATTTTGTTGTTCTTTAGAAAACCAATCTACAGCTTTGATTGTCTGTATCTTAATGAATTTATTAATAAGTATAATTTTTGGTTGTTTATTCAGGCTTCAGCTTTATCTTTCTTCAAACTTTCATTAATATGTCGGCTTTAATACAAACCAGCATTCAATTCACGCCAGTTTCATTGTACCTGCTGTGTTCATCTCAGATTTGTGTAGCACTCCAGCATAGTGCTAGTTTCATTGTGCCTTATGTTGTATTGTTAAAACAGCTTGAGAGTGAAGACAGACTGATATTCAGGCTGCTATTATGAGTCAACCAAGCCATTAGTCAATCAAAAGAACATTGACTGCCATCAGCGTTTTTAAAAATACCTTCAGGTTTTTGTGATTCTTTTCCCCATAAAGAAACATTAAACATGTTCTTGTTTCAACTTCTTAAAAACTTTTCTTTTTATTCATGGCAATAATCTTTTTCTTTTTTTGGACTATTTGTTGAACAGAAGACGTCACTTTGACAAAGTTGAATGGGCAGTATTGATCTTGACATTTTTAGAATGTAAATAGTTTATCAGTTAACAGTAAATATCACGGGCAGAGAGTCTTTCTGATCATAAACCATTCTGATTCGTTTAGCTGCAGTAATGTTTGATCAGTTCTGCTGTACAGGATGTGTCAGCACACACTGTCTAATCTCAGCATCACCCTTTAAGCCTCGGTTGTTAACGTGGACCAGAAAAGGTAAATGAATACACAGAGGAGTTTTGGTATTCATCACCATCTGTTGTCCACTGACATTTGCAGGAAATGTCTTTGGGATAGGTCAGTAACTAAATCACAGCTGAGAAAAGAGGAGCCAATGACGGAGGGAAACAAGCAGACGAGCTGATGAAGATCGCTCCCAGCAGCCTCATTATATTATTGCTTTCACGCTGTGACTTCATCCGTCCTCTGATTCGAGGCAGATAACAGCAGCTTGTTTGATTTAATGTGGTCTTCATCTTAAAGTCTGTGTGTAACGCTAAGTGTTGCCTGCTTTGTTTTTCTATTTTACAATTAATTTAAATGTCCTATAAACCTAAAAAATGTGTTTTTCCCGACATTATTTATTTGCTTCAGTCTTGGCGGGTTTCACTGTCGAACCCGTGACGTTTCTGTGTCATTGAATGGTGGTTCACAGCTGAATGTCAGTGAGGATTGCTTGTATATTTTGATGAATTAATGAAATATAGTTTCCTCATTAAAGTGCTTATGTCTTCGGGCTAATGTGATAAGGAACACGGCTTCTCGGGGTTGAGGTCACAGCTTTTGAAGTTTGATAGTGGAGGCAATAGTGTCTTAGACACAGCAGGCGTGTGGACTGAATGCCAAATAGGTCTTCATCGCCCTCACACCTTTGTCCCTATCTTGACAGGCCGCTCCCATGCATGCTCACCGAACATCAGCCTCAATTTGTCAAGGAAATCCAAGTTGTTAAGCTCAAACCAGGAGGACATTTGTATTCCTGTAGCTGTCTGTTTGTGGTCCTGAACCTGTTGCAGCTTATTTGACTCATGACATAACAGTTCTGTTGTGTAGACAAGAACACCCAACGCCACTCTTAAATGGAAACAATCACTGTCTAAAATAAATTTATTATAGTGAAACCAATTAAAGTGAGAGGGCTTCACAGGTCCTTTGAGGGACAATAGCAGACGGCCAGTGAAAAGTAAAGATACATTATTGTCTTGAATCCCTGAACACACAGGACAGCCTACTTCATCAGGGCATTACAGCAGTAATAAGTCTCCCATTGACTTAACTTTCAAGACTCCACCATCAATGAGGACACCAGGAGAAGACCTTTTAACAGAATTGTTACTTTACAGAAATATTGTATTAAATATTTAATCAGGCTAAATTGCAATTATAATAAAATTAAGGTTTCACCAACAAATGTAGAGACTTAAATGAAATAATGCAAAAATAAAGCTAAAAACAGCAGTTCCTTAAGTGGCCACTTGAAGACAATTTCTGAACCGACTAAATCGCCATATTTAAAATAAAGCTTACATATCCACATGAATAAATACCTACCAGCTGCTAGCTGTCTGCCGGGTTTTATCCCAGTTAAATCACTGTACTTGACTTAAAAGGCATGTGGATTGCAGCGCTGCCTCCTTTTAGATCATTTTCATGCAAATATCATGAATAATAAAGCTGGCTGTGTGGTTATTTGTACTTACAGACTCTTCAAGAAGTCAATTTTGAGGTATCCTGGAGATAGGCGGGTACAAGTAATGTACATAATGTTTTAAGAAGTATTTTATGCCGTCACAGTGATAAAATAAGGGCGATTGCTCATTACCAGAGCTGTCGTCTTATATAGCAGCTGCGCTGCAGCGTTTGCTCGTAACCCAGTTGTGTCTTCACTTTGATTGACTCGGCGTGTGATAATCAGGAAACTGGAGTGAAAAGCACATTGCTGCCCGTTATGTTTCACCTTCTGACATTTAACAAAGTCTTTCTGAGCCTTTTAAAGTTGGGTCTCCCTGCTGTCAACATCCAACTTCACCTTTGCGGTTGTGTGTTTTCCTTTGCTGTGTTGTTTTGAACAGCATCAGAGTCTCTTGTTGTGTTTTAGCTGTAATATGATGCAGACAGTTTCTATTTCCGCTGCTTATCACGGGAAAAGTGTAACAAAAATACAAGCACAGCAGTACTGAGAGCCCGTTTTACCTTACCGTATATATGTTTGTGTTTGCTGAGTAGTGAACACCAATATACCTTTGATACCTGCCCCCGCCTCACCTCTCATGAGACCAGTCAGAGAACCACTAAGATAGAGAGGCAAAGTTTCCCCAACATATTAATGAGGTTCTCCTACGGCATCAGAACAGATGCTGCTGTCAGCATCCATTACACAAAACCGAGGACTCCACTCATCACGTAATAAACTTTATTAGTTGTAATTCATCTCAAACCATCGATGTGGATGCTGCTCAGTGATTAATATATGGAGCCTTTATTAAATCAGGCTTCACAAGGATGATCTGAAGATCATTGAGGAAAACAAATTATGAAATTCTTCCAATATAAATTGAAAAAATGTATAAATGTGCCTCTTATCACAGTGGCATGAGCAATGCTTTTCAGAGCTGGGGTGTGGAGCCTCATACCCACCTTATTATTTCTCATGCAGCCGTATCCAGAAAGCCGTGAGCTTCCTCTGAGACGTGCATGGATGTTCACATTCTCTGTCAACACCAGTGGCTGTTATTATGGGAAATGTGGTTATATGGTAGTAAATATGCCCTGCTTTGTATTTCAGTCTCTCAGTCGCAATATTATATGAATGACATGCAAATGGAGATGATGCAGGTGACAAATACATAATGCATTTCATTCAAACTGGGACATTTCCTTTCTATTAAGGAACATCCTGATCATTTAGACGTTCGGTCCTTCGTTGTGCTGAAAAGCTCTGACCGAGTCGGTTCGGCATGAATGGAGCTAACAACAGCATAACAACTGAACGTTGTTGCCGTGGGTTTTGGATTTGGGGTGTAGGTTGATCCACCCCCTCCACAGAAATCATGGTCAAGCTGCTTCTTACGGCGGTTACATTTCTTCATAAACAGCTTCTTTGCAGCTTGCATCTTTTTTTGTATATGTGTATGTGTATGTGTGCATAAGATGACATGTCTTCATTATCCTGATAATGAATTGGCAGTAGTCCTGTGTGTTTTATTGGTATTGTCTAGCACTTTAAATGTGGGCCTGGTTTTGCTGCTCATTTGGAGTTTACTGCATATCTCATTCTTGCAGGCCTGAATGGCTATTTATGTGCACTAGATGTTTTGCCAAGGCTGCAGTCTGAAGTAAACACTTATCCTTCCCGCGCACATCATTTATTTTCTTCTACACTATCAGGCTTGAAGCTTCCTCCATAAAGATCATTCACATTAAAACTAATTAGATTTATTTGGTGTCTTTGCAATGCCGCCTGCTCGTGTAAACACTCAGTGATTTCAGTGTTGTTCTCTTGCTCTTTGTTTGTTTGTGTTCTTAGCCGGTTGCCCATAAAAGGTTTTTTTAATCACTTTGACATAAACTTAGTTGTCTCAGTTTAGCAGCTTTTCAACATTACCGGGACACGTTAACAGAAAACAACAATGTGAGGAATTATTTTACAGTGTTAGTGTTTAGTTTTCCCCGGTACTGAAACAAATGGATTTTATTTTTGTCTGATAACCATTAATCATCCTTCTGCCTGGGAAATTTAAGATAAGATGAGCCTTAGTTTATTTTGTGTGCAAGGAAAGTCTTTCTTTGGATTCCACCCACCCTGAGGGAGCAGTGGGCATCCCTTCCAGGATATTTGGTATTATCCTCAAAGATACTTTGATATGTAGACTGCAGGGAATGATGAACAATAAGTGGATGACTAACCTGAGCTCCAGCCTTTGCAACAATTAGTCAATCAAAAGAAAAAGGCCGTTATGACAAAAGATAAATCTTTTCTCTAATCTGTCTGCTTTTTGGTGCCGTGCTGTGATGAAAGCATTGAGCATAATACAGTAATGCTATAACCATGATCATAAAGTTGTTGGTCCATTAAACGGAAAGAATGAGCAAGTTTGAAAATTTTGTTGAGCTGAAGGATTTCATCACCATGACATCAGACATTATAATAAGTACCGCTCTTGACATCTTTTTGAAGTCTTTTGTTTTATAGAAGTTTAACAATATGCTGCTTTAATGCTACTCATAAGCAGTTTGGCAATGTTAACTTCTCTTGATCTCACAAATCTCAGTTTAGTCACAAACGAAAATTACAAGCACTGATTAATCTTAAAATGCCTCATTGCAAGTACTGTCACCAAGTACAGCATGAAGCTCAGAGCACATGTTCGGGATTCAGAGTAACACAATTTTGACGAAGCTTTCCCAACGATGGACAATGCAGCTCATCACTCAGCTCGGTTTAATCCTTCATACACTTACGTTGGAATCAAAACATCGTGATTGGAGAAGAGTCTTCATCTCTTCTCTCTGTATGCAGCTCACTCATTGCGTTGGGGGTGGCTTGGAAAGCTTTTCCTGGCAGTATGGCAAGAAGTGGAGGCGGTGAGGAAATCCAGTGTGTAATTGCTGCACTAACAGCAGACCGGCTAGGCTCTTTGTGCAGGAGCTGAGATACAGACCTGGAGGGTGACTCCTCAGAGACTGTTGATGCAAGCTTGGCTAGATAGGAACTGTTTTGCCTGACGCCACAGCAGCCAAGACCGGTCTCCACAAAATTATAAAGTGAAATTTGAGGTTGAATTATGTGCTGTCTCCTTTCTGAAACTCCTGACTCAAGTTATAATTACTTGTCCTGTAATTGAGTCAGCTTCGCCTCCATATCAGACAGTACTCGCCAAATTCCAGCCCCTCAATTTTTTTTCTCTATTTCAGATGCGAACCATTCTTCGACCAAAACTATCTCTTCCATTGGACCAAGCCAGATTAAACTGAACTGACTCCAGTGAGGTACATTGGAAGTAATGTGTGTTTCAAATATGGATCTACATTTACTTCTTTCAAATTAAAAGCGACCATTTTTTTACCAAAAGATTTATCGATCATTCGGCTTTGATTTTAATGTTTGGATGACTGTTAATACTTCTCATCCGCCTCTAAAAACCTTAAAATGTTCAAGGGAAACTTTTGAGCAGACAGTTCAGTGGCTCAGAGTAGGATGACCATCACCAAGTCTATCAGCTTGATGAAGGGTCTTGTGGCGGGCAGGTCTCTGTAAAGACTCTGATTTTTTGAGTACTTGTCGAGCAAAAACCCCGCCATTTTCCCATAACCAAACATTAACCAGGATATGTCCAGACTGGGTGGGCAAAGCTCCCATCCTGGATCTCTTCACTCCTGGATAGTTAAGTACAACTGTACATGTGCCATCTGGGCAAAATTGTATTTTTTCCCTGGAGAACACCATAAAAACATCTGTGAAAAGTTTCAAACTCAATCCCAGTTTAACATAAAAGCGTTTGTGTGTGTGTGTTTTTTCTGCTCTACATGACTTTGTTCAGATCTGAGGGGTTTTAGTTTTAAAACTTCTGCTCCACCTGAACTTGTTCAGATGAGATGAGATCAGCACTCCGTCAGCTAAGTGCTCTTTCAACGCACCTCCCCAATATTGTAATTGGTAGGCTTGCATCTCCTTATAACTCTAAAATAGTTAATGCAACGGATGATTTTTCACTTAGTCCACCTCTCATGATCCTTTCAATCTGACAGTCAGTAAATCAGCAGATTTAACATCATGACAACAAGACTATTTAAGACAGAGCTCTATAAAATTGTCATTCACCTATCATTTTATGTAGTTGTGGTTTTTGATACTTACTTTTGTAAAAACTTGTATGTGGTTTCCAGAGAAAGATAATTCTAAGGTGGCTGTGAAGGTCATAACAATGGCCATAACAAAATTCCTTGGGTTCACCGAAGAAATAGAGGATATATACATGATGACACATCTGTTGCTGAATACGTCGTCCTCCGATGACTCTCAGGAGTGAACAGAAGCCTAGCTTTCTAGCTTTGCTGCTGTGTTCCTCTGTCACATTGAGATGCTTTGTCCTCTGTGTCAGACTGCTGTTTGTCTTCATTGACAGTGTGTGCTAATTGGTATTTATTAAAATTCTACCTGTAGCATGGAACTAACGGGTGCTACTAATGCACCTTATTTATCTTGCCCTTTGATGAACAGCGGTGATTCAGACTTGTGTCATCCACACAAAGGACATGATTTTCCATCGCCATCTTGACCTTTGAAAGCTGATGTCCCAACTTTGTCATTCTTTTCAGCGGAGTTGGCTCATATCATTTTCTCTCCGGCTTCTTTTTTTCTGCCATGCTCTGCTGTTTCAACACTTATTGTCTCCTTCATCTGTCACGGCCCTCTCTCTGTCTGAGAGAATCCGACAGTGATGGATGCTAATCACTTTTCCTTTGTGCCCGTCCACCAGCCCAGGCCTTCCTCCTTCCAGTCTATGAATACATGAGCTGCTCTCTTTTTTCTAACTCTGCTGTCAATACCTCAACCTTGTGAATTTTCTTGAGCTCAGACAGATGCAGGCATCAGGCCTTGGATATTTACTCTTTATCATGGATGATAAAGCAAAGGCTGGTGATGACAGTGGTAGTGGTGACCATCTCCCTGATGACAACCCCCTGCTCCTGCTCTTTCGTTCTAAATTAAGCTACATGCTAAATGCTACAGTACCATGTACATCGTCAACATCAATAACTGACTTTGGCTGTTGTTGGATGATCTTGAAAAACTGGTTGAGTGTTCCTTAAGGTGTTTTCTTCTTCTTCTCCTCAGAAATTAAATTATGAGGGGCAAAAAGTTTACCCTGCGTGAACTAATGTGAATTCAAAGAAATCACAAGTTAGGATTAAAGGTTTTCTGGTGATTTTAAGAGTCCAGTGTTTGTGGGTGACAGATGTAAGTTGAGTAAAATGTAAACTTGAATATTATTGTGCATTTTTTAAACTGACATAAAATTGAGAAAGGCTGAACTTGAAATTAAATATACTTATTTTATTTTATCATGTGTTGTTTTCATCTCGTCAAGTTGTCCGTTAAATGATGTAGGAACAAATGTTTTTGGGTTAGGTTTCTGCCCGGATGCATTAACTGATGCTAAGGCCGAACTCAAAAAGTTTTGCTAATTTATGTCAATTACAAATAAAACAGATTAATCAGGCATAAAGTAGTGTGTCAGACTTTTGATTACCAGGATTACCACCGCATTATTCAGAACTGAAGAAGTTTCTTGGATGGGAGGTGAAATCTCTTCAACAAACTTTCTTAAAGATTTAAACAGCTTTGGATAACCATGACCTGGATAACCAAGAACTTACACAGACATTCATGTAAGTGCGGTGGAATACATCAGTGGTTTAAAGCTTGGCTTAGCCTCTACACCCCCGAGGAGAAAATTCATTCAGCAGAGATGTAAAAGTTACATTACGGAACTACAGTATTTTATTTTGTGTTTTTTTCATGTCCTGTCATTTTTTTTCTGGTAAGTCTTAGGGAATAGTACTTTGAATGTAGAGTAGTATTGACATTTAATAAATGACCTCAAATGGTGATTATAGATTGAAATTTAATAAATAACTTAAATAAATAAATAACGAACAACCTTTCGGAACCAATTCTCTTTGTACGTTAAAGACTACCTGTGGTTCTTCTACCAGACATTCTTTAGTCACAATGTCAAATATTCTTGAAGACTTGACGCCCGCTATCTGATGTGAAATATAAATTAACTTTCACGTGGCTCTAAACTCCAAATTGTCAGAAAAATTTCTTGAAAATATGTTTAAATTCTACAATAACCACTTTGTTTGTGTAAACAGATGACACTGTTGTGTCGTTATTGCTGCTAATTGAATTATTTAATTCATATCAGACAAGCTTTTCAAATTGGATCCTTTATACCCCAGGGGCTGTGTGCCATCTTCAGCAGTTTTAATTGTGTCATTCATATTGCAAATACTAATCAGATTTCATCATGATTCCATGCATTGAGTCTGCATACAGCGTATGCTAATGGTGCAATCCAATCAAGATGATGGTAAACTCACTAATCATGCCGTGGGAATGCAATGATCAGCGAAATAAATCTCTCTCTCTCTCTCTCTCATAACATACATATTCACTCCTTTGGTGTTCACCAGCAAAACAAGAGTAAATGGCGGTAATGAGATAAGCCCACAGTGGACATGACGTGATCAAGGTAATATGGCTGTTATCATAAATACCGTTTAGGGTGTCAGGGATATCGGGTTCATTTACCTGACAACTGTTTCACCTTTGTTTCAATGTGGCCGTTGTTTTACACATGCAGGGACTGTAAAAGCACGGTGGCGTTTAGGAAACGGGTCTAAATGCCATCCTACCATCGTTGTCTAAATGGGCAAACCACTCACTGGAAAGAAGCTTTTGCTTACCTCTACGGTTCCTACCGGTCACATGAATGTGGTCGATAGGAACCGTAGAAGCAAGAATAAAGCCTATTGTGGCCAGAACAACAGGAAACAGCAATGTCAGACTGTCCAACAACTAGTGTTTCCCAGCAAAGCTGCCTTATGGGCTAAGGAGTAGTTTTTCTTTTCCTTTCTTTTCTTGTCTAAATTGGAGGTGCAGTAGTCTCAAAATGGTCCATCTTTGAATAGAGCGGTTTCCTGAACTTCCTCTGAATGACCTGTCTACAATAGATTATGTGATATTGATGCATGTGAGGTGTGCATTTCCTTACCTTATCTTCCACACTGGGACAAATGAACGCTAAGTTTTTGCTCTTGTGGTCAGCAGTGAGGTATTTAATGTATTGGGGTTGAGGATCCTGTCTACAAAATTTGGCTCGTTACTTTTTAGAAGCTATTGAACGTGAATGTAGCCAGGTTTACAAAGAAACATGCTCACTCTGTGCTAGAGCTTTATGCTTATTCAGTAGGCGCTATCCTCGTGGAAGTGTGCCGCTTCCACTTGTCACCTCTTACTTCTGAATGCTGATTCATCTCAGCCTCGGAATGATGAGTGTGATGCTGTCAGAGAGTATGACGATGCTCATTTATATACAGGCTCCTCCAGAACATGTAATGAGTCGTAACTTTAAAGTGACTTCTATATCCTTTACAGCTAATAGACATAAATGTTGACGTTGGGAATGTAGTGCATTAAACAAAGATATAGCTACGAGGTTATGTTCATTGTTAGTCCCCAAGCAAGAGAGAAATACAGACGTTATGTACATTGCATACAGCAAGCACTATAAAGTTGGATCACAGGATTATACGGCATTTATACAAGATTATTTGCATTGATCATTTCAGTCTTGATTCTCCTTTAACCACCTACTGTATTTATGATCATAGACAAAGCATAAAATTTACTCTTTAGATATTATTATTAAAGTAAGTGTATCAACATTGAGTGTTTCACTGATAAAATAGAACTATGACAATACAGTAATCCCTCATTACTCGTGGTTAATGCGTTCGAGGAGCACCCGCAAAAAATGAAATTCTGCAATATAGCAACAAATAATGTTATTATTTACGGTAATTTAAACATTTATGAACCCTCCCCATACCGATATTAAACCACCCATATCTGTATTACCTTTTCCCACACTCTTATAGACTGTTTAAAGAACTTTGGTATTAAAGAAGTGTTTCTTTAATACACGGAAGCGTGTCGCGTTCCGTGAGTCTTGGAACGCAACGCGCTTCCGGATGCTGTCAGCCAATAGAATGCGCGTACGGTATCACGTGACTACCTACTAAAAATCTGCGATGTAGTGAAGCCGTGCATCTTGAAGCGCGAACAAGCGAGGGATTACTGTACTTTTATGGCAACACATTTCAGTTGTTTCCTCTTTCATCCATGAAATGTGGAAAAACAGAGGTAGCTCTATTTTAGCCAATGTGGGACACAGATTGAGGATAACATTTAACGTGCTGCTCATATGTGAACCCAGCAGGAAGGTTATGTTTAGTGACTGGGCGCAAAGTCGTTCCATATCTTACATTTATTTTTAAGAGTCACTTTATAATAGCGGTCAGCCGGAAATTATTTATTTAAAGGGTAAAGGATTTCTTTATATAGTGATGAATTATTATTATAATTATTGTTATTATAATTATTTCCAGACTTGACATTATGAGTCATAACAAGTCATAAAAAGGTTCAGGTTGACAATTACAGGGGACTCATAAAATCAGGAACTAATGAGATGATGAGGTGAAATCAGGAAACGTGGAGTCTAAAAAAAAAAACGTTTTAAAAGTGCTGTTGATTGAATCAACAGTTAATCAATTAATAGTCTAATTGTCACTGCTACAGACTGGTCAGGTTTCCCAAAATGTGATGTATTTTAAGTGCAGTGATTTCCCACCTCGTGAATGTGCTGCAGCATGTATATATTGAGTGGGTGTCTAATTCTAAATGAAATGAAACCTTTCCTCTTGGTTTGGTTGCTCCTATTTGGCCCACAGGGAGTTCTAGTTCCGTGTTAGAGAGGAGCCCTAACCTTTGCCGAACTGCTAAATCGAGATGAGCTGGATGAAGTCTGAAGATGTGTTTCGCTTGCTTAGTTACCCTCAAGACTATTTCCTGTCACAGCTACTCTGTAGACTGACAGAGAAGGATTGCCCCTTGGCAGATTGGTTTGGCTACTGGCCTGTAAATGCAGTGAACTTTAAGGTTGGCACGAGGTTTGTCTTTGTGTGTGAGTGGAATCGTCTTCACTGAAGTTAAACCTGTCCATGTAGGGCAAAAATGTTAACAAATTAATAAAATGAACACCTGAACCTCATAATTTAAATGACGCTCGACTAGCTGTAGCTCCACTGTGTTATGCACCTGAATGCAAATCAGCTGGCCGCATCAAATCAGTGTAGATTTACACCATTACCAGTCATAGTGTGATCAGGACTCAAGAGGAGAAAATAACATCAAATGTTCTGCTGTTTGCCGCTGTGACTGTGGCTCCTGGGCTATTTATGTCACGTAAGTCTGCAATGAGACTTTACTGAATTAGAAGTAAATAAAAGGGGGGGGGCTGGGGTTAGTCCTTGAGGAACAGCACAGGGGATGTGACTTGAAGAGGAAAAAAGATAAATTTGTTGGATAAATATGACTCGTACATCATGATTCTCACTGACCTAACCGATAAAATCAAGATTTTCATTTGCTTTGAATACTGCAAGTTTTCTGATGTTGCTTAATCCCTCTGCCTCTGCATTTGCCAGCTGCATACAGGTACTCTGGTTTCTAATGTACTGTAAAATGTGTGGTATTGTGAGTAAATAATGTAGATTCACGAAAGGGGTTAAAGTCACTGACGTCATCTTCAGCATTGATAAAAGAGTCCTTTTTGTGTTTTCTGTCTTATAAAAGAAACCAGACAGAAGTCAGAGTGCCGAGCTCCTGCAGGGCAGCATCCCATTATGTCACTACACCTAAAAGCATCCATCCCATAATTGTCTTTCAGAATGTGACTGATGTGATGTGACTCCTTCACTAAGAATCCTGTCCCTAAAATCTGGAATAACATTTTAACCTTCAATAGTTTGATGGTTTAGAAGATGAAACTGAATCAGTACAATTTCAAATACAATATTTTTTCATTTAAAAATCTGTCAATTCTTTTCATCATATTACTGAATAAGAAGAAGACTGAATCACCAGAAGCAGAATTTTAGTCAGTTACTGTGTGCTTTTTCTACATCAACCTTTTTTTACAGGACAAGCCATAGGAAAGTTTTAATTTTCTTTTATTCATTTTATGTATTCCCATGGCAACATGCCTTACTGCTGGTGCTGCCACGATGGCTCATCTTTTTACGATTTAGTATTTATGTGTGACTGCTACATTGACATAGCTCATATTCAGGCACATAGACTTGGTTCAGATTTGCGTGGGAAGGAGGAATTAAGCCATGTCCTGACGGGTCTTTTTTTATTTGTCAATGTAGATTTTTAGCTGTGTGTGGTGTCCCTTTCAGTCTGTTTTACAGTGTCAAAGTGACATTCTTTCGCATTGATTTCCTATTGTCATCTGTCACACTATACTACATCTGCTCTCTTTCGCACCGCACCAATGACAGACACGCTGGTAAATAGACGAGTCCCAATCGCAGCCACTTAGATTTATTGTCTTAAATTTCCCTGTCAAATTCAGATCTGAAGTCAGTAAACACATCACAGCTGCTGCCACGCTTACAAAGGTCGATAGACTGAAAAGGTCACTTTTCCCAGAATAGATTTAGACCATTGTGGCTAAAAGGAAGTTAAAACTCAAGGGGTACCAGGATGTATAAAAGTGAAAGTGCTCTGAGTGAATAATGTGGAGGTGTTAAAAATGTTTCTTAGCCTGTCAGTGACACCATGATGTTTCACAAGTGCACGTCTCACTTTTTGACAAGTCAATAGCACCCAAATGAATCGAAGCCTTCAATTTTAGTGAAGGTTTTCTCTCTCTCTCTCTCTCTCTCTCTCTCGCTCTGCACACACATGTGAGCTCCCCATGTCAGTTTTAGAGACAGCAGTTTGCATGTGAGTGTAACCAGAAGTAGACGACACAGAACTTTTGTGTGAAGTGCATTTTGTTTCATGGACAATATTGGAAAGAAAAGTATAGGTTCTTTTTTTGTCTTTCAGTGTCTACTCAAACAACCAAGTGCCATAAAAATGTATGGGAGACAAAAAGAGTCTGAGGTTAGGGTTTGCTTTTAGGTTGTTTTTAAATTATGTTAGCATTAGAGGTAGTATAATATACATTTAACAAACATAATGCACGTCTAATCTAGCAGAGGGTACAAGCAGCAAGGATTGTTAAATCTAAAACCAGCAGGGCTGACCTTTCTTGAAATCCTCCAAACACATAAAAGTACACATAAAAGACTCCTCTAAGAAGATCTAAGAGGTCTTGCTCATTTCTGAGAGGCTTGTCTCCGTTGCTGTGGTGCAAAGCCATGCTGGGCTTTTTGGACAATAAATCCAACTCTAAAATTACCACCACCCAATTCTGGTGAGGTCAGGTTGGATGTCTCCAAATGATTTTTTTTTTTCGTTAAAGCTCATGATATGATATTGAACTTGTCACCCAGATATTTGTGAGAGAATAATGAAGATGTCACAGTAATTAGTTTAACTAGAAATTAATGCATACTCATGTTTCTCTGTGCAACCAATGAGAAGTGATAAAATTCTGACATCTAGCCCTCATATCAGGAATTGGGGAAATTAAAATGAAGATATTTTCCATGTTAAAAGATGTTTCAACTGGATAGTCGATGCCGTGCCGGTCCTCAAGGGATCCTGTTAGCCCCGACTGTACGTTACGGGGAGTTGGACCGACTGGGCCACATCGTAATCTTGGTGGACAACCGATTGGGAACGACTCGCCTATCTGTCTTGTCAATATACCTTTTGTCAATACAAGCAGTTATGCAAATTCAGGGGCTGTCTTACAGCTGTACTGTATAATATAATTGATCATTAGGATGATGCTGAATACTGTATTACTAGTCTGCTTTCTGACAAACTGAACCTAGGGGTTAAATAGATGGACCTAGCAGCATTTGGCTAGTTAGCAAGAGCCTTAGGTCCTCTCTTTAGCTCAGTGCCCTTCGGGGACTTTAGTTGTGATGTGCTAAAGTTGAAAGTAACTGTAGTCTATGCCCATTCTGATGATTTGCACTGGTTTGTGCTGCAAAATTACCTTGATACCCCGTAAATTCAAATCTGTCAGAGATGGACCTTCACCTAGTCTGGTCCTTCCTTTTGTTTGAAAGCCTTATTTTGTGTTAAAATTCTTCCCTATGCTGATTTAAATCTTTTGTTAGTGGAGTTTGGTCTGGTCATGGTGTCAAACCGGTTTTGTCATCAACCTGAGGAGAATTTGCTTCATGAAGAGACTGAGCGCATGTCAGACTGAAGGGTGGAGTGGAAAGTTATTGTGTTTGATGGTTCGAGTTTATCCCTCCCTGTACAACTAAAGACTATTGTCTGGAAGTCTGTTGTGCCATGGATCACTGACAAAACGCAGAGGTAGCAGAAAGCTCTCACAAATTCACTTTGTTATTTCAGATTAAATGTTAATATTCTTACTGTGAACACCAGGTCGTCAGTTTTCCAATACAATGTTATGTGTGGAAACTCAGGAATTGATTTGGATGATTCTGTGACATTTATTTGATACCAAAAAGTGCAATGCCTCGCATCCCCATAGAGGCACTGGGTTGGGCCGCTTCCGTTTAGATTAAAACAAATAAAATATTTAGTATTTAGTATAATCTAATCTGATTTCAAATATTTGTGAACTCTGAAAATCATATGTTTTAAACATAATGGGAATGTTTTCTAAAAACAGAGGGAGATTCAACAAGATTCTTACATATAAGTCCGTGGTCAAGTATCAAGTCTGACATCGTCATTGTTCTTTATCCAAGTACAAAGTACAGAACAACCTGTTTAAAAATGCCTAACCTATTGGTTAAAGTGCCTGTCAACACTAAAGCACAATGCTCCCCTCTGCTTTGGGTGTAATGTTCAGCCAAGTTGTCTGCAAAAAGCCCTGAAATACCTGAGAAAACAACAGAAATCACTTCCAGACATTTGAATTAAACTATTTATTGTTCATTGTCTGGCTCAGCAGAAGCATACGGGCAGTGTTTCACAATTCATTTCAGGAATTAAGGCGGTATGCTGGTAATTTCATCAATAATAGAAGCCCCTTGTTGCATTAGCTTGCCATGTAATGGCCTTGGCGTTTGCACAATAACAAAGACCCCGATTAATTCTGCTTTGTTTCCTTGGGTTTATAGTTCAACATAGTGTGACTGATGAAATATGAGGTGTTAAATCTGGGTCAGGTTGTACATTAAAGCTCCATCATCTGCCAAAGCAAAGCAAAGAAGATACAGGAGGGTTTTACTCGATCAACACTGTTTGTATTGCATAAATCTGGTCTTTTGAGATTCCATTTTATGATGAGCATAAACATCTTTTTCAGCTTTTCAGTGGACTCATTCAAACCTCATTTTATTCATCAGATGTCAAATTCAGATTTCTGTTCTCTGTGCATGGACACTGAAGGTCGACCTCTCGGCTCCAAACTTGCACCATAAAAATACAGTGGTTATTTATTTATTTTTTTGTTTACTTGATGCTGAACTGGAGAGAGATGTTGCACGACATTTGAAACTTTTATGTGGAAAATGAAGCAATCTGAGGCAACGTGATGGGGAAAAGAATTTTCTTCTTGTTGCAAAAAGGTAAGGCAGCACAGTTAAATAGTAAACAATAAGGCAACCCGAGGTCTGCAATAATTGAGAACATTTCCTTGAAAAAAGTGTACATAAGGGAATGTCTGTGCTTTACGTTTTCTTCACCTTCTATCTTCATTTCCTTGAGGATTAAGACAGTGAGGATCTAGTTCAATCTTCAGTCAGCCGATCTTGAGGAGAAACCTTTTTCTTGTTGGTGGAAGTGGGCTTGTGCAGTCTTTAATCCCCTGCTATGAAGAAAACTATCACACCTACACAGCAGCAGCTATGAACAATTGTTTGGGTGAAAACATTTATTTACCAGGTGAAGTTACAAATGTGGTGAACTGATTGTTCACTGGTTGAAATTGTTGGTCAGAGAATAAACGCTGGTTTCGTGATTCTTGAAGAGACTTCAAGCGGGGTGCTTCTAAAACTTGTGCAGGATTCGTAGGTTGCTCCCGCAATGTTTCTTCACTTTCATCATCTTGCTGCTGTCTAATAAAAATATAATAAACTTGGAACTTGTGCTTCAACCATGCTGCTAGACAGAGTCATCAGCAGCCACCACCTACATTTGGAACAATGGGGATTTATCTAACTGCAGCACAGGGAAGATCCTGATGATGCTAAACACCAAACCCTTTCTGACAGACCAATTATCACAAATCATCTGCTGCAGTGAACAATTATCTTCATTTCATTCAGTTGTTTCTCCTGATTGTCACAAATGATTGCAAAACAAAACTAGGTGCTATTTAGAAGCGCTCATAATCTTTTCCCACTGTCACTTAACGCAGTTAGAGAACTAATGTGCCTTGAAGGATGCGCGATTCAGAAAGCCAAGGTGTCACAAAGTCTGTTCTCTCAACAAAGCTGCTGCATTTTAACTGTGCTGTTTGTCGGTGTAGGTCGGGACACTGCAGCGTTTAAGATGCTGGCTTGTACCCTCTGTATGCTAAACTTGACATCTGCCCAATGCAAGCACAATCCTCCCCCCCTCAGGAGGACTGATGTGCTGGAGCCAGTGTGGTGCTATCTTTGCATCCCCTGACTCTTATCTACCACGTACAGCATTCTACGTATTGGATCGAAGCAGCTGCCCACATGAGAAGGGCTGGGGTGGAGTGGTGGGATGTTATCAGGAAACTCCTGCTTTAAAGCTTGGAGGAAATGGGGGGTGGGTTCAAGATTTTAGGAAGCTTTAATATTAATATGAGGGGAAAGTGCTCATTTTGCAAGTTATTGTGAATTTACATTGAATTTGAAGCTTTTTAATGATTAGATTTTGTGCAACAACCATTTGTCTTCATAGCAGCAATTAGAACAGACATCCCTCTCTCTTTGTTACAGGACTTTGTTCTTCAGGTGTTTCTGAGAGCTTTGTGACCTAGAGCTGGGTCACAGTTTGGTCCTGTGAATCTGTTTGACTCATATTTCATGTTGGACCTTACAAATAAACCTAACCTGATTTTAGAATACAATATCAAGGCCACTTGTTTTGATTTTCCTTTGGAGTTGACTTTGTGCTGAGCTGTCAGAACTCGCCCCAGAAGATTAAGACCTTCCTCTTCCATAACAAGCAACTCACTTTTGTCCTCAGGACTGACATCTTGATTATGATTTTTGTGTGATTGGTTTCAGCTAATGAAAAGGAACAGGATAAATTCATTTCAACTGAGTGCCTCATGTTTTCTACATCACGGCTACTTCAAGTTATGCATAAAGTAAAGCCTGTTAAATGTGGTTGGTTGCATACCCACAAGCTACTTACTAATAGCTATGCTACTGAAGTTACTTACTTCAATAGCATTTAGAACGCTACTGATTTACATAATGGAATTGGTAACAACTTAATCAAGTAAGAACTGCATGTATTTTGCAATGTACTTGGCATTCCAAACATCAGTTTTCCTCTCAAGATTCAGATTAACATTTTGTAAAACCTTATTCATGTAATCTTAACTGCTTGAGGGGAGAATAAAATGACACATGCTCATTCATCCATTCTTCATTATTCAGCATAATATATACTTTTACATTCTGAAGCACGTTCTTGGATGCATCTTAAAATCCTTTGGATGTTATTCCTCAGATGGGGTTAGATGGAAGGAATTCCATCATATGAGATTCATATGATGGATGGGAAGGATTTCATGGAAATTAATTTTCAAGAAATAAAGGCGTAGGATCAGGGTTTTGAATTTGATTCAAACAGAAGCCTTTCTCCTGTTACAATGAGCTGCAGGACAAAGGCAACTTTCCACTGCTGGAAAGGATTTTCAGTGAATGTTAGCATCAGATTTTTGTTAATGCAAAACTGCAGGTACTTTTTTTTTGTGCAACTATTGCATTGCTTGCACTCCAAACCTGAAGGGCAAAGCAGCAGCTCTTATGAGATCAAACTCTACATACACTGACGCCTCTATATCATCTGCGTTATCTGCAACACATTCAGCAGCATATACTGTATACCAATAAATATCTGCAGACCTTCTCCACTCAGCCCTTGGTAAAGGAACTCTTGACCCAGAAATTCAAATTGTCTCATTAAATACGCTCACAAGTCCCAGTCTTCTGTAATTTAGTACAATGCTGTTTTCATGAAGATTCAGAAAGGTTCTGCGAGCTGAATAACCTTTACTTGGGATTCCCTCTGTGTGTCGGAGCACATGATGACAGATAGTCATTTAGATAATCCTTTGAATTCGTACTCCATTAATCTGTAAATGCAATTTTACAGAGTAACATGGAACAAAAAATGTCAACCCTTATGTATCAAGTACCAAAAACACTTCAGTCCAGAAAGAGTTGTGTCTCTTTTTTAAAGGAGGAAAAATCAAAGCATCGACACGTCACACCAGGGCCGACACTGGGATAATATCATCTGCTGAACGTCTGATATAGAACATATAAAATGTTCTTTTGAATGTGACTGAAAGCTTTTTGATCCCCAGTGTAGACTTTCATTCATGCGCTTTTGCATATGATTGATAGGCGATTGATCAATGTTTGCTCCTTTTCTATTCATGGTGACTGACAGCAAATCAAAGCAAACACTGCTGTGAGTTCAATAGCTTGTATGAAATGTTTTACTCAGTTTTGGACAGAAGACTCAGTTCGTGGTTGTTGGGAAGCATTGTTTTTCCTGATATATTAGTCTTGAATGAAGTCCATTGATAAAGGCACACACTCTGGTGTTCATTCTTTTGTGAGCATTGTTTGATTCAAAAACTTTTCTACTCTACAGCGATTGATGGAGGATGTGCAAAGCCTTGAACTTTTTTTTTTAACTTCTTCAGAGTTCAGGAAACAAAAAGTCTGTGTCACTTTGATGGTGTAAACCTAAAAACAAAAAAAAACACCTTTTCATCATGCCCCTGCAATAACAATTAAAAAAAAAAAAAACAAAAAACACTTGGTTTGCATCACTCTGTCCCTGCCGCACAGGTCTGACGAATCAAATCCAAGCCATTTGTCTCACAATGAATAAAAAGCATTTCTGACAGATGTAGAGTACAGTGTACGCTGTGGAGACTGTATTAAGGTGTGCACTGCTGCCACTCCAACAGTTTGATTCCTAAATGTCTTTTCTTGTCTCTTCCTGCCTGCAGAAGAAGCAGCTCTGATGAACTCCCAGCAGCCTTTTGATGAGTGAGGCACAACCGCGAAATCTGAACATCAACAGTCCAGTAGGCCTCCATATCTTCTATCTTACACACTCCAGAACCCCGTGAAATTATTACTATACATCATATAGTTACAGAATGTGCTTCAGTGGAGAACCTCCTGCTGCTTATGGCTCCATGCTCTATTGTTCAGTGTTTACAGTGGTGGCGGTTTGGCTCTGACACCAGATTCAGCTGCAAATTTTCTTGTCATGGTCTCCTTGCTTTGTGACACAACGCAGACAGGAGTGAGATGACATTTTGAGTTTGTTGGTGGAGAACATGTGTTTACATTCAGCAATGACATTTTTGCTGGATTTCGCACCAGGGTGGTAAATACCACTGCATAAAGTAAGAGTGTAATTTGTCTTGCAATGGAAGCGTTCGTGCTGCGTGTACGGCCCCCGTCACATAAGATATAATTACTATATTATACGCGTTTGAATTAATTAAGTGAACTAATGTAGGCTTATTCTAAATCTAGAATGTTAGAATTGTTGACAGGGAAGAATCCATTAAATTCTAGTGAGTAAGGATAAATGATCACATCAAGGATTGACTGATTGATTGATTCTTAAACATTACATAGATGTTGGAATGTAGGTGTAATCAGAATAAAATAATTTTAATTTGTGGGAAACCGTGGTAAGATTGCTATAACTTCTTTTTCTTTCCTCCAGTGCTAAATTGTTGGACACCATTAGCGTAATGTGTTGGTGTGTTGACTTTTGGAACCACTGTTCTAGCTTTTATAATATGGCATAAAAAAACTGAAGGGATATTAAATGGGATGCTCTCAGACTATTAAACCAGACGTCACATCCCACAGCCCAATCTCTCTTACTATTTGTGGACTGGTTCAAGGATGAAAAGTCCTGCCGACACAATGTGTCCTTTTTGATTTGACACTTTATTTCGGAGGGTGCATTGGAACATACATTGATCAAGAGGCAGAGGAAAGCAAAGCTTGTGTGTCGCCCAATGAGAATAAAGATGTTGTACAAACTACAGCCTGTTTGAATGTGGTGCATCTGTAGCAGCACTTTGCTTACTATTTGAAGGTGGACGCTTTATGTGGTTACAGGAGGTCTTTTGACATTCATGTCCCATCTGAGCTCCTCTACTTTTATTGAGTGTCTATTTCTCATACATAATTGGCTGTCAGTAACACTCAACCTGACTTGAAACATCTTTTTTTTACATTCCGTATGTGTGAAAACTGACCTTCCAGTCGGGTCACTACATTACGTGTAAAACATTTGCTGACAGTAAAATATGGCCTCGACTCGACCTCGACTTGATGGTGAAGGTAGGGGCTGTCTTATCATGCAGACACCGCGTCGCAGATTGGAAGTAAATTATTGAGGTAGATTTGAGCCAGGAATGGAATGTTTTACTCTTTCTTTAAGATTTATGAGCGTGTCACCCTCGTTATGGCTGCATTTTCATTCCCCGTGAAATATGTCTTTTCTCTTGAGGTAATTTCAACTGCAATGTGCGCCCGCTATCACGTCTCCCATTACACAGTTTAGACACTGTTTACGGCTTGAGATGTGATTTTATTCAAAGACTAGAAATGCTGCTTTTTACAGTGTTGTATGCATTGTTGCTAGTCTCTGAGATTCAGAACGAGCATCTCTTCTTGAGATGACTGTCAGAGCTTTACAATCCCTATGAAAACACTTCAGAGGGGCTGCCATATGACTCTCCAGCTGTGCTTTGCTTGGTCAGCTGTAGTGTCTCCTCAGGAAAACCTAGCATAGCGTAAAGTCTAGAAATAAGATGAAATCCTGCTAACGAGGAAATCAGGCCAATGGGATTTTCTCAAAGGTTAATTCAACAGATTTAATCCCTTTAAAATTCTGGATTATTATCATTTTTTTGCTTTGAAGCAAGTCAGTTATTGTATTGACTATCAACTCTTCACACTAATCAAACGACAAATCAAATGTGATTTCTCCTTCTCTATTCTCAGACACTCGGTTTAAGGACCGTACCATTGTTTTCATATGCATTGATGAAACCTTCATATTGATTTATTTTCTTTTATCTTATGTGATTGTGATGGGATTTCTCCCTCTGAAGTCTTCTTTGAGTATCGGGTTCCTCAATTGTTTTTTTGTCTTCTTCTTCTTCATTGAGCTACTTATCTTAATTGGGTTTGGGTGCAGATGCTCCAGAGACCCTAAGCTGGGGAAATGTTTAGTTTGCTCATAATACAAGCACTGTGAGGCTGCTTTAGCCTGCGAAAAGGATTAGGTGCACAAAAAATGAACATGAGGAATAATGCGTCGCGTTTTCATTGAAGTAATCAAACGGCTGTAGTTCAGTTCGTCGCTGTGCTGTTTTGATTGAATCCTTAATGGTCACTGGGTCATTAATGTCCCTAAAGCCAGTTTTGATAGTCGGGGATCAGTTCGCCTTTGTCCTGATCCATGTCACACTATCTGGCAATAATTCCTCCTCCATCACTGGAGCTGTGGTCACTGAAGTGGTTAAAAACTTCTGCTCGGCCGTTTCCCTGGTGTGGAGGTTTATCCTGATTACCTTAATGCTCCAGAGTTGTAGAACATAGTTGATTCCACTGAAACATTAAATAGGATTTGGGGACAATTCCTTCAGATTTATAGACTGGGTGGTGGTTGCCATTTTTAAGGAAGGGGATTGGAAGCTGTGTTCCACCTGTCAGGGATCGAATTCATCAGCCTCCCTGGGAGGGTCCGTGCCAAGATACTGGAGAGGAGAGTCCATCCATCACTCCAGCCTCAAATTCAGGAGGAGCAATGCTTTTTTTTTTTTTTTCTAGTCATGGCATTGTAGATTTACCTGCCAGTTTCTGGGTGTTTTGTAGACTCGGAAAATGAATACAACTGTGCTCGTCACAGCAATTTGTTGAGTGTACAATAGTATAGAGTATCAGACCAATTGTTTTGGCCATTCAGGACCTGCATGACAGGAGCAAGAGCTTTGTTTACATTTCCAGTCATAAGTCAGACAACTGGGGGGTTCAGATATTTGGATCTTGTTCACAAGTGAGGGAAGAATGGAGTTGGAGATTGATGGACAGAACAAGACAGCTTATGCAGGGATGCTGACGTTGTTATAGTTTGCTGTGGAGAAAAGGGAGTGGAGCTGCAAGGCAATGTTCTCAAATCCACCAGTCAATCTGACTTCCTACCTTCATCTGTGGTTGTGATCTATTAGTTAGGGCGGCAGTGGTTCAGTGGTTGAGCGGGTGGTAGAGTGGGTCGTCCAATGTTACCAAGATTGGAGTGTGAGCTGACAGTGGGAGGTGTCAGCTCACCTCCAGAGCACTGCTGATGCGCCCCTGAGCAAGGCGCTGTGCCGCTTTACAAAGTTACTCATTTGGGGCGCACCATGCAGGAGCCGCCCGCCACTCTACCTCCCCCTGCATGACTACAGGCCCCTTGTGTGTCTGTGTGTGCTACAGGGGCCTGTACACAATAACATGTATGCATACATTTGAAGAATATACTAACTGGAGTGTGCTCTTAATTTCTTTTTGGGACCAAATTAGTATACAAAATAAACAAAAAAACAAGAAATGGTAAAGTAATGGCCAGAACAAGAGTTCCTGGGGTCACACCTTGAATTAAATTAATGAATTGAATTAAAGCTTCTTCTTTTGTGAAGGGCTCAGAGTACAGCAGCTACTCCTCTACATTAAGTGGAGTCCTCTGAGGTGGTTCCCTGAGGTTTTCTGGGTATGTCACACTTGACCTCAAAGAAGACCCAGAATGCACCAGAGGGATTATCTCGACTGGTTTTAGAATTTCTTGGTGTACCCTCAGAATATTTGGAGGAAGTGACTGGAGAGACAGAGATTTGGATGCTGAAAATCATGATTTCATGTTGCTCTGCTGTGCTGGAGTGTTACAGGAGGCGGGGCTGAACTTTTGGGCAGAGCCTCGTCTCCACACCTGTTGCTCATCTCCACACCTGTACCTGATCAGTCTGATTATCATGAGGCTTTTTAAGCCGGCTTTTCCTTTGGTTCTATGTGCCATATTGTTTTGTACTTTTGCCCACGTCTTGTTTTGTACCCTTGATCATGTCTCTAGATTGTTGGTCTTCTTGAGTTTCCTTGTTTCCTGGATTTTTGGCTGATGAATTAAACTATGACTGAAAGCATCTCCACTGGCTGGACGGTTGTGACTCAAATAATAATAATAATCTTCATTTCAAAACTTTGCTTCAAATATGGTTATTAAATGATTATTCACTTGCTTTCACAATAGCTGGGATATTTTAGTTTCTGAAAGAGCTCACGTTTGTATGACTTAAAAATAATTCAGGGAAACACAGAACCTGTTTATGAATATTCATTTGAACATTTCAAGAAGTTGGGATGAAAGAGGTAGCACTTTAGTTAAAGTAAAAAGCTGGTTCCTAGGAAATAAAAAAGTAGCAGGAAGTAGGAAGTCATTTTTTGATGGTTGTCGTGAGCTCAGGGACTCTGGCTGTCATCATAGGCAGTGATCCCCATCGGAGCCTACAGGAAGTTTCAGGTTCAGCTGTAGTGTCTTCACAAGAGCCGCCTTCTTTTTTTCCAAATATAGAGAAAAGTTCTGACAGTGATTTTGTCTCAATGTCTGTTCCACATGAAAAATATGAAATTAGTACATCCCCTAGGGTTTTACTTACAGATATTTTTAGTGCGACTTGATGATTTTGAATTCTGCTGCCCTGCAATGCAAACATTATGCCAAATTGTATGCCACAGTTTTTATCTCTAGTATGCTGAAACATAACTGTAGCTCAGATGTATCATTCTGTCTTTGTAGTCAAAGGTCCTGATGTTCTATTCCATAAGGGGCCATGCAGAAAATGTAGTTCTGATGTTATAAACCATCATTTTTGAGGACGGATCACCAGGACGATGCTGTTGGGGCGGTTGTTAGACAGACGCCATTCATTGTCAATCCAGTGCAATTCAAGAGTCAAATGTAACTCGTTAGCCACACTATCTACCTACTCGACTATTCATTTGTGATTGCAAGGTACCTAACAGATGTTATTTCTTCACTGCCTTGTCGCAATGTTGGGCGCTGCAGTTTTGGTAAAATATGAATCAGCAGATCTTTTGTCAGGGAGCCGTTTAAACTGACTGTGTTTCACAATAGATATGAAGCCATAATATACAGTGACATCTGTTTTCTCTTCCCATAGTGAGTCGTTTCCATGTTTTGTGGAATTTTTATTGCTTCTTTTAGGACGAGCTGGACTGTGGATGCTCGTTGGTCTTTCTTTTTACAGCGATGCACTCTTCATCCTCAGCAGTGTGACTGTAGTCTTTGCATGTGATTGAAGAATTGATGGTGTTACCATCTCGCTCAGAAATGTCTTTATTTGGCACTTGCATTTAACTTCTTACTTGGCCCCATCTCCAACAATACAGTACAGTGTAATAAAGAAAATAATGCATTGGCTTACGGCTTCATTCTAGTGGGACCAGTTTGTATCAGATGTCTTTTCAAAGCAGCATGAGAACATGATTGGCAGAGGCGCTGCTATCTGCCAATTTCATTTTCAATTTAAATCGCTATTTGCTTCCTAATTCCACCTTTTATAGCTTTTAGAAGATCAACTTTTTCATAATAATGATGGAAGGATGTTCTTACTTCTTTGTGTTTTTTCCTATTATTACAGTTTTAGCATAACTGTGTAGAATGTTTTGTACTCAAGGTACAAAAGAAGTGTAGTAGAAAAGAAATAATGTTTAATGTTATCTTTCTGATACATGCATTATTCTTTTGAGCATCTGATGTGCACACAAGACATTCTCCAGCATCATAGTTATTCCTTTATGGATGAATAGGAGAATAGAATCACTGGATTGTGTCTGTTTCCCAGCTGTGTTCACTGTAACAGTGTTTAGCTATTGAGGTTTTTCTCTGAGAACATAATCCTATTTATATCATGCAGTGTGTGATGCAGCAACTACAAATCTTGAAGTTTTTGAATCTTGAAATTTGTTTTCCAACCTGCTTTCAACATCAATCTTAAACTCTTGTAGTCTTCCCCTCAAAGACAAGAGAGAAGGCAATAGTTCAATAAAGACGTGGGTTAATATGGAATATGATCCATTATGTCATCTGTTACACAGGGAGCATACATTATTGATGGTCATGTAATTTTCCATGACTTTTACTACTTCCCTTTCCCTGTGGACGTGTGTGACATTATTATTCCTTCAGTCTGTAAGCACAGTGCAACAGATGACACTCCCCCCTGGTGTAACGTACCATATGTGCTTGAACAGGACTCATATATATACTCCTATATAGTTGACATCCCATTCCCACCCAAAGTCAAAACTCTGTGTGGGCTAACACATGGCCAAGAATCAAGTTTCTGGTTATGCTCGACAAATCCAAAGTGTATTAATTCACTTTTCTGTCAGTCAAAACTTCTGTAGCTTGTCTTCAGTCTGGCGGCGTTGCTGATCTACTGCTGAATTTCCTGTAGCGGGTGGGGTTTTATTTACTTTTATAATACACAGACTCAAAGACATAAACAGCTGTTTTATTTTGCAGTTTGCAAATATTGCACTTCAATATTTTTTTTTTTTTGGCAGACTATTTCTCTTTGTCGTCATTTTTTTTTTTTTACAGAGCATTCAGGTTCAATACAAAAGCTAAAAGCTTTCTTTGGTATTGTGTATATCCTACACACACAAAGGATTTTGATTTAGCCATATAAAATTGTTCCTCTATTCCACATGTCTTTGCACTCACATTCAATCTGCGCACCATTTGTTTGGCAGATGAAGTGATGGCCAGTTCATTTTCACTCAGTCATTTAGTCTCTATCTCAACTTGCATGTTCAGTTCAATAACAGTAAATGCACAAAAAAAAGATCTATTATATTCTATATTTAATAGAAGCTCTATTCTTATTTTAGGATCCAAAAAAGGCAGAAATTCTGAATATTTATTCAGCAATGTCCGAAGAGTCCTCCTTACCAGTAGGAGGCAGCATTGTGAATGAATTATAAAACAGAAACCAAATCCTGAAAGTGCTTCTTAGCTTAGCTTCTTAGCTTTTTTTCATAAACTTAAGCATATGGCTGAATGCCAATCTGTTTGCTGGATGTATCTTGTGTGTGTAGTGTTTGTTCACATACTCAGCCGAAGAGGATTAGAGAAGGAAACAACATGCAGCATTGATAACTTTAAAGTCAGAGGATATGTTCTGAGATTTGTTCGCCGATAAGCTCATTCTGATGTTTGACTCGTGCCATTGTGTTATTATAGGCCATGGACTTTCTCGGGTCAGACTAAACAACCCAAAGTTGAGTTATTCATATCGGTTTCACAGCACAACAGAAGAAATGGCTTAACCGTCGACATCTCGTGTGATTAGAGGATCTTGGACATCCGTACAGAGGACATCGTTTGAATTTTAGGACTAAATAAACTAAGCAAAGAGTCTGTTTAATCATAGTGTATGTTCTATTTTTAATTCTTAGCAGGTGGAGAATGATATGCTCCATTATTTATAAGGAGAAAATACAACAATGAACTCCAGGTACATACATCTACAAATAGAATCTTTATGTATCTGCTCATCTTGACTGTTTCTAGTCAGGAAGATGCTGTAAAAAACACAGTCGTTAATGTTTTTGTTTAATGAATGAGTTGATGAATGCAGGCAAACAACAAATAAATAAGTTATTATCTTCATAAATAGTGAATAATAAAAACTGTTGCATGTAAGTGAAGGAAATAACAAAAAAATAATATAATATTGTTTATTAGATGTTAAACATCATTTGAAATGTGTCAGTAGGATAATAAGACAAAAATTAATCTGCTTTGAATATAATTAGTCAATGAATAGAAATGTTGCAACTCATTTGAAAGCAATTTAAGTGTTTTATTTATTACTCAAAATAACAAGTGTTCTTCACTTTCAGCAGTTGTATCTTTCGTCATACAGAGTGGGGTGTCTTTGCTAAATATCGTCTCAAGCTTTGCCAGTGTCTACCCCGAAGTGTGTTATGCCTGCTCGCGTTCTGTTAGCATTAGCAATCTGGAACTCCCTCCTAGTATCACATGAATAGCACACATTTAAAAAAGACAACAGTTGGTGTGGATGCTCTCAGATACACCTTCAGACGACACCAGGAAGTTACACGCTGGACAACAGCAGCAGCAGTTCCAAGGGATTACAAGGCTTTGGCTTGCTTGTTATTTAGGGCTTTGATGGACAGGGGGACAAATGAGTTTTTAAATCGATTCAGTCGACACTAGGGGACTCTAAAGTTTCTGCCTGAAGGGAGGGACTGGTGTTCATGCTAACAAACATGGGTGGGGTCTCACATCATTTTCTAGGCCTGTGTTTTGCTTGTTTTTCTCAGACTCTCTGGATGTCTTCCTTCGGCCTTCAGCTGAACCTCGAAGCAGGCAAACCAAGAGACGCCAGGATGCTATCTGTTATTACAGTTTGAGAACCAAGACTTTTTTTGTCTTTTAGCTTTCACCAGCATGGAAATAAAGGCACCTGACATTAGAGGTGACTTTAACAATAACTAATGAATTTCACCGCCACACTCGGTGCACTTAAATCCCTTCATAAAGCCAGAGGGTGACTGCTGTAGTAGATTCTTCTCCCAGTATTTCCACATTACTTTTTGCAACAGGAGCAGAATAATGCAGCAGTAACATGGATACAGTGTCAGCTGTGTAGGTTTACATGCTAATATCGATCACAATATGCTGTATATTGTTATCAGATATGATATAAGATTCAGATTCATCCTTGGGGCTGTTGTTCCCAGAAGAAGAACCTTAATGTCTTTGGTGAGTTTCTGCTAGGACCATTAGTAGTTTAAAATTGCAAGTTCCAGCAAAATAGCACCAAAAGTATTAGTGGTAACATCCATGAACCGTCACCCAACATCATTGTCAAATGCTTTCCTGCTAAACTTAAGTGTTTGGGTGTGGAGCTTTTGAAAATTTAAGAGAGTTATTATCCTTGTTTTTTTGCTCGATCAACCCGTCAATGACCCTGATCTCTCTGTCAGCACCATCTATATCAGCTCTGTGACAGGAGAAAAAACCCAAATGGTTTTCTGCCCCAGACAGTCTCTGGTGTTCTTCTGCTTTGTCCTGTGGATAAAAGGTCACGGAATCTCTAAGTCAGCTGATCAGCTGACGAATAACAACAGGGCCTTGGAGCTATGTGACATCAAAGTTATTCAAGGCCATCTGACGCTCCATTTGTCAGTAGTTGCTTGCGGAAAAAAACCCAAATATGTTATAT
The DNA here is from genome assembly GCA_013358685.1 of Antennarius maculatus. Classification (NCBI taxonomy): domain Eukaryota; kingdom Metazoa; phylum Chordata; class Actinopteri; order Lophiiformes; family Antennariidae; genus Antennarius; species Antennarius maculatus. The sequence continues at coordinate 20,392,041 of CM023618.1, read as the reverse complement.
AATTGCATAAAAATAGGGCATTTAAGGATAAATTGCCACACATACAGAGCATAGCATTCTTGATACCTGATTTAGAAAAATACCTGCATGAGCAGCTGGACTGTATATGTTGCTAAATAGCAACTGTTAGCATTCCACATGTAACACCGTAAGAGGAAAATACTTCCGAACCTTGGATGTGCAGCTTCTCCAACTTCACCCTAAAAGAACTAGCATTCATTTTAAGGGCTGCTTTTTATGCTGATTAAATATCATCTTTTTAAATTGTGCAGTCTGGCCAAAAAAAAATAATTTCCTGCCTGCTATATTAAATCAGGGACGGACGGAAGACAAATCATCTGAACGTGTCCCCGTGTTAATGTCATTAAGATTGCGCTTTGTGCAGCGGTGATGGAAAATGCTTGTTTTCACTCTTGACTCTTGTCGTCATATTTTTTGGTGCAGTGACATTCAGCAGCCACGTCTGCTGAAAACACACCGGTGGTATCACACTTTTCTCCTTCAGATTACTCAAATCAATTGTATCCTACAGATCTCAATGAAAATCCTTCGAGATGTTTTCTCATTGAGATGCACATTCCTGCTTCTCCGCCCACTCCCACAAACACACAGTTTCCCGGTGAGAAGGGAATAATTGGACTCTGAACTCTACAGAAGTCTGTAAAGCTATAAGGACTCTAACGGGAACGTGTCAGTACAAACGCTGCATTAAGTAATTTATTTCTTGTAATGTTGTTGACTATTACTACTGACAAGGATTTTCTCGTTATATATTTGATACTGAACATGAAATATGAAAAAGGTGAGGCGCGGTAGCCTAGTTACAAAGATCTGAAAAGATGACTCATTGATATTGTGTTCATCTGCTGACCTAGATGCATTTAGGTTGTTTCTGTTGTTTCTTTTCTGCTGCATTGAACTTCATTTTACGTACAAATATAATGCACATACAATGACATAGGTGAGAAGTTAAATCCATCATTTGGAACCTTCTACTTTTGACTGTCCACTAGAGACTTTTTTTTCTTCCTTCACCCAGTTTTATTCATGTCTGATCAGCATAGAGGGCCTCACTTTCCAGGAAGGCGTCTGAGCCAACCATTTCCTTTACCACACAACAGCTGTTCATACAAGATGCAAATATGAAACGATACAGGCCAGAGCAAAGAAAACCCAGAGAAAAATAATGTGTGGACAGAGTAGCCAAGCCCTGTCAGTTTCAAGTGATATCTCAGGCACAAAGCAAATATGTGCTGGCCAGAAAAAGCACACCCACCCAGGACCCTGACCAAATGGTCAAGACTGTTTAATGAACATTAACTACCATTAATTACTATGAATTATGGGTTAATTACAAATAACTAATATTCAGTAGTGTTAGCTATTATATTAATTACATGAACTATTATGAAATACTATTAATATTGCTTAATTACATTTTAAATACTATTATTGTTTAATTACAATTAACTATCATTAACTAACATTAACCTGGTCTTTAAAAGTTAACTAGTGTGATCATTTCTGTTCTTTTTTTTTTGATTGATTTGTGTTCAAGAGTTTACAAAGACCTTCTAAATTTCTGTCTTTACCATTCTGTGCATTTGTCCAGAACAACTTTCCTCATCATTCAACAAAGTTTTTATTATCTTTTTTGTTATCTCTTTATTAACGGTTAAATTAACATCTGAAGGTCATTGCATTGGCCTCAATGAGTGAGAAACTTGAGCCTCACTTTAAAGTCAGTTTCATCACTGGGCTTTTTGAGTCCCCCCTCTGCCCTTCACCTTGATGGCGGTCCAGGCGTTTTATGTCAATACAATGAAAATAATTTCAGTGTCAGATTAGATATACTTCTAGTGGCTGGAGTTCATACCTTCAAATGTTTGTGAAGACTAGCAGAAATGGAAAATGTGTTATTAGCCTTACAATGAGCCTTTAAGAGCTTTGTATTGGAAGGATACTGTAGCTTTTGCTTTATAATATCCTGGCTACATTATCTTTTTTTTTCCATCAATGCAAAGATGTCGACCAAAGGCGGCTGTGAGTGCAAATGGTGTGATGATGAATCACGAGCTGCAGTAAAAGGGTCAGACTGCAACCTCTTGCTTGTTGGCTTTTGTAGGTCATCTCTGGTATGCCACGGTGAACCTCAGTCAAACAGTTCCTGTTGAAAAGGGTTTTTTTTTTTCGCCAACAAAACTCCAACAAACTGTGGGCGGAGGAAGTTTGGTATGAATGTCAAGTATCGTGTGTCAAGGCGAAGGCTTCTTGATGAGTTTGCAAACCCCATCATCTCTCCTTACTGCAGTCCTCAGCCTACCACCATCTGGCCCACAGCTGAAAACTATTAAGACCCGCTGGAACTCCCTCGTCTCTATTCCTCCCCAGTTTGAAGGCAAGTAAGTCGCTTTTATCTCAGCTCTGTTGTTGTTTGCATGTTTCTTCCTATAGATGTGTGGAAGCAGTGCTTTTAACTTCATGAAGTACGTCACAGAGCCGTATTCGATCCGCAGTCGCCAGGCTGTGAGAGAGAGCGACTCTGGATTTTAGATTAGACCCCACGGTTGGTTCAACTGTGGAATTCTGGGACTGAATTCATAAACAGATTGTAGCTGCAACGTCTTGTGTGTTGTGCTTAGCCGGCAAGATTCCAGAGCCGGGTGAAAGCAAAGTGAGGAAAACAATGGATCTTTGTTGATTTGCTTTTCTGAAGCATTATGTTGGGACCACATTGCATGCTCTGCCTCCATTCAATGTGAAATTCCTGCTGCCTTTTCACTACATATGGGTCACATTAGTGACTGGCTGAGGGGCATTTTGGAAATGGAACTTTGCTTTTTCTTTCTTTTTATTTTTTGGTTAAAGTAAGCCTTGCTGAATGTTTAATTCAACCTGGGTATTTGGGTTACTTTCTTACTTTGTTTTTTTGGGCTCTAGAGGACTCTGTTGGGGTCAGACGAGTCTTTCCCAAACAAAATTCCAAATGTCTGAGTCACTGAAGGTGAACTGTAGAGAGTCTGGACATATTCGCTGTGCACTTTGGATGATGATGTCCTAAGGAGGCTTAAATTTTCCCCTACTTTTTCAACAAAACCTATGAAGCACATTTCAGACCACATATTGACCACATCCCTAAATGTTCCTTGTTTTTTTTCTGGATCACCACCATCGGTTTGTGGATTTAGCTTCATTTTCATGTTCTGCTCCATCCTGTTTTCTTGTTCAAGTCTAGTTAAAGTTCTGTTGTTTTAACTAACATTTAATGACGTCTTTTTGGTGTACTTTTGTCATTTGCCTAAATAATGTTGGAGCATCCAAGACAATGTTCTCATGTGTCCATAGCACTCAGCAGATATGTGCTTTTTCCACTGCAGCTGTAAACGTGGAAGGGAAACTCTGGAAGTTTGCAGTTCGGTGTTAACTCTCAGGTCGACAGCTCTCCCAAGGGGCTGTTGTTGAATCACCAGACAGGAAGCTATTAAATCGCTGCGGATGTCATCAAAATGGGTGACATCACAGTCAGGTGTCAAGGGAGGCAATGCAGCACACCTCAATATGTCACAGTCAAACCAAAGAGAAGCCAAACTCTGCAAGTCTTAATGACTTTGAGCTGTAACTTTTATAAACCAGGCGTTTCACCAGACCAGACCAGTTTATTTGTAATCGTTCAGCATCAAGCTTTGTTTCAGGAGCTGTAGGATATGCCTCATTGTACATTCTGAAAATACAAACTGTGTGAGTTTTTTTAGTTATTTATATCTCAGACGTAGGTTGCGATTAGTTTGGTTTGTTTGTTTCTCTGTTGTCTTATTATTTCTTTCTTTTTTTTTTTTTTTTGGTTCTCTGAATTTTTCAGTGACCTAGATAAAGAGTAAAGCGATTTTGTACTGCTGTCTTTAGCACCCCGATTGGACTCTGCTTCCAGATATCGTGCAGAAACAATCTGAAGGATTTTGAGGGAAGGTAGAACCTGTTAAATGTTGGAATTAAGTAGGTTAGTGTGCATCCACTTATTGTAGATTAGGCATAAAAATAATGCATCCACTCTATCACCAAAGAAGGGCATGTAGGAGTTTTGTGTTCTTCCATGCATACACACCTGGGAATGGTCTATCTGGATCTACTCTAAAATGCTTTTGTATCCTCTGCAGGAGGCCTAAACACATCGATCAGGGCCACTTTACCTCAGTGGACAAAGCATCCTCCCCATATACTGAAGGTCCTGTCCTCCCCCAGTTCCCCCCTTTGCTGCATGTTTACCCTCTTGTTCTCTCTCGCATTTCCTGTCCTCTCTTCAGCTGTCTGGATTTTGGAATGGGTGGTTGCATTTTAGGAAGAATCCATCCAGCTGTGCAGGACATGCTGACTCTTCTGTTAAAACTTTGTTTATTCTATGCCAAAACTTACAAACAGATAAATAGGAATGTGACTTTTCAGGGTGAAGGAAACCTTTGGAGGAAATGCTAAGCATTGTTGAAGGTTTCCAGTCTTGGAATACTCTCCAATGCAACCAACTTACCAACCAACAAACCAATAAAAGGACGTGTTTTGCATGTCTATCCAAGCAAAAAAAGGTCATTTAACTCTCTTCAGATAAAAAAGAAAAAACATCTGCCGAGGTCTGGATGTGGCAGCAACGTTACTGTGGAGCAGTTTGATGCTGAGATCTGCAGAATACACTGTGCCAGTCATTGGTACAATGTCGACACTTGAGCTCTTGAGTCATCACCCATGTGATGTTTTCATCAGGCCCCACCCGTAAATGAGGAACACGTCTGGATTTTTTTTTTTTTTTTTCTTCTTTTTTTTTGACAGATTTTCTGTTTTGGCCAACTGAAGAATGTCCCAGTTCCCACCCTGAAGTTTGTTCCATCTGGGAGTCTCCCTTTCTTTCAGAGTCAAATATCTATCACTGAGAGAAGGGGCTCATCCATGTCTCAGTGGAGACACACGCTCCCTCTTCTGTCTGTGTGCTTGTGAAGCAATCTCAAATTATTAACTATCAATTTTGAAAAGGGGCGAAGAAGGAGCTGCTTAGATTTAGATGTAGGATTTCTTTATTTCTTTTTAAGTATTTTTGTGAATTTCCTTCTGCATGATGAACCATTGTCTTTGAATAACCATAAAGAGATTGCAGTAAATAATTTAATAAAAATATTAGTTTGCATATTTGTTAGATCGAAATATTTATCCACTTTTAAGTTTTAATATAGTTTAAGAGCTGGTAAATGTTCATCTGGAGGTTCAGCCCAGCTTTTTAGATTTCAGCGGTGAAAGCCCGGTTCCAAGAAACAAGCTGGGTTTGTGTTTCTACTAAAAACTAAGAGGTTGGGAGTTCCTTGACAAATAGAAAGTCCCGGAGATGGAAAATCCAATTCATTTTCATTTGTTTGCAAATTCTTGGATTGAAATAGGTTTTACTCGGCATATTTTCCAACAGTATGAGACTAAAAGATATTGATTGTGTAGCAGGCTGACAGCTACCTAATCCTGGACAGTTTGTCCTCCAACCTCCTCAGCTCTCATTGGGAAAGTGTCAGACTAAAGCGACACAGGACATTTTGCATTAAAATAAATGGTTCCTTTTACAACAATGTACAGCAATAAAGTACTGTACCAGTTTGTGTGTTAGAAATGAGCTGCACTCTTGTACCTGCAGACAGCTTTAAAGAAAGACTTCTTCCACAGCTACATTTGTGTCTTCCTTCATCCAAAATAAATCCCAAGGGATCACACAAACGTTTCTTGTGAAACATTGTTTTGTTGCTGGCAAAACTGCGGAGATGATTTGAAGAGAAGGTCAGTGCAGGTGTTTCTTCTGATGACTAAATCTTCTGGATTTAGTTTCCAGGTTCGGTCATTTCTGGGAACACAGAAAAAAAACACACTTGTTCTGTTCAGGGGATCGTAGTGAACAATAAAGTGTTTTACTACGCAGCACTTTGGTCAGGGTCACCATTTTTAGACAAGTTTGGCTTTGCGGGACACCAAAAACAGTTATTAACAATGCCACAAATGAGAGGTTCCACGTGTGATGAGCGTGACGTGGTGCGGCGGCCGCCACATGTGATGCAGATGCTCTGGGACTTCAAATTAAACTCATTCTGACAGCAAAAACATTGCCCTGCTCTCGGGAGGTGGGGGCATTGTGCAGAAAACAAACGTCACACGGTTTGTTTTTAGATATTTTGCTTAAGGCCTGAGTTTTAACTGGCTTCTTTCTTCTGCTTTTCCAGGTGGAATATCGTCAGACACTCGGGAGGGGAGCCGGAAACGCACATTTTCCATGATGAACCGCGCCTTCAACAGGAAAAAAGGTGAGCACTAACAGGTGCTGTTGGTTTAGCTTAGGGACTTGAACTGAGTCTGCTGAAGCACTAGTGAGTCAGTGGATGTCTGAATTAACGATGCTGCTCAGTTTTATTGTGGGAAGTAAAGGATCCAGTACTCAGATTTTTTTTCCTCTGTTATGTGTCTATATTGGTCTCTGAGTGTTCATGAGAGCCTGAGTGACTGGAAGTCTGATACCACATCAATGGATAAATATTTAAGATGTATGTCATCACTTCGTGCAAATCATTTAGCAATACGATGGAGAATTAGGGTGACATCAAGAAAATAAATGGTCAAGTTTGAGAATGAAGCAGATATATTCAGAGTAGAACAGTCACAGCTAAGCAAATGAGTCATAATATTACAGGAATTAAGTTGTATTTTTAGGTCACAGTGAATAAAGAAGCCAAAATCCTCCAGTAAATGTCACAATATTACCTGATTTTACTAAATTTTGAAGTTATAAGGGTGAATGAGAATACAGTAATAATAGGATGCTGATGGAACAAAAGACAGGCCTGTAGTTCAAAATAACCACCTCCAGGTCTTCATAAGACAAATAAAGTCTTTACTCGTATGGATTCTGTCAGCACTCTTCTAATATTTCCCTTCTATTGTGTTGTCTCATATTCTGACATTTTCCTTACAAATTTGATTTCCTTCTTGTAATCTTGCAACTTTTGCTCAACTTCATTCTTTAAAAAATCTCGGGGCCACGCTACATAGTCTAGTGGTGATCCTGCTCCAATGCAGAGAAAGTGCTGCAGTTTGCTGAGCGGGCGTATGCATTTACTACCATCTGTCCAGTCTCTCTGGTAGGAATCAACAGACTGGAGAAGCCTCAGACAGCTTTAGGGAAGCGTCCTGGGACCAGGTGGCGTGCTCGACTGTAATGATATTTGCCTTGTATAATTCACTTTTTCCCATTGGGTCATCTATTTTAGGAGCCAAAAGTTGGCAATCAGAGAGGGCACCACCTCGCATTAAAATCCCCCCTGATTGCGCCGTGCCTCTCATTCCCGATGGGATTTCTATTTCCATAGCTGGAACCTGTTTGTATGTACCAGACCAAGTGTCGACTCACCAAAAAAAAAAGAAAAAGGATCGGTATAGGCCTGCAATTTCCCGCTGACAACACGCTTTTGAACATTTGTCCATTTGTTAAAAATAATCTCTGCATCTCTGTGATAATGGTGACGTGACATGACTTCAGCTGTCGTATAACACTTTTTTTTTGTACGTGTGTTAAATGGCTTAAACTGACTAAATCATGCGATATTTGCTTGAGGCTGCTTATTTAAAATGAATATCACTGCAGGGGTGAAATGCCTCACGTCATTAATGTTTTAATGTTCAAGTCACATAAAGATTAGACAATTATTGACGATCGACTCAAGGGAAAGCATTCCCTTGGTGACTTATGGACAAAAACACTCATTATATGAAACACCAGCTCCACAGTAGATCACACCTGTAGCTATGTAGAGTGTGGGGTCAACCTTCTCTTGTTTGAGGCATCATCGAATTTGAGTTTTAACATTAAAGTTATTGCCATGATAACTTAGCGTACATTATTATTATTATTATTATTATTGTTATTACTATTATTATTGCAATCAATGTAATTTTGTCTCAAACGGGTATCGTCCCAATCCAAACAGCAGCTGCACAAGGGTTGAAAACATTTGTGAAGTTGTCTCTGGCTGCAGAAAGTTAAGTTGTGTCTTGCCAAGGGACACCATGCATTCAACAGGATCTTAGACGGGACTTTCAACAACTTCACTGTCACCACCTGTCTCAAAGAATTTCCCCTGGAAACACACTTGATCCCCTATGGAGACCTCTTTCTAGATTTATTTCCTGTAACACTTCTTACAGCCAGTTTGCAACTAATGGAGTCAACACATCCACCAGATATACAGCATTCCTATAAAAACTTTCCCCTCCCAGACAAATAAAATATTTTTATTAGCTAGTGCAAGGTTTAATATACAAAAATTATTGGTGGCCATTCTTTTTTATTTTGCTGTTTGGATGCACCCCCATTGGAACTCTGCACAAGTTTAATGCTGCAAAAGAGAAAGGTCCTTTTTAAAGTTTATTGCCTCCACGTGAGGTTTGAATTAACCTGATATTACACTGTTAATGAAAATGCTGTGATGAGGAAGATAACAGGATGCACAGCGTAATTGCTCCTCTGGATGCGATCACAACCGAGACTGCTTTTGTCTCAGTGTGTTATTATTTTTTATTCCTTTTTGGGGGGAAAAAAAAAAAAGAAGACATTTTCACGTTATTATCAAAAATGACTTCAGGTGCAGATGAAGTTCCCGTCACTTTGAAATATCATTTCAACCGCAGGTGGGTTGAACAAAGGTTTTCTTGCTAAATGAGTAAATGGTTCGGTCTCGGCTGGAGTCCCAGTGTTTCTAGAAGATGATTACTGCTTTTTTTTTTTTGGATACTGTGAAAGTCAGCCCTGTATCGACACATAAAAGTGGCTTACGTGGTTGTATTTCATTTTGTAACTAATAATCGCAACACAGTTCTATCTAGCTAGTGAAAAACGTGTATGTGAAAAGATATCTCTAATTACTAAAGGTCCATTGTCAAAGCATTTGCATAAGAGGCTTTATGTTTCTATATATCGATCTCTGATTGGCTACAAAACTGGTTGTAACCAGATGAATGATTCATCCATTGATTACTGTCCAGTTATGATGTCACTACATCCTGGTGATGCACTAAGAGAGTCCTCAGGGTGTATTTGCTATCTAACTGCAGGAGTCTGGGGTTGATTTCATGGGCAGGTCATTTTAATGTGCTGCCTCGTATCAGAGCTGTCTGACTGCAGTAATATATTACAACTCGACCATAGCAGCAGATGGTAGCTGAAGATTAGTCATGTTAATGCAGAATATTAGCCCAGAAATGAGGCTCCATACTGTGATTATACAGGAGCCAAAGACAGTTCATCGTTTGCCCTACATTTTCTTACGCCATTGGGATCCAGCGCTACTCAGAGCTGGTATTTTGGTGACAGTGATTCTCACAGATTTACCAATTATCCAACAGAAAAGGATGATTTCCAATGTTCTCCCACAAAAATGAAATAGATGCAGTGTTGTTTTAATATGTTATAAAAAAACGACAAACGTAAAACACTCTGGAGAATTGGATTATGTTGTAGGTTTCCATCTCCAGGACTCGGTAAGACGCCGTCCTAAAATGTTTGGTGGACAAAAAACCTTCAAGAAACCATCTCTTTGCATGGAGGTTAATAAATGATGACTGAATTTTCATATTTGAGTGCACTGTTTCTTGAAGGTCAGATGTCCATCCATCAACATGAATTCAGGCTATAAAAAGTCACTCATGCAGAAAATTAGAAACTGAGGATACTTTTAATTCCCTTGTGATCTTGTTAACTTGCTCTTCCCTATGAATATCAGTTTTTATGAGACATTAATGGTTTGTAATATGATCAGAGAACAAATAAATGTTTTTGATGCATCTCTGATAACCATGTGCCGGATGGACTCGAATAGGAAAGGAGTTTATATGCTTTATGTAATTCGCATTAGCCCTTAATGAACTTTGGATGTCTTCCTACCAGCAATGATGTGGAGTTTAATGAAATTGGGCAAATCCTTTCAAAAGTACTTTAGTTTTATAGAACAGTTGCATTACATAAAGTTACTGGGGCTTGACACAAAGGCAGGAACTCTTGCACAATTTAAGTTAATCCAATAAGTAACCTAGTATCTGTCTGGAAGATTTGGTTTGTCAGACAGCACACATATATTGCTGTATTTCTGCATTGAATTGCATTTCATTGCATTGTGAATGCGTGTGTGTGTGTGTGTGTGTGTGTGTGTGTGTGTGTTATTTTTGAGTCCATTTCCCCAAATGTTCTCCATGAGGAGCAGACAAAGCCTGAAGGAAAAAGCTTCGGTGTCATTTTGCAAAGCCTTTTTCTGCATGTGAGCTCATTCTCCATATTGAACAACAGAAAGGAAAAATATTATTATGTCCGGGATCTCAGTGGGAGGCGGTTCAGGGTCTCTCTACTCAGAGCCCATAGAAAGCTGCCTTTTTGAATGATGGACAACTGTGCATGTCCAGCCAATTCATTGTGTGTCATTAATTGAAAACGACATTGAATTAGACCATCGCTTGCCTTTGTGGCCCTATAGAAACGACAGCACATGGCACGACATGCAAGATCTGAAATGTTAGCACTAGCAAACGGGAGAAGGCAAAGAATCGTGGACATACAGCTTCTACCTGTGCTATAAATAATGAAGTGAAAAAGTTGAAGTAAATAACGTGAATAAAAGCGTTTTAAAAATGACAGAAAGACAGAAAGGCTTTACTTGGCTCACATGGAGAGCTCCAGCAGTCTAATAAACACAGCAAAATGTAATAACACTCATATTCCAAGCAATGAAATCTGCCAGTAGGATGAGACAATTGTGCTTGGTGAGAGTTGTTCAATTTTTCAGACTAGTATAAAAGGCTAAGCACTGATAAAACGTAATGAGTCTTAAAATCAGACAAATGCGCTTCGTTCAAGCCGTGCAAAAGCAGTAATTTAGATGGATTCAGTAAAGATGAAAATTTCAATCTCCAAGATGAGCAGATCTGGAGATTTTGTACCTCTTTTGTTTTTTAATGGACTGATACTTTTTCTGCAAAAATGTTGTCATCTATGTGTGTGTGTGTGTGTGTGCCACAAGGATATTAGAGGCCTGTAGAAACAGATCCCTAGACACAAAGCTCATACGCCTTTGATTGTGGAAACAATTCATCACCACATCGGCTGGCTTTGCACAGAATTAGATAACGGTTAGATAAAGGGGAAATACAGGTGTAAGTTTGTAGATAAGGACACACTCTTTGTGATAACGCGCTAATAGATAAAACCACCAATAAACCCACGATTTACCTCACTTTGCTGGACTCATCTGTGCACGTGTTCGTTTCATTCCTTACCTTGAACACAGGACAACGTATATTTAATCTAACATTTTATTCCATCAGTTTTTCCTAATGTGGAACTCCTGACATGTGAATACAGTTTTGTGTTAAAATAAAAGCCGTTATTTCCCCACAGACTGGTTTTCCCAATCAGCTTGGCTAAGCAGTGAGCCAATAGCGTTAACTAAAGGCTCAGATTGTTTCTTCTTCTGAGTTTTTTTCCCCCCTTCATGCTCAATGATTAACCATTTATATTTGTCTACTCTACTTAATCAGAGCAGGTATCTATGGGCAATGGTTTGGTCTGTAGTTTATTCACTGGTCAATAAATCAGGTTGGAAGAGTCTAAGAATCGAGATCGACAAAAAGGAGTCCAGTGTTCATTAGGATCATTCATTGATTGCTTTTCCTCAAGGTCATTGAATGCTTTTGTTGTAAACTTTATAAAGCTAGATGGAATATATTCCATTGCATGTTGAAGTACAAAACCTACATCTTTACAATAAACCCCACCCTGCAAAACAACAGGATAAATGAAGACCGCTATTGCCGGCGACAGCAGTCACTGGAGTGTAACGTGCATGAAGGACTGCTGACCTTTTTGCTTTCCCGCGTGCCAGAACCACGAAAACACTGAGAAGTAAGGCACTCACAGTCTCCAGAGACTTGTTGCAGTAAACCACACAGTGACAGAGATGAATTGACACTTGGTGCTGTCATGCCGTACATATCTTCATCCAACATCTGACAACTTAACCAGGCAGAGTGACCTTCAGATGCCATGACGCATCTTTAAACCCCAAGAGATAATTCTCCCTGTGGGCGATCACATCGTTGCTATTTCAGGCAATGAAAAGAGAGGGAGAGAGAGGACGCACCATCCCTCTCTGAATCAGAGTAAGCAGGTGTTGACACCTTGAAAAAATGCCGACTACCTGCCACGCCACTCCGTCAGCCCTGAACGCTCTCCTCCCTCCTCTCCTTAGTGATTTACAATTTTTTGTTGGCTTTACAGGGAAGGAGAAGCTACATTTCCCTTCTATTAACTTCCGTTAAGACTTCCACTAAAGAATTGATTGCTCTTTAGAGGAGATCATTCCAAGGTGCAAACAGAGGATAACCTCATTGTACAGTTTTTAAATAAACGTTGAGGATAATCTATCAAGACGAAAAGCAAACCAGTGTAAGGTGAAGTGTCTGGAAAGTGACAAATAGACCTGTTTTGAACTTCCACCCTGATGGATCCAGTAATAGGTGGTCAGTTATATGACCACCAGTTTGCACTTGTGTGGGACACAAGGTGAAAAAGCACAAACCTGTCCTTTACCTCAGGAACGCACAAAATCGAGCCAACAGCATATGGGCAAGTGAGAAAATGGTGGTTAAAAATGATTTAAAAAAGGTAATATATGATTAGAAAGAAAATATTTAGCATAAGGCTGTCCAGGGTGATTGAGGTTAAAGGGCATCGGTCATGAGCAGCGCTAAAGTACAAAAACATTGTGATGCATCTTCATTGTGCCGTGAATTCACACCTGAATTTGGTAAACAGTGTGTTCAGATCCAATCAAAAATCAGTAATGAGAGGTCAAAGCAGGCCTTTGTGTTTCAGTGGCTGTTTCTAATTATCACGAAGAATCCAATATGACATATTTTGCGAGAGAAGAAGTTAACTATTAGTTCCTTTGTAGTGTATAGTAGGTTACAATTACAAGCAAAATCAATTACGCACCAAATTAAGCTTAATTAATTAGAAGGATTTTGAATTCATCAGGCTGCTTAGCCAACAGCATCGATGTAAACAAAGTCATTAGCATACTTGGGCAGAGGACATGTTCAGGTTGATTCTCATCATTTACAGCTTTCAAAACCTGATTAATGTAATCAACCTACAGAAGTTAATGACCCCAAGGTTACCATCATGTGTCTTTTTTCCAAAGGCCCATTAGCAGGATGGAAAGCCATTTGTGAAAGATTAAGAGAGAAAAAGGATCCCTAATTTGTGGATGAATAATAAAACACTGAACATCGTCAGTGATCTGCTCTGATCCCTGATTCTTGGCCGTTTTCTTTCAGTTTCATTGAGGAAGACTATTTTAGTAAGTCACAACAGCACATCAAAAAAGAAGACACATTGAGGAGCTGCATTGGTTTCTACTTATGAAAATGTTGTGAAGTAGTTAAGAACAAGATGTTTGCTGTACTTGATTTATACAAGTAACTTCCGATGTCTTGATAAGAGTGCCTTCCACTCACCTTGAGAGTCAAAATCCGAATTAGCCAATTCCATAAATGATGTTTGATCAATGATTGGATCTGATAATAAAGCTGTTATCACACAGAATTAGACACAAGTACAGACATGGAAGGGATTCAAAAGGCTCCAGATTTCCTTCCATTTAGACGTCCTGCCTGAATTAATTGAGTAAATGTGCATTAATTAAAACGGCTTACTGCTGTTCATTTCATCAACTGTTTGAACACTTTGTGCCTCAGCAACAGTTGACACTGATTAATTGCAGCACAACGGGGCATTTTGACAGCTGTCATACCTCATAAGCACCTCAGTTGGAACAGTTGTACAGATTGTGTGTAAAATGGGTCTTTTTTTCAGTGACAGAAATGTGACTGTTTGACTCTCTCTGTGCTAATCTGTCAGTTTACACCTTTGGAAATGGGTTGTACCAGTTTGTAACTCTAATTAACTATTATTAATTATTATGTTGTTATTAGAGTTAAAAGGACAATTGTCATCTAGCACTAGATCAAAAATAACCTGTCTTATATTCTACATTACCGTCCATCCATCTGTCCATGGTAAGATCTAATTGCTACAAATTGTTTAGCTTTGACCAAAATTTGAAATCTTGGACCAGGAAAGATAATATTAAGTATGCTATTTCATTTAATAGTTGTTTTTTGTTTCATCTTTTGCTGTTTACTTCTGGACTGAATGATTACCTTTGCCAAGGAGGTTGTGACTGGCTTCTTTTGGTTTGTCTTGTATCAGAATTACGCTAAAGCTAATCAAGAATTTTTTTTGAAATTTTGCCCAAACCCTGAATTTCCCTGAATTTCCTTCAGGATTATTATAGTATATATCTATCTATCAAACATCAACCCTAGCATATATGTTAGCGTTGACCCTGATCAGGATCTAGAAGCACATCGTGAGATAGACTTTAGTCATTTCATCCAAAGTCAGACTGAACTTCCTCCCCAAGGCCTTCCAGATGTCAGGGAAGTGGTGGTGTCTACAAACACTCTTGTTTCACTATAATTAATCCTGTCTGTCCTCAATGTCAGTGTTAATTTCTTATATTTTAGAAAGTCTTTGTTTGTTTGCAGTTAAATACTGTAACTAACCTCTACACTAAATGTCTTACATGGAAAAATGTGTCACTTAAAAATCTACAATGACCTTCTACTGTCATCCTCTGAAATATATGTAAAATATAGAGGAATTTATCTGCAAATTATTGGTGTGTTTATTGGAATGCAATTTTCTTTTTCATCTTTGTTGAGTCATTATTTTACTTTATTGCATTTCACTACCACCAACCGTTAAAAGCACTGTTTTTATCATTTCAGATAAAACATGGATGCACACTCCGGAGGCACTGGCCAAGCATTACATACCCTACAATGCCAAGGTATGTTTCACTATTGCACTGTTAAATAATTTATTTACAGACCAGAGGCATTTTTCTGTTGGTAGGGGGAGGCTTTTCGAAGTCAAATATAGAAGCAAGACGAAATCCCTTTTGTGGGTTTCACCCTCCCATTCATTTGCTGTCTCTGTTGTCAGACCTATGAAACTCGGTGTTCTTAGTGGATTTCTCTTGAGACTACTAGGCCTTTAGCAGAGGGTAGCTGCTCACTGCAGATTTGCAAAATTCAGGTGTTTGTCCCTGTTTGCATCTGATGTAGCTCTTAGCATCAGCCCACATTTCAAAGTCACCTCAATAATTAAAATGTTTAACTTTTGGCCAATAATGTAGTAATTTATGACCAACTTCTAACCCTAAACCTTAATTATTACGTCATTAGCCAAAAGTTATCACGTTATGGGTTCAGGACTTTTATCACGTTATTGGTCTATTACATTTCAAGAAACTGGCAAATTTATTATGTTATCAGTTGTTATTATGTTTCTAAGTTCTTCAAACACCTCTTCAGTCTTATTGTTTCATCACCTTTCACTAGGAAGTTACTCGTCTGGTTGGATTTAATGAGATCTGAGATGACTGCACCTCGTTGAAAGAACTGGAGACAATGAGACTGCCAAAGTGCTGAGATTGTTCCTCGTCTATTTTCTGTATCAAGCACTGTGAATTGTACTAAATAATCTCAGCAATTTACTTGAACGTCTCATAGATGGCCAGTAGTCCTCTAAGGAAAAGGTTTTTAACCTTCTTATACATTGATTCACCAAGTGCTTTAAGATTCTTGAGGAGTTGAAAAGATTGAGTTGATTCTGAAGTTTCTTACTACATTCTGTTTTTTTCTTGCATTCGGATATTTTTGTGCAGAAACAGATCAGACTTATATGAACACAAAGATCCTATTATTTCTTTGGTGCTTTGGAATTCTTTCTTTTACCTTATTTCTTCTTAAAAATCTTTGTATGGGTCACCAACAAAAAGAGACAAAAGACATTTTAAGTTCAAGTATCTAAAAATGAGAAAGAGCAGAGAAGGTGGAAGTCTAGGACAACCAATCAACTAAATGCTTCAGCTGTACCATTTCACAGGTCAGGCATTTCTTGGACATTTAATATGAAAAATAAATCTTGACAGCTTCTGCCAAGGAGGATAAATCCTCACATCTGTTTAACATCCATGTCCTTCACTTCCACAAGACCTCATAGAAATTGTTTTTTTGATGTTTTCCCTAATTATGAAAAATGCTGAGGGAAAGCCCTTTTCTATTACTCTCAAAGTCAGTTGGAAACAAATACTGGATCTCTTCTCACGCTTACTGGTGTCTTTGTTCCACAAATGCTTCTACCAAGTTCCATCAAAATCCCTCACTGAATGTTAAAGAAAATGGAAAAAATTCCCGAATCTCTATCTGGATCCATTTCAAAATATAATGGTTTTTTTGTTTGCCACACACTCCACCCTCCCACCAGCATGAAAATCCATCAATTCCTCTGTGTGTATCCAAACACACCAGGTGCTGGTGAAACTAAGAGAAATTACCTTTGAAAAATGCTTTCAGATGGTGACATATGCCATTTAAAAACAAAAAAAACCCAAAAAAACATGGTCTAAATGTAACTGAATAAGTAAATAAAGAATATAAACATCCAAAGCAGGAGCTTGTATATGGGAAACTCTGAATAGGCATTTGTGTTTTAGATATTCTTTCAAGAGTAGCAGTAGTAGGGTCATCTAAGAAGGATTGGTCTATAACCATTCCCATTTGACAGGAGAATTCAGCCTTCTTAGCTCAAGTTTATAAAACAAAAAAACTGATGATTATATTGATATAATATAATCATCAATGGATCCTGCAGGTGGAATTAGGAAACCAAAAATTCAAACTTTGAAACCAAAAGCAAAAAATATTTATTTTAAGGAAAAAAACACGTAACCATAGCCATAGTTCCTGTTACTGACCTATTGACACGGGGGGGGGTGTGTGTGTTAATGTGTCTTACCAGTAACAATCATCGCAGTCTGATGTCTCTTAAATTGCATGCGACAAAGATGTGACAACCCCCCTATCATGACGAGAGAGCTGAGGATCAGCGGGGTGGAACTCCTTTAGTGCAGCTTTTCACTCTTCATTATTTCACCTCCGTCAACTTTTCCGAGCTGCCATAGAGTCCTGTCATTGTTTTGCATACGATTTCCTTAGTGTTAGTCTGCACAAGCCCAAGTCTCAATCTTCATTGTTAGGCATGAAGAACTTTTTTTTTATGGGTTTCTGTTGCATATACCAGTTGATGGATGATCCTCAGACTGGGGTCTACCATGTGAAACCTCCCCAGTTGTAATCCAGATTGCATTGGTCAGTGGATCGTTCCATTATGGGCCTTTGTCAGAGGTCCTCTGATAAATGTGAGGAATTAGTCTCACTGTCACAGAGGGTTGGCAATCTCGTTTAAAACATTGTTCTCTTTTCTCTACTTAAATCTGAATGTTTAATGCGATGGGAACTGTTCTCAAAAACATGGCATAATCAGTTCCTATTAAACTAACTGTTCATTATTCTTACCCTACTCTTCACAAAAGTCTTACTTTAATGTCAGTATCAGACAAAAGAGGGTAAATGTGCAAGACACTCATAGAGTCAAACAGACTTTGCAGAGCGTCACAAAGATGCTGTTGTGTTGTGGATAGTGTTACGGTCCGAGTCGGAGTTGTTTGCTCTGTTCCAGTGGAGACATTTTGTTTTTCTCCAGCCGTTTGGGGGCTGACACCAGCGCTGATGGAGCCTGATACTGGAGCAGGTTGCACACATTAAGCTCAGGAGGCAGTGAAGCAGAGTGTTCTGTGTGACTGGAACAATAACTGCCGCTGTTAGATAGAAAACATGACGTTGGGGTCCAAAGGTTAACGGCTCCACCTGTCGGACGACAACAGAAGTGGATGCATGCGTGTGTGTGTTTTTTGTGACTCATCTGAGCATACACTCCTTTCTGGATGAGGCATGAGCTTTGGTATCTTAAAATGTGTCAATTCATGAGATGGTAGTTTATGTCTGATCAACGTGAGACTAAAAACTGATACAAATGGCGTCACAATTGATTTGAGTGTTTGTGGTCTGATTTTCGCAGCCATTAACCGTCACACGTTGATAGTTCCTGTAGCACGTACAAGCCTGATGCTTTTAATTTAAAGACAAGTTCTGTTTTGTTTTGGTTTTTTGTTGTTATTGCCAATTAATACCTGTATGATTTTTTACTCTGTTTCCAGTTCCTTGGAAACACGGAGGTCGAAGCCCCGAAAGGTACTGAAGTGGTAAAGGACGCCGTCAGAAAGCTGAAGGTAAAGCCAGTCGGAGTGAGCTGTAGCCTGAAGGACAGACGGGGGGGTGTTCTTGACTGACCACATTGGATTGGAGACTCACAACTGGGGAGGGGGGAGTCTGACAAATGTTCCCATCGCTTATCATTTACCAACAAGGTGCCCTTGGAGTTTTCCAGCACCTGAGGGTGAATACTTATACCTGCTGGATGAGCAGTGGAGTTTGTCCGGCCAGCCAAGTGCAACCCAGTGGATGAAGAATTCAATCCAATATCCATCTACCACACTAACTTGTTTTCTTACCCTTGGCTTGAACCCTCTAACCTCCAGTGGTTTACTTGACAACCCACACGTGACTTCATTAAAGCACCAGTGATGCACTGTACCATTACAGAAAACCTCTGAACGTAATATTCACTGGTAGTTACTTTATTAAGTACATGACCTGTGATTGATTGGAGATGATTGGAGCTGTTTTGCAAAGGGACAAGGATTCAGAACACAACAAAATTCCAAACAGGAAATGAATATAATGGTTCAAGAGTAGCTATGAACAAACTGATGCAAGGAATCAACCAGAGAGCAGGATGGCAGGAGAAAGCAGACAGTGAGGACCAGACTATATACAGATTGCTAACGAAGGGAGATGA
Source organism: Antennarius maculatus (assembly GCA_013358685.1). Classification (NCBI taxonomy): domain Eukaryota; kingdom Metazoa; phylum Chordata; class Actinopteri; order Lophiiformes; family Antennariidae; genus Antennarius; species Antennarius maculatus. Next base: position 20,373,098 of record CM023618.1, on the reverse strand, counting down.
GGAACAGGTGTAGACCTGACTATGTTGACGATAACAATCTATCTCGATGGAGGGGGAAAAAATTAATACAACAAAGACAGCATGTAGAGTTAAAGACCTGACCCCCAAAAACGACCTTTCAAAGTTAAATACTGAAGACAAAATCAGAATTCATACAAACTAAAACCACGTTAGACGATAGCATGCAGTGCTATTAAACACAGCAAGCCCTGGTCACAGGCCCAACAGTCTCAATAAAAGGTTCCAATCATGAACTGAGGTACCAAAACTACACGTACAGGTCTTATTCGTACAGACCATCTTTCTTGAAGTAGTTCAGTACCAATAAACACTCTGCAGGTCATTCAGGAATGACAAACAGCCGTTCTTGAAGGGCAGCAGGCTTATTATTATACAGTAGTATTTCTTCTTTAGCGCATTCCTGATCCGCTCACACAGAGTTAAACTAAAACTTCCCTGGTGAATGGTAAACCTGAGCTCCTCTCTAACATGCTCTCCTCAGCAATGCTTGGGTTCAGATAAACTAGACCGTGTTTGCCTCCTGCGTGAGAACTCTGCGCCCGGAGTCTTTCTCCCTCTTGTTTATGTGGCTTTGCTCGCTGCCTGCTGGCCTGTCCTCTGTCTCCACCAGCCAAGAGTTGAATCTGTGAGGCCACTTGTAGGGGAGGGCTGTTTTCCCAAAACCCATCCCTCTATTGTTACTTTACATTTGATCTTGAAAGCCTGTTTACAGACAGAGGCTCCATGGTTACGCTCCGAGATGCAATTACAATCATAGAGAAAGCATTGGTTGTGCGAAAAAAAAACAAAAAAAAACAGGATTGACTGACAGTTCTAGCCCACGTTAGATTTTTTTTTTTTTGTTGTGTTGCTTCCCAAGAAGATCAGAGACCCTGTGACTCATACTTACTGTTTGTTCTCCCACTCTGGTCGTGTTTGTGTCTGGAGGCTGAAATTATAGACGTTTGACTCAAGGCTTTACAAGGACTCGATTAAGTTCATCATTTTAATGTAAACCTGGGAATGCCTTGTAGTTAGAGGCTGTACACTTCAGGGTTACTGACACACAAACACTGCATTTCTCTCAGCCGTGGTGTTTTGTTTGTTGGAATGTAGCAAATCATGAGAACAAGTCCTATGACATGCTTAACATAGACGTATTTATATTGTAAGTAACGGCAGGCTGTCAGCGCCGTCAGGTTGTCGCCCCGTGTCTCGATCCTCCTTCAACACACATCTAACCCGCTGCCAGGTCCAGTTAGTGTTTGTGTCACTCGGTGAAATAACAGTGAAACCCTTTAAATGTTTTTTTGGCAGCACTTGAATAAGTGACCCATCGAATGAATTCAGAGTTTAATATCGGAAGGAGTCTCCTGTAAGACACTTAACCTTAATGTTAATTGACATCCTGATTTGCTATTAAATGCCTCTTCTTATTCCAGAGAATGTCTGTGTTTGGCCTCTAGTTTAAAGTTGTATTGTGGTAAATCTGTTTTCTAAACTGTGCAAAGAGCAGCAGGGCTTCATTACATCTATTCACATTTGAATAGACGTGCAATCTGATAAATCTGTATGAATAATATAGCTCATCCATAATATCCTACGGTATATGTCTATTCACGTTTTCATAACTCCCCCTACATCCAGTAGGGGGAGTTACTGACATGGGTGAGTAGACTCATAAAAGACCAAAAGGCAAAAGTAAATTATTCTCTATCAGAATTAAATCAATACATGAAAAAAAGAACAACCTCTTTGATTTGTAAATGAAGATGCATTATTTAATTCAGCTTTTTATCCTAACATTGTACAATGAACTTGTGGTTCATGGTGTTTTATGGCTCATTGTTTTTTACTGTTCAGTTTTGTTTTAAGTTGTATTAGTAGAAATAGCACCCGATATTTAGGTTTAAAATCACAAAGTAATAAAGGTTATTTAGATTTTGTTAAGTGGAAAATGGTGTCCAATAAACAAATAAATAAATAGCCTGATAAACTAATTTAATCTGGCAAATGGAAGAGGTTGTTAAGGGATAATGTCAGTAAATATGGTTTTAAGACAAACATATCTTTATGTAAAAGCCATCTGTAAAACCTATTAAATAAAGTAATCAACAGTATCAAACATAATTTCCTATAATTCTTCACTTCTTTGACCACACATTGATAATGTTACGTGGTGATGTGGTGAGCTCATAACATACAGTAGGTTATCTGTATTTGATCCAGGAAAGAAAAACTTTTTGAGGACAATGTTTAGGGAATGAAAACAACATCGACCAGTTCATTGCTAGCTTTTTCTGCTGACACATAGAGGCAAAAAAGATGATAGGTTGTGCAAATATACACCATTATCTGTCCTTAGTGTTCATCTCTTCTGATACTGACAGTTTCAGAGACACATTAAGAAATCAGAAGGACAGAAGATACCCAAGGTGGAGTTGCAGATCTCCATTTATGGCGTGAAGATACTGGATCCCAAGACAAAAGTGAGTCCAACTATGAAATATGGTAAAGTTGTATTTTCCTTTAGCGCTGACAAAACTGTGAGTCACAGTGACAGCATGATGAATGAATGCTTTGTGTTTCTCCCCCAGGATGTGCAGCATAACTGTCAGTTACACCGAATATCCTTCTGTGCAGACGACAAAACGGATAAAAGGATATTCACCTTCATCTGCAAAGACTCGGAGTCCAACAAACACCTGTGTTACGTGTTTGACAGTGAAAAGTGTGTAAGTGTCTTTTCATCTTAAGCATTTGTTTTGATTGAGGTCATTTTGAATTCCGTTCCAACATCTTCATCAACATAATCAACAAAATGGCGTTGCAGGCGGAGGAGATAACCCTAACCATCGGTCAGGCCTTCGACTTGGCCTACAAGAAGTTTCTGGAGTCTGGAGGCAAAGATGTAGAAACCAGGAAACAGATTGGGAGCCTGCAGAAAAGAGTACGTGGCTCATCCATCCATTCAACTGGTTCACTCCCACATAGACCAGAATTTAGTCTGAAGAGCTCCGCAGTGAAGCATTGATATGTTTAATAATCAATGCAGAGCTTGTTTGTATTGATCGTCTTAAGTGATCCAGTGAGGGCAATCAAGCTGCACTGATGAAACGTATCGATGGTGAATATTAATGCTGTTAGCTCGGCTGGTACAAACTCAATTTGAAATAAAGTGATTATTTACCCTACTGTAGCCGTGGAGTTTGAATTTTGATTTATTAAAACATCAAATGAACCCATAGCAGAGGCTCCCTCTGAAGTAACTCATGATTAGCAGTGGAGTTCTGAAAAAATAAATTATATGTTCACTCTTAGTTTTTCAGTCACTCAGAAACTTGACTTAATTTTAAAACTTTAATTTAACGCAACCTGTAAAATGACTGAAATGCTTTTTGTTGTTGTTGTTACAGATTCAAGAACTGGAAACGGAAAACTCTGAACTAAAGCAGCAGCTTCAGGATCTGGAGGAACAGCTGATGATCGCTCATGTGCCCCCGGTGAGAACAAACTGCACAAACACAACTGCATTATTACAGTAATAACTGAATCTATTCAGTACGTTCACTTTGAATAAACACAGCTGCATATCTAAGAGATTAAATGAACGTGAAACCTTCAGCCTCTAATGCTTGAAACCAACATTTTCTCTCTATTCTACGTCGATGAATAAAACCTTTCCTCCGTGGTTGTTTCCTGTCTGCCATCTTTTTTTCTCAGCCGCTGCACATAAACGCGTCAAACGAAGCGTACATGCTGCAGAGGCCGTCCTCTCTCTTCTGGTGTCACAGCATCAGCAGCATCTCCTGTCTGGAGATCTCCTCTGTCACACTCACTCCTATGAGCTCGCCGGAGTCCAACCTGTCTGCCGGCCTACTAACTCCTCCACCTGCCAAACACGCTGTCCTTCCTCCTAAGCCTACCGAGGGGTGCAGCATCCCACGGCCTCGCGTAAACTCTTCCTTTCTCTCTGCTGTCGCCGGCCTGCTGTTTTCGTCTTTCCTTGACCTTTTTCTGCTTTTTTTCTCTCACTTTCGTAAGTTTGACCGTCTTCAGCTGAACGTGTTTCCACCACTTCATATACAGGTGGGGAGTATCTCCATGAAGCCGCAGTCCACAGATGTGTTCGACATGGTTCCCTTCTCCCCAGTGACACCACTGGTGCCCACCCTGGCCAGCAACGGCTGCCCACCACCACCGCCAACCACCTTACCACCAGATATGAGTGAGTAATGATCCTCAGATTCACAGGTTTTAACCCCTTTAAACCCTGAACTATTAAATAATTGCCAAAAAAAAAAGAAAGACATTTTTGGAAAAATGAACCTAAATTGAACCTTAACAAAATTGTGAAAAAAAAAAAAAAAAAAAAACTTTTTACAAAAATCTGTATATGTGAACTTTAATTTGTATAATTTTTGCTAATTCCCAAATTGCTTTGCTTGCAGAATGCAGATGCATGCGCCTGAAATGCCAAGTGTATCAAATATGAAACACTTGGCTTTAAAGCAAGTGCCAAATTCAAGGCCCCGGGGGCCAAATGTGGCCCACTGCATCATTTTATGTGGCTCGCGATAGAATGAAAGGTCAGAGTGTCTAAAAGTAAATAAGTTAAAAGTGTGTTTTCTAATTACATTTTTTTGAAAATTAAATTAAAAAAATAAATAAAAAGTGTGCTTTGACCAAAAACTACATTGCGGTCATGAAGCTCATTTTAACTTTGACAAAAACTTTTGGAACAAAGTTACTGTCCTAACTTGTGTTTGATTTTTTTTTTACTTTATTCACTTGGACAGTTTGATCCTTGATTGATGAAGTCAGGTACGATAACCTGACATGTTAACCTGATTTATTTTAAAACAGAGAAACAAACATGTTTTTTCTGTACAACTGTAATGTTTGCATCTTGAATAAGTAATGAATTCAGAGTAGTTACATTCATATTACATTACATTTAGTTACATTTATGTTACATCTGGCCCTTTGAAGACAGTCACTATGCTAATGTGGCCCTCGGTGAAAATGAGTTTGACACCCCTGCTTTAAAGGATTAATTTTTCCTTTTTTATTTTTCCCCCTATTTTTTTTTAATTTATCCCCCTATTTTTATTTTTAGAAACTGTTTGATTTAAAAATGAGTCCTCAGAACTCAAATCGTCTTTTCTCAAAGCCGTGACAGTGATGCTGGATGCTCTCTAGGTAAAGACCTGTTTGGTGCCGAGCCATTTGATCCGTTCAGCTGCGGGGCAGACTTCCCTCCGGATATTCAGTCAAAGCTGGATGAGATGCAGGTGAGTCAACCTCTGATTCCTCCAAGGTGTGTCATGAACAGCTGCAGCTGCATCAGTATCAGTATCAGCATCCGCCCTGAAAAGAGGTTTTGTGCATCACGGGAGGTATAGACCTGGACCTGTGCTGACTAATTGGACCGTGATCGTGTCAGTGGCCCCTTTGGTAAAATGATTAACGGTGAAATAGATGGAGTTTGTTGTGCTGTTGTGCACTAAAACAAGCAGATGTGAGCGATCACCTCATTGTGTCTCCTCTCTGTAAAAGCTGAGCACATTAGGAGATAAATGAGTCCTCAGCTGACGCCAGGGTGAATATGACGCAGTGCCTTTTCAGATCTGTCAGGGACATAAACTAGTTTCATTTAGAGATGAATTAAAACATCACTTATTACATCCTGCTTCTAAGCGGTGATGTATTATGACTGTCAGTGTCCGTGTGTTCTTCCGTTGGTCCGTTCATCCGTCCACCAAATATCTTCGCAACTGTTCGCAAATAGAACGATGAAACAAAAAACACATTTGGGCAGCAAAGGGGATAAACAAGAGATGATTACCTTAACCTTGAGAAAGCTAGGTCAAGGTCAAATTTCAACTTCTATACTCTCAGGAACCGGATAAGATAGAAAGACGAGGCAGTGTGAGTAAGACCATAGATCCAAGCACCTGACAGTAGGTCAGAGCACTGGTTTTGATCTTTGACCTATGCAAGTAGGTCAGGGTAAATTTTCAAATTCAGGGATGTCGTAGGATGTTGTAGTCCGTGACTCCCTTGGTTCTAGTTTATCTGTTTCAATGATGTGAAAACATGTGACAATGTTCTCAGGATTGATAGAAACGTCTTTGAATCACATTGGAGTTTTTTTTTTACCTAACTACTCCAGTGCAGCGGTTAAACCCTTAAGGAATGACTTTTCAGATATTATTTAAATAAACGTATCAATAAAAAATAAATTTATAATAAGAAAGCTAATCTATTGTTTTACGCTCTATAATGGCCTCATGTCCTTACATGTCCTTACTGAGAGGTTGGTTCAGACCTTGGGGTAGGTCTTCTGGAGATGGGGGCTAAGATAGATTGAAGGAGAATTCAAGTGATCAGCAGACTTTAATTTATTGTCATGATTTATTATGATTGATGATATGCATTTGATATCGGTGGGCAGTAATGGTCTGAAAGAAAGACAAAAAAAATTCAAGTCAGCTTAACTTGATGTAAAAAAAAAAATTCACAGTCAGTTCGAATTAAAATGTGAAGTACTCTAATTTTCTTCATGGGGACTTAAGGTGCATTCATATGTAAATATTTTAAACGTTTGAGAACATCCAGGTTGGAAAATTTGGACCTCGGCTGCTGCTGTAGTGAAATCCATTAATTTAACAGTATTAATCTGCAGGGTTTCTAGTTTGATTAGACAATAAGGAATCCTGGAAGCTTCATCAGGAATGCCCAGCAGGAGGCAGCATTGCACTGACAGGATTGTTTTTAGTGCACTTTAACTTTTCTTCTTCTGAGTGATTAACAACTGAATGCATCTGTTGTCTTCTCCACCTTCAGCGGCAGAGATGGTTGGTACTCGTGACTCTGTGCTAGCTTCTTGATGGTGTCTTTGGTTGGCATGCTGCATGATTCCCTGTGTGATAATTCACCTCTCCCATTGTCAAGTGCTTCTCACTCTTGTGAGGGTTTGAACTGCAGTTTCCCGCACTTGAAAGGGAATTTGTTCCAGAATATTGGACTGGAATTCACTCAATGACCAGAAATACTTTTTCTTTCAAATAAAAGTCATTTGGCCACGCAGGTGAAAAACCTTCAAACACAAATATAAATAAGTAACCCAAAAAACCCACAATCAAACAATATACCCCAAAATTAAATAATTTTTTAAACTAATTTCAAGCCATTTCAACTACTAGAAATTAACCCTAAAATAAGTAGAAAATACCCACATTTAAAGCACCCAAACAGATTAAATACATTTTAAAGCATCGTTTAACTATTTAACTTTACAAATTTTGTAACTTCTCATCCACATGATATTAACCAAACGACATTTAACCCTGCACTTTAATCACATGCCTTCAATACATTAGATTTAATGCTGACATGATTGGATCACAGCACACTACAACACTGCAAAGATGCACAACATTTCTAAATGTTCACTGGCTCCTTCTTCCTTCTTTGAACAAGGTTTAATTTTGCATCCAGACAGTGCAAAGTTCTTTCCCACAGTTTCCTCCTCACAGTCTTCTGCGTGAGTGTCTCCAGCTCTACTGATTGTCTGATCACCTCCACCTGTTGCACTCAATCTCCAGCCTTCCAGCTGGAGATTGAGTGCAACAGGTGAAGGTGATTGTCTGATCACCTCCACCTGTTGGCAACAGGTGGAGGTGATCAGACAATCACCTCCACCTGAGGGCGTGGCCTGCAGCTCAGCTCAACACCCATCTTCTCTGAAATGGACCTTGGTTTATTGATCCCATGTGAGGAAAAGTAACTATCCCACAGATGCGCTGGAGCGTTAGCAGACACTGTGGATGGGACAAAAACTAATTGTGCACACATCTATTATTTGAGGAACTGATTACATCCCATGAAGCGGTGATGTCTTGTAATTGTCAGTGCGTGTTCATCTGTCCATCCACCAAATATCTTCACAAGCGTTGCAGATAGAAAGATGAAACAAAAACCACATTAACTCAGGCGGCAAAGGGGATGAAAATTAAATCACAACTTTGACCTTTTATACCTTTTTAGGTACACATCTCTGAAACCTGATGAGATATAATCACAAAACAAAAAGCAACATTTTCAGGAAGCCAGAGGCACAAAAATGTGTAGGTCAGGGTAAAACTTTGAATTCAGGGGTGTCGCGGGATGTTGCGGTCTCTGACTGTCTTGTTTGATATAAAATTGTGCAGTTAGATAAAAGTGATAAACTGGGGTCCAGAGAGTTCCACAGCTCTGATAGATGGCAACCCCCTTGAACCTCTGTAGGACTGGTGATCAGAGAAACTAAATGAGTGAATAACTGAAGAGTTAGGCAGCTTTTTAAGGTGAGTTTCATTCCATGATTTGTCTCATGCATGATTGAACAACAGTGTTTTAATCAATGTGTGCTTTAACATTTCATTATCGTTATTCCCATTGCTTCCAATCTAACTATCACTCAGACCGGCTGTTCCTCCAACATGATCCCCTCCCTCCCCCTACGCTGTCGTCACTGCTATCCTCTCTTGTCTTCCAGGAGGGGTTCAAAATGGGACTAACCTTAGAGGGCACGGTCTTCTCTTTGGATCCGCTAGATAGCCGCTGCTGATGCCAAGAAGATACTCTCTGTCGTGTACCTTGAACTCATTTGTATGAAGAAGTGCCAAAATCCACTCCACGGTCCCGTCAAGATGTCACGGTGTTCATCTTGAGGTTTATATGCATTTGCATTTAGATTGGTTTTTCGATATTTCAAGGTAAACTCAGATCCATTATAGAAAAGAGCTATTTTTGTAAACGAAAACTATGGAAGGTGTAGTTTTGAGTACCTTTGCTTGCACAGGCAGTGGGAGATGTAAATAGTCAATGATGTCCAATGGTACACATAATTTTCATATGAGACTGTTTGTGTGTATGCACCATTTGAATTATGTACCGTTAACACATTCCTGTTTGTATGGCAACTAAAATAAATACAATCTGTATCAATAACACAGCTCATCCATAATATCCTATATCTTATCGTACTCCACATAATTACCAATATGAATTAATCCAGTCTGATGCTTTTGTTTTGGGTTTTTTTATTTGCTTTTTTTTTTTCTTACTGACCAATCCACTGTTTTTGACATTGAGTTATTTGTTTGGTTTTCTTTATTTCTTCTATGCATTCACAAATCACCATTCCAGTTTTTTCTTGTCATAATTTTATACCACAGGGCACTTTCTTTGGACAACCTTTGTCCACATCCATTACTATTCCAGTATTTTTAAAATTTGGTTGCATTGACTTTGCTGTTACAATTATTAAAGAAAGTCTTGTTTCAAAAGAAATTCTACCCATATTATTATTTATTTATCATTTTCAAAACTTTATTTTGTGTTTTTGTGTAATTTCTGTCACTTATTTTTGACTGCATCACTCTCTCGAGGCTGAAACAATGCTTTTGAACAGTTTTTCCAAAGGAACCAAATGAACATCTCTTAAGCAACAAGAAGCGAAGAAAAGGAATTTAAATATTTATTTTCAAATCCACCCTCCTCTCCATCCTCTCTGCCCCCAGGATGTTAGCGGGCAGTCAAATGGTCACAGTGGAATTACTTAAAGGTAGATTCATGAAAGTACTGAACAAACAGCTCAATTTGAAATGTTTGGAGATGTTAAATACACAAACACTAATCATTTTTGAAGTCCAAAATGTGAGTCTATGAAAAAAAACAAAAAACAAAGGACCTGACTATACCTGAAGCAATATGACAAGAGTTTGGGGGGATTAACAAAGCATTGTGTTTAATTTGTTGCAGAGCAAGAAATACAAAGCAAACAGGCACTCACAGCTACCTTATTCCATGTAACTACTTATAAAAAAGGGTTTCAAGAGCATATAAGTCCAGGATACTCAATAAGGGGGAAGTGACATGCATAAAAATAGAAAATTTTCTTCTACCTTTCACTGAACGATACTGAAATTGAAGAAACAAATAAAAAAAAGAAATTACAAATCACCACACACCAGTCACGTGACACCTCATTCATCTCTCCATCGTTGACAGAAAGATCTTTATTGGTATCCCCAAACCCTGCCCTACTGTGCAGCTAGGAGAAGTGCACAAGGACCACACTACTTACAAAACAGCACCTGTGAAAAAGATTTACATGTAGCGTCATGGTTTCTCAGTTTCGGTGACGAGGTAGCTAACACTGAGGAATCAACAGTCTTGAAGTTTGTTTAATGTTGTACATGCTCGGTACAGAGTGTAGAATAACTGGATACAGACATTAAATCACCTGTGTCAGTAAATGCACCATTAGCTGTATTTGTTTCCTCAATAGCACCACAATCTTTTTTTTTTTTTATATTCAAATATTTAAAACAAAACAAAAAAAAAATTTAAAGAGACAAATCAATAAAAAATATTAGCGGAAGGGCATTTGATGTGGCATCATTGAGATTTTTCTGGACCTATTAACAGCAGTTTTAATTACCATTTTAAAGCATCCAAGTTCATAAATCTTTGGCAATGTTGTATGGATTAAAAATAAGAAAAAATCTTTGGGTGAAAACGACATTGCAGCGAGCCTCAAAATGCATCAAGCCTTGAGTCAGTCATACACAAAACAGGGCAATGATTCTGACTTCTACCAAATTGTATTTCCTAATTACAAACATTCATCCTAACTTACTCTTCGATGTCTTGAACTGGGTTGAAAGGCACAATAAATATCTCGCCACAGGGCCAGAATAGTCCTCAGTACTCGTATGTACAATGTGGCTGATCGTGTCAGCTGTCAGTTCAATAGTCTCACGATTCTCCTCTAGACATCCCTGCTGATGATTTTACAAGAAGCACACTGGCCCGATATCGATGCCGAATTCTTGATCAGGGCCGCCAATGTTCACAGGGGCAATATCCGCAATGGGAAGTCTCGCCGTTTTCTGTGTCCTGTACTCAAACACTGTCTTGCCCCAGTTGCCGTTTGCTTGCTGTTAAAGACAAGGGAAATGAAAGTTAAGCAACTAACATGCTGATTTGGTTTAAAGTAATACAGCTCAATGAAATGGTATTTGTGTGGCTTTGCAACAGAAACATTGGCAAAACCATGAATGAATTCTAGTCTATTGAGTGAAACATCTTCATCCACCGTTGAAATGCATCATTGAGCACCAGTGAACTGGGAGACATTTGTCTTCATTCCCCATTAAGATTTACAATCCTACTAATGTACATTGACTCAATGTTTCACACACACAATCCTGCACAAATACCAGTACTCCAAGTGTGTGTCATCATGCCAACATTTATCACCAACTGAAAATTGTGTTTTACCCATGCAGGACTAAAAAACACATCATTTTAAGTTTTCTGGAGAAATTGTTAGCCAGCTCTAACAGATAGTCTATTCCAATTTAATTACAGTATCGCTATTTCCCTGGTCAAGGATTCACAAGCTCCAAAGGAAATATTTTTTCAGTTGAATTGTTAATTGTTAATTTTTTACACTTTATTTCCATCAATGATGCCAACAAAATGTGAGTTTTACTCAAAGATTATATAATAGAACAGACTACATTAGCACAGTCTTTGTGGAACAAAAACATGTGATTGACCTGAACTTCACTTTAGTGAAAGCATACGGCTTGATTATATTACAACAATTTTGTATTTAGAAATAACTTCGCACTGCAATCTTTTCAAACCAATCCCAGTATGCGCATATTTCAAAAATGGTCGCCAACGCAGTAAGCATGCCAAGGCAGTAGATGGCGGCGTAACATTTAAAATTTAATTTCACAGAATGAGAGCAGAGTAGTAGTGCAGAAAACGTATATTGGAAGTGTGTTGATGAAGTCAGCAGAGTGCAGCTCAAACAAGAAAAAAACTGTCCCCGTGAAGTTCCTGAGCGTACGAGCGTAGCTCAATACTCAATCCTGGTCACTTCAGATTGTCTCCCTTTATAAAACTAATCCTAATGTAGCTCTTCTACTAATTTGATATTGACACAGAAGTGTTTCCAGTAGAGGCACTAGCCTCGTGCGTGTTAAGTCAGACTCAGACGGATACCTTCTGGGCCTATCAGGCACTGGGACTTGTGCCAGAATGAGACTTGGCTAGATTAACTTTGTTGGCTTTGCTCATTTCATCGGCTTTGCTGAGAAACAGAACAATGCAGAATAACGTCTGCCTGAAATGATCTGTTAGAGTTTTGGTGAACTTACTGAGCAGGAGTCCTCCAGCACCGTGTATCTGAAGCGGTTGTTTCCTTCTGCTTTGAGTTCCAGATCGTTGGCAGCCTTGAGGATTACTGCCTTCTTTAAGTTGCCCGCCTTCTCATCCTTGTAGCCAATAGAGTTTTTGCAGTGGTAGGTGATGGTCTGGGATGCCTCTTTGGAGAGGAGGCGGATGAAAGTCATCTGTACGGTGACAGAGTTTGCTGGCTGGTTTTTGTTGCCATATGTGAACTAAAAACACAGAATTCCACCAGTTAGCCAAGAAGCACTTGCAAAAATACAAGTTTCAACAGTCTTTCTTCCACCATTTTACACATGTGGTAAAGTACATTTTTGTTACAAAAACATAGTCTTTACATTGTTCTCTGCCATCATTTAAAATGTAACACTCACTTGTGTTCCTCTGTTGATGTCAGCTCCAAACCACACTGGTTTGTTCCTGGAATTGCTCCACCATTGTTTACGAGGTATACTGGATGGGTTGGCAGAGATGCAGGTCTCTCCGGTGTCCATGTTGCAGTGCACTTTGATGGCATCCTCTACACTGCCTTGGTTTGGATCTACCCAGTATTCCCCTGTGCAACAAAAAATATAAGCATTTAGTAGATTTATTACACACTTCCTATGAGTGTACCAGTGAAATAAAACAGTTATGCAGCCTGTGAGCAGCTTAGGTTCACAGTTCAGAAGCATCATGTCCTGACTTTTGTTCTCGTTTCATCAAGTTAAGTTCAATTGCTGATTACAAAAGAGAAAAAAAAAGCATGGAGAACATTGCAAACTAGATTACAAATATAGGGGATGATTAAATTCATGTTGCACATAATACCAGAGCTAATGACAGCATTAAAAATAGCAACAACACACAATTGCTACAACAACTGGCAATGCAAAACTGCCCCAGTAACCCTCACCACTTTTCTTCATGGGGTAGCATCTCTTGAGGTCATCACAGGTCCTTGCAGGATGTTTCTGGCTCCCATCGGGGCTCTTCATGCTGTCGATCTGGCTGCTGAGGGCCTTCAGGGTGGCCAGAACACTTGGGTCCACAGGAACAACAGTGGATGAGTTGCTGTTGGGCAGAGCCTCGTCCTCACTGAACTCAGGAGGAGGAGGCGGGCCAGAGTCGTAATCCTGAGGACCAAAGAGGTCCTCCACGGCAGCAACAGGAGGTCCAGCAGGACCAGGGGGACCTGGAGGTCCAGGCTCTCCAGCAGGACCCTGTGGAAAAAAGGAATTCACAGATTAAAATATCAATCTCCTTTTCCTTTTAACATCTGTGGGAAAGATGGTCACTAAGGAGGAAAAAAGTTTTACAGTTTAGCGGCCCGCCCTTTTTAACAGTTGGCTACAGGTTGTTTTTAACAAAATTAATTTCATTAGAAAATACCTCTGGTCCTATTTCTCCACTGATTCCACGAGTTCCAGGGGGTCCCATTGGTCCTGGCTGTCCCATATGTCCTTCTTTTCCAGAAGGTCCAATAGGTCCTGGAGGTCCCTGTATAGACAGTTAGCTGTTAGCCTGAGGATTGAATACATCACATAAAATAATTGTTTCTTTTAATGTTAAACTAATGATGTGAAAACAAAAGAAAATTGAGGAAGTCATGGTTTCATCATGAAATAAGTGGAACTGTGGTTTTTACCCTCTGGCCACTTGGTCCCACAATTCCTGGAGCTCCCTGTTCTCCTGTTGTACCCTAAAAGAAGGAGGTAATGATTTATTCATTTATTTGTATATAAAATTAGAACATTTGACAGTTTTCTCAAGATGAAAAATGGAACAAAGCTGACCCTACAGTTGGTAGAAATGACTAAAGCCAAATGCAACTTTTGTTCTTAATATCTGCAAAGTAAATGGGTATTCTCAAAATGTTCAAAAATGAGTTACATTTTGGAAATCTTCTGCTGCGACAAACAATACCCATACAATAGTCTTCATTCAACTTGTAACTGGAAATAAAAAGTTAAAATCACAGTTAAAATAAAAAACAAAATAAAAGACACCACTTCGGTAATTCATTATTGGGTGGATCCGTTCATCTTTCCAATTTCTTGCAAATGAGACGATCATACTCGTTTCATTTTCAGCCGCTTAACCGCTTGCGGAGCCTATCTTAGCTGGATACGAGCAAGAGGCAGGGTACACCCCAGATGAGATGCGATATGAAAGGCAAACAAGCCTGCACATTCATTCTCATACCAACAGTCAATGTGGTGTGTGACCTAAGCTACATGTTGTTGGAGTTGGGAGAAATCCAGAGAACCCGGAAGAACCCATGCAGGCAATCGGAGAACATCCTATTGTGTGGTTAGAAATTAATATCTATCCCTGATAGAAATCTTTGAATAAAACCACAATTGTCCTAAAAGCTTATTGCTTAGTAACACACGTTGTTTAGACATCTGTTAAATGTGGGCCCATCATATGATGAGCTACAGCCAGGCCTGAGAGAGTTGAATAACCAAACCAAAGCAAAAAAATGCTCCAGAATATAAGACACGAGTCAGCGATCAGAGAGAGATGGCTGGGATCAGCGACTCAGAGACTTAGCCATTATTTTCACCTGATGAGAACATTTTCGACAGATGATGAGCTCCATAGCTCCACACACGCTTTCAAAACTTCAGAGAGATGCATCTTAACCTCAGATACTAATTCCCAGTAGAATTAGTTCTGGAGGAATGTCTGTCATTCCAGTGTTAACTTACTGGAGGTCCAGGCAGACCCTGCAAACCAGTGAAGCCCCTGTGTCCCTTCTGTCCTCTCTCTCCATGATCACCTAGGTCACCTTTATCTCCACGAGGTCCTTGAGGTCCCTGAGTTGAAAAAAATATACATATTATTAATTTTATGATATCTATTTAGAAATGGAGGATCTTAAATTCTGCTTTGGGGTTCACATCAGCTAAGACATTCAGTTACTCACCACTAATCCTCTCTTTCCAGCTGAGCCTGGAGGACCGACAGGTCCTCTGGATCCCTGAAAATAGGTCAAATCATCAGAAGGCCCTCAGGGAATGAGGACTTCTGCCAGTGCTGGAAAACTTTCCAAGTCATCGTTATACCCAAATGCAACATTCCTATCATTTAATACTAACATCGCTCAAGTTCCAACATGCACGCTGGGCTTAAACCAAATCATATGTGCTCAGAACGGGTTCATATCTGCTTTTACAGTCTCCTATCACTGACAAAACACACTTCGCAAGCTCGTTACAGAAAAAGAGATAAAAATGTCGTCTTACAGCATCTCCTCTCCTTCCAGCGCCACCCAGTGCACCTACAGGACCTGGAGTGCCAGGAAGTCCCTGAGGGCCAATCAAACCCTCTGGACCGGGATCTCCTCGGTCTCCCTGTAAAAGTAATGGTCAGCTAAACAATAAGGCAAACAACACACCAATCAGTCTTATTGTCTTCGTCTTGTACCCTTTGTCCAAGAACTCCATCTTTGCCTGGTGGACCATCAGATCCTGCAGGGCCCTGAAGATTGATATAGAAAACATTAAGACAACTCTTGACGCTGAAGATACATTCGATCATCTAAGGTACAATTTGCACTTACATCAGGACCAGGATCCCCACGAGGTCCATTAGCACCAGGAACACCAACAGGACCTGGTGGTCCTTTCTCTCCTTGCTGTCCTGCTGATCCCTGTTTTCCTGGTGGACCCTGAAAAAGAAACACAATGCATGTCAAAATTTAAACAATTTCTATACTCTGTAATGAAACAGACGACAGAGCTTCAGATACACACCGCTGGTCCTGGTAGGCCTGGCATCCCTCGCTCTCCTCTCTGACCAGGAAGACCCACAATGCCTCTCTGTCCAGTAGTTCCAGCTGGGCCTGGGGGACCATCAGGACCCTAAAGCCAACAAAAGAAACTTCAATCCTTACTTATCCCCTGGTATGAAAATATATTTTACGCCACATTGTCTGGACAAGAGGGCGCATAGGGAGGGTATCGTGATCAGATGTGTTTGGCAACATCTGGTAACATCCATTCGTGCAGTCTGGCTTCCAATAGCACAGTCCTATCACTGTGTGTTTAAAAAGACTCAAGACAGCTAAATGCTCTAATGATCATTTATTTTCATAGTTTTGGTTTAAATTAATTTGGCTGATGTTGTGACAACAGCCTCTCTTTACCGTGGGGCCATCTTCTCCGGAGTCTCCCTTGTCACCTGGACTGCCTGGCGGTCCTGCTGGTCCTCGTTCACCTTGTTTTCCAGGGGATCCGTGGTCTCCACGAAGACCAAGTGGACCCTCTTTTCCTGGAGGTCCAAGGGGTCCGGGTTCTCCAACTGGACCCTGGCAGGAGGGAGGTAGTTGTGAGGTGCTGGCAGGTGTTAGGCATTGGGTTTTTGAGAACAAAATAGAATTCCCGAGTGACTGGCTGAGGTCACCACTAATTTGTTTTATGTATTTATTTAATTCTAGTTCATGAATGTTGTCAGATTGTACCATTTAAATGGGGCGGATGGAAGACATTTTGGATTTCAGCATTAATATAAAATGAAATACAGGGTATATAACTGTCTCATGCTGTTCTACCACCTTGACTGACCTCTCCACATAGCATGAGACAGGCTTTACACACCCAGTGCTGTATTATTTAATTTTACAACATTTATCTACTGCACAAAATTTTCTAATTTTTGAGTTAAGACCCTACAATTTCACATTTCTTTTTGGCCTTTTTGTCTGTTAAAGTTGGTGAGTACTTACACCTGGGCCTGGAGGTCCAACCCTTCCCGCAGATCCAGGGAAACCAGTAGGGCCCTTGAAGAAGAAATAAAGTCCTCATGATAATATGTACGGAAGAATATCTCTGAAGATCAGACACATCAGGAATATGTCTTCTTCAAGAGAGCAGCCCCCTCCTGTCCTTATGTGATGTCACCTCAGGATGAAAAATGATCTTACTGGTGCACCCTGGGTTCCTCTTCCGCCTTTCAGTCCAGCAACACCGACTGGGCCCTGAAAAACAACAACTTATTAGAAAAACATGTATCAGATGCATTTTAGCAGTTTGTGAACTTCTGTGGATAACCGCCCTAAAGTACAGATAGAACTTGTGTTTATTTTATCAGGTAGTACCTGTAGTACCTTAATCCATTGGGACTGTAAAAACAGGTCTTAATGACTTACATGAGGTCCATGAGCACCAGCCAAGCCTTGAGGTCCTGGCGATCCAGCGTCTCCTTTCTGGCCTGGCTCTCCAACTTCTCCCTTCACTCCAGGTTGGCCATCAGGACCCTTTAAAATTGTTATAAAAAATGCATGTATTTATTATGAATATTAATTATGGGTATGTATAAATTCTAGATGTTTGTGCATTAAAAATATATTTGCGTACAATAAAGAATACGTAAAAAATCTTCCAATGCTTTCACATCGTTTAGCTTAAGTAATATGGAGGATAGAAAATACAATATGATGACTGTGAGTGAAGTGGTGCTTACAGGAGAACCAGCAAATCCAACAGAACCAATGGGACCTGGGTCACCTCTTGATCCCTGTTGTAGGAGATAAATTATTCTATAGAAGCACACTGATAATGTACACCAACTCCACATAATTTATGCATCTACATAAATTCTACAAATGAAATAGAATTTATGTTATGCAAATAACAGGTCTACTCACTGGCATTCCCCTGGATCCTGGGGGTCCATGTGGTCCTTTGGGTCCAGGTTCTCCCTGCAAATTCGTCACATTTTCATTGTCAATATTTTGAATAATGATAAACATTCATTTAACCTTGCTGCCCCTGTGAACCCAATAATCTGATGTCTGAAGGCCATGCAAGCTCGAGACTGCCCTCCTTGAGTTGGGTGGTGGAGAAGTGAACTATGTGGGACTGAGAGCAACATGGG
This sequence comes from Antennarius maculatus, assembly GCA_013358685.1. Lineage (NCBI taxonomy): Eukaryota > Metazoa > Chordata > Actinopteri > Lophiiformes > Antennariidae > Antennarius > Antennarius maculatus. The sequence goes on along the minus strand of CM023618.1, from coordinate 20,354,981 downwards.
AATTGGTTATCTGGTCACGATCTGGAATGATTGTGATGTCAGTCTTTAATGTGTGCTAGAGAGAAAACAAAGACTCTACCTTCTCACCGCTGGGTCCAGCAGGTCCTAGTGGGCCAACGGGACCTGGGGCTCCCTGTTCACAGAAAACAGATCACGTTGGGGACCTCAATCCATCAATCGTACGGGCAATAACAGCAGTCGTTTAAGCAGAATCATCTCTTTGAATTAGCTGTGAAAAGTCTTCAAGCCAAACTAACACAACATGGATGCTTCACTTACTCTTGCGCCGTCATTTCCAGGTGTCCCCTCTGATCCTTTCTCACCAACGGTGCCCTACATGGGACAGACCAAAGAAAAGAATGTAAGTCTCCTTCAAGTGTGTTTAGTAGCAGAAATCTGGACTCAAGTTGTTCTGAATTTAATTGTAAACTGAAAAGTACACCACTAATGATTAGATTTCAAATACTATTATCAGCATATTAAAGAAAACAATGATAAACTTACTCTGTCACCTTTAGGGCCAGGGGCGCCAGAGATGCCCCTCTCTCCTGGCATTCCCTGAAGACCTGGAGGCCCAGCATCACCAAGTGCACCAGGAGGACCGGGACTACCCTGCAGTGACAAACACATGTTGGGCAGACATGCTGGTTTTTTCAAGTTAAGTATTAAACACTTCTACCAATATATTCACTATCTCTCCTCTGGACATGTCCAAACCATCTCAGTCTGGCCTCTCTGACTTTATCTCCAAAACCTCTAACATGTGCTGTCCCTCTGGTGTACTCATTCCTGATCCTATCCTTCCTGGTCACTCCCAGAGAGAACCTCAGCATCTTCATCTCTGCTACCTCCAGCTCTGCCTCCTGTCTTTTCCTCAGTGACACTGTCTCAGATATTATCTTCTGTAATACATGCAGGTTATTTTGCTACAGATACCTTTGGCCCATCTGGTCCAGGTGCACCAGGAATTCCCTTAGGTCCCTGCAGGCCAGTGGTACCAAGCTCTCCTCGCTCACCAGGAATTCCACGCTCTCCCTATAGAAGGAGAAGCATCAGTATCATCATCTTCGCCATCCACGCAAATAACTTATCCTTGTGAAATTCACCTACCCTCGGCCCAATTTGTCCAACAGCACCAAGCTCTCCAGGAATACCCTGGAAAACAGCAGCAATGGTGTGACGTACAGGTCAAGACTGAAATTCTACTGATTTATGAAGAGAAAGCAAGAAAAGACAGGAAAGCGAATGAGCCATTGTTAGCTTTTCTCGACACTCACTAGGTCCCCAGGTTTTCCAGGTTCTCCAGGAGGACCTTGATTTCCAGGCAATCCCTAGGAAAACAAGAAGTCAAACATCATATTATGTCATCAGCACAATCACATCCAAAAATCATCCACCAATCTAACATATTATTAACGCACCTGGAATCCATTCACACCTGGAGGTCCTTGCTCTCCTCTGTCTCCTGCGACACCCTTTTAGAGCGAGCATAAAGTTAATTTGCTGTGGTATTAGAAAAACAAATGCGCCTCAAGGGAAACTGCACACTTACGGATGGACCAGGAGGGCCAGCAGGGCCAACTTCTCCATCTTTTCCAGGAGGACCCTGAGGAGGACATGACAACAAATTAACTGATTGCGTAGCTGCCAGAGATAAATGTCAAATAACAAAACAAGGGAATGAAATAATGGCACTCACTCTTTGACCTGCCACTCCTGGAGATCCTTGTTCACCTGTCTTTCCAGGGTCACCCTTTACATTGAAAGAATAAGGTTTTAATTAGAAGTAGAACACGAGATTGATGGTCTGACATTGGGCAAACTGAAATTACTAGCTTACATTGAATCCCTTGGGACCTGAAGCTCCCATTATGCCTGCTGGTCCTCTGTTTCCAATGGATCCTGCAGGACCTGGACGACCATCTTCACCAGGCGCACCCTGAATAAGAGAAACCATCATTTGTCTTAGGCTCTCCCAACATTAAAGCTAACTCTGATGTTTCAGTGTACTTGTGAATTGCAACCCACCAGTGGTCCTGGCTTGCCCTCTGCTCCCTGGACTCCAGGAGTACCCGTTAGTCCCTTAGATACAGAAATACAAAATATAAGTAATGGAAACGTGCTTCTGGACATAAACTTACCCTATGTTCCAAATCACAAACTAACCAACTGCCCATTAGTATAGACGCAGCGCATATTTTCTACTCAACATTGAGCTCTACTTGTCAATCATAATTAGCATAAATAGTACGTTAGTATGTGATTCAGTCATAGTAATGATGTTGTAGTTCAAATATGGAATGCAAAGCTCCTCAGTGTTACCCTTGCACCTGGTAGACCAGGCTCTCCTGTACGTCCAGGGTCTCCTGCTGAAGCTTTTGGCCCTGGTGGACCAGATATTCCACGATCTCCTTGGGCACCCTGTTGAAAATAAATTTTGAGTTTCTTAAGTCACTATAACACATAATAGCAGAATAAATTATTCATACAGTCTCTGAAGTATACAGTACCTTAGGTCCCGGCAGCCCATCAGCACCAGGGAATCCTCTGTTGCCAGGAGCTCCCTGACAAACACATGATGAATTTAAGTCTATCTTCTGTTTATTCTTAAATGATGGGTAACTACCAGTGGCAGACTCGGGTTGTTATACGGCGAGAAAAGAGGCATCGTCATTTTCCATTAGTATTACCAATACTTCACTCTAATTTACCAAAACTCATTCAGTCATTACAGCCACGATTTTTACTCAAAGTGATTAATGTCTCCTTTCACAGTCTAGCTCTGTGACTTACTCTCTCGCCGACTGGGCCCTGAGGGCCCACAGAGCCAGGGTCTCCACGTTGTCCTCGCTTTCCTTCTTCACCCTGAGGTCCAATCACTCCCTGGGAGCCTGGTGGACCCTGGAGAGTTGATACACAAGAAATAAAATGTATTGAAGCTCTGCCTACACCCTTAGACTTCTATTACATGACTAAAATGTCTAATGTGTCAGATATCTGGCCCAAAATAGAAAATCAAAATCTAGTCACGTAAGATGCTGTGAAAGCTTACAGGTTCTCCTTTGGGTCCAGCCTCTCCTTTAAATCCTGGAACACCAACATCTCCCTGTAACACAAACGTGTAAAAAAAGGTGAGTCTTCTGCATCAAACTGCATCAAACAATCCAAGAGTCTTAAAATTTTACCAGCTGTCCTTTGATACCAGGCTGACCAGTGCTTCCCTGAGGTCCTGGTGGGCCAGCTGGTCCAACATGGCCACTTTGACCTTGTGGACCAAGATTACCCTGAGAAGAGTAAGTTCTCCAGTGAACCTTGTGTAACTGTATCATTGAACGTAAATGAATCCATAAAGTGAGATGACTGTACATACCACTGGTCCTTTGCTACCCGTACCACCATCTGTACCTGTGGGTCCCTATAAAACACAACGTTTGTTCAATACCATTTGAGATGTTTTCCATCACAGTGGTTTTTTGTTATAATGACATGTATCGTATGATGTGTAGGTAAGATCAGTGATTTACCCTGAGACCGATTGGTCCAGCTCTGCCAATGTGACCAGTCTCTCCTCTCTGTCCCTGTGGGCCTTCTGGGCCTCGGACCCCTGTCGGACCCTGTTGTCCCTGTGAGAGAGGATCATGAAGTGTGGTTAAAATTGAGACACATGACACTGACTGGTGAAAATACACCATCTTTATGACAAGCAAAGATTGATGATAATAAAACATGCATTAAGTTCATTCAGAGCAGTAGCAGAATGAAGAGTGTTTTTCTGTCGCATGTTTTTCTGTACCTTCATTCCAGGTGTTCCTGGATATCCAGGTGGGCCACTGAGACCTAATGGACCCTGTTAAACCAAATTCATTCACAGTTCTTAGCAATAATATACAGAAACATGCAATTCAAGGCTTCTGCACTCCTTTTCTTTTCGTTTAGTGCTTGACAACACGAGACAGTCCATGGTGAGACTCAAGCTGATGCTGACTTACCATTGGACCAGGTTTTCCAGGGTTACCAGGTGAACCGCGCTTTCCCTGAAACACAACATGAAATCACTTTGGCGCGCAAATCACATTGAAATCACAAGACGGTATCAACAAGGTCGGATCAGGCTTGAAGACCACAAAGGATGAGAATAGATGTTTTTTCTTATTTTTAAATATGTAATTTTATATCATTCATAGTTATCATTACTGTTACGGTGATTAGTATTTATCAGCAATAGAGCAGGAAGTTTACACCAAGGACACAAATAAGGCAATGTCATCGGGGTAGCAGATGTCTCCAACAACTCGGTGATATTATCCTTACTGCTATTCCACTGGGTCCAGAGCGTCCCCTCTCCCCTGGCATCCCAGCAGGACCCTGTCAAACAAAGGCACGATGAATCACAGCTGTCCTCCTTTCAACACAGGTCTCAAGTAAGTTCAGAAGATTAATCATGGCCTCGCTCAACATATGAGCAGCAAATCAGAACAGTGTGTGTACTCCAGTCAGTTGTGTATGAACATACAGTAGATTGCATACAGTAAATCAATACATTACCATAGGTCCAGGTGCTCCCATTGGTCCTGAGGGACCTGTAGCACCCTACAAAAGATGTTTGAAGGTTTTTAGGTGTCATCTAACCAACAAGAATTTCAGCCAATCAACAACTGGATTGAAGTTGTTTTTTTTTTTTTTTTTAAATAAGCTTGTTTTATTTCTACCTTAGATCCAACAGCTCCAGTTTCACCTTTTTGTCCAATAGGTCCACCATGGCCCTGGTAACAAAAGCAGAGCAAATTCAACAAAGAAACTCATCAGTTTACTCAAAAGAGAAATGGAACAACTGACGAGAAGAAAATAAATAAAGTAAAGCCACAAATGTATAAGAACAGAGTACATGACAACTGATGGAATCCACGGCATGTCCATCCATAATGCTTCATAAAACGGACACTCACCCTGTGACCCTTCAGTCCGGGAGGTCCAGGCGTACCTGGGAAGCCTCTGGAACCCTGAAATAAAGTTAACCGTTAAAAGATGTACCAACACCTCGTGACAACACCTCATTCTGAATGAGACTGTGTGTGTAGAGAGGTCTGAAAACTTACCGTTGATCCGGGGAATCCAACTTCTCCATTACTTCCAGGTCTGCCCGACTCTCCCTGCGCGAGAAAATGACGCTTTACATCACATATTTGATCTCAGAAAGTTCAGCATTAAAAGTTGAATATACAGATTAATTATACACTAGGTGGCTACACAGAATTACAATAAGCTTATCAGAAGTGTGTATTTGGTGGTTCGATGTCCCTGTGCTGACTTACATCTTCACCTGATTTCCCTGCAGGGCCCTCAGGTCCCCTCTGTCCAGGTGGACCCTGAAGAAAAAAAATTACATCGTTTTTTTTTAATGCAGTGAAACAACACAGCAGAAATATAGCATAACACCTGTAATGAATGTCTATCCATGCAAAAAATGTACAGGTAAATGATGTTTTACCATGCTTCCTGGGTCACCGACATCTCCAGGAGGTCCTTGTGGTCCAGATTGCCCCTTCGAGGAGTGAGGGGGGGGGGGGACAAAACATTTTAGATTAACAGGGAGGAAAATGAATTTAAAATAATCTTGTTTCTCAGTGTTTGGTCCATCGCAGGGTGTTGAAGACGTACAGGTGAACCGCTAGGCCCAGGAGGTCCTCTTGCTCCTGACTCTCCCTGAAACAAACATGAAGTATAGAAGAATCAGTTTTATTGATCATGCTGTCTGTTTATGTAGCAACCAAACATCTTCTTACCCTTGAGCCGCTTAACATGGCTTGAGGTCCTGTTTTTCCATCAAACCCTGTAGCCATCTGAGCCCCCAGACCCTACATTAAAAAAAAAAAAAAAAAAATCACACCTATTGGTTCAGGTTGAATGATACGAAAAGCAAATATGGGTTTATTTTTGCTCATTTCTCCGAGTAAATAAACTGCAAAAACACATACTTGTGTTTCCTAACATTCATCATTGTAACAGAATGTTATCACGAGAGCTGATTCTGGCACATAATTTGTCTTTTTCTGTCTGATGTTTGCTCTTCCTGTGCATGTTAGCACATGAATGCACCCGCAAGTGTACTTCAGCATATTTGTACTCTATGCACGACTCACTCCAGGGTGTGACGGATGTCCTGGAGGTCCTGGTTCACCAGGCTGACCTGGCACACCAGGCTCTCCATCGTAACCTGCAGGACCTCGTAGACCCTAGAGTAAAAGGAGAAACAGAGAGAGAAATAGAGAGAGAGACTGATGTCTTTTCTGTCCTGTGGTTCCTGCTTTTCTCCATATATTTATATCATTAAGAACTGCTTTATGATTGTGATGTCACTTACAGGTCTTCCTTTGTTTCCACGAGGTCCTCTGTCTCCTGCAGAGCCAGGAGGTCCCTGTTGACATTTTTCAAAAAAGGCAATCATTAATAATCTAAGATTGTAATTCACATAAGAGTACGTGAAATGTAACAGTAAATTTCTGCATTGCTTTGTGCAGAAGTCATTTTGGGGTCAGCAGGTAAGCGTCCTCTTGTGCCATCTAGTGTTAGCTCAGGTAGCTCACCATGGGTCCAGGTCGGCCTCTGATGCCAGTCACCTGCAGGGGAATCATCAGACACATGATTATTACCTCCAGCGTTTACACTGCGGGGTTAAAGGGTTTATGTTCAGCAAATACTCACAAGTGGGACATCTCCGGGTTCTCCCTTCTGACCCTGAATGAAAGGACACACGACAAAGTCATGAAACTCGTGATGGTGACCATTTCAGTTGATGTAACATGTATGTGAAAGCATGACACAGCTGTGACCTACCTTAAAGATCCTTCCCCCACCTGTAAAATAAAAATAAAAAAGGTTATGAACATGCATACATACTTTTGAAATTCCAACAAACACCTCCAGTGAGTTTAAAAGTATATACCACAGTAGTTAAGGGAAAGAGCACAGTAGTAATGGTAAACCTAATCTATATAATACAGATATATAAGAAATTTTGATGTTTTCCTATTTTAGCTGCTTGAATCTTGCACTGTGTATGACTCCAGTAACATTTATTCTTGTGTCTTTTTAAGGAATAGTCATATTTATTGTCACAATAAATATATTATCTATAATTTGACCTCCTCCTCACCAAAGCTGCCCTGTCCTCCGTCGGTGGTGGCTGCGTCGCTCTGACATATTGGGCAGCACTCGCCATCGGGGATCACGACCTTCTCGCAGTGGGATAGCTCATCGCACTGGATCTCATCGCAGAGAACCTGACCGTTGTCACAAGCGCAGATCCGACACGGCTCTGGCTTCCAGACGTCCCTGTTAGTGTACACCTGGCCATCTGCCGTGCAGCTCGCATCATCTGAGGAACACAGGGAGAGGAAAGTGAGTTCATCGATACACCTGCTGTTTACTGGGAAGGCTGTCTGACCGCAGCAAGAACGTGAAGCTTTTTGTTGGTGTTCACTATCAGCAGACATTTAACAGTTTCACTGAGAAGAAATATGAGCACAAGAAAAGAGGGTAAACAGTTAACATTCATCCATACTCTATTTCCTCATCTTCCTGTTTAGGCTGGGAGGCTGATGCTTTTTCCAATTTGTAAGTATACAGAAAATAAAGTTTCACCTTTAACGTTTTTGGAAAACCCTCCTCAGAAAGAGAGAAATGTATTTACTCATCATCAGAGCACCTTGTGATGTATCTGAGACAACGCCACAATCTTCACAAATTGACAACGGCTCAAACCTCGAGGAAACAATGAGTCCATACAGATAAAAGCATGATAGAGCACAATGTAACACAATCTGTGCTTGACTGATGCTTTTTAATTAATATTAGAGTGCAAAATAATGCGAGGTTTTCCACAATATTCTGCACACATGGTCAATAAATTCTGGAAAATCACCAACTGTAATCCTAGAGGTCACCTGCTCCAGAGACAGAGTTTAAAAACACCAGTTGAAGTGCAGATAATAATAACTGTTTTTTTTTTTTTTATCCTGCAGAATACACAGCCTTGAAATAAGACATATTAGCAGCAGGTAAATGGAGGCTGCATGCCTGGCTCTGCCTTTATCATCATGGAATCTGAGGCCACCTGCAGACACAAGACCCCGATGCCTTCACCTGTTTTTTCTGCAAACAGCAGGTGGCAGCTGTGAGCCTCAGAATGCAGGTAAATCAGGTTGAACACAGATCAAGAACTGCTGGTGAAAGGAAATATAATATATTACTGTAAGTGTATATACAGTAGATTATAGATAGATAGATAGATAGATAGATAGATAGATAGATAGATAGATAGATAGATAGATAGATAGATAGATAGATAGATAGATAGATAGATAGATAGATAGATAGGTAAAAAAAAAAGTCTATCCTCATATTTAATTATTACAGAGATACACTATTTTCAGTTAGTAGGTTAAGTAGCTTTAAGTGACAACTGTTAATTGTGATAATAAATACAATACATTTTGCAAAATTACCATGAAGCAAAGTTAACTTTTGTAAGAATTTCGACCACGGTATCCCTTCTGGTAGTAGCAGAAATACAGTTTTCTATACTCAAGCACCCAAGATGTGTTTCAATAATTAGTTATAATTAAATCTAAAAACATCCTGTCCTCCTTTTATAAAAGGCCTATAAAACTGCTGATGAGATAAATGATGATGTTCTTGATATATTACATCTGAAGTCATGTTTACTGTCAATAAATAGAAATAGCACAACTCAACACTGTGGAATCAGGCACCTCATTATGCCCAATCTGAGTCATCGTCCTATGACAAGTTATGATTAACAGTCTAAACTATGGCGCAGCAGAAATAAACACATTGCAGTGTGAATCAAGCTATTATTTTAATGTGTTTTTCTGTGATTCTTATTCATATTTTAACTTGTCTTTCTTCTCTACCTATGAGAAATGACTAGATAAATAGTGAGTGCGTATGCAAAAATAAATGGTGATTTAAGGCACGATGTCATTGCTACTAATTCACCAGACCTAAAACTACATTGTGTCCTATATTCAATAGTCACAACTTCTCTACAGCCGCTGCAGCTAACGTTAGGGTATTTGTAGCCTTCACCTCCATCATTGATCAGGAGTTGAACTATCTTATATGTAAACTAAACTGAAGTAAACAGAGAGGCCTCATCATCATCATCATCATCATCATCATCATCATCATCATCATCATCATCATCATCATCATCATCATCATCATCATCATCATCCAGTATTCCAGTATATCCTGTAGTAGCAACAACATAACAGAGAAACAAACCGATGCTTCTTCTGCGTTGGATCAGATTATATTCTTGTATTCCTGCTCTGTACCGATACTAACCCTTTTTTTTTTTTGCATTTTATGTTTTTATTTTCTCCACATCTGAACCAATATGCAAGTAGGTATTTCATTCAGTCCAGTAATTCGGGTTGAGAATAGTGCAGAATCTGAGGTGCCATACTGATATTTGCTTTAAAAGTGAGCAGTACCCAGACCTGCCACCAAGCAGTCATGTTGGCTGGGGCACTGATTTGGGAACATGGAAACATAACCTCACAGGTACTCTCTGTCTCCTGAGCCTTCCTTGTGTTGTCATAATACCTCAGAACATTAAAGACACAGCATATTTAAGTAATGACATATCCAGACTATAACCCCAAAGTTCAAAACCAGCACTCTCCAGCAAGTAAGAACACATTTTTCCTAGTTGGCGGAGACACTTGGACTCACTTTTGCCATGATTTCTGGATATCCAGCTTAACTTCACAAGAGCAAGGCCGGCGGTTTCCTTGGAAAAGTTGTCTTTGTCATCGACTGGTTTTAGATTCTTGTTAGTACACGCTGTATTGACTGTAGTACTTGTAGTACACGTTTGTGACTTTTATCCATTTTCGCACTGCCCAAGGCATAAAAAACATCTCCCCAAGGAGGTCTGGCTCAGCCGTCGGTTGGCAAATGGCTGGAAAACCATTTTTCCTCTGGCTTTTGTGAGATTTCAACAGTGCGTGTCGGGAAAGTTTGAAATTCATTGGGAGAGATTTAGGGTTTGAAGCGCCATCTTACAAAAAAAATAAAATTAAAAAAAATACCGCAAGCATTAAAGGCAGGGGAGGAGAAGGAGAAGGAGGAGGGGGATGTTCACTTTTTCCCCTCCTCTCTGCTAATCCATTGCAGGCCCCACACTTTTCCACGGATGCCATAAGAAAGAGCAGTTTAATCATTGTGACAACGAGGAGAAGGTATGTTCCTGTCTCACTTGACCTGGGTTTTCCACTAGTCAGCTACGAGGGCAGACAGTTTCCTTTCCAGGTCTAAAACATGGATTCTGGAGCTTTCCAACATGACTCACGAGTCTGCTCTGCTACCTGTTGTGTCACCACACAGGTAACCAGGAAGCCAACATCACTTGTCACAAGTCACGGCACACCTCCCTGGGAAAACCCTGGGAAAGTCTGCTTACACCTGGTCTTAAAATGCGTGGTATATATGAGGAGACCAAAAAAAATGTGGGTTTTCCTTAGGAAATATGGAAACACTCGTGTCTTCAGGGGGAGTCAAGAGGTTAGAAAATGACCTTATGGAAACAATGAGTCACACAAAAATGGAATTCTCATTTCCTTTTGGGAAAAAAAAAAAAAAAAGAAAAGAAGGCCCCAAACTGAAGGCCCCGTTGTGGACCGATCTGTGGACAGATAAAAGTTGAAGACGTTTTTCTCTGTTTCCATTCGTGTTCTGAACAAGTCCTTTAAAAGCAGCGACAGCAACTTTGTTAATACCTTCAGGAATACGGCCTGATTCCTCGTCCAGATGCAGATGAGTTACAGCTGCTGAGGGACGGCTTAGCAGCAGCTGCACTGGAACCCTCTAAAACATAAATGTTCCTCTGCACAAGACCTTCAGCTCAATGAGACAAAGCCTTCACCTTATGAGCCTAAGGAGTTAAGGAGGTCAAAAACAAGTCAACGTTGTGCTTTGCCTAAAATTGAAGTCACCCTGAGCCTTTTTACTCTCTGAAGATTTTAACATGTCTTGTCTGCAGAAGATCCTGAAGCACAGAGGATTTGCTGTGTTGCTCTGACAAATTTTGAAATCTGAAATAACGCTTTAGTTTGAACACGCTCTCCAACTCGGCCTTTACAAACACGACTCGCTATCTCAAGGGAGGGGCAGGAAACTCCGGCCAGGAACGCAGAAACGAAAAGATTACATGTCTCTGCTTTTCCATCAAAAGCCCCCTTCTCCATTAGCTCTTCCTTTAAAGAGGCAACGTCTGAATGAGTTGCCCCCCCCCCACACACACACACACACACACACACACACACACACACACACATTTAGCGATGGGAGGATTGTAAGCATTGCTCAATTATCCTCACCACATCTTTTCTTCTTTATCTATTTGGCAGACTGACTTCCTGCCTTCTTTTTTTTGCGTTGGATTGAATTCATCTGTATCTTACATTCTTCACATTTTAAAGCAAAGCTCTACTTGTTGTTGGCATAAGAATTTACATTTCAAAACAATTCTTACATTTTTTTTACAGTAACAAAACATTTTTGGTGAACTAAAACAGCTTGGCTAGAGTGACAAGAAAATTATTATTATTTTTTTTAATTAAAAATATTCAGAGAAGTAATTCTACCTATGAAATAATTTTTCACTCAGTCAGCTGTGAGACGATAGATTCTTCTTGCGGCGCAACAAAACATCCTTCATTGTCATGAAACATTATGGGCTATTTAGACTGTATCTGTGTCTTCATGCCATATGAAAAATGAAGTTTCCAGCATTTCCAGCTAAACATGCTGCATGGCAGACAGCATGTTTAGTTTCAATTCGCCCTGATTTCTGAATCAAGAACAGTAAGAAGCTTTTGGAGGACGCAGAGTAGACACGCAAGTTCCGTTAGAGCGCCAACCTAAGTTTGATTAAAACATTAGATTCTCATTGTTTGACCTTTAGTTATGTTGGCAATGAATCATAAATTATAAAGCCATCATTCCCATTCACTCCCATTCATTCAGGACTCCTTCATGAGCACCCTCAGGGTGAACTGCAGCTGATCTCAGTTCAGTGGAATCAAATGGGGGGGGTACAGTGGGTAGCATTGTAGTCTAAACACAACATCTTTATATTTTAGGCGGTAAAAGAAAAGTTAAGTACAGTCCAGGAGTCTGGCCATGGACAGCCTATCAGGTGTGACCTTACTATGGAAAACATATGAGACAGGGCAGCAGGACACGATGATGTCACATTCCAATATCCATTTAATTTTGATTAAGAATACTCAATCTGGTGAGTCTGTGTAACAGTGGGAATGCAGCAAAGCAAAATGGATGAGGTCAAACATTCCAGGCCGCCAAAGCAGAGCGTTAACATACACAAAGGGTCGCTGAGCCCCAGTGTTTCACTTCAACGGAGCACACAGCCAGATGTAGAAGAATAAACTGTGGATTCTGGACGCCAACAAAACTCAAAGACACACTATGGTCTCGCTGTCACTGAAAAAGACAAAATAAAGATAAGAGTTTTTCTACTCAAAAACAACAACTGGAAAAGGAACGGAATTGTTAATTTTTTTTTGCAGTTTGTCGATAATCTGCATAAGAAAAACTTTTGAAAAAGGACTCCAAGGTGTGATTTTTTTCTTAACCTTATTTGCATATCTAGACAGTACATTTTGGACACAACAACAAAACAAAACCTGACAGTCCAGTTTTGTTTGTGCCAAATTTAGACAGCATTGTGATTTTATTCTGTAGTGTTAATTTTTAAAGTTTACACCACTGACCTTGGTGTGCAAACTACTGCGATTTAACCATTGCTTGTGCATGTGGATTATTCTGGAAATGTAAATGTAAATGTAGAATGTTTAAAAAAAGCAAATGTACATGTTTAAAAATCAAAATTCATCAGCAGGTGTGAATTCCTCCATGTCTTTTTCCATGAATTTTGGGTGGCAGATATGTGAACTGTCAAATTACATTTTATACGCAAAGCATTTGCTCCGATTTTGTCACTCTGATGGCTGAAACCTTTAAACAAAATATGTTTTTTGGGATTAACAAACAGTTAAAAAATGTGTTCTCTTCATTGTTATCCTCTGTCTGCAGCTCAGATCGGCACTAAACATACATCTGTCTTTCTTTGTGATCCAGGAACTGGCTGTCCCTTTCTGTCTTCTCTCTCTGCAGTTCACTTTGGATGTGTCTGTAGAGGAACATGTTGGCAGACGATGACATCGACACGCCACTCCAGACACGCCACGCCAGAGTGACCGTCATGCACATGAAGCGAGTTTATCGTCATACAGGCCCCGCACTTTTCCTTCCATTTGAAATCTTTCCAAAAACACAACCTATAAAAAACAAATGATAGAAAACACTTTTAACCATTGTCGTTTTTCATGTTAGGGAGGATTTCAACTTGTTTTATGTGGCGTCTTACATTAGCGCTGCGGAGCACAGCAGCAGAGACTTATTGCCTCTGAATTCTGCCTGACCCGAGAGCAGCAGCTGTTCAGGAATGCCGCATCCTCTCCTCAGAACCAAATGGCTGCCGGAGGCTCATTTTTTAAATCCTGTGTTTTCTCATATCCCCATCAATCTCTCCAATCTCCTCTTCTTTCTCCTCATCCCTATCAAAACAGGCCTGCCTCCTTTCGGACCTATCCTCCACACACCACTTTCCCCTTTTCTTCTCTTTCCCACAACTCTCTGTCTCCATTTTGTTTCTCTGAAAGCGAAATGATGAAACTTCTCCTCTGAATGTTAGCACGATGCCCCTCGGTGGGGGGTGGGGGTGGGGGGGGTTTGGAGAAACATTTACATATTTAACTGAACTGCATGCCGTGAGGTCACAAGCTTGACATTATTTATATTTACATTGGATTGTCCAGATTGTCGTTTCATGTCAAGAGAAATAAGTTCCAGTTCCCACACTGACAGCATTATGACGTTTACGACCAGAATAAGACCCTGGTAGAAGAATGTTCCTAAACTGGATTAAACTAGGAAAAAAAAAAAAATTACCTTCAGAACATGTCCCAGAAAAGCAGTTTCAAAGTGGTTTCAAAGAACAGTAATGTTCTTTTGTTCATTTATCCTTAATAAAAAATGTAATAATACGTCATTAAAGGATAAAATCAGTCGAATAAAGAAGAACAAAATTTAGAAGAAAGCAATTCTGCAAAAAAAAAAAAAAAAAATTATTTTCATCAGGAAACAGACTGTGAGGTTTGTTCCAGAGTCATGAAGTCCAAAGACAAAATACTGGCTCTCTGGTTTGAGCCTTAGGAATTACTAACAGACTTCTGCTGAGGACCTCAGGATCATTTCAGTCAGATCACAAACATGCTTTAAAAATAATGATATAAATCAGATGTTGTTACTCTAATTCCTAACATGATCATCACACAGTCCTTGGACATACCTGTATTTCCATACAGATGTTGATGTATCATCGAATCTATTTTTGTCTACCCTTAAGTAGCAAGGAATCAGAAATTAACATCAGGGGGGCAAAGTCAGAATGAACGGTGACGGGAACAGATGGTAAAATATGCATAACTCAGAATCTCCCAAAATTATTAAATTACAGACGCTCAAATCTTCAAAATAATTATGTAATATGCCAATAACTACTTGTATGTTCATCAGTTTTAAGTTATTCATCAGTTTTAAGTTTGGACAGAGGATAGGATTAGATGTCGCAGTGAAAACATTTCAGAACAAAAACATTCTTGTTGCAAAGAACATGATTGTATTTACAGAGATGATTTTGAACAAATGGGTTACAGGCCTGAAGCTCAAGCACAAAGCCAATGTCACGGAGAAGCGTTTTGGACGCAGCGAGCAAATCTGAAAGGGAAACAGCGTCTGAGCGGATGGTTTAGGCCAAAAATTTCCTCGTAACCTTCTTGAGATATGCTTGAATTGGAGTCAATCCAGAATCGTCTCTGCAATGGAAAGCATGATTTCATTCCAGGAGAACGACATCAGTTATTCCCCTGTTTTCAGCGAGTAAATCTGGATTATTTCTCTCATTATAACCATTGAAATAAACTTTAAAAGGGGGGTGAGCTTAAGTAAAAACATACAGCCTCTTTTAAGATGCCTCACTAGTTCCTCTGGCCAGTGGTTGATTCTGGTTGGATATCTGACGCTACACACACACACACACACACACACACACACACACACACACATACACACGTGTGCAGTGACATCAGTCATTGGAAACTTCATTCCCCTGGGGGGCACAAAATATCTATCACTTTCTCTTTATTGCTAAATGGAGGCCCTTGAAGGTTACCACAGCTATGCTTTCCTGGTAAATGTCAGAGATGGACACAGAGGGAGGTGAGGAGGTCAGAAGGTCAACGTTAAATAGTGTTCTATCTCAGTGAGGCCTGGTAACGCAGCAGCTCCCTTTTGCATCTGAAGCATGAGGATCTGTCGTTTAGTCTGTCCTGAGGCGACTTCAGTCGTGACGTTAAGCTCTAAAACCCAACAGAAACTCTCTCCCATAAACGTCCTGCCATACAGTAAAAATAGCAGAAGAACAACGCGATAACCTCCCTGAGGATTCCCTGAATGCTTAAATCCTCATTAAAACTTGTATTTGTCGGTGCTCTTTTATGAAGTTTGGAGTTTTAATTTTGAATTTGTCTTCCAGAATTTGTTTTTTCTAACTGATGTCCCCACAGAGGACTACAATTTTATCTGTATTTGTTTGTTTGTCAGTTTCTCAAAAACTTCAAAAACTTGAAAATGTATTTTGATTAATTGTAATATGTGAAGCATGGCCCCAAGGGCCAATCTTCTTGGCAAGTATTCCAGAATATCAACAAGATCCATCATTGTTTTTTACTTCACATCTTCAATAATTGGACCAAAACAATAAGATGACATC
Organism: Antennarius maculatus; assembly: GCA_013358685.1. Classification (NCBI taxonomy): domain Eukaryota; kingdom Metazoa; phylum Chordata; class Actinopteri; order Lophiiformes; family Antennariidae; genus Antennarius; species Antennarius maculatus. The sequence continues at coordinate 20,339,038 of CM023618.1, read as the reverse complement.
ACTGTGGGATTTAGGACACTAGAGTCTGATCTGGATCCAATTGTATTCTGACCCTGGTGACTTCAAGGAAAATTCACTACTGTGACATAATCAATAATGCTGATACAGACTGAACTGAGATCAGATTAAATCTGATGATTCAGGTCAAGTTTCTTGAACAGCTACTAAACTAATACCGATAACAATGCGATTCCAAATTACAGGGAAGGTTTTCACGGTTAAGTAACCAAACTATTACAGGAATGCATTTTGCTGGAAATTCTCAACGTATCACTTAAATTGTGAGCATTTACTTAGTTTGAACATGTTTTTCATCAGACATGCTGTGTGCAAAGTTAGTGGACACGTATGCACTTGTGCCTGCATGTGTTCCAAATGAAATATGTTCAAATAATACAGTCTCACTTTTCAGTATTGTGTGGTGTTGCTCTGCTGTGCCGGGGTGTGGCAGGAGGCGGGGGCAAAATTTGGGGCAGAGCCTCGTCTCCATACCTGTTACTCATCTCCACACCTGAACCTGATCAGTCTGACTAGCCTGAGGCTTTTTAAGCCGGCTCTCCTTTGGTTCGGTGCCAGATTGTTTTCTATCCCCCCCCCCCCCCCCCCCGTCTCTAGTTTACTGGACTTTGTGAGTGTTCTTGTTTTCCCTGGATTTTTGTTGATTTTTAATTAAAACATTACAGAAAGATTCTCCTGCATATCGGTCCTCGCCCTACACCTCATGACACAGTGTATAAGAACTATTACAGATACATATTTGTGATAAATGTTGTTGATAAATGAAGTTATCAAATTCCATATTACAATGTATTATTTTAAGTTTTGCAGTGATGCAGGAATACATTTTTGATAAATGTACTTTTAAATAATTGCACCGTCTCTCTCTCTGACACACACACACACACACACACACACACACACACACACACACACACACACACACACACAGTCCCTGCACTAAACAATGAAGCCTCTCCAAGCTACCACCCTAAACATGCACTCATGCTGCCATCAGTGCCAAGCAGAGGATTACTTCTTGGATTACTTCTTGGATTACTTCTTGGCTAATCTGCAGCAGTTTGTTCAGGGAAACTCCCCTCCATCAGTAACAGTTACATTCTTTGTCCAGCATGTCATCACCAGCTGTGTGAGCCCAAGAAACTTAAACACCATCTTCCCACAGAAAAAAAAAAAAAAAGAGAGGAAAAAAAGTGTTCAGAATGTAATAAAACAGCGGTCGCAGGTTCACCTCACAAAATAACTTTTTAAAAAAAATTTTTTGGCAAAAGTAAACATGTCTTTCATTTCTTAACTGTTGTTTTCCTCCATGACCGTGAACCACACCAGTCGTTAATGACAACTGGAACTGAGCTCCTCCACAGGAAATTCCAGTTTGATATGACTTCCGCGTTGGAGTGGGACCAGTGCATTGTGGATGATCCAACCCTCCCCCGGGGTTGCCTCGTTGCTCCAGCACCCTCACCATGCTCTCTCGCTCCGGCTGTCATTACCGATTCCAACTCTTCATCTGGCCCCCCCTCACCCACCCCCCCCCCCCTTGCTGATAGATACAGTATGGCACTACTTTGGTCTCATGCTGTGTTTACAGCTTAACCTCTCATTGCCAAGTTTCATCAGTGAAAGGCTTAGAAACAAGATTAGATAGAAATGACCCACAGCCTGAACTTGGAGTTGTAATTTAACTCAGGTAAATACAGTTTGTAGACACATACTGCTGCTGTTGTGTAAACCTGCGGTATTTTTTGGCTGATGACTGAAGCCAAACTGTCTATATACCCTGGTAATTATAGGATACTGTTTCTGTAAGAATCATCGAAAGGCTTGACTTTAATTCTAAAGTATATTTACAGAAACACAAAGTACAACTATGTGAAGTCCTTCATGTGGAGATGATTTTAAAGCTCGAGGACCATCAATTTTAAAATTGGATTTGTTCTTTGTAACTTTCCTGGAACGTTCTGTAAGAAGTGAGGGTGTTTGTTGTGTAAAGGTTGCAGAATGACAATTTTAATACAAAATAAATGACAAGATAGTGTTTTAAAGGAGCAGTTCACCCAAAAATGATAACGCAACCCTCCCACGTTACAATATATAGACATTTCTAACAATCTCAGTCCAGAAAACATTTCTAAGTTTTCTCAATAAACCAGAGTTTGTAGAATTTTCTCAAACAACTGAGGACACCAGTTTTAAAACATGAAACACAGTAAAAAGCAAACAAAATGACTCCATGCGGCGTTTATGGTGTAATACGAGTCTTTTAATAGTCTCCTCTTCTTCAACTGTTCATCTGTGAGACTCCAGGAGAAACTTCACCCGACTTTCTGTCAGCATGGGAATGAGTATCATTTTTGGGTGAAGTCGTCTTTAACTCATTCAGCCACTTCTCCGCAGTAGCGTCTTCGGCCCATGTGGTGAAGTCATCTGAGTTAGCCATGAGTCATTCACGACACGCAGACTTTTCCACATTTCATCGGTCTGGCTCTGTGTGAGAACTGTTTGTTCGGGAACACTGACTAGAGATTGCAGCAAGCGGGCAAAAGACAGCACAGACTTGCATTGTGCTCCAAGAATGCCCCCTTCGCCGGACTGGACAACTTCTTTTCTTGAAATGTTTATGAGGCAACGCCAGTTTGGATTCAAAAGGCTACAAACCAATGAGAAAATCTTCTTGGCCTACATGTGCATGTGCTCTACTTGCAATGATGAGTTTAATAGCAGACGACATTTCAAGGAACATGGTGGCTTCTGCTGGCCATGTTGCACAAAGATTCCAGGGCTATGTGTGTCGGAAATATGCTAAACCTAATAATTTCCCTGCTGAACAGAGATTATGTGTGCGACTGACAATATTGATTCTATTAGTCAGATATTCTCTCTGTTCAGAGAAACATCAGTACTACCAGTTAAATTTGATTTTTGAAAAATCTTTGTTGATCGATTGGATCACAACTGCCAGAAGCTCCATAATGTACACTTATGTGAGCTTTTTACAATGAATGATATATTGTAGGATTGCAAGATACAGAAGCTACATCATGTCTGTCATGCTAGTTGTAGGCTAAGATTAGAAAAAAAAAAGTTGATGTGTTTTCAAATATTCTCATTGTCTTGTGTAGAAGACAATGAGCCTTCCAGTTGTGTCCCTGACATGAACCATCATCAGAAGTAAATAATAAACCAGGTATCAAAGCCAAGACACGTAAAAAACTTGTTCAATGCCCCGACACTGGTCTCATGAGACTTGTCACATGTCTAACAAGTCTTTACAGTGGACAAGAACCTAAATAACTCGACTTTTAACTTGAATCACACGCAAGACACTGAAATATCATCAAGAAAAAAATAACGTTTGCACCATCTGACAGGCTCTCGTGGTGTCACTCAAACTGCTTTAGGAAGACCGTCTGGATGTCAAACGGACCTCAAGGCCTTCACCGCATTTATATGAGGCGTTTTGCCATAAGGCCAATCAGCTGTCCAACATGTTCTTAACAGCCTAAACATGATTTAGGCCACATTGTTAACCCGTGTCACCCACCAACACCAATGTAGCTCTGCTTGTTTACACTCTACACTTGTAATATACACAGCCCTGCTACAACGTAGAATTTAGGTTGAGCCACAACCTTCAATTATGGCCAACATTCGCCATTCTGTGGCATTTAAGCAAGTGCATGGGAAAAAAGAAACGCTACATCACAAAAGACATAGGTGATTCTTAGGACGCCGGCATTATGTCATTTATATTAAGACAGTAGTGTTTGTGTTACTTTTTGCCAAATAGATCTGGTTAAGGTGAAAATTCACTTAACAACAACTTCAATTTTGCTGGATTACCACTGGACCCAATGGACTCCATTTATAAGAAAAATATTTCCGAGCTGGCAGAGAAAATGTCACAGAATTGGAAGATTAGACAATTACAACCATCTTTGTAACAGCCACCAGGGGAGAGACTGAGAGCATGTTCAGAGAAAGTATTACATTACACCAAGACCTGCCAACCTACTGAGGATACGCTCCAAAGGGCAAACGTCCCCCAGATCTCCTGGAAAAAAGAAACTGGAAACAGCTGGACTAACAGTCAGACAGACAGTCTGAGCTGAGCCGCTGCGACTGCCAAACGCAAAGGTGTTAACATTAAAAAGGTGTTTTTGTTAGGTATATAAATATGTGTTTTATTTCATGACGGCTAACAAGTATTCTGAATAATTAAGGAGGTACTCCTTAAGCAACTCTTTGTTGTCCCCAAGAGTCAGTTTAAGAAGAAACAATGGGTTAAAAATAATTATTTATAGGTGGATCCACAAAAGTCTAGCATTTCCCACAATGCAAAGGTAACATCATTCTCCTTTTTCCCAATGGGCAAAGGCTTTTGTTGAAAAAGGGGCTACTTTGCTCAAACTCTCTGGAGACCCATTCCTACTGCCTTTTTTTATGAGGGTTCTTAAGATGAAATAAACGCCCACTCAGGCAAATGTGTAGTTTGTGAAATCTGGCTGAAAGCATTTACTTGACCTGAGTGCTGACGAACAAAGAAAGGCTTTAACACAACCTTTTGATTTTGAATTGGTCTTCACTGATCTTCACAAATGACATGAATGCAAATCAATAACGGCGTATTGCGTGGATTGACTGAGCTCCTGATGAATGAGTCACATGGGCAGCAGCCCCCGCCCACTCAGTGTTTACATTTTGCCCCTGTCATTCTCCATGTGGACCTGCTGAGAGGATCACAGGGCAGATTGGTGGGTAAGTGCCAATCAAGGACGGGGGGCTAATCGCATGGTTCAGAGGAAATAGCCAGTTTAACTTGAACCTGCAGAGACGGTAAAGGTGCAGCGGAGCTGAGGCAGGACGTCCAGCCATCAAGTCCGCTAAAACAGGTTTTCATACATTATGTTCTACAATAGCTGTTTAAGGTCCTCCCATTTCTGCTATCTCTAACTTCTCTAAATACTGCCAGAGCAACTCCTAACATCTGGAAGTCATCCCCCCCCCCACCCCAAGCCTCCATTTGCTGACTGCAATCAGTCAGTTTATTACTAGTTCCCATGGAGAAGTCCTTACAGGCATGAGCTGAATTAAAAATCTCTCAGCTACATCATCTGTGCCACCGAGACTTCAAGATACCCAGGTTCGCCGACAGACGCTTCATATCAGACCACTGATAAAGTGCCCGCGACAAAGACAATGTGTAATATAAAGGTTCCGACCCCCCTTAAACTTTGGAAGAAAAGAGGCGTGTAATCAAGTCATAGCTCAAAAATGTAGCATGTGTTTCTAATCAGAGCCGTCTGTGGACCTGGTTGGATTCACATGTTTGGACGTTCCAGCTCTGGAGGAAAACAGCCCATTTGTTGAGATGTGAGTGATGTGGCAACAACAACTGGAAGCAATTTAGAAGTCAGAGTGACCTCATGTAGGTCTCTTCATTTAAAATAGTGAATTTTTTTTTTTCTCTCTCTCTCTCAGAGAGACAGGAAAAAAGTAGTTTTTGGACTGTGATGACAAAGAAAAACCTGAGAGAGATGGAGCTCAGCTAAATAACCAAATCCACTGGCTTCACAAAGCCGGAGTTTTCAGGCTCTTTGATGTGAGGAGATAAGTGGCAGGTTTGAAGATGTTTTAAAGCTCAGCCAGTGTCTGGGAGGAGTCCTGTTCAAACTCTGCTCACATGCTGAGGCAGGGCTCTATCTCAGGCTAATGCTGTTGGCACATGCGACATATTATATGAACACCTTTGCTCCTTCCAGTGCAGGTTTTGCATGAGTCACAGGCAATATTTTCATCCCAGTAATCTGTCTTGGCGTCACTTTATTCACCTCGAGCTTAAATTCTGCTCCTTCGTCTAAGGTGCCAACTCATGTTCTTTTGCAAGCTAACTTTCGCCACATGTGCAGACATATGACTTCCATCTCGAGCTCGCAAAACTGCACTGGCTAAAACGTTTGACATTTGTTTTAAATATGTTTTCAGTCTTCAAAGCGGCAGACTTGGTTTTTGCAAAGTTCACCAATCCAACCTCGACAACCTCGTTGTGGACCTCTGCTGTCTTGATTTTTTTTTTTTTTCAGTCACGTGATTTAACTGTTTTCAGAGAGATCGAGTCTGCATGCAATTACCCAGTTTGATCAACATCAAGCCGCACTCGATTTGAAGTTGCAATTTTCCACATAAAACCCTCATTTAAATAGAGAAACACTTGTAACCATGCAACAACCACTGCTACTAACTGTTCAGAGCACTGGCAGCAGTTGGTTACCATCCTATTTACTAGGTTAACAAATAGTTCTGAAGGTGGAAAACTACCTTCCACATAATACTAAATGGTTATCCTGTGAGACAAATCCACAGCCCCCCTCTCTCATGCATAGTGGTGGTGAACCACATTTTCCCTGAGTCCACAAAAAAAATCATGAACTTTCCACTGTTTTCATTTGGTAGAATTGCAATCACTTCGCCCGCAGCTATTCCATGGAAAGCAGTGTTCTTGTGAACACATAAAAAGATTCTTCATTAGCCACAGATGAAGCTTTTCAACGTGTAAAAAAAACACTTTTAAATGCGAAGCTCTTTTGTCTCGCTGTGTCAAAAACAGCAGAAAGATATCGAGATTGACAAACTTACAATACATGGAAAAATATCCTTAAGCTTTTTCGTATTATTTCACTTACAATAAATGTAGCTTCACTGGTGCCACTTTTATTAGTGTTACCTTATTTCCTTGCAACTTGACACATTTCTTTGCCTCATACTGCATTTGGCCACCAGAGGGCGCTCTATCTGGTGACAAGTACACAGTGGCCTGTGTTCAGTCCTCTTTTGCAGTAAATTCAACACATTTTTTTGATGACATAGTTAAAGATGCATAATTATTCGGAAGGGATGACAGCTATAAGAATTAATTGCTAAACCAGACATTCAGTCAGGCTCCAATCAAATTAACTTTCCAGCACTCAGTGTGACATCATTTGTGGACACGCATCCCAGTCCCCGTGACAACACGAGAGATCAAACACTCCAGCTGAGAAAAAAAAAAAAAAAGGTGGTGTTGGGGGCACTGTAAGTAAAACAAGAAATGCTCAGGTGTTCCAGCTCTTGCTGTTTCCAGCTGAAGACATCATCGAGTGACTCAAATAATCCAACAGCATCTTCTCATGTCTCCTCACATCTGCTCTGAATTAACACACAACCAAGAGTTCCAGCAGAGGCTCATGAGTGCTGCTGCTCAAAGTCATTTTGCAGATGTACAATGTAGTCTGCTGGAGGAAAAAAAAAAATAGTGCTTGTGGTAACACTTAATGAATGTTCCAATATGGCAGAGCAGACCAGCATTAACGCAAAACCCGCCAAGGTGGTTTACCTTCCTCTGCACATTCCCAGTGCCTGAGGGTGACATCACTTACAATCACTGACAGATGTCCAGAGGACCGTTTCCTGACTTACAGGGTTCGGCTGTCAAGTACATAAAATCCAAACTGTCTATTCTAAATGTTCTTAAAGCTACACAAAGTACTTTGCTTGTCTTAGTTATCCCCTCTAGATTTCTAAGTTACATTTTCTTACTTGCAGCTATTGTATAGCAAAGGCTACAGAACAATGAAGTCATCATGTCCAATCAGGAGCCACACTTCTGAATCCACATGCAAGTGAGAACATAGACAACTGAACCCAAATGTTTGCACAAGAACACATAACACAAAAAAAGAGTCCACTCAGAGGGGCAACCATCAGCCACCTTCACACGTTACATCGGCCAGCAATTAGGTGTTAAAATAAACAGGAGTTGGCTTCACTTACTGCTGGGTGCGTCTTGACATGTCACAATCAAAATCTGAAACACGGAGACGACCAGACAAAGGAAAATCCTTGAATGCACGAAGATCATCATGTCTAGAAGAAAGACATGAGCCTTTCTTGTGCAAAAAGCAAAAAGGAAAAAAGGATGAAAAGGAAAGAAAAAAAAAATGCTCAGGTTATCACTGCACCACCATGAATTCAAGAGTACCCCTCCTTGTAAGCAGCAAGAAGACCCAGCCCAGACTGCCGGAGTGCTTTTTTTTTGTGTAGTTACAGCTTTAAATGAGAAGAATGCTGGCCAGCCTAATTTTCCTCCCCCTTTTGTCAGCCCTCTCTCCCATAACCATCCTCTCGCAGGCTTGGAGAACTACACCCATGTTCACAAGTTCTCATTCTTTCCAGCGATTTGTTTGTGGTCTATCTGTACATTAGATTGCAATGACCTCTACTCCGACTCACTGTAGGAGACACCTGGGAACAGATCAGAAAAGACTAGACTTGTCTGAGGGTGTTTCTTGATTTTCTTCATCAGTGGTTGCTAAGCAAGATCATAAAACTGCTGTTTTATTGCTGTCTCTGGGGCAGCAAACAGGACACACAGTAAGCTGGGAATCCCTTTTTTTACTGGCCAGTTAAAAGTAAGAATAGCATTTATAACGCTATTGTTTGGAGAAATCGGAGCACAAATACATTTGTTTAAGTTTGTTGACTTACAAAATGAGTGCCAATTTGAAAATGTAGAAAGAGAGATAAAGAGCTATCTGAGATGATGTGCTGTATGTCAGTCACTGTGGGTGGGATTGGCTGTAGGTGGCCGTGATAGGGGATCCAGGGTGTAAAAATAAAAAAAGAGATAAATCTGAGGTCAACACCTCTTGACTTCCACGAGAAGAACATGAGATCCTCCCACAGCTGTAACACCAGATTAGAAAGCAGTTTATTTTTTTACATAGCTGAGAGCAATATTAGCTTAAACAATGTTTTATTTGAACGCCTGTGCTTGCACAATAGCAGGTAGTATTACAACGTGAGAGACAGCTGAGTATATGATACAGACACCCGTCAATAACAGTGAGATTATAATTAACTGTAACATGCAGTCTAGCAAGCTGTCCAGAAACATCATTAAATATGTATAAGGTTAAAAAAAGCTTTAAAATATATTAAAAGATAATTCCAATGTGTTTCAGCCAAGCTTTGCACACACAGCTCACTCTGGACTGCATGACAGGAAACAGCTGTGTGCCCCGTTCACAAAGTGCTAAAAGCATCAGGTGATTGGCTTCCATCAGACACCGTGTGTGTGTGTGTGTGTGTGTGTGTGTGTGTGTGTGTGTGTGTGTGTGTGTGTGTGTGTGAGAGAGAGAGAGAGAGAGAGAGAGAGAGAGGGAGCTAATGAGAAAGACAGCTGTTTTGTTTGTGGACCTGACCACAGACCAGATCGGCCAATTCACAGTCAACAAAACTCACGGGAAGCAGAATTCACATCTGAAGGTTTCATCACTAACAGAACTTTGCCAAAGGCAGCTAAGGATGTTCTGTGAAGTATTATCGTTTTCTATCCCATGCCAGTCTGTTTACAAGTGTTTATAACTGACAGCACTGCTCCAGGAGCTCACCTTGTCTTCAGACTGCTGTACTTGTTTCAGCTGCAAGCTAATTAACAAGTTAAAGATGTCAATCACAACACCATCTGATTGGAGTGGTAAATATGAGGTTAGAATTCAAAGTATTGTAAAAAATGTTTTGAGACTGAAACTGATCACATGTTTAATCCACCTATAAATTAACTTTCTGACTATTTAATTTTAAGAGGTCTATTTTTGATAATTGGATTTAGAACCAGCTAACTCCAACTTTTTAGAAAGATGGTTTGGAATATCAAATTTCAACCAATGACATTCTAATCACATTCTTCATTGTGATCAATACAGAACAATAGAATGTTAAAAAGTAAAATCAACCTGCTCTACAGTAGTGTGACTTTAGAACCAATCAAATATTGTTCTTAACACAAAGCTTTGCACGTGTACATTTACCTGTGAACGATCCTCATCTAACAGGCAGCAGATCAGTCTGCAGCTTCTGGTTTCCTTTTACCTAAAGGTACAGTTATAATTATTATGCTGTCATCAAGAGCAATTTTAAAAATCAGATTTAGAATCAGATTTCATGGGGTTTGGCTAGGATGGGTAATAATTTTATCCGGTTCTGCTTCCTGCCTTCGTGCTTCACAAAAAGATTTTTACCATCTGGGTCTGTAAAATGAAACTCTACTGTGTGGCAGGAGTGAAATGGCATGGGTCACATATGGGACAGGGTATCAGGTATGAATTCTAAACATCACTGTAGCCTCAAGGAAACCAGGGCTTAGGATCCGTGTGTTGAACGTTACATAATGACTTGCCACTAGGCCTACAGCCTCACTCATCTGACGATTATGCAAGTAATTTTATACTTAAATGCACTATTAAAAATATAAAGTAAAAAAAAAAATCAGGAGTTAACAGACTTAACATAGTTCTCACAGACGTTTGCTGTGAGAAAAACCATTGACCCGTGCATGAAATGGAATTCCTTACTCTTTCTATCAATCTTGTTGACTTCCACAGACCGTCTGACAGTTTTGACCGTTATACCCAATGACATGTCTTGTAATCATATGGTGTTGCATTTGGCAATGTTCTTATGACTTACAGAAATCTGTCAGAAGCGTCACAAGTAGAGTCAGGTGTACAACAGGGACACATCATTTTCCCATCCTCTTTCTTCAAGTCATGGACCAGATATTTCAGAGCTGACAAACCTAAAGGCATCTGGTAGACTATCATTTCCAAATCTGAAGCGCTGAATTTTTGAATCACATTGATAATGCTGATTTTTTTCTTCAGCCCATCTGGAAGTCAGAGCAGTGAGCCTGAGAGCAAAGTTCAGAATCAACTTCAGCATTGTCAGTCTTGGTTCTCTTATTTGTTTTTTGTTAGAAAGCTTCATCTCCTCAGAAGGAACCAGAACAGTATGTCTAAAACAGCTCTAAAATGGATTATATCTGGAAAACACCAGCAAAACTGTTTGAGAACAATAATAATAAAGGAGGTAAATCTGACGAGGTGGAACAAACAACACATAGTCAGATACCGGCCCCGATGGAGACAGAACATTGGTGTCTTAAAGGACGATGCTAAGCTACAGCGGTACAGAATATGTCTGCAACGTTTTAGAGATTTAATTTGAGGATGTGTAAAGTTTCAAAACTGCAGTTTAATATATATTTTCATTTCATACCAGACGTCAGATGAAAGTTGTATTAGAAATTGTTTCTTAATTCATTCTTGGTCTGCTGTGGTCAACTCTGAATATATTTGTTCTTCCTCAGCCACCGTAGTGTTGAACACATATGACTGTTCAATGATATCAAATTATAATCAGGGGTGGGGTTTTCAGAGTCTGCAGCAGGACCCTCCTCCCTTCTAGCCTTGATGTTAGAAACACTTCACCATTCTGATTACTTTAAAAATGAAAACCTAGCTCTGAAAACATCAGGTTTAGCACTAAAACGTTTCAGAGTGTTCTTTTATTGGCTTTTGGACCGAGGTACGTTTTGTTTAGCAACCACTGATTCTTGGCTCACACGGGTCTGACAGTATTGACAGAGATCTTTCCTTTTAATGCAGTCCTTAATGACCTAAACAGAGAATGGAAATAATTAGCTATATGACCAAGTTGCCAGGGATATGCCTGCCAAAATATGACAATAAACAGACCCTTCATCCCTTCACCATTCCTGTCTAACATCCATCTATTACTAAAAGGTTTTTAAAAGCTGGACTTACATTTTAGATTAGGAATCCCTTATTCTTCATCAGTTTCTTGCAAACTAATCTATTGTGTCAAACAGGAAGAGTGTTGGAGCAGATGGAATGCACATGGCGCCTATAAATCAATTCCTCTGTGTTCTATATCCATGGTATATAGAGTATATGATGATGTGTAACAGTCACACAGGGATCAAATAAATCTCAACATAAGTTACATTTTTTTTATGAGTGCATAACACAACTGCACTGTGATAATCATAGAAATGTAACCCTTATTTATGCAGCACATTTCAAGAGCGTTTGAAGGAATGAAGCTTCAGAGAACTTTTAACAGACACAAACACTTCCTTCAACGGACGGATGATAATATTGCGATTGCCTGATTTCTTCCAATGCCGATGTTTTTATCCCTTCAGTGCCGCTGCACGTTACACACGCATTCCGAGGGATTCCCAAGTGTGATGATAAACCACAATATCCTTTAGTTGCATGTCATTCCCTATCCTCTCATTTCCTGCCATCTCTCTACTGTAGGATGTCTGATAAGGGCATGAAAAACACAAATGACGGTTACATAAGACAATAAAAACCTTTATTCTTAAAGATTCAGATGTTCTGCTCCAACTACTGGTTCCAGATTTACGGTTACCCCATGGAAAGTACAAGAAGAAACTTATTGGCAGACATAAGGGTACATTCCAGAGTATAAGCCGTCTGTTCTACAGTTTGCAGCCAAATCATTAACTACTACATATATAACACATCTCATGATTTGATTTCTAGCTGAACATCTGTTTCCTTGACCCCTAGTGAAAACCTCTGCTGCTTGTGACCAGTTGCAACCAGGATTCTCCAACTAAAGCTTCTCTTTTTCAGCCAAAGTAAACGGAAGTAGTTCTAGGAATCTAGGTAAGTAAATCTGAATGATCTTGATAAGATTTAAATGTGAGTATTGTGTGACTGTTTGTGTCGTACACTCATGCAAATTACCCGGGCCTATAACCTTGAACAGAAAAAAAAAAAAAAATGTTTGACAGAATCCTCCCAAGGGATGTAAGCCATATTGGGAGTTCCTCCAGAAGAAGTCTCCCCTGTGCCATCTCTAACTTGAACTTCAGCGATCCTCCTTCCACTCAGAGCTAAGCTTCAGTCTGATTGCCAAAGCTGTGACGACTTTCCCTCCTTCCTAACATGCAGTTTCGCAGTGCTGGCTCATCTGTTAAAGTCATCTCTCCCCATCCCCCCTTTCCAAAAACCCAGAAGGAGTTTGAGACCAATGAAATGTAGACAATAGCAGAAAGGCGACTTGAAATCTGCACAGTGTAAAAGAACTCCGCTTTGTTTTTGTGTCAAATCTTCTCGTAATAGTTGATTATGACGTCTTGTTCTCGCCCACTTATCCTCTTCAATCACTCAAAACTCATTCGGACTGCAGGGCCGTGTTGCTTTTAGCATTACGTACATTTCCTGTTAGCGTGAGCGAGGGGAGCTTTGTAACCTAATCCGTGGCGACTCTTCATTGGCCACATGTGAACAAGGCTCTCCAAGGAGAAATGAATTGTTTCCTCAGTCTTCACAGCGAGTTCATAGCTGTGTGGGGCAGGGGGTCCCGAGCATGGGTGAATCTTCACAGTTACTGTGTCTGAAACTAATACTGTACATAATAATGATTTTTTTTTTTAATCTGTGAAAGTCTCCATTTTCTCACTCAGTTGATGATTTTAAGGTATGAGCATTGATTGAATTTAAAGCTACATCAATATTTTTGGTATTCTTGAAGTAAATTAATCATATTATAAAGAATATACAACTACTGATTCAACAAAAGCTTTGTACTTTTTACACTGAAAAAGCAATGGTTGAGGCCTCAACACGCGCTTGGAAAACGTTCATTTTCGCTGCCTCTGTCCCATATTTCTTTGCTGTTTAACGATGATGGGTGACTTCAATTAATTAGATGGCTGAATATCTGTCAGTACAAGTCTTAACACGCTTTTTAATTAGAGAAAACAATCAGAATGTGGAAAATGAGTAAAAGATGCCGTGACAGAACAGTCATCAGTTACAGTCCCTGACAAGCTCCTTCAGGGGAATAGCGAACAAACTGGGGAAGGGGTTCCTCAGTTGTGTGGAAGGACTCGCATGTCAGAGGATGATATCTTTAAAGCCCAAAATAATTCACCGATGCAACATTTAGAAAATGTTGTCCATAAACAGGTAAATGTCTGGATGTTTATAATTTCACGCATTCCATGTATATTCAATTGAATGAGACAAGTTATAACAGATAAATATATTAACGTCCAATGTTTATTTTCAAAGATAGCAATAATATGATCCCACAAAGATCTTTTATATCTGTCAAGATATGGGACTTTATTCTAACAGTGGGACACTATTAAGTGTTCAGCCTCTCAAAAATAGCAAGAACTGCCAGACAACCGTAAGCACCAGAGCAAACAAGCGGCGAAAAGGTTGGCCTAATGTTCGACCACATGTACGTTTGGTTTTACACGGTTGTAGGGAAATGATTTGCACCTTGTGGAAAATGTGAGGAGATGTGCGGCCACTGAGCGTGAGTCATTGGCCAGCTATCTTTGATGGGGGGATGGAAGCCTTGCCTGTGAGCGCTGGACTCAGACATTTGTTTATTTTCCAGACAGAGGAGCTGAGAGGCACCAGAAGGGATAAATGGTGGAAAGAAACACAATTCAGTCTAACAAGCAATTGTTTCATCCAAAACTCTTAGAATTGGTTATCCAATTAATATTTTTGTGATAGCAAATTTGCACATATATAATGAAAAGATGCTGAATGTATTTATATATATTCTTTTGGACTATATGCGTGACCATTGCTAGAATGATTGCACCTACTTCATCAGATAGAGTAGCTTGGACCGAGACATTTTTTATAGGAAAGCAGATGGCTCTCTCATCAAAAGAGACAAATGAATGTAAAATGAAGTATTCTGATGAATCATGAAAAATAATTGTAGTTACATACAATAATTTCTTGACCATTTTATCCGGAGTGAGATCATGACTAGTCAGAGGATCTTGGGTCTGTGAAGACGTGACAGTCTGGGGAATGATGACTTCATCCCAAGAACTCATCTAACCACAGTGAGACGAGAGAGCTGCTCACATCTCTCTTTTACCGATGTCTCAGCACACGTGCTTTTAAAACTACCAATCTATAATGTGAGAAATCTCAATCTGCAAATAAAAAGACATACAGTTGAACTTCTTCAATCTTGGCAAGATCAAAAAATTATTGTACAACCCATTAATTGCTGATTAATGTGAATTAATTGTAGCTGATTGTTGATTTTTTGAGTGTTTCTCCTTTTCCTTGAAGTAAAAAGTTCCAAATAGAAGCACGGACCGTTTTTGTGACCGTTTTTCTGTTCTATCATTTTAAACAATGATAGCCAAAATATCTTCTTCTGAAAATTAGAAATAAGCATTTCATATTTTTACACAAAGCATTGATCTTCTGATTGATGAGGTCAGTCCACTGCTCATGCTGAAACACCAGCTAGTGGACAGAACGGCTTAAACGTTTTGTTTTTGTACTGATCACATCTCTACGTAATTGTCATCTCAAGTAAAAGTCCATTCTGCAAAACTACAGCATTTTATTCTGCCTCTGAATGAAGATACAAATGAGGGATTAGTACTAACTGGTATTAGATTTAGCAGCAAGCATTTAAATACAGCCTACTATTACCCACTTATTTAGTGATATGTTTATAATATTACATGATAGTCATATGAATGAACTATCAGTGATGACACAATAAATAATATTGTCCTGTCAGTTATCAGTGACTGATTACAATTAGCCTACAGGCCTAGTGTCTCTTATATTAGGTAGCTGCCGGATAGATAATGTGATGATTCCCACCTTCTCTCTTTTAATCCAATATCGACTATTTGGGGAACAATTTGCTGGATTTTTATTATCCTGACCTACAAACTAAAAATTCCCCTTGAGCTTAATATCAAAAAGTCAGATCAGAATTTGAAAAGGCTTAAATTTTCCAACAATGAACGAGGAACCTTTCACGTGGAGCAGGACAGGACTTGAATGTTTGCGAGTGCTGTGCTTTATATAGGCTTAAAGCACTTTACGTGTCCTCTGGGCTCAAAGCACTACTGTCAAAGTGATTGGAAATTGCCCTGCAACTATAGCTGTATGTCTCTTTGGGGGGGGGGGAAATTACGGGGTGCTCAGACTTGACGTGGATATGAAGAAATACTTCAGTTCATACTTTGCAGCTTAGTGCGGTACAGTGTGTACAGTTATTAAGGTATTAGCCTCGCAGGGTGAGTTCAAGCAACGATCGACGTGGAGGAACCGGTGTTCTCATTCCAATGGAGGACTTGTTCGTATCACTATTCACGTTTGGCCACACTCATATTTTAAAGTCATTGCTCATCACATTTCATTGTGTCTGACACTTACAGTCGTTTTACAATTTTTGCAAGCGATAAACTCCAGACTGGTATACGGTGCTTCTTTCAGAGCTTAGACTTCCTTCACATATTTATCAGGTAATGTTTGTTTCTGTGTTGTTCTTTGAATCTTAATTCTTTTGACTATAGTTGACGATGGAGTGTTGGCTACAGTAGGAGCTGGAAAGGGCTTGGTCCATATTTTCTGTCGCAGTTATAAGCCTCCGGAGATGGTGAGCACGAGTGTGAGCTGAGTGTGAAGTCACTTGAAGGTCACGGCTGCTTTTTTTTTGACAAATTCATTGCATGTGTGGTAAGAATCCACTCATTCATTCATTTTCTGACACTTGTTGGGTGCAAAAGTACCGGCTTTTTAATCCAATAAGGTAGGTGAACAAAAACCCGACTCCCCCATTATATTAAATGAGGACCCACCCATTTTTAACCCATGCAGTGGAGGTTATATGTGTGTTCCATTTTGTCTTAGCGGTATGAGCAGTTTGGACCTTTCAGTTAAATCCCAAACTCTACTCTGTACAGAGAACTGGTCCAACTATGACGGTTTGGTGTAATAGCAGAAGAATGCTTCATCCAAGCCCCTTTACCACAAGCTAGAGAGCAATTCTGCACACGGAGGCAGAAAATGTCCAGACTGGTGGAGCTCATGAGGCCTTCTCCTCTTACAATGCACTGAGGAGGAGGTCATATGGACTTCATCCCCACTAATGTATAGATTAACAGGATAATGATTTGAATTCTCTATAGATCTAGAGTCAAATCTTGGACCTATGAGGGGAGTCACAATTTTTTTTTTAAAGTAGAAGTGAAAGGAAAGTAACAGTGAGCTATTTGATGATGAGAAAATGAAAGTGTGTTATGCAGGGATAATCAGGAGGTAGAAGAAAAAATGCACGTGTTCTGGTGATGTCATGTTTTTATTAGTCTGTGTCTTTTCTTTCCACAGTTGAAGTGTGTGTGCGTGTGTGTGTGTGTGTGTGTGTGTGTGTGTGTGTGTGTGTCGAGGGGGGGAGCATAATACAGTTCTACAAATGGGTAAACCACCCCCGTGTGTCTGGTGAGTGGGGGTCTGTCTCTCTCTCTCTCAGACCAAGACCAAAATGGAATGCACCAGAGTAATTTATCACTCTGAGGTCTGTGAGTCAAGAGGAAAAATGTTTAATTCTAGGGGGGAAGCCATGGTTTAGGGGGTATGTATGGAGCATTTCACAATGAAACGTTACAAAGACGCTTTTGTATGACAGAAAACACAATTAGTTAGGATAGTAACGTATCCGATGTGTCTGCTCACTAAAGAAAACTCTGAAACAGGAACTTGAAACCACTGCTCCTTCTCAGCCAGCCAGTAAATCCGTGTTAAACAAAGCATTGCGGGCTATTCAAAAGAGCAGCAGTGTGAAAGTTACCTCCTCAGCCTCCCTTGACTCCTGTGACAACACCACCTACCTGCCTTTGCAACATGCCTGTGCAGACACCCCTTAATGTATACGGGCGTCTCGAGGCGCAGAGACTCGCCTCTGCCAGAAAGCTGAGTGATGGCGAGGAGAAATGCTAACCCCAGGCAGGTAGAGATACGAATAGCTGATAGGTGAGTAATGACAGCTCTTCACAAGGTTATTTTTTCAACCATGTCAGGCTCCAGTTCATGCAGGTGAGTGTTTTCCTGCCTCGTTCTGTGTGCATGTGTGTGTGTGTGTGTGTGTGTGTGTGTGTGTGTGTGTGTGTGTGTGTGTGTGTGTGTGTGTGTGTGCTCACATGTGTTTTGTGAACCTGTGAGGAATGGATTACCAATAAGTCATGGAGTGCGTTTCCTCGTCTTGTCCCAACGTGCAGGCAGAAGCTCCGCCAGTGGTTTTATGTTGGATGCTGATAAACTAGATGATAGATCAGTAGCAATGTCAGAGTTCACTCTCCAGTTTAAATAGTTTCATATTCCAGCACTGTTTCAACAACTTTAATATTATTGCAATCACTTTTTAACTTTTAAAAGTATTTTTTTCAGTAAAATTATTATTATTTTTTTTTTTGTGATGGATGCACCAAACCAATAAATACATTCACAATTCTGTCTTGTGTTGTTGTGTTTGCTGCTAAAACAGTCGCTTTGTCTTTTGCCATGAGAATGCCAAAAATAATGTCACAAGAGGAGGGACAGCATTTTGATTTTAATACATGCGTGCACACACAAATCACCCACAGTGGTCTACAAATGTTTGTACATACAAGGATTTACAGCTGTGTATGTTTGTATGTACAGTTAATTCATATTTGTATGCACTTTAAAATTTGTGTGCAGTTTATCCTTTTTAATCCCACTGGTTTAAATCCAGGGAAGTCAATGCAAACTCATTTTGTATTCTGTAATTCTACTTTGCAACCCTTTCAAATTCACGGTTCTCAAATTTCCAAAAAATACCAAAAACTGTAAGTGAGGCTGAACTTGCATTTGATGGAAAGGTGGAACTATATAAACACAGAGTTTAAATACTCTACTCTATGAACATCATGAAGCCTTATTGAATAACGTGTCATGAAGTGTCAAATAACAAATATGAAAGTTTCCAGGGGACTCGGTACGGATGCCAGGCGGACCCTCAGAGCGGAGGCCCCTACCAAGATAGCACCTGATACCGATGATGATGAGCAGATCGATGATGAGCTCCAACACACCTGATCCTCATTAAAACGATTAGGTGTGTTGGAGCAGGGGGACGTCCATCCGGGGGGGTGTACCCCTGTGACGAAAACCGGTTATTTTCTGACGCACAACGGCTCCACGTCGAAGAGGCGTTTATGCTTGACAGTTATAAAGTTAATACATTTCTTATTCATTCATTCACGTTCAACCTTTCCCTTTTTTTTTTTTTTGTAAAAACATCATTTCAATCCATGCTGAATTTTACACTTTTTGAAGAGAAATTAAAACACAAAAGATTCCTGGGGGAGGGATGGCAGGAGGAGGAGGAGGAGACGGGACGTCTCTCAGGCACGTGTTCACAGTGACGTTGGCGATGTGATCTGTTCACCACGTTGGACTGGAATGGTTGATCTAATTATCCTTGTTTCCTGGAGAGGGGGGGTGGGGGGGGCTGGTCTCAGACTTCCTCAGTCCGGCACAGGTTTAATCATTTTTCCCGCTTCGCCTTGAAGTTTAACTGCTGAAGTGTGCAACCCTACAAAGGCATTTGTGGGCAAAATGCAGCGGTGACACATGTGCTGCTGGAGTATCTGAGGTTACTGTAGAGTGTGTGTGTGTGTGTGTGTGTGTGTGTGTGTGTGTGTGAGAGAGAGACACAGAGAGTGTGTGATCTACATTTTAAGGGCACATCAGCCCATTTGGGTTTAATTGCAACCAGTGTTGTCATCTTAATGTAGCTTTTAACACTCCTGTTTCCTAGAACTGACATATCAGTATCAGCCAGGCTGCTCATCCAGCTCCTTGTTTAGCCTTGTTTAGCAGCTGCAGTGAAGGAAGCGCTCAGCATCATTTGAATGGGGGGGGGGGGTAAGTTTGACACTGTTTACACAGTTCCTCCCTGGCAGCAGGCCATGTTTTCTTCTGTGGAAATGTCTGGGTGTGTGTTTACACAGGAGTTCTACTGCCACCCCAGTCTCAGGCAGACGCCTTGAGGTGCTGCTCACATGTGGGGAAAATGTTAGACTTTCAAGTGACGTTCAGCGTTTGTCGTCAATGTTCCCAACAACTTGGATTCAGTCATAAAAACACTCTGAAGTCGAATGGTTCTTGTTAAGCCTCTGATATGAGCAGATGCTTTCAGTGATGAGCAAATTTGTGGGATAATTATTTAGGGTGTTTTTCACCCTAGTTCTAAGCTTAATAATCATACTGTTAAATGAATGATTGAAATGGAGAGAAAAAAAAAAAACCATTCATATCTTTGTCATTTTTCTTTTACACAACAGAGTCAAAGTTAGGTTCTTTACGCCTAATTATATGATGACGTGATTTATGAAGCCTTTTCCTTATTGTCTTATTTGTTAGTAGACAGATTTGAAAATGATTTTAATGATGGAAAACTTCTCTTTGTTTTTGGGGATTTACTGCATTGAGCTAAAGAAAGCCACCAAGTTCCATAAGGGGATATAATTGTTTCATCCCATGCTCACAAGATATTATTTTTCTGGTACAAACTGATGAATCTTGTCCATAAAAGATTAAAGAAAAATCCCCTTATGGGACTTCTTGCGCTCTGTCAAAAACAACTTGGACGATAAATTTCAGTTCATCACAAAGAAAACATGAGAAGTAGATCATTTAAAAATGTATATATAATTCAAACATCACATGGAAGACGTGACAGGAGAAGCTGATCTGAACAGGAAGAGCCAAATAGGATTCTAATTAGGGTGAGAATAAGTTTCTGTTTCAATGTGATGAAAAAATAAATAAATAAATGGAGATTTTTCCCAAGTCAGGCTGCAAAAATTGTCTTTGGACTTATTTGTACTGTATCAACACATTATATCAAAAAAGTTAAAGCTGCATTCACTATGACTTCCTGTTAGCCCCACCTGTTCTGATTTAGCAAGGAAGAATATTATTACTGCTACAAACTCGACATATGCAAATTTTGACGACTTCTGGGAACTTCATCAGAAATGAGGGTGTGGTATGAAGTGGTTTTGAACAAGTTTTTGTTTTTTTTGTTTTTTCTCTAATAACACAGTTCAACAGAGCACTGTTGTTCCGTTGTCAGCCTTGTCAAACTCCTTTGGGTCGTTGTAGAAGCTGAAGCAACACAGATGTTGTTCACCAAGTCGTATTCAACTGTTCTGCTATGGCCTCCCTACAGGAGGGGCCCTTCCTCTGCCAGTTGTGGGCTGAGTCACAAAGTTCTTTCTTCTTTTCACAGTCGTCATAATTCATCTTAACTACTGGACTGTTCCTTTAAGATGCCCAGCTGTGTTGAACCGGGTTTCTAGGGTGGGGTGGGGGCATTCTTTTCATTATCTGCACATTTACAGGCCCGTCCTGCAAAATGTCAACTTTGGTTTCACCATTTTTAAACACAATTAAATCTAGAGAAATCAACACATACGACTGATTTCTGTTCCACAACCTTAAATTCAGTTTCGGGTGGACGATCAGCCGTAGATTCCTGCAAATAGAGAAGCACAATGTGTTGCTTTAGATCTCACATGACCTCATTGATATTTTCGTAGCTTCTACTTTGGCACCAGTCCGGATTCTAACAGTGCTAATAAGCCATTTTCAGATGCTTTAATTCTTTTGTGCTGTAGTGCACAGCGTTTCTGCTCGAAAGCATTCTGGTTCTGGTCCTCGGTGCCAGTTGACGTAAAGACCCCGTTGGTGCAGAGATTAATGGAGGATCGAGCTGTGACTTGTTTATCAGACAGGAAATCAGTAAGAAAATAGATTAATTGACTCCATCGAATTCCAAACGGAGAAGGGAGGAAGGTTTAATGACATGTAACTACTGGAGACATTTTTTCATTAGATTTCACTTAAAAAACTTATTATGGAGGGATATACTTCAAAACTTCTTTGGTGACACTAAGTCTGCATGTTTTTTTGTACAGTTTATTCACCTTAATCACTTGTATTTCTAGCAGTGAAAGTGAAATGGACTCATTGCTGAGTCTTTTCACTGAAAACAGCTGCTTGTGCATCTGGAATCGATGCCGACTGGAGTTCGGGTTTGAAGCTAGACACCAAAACAATCATCTAAAAGTAGATGAAGAGCTGAAGGCTGCTTGGAGATAGTTGTGTTTGAGTCTATCCGTGATGCTAGGTTTAAAAACAAATATAACTAACTGAAAAATCCTCCAAAGACAAAGTTAAACATTGCCAAGTCCTGTCTCTGCTGGAAGTGGTTCCATGAGATATCAGCTGGTGGAACAAATTGTCCAATAGATGACATGAACTCAATACAGAAGAAGGTAGACAGATAAGTCCAGAAGCTCTGCATTATGTGGTCCAAAAACGTAGCAAATGAGTGTCCTATGGCTGATATTTTATATTAATTTAGATAAATATGAATGAAATAGAGTTAATCCTGTTCCTCCTGGTTGCAGCAATATGTCCTGGGGGGCTTTAGTTGTAATGGTCCCCTAGCATGTGGGAAGAATAGAATAAATTTACTATAATTATACTTTTTTGTTAAATGAAATCCCTTTTTATATTTAAAATAATACAAACGCACCCAGGACTGCATTTCTTCTGACAATATCTTCTCATATTTTGGGTCTTTTGGAAAATCTGCTTTACTTAGGTATTGAGTTGTTACAGACTTTATGAGAAAAAAAGGTGTTTGAGCAAACTTAAATAAGTATATGGTAGTTATTTCTCTTTAAAAACCTGTAATCAGGTAGAACAACATCGCCCTCGGGCCTGGAGATCTGAGTAGTGAAATAAAAACATCCTGAAGAACACCTGAGGAAGACTTTGTGAGGACACAGTGAGCGACGACTACAAGGAGGAGTTTGAAAGTTCATCAGAACTGCTGGGAGAAAACTCAACTGCTACTCAATGCAGGCTCAGAACTCCAGTCACAACTGGTCTCACGTTTTAACTCTATTCCTTCTTCGGTTGCAGATCCCACCCTCTGCTTCACGCAGCATTCATCTTGTTATATTTGTTACAGCTGGAGGAGGGTGGGACCATCCTCATCATCAAATCTAAAGGAATCCACTAGAGGATATGTGAACACAATGCACCATAAGCTCCTTCTCCCTGTAGAAA
This sequence comes from Antennarius maculatus, assembly GCA_013358685.1. Taxonomy (NCBI): domain Eukaryota; kingdom Metazoa; phylum Chordata; class Actinopteri; order Lophiiformes; family Antennariidae; genus Antennarius; species Antennarius maculatus. The sequence goes on along the minus strand of CM023618.1, from coordinate 20,316,191 downwards.
ATGTTCCGTTTAGATAATCCTCCAGCTGTGACACGTCTGGCCTGCAGATTTAAACATCTTCCAGTCCATCCATCCATCTTCACCCGCTTATCTGGGGCCGGGTTGTGGGAATCTTCATCTTTATTTAAACATCTTCCAGTTTAAAACATTAACAGGATTTCCTGACACCATTTTGAAAACCCAGCATGTCATCTTTCACTCTTAACACAATGCTGTTTGGCAACTACTTTCCTTAAAGTGATCAGAAGAATAACTAATAAATGTGTTCATGAAATCTCAAAAAACGCAAGATTTTTCTTTCAATTCTCAGGTAAAATTTACTCTTCCAGTTCCAAAGATTATTCCTTTGAGCCTCCAGCAACATCGGCTTTGAAGGCACTTGTATGATTCCCATGAGTAAACTGTACTGTTTTCTTTTTATATTTAAAGTTAGACCGCCATCTAGTGGACACAACCCATACTGCATGTTCAAAAATGAGCAGCAGCGTTTCACCGGTTTTCCCTCTTTTTCAGACTGTTTATTTAAAGCTGATCAACAATGACTGAAAAATAATTCATGAAAAAATCCTGTAATTAGGTCTGCTTGTCTTCTGTGTATTTTTCTCTGTCGCATAGATGATGATCAAATATGATAATCAGGTGAGACATGAACGATTCGTCTGACAGGAAAGGTGCTTAAAGCCATTTGGAGCACTTGTGTAAAATGTATTTTATGAGACGTCACACTCAATGTAAGATGACAGATGGTTCATTATGTGACACTAATGTTCCATTGATACGTTAGTTGTCAACTATATTTATCTAAGTTAAACAGTTTAATAGAGCTGAGCAGCTCCAACATTCTGACTTGATGAAGAATATATCCAGAACATAACAAACAATATTCCATCGAGCTCAGTTGGGCTGAAGCTGGGGATCATTTAAACCACCTAATTAACTTTAAAATACATCTGGACACCTTTCCTGTCTGTGAGGAAGGGCAAAAAGGCTCATTTCAAACACACCAGAATTTCATACTTGGCACCTGGGGATCCCTGGACCTGGATCTGGACTCTGGACCTCACTACATATCAAATGAGACTTGATGTAATTGGGTTTTTTTTTAATTAAAATTTATATTTAATTGAAGATCACTGTGATTGACCATTATGAAGTTGTACTGAATCTATTTCTAGAAGAAGATAAACCAAACTAAAGTAGATTCAAGTCATTCTACATTATATCAGGGATTTTCATAAATGTTCATTAGAATTAGAATCAAATGATTTTCACAGGGATCTCTGTCACATTCTTTGACAAAAGACAAGAAGTAAAGAATTATTTGTCCAAAACCTTCTGTATTATTCTTCTGCATTCTCTGCAATCACAGATTTTGAGCATAAATACCAAAACCATTCTTTAAAGAATTAACATTAAAATCATACGAATTTCACAGCATTAAAATATTCATAATTATAATGTAAAGAGAAATAAAAAGGACTGATAGAAACTTCTTGGTCAAATTCTGATAAAAACAATTCATTAATTAATAAAATACATTCAGTGGAGAACTTTAGTATCTTAACTATTGCTTACAACCCAAGGAGCACAACAACAATATCCACAACCAGAATTTAGTCTCTGGAGCTCAACTTTCACGACTCATGTGTCATGGTGTTCCTCTTAGACCTCAGTGAATGAGCTGCACGGTGATGGTGGGGGTGTCTAGGTGAACCTGACCTCTGTTCTTGATACCATCAAGTTTACTTCAAGCTTCTATTTTTCAGGAGTTCCTGTCCTAACCACCTGCCTGGATCTCCAACTAAATGAACAATTTGATCATTTAGTTTTCCATTCATTGTTTAGTAAACCGGGAAAGCTCCTATTGAGATGCAAGATTTCTTTATCCAAGAAGTCCTGGTGAAGATGTGAGCACTGACAGTATCAGTAGGGTTAATTTATATTATAGTAATATTCAAAAACACTGATGTGGACAATTTATAAAAGACTGCACACAATTCTTAGGCATTTCCATATAAATCTTTCAATTCCAAGCTGTACACACTTGAAATGCGATTGGATTTAGGTATCTGCAGGTGATGTGCATTTGTGTAACAAGGAAGGGTTCACTATAGTGATCAAAGTGTGTATAACATTAGGAAGCTTCTTCTCTGATGAAATGTGACAAAAAAGACATTAAAAAAGAGTTTTGAGACGTGACCGCAAAATAAGTATTTTGTCACAAACAAAATACCTGACAAATGCAAAAAAAAAAACCAACACAAGCCAAAAATGAGAGCGGCCACCTCTCTCCACAAAGCAAACAAGTCAACTTATACAGAAACCAGGGGAGAGATGATTGAACGCTTGATTGATGACCAGCTGGTTTCAGCTGTGAAGGCCTTTCTTGATCACACAGGTGAAACCTATTGTACACTGCTTGACAAGTGGACAGGTAGTGTACAATTACAGTCGGTCATTTAAAAAAAACACAAAAATCTAATTATCATATAATTCCTTGTTACGGGTGGAGGGATGTGATGTTACGTTTATGTTGTTTCCCCTTGGTTTGTGTTTGTGTTCATCCAATCAGTCCCTTCTCAATAGGTTTCACCTGGATCCACCTGAATGAGTTAATGTCATATAAAGAACGACATAAAGTCAAACACATTTTTACTGAGTTCTATGTGAAACTAAGCCCAAGTTTGTGATCGCTGATTGGTGGTTTGTGGGTGACGTCACAGGAAGACACCACAGGGGCGTGTGTACTAGTAAATGACTACCCGAGTCAATTAAAATCCATTTAAGTTCAGAGTTTAGCAGAAAGACTTTTAACAGAACAAATAAAAGACCTGTCTGTTGAATATTGAATAGTTTCTAAGTTTCTACTAACCACTTCCATCAAAGCTCTTCAGGACGCTGGTTTTTCCTTTAAATTGGCTCCTTTATAATCTTGTTAATCTGTGCTCTGTGGTTAAGTCACAAGAACCAGAAACTTTCTCCAAATAATTATCTCAAAATAATGAGAACCTTTTCTTAATAATAACTATCGAATAAAACCGCATTCTACCACAAAACTATCAGATTTTTTTTTCTCTTTAAATTATAACTTACTCTCAAAATAATGAAAATAACGCCTGAAAATGCTCATGATTTTGAAATGCCATGTCATGAGACCTTTTTTCTTTTTTTTTTCTTTTTTTTAAATAAAGTCAAATTTTTTTCTCAATCAGTAAGATAATAATGTCATTAAGTCAGTCACTGAACAAGTCAGACCGGAATTTTAATTTCTCATTAAAACATTTGGAGAACTACAAGAACGTGTTTTGGGGTGAATTCAGAGAACAGCTCGTATTTCCTTTTTTTAAATTTTTTTATTTTATTTTATTTGAATGCATCACGCTTCAGTATTTTATTTTGAGAGACTATCAGAGTAATATTTCATGAAAACAGTTGGAACAAGCCTCTATACTACTCCCTTCTATTTCTCGAGTGGGGATGTCGCCGCTGAATTCCTCTCCGTGGCTGCGCGCTCTCTCCACCCACGGGCGCAGGTGTGCCCTAACCTCACCTGTCTATTTTGGAACTTCCAAACGCGGAAGTTTTTCAGGCTGTCCCGACTCGTTTGACTCCGGTGGGTGAGAGTGGAGGCGTGTGTGCGGCGGGGCTTGGATTTCAAACCGAGCGCCGTCTAATCGGACGGTGATAAAGAACAACTCCGGTTCGTGGGGTTCCGGCGGGGGTCCGACCCGATGGCGGCGGCAGCGGCGGTGGAACCGATGTACCCCAGCGCGCCGCTGGAGGTGGAGGCGCTCCGGGAGAGCCCGTCGGAACGGGGCAGCACGGAGCAGCTGGACTCCGCCGGTGTCAATCGCGTCCTGATCGAGTTCCTCATGTACTTCGGTAAAGCCGTGGCGCTGCTCTACCCCGTGTACCTGACGGGGTACCTGGGGTTCAGCATCAGCTGGGTGCTCCTGTGCATGCTGATGGCCACCTGGTGGAAGAAGAATCGCCAGTGGAAAAAAGCCGGGATCGACGGCGCCATAGATTTTGTGGACAATGAAACCAAAGTGGTGAACAGCGAGCTCCAGGGCCCCTTACAGATGGCATCGTGGGTATGTGCGCAAGGGCCAATGATGCCAAACCGGTTCTGTGCTATCGTGGGTTTGTGTTGTAACAGAAACAAATCGGTTTGTTATGTGACTCAGTTGTTAAATTGCCACACCTACATTGAAAACACACACTATCAGATTTTTTTTTTTTTTAACCATTTAGATTCACGTTTTCACCCAATGGCAGTGCGATGCCACTGCGGCTCATTTAACAAACATAGATGGTCTTTTTTACTGTAAATGTGGGGCAGCGGGAGGAGTAAAAGGGTCCAGCTGCATCCTGGTGGAAGCAGCATCATTTACACCTTATAAATTACGTTTATCATTAGAATATACAATTTGTAATCAGTTTTCAATAGTCAGATTAAACTAAAAAAACATTAAAATAACAAAATACAAGCAGAAAATGAGTGAAGACAGAATGGTACTCCCATGGAGTGCCAGGTTTGGGCAGAGCCTCATCCTTGACCAGACAAATGTGCTGCTGCTGTGCAGGACACATTTGTTTACGCCACACCCACCCGAAGGGACCGAGTATCCAATCAGAGTGGTCATTTTAGAGTTACAGGAATGCATCCATTCATATTTAAGGTGAAATGATAAAGTGAAATTAACGATGGAAGCATGTGGTGTCTCAGTTTGATGAGATGACAGTAAAATGGGAAAACAGGAACGAGTTTGATGCTTTGCTTTAGATCATCATGCAAACGCTGTAGTATCAGTTCCAATAGATACTGTCTTTTTTAATTTAGCTGATTTTATATGGATGAATTCTACCCAGTTACTAATGATCTCTACCATGTTCTATGGGTTGGACGGTTAACAACAGGCTATATATTTCTTTGCAGGTCCACTTTCCTGATACTGAGAAAGTCGACTGGGTAAATAAGGTAAGAATGCTCTTTATTCAGTCATAGACTGAGTTTGTGTTTCTCATCCTCATCTCATCACCCGTTTGGTGATTTGTGAGTGTGTTCAAATAGATATTTAATACACAGGGTAGAAACACTGAAAGCTACTAAACTACTACTGTTAAAGTCTGCCGTCTTATCCTGAGAACATTTCTGAGCTCCGTCCATCCATCTCCTCCTCCAATGCCCTGCTCCTAGGGATCCCCAGAAAGAACCTCCAGAAGTTGCTGATTTTATCTGGAGCACTTTGAGATTTTCTTTATAGTCCTTTGCAAATGGGTTCCATGAGTTTTTTTGATCACGGTGATGCTGTGCAGGTTTTTTCCTCATGCTGTGGTTTGACATGCGTGTTCAGGTGCTGGAGCAGGCCTGGCCGTTCTTTGGGATGTACATGGAGAAACTCCTGAAAGAGAACATCCAGCCGGCCGTCAGACTCTCCAGCCCCGCCCTGAAGACCTTCACCTTTACCAAGATCCATTTTGGACATATAGTGAGTTTGCAGAGAATCCATTCTGCCTCAATTATGTATCAAGCCCGTCTTGGAGATTTCCTGCATTTGTTCATTCTAATGGGAATTTAATTTATTTCATTTTGTTTTTTATTATGGTTTAATTAAATATTAAATTCAAAATCTTGTTTTCCTGATCCAGCCTCTCACCATCACTGGAATGAAAGCGTACACTCACGAAGTGGATCACAGGGAGGTGATCCTGGACATGAATATAAGGTTAGTGTGAAGTGTTTCATGTGTTTCTGTTGCCTCTGAACTCTGAACCTCACCTGCACCCTTCGCTTTGCAGTTATGACGGCGACGTGGACATCGACGCTGTCGTGAAGGAGCCGATCACTGCCGGCGTCAAAGGACTCAAAGTGGGTGTTTATCAGGTTTCTCTGTGTGACCCTCGTACGGATTCATCGGATGTATGAACTCTCTCGTCTCTCCCAGCTTTCAGGGATGATGAGGGTCATCTTAGAGCCCCTTATCGGTGAGGTGCCGCTGGTGGGAGGGGTCACCTTTTTTTTCATTCGCCGGCCTGTAAGTTGCCTGCAGATATTTTAGTAACCATACAGTGTGTGATTAGAAATCTCTAAATCACTTAACACTTTTTCCAGACCCTTGAAATCAACTGGACTGGCATGACCAACCTTTTGGACAGCCCCGCCTTCAGGTGAGAAACTTTCTTTCACTTACCGCGGCAGTCGATTCACCCAAAAATGGTACAACAGTCGCGTCACCAGCGTTCCCTTAAGCGACTGGAGAAGACTCGGGGACTTGTTTTAAATTCCCACAAGCCCAGAGATTCCGAACAAAACTGAGAAGGTGTTATTTGCATGCTTTTTAAGCTGAAGCATTCACTGTAGCCTCTAAGCTAAAAGCATTAGCGTGCCTCCTGCTGAGGTGGGTGTAGCTCAGTCATGCCAATCATGTAGTGTTTGCAGAAAGCAGTGGGAGGAGCTTATTATTATTATTAAAAAGAAAGTGTAAATATCTGAAATCACCCTGATTTTAATTTGAAGTCATGTCTCCCAGCAGTTAAAGACTAAATTTGAATTTTTGGGGGGCGAGTCGTTCCTTTTAGCCCAGCGTTGTGCTTTGGTAAAACTCTCCCGTCTCATCTGCCCCCTAACAGTTCTTTGTCTGAGAGCACCATCATGGACATCATCGCCTCCCTCATGGTTTTACCCAACCGCATGTGTGTGCCCCTCATCGATCAGGTCAAAGTGGACCAGATGAGATTCCCATTGCCTCGTGTATGTAAGATATCATTTAACTCACCATTCACCTTCTGATCACAGGAAATCACTTGCGTCAGTGGATATTTTCAGAAAAATAAATTAAAAAAAAATCTACAGAATCTCTCAGGGTGAAGAGTTTGTGCGACACTTTGTTTCTCGTGACCTTGCTCTCCTGTTAACTCCTCAGGGTGTGGTGAGGGTCAACCTGGTGGAGGCAAGAGACTTGGTGGCCAAGGATACATACATGTTGGGTTTAGTGAAGGGTAAATCGGACCCCTATGCCACCCTCAGAGTTGGCACCCGGCATTTCCAAAGCAAGACTATCAAAGAGAATCTGCATCCCAAGTGGAATGAAGTATATGAGGTAACAGGAGTCCAAACACTTTAGTACAACTTTGTTCAAACTGTCATGTCTTTACTAATGTCTGTGTAGGTTCTCAGTTATCCAAAGCTGTTTAAATCAAACCAGTGGATTTAAGAAAGTTTCTTGAAGACGTTTCGCCTCTCATCCGAGAGGCTTGTCCAGAACTGAAGAAGCCTCTTGGATGAGCGGCGAAACGTCTTCACTAATGTCTTCATTTTTTTCAAATTATTTTCTTTGAAGTCATTTGAAGCATTGAGTTTGTAATTTAGAAATGCATGATGCTTCTTTCTGTGTGCAGTTTGTCATCCATGAAGCACCAGGTCAAGAGTTGGAGCTGGAGATATTTGATGAAGATGCAGATAAAGATGACTTCATTGGAAGGTAACGACTGCATTATGTTGACTTTATTGCATAGAGAGTCATCTGCATTAACGTCAACCTCATTCAAAGTTTGTGTTCAAAATCTCTAGATCTTCCCCAAATCTGAAAAATAACTAAAACCTACTGCATTTGCGTAATGTCACATTATTTGATATTATTAATTCTATCTGTGTTAATATAACTGAAAACATCTTCAACGGCGGTGTCAGAGATGTGAAACCCACAAATTCATACTGTAAAGAGATCTTAAGATCTTAGTTCTGTGAGATCTTAATCAACCATCATCATCATCATCATCATCATCATTTGTCGTTTACATCTCAGGTACAACCTCGATTTTGGAGAAGTGAAGCAGGAGAAACAGATGGATCAGGTGAGGGTTTATTTCCCATTTTGGACAAGGAGCAGAGTTGAAACATTTAGAGAAGACATCAGGAGGACATCATTAGGATTTAGCTTTGGGTCCAGTTTCACCAAAAGGAACTATTTGATTCAAAATGTGATTATATGTGAAATTCTCACCCATGTTTTTTTAGTGGTTTCCTCTGGAAGGGGTCCCATATGGTGAAGTTCACCTTAAGCTCCAATGGTTGTCCCTGACGACTGACCCCAGCCTCCTCACAGAGGTGACCTCATTGTCTTTAACATCACCAGCTGTGGATCTTGTCTCATCTTGTCTCATCGATACCAGCTGATGTAAACCTCATTCTTGTGTCTGCCGTCTATCTTTCAGTGTAGGGATGGCCTTTCCTGCGCTATGCTCGCGGTGTATCTTGACAACGCATCAAACCTGCCAGTAAGGGGCTTCGGACTGTTGTTGTTGTTGTTGTTGTTTACAGCATCCACTGATACATCTGATGCACATTCTGGTTTTTGTCTGCAGAAAGACCACAGCGAGTTCACTGACAATCAGAAGCACGGGAAGCACACAAAGGAAGGCCGGGTAAGACAACAGCTTGATCATAGGGACCCCCCCTATGACTCGACTCATCCAGTGCCGATGGAAAGTTAAGAGAAGTTTATTGGTTTGTAAAACCATCCAAGAGCTTCACCACCAGAAACATCTGAGCACGGTGTTCAGAGCATTAGGAACACAAACATCACGTGACTTCTTCCAGCTTGTAACGTATAATTGAAGTCTCTACACAACCTCAGAGTCCAACCAGGTCTGAGCTGATGGTATTTCTGCATTCCTCAGTGTTAACCTGCTGCCTGGAGGTCACATCGTTCACAGAGAGAACTTTGTCAAACGGCGAGTTCCTCCTTCATTCAAGTCATTCTTAACATCATCAGTGCTGATGTATCTAGAAGCAAGGAGCTCGGTCTGTTCTATTGATCTCACCCAAAGATGCATTCATAACGCAGTCTGACCACGTTCGTCTTACTCTCCATCAGCGTAGGGAGCAAAGGATCACGCTTAGCAAAATACAAAAAATATACGTAGATAGCAACACATTAAGACACACATTTATTCACTGTGGTTTCACTTTTAATATAACCACTTAATGCTGCATTTAGTTTCATGAATTCTTCCTCAAACTGTTTCCTCCTGATCAGATGTCGTGTTCTCTTCCCATTCCTACGCGAACAAAGGAGGCAGGATATGTTAACGTGTTAGCTCATGAACTTTGCATCCAAAGTGTTGGCTTTGAAATTAAAAAGAAGATTTTTTAAGGGAAGAACACACTCTCAGTAGAATAAAATCTCCTTTAAGCTCGCTGTTTATCGGGTTGGACAAACCTTTTGTACCTCAATGTCAAACCAAAGCTTCAGCCAGATCACATGTTTCCTGTTACCGCTGCAGGTAGACCGGTCCCTGTGAGGAGCTGGTATTTCCCGTTTGTCCGGTGCATGCCTGCCATATTTTCCAGGGTGTGTTATTACAGCTGATGTTGTTGTTGCTTGAATTTCTCCCTTAACCTTAAGCTTGTGACTCAGTGTTGGAGGAATGTTTCTTAGGACTTTAACATGTATGTGTTGCTGTAATCAATAAATGTCATGAAGGTCAGTGTTAAATTCACAGTTTTGGCATGCAGCCACAGTATAAACACAATAATTACTGCTAATAAAGGAGTAATTATTGTTGTGTCCTTACATTTACTGACAATCTGTGTCAATGATAAAGTCAAAATGTCATTTTGTGCTTTCAGCTCACAAAGAGAGTGGCCTGTCCAAACACTTATGTCGAATTCTCCATCGATAAAGACGTTCAGAAAAGCAAGGTAGGCCTACTGGTCTCACCTGGTTACACAAATCGGTGTTTTCTCTCTAATTTATGAAACTGTTGAATCTATGCATCATCTGTTAGTATAGAAGAGTAATCTGTAAGGTTTAGGGTAAACACTATCCATGCAGTAGCGACGTAGCATTCAGCAAATGTTGCCTCCTTCTGTAGGTGGTGTATTCATCCAAAGACCCGGTGTGGGAGGAGGGCTTCACCTTCTTTGTGCGTGATGCCAAGGCGCAGCAGCTCGTTGTTCAGGTTTGTTATTTCATCTAGTATGTAGCCATCATACAGAATGATGGTCACTAGTTCTGTGTGACGTCACCTGAACACAACCTTGTTTCAGGATTACACTGTAAGAGCGGTACCTAACTTTCTGTTCAAAATGACAAAGCTCCTCTCACCAGAGAATCAGCTGCACAATAACATTAGTTTATTTAATGAAGCCAAGCAAAATGTTATCTTCATTCGGTAAAATGAAGGGGTGCTGAGATCTTGTGCTTTTTTTTTTTTTTAATTTGCCCTAACATTCCAGCATTTTTAAGGTCTCAAACCTTCGTAAGCAGAGAAGATATCCAGATGAAATTTTTATGGATGAGTCAGGCATTTTTACATTTGTCCAAAAGTGTGACCTACATCCACCCCAGGTGTCACAAAATTCTCACTATTCTGTGAAACCCCAGCTTATATTATAATAACAAGGTGGAAACATGAATCTTGGATAAAAGTAGATATCTTAAAGGAGCTATAAAACCTCTGCTCGCTGCTTACAGGTGAGAGAACACGAGAAGAAGAACGTTCTCGGCATTTTCAACCTGCCTTTGAATCGCCTCCTCAACACCTCCGACATGTGTCTGGATCAGCGCTTCTTGCTGGAGCGCTCTGGAGCAAACAGTCAGATCAAGCTGAAGGCTACTCTGAGGGTGGGAAAAACACAAGTGTACACACAAGTTTACACACTTGTGCATACAACTGTATTCTCTTATGCAGCATAACATTAAGCTGCTTCCTGTTCCATTTCTATAGGTTCTTACTGAGGATAAGCCTCCGCCTAAGGTTATCGCTCCACCTCCTCCGCAAGTCAACCCAAGAGGACCACTGACCAACCGAGGAGGCGACACCCCCGGGTCTCCAGCTGCTGTTGGTGCATCCTCAGCATTAACCTCTAACGCCAGCCCCGTCGCCGTGCTCCCGTCTACATCCCAGAACGGCTTTAACGATGACTATCCAACCGATCGCCGCGGCTCGTTCCTGACTTCCGAACCCTGGCGCCCGCCTCCTTCCGTGTCGAACATCCGGCGTTACGACTCCCACAGCCTGCTGTCGGAGAACTCCATCGCTTCATCGCGTTTTGACATTTCAAACACAGCCCCATATCCGGAGTGAGTCTAAAGTTTTGCTTTTTGTTGTGCACCATTATATGGATTTTAGCAGGACTTGGGTAACAGGAGTGAATTTTACAAATGCGTTTATCGCTTTAGGGCTATCAGGAACCATCAAGGCTCATTCGGGGAGATCCACGTGACTGTACGCTACGCAACTCTGAGGAACAAACTCGTCGTCATGATTGACGCCTGCAGGTACGTCACAAAACTCCATCCTCAAAAGAACTGATCCTTTAAGAGGATGGAATACTGCACACACACCTCGTGAGACCAGGATGAGGTTATAAGTCATGCCTGCTTTGCAGTGACACTGAACTTTGCATGATTTACATTTAAACAAAGAAAAAAAATAATTCCTTTGCAAACAGATTCATTACATTCACGTAGCTATTCTGTGCGCCTGTTGTCCGCAGGAACTTATTTCCCTGCAGTGAGAATGGCACAGACTGTTATGTCCGTATGTACCTGTTACCTGACCAAACGTGGAGACACCGCAAGAAGACGCATGTCAGGAAGCGGACGGTCAATCCTGTCTTCAACGAAAAGTAAGCGTTCTTCTGACGTTGTCACCAAAGGGTGCTGCAGTTCCTGGCATCAAGACGTTAGCAGGAGATCCACGAGATCACTTTGACTCGCTGCTTAATATTCCTTCCTCCGGTCTGAAGGTGTTCTGTCTATGACGCTCTTTCATCGCAGGTTTGAATTTGATGTTTCACTACAAGAAGCACAAACCAGGAAGTTGGATCTGGCAGTGAAAAATAACAAGATGCTTTTAGGGCGGGAGAGGAAGGACATTGGCATGGTACGTAATGGGAATTCAGTGTTGGAAACATTTTGATATCATGTAGACTAATACTGGACCCTGCAGTCTGGACAGTTGTCCCGGTTTTCAGTTTGTGCTCCTGTCCACAGGTGATGATTGATTTTGCACAAGTGGATCTGACCAAAGGCCTCACACAGTGGTAGGGGTCACATTTTCTGCTGTTATAAAATAATTCTATCTGTTTTGTTGAGAACAAAACACAAAGTGACAAATTGTTTGGCGCCCCAGAAGGGGGAAAGCATGTTAACCAACAACACTGTTTACAGTGGAGGTGGGGAGCTGCTATTAAAGGGGTAACTAGACATTTTTAGAAAATTTAGAAAGGTTAAAACATTAAAAAGGAAAACGAAAACTTCTCTGTCCATTAATAATGCTTAGAAATTCACGAAGAGACAAATGAATGAATGAATGTTTCAACTAGAGTTGTATTAATATTTAATTTCTCTTTCCCCTTCAGGTTGGAGCTCACACTGCCCGGCCTAAAGAACTAGCAGGCAGAGCTATAAAACTGGTTTCAGAGCAGCTCCTCAGTGAAGGGCAAACGTGAACCTGATGAAGACGACTTTCATGTTCCTTTGTCTTCCTCTTCGTCACAGACTGGCACTGAGCTCATCAAGAGCAACACATCAAAGATAATGTTTGCTACGGTATGCTAGTGTGTGTAGCGCAAATCATCTTGCTTGAACGTATACATGGACAATAAAAATGTTCTTACTAAGAAAATAACAGCAAATAGGATTTTAACAAGCTTCATCATCCATATTTTTAGCAAAGGCAGTGTGACACTGTAATATTTAACATTTTTATTCAACAAGCAAAACTCAAATGATCCAGAATAATTACACAAATATCCTCGAGAAAAAGATTCATCAGGAATCCGTTGTGTTTGTGTCTGTGTGTGTGTATATATATGTTATATACATACACACGCATATATAATATATATATATATATATATATATATATATATATATATGTATATATATATAATATATATATATATATAAGAATAAGGTAATTTGTCTATTTTGGAAATTTTCACAGGTTCGGGATCCGAGTTGAAGTTGGATTTTTGTGTAAATAGTTGTATTGATAGTGTTAATGTAATATAAAAAGGGAAATAAAGTAAGATTTATCCATTTTTGTTGTAGTGATGTTAACTTCTGACTTTTAAGTACTTCAACATGAATCTGAATGAAAATGTAATTGCTCAATTTCACATTTTTGCTGATGGAGGAGGTACATTTTACTTTGTATGCATAATTTTCATGTAAGGAAAGTGAGACTCTGTGCTTCCATCATTTAGATTCAAACAAAGGTGTTACCATGTCATTTATTAGTTTATAAACTTCTTAACTCCAGCTAAGTCAATGCTATCCCCATCCCGGTGTATCATCTGAAACTGGAAGTCATCCACCTGTGAAGGTGATGGTATTGAATGGATGTACCAGTGAGGTGACTAGAGAAGACTGACATAATCTACAAATTAAACGGTGTCACAATCACCATCCAGAGAATGAAATCAAACTTAGTCAATTGTTTGAGCTGTCGTATCATTTTCAGCCATTAGATGGCAGCACACGCTGTTAACTTGAGATGGGAAGTTAAATCCTTCACTTCAAACCTACACGCTTTCATGCAAATACGGTACAGTGCTTTTATTTATTGCAATCTGTCTCGTTAAATACACAAGTGGGAGTACTCTTGTGTATTCCCACTTGTGTATCCCCTCCTCTTCTGACTGTACTGAGCTGGCGCCTCTCTGTGGAACAGAGGTCATTGTTTGATCTGGTTTGGGAGTGAGTGGGTGGGAAGGGGTCAGATGACTGTAGGGTTGCTTTCAGCTTCCAGAACAGGAGCTCTGAGTCTTTTCTAATTCTCTTTCTACAGAGTGTTTTTAGTCTCAGACAAGATTCACATATTAATGGGATGGATAGCTGTGTAGAGCAAAAAGGGGGTGTCAGGGATCAATCTCTCACTGGTTTCAAGAAAGAGACGAATCATGATCTGAACACTACTTGCAAATGGCAAATAAAGGTCCGTTAGTGGACTTTCATTTGTGTGTTTGTTTATATTTATCTTTTTGGTGCTTATTCTGCTTTTAATGCTGCTGAAAGTAAATGACAATCAGGATAAATAGTAATAAAACAACACTAGAAACCCTCTTAAACACGCACAAAGCGCACCGATCAGCCGGTGTCGTTCCTCTATCGGTGACTTCAGACGGGCAGGTTGTCCTCGGGAGTCACGTGGTCGTCGGTGATGAGCATCCTTCCCCGGATCGGTCTCCGTTCGTTGTCTCCACCGGGGTTAAGGTGTGGACCTGAGCTGCCTCCGCGGGTCGCCGCCGCGTCTTTCCGCGTCTGCTTCTCCTACAGCTGGACTGCTCTCCGACGTCGCGGGTAAGGCGGCGATCATGACGCGGCATAAATGTAAACGCGCATTACGCGCTGGCATCGAGAAGATGCTGAGTCGCTGTTTACGCGACTGAAACTCGCAGTGTGTGTGTGTGTGTGTGTGGGGGGGGGTCGTTTGTTGTTTTTTTTGGTTTTTTTTTTTTTTTCTCTCCTCGATCTGCCCATGCAAACATAAAAACCACCGCTCTGCAGAGACGTGGCATCGCGGGCAGATGGAGCCGCTCCAGACGCGCTGCTTCACCGCTTCTGATGTGTTGATGGTCCTGCAGCAGCGTTTCCGCTCTACGCACGTTAAAGCATCGTGATTTCTTTCTTTTTTTTTTTTTTTTTTGGTAATAGGACAGAGGCTGCATCTACCACGCTTGAGCCGATCGAAATAGAGTCGGATCGAAGTTGAAAAAGAAGCTGGAGGTGCGTAAGGTCACATAGTAATGACTCAGCATCAACGGATGGCGCTCCAGGATGGGAGAGCGTCAGATGGCATCGGTGCTATCCTGGTACCTTTACAGCTTCAAGGCTGCTGAGATGAAGGATTTCATAACTGGCCGGAAATTGATTGATTATTGATCAGTGTGTAGGCTGCTGCTGTGCTGCTGGTGTTTGAGGGGGAGAGTAGTATTTCAAAAGCTGCGTGAACAGCTGGGGTATTGTCACAAATAGACTGGAGATGTTAATTCATGTCTAGTTTGCATTTGAACTAAAACAGTAACACCATACAAACCATGCTGAAGCCTTGAAGTCATAATTTTTGGATTACGGAGATTTAAAAATGTATTAGATTCTGGATTCAGGTGAGAAACACAGGTCCAGGAAGAATTACCTCAGGTGTCACCAAGAGTCGTTGTGGCAAAGACTGACCCACGTTTGACCTCTTATAAATAATTCCACTCTTATTAAAAATAAACACATTTTCTGTCACCATGCAGATAAATGAAGACAATTGGTTTTGGCACTCAGTTCATTATAGTACTACAGATTGTTTTCTTCCAGAGAACATGAGAGGTTGGAGACCTTTGCGGCCCATGGGCCTCTCTGTTGTCCATTTGTCTGTAAATATAGATCGATGTGTGTCTGCTGTGGCTCCATCCAACCCGGAGTTAGAGGTCTGTTTCTGGGCGATGATGACCCAGCCCTCAGGCCAGAAGAAGAATAAATCAGCAGGAATATGTCAGATTTCATTAAGTACAGAGTAATTTTAGTGTCATTCAGGGTACCCATGTGGTTTAACAGGTTATCTGTGGTTTGGTTTTGTGCAATTTTACACTCTGTCTCTGTACTGTACGTGAAATTGTGTCCATGTTTGTCAGTATGTACTGTGAAAGTCAGCAAGATGTCTCTTCACTCATGCCAAGACTCGTTCTCATTCGGTTTTCATCCGTTGATCACTCTGTCCTTTCTTTCAGACCTTGGAAACAACTTTTGATCATTAATTCAGAATAAACTGTAGGGATCAGTAAGGAACATTCTATGGAGGAAATAGGGAACGGCTACAGATGTCAAAAATAAGCAATGAAATATAAGGGAAAGAAAAAGAGCAAAGTCAGAATGGGATAAATAAATAGAGAATATATTTGGATATTTTGGATGGTGTGCCTGGTGCTATCCAACATCTGATCTCATGACTTAATATCAGGTTTTTCTAACTGTGTGGCTGGCGTCAAATGGTTTTTAATGCTTCAGGTGCAGGAATACGTCCGTCACAACTTTGCGCAAACCGACAGCAAGGAACACAAAGCGGATAAACGACCACAAATCAAATCTGCAGCCGTACCTTCCCGTCCAAGCTCACCCATCACTTGTCTTTAGTACCGCATGGCAGCTTGAACGCCTTGGAGCCCCTTACGTGACAATCAGGAGCATTACTTTATGCCTCTGGCTGTTATATTCCCACCTGCATGTGTGGCGAGTGGGAATAAAACAATAGCATGAGAAATGAATTACAGCATATAGAGCAAGTCTCCTTGATGAAACTCTCACTGGAGCTTCAGTAGCAGTAAAACCTGTTTTAATTAAAACTGCTGTAGTCACGGAAGAATTAGTAAGAGTAAAAGTGATGAATAATTAACTTTTATTGTGTGAGTTGCCAAAAAGAAATGGAGATGCCTCACGATCCGACTGCCCATTGGTTTAGCTTTTGTTTGTACACTTTATATACTTATATATTCTGTATTAATGTCATGTATGTTGTCGATGCTGAGTGAATAAGCGTGTATTATGCAAATGCAATGACTGTTGTTCTAGACGCAGCACAGCTCAATGCAATAACGTGAATAAAACCATTCAGCGTTCTCATATAATATCGGTGCATCACGTTGTACATATGTGAGGTACGAGCCGGCTTTAAATGTCTAAGGGAGGGGGTGGGGGTGGGGGTGGGGGGGGTAATGACTCAGCTGAATAAACCTGAGACAAGATAGAGAGGCTGTCATTGTGGTGGGGGTAGGAAACATCCACTGTATTCACAAGTCGTCTGTAAATCAGCACTAAGTGATCAATTCTATATTCTATAACAGTTTCCCTACCAAGAATAATTAAGTATATATTCTATTCTATTCTATTCTATTCTATTCTATTATTTCAGAGACATGAGATGACATACTTCCCCTGACTTCCCAAACTTCCACACCCTCAATTCTCTGCATGTTTCTATGGATGATTGCCAGTAGAATGATTTGTGTTTTAATCTGACTAGAAGTTGCATCTTCATAATAGGAGTTAATCGTGTCCATCCATTCATTCTCAGAACCTTTTCAAACCGACTCCTCTCTTCTGTAGGTTATGCCACTCCCAAGGCTTCCTGGATCCCCAACCGTAAAAGAGAACGGCTGATCCCCATCCTCCACCAGGTTCCTGCTGCGGTTGTCTCTCCTGCTATCACCTGATAATCCCACCATACCCTCACCTCACTCCTGTACCTGACACCCGATTGTACCTCTGGAACATCCAGTTACATGCTCTTCCACACAAGTCATTCCCATCCTTCACCAGCCGCTGTCCCTGGTCCCTTTGTCTGGTTTCCTTCCAGTCACCACTAGCAGCCTTTCTCAGCAAGCCACCCTTCACCCCCCTGCTGTCTGCCAGGCCTCATGGCTACAGGAGGTCATGCCCCAGAGATAGACGTGTTGATCAACCTGCAACAGGTAGGAATTACTTTAAGCTGTTTATAACTTCAGCTATCACATGAGGAAGATAAATAAACATGAAAATGACACGGTGGTGCAGTGGATACCAAGTCCCGCTCTGTGTGGAGTTTGCATGTTCTCCCCGTGTCTGCGTGGGTTCTCTCCGGGTTCTCCAGTTTCCTCCCACCTCCAAAAGCACACCCTTAGTCAGCTGAGATAGGCTCCAGCTCCCCACGACCCGCTACAGCAGATGAAGTGGTAGGAAGATGAATGAATGAATGAAAATGGAATTCCCTCAACTCCTTTGGAAGCACAAACCAAATGAAAAGCTACAGCTCTGGTGTTAGAGGAACCAAACGCTCCACTCCACACAAGGGGACTGTAAGCCTGTAAGCATGCAAATAATGGGAGGCTGAGCGCCTTCTTCTTGTGACCAATGAACAACTTACAAAGGGGACGGTGCCTTGCTCAAGGGCACCTCATTAGTGCTCTGGAGGTGAACTGGCACCCCCCACTGCTAGTTCATGCTCCAAACGGTTTTTGGTCTACATGAGCCTTAAACCGGCCACCCTCTGGTCCCCAGTCCGAGACTTGTGGACTGAGATCCTGCCGCCCTCAGAGCGAATCGATTGGCTGCTGGCCGTCTTACCCGACACACTGAGCGGCTTAACCTTGTGGGAAAGCCAACAGCTCTCAGTTTCATTTAGTAAATCTCCCATACACTTGAGTGATTGAGAACATTGACTGAGTCGCTGTGGCAGAGAAGAGTTTAACTTTTTTCATCATGGATTGGTCAGAAGTTTAGTTGTCTATGACTGCAAAATGTACATATGTGTGTGGAACATACGTGTATTTGAAAAGAATTATGAGGTGTACCACAAGGGGTAGGACAGTTTTCTTAGGTTTTACCCATACCTGCCTCTACCCAGTCTAATCCTTTCTGATCTGTTCTAATCTTTCGTTGGCTGTTATTAAATGATCAAACTGCGTCAGCGCAGCCTTTATCGTCCGCGTCTGCGTTTAATTCCTTGGATTCCCTGTGTCTGTGTAAGCACAAACAGGACATGAAAACAGCACATATAAATGCCTCTGATCATTTGTTTGTGTTTCGTGCTGTCATTGTAAATTAAATGCTGCTATTATTTCTTGGTGAGCTGTGTCTTCCCAGGGTACGACATTTGTCAAAAAAATAGATTCATTGTGTTTATAACGCATGTCATATTCAAAGAGTCCTTTTTCCGTTTCAGTACGTTACTATTAGCAAACAGAATAATTATAAGTACTTCTCAACTGCTAAATTATTCCTAAATTGTTCCTTAAACAGGTACCGTGGGTCGGTTTTATTACTGATATTTTTTTCTTTTTAAAGTGAAAACAACCAGCACAGTTTTAATCTCTCTCTGTGTTTCTCTCTCTCTCAGGAGATGTGAAAAATTTTCATGCAAATATATGTTTTTTTTTTATTGCCACCAAACAGGGCAATCAAGGTCGCACTTATCCCAATAAATTGCTGTAACGGTACACCCAAAATTTTGTTAAGAGGGAGAATCGTTGAAGTTGCAGAAGTTATTCCCGCTTTAGTGGATTTCATCCATAAACATGTTTCATACCTCGTCAATCTTCTGCTCTGAAAACAGACTTGATGCCCAGATGCACCATGCTACGATGGTAAAGGTATTAGTTTTGATGACAAATATTGCTGTGTACCAGCAATATTTGTCATCAAAACTGTGGTACCCCTGATTTTTAATCAAAGCATCCACTGCTGCAAGATCATCCACTGCCTGCATAGCGTATTGTGACAGATGTCTTTAGGTTTGCGCTCACTTCACCATCGTTTAACTCAGTGGAAAAGACTGCAGGTTCATGCAGGACATGAGTTAATAGTTATTTACTCTACAGTAAAAATTTCCATTTTCTGAGTAAACCTGACACACGGTATGATGAGTATCTGCCATGAAAGGAGCGGCGCAAATGTCTTCAAGTTGCGCTGGTCATGTTAACACATGGATGAGTCACACACAGGTCTGCAGGAAACACTTGCTGCCCTTCGTGGACGAGTGTTTTCTCGCTGTTACTCAAGTGAAACATATTAGCCTGTGCTCCGAGGGAGAAAGAGCTCTGCCAGCTATTATTATGCACAGTGGGGACCATTGTCATCCACTGCCTGCATAGCATATTGTGACAGTGATTTGGAGGAAATAATAGACTGAATGCTCAGCTATATGAGTAGTCTCCTCTGTTTCCCACCCTCAATTATTTCTGCTCTTTACACTGATGACACACAGCATCCATCTAGAAATGGAACGGCTTGCTGTCCCCTATAGCTGATTGATGCTAGTCTGAACTGGTGTGAGTATGGAGGTTAGGAGTCCAGCCTCATATAATCCAGAGGTCTTGGTTGCCACAGAAACATCATCAGCTGCTGTGAGCTTGTGTCGGCTGCTCTTTTGCACATATCGTCTGTGGTCTTGTAGTGTGTGTGTTCTAGTAGGGAGATGTCTTCATCTAAACTCTGCATAAACCAGTCATAGGTAACTGGTGGCCTGAGGGGCAATGTCTGACTCACCAAAGCATCATTTCTAGCCCAAAAGAATATTCATGAATGAAGAAAATGTATGCATGATGCATATTTCAAATGTGTAGTGCTGACTCTGCCCAACTAGGCTGGACTCTGATTTGTATTCCATACTTTTCTGGAGGTTGTAATATCATCTCAGTGTACCTGGTTGCCATAGCAACACTGCAACAAGCCACTGCAACAAACAACCATCATCTACGTCTTTCACACATTGGCTATGATGATTTTAACTGACCAGCACATGACAATGAATGTTAATTCTCTTGTCAGGCTCAGCAAAAAAAAGTTTAGAATTGGTAGTTCTTTAGTTTTACTTTACAAGTCTGCCACAACGACACGTCAGGCTATATGGCCTCCACTAAGTACGTTCAAAGTCTACAGTAACCGTTATTCAGAATTATATTTATATTATAAATGCTTGTATTTCATAAAAATATATTCTGTGTATTTAAATTATTGCTGAAAAGAATTAGTTGCAGTCTATGAAGAAAAAATTGATTCTAATATTGATGTTATGCTGATTTTTGCTCTGTGAAGTGTGACAGCGCCTTCAGGCGTAGAGGCCAACACGACTGGATGAAAAGAGTGGGAAGAGATTTCCACATAGAAAGCAGGAAGCAACAGAAAGAAGAGGAAAACAAACTAATTGCCTGTTTTTATCAGCCTGAATTGAAATAATCTAAAGAATGTTTCATATTTGAATATGAAACTCACACACACACACACACACACACACACACACACACACACACACACACACACACACACACACACACACACACAAACCGTAAAACCTCTGTCACTGGATTATAAATTCACTAAACTCCATTCGTCATGGGAGCGTTCTGATTTTATTAAATTCTATTTAGAGTTTCAATAAAATCTGGGGATGATTTGGCTGTTTTTATTTGCGCTAACACTACTGTGGTTATCGTAGTGTGTGTGCATACGTTTTTTTGAGGCTAAAAACTATTTCCTTGATCCGTCTGTGCAAGATTCTTTATTGAATAATCAATCCATAAAATCAATATGTCCTGAATATCTTGCACATGATCTGTTTACACGTTTTGCATCTTGTACAAAACAATTTCTGTCGAGAACACACAAACACATGTGTGCTACACATACCGGCTGTTAAGCAGCGACTTTGTGCCTGACTGTTTGACTCCATTTTTGTGTTGATCACCTGCTACACTTTAGGTAACCCAGTCTTTCTCTCCCTTCACCTCAAATTGGTAGACTTTAATATTTAACAGGAATGTTGAAGTAAAACGCAGCACTTAAGTTGGCTTGATGCATAAAATTGTGTTTGTTCCACCTGAATTCTCACATTTTCATGGGCAGCAATCCCGACTATTAATGTGAATCTAATATTATTGGCGTGATATTGAAGGATTTATACTTCTGAGCTCTTTCAATATTGGATTTCAGAATAATCCCTGTGCTCAAGACCGAGCGGTTGCTTCTGCACGTCACATCAATGCATAAATAGTTTAGAGTTCATTAATCAGAACCATGAGGTACTAGTATGGTGTTGGCGAGCACAGTTTGTACTTGCATTCCCAAAATTGTATTCATTGTCTTCAGGGTGGGGGCGTTACAGCTGTACTGTCTGTGCTGTTTCTCTTCACTCTTCCCTGCTTTCAGGTGTTGCTCATGGATTGATCTCAAGGGACACCTGGCCTGAGGCAAGAGTTCTGAAGGTCCAGTTCAGCATCACAACCTGGGGGTTATTAAAGACGGGGGAGGCTGGTTGTGATATTTAGCTGTAGTGAAATTCAATTTCATTATTCAGATTTTTTTAATTAAATCCAAAGTTGTTGTTTGTTTGTTTTTTTCACTTTCTTTGGTCCCTTTGGGTCATTTTTTCTGTGAAGAACCCAGAGAAGGTTATTTGGTTATTATTTATTTCATAAATAGTGTTATTTATTTTATTAATAATCCCTCGCTTATTCGTGCTTCAAGACACGCGACTTCACTGCATCGTGGATTTTTAGTAGGTAGTCACGTGATACCATATGCGCATGCAATTGGTCGACCGCAACCGTGTGTGTGTGTGTGTGTGTGTTCTAAGACTCACAGAACGCAGCGATACCGTGTATTAAAGAAACACTTTTCTTTAATACAAAAGTGTTTTGAATTGTCTATAAAACTGTGGGAAAAGATAATACAGATATAAGGTGGTTTAATATCAGTATGGGGAGGGTCCATTAATGTTTAAATTACAAATAAATAATAAATAGTTTGTCGCTATATCGTAGGATTTTGTTTTTTGCGGATGGATTAACAGCGAGTAACGAGGGATCACTGTATTATTTATTTCATAACTTTTTTCGATTAAGATCCCGGAAAGGTTATTAATATTTGTGTGGCTTTGATTCTTCAAAAATATTTTCAGTTTGTTATCTTTAAGTTTGAACCCTGAAATGTGGCAAAATGTCCAAAAAGTTTTTTTGGGGGGGGGCAATACTTTTTCAAGGCACTGTAAATATTTACATTGAAAGACCTCTGTGATCTTCACAGTTTTTCTGTTACAAACTGACCCCGGCCCCCCATCGAAGAAGGAAAAAGTTATGTGGCCCTTACAGGAGACCCCTGCCTTATTTCTTTATAGGACCCGTCTACTGACAGACTAGACAACACGTTACAGACATACATCCATATCCATATTACTCAGTAGCTCATACATACTTTAATGCACCTCTCTTGCTCATGTATGAAATATTAATGCTGCAGTGGCAGTTGGGAAATTCAAGGGGAAGGGTCAGATAGCATGATTCTCGGCTCAGATTGTCAATCTGCTCCAGAGATTGACAGCCATCCTCTTCCTCCCCCAAACACAGACCCAACACACACCCAGACTTATCCTGGAAAACCACCCACAAGACTGTGTCTCGTGCATCAAATCATTGTGGTGGATGATAACACGCGATTTTAAAAAGCTCAAAATTGAAACGCAAGTTCACCCTGCGTTCTAAACCTCCACCCACTGCACAGTTTTGAATAGTGCATTAATGAGGTAGGTAATGTGCTGAGACGAGATTGGGGGGGATAAGGCAGGTGGGAGGTAAGAGTTGGCGAGTGACGTCTTGAGGTGATGTCTTCTTTGAACAGGGAAAAACGGAGTGACATGGATTTGTGAGGCACATACAGGTCGAAACACACGACTCTACTTAATTCAGGAGTTGAAGGGGTTGTGAGGAATAACAACGCATTTAAAGCAAAATGAGGAGCTTACCCAGTGAAAACAAAGCTTTCACTGCTCAGTCAGTTCAAACTTGTCCTTTTTGTATTGGCTCTTGTGCCTGTGTAGCTAGGTAACTTGGATGATAAAAATACCCTGTTCTTTCATCCCACTGGTAATTAGGAAGTAATGGAGCCTTGGCACAGGGAAATCCGAGACCACAGAATAGTAGCCCCCGGTGCTTTCTGTGCCAGCACCAATCTGAGACAGGAAGCAGCCTGTCTCTGTGATTTGACCTATCAGAGGCTCCAAATGACTCCAGCAGGACACTCCCTTCAGTCTCCACTGTCTCCAGGGACTATTCAGAGCAGCGTATCTCTGCTGCTTAGCACTTTGTTGTATTGATTCGATGTCCTGTAGACACGAAGTGCGGGATGTACCCATCACAAGCCCATTTTACAACCATAACCTCATCCATGTAGTGTACACAGCGTGCTGTGTGACTGATGATGAAACTCTCCCGCATTTAATTGTTCTTTGTGTGTCCTGGAATCAGATTTTAATTTCATTTTGGTGGACCTTGAGTCCAAAAAAAAAAAAAAAATGAACAAATTGCACTCGTGGGTAAATTCTCTGTTTGATTTGTAATACTGATGGCTTCATGTTTGTACCAGAACAGAATTAAAAATGACAGAACTCTGCTGAAAAATATGTATTGTGTTGGTGCAATTTATGGGGACATTGATTTTGATGACAGATATTCAAGAGTAGATTGTGATGTCTTTAGGATTCATTACCTCAGTGTGACGCTTTTGCCTGGAGTTTGAACTTGTGTGTTGTGGTTTTGAGTACAAACTTGCTTATGACAAATATGAATAATTTGTTCCCAGCTCTTGTAATCACTTTGCAATCCCTGTAATCACCGTACAAGCAGCAGTTGTGACTCCAAAGATGTCTCGATTCATCGCAGTGAGGATTCACTCCACAATATCACGATTGCAACAGGACAATTTATACAAATATATTCACACTTTTTATTTTCGCTGGGCTCTTTTTCAAGTGAACACTTCTTCTGTCTCTCTTGTTCCAGGTGAAGGTGGAGGAGGAAGATGAGGATGTATCAGTGGACGAGCAGGAGGAAGAAGAGGAGAAAAACTTGGAGAAAGCACTTTCTGTGGAGCGCTTTGGGGACATCATCAGTGACTCTACTTCAACAGGTGGAGACAGGATGGGTCGAAACTACACAGAGAAGGACTTTGAATGTAAGGAAATTTCAAGTCGTCGTTACATTGAATAGTGCTAACATGCTACTTATATTGAGGTTGGCAATATTTAAATTTTATATTTAAATTTTAGCAATGGCAATGTGTCTCTATGCAGTCTGTCTGTGTTTGATTGCATTGTCATGAAATTTTAAGTAGACATTCATGGTCCCCACAGAATGAATTAGATTCTTTTAGCACCATCATCTGATCAATATTTAATTTTGATCATATGACCAAATATATGCAACTACACAAGTAATTATTTCTAAATTTGTTATGGAGGCTGCATGATGCTGATTTGCTTATATTTTTACACTAAATCATCACCAATAACAGATAGATAGCATATGAGTAGCTCTGGTTGGCAATAATAGTTCTTTGAATTACGTTTCCATACTTCTCTATGGCTCCTTGGTTTCATTTAAATCTCAAGGTTTTGATTACAAATTACAGCAAAAACAGAGAGAAAAGGGTAATTGTTGAATTAATGAAATTGTTCTGTATGCAGGATGTCATGCAAATCTGATTTAAATGTTGCTATTAATCTTGGATAGTAATTAAATGCATATAGCGCTTCTGTATGAGGGCTCAGATTTAAATTCCATTTCCTTAACTTCAGGTGCTTTTCAGGCAGAGCTAAAATCTGGTAAAGCATCCCAGAATGATGCTGCTGACCATCTGTACTTTTTGATATCAATAGCAAGCAGAAAAATAGTGTGTTTACTGATGCTTCTGTGAATGAGGTTTCTCTATGAGCCTCTAGAGCTTCAGATATGAAAGGACGCCATGTGACACTGTTTAAACAGTAAGTAGACATGCTCTTGGTTCCATATTTGATCCCATGACTTACTGTTGTATTTTTTTGCCCAACACAGATCACAGACACACATTTCACCACACACACCACCCCTTATCCACTCACTTGCCCCTGCCCCAGCGTTTACGCAAGAGGGTGCACAGCTCAGACAGGAGGCGCAAAAAGAAACGGAAGAAAAAAAAGACCTCCCTGCCGCCCTCCGACGTTACACCGACCATCCACGAGGTGGACGAGGAAGAGGCGCAGTCTGAGACGGAGGAGCAGGGGAAGGTCATCATGTCCACAGAGCTAACTGATGTCCAGCCACAGGTAAAATAAGACTGGGGGGGTGTAAAGGTGACAACCACGTTAACATTTCCCTCCCCTCATACTGATCTTATTTCTTCATCTCAGTTTAGTTCGGGGACCCAAGAAGACTTGGAGAAACTCCCCCCACTTGCATCCTTCCACATGGAAAATGAAGAACATTCATTGTCAAGGAAGATCACACCCACTCAGATGAAGGGAGAGACTCATAATGGGGAGATTCCTGCTCTTGAACACGATGTGGAGGTGGAGGGAGAGGAAGCAGCGTGCAGCAGGTCGGCTTTTACAACATCTCCGGTTGTTGTTTTTTTGTGCTTATGCTGGTGAAGGTTATGTTTGTGGATTCAACCCGCAAAGCTACAGTGATTCAGTTAGAAGAGCAGATTTGGAATACACTGCATGATATAATAATGATATATGATACAAAGACATCGCATGAGCGCTTGTAATTTGAAAGGTGTTGCTGGAGAGTAAGTGTGAGTTTGTTGTTATTCACGTAGAAGGAGACAGACGTTACACAGAGGTGTGTTACTGTGGGTGGTTCATACTCTGACGTAACACACACACACACACACACACACACACACACAGCATTGTCTGTGGTGTTTTTTGTTTTTTTTTATTCAACAATCTCCTGCCAGCTGATCAAACACTCTCATTGTGCTGACCATTATCTGAGAGAAGAAGACAAAGCTGGACAAAATACAATTTCAGTTGTATTCAAAGCTTTATTTTATACATTTTGAAGCATCGAGCCCTTCTGTAAAAACCTATTTAAGGTGGAACCAATCCAGACTTGATAAAGCTCTGCTTCTTGTGATACACAACGGCAACGTTTCACTCTTTATTTAACAACAAGTAGCAACGACTACAAACTTTAAGGAAAGATTCAAGATAACACAAAACACCCAGGATGATCATCACTCATTCCAAGAAGCAACATTCAACTCCTAGATTTTTTTTAGCAATAAATTTACCAGCACAATATTTATTTTAATTACATGACTATGACCCCCAAGGGTAAAGGTGTTTGTCAGACATGAGGTTTGGAATTCCACAGCTTTACATCTTCAAACAAATACTTACCATGAGTTTTCTTTTTGGGGATCAGGGACCTCGAAGTGATTCAGCTGCATCTCAGCGAGTGTTTCTTTGAATAATCAAATAATCAATATGTAGTAAGATCATGACTCAGTGGGTGCATTGCTGCCCTGTGGAGCCATCTACTGGTGAACAGACAGAAATGCAACCTAGAGGTGCAGCGTCGGAATGCCTACTCTTTTAATGAGCATGAAAAATATTATGTGGAAATGTTTCCCTAATGTCTTTTTGTATGGAAATCAATATATCTAATTAAATACCTAAACATCATTCCCTTTTCTCAGTGTCCCCTTAGATTCAGACCCGTCAACTTCCACCACAACCCGCGGCTGGTTCAGAAGGAAGCCCATCCACCACCGCCTGACAGGGGCCCAACGGAGCAACTACGACCTGCGCGAGCGGATCTGCATCGGCAGCATGATCGCCCTTGAGACGGCTGTCTACCAGCAGGTGCCCACCGACGAGGCCGAGGCCCAGATGTTGGCCAGCGCTGATCTGGACGACATGAAAAGTAAGCTGGTTAAGATAAAGTTTGTCTGTGCTTGTTTTTACGTTATTATTATTATTATTATTTATTATAGCAGGCTCTTGGGTTGAGGTAAATGTCCATACGCAATCAGCTGTTAAAAAAGTAATTATTAAGGTGTCAATAATAAAATGTTTCCCATCAACATTCCACCTATATGCTCGTCACCAGTTTTCTAACCATTTTTCTAGTTTGGACGAATATTGGCCTCCCCAACAATTTCTTCTGTTTAACTCGTTTTTGACAGATAACCTGTGAAGGATCTTGTTATGTGTGATGAAATCTAATGTCACAATCAGATGGGATGTTAACACCCCTGTAGTGTGACTGTATTTATTGTATAAACATATGAACACACATAAGATAACTGATTATTAGAACACAGATATCAATAAAATATAGTGTTAATCGAGTAGGTCATTGGTTACATATGAAGTGATGGCTGGGTCAGTAAACTCCGACCAATCGACTGATAAACATTTCTATCATATATTTTGTACGGGAGATGGTCTGTTCTGTTATAAACGTGTCTTCTGATATGACTCACTTTCGCTGTTCACCCACGCCACAACAACACACTGTGTGGACGCTTGTGAGGTGTCTGTTCTAGCCTGGTTGTTATGTATCAGCCAGTTGACTCTGTGTCAGACCTCCATAACACCTGATGTGGTTGCTAGGATATATATGTTCATATGTATGCATGGCCATTCATGTAGCTGCATATCGAAGATGTGTACATGCTCAGTGTGTGTGTGTGTGTGTGTTTTTGTGTCTGCTCATGATTCATTTACGCAAATTGTGAGGGCTGCAGTTGCTCACATCATCCTGACTGAAAGACCAACCATTTATGAGGAAGTAACCTGAAAGAAGAAAGACAAACATCAGTAATAAAATGAAGGAATGAGACCATCTCTGAATTTTATTCAATCCGACAGGGAGGTGGACACCATTCTCTCGTTTTATCTTGTTATCTGTTGTACAACAGAGCCACCCTGCTACCTGGGTTATAATGTAAATGCGATGAATAATTTCATGTTGATGTCAGATTATTACCATTTCCATTCCAAAGCATATTCAGAAAGAAGTTATCTGGTTTTGCATTTGCAGCAGCCTCTAGTGGTGGCTAGTAGTACTGCTACATGCTCACCCAGCCTGGGAAGTCCGTAACATTTTCTGCCTAAGGCATGGATTTTAAAAGATTTATATTTTACTCATGGATGTTTTCTTTCACTAATGCACTTATTCAGTTTTCCATTAATCCCATATTAAACTCAAAAACCCAGAATGCTGTAAATCAGCAGGACAAACCGCTACGTGACCACAGTGTGTGTGAAGACTGTCTGCCACTTTGCACTTTGTAAATAACAAAGTAGATTGTCTGTGAAAAAGAAAGGAAACTAAAAGTGGACATAATTGCCATTACACTTTTCTAACTAGAAGAGTTCATTTTCTCTATTTGCAGGCAAATTCATTCAGAATCTGTGCGCTGTCTGGCAACCTCATTTTCTCGATAAATCCAGAGCTTTGTTGAAATGCAATGTGTGTGTCCTCCTGTGTGCACGGTGCATCAGCTAACCCGTTGCTGTTAGTCCCACTGAAAATGCATTCCCACACACATGGTGGCGGAAGATAGAAAGACAAAATAAATAAAAGTAGAGGGGAAGTGGCGAGAAAAGGATGGGAGGCAAAAAGCTCATGTTGCAAAAGCAAAAAACTCCCCCCAGTATCCAGGGGCATTAATTAACAGAAGCTGCAGTCGATTCCCTTATAGAGGCGACCGTGCCTCTGGCCTTTCCTGCTCTAACAGAGCAGAGTAATCATCGACTGCTTGGGAACCATCTGGAAACAGAAAACAGGGCAGCCAGTGTCACTCATTGACAGGCGGTGTTTATCACCGCTGCATGTCCCTCTGCTCCTGCCATCTGTAATCTGGTCGGTCTGACTGTTGTTGAATTGAGACTGAATGATGAATTAAATGTTGAAATCAGGTGATTAATTAAAGGTGAAACACTAGAATAGGCACCATCCTCTTCTTTTACAACTTATTTGTGCAGTATGACTCATATATTCCAAAGCCTAAATTGACTATTTATGTGGTGTAATTCAGAGTAATTCTTTTGCGTATGTGGCTGAACTGCAAGCTCTGTTAACCGTAATAATCAGAGATCAACCTGTGACTCATTGGAGTCATGTGTCAGAAGTTTAGACACAAAACCAACCGGGGGAGCCAATGGCAATGATCCGAGAAGACAAACAGCTGCATCATTTCAAAATGTTCTCCATATAAAATATTTGAAGTTCTGCTCGGGGGGAAAGAACTTGATGTCATGCAGGGAGGGACATATATTCCTCATATAATGTAATATCTCTCAGTAGAGTCCCTTCAGCTGCCAAAGCAGAACAATCCAACACATCCTGGAGCCAGCATGGCCCACATCCCACCTCCTCACAAACCTCCTGTGGAAACCAAGATTTTCTTGCATCTGTCCAGACTCATTTCCATCAGGTGTTGTTGTTGTTATCTGTCTATCCAGTGTGCATACACACACTTTTCCAGTTTATATTTCACGTTGTCATACTGTGCATAATACATGTCTAACCAAGAATCATGATTGTTAAAACATAATTCCTGTTCATACAGAGCATGGTCCTTGCTCTGATAGTTGGCACCATGTTTGCCAATAGAGAGCTGGTCTACTCTAGGTGTTACTCTTTCATTTTCTTGGTAATGTTTTGACATTTCTTCTCAATAAATACCTCAGTTGTTTTATTTTTCACTTTAATACATTTTGAGTGGAGCCAACCTTTTGGACTTGACCTTTGTCCACCTATATCTCACATTGTTGGAGAACGATGGCGGCACTAATGGAAACAAAAGGCACCAGCTGTGCTTCAGCACGGTTTAGGTTGGTTTGTCAACGTCACCAAGATCAATGGGTCGACTTCCTCATTAAAAAAGAGCAACACTACCATTCAGCTGACAGGCGGGTCTCCCGATATGGATCATCCATCAATCAATATCTCTTTTTGGAATTTCACTTAGAGTTGAACGTTGCTAGTATCTCTCTGATCGTGGATCCAGCAGAGGGACTTTTTAGGACTAGATTGGGACACTCCAGTGTAGTCCCTTTATTCAGATTTAAGGCAAAGGAAATATTTTTACGATTACTTATGATTTCTATGTTTTTTGCACTGCATTGTGCAGTTTTTGGAAAATTTTAACATCTTTTGAACACACTTGATTTAAGAGCTAGTTCCTTAAGTTGAGGCACTTACTCTTTTTGCACAATTAAAGTGATTAGACACATGTTGGATAGTGGTCCTTGCAAAGATCAAGTCTCATCGGAGCGGCAACCCAGGGCGAGCGACGGCGTTTAGGAGTCGGAAACCCTGGATGAACAGTGCATTCACCTGGAGCGAAGTGGACAGGAAGAGGAACCGTCCATGGAGATGACAGATATTGAGGGACATGACAACCAAGGGCAAGGGGGCTCCGAAAAGAGAAATCGCACAGACCATCATGGTCCTGAACGTCGCAGCAGCTTCCAAAGAAGCTTGGGAACCCCAAAGCAGCTCCTACATGAGCTGCATGGTTCGTTGCCCAATTTCGAGGGGCTTGAAGACCTTGAAGAGTTTGTTTTGGATTTTGATGACTATGACTTGCTGGAGTCGATCCACACTCAACTGGGTTCACCACAAGAGTCTGTCCGTAAGTCACCGAAAGTTTGGTTGCTATGGTGATGCACTGATGCTATGGCTGGTTAACATTACACTTCTGTTCCTTTCAGAGCACCTTTTATGTCAGAACGGTTTGACGGCAGCAAAGTGATGTCAAGCTTCCAATGTGGAAATCTGATAATCGTAGAAAAATATTCTATTTTTACATGGATGATCAGTGGATGGGAGACCACTTGTTTCCATTGATGATGCAATTTACTGCTTGCATAATTAATGCCGACATGAGACTCATTCATGCTCACACATGGAACGAAATTGTCTACGATATTGATCAAATTGACATGGTGCTCAACTGCTGCTGTTTCCTGCACCCGTATTGATCCAGTGGTACCCATTGGCACTCAGGGTCATCCACAGCTAGAGCGGAAAAACATTTCACCGGCCAGCTATGTGTGGTTCTGCTATTTTTATCCATGAATCGTGGCAAATTAGTTTGTGAAACCGTGTTTCAGCAAACGCCAGAGAAACTAAGAGCAAGTAAGACGGGATTCAGGTCTGAGTGTAGCTGAAAACAGGACAAACATCAACCATTCATGCAAATACAAGAACTTTAACACTGAAAAATATATTAGTACCTAACTGGTGGAACAATTTCAATCGTGTGAATTAGTATAAAACCTTCTAGTTTACTCCATTTTAAAGTTGCAGCAATAAGCAATAGTTCCTGCGTTTGTTTGCCAGACAGGGTTCCAAACCGACCTCTACTTGAGAGCTGGACTCTGCATCATTTCACGTTAGCTTTGCCATTTTACTAATGCTTGTGTAATCCAAGATGACTCTGACCTCAGCTTTCGTGTCTTAAGGGTAAATAGGAGAGGCTGAAGACTCAATTATGATCACTAGTGGTGGAATTAGGTATTATTGCTCAGGTTTGTTGTTTGATAGGTGTTTGATCATTTTTTAAAGAATTTAGCCACATTAAATCTCCCCAGAATGTCTGTGCTATATGTAATGATCTAACAGCATCAGGAGACCTTAAATCAGTTCTTTAAAATGTGCAACTTCTTTCAGACATCTTTGGTTGTGCACACAGTAATGTCCACATTGAATCCACATCCAGTGTGCTCCTGATCCAGGGGGGGTGAGGGATAACCCCAGTTCATTCTGATACGTCTGTAGTCCAGGAGGGGACAGCAAACACACACAGAGGAAGGCTTCTTCTACCACCCAGAAAATCAGGTTATACATGGACAGCATTACATTTTTGGTTGCTCCTGATTTGGGGTTGTGACGTGGGACCTTTCCATACCCACTGTGGATCTGGCACAGGTTCATGCTGGATGCCTGTCTGAATGCCAGCCAACCAACCATCAAACAGACAGGCATCAAATTAAGACCTCCCTAGCAGATGCACTAAGCAGTAAATCATCAAGTGGAAGGGGTCACCAGTCAGTGCTGCCCAAATGTGTACCAAGACGCCTTTTGACACAGGACTATTCTAAGTGTAGGGTTGTGGGTTGAAGGCTAAATTTAATGTCACCCAGGTGACCCAGGTTCACGCTTATCATGACTTCAGGTCATACAAACATCCATCTCCAGTCCCCAAACACCTTTTCTCACAGCCCGTTAGCCTCCACACAAATGTACCACCCCCACACACACCCCCCCCCACACACACACACGTTTTTTGGAAATTTATCCTCCAGGTCTTTTCAGTAATAGTACCAACAAACAAACTAATCACCAACCAACCAAAGGATATGGGTGAAACCAGGACCTGCTGGAGGTAATGATAGTCTCATTGTTGTTAGGAACTGCTTAAAACACTGCTCAAGTTCAATAAAAACCATGTGTGGGGAGAGGAATATTTAATTAAATTACTCTTGAAATGAGAGCATCTGTAACATTTTGCCACGGTGTACATCGATACTTCTTCCTGGATGTTCCTCTGTCAGATGGAAACTGAAACAAATATGGTTTCTGATTTTCCAACGTGGAACATATTTTATGAGATAGCCCATCTGATTTTATTTGTTTGCAGTACTTTAAACAGCTACTTAAATGCAAGCAGTTAAGGTTGTGTCTGCACTATACCTTTAAAAACTTTGACTCAACTGACTTGTGGCTGTTCAGGCCACAGGTTTGAGGACAACCCCGGCGTCAGACGACACCTGGTAAAGAAGTCGTCCCGATGTCAGATGACCCGAGCCAGTAACAGTTCCACTCCATTGAGCAGCCTGAACAAGAAGAAGAGAGCGGCAGACAAGAAGACTCATGAGGTTTGCATCATTTTCCCCTTAACTACAATGACCTCCACATTGACTTCGATATGGAGGCAACATAAAAACGTTATGTTCCCTATTAAATGGTTTTAAAGCTAAAACGCATTGGTTCATCTCCAACTCTGTTTTGCTCATTCATCACCACATAGTCTGGTTGTGCAATATGGAGTTCCATCCTTTCATTTGATTACTGAGGCCTTTAAAATTTCAAGAATATGACTGTAGTTCAGCTGTTTTCTGTTGCTTCAAGAACCAACAATGTGTCTAACCACTTCTTGTAAGACCGGTTTTCCCATTGCTACACAGATGGGTGGAAATACATTTGCCACATGGGCACTGGGTGTGAACAGGACGGCTGTCACAGTTCCAGGTGATAGATTTAACACTACGTCTCTTGTGTTAAAAAACGTAGTGCTCATTTCTCAACCATTTGTAGAAATACGTATTTGTTCTCTAAAAAGTCTCATTTTTGCTAAATCTCATTGACACATCATTTGACCCATTGTTAATATGATAATTACTGATAATTTTGAATTTAAAAAAAAATTGCTAGGTTTTTTTTAAGGCGTACACTTTCATCTTAAAAACACCAGAAAACAATTGCTCCTCTTGTTTCACCTCAGTTTGACATAAAAATAGTCCAAACCCACAAATCACAGCATTATTTTATACGATCTGAGAACAATTTGCTAAGAATGAGAGCAATGTTGAAATGAGACAAAGTGTCTCACCGATCCTTTCAGTTGTCCTCGGGGTCCAAACCACTCCTAGCTGGGTCCAAACCACTTTATCTTGACCCCATGTTGCCTGTGTATTTGCATTAGCTATACTCAAATTTATTTCCCCCCCAGGTCTTATTTCCTGTTTTTGTTTGAAATGTTGCCATAGGAACAACCATTCAGTCGTGTTTCTAAAATAAAAGTAATTGTATTGAATCCACAGATGCGTGTTCGTTTTATTTCACATTAATGACACTCAATTACG
The DNA here is from genome assembly GCA_013358685.1 of Antennarius maculatus. NCBI lineage: Eukaryota > Metazoa > Chordata > Actinopteri > Lophiiformes > Antennariidae > Antennarius > Antennarius maculatus. The sequence continues at coordinate 20,282,012 of CM023618.1, read as the reverse complement.
CTTCTTGTGCTTTTTTTTTCTTATTTTTTAAAAAAAAAATTTTAACCGTTTCCAGTTATTTGTGGAATTGAACGAGCTGATTGTGGAGAAGGACCATGAAATGCGTTGGAAGGAACGAGCTCGCTGGATCAAGTTTGAGGAGGATGTGGAGGAGGAGACGGACCGGTGGGGCAAACCTCATGTGGCTTCACTCTCCTTCCGCAGCTTGTTGGAGCTTCGCCGCACCATCACACACGGTAAACAGCTTTTGTGTGGCAGCGGAGCACACACTCCGGCTCTGCTCTTAAAGGAACAGGTCACCCAAAAAATAGAATTCAGTAAATCTAGTTCAACCCTTGGCCAACGTTCATAACCTGAAATATTCACGTTCTCCACCACAGGAAGGTACACATGACTCCAAGGTATCAGATTCTGAGGTCATTTGCACCGGTGCGTTCACACAGTGGTCGCACAAAGGATTGTGTATATGTATGTGCTTTTTAGACAAGATCAAGACTTGCATACCTTAGGGTTTACCTGCTACTTATTAGCTGCATGCATTTTTCTATGCATGCTCGGTGGACTAAGGAACAGCTTTCTCCTTGTCATGAGGTGGAGTAGATAATAGCAAACATTCTTGCTGATCTTTTCCTGTCAGTTTGCAGCTGAGATAATTAACAAGATAAGCAGAACCCAATAAAGAAGAAATACAATTTACTTTAATTCGCATTAATTATATACTTTTTATGTATTAAATTGGGTTTGCATTGCCCATTCATCTTCTTGTCTATCTTTACCTCGATTCTTTAGGTGCCATCCTTTTGGACCTTGAGCAGAACTCACTGCCCGGCATTGCCCATCTGGTGGTGGAGACGATGATCATCTCTGATCAAATCAGAGCCGAGGACAGACCTAGTGTTCTTCGGGCTCTGCTTCTCAAACACAGGTCAGTGAGAAAGCTGATATTCACAGGAGACAGTATAAGATTAGAATAAAATGATCTTTCTTTCATTTTTTTCCCCCCATTAAAATGTGTGCTTTAAAAGTTGAATCAAATCTATATTTTGATGGACAATAAATCTCGTTTTAGGCAAAACACAAAAAATGTCTTATTAAGTCCAGTGTAATATGTCTCTCCTCTGTGATAAAGAGATCCTTTTGTCTCCTGAAAATTAGGGAAAAACCCTTCAATGAATGAAAATCCCCATCCAGCCGATCGCCAGAGTTTGATGATGAACTCACCTGCTTCAGGTTGATTATCATCTCAGATGTAACAGTTCCCAAATTCATGACACGTCTTTGCTTTTTGTCTTCCTCCTCATTAATCATCCTCCTGCAGTGGAGGCTGTTGCAAAAAAAAAGCCAAACCCATGGAACAGGGAATTTCCAGATTGAGACCTTTGGCTCATCTTCTGGTGAATTTCCCTGACGTTGACTAAGTTTCAAATGTCAAAGCTGGAGGCTGTGGCTGCATTTCATCTGCAAGTTTTGAACTTCAGATAAAAACGCTTGAGTCATCATTATGTGACCAACTTTTTGTTCGCTGTCTGGACGTCTTTGTCTTTTCTGGCTGACTTTTTGTCAGATTCACTTCATCCTTCATAAACCAAAGGGTGGCTTTCTGAATCTCTGACGTGTAAACTACACACAGAATGGAAAAGTCAGTGTTTGATAAAAACTTTGAACGAGTCTCCCCAATTGTTTTTGGAATTTTCATGAATCCAGGTTGTTTAATAAAGATCCTGAACCACCACCAAAGGGCCCCTTTGATTCCAATGACATAAATGTAGACTAATATTTCTATTTCAGTCAAAAAGCACAGCTTTTGATTTGTTGTTGCGTGGCTGTTTCTGCATGAGCAGGTTCTTTCCAGCTAACCCAGTCAGCCTATTGGTATCAAATTCAGTCGGGTCGGTGGAAATTATTGGGTGTAATTTTTTCAAACCAGTTGAAGTATTTGTGAATAGATTTTAAGGGGTTATCATCGGACACCACATCTATACGTTGAGCTACTTGGAATGCAATTCTGAAAGGCTTGTGAACTAGAAGTCTAAAAATCACCAGAGGCGTAGCTTAATTAGGTCCTGCACACTACCGGCATGTTGATGTAATGCATGTGACATGTATTCTCTTTCAAATGGCCCCCACTCATCGATCGGCACATTGGCACAACGACTAAACTGACCTGACAAAGTGTAGCAAATGGAATAGTGCGCCACACGTAGGGCATTATGGATTTTTCAAGGTTTACGTAACGACAAACAGCTCGCTAAATGTCAGCCGTCAAACTGCATGAACTGAATGAAGGATAAGACACACCTGTCGATAATCTGGACGGTGTCATCATGCACCAGTTTAGTTATACTCTTGTGATCGTCATGATCCCAGTTCCAGTGTTCCTTTTCCTGTCTTAGTCTGTATCCTGCGTTCGCTCCCATTCAATCCATTCATTCCTGTCACCTGTGTTGCTATAGCTACCTGCTTCCCATCTCTAACCAGAATCCACCTACATAAGCTCGGCTCAGACCTCAGTTCGCTGCCAGATAGACACCAACACCTCCTACTCTTCAGTGTTCCTGAACATTTTTCATGATTTGCTTGTTTCTCAGATTTCTCAGATCGGTCTGTTCCTTAACTAAACTTAATGAAACTATAAACGGGAGCTTTCCCCCCTGGTGTTCTGCTCGTGGGTCCCAACCCCGCCCCTCGACAGTGATGTCACTTCAAAAGTCTGCAGCAAAGAATTAGTATCATATATACACTGACTCAAAAAATACTGAGAATTATCAACGGGTTCACGCGCCACACTTCACATTTCTCACACTGAGAATCCTAAATAAGTAAAAACTAATTCTAATTCTAATTGTAACCCATTCCTGTTCATATGGTGACGGGACAGGAGACCCTCTCTGCACAGCATGCGTGATCCATGAAGACACATAAAATCCTGTCATAAGTCGAGGATCTGAATAATTTTTCCACCACCTTTTCCAACATCTCTCTAATAAATATCAAAATCTTGCTGTACATGTCAGACTTATGTATTTACAGCAAATCAAAATAACACACCAGGTATGGGTCAAAGGAGTCAAGGAGTGAACCCTCTCATCCATCATGAGGAGGAATACGGCCAGCTCTGAGCCAAAATGTTTGGCTTCTAACATAAACAACTATATTATCATTAAAAACACACACACACACACACACACACACACACACACACACACACACACACACACACACACACACACACACACACACACACACACACACAGACTACAGCTGTGAAGAGGCTGATTCAAATCTGTCCTTCACCTCCTGCCCTCCTGGAGGGTTACACACTGGTATTTTATAAGAAAAGAATTTCATTACATCCCGTGACGTGGTGATGCATTGTTATTGTCAGTGTTTGTGTGTTCGTCCGTCCGTCTGTCCGAGAAGCCAGAGGCACAAAAATGTGTAGGTCAGGGTAAAACGATGAATTCAGGGGTGTCGCGGGATGTTGCGGTCTCTGACTGCCTTGTTTTATTTGAGTTTGTCTTTTTTCATCTAGTTTTTCGAGTTGTTTCATGTCTGCTTGCGATGTTCAATTAAGTACTATATGGAAATTACAGGAAACCAGTTTTTAAATGCTGCATGAAATAATTTGGGAGCAGGCTGTCCCTGCCAAAACACACATTTTACGTCGCTGTGTTCTCAGAAAACCGCATGCCGCTCTGAAACTCTGAGGGAAAAAAAAATGAATAGAAGATATATGATGGAGGAAAAACAAGAAGCAACCCCCAATAAAATACTTAAATATATCAAGGTTTTATATTTGTGTAGTGAAATAATAGAATACATGTTAAATCCTCCTGTTGAAGGTTTGTTTGCAGTGAAACACAGACCTCACGTGAGCTTCAGCTTTTGGCATTGAGCAGGAATGGACCATCGATGCTACTAGTATGAGTTGATAGGCTACAATGGCGTTCATTTTGAAAGTTACTCCACTTTTTACATTTTATCACTTTAAATATGAATTTCCTGATGGTTTTTTATGAAAAGAATAAGACATGTACCCAAGTGGAAACCATTGAACTGTGGACACTGATAAATCCTCTGTTTGCTTTCTTTTGCATTGCGAGAACCCTGCAGCAGTCATTTTAATGGGGCACACCTTGTTTGAATTTGCTTTGGGGTTTGATTTAATTAAAGGAGACCAGTGGGCCTTGGTATGTGCTCTGCTGAGCGCACTTCAGTTCTCTAAAATTAAAATCATTCCCAGTAGAATCAGCTTTATTTGATGAGTATTGTTTACCAGAAAAAAATGCGTGCCAATCGACCAAACAATGATTCTGATTAACGTGAAATTAACCGACGTCAGCATTTTGTTCAAAAATGACCTTATTGCGACTGACAGAGCTGCAGACTCACACTTTCCTATTTTTTCGATTCTTGTCCACAGCCATCCGAGTGATCTGAAGCATCGTTTTCACCGCCACCACTCATCTGGCAGTCTCCATGGCAGCTTCAATCACAACCACGTCCAGGACACCAATCAGCCGCTGGTGGCCGAAGAACATGACGAACATCACGACAAAGGGCCGGTCTACGACCCGAAGCAAGACGTGTTCGTCAGCCTGTTTGTATGATCCTCATTTGCAATCTCTATTCCTCACACCTCCCTCTTTAAATCAACAGCAGAAGCTGGAAACAGATCTGCCAGATATGAGATCCGGTTGATGATAGACTGTGACAGGCAGTGCAGGCAGGCAGCACGCTAAATACCGTTCACTAAAGCCAGAATAAGTGATTAGGTAGTTGTGTTTCCAGCTTTGGTCCCATGTTATATCACGCTGTCACGTCACGCAGGTCGGAACAGCAATATGGATCTCTTTATTTTCTGTCCCTCCTTGCAGAAATCTCTCCACCCACTGCCTCCTGAGAGCCATCCAGCTGCAGCCAGATCCATGAAGCTCCTCGCCAAGATTCCCAAAGATGCCGAAGCTGTCATTGTTCTAGTCGGTAAGCTGTGGAAGTTGTGACAATGCAGATTAATCCGGAGACTGTGGTCGTCTCTTCAGTTTTTATAAACCGCTAAGAGATGATTTGGCTGCTGTAAATATTCCACTGGGGCAATGTTTTATAATTGAACGTCTTAAATGAAAAGTTTATTCAACAACGAAAGATTTGACATCATCTACTCCCCAACTTCCTAATGGAAAATCTGAAAATTTTCTTTCGTCCACAAAACATTTTTTGGAGATTGAAAAGGCGTAAAAAGGGTAACGACTGAATTGCCAGTTTTGGGCGGCCCTATACTTTAAAAAAGTGGTTCTCAACTTCTTCTGCACCACATACTGGTTTACCTTCCGACAATATTTCCACTTACCGGCCTTTAAGGTGTGGTGGATAAATACTACAAAATAAAATGATACAACCAGCATAAAAACTGGTATTTTTCAGCTTTCTTTTTCTGTGAAGGTTTGTAGGTTCTTCTGTTATGGAAAGTTCAAGTCTGGACCCCAAGGAGCAGAGACTGACACAAAAGTAAAAATGGACAGTTTTATTGCCCTGGTAAAAAACACGAGTGACCAATGAAAACCAAAACAGTAGAGCAAAAAAATGACTAAAGTCCACAATCACTGAAAAGGTCAGGCAGCTGAGAGAAACCTAGGAGCACTAGCATCACAGAAACAGGACTGAGTTTTCTGGCACCCTCTTGGGGAAAAGCCAGGTCCTTTGAGATGAGACTGAGGAGCGGCGTGAGAACTGGTGTGTCCCGTCAGCTGCTAGGAGACGGCCACACCGTCTGCTACAGCTTGACCTGTCAGGAGAAAACTAGCTTAACACAGTAACAGCATACCAACAGAACAGAACAGAACCATGACATCTTCTGTCTCATTACTGGCAAAGAATACCTGAGGAACTCAACCTTTTATGGATAAACTTATACTAAGATGCTTGAGTAACCAAGTGATGACTGTGCATTCATGGAAGGATTGTTTCTTCCTGCAAAATGTTACAGCATCTCGCTGTGCTTTGCTGTTTCCTGCCAGGCTGTGTTGAGTTTCTGGAGCAGCCAGCCATGGCCTTCGTCAGGCTGAATGAAGCAGTTCTCCTGGAGTCGGTGCTCGAGGTCCCGGTTCCTGTTCGCTTCATCTTCATCTTGCTCGGTCCAAGTCAGGCCAACGTGGACTATCACGAAATTGGACGCTCATTCGCCACGCTCATGTCTGATAAGGTACGCATTGTATAAATTGAAAAAGATGGAAAACAGCATTTCAGTCCGATGGTTAGATGATTGATTCGCCATATATACATTTTGGCGTTTTGGGTTGAATTTTCTTACATTTTGCTGCAGACATTCCATGAGGTGGCCTATTTTGCTGACGACAGGCAAGACTTGCTGAATGGTATCAATGAATTCTTAGACTGCAGTATCGTCATCCCCCCATCAGATGTGGAGGGCAAAGACCTCTTGAAGACTGTGGCAGACTTCCAGAAACAGATGCTGCGCAAGAGGAAGGAGAGGGAAGTCAAGAAGCACCACTCCTCATCTGGAATGGAACAAAACAACAAAGGTACTCTGTCAGAAGTCTCACAATTCTCTCCAAGCCAAATCCTCACTTACCAGGCTGGAAAGAGGTGCATTTGAGTTTGTAAATCAAAGTCAGTCCTTCAGCGCAATCAGTGATCCATCCCATAAGTCTTTTAAATTACCTTCAGAACGTTCCTTGCAAGTCACATGACATGGTCCTCTAGTGTCTTTTTTGATGTTATCACTGGAGGGCGCCAAACACTTTCAAATCCTACACACTTTGGCATAGGCAACGCAAGTTTACTGGTAAAGCACATTTCAGCTGAAAGTGTATAAGACATTAAGATTATATCCAAAAACAACTAAACACTTTAGAAGCATTTAGAAATAAAAAAAAAAAGACTCAAATAAAAAAAAATGAAAGGAAAATTTATTGTTTGAATTTATTGGTTGTCTATTACATGTGTTTTCCTTCATTTTTCATCTTCTTTTACACTTTGGTAGCGCTGCTTCATTTGAAGCACACTATCATCCTGGTAGGGATCATTTGTTTCTTCTTCATGTAATGGAGCCTGTTTAAAATCCTCTAGAGGCAAGTGAGGAGGAGGAGGAGGGAGGCGACCAGGAGGTGGACCCCTTAAAGCGCTCAGGTATCCCATTCGGTGGTCTGATCCATGACATCCGCCGCCGCTACCCGCACTACATCAGTGACTTAAAAGACGCTCTGGACACGCAGTGCATCGCCGCGGTCATCTTCATCTATTTTGCAGCACTTTCACCCACCATTACCTTCGGAGGACTCCTGGGTAAACTGAAACATCAAGATGTTTGAATTTCATGACACTTTGATACCTGACCTCGTAAAATGTGCTTTTGGCTGTTTTCACCATCAGGAGAAAAAACACAAGGCATGATGGGAGTGACTGAGCTTATTGTGTCAACTGCAACTCTTGGAGTTATATTCTCACTGCTTGGTGGTCAGCCTCTCCTCATCATAGGGTTTTCAGGACCCTTACTGGTGTTTGAAGAAGCCTTCTACAAGGTACTTCATCAGAAAATGTGAATATCCGTTGAGTTTATGCCAAACGCTACATTGCATATCCCAGTTTTTTGAGGTCACATTATTGCTCTTCTGTTTTCCTCTGCAACTAACATATCTGTTTTTTCTTCAGTTCTGTCAGTCCCACAACTTTGAGTACCTGACTGGTCGAGTGTGGATTGGTTTCTGGCTCATTTTCATTGTCCTGGTGATGGTGGCTGCTGAGGGAAGCTTTCTTGTTCGCTACATCTCACCCTTTACTCAAGAGATTTTTGCTTTCCTCATCTCCCTCATCTTCATCTATGAGACTTTTTCGAAGCTCATCAAGGTAACCCGAACCACGACAGATATGTAATGACGTAACCAATAACAACGTGTGGTGACAAAAAGCCACTACAATAAAGGATAGATTAAGATCCTCTTTTTGCTTCTATATAGGTGTTTGCGGAGCATCCACTTTTGGCAACGTACCCTAGTGACACCACCCCAGCGACTGGGCTTCAAGACGTGGAATACATCAGAAATCAGCCCAACACTGCCCTGCTGTCTCTGGTGCTCATGATGGGAACTTTCTTTGTTGCTTTCTTCCTCAGGAAATTCAGAAACAGTCGCTTCTTAGGTGGAAAGGTATGCTGGTTTCTTATCCGGTAAAACTACAGGTGTGCAATATTTGTATTTGTGCCTTTCTTTTTTTATTGAAGCTTAAGTTAGGGGGAGTGTTGGTGGAGGATGAGTCTCTTTGAACTGTTTCTGTTAAAATCTAGTTTGCGATAAAGATATAAAAGTTTAATGTGATGAGATATGTTTGCTGTTTCTCCATATGCTCAGGCCAGAAGAATCATTGGTGACTTCGGCATCCCCATCTCCATCTTAGTCTCAGTACTGGTGGATTACAGCATCCCTGACACCTACACTCAGGTAACTGTGATGTTTTAGTCACAGAAACATTCGCCCTGGATTTTTAATATGGTACCATCAACATATTGAATTTGCTTTCAGAAACTCAACGTGCCGTCGGGCTTCTCAGTCACTTCCCCTGACAAGAGAGGTTGGTTCATCAGTCCTTTCGGTGACAAGCAGCCCTTTCCCACCTGGATGATGGGAGCGTCTGTCGTACCAGCCGTCCTTGTCTTCATCCTCATTTTCATGGAAACTCAAATCACCTCGTGCGTACACGATGACAATATCGGTGATGAGAAAATTTATTTTACCAAATGGTTTCTCTCAAACTTCCTCGTTTCCATTATTCCTCCGATCCATCTAGATTGATTGTCAGTAAGAAGGAGCGCCACCTGGTTAAAGGTTCAGGCTTCCACCTGGATCTTCTGCTCATCGTCATTCTGGGAGCCGTCTGTCCTCTCTTTGGTTTGCCGTGGCTCACTGCCGCCACTGTGCGCTCCGTCACTCACGTCAACGCCCTCACCGTCATGAGCAAAGCCACGGCCCCCGGCGAGAAGCCCATGATCCAGGAGGTGAAGGAGCAAAGGCTGACCGGGCTTCTTGTGTCAGTTCTCGTTGGTAAGAGGAAGGGGAAAGTTGACCACAGTGATTGTCAAGTCATAACATAGCCAGTGGAGAAACATGAAGCGTTTGTAAATTCACCAGCATTTCAACCACAAGTCATCAGTCCTGTTTGACATGATGAATGAACAATTTTCTCCGTAGTTCTAATGAATGATTTTTGGGTTTTAATCTATTTCTGACGCATCAGGTATGTCGATAGTGATGACCGATGTGCTCCGCCTCATCCCTCTGGCTGTCCTCTTTGGTATCTTCTTGTACATGGGGGTGACTTCTCTAACTGGTATCCAACTGTACGAACGCATCACGCTCATGGTCACGCCTGCCAAGCATCACCCCGACCACATCTACGTCACTAAGGTAACACATACAAAATCAATGTTTTCATGCCCCCTTTGGGTTATTATTAGTGGTGAGATGGACGAGCCAATAGCAGCAGAGTGGGAGCTGCAGGGGGGGCAAGGCGGCCATTCGTCACCACATTTTTGTTGCGTATACACTGGAATCGAACATCATGAAAACACATTACTCCTGTTGTATCCGTCTTTGTCGACTGCTATGGACGTGTTTGGTTTGTGTGCTCCTACAAAGATGGATTTACCTCATGATAATTGTCCACTTTGTGCCAGTTGCGTGTGATTTATAAATATAATCGTTTAAAATAATAATATCCCCCTCACTTCAGGTGTGTATAGATGCTCGGGTGTTTCTATTTAGTGTTTCTAACGCTGTGGCCTCACAGCCAGGAGGACCGGGGTTCGAATCCCACTGAGGGGCCTCTCTCTGAGGAGTTTGCATGTTCTCCATGTGTCTGGTGGCCCTAAAAACATGCACATAGCTGAGTTAAAGTGATCATAGGTGTGAAGGAGGGTGACAGGACACACCCAGGGGGTCGTTGTAGTGGGGAATTGGTTCTTAATCAAGAGGGGCTTTTTCTGGTACTGTTCAGGGGGCCGAGCCAAATGTTACCTCTAAACATGAAGTCTGACTCTCACCTGGCTTGAAACCCCCTGCTCTCAGCGCACACCTTCCTTTTAGCCAGTTTTAAGGAGGGGGAGTCGCTAAATACAACCTCCAGTCTGACTGCTGAATAAACAATGAAACCAAAGCCCTCTTGCTGCGCTGCCCATTGCATTGTGGGGAATATAGTGTTGGTGCATGCAAAACACCAGCGGGCGGATGTGGTCTGCGGGCCGGTTCGAATAGTTATTAAAAATCATAAATTATTCATCGAGGGCCAGATCTGTCCCGCTGGCCTTGACTTTGACATTTGTGCTGTACATGATAAAAGATAAAATCAAATGAAATCACTTAAAGGATTTTCCACCAGATGGAGCCAGCAACATATAGGATTCAGTTGAAGCATCTAGAATCCAGTATGTTTAATGTGTTTTTAAAGCGCTGCTCTGTGGGCTACGGTCCATTGCTTTTCTGTCCATTAAGCACCACATGTATTTCTTCAGGTGAAGACGTGGCGTATGAACATGTTCACCCTAACACAGCTGGCGTGTATCGTGGCTCTGTGGGTAGTCAAGTCCACTGTGGCCTCCCTGGCGTTTCCCTTCGTCCTCATCATGACGGTGCCTCTGCGCCGCCTCGTCCTCTCCAGGATTTTTGAGGAACGTGAACTCCAGGCGGTAGGTTGGGCGGCAGAGATATTCAGGGAATGTTTAAAGCTTTGCCACAATAACCGAATCCCAACGAGCCTTGACATACTCATTTTACACCAAATTTAACATGGGATGGATGTTGGTATGTTTTCACACATCTAACACTAACATCTTGTAAAGACATACTTTGATAGCTGAGTGTTGCTGTTTTTTTCCTCTGTGATCTTGGACAAATTTTTCATAGAAATATTTTCAAATGATATGCAAATATTAGTTTTTGGTGTGTGTTCCAACCAGAAAAGATTCAGAGTACACTCTGAAGCAGGGCTTTATGTTTTCCTGGTTGGATCCCCCAAACCCATAAATGTCATCACCGTCAGATTAAAGCCTTCCGCTTCCAAAATGCCTACTTTTTCAGGAGCTAGAATAAACAGCTTTGCTCTTAACTTTACCATGATTCATTTTCAGTTCATCCAAAGGCCTCATGAACCCAAAGCATTTTGGAATTAGCTTAAACTACTGAGAATTTTATCCTTATTTAGTTTCGGTCCATTTCATAACTGGCTTTTTACAAACAAAGCTGTGAGCGCGAGGAGCCAAAGAAATATTTTCACTCGTTGGGAAAAATTTCACTCCGTTCTCTTTTTGACATTTAGATGACAAGTTTAACCAATATAAAGTATGAAGTTACTGCCAGGCCTCGGTTAAATTAATTTACCACAAGGATCGGGAATATTCTGACATAAATCAACAATGCTGAATTTTTAACCCTCATTGGAAATTTAGAAGAAATGAAACAAGGAAATAAGACATTTATTCTTAAATTATTTTTACATTTGGTCAAAGTTAAACTAGCTGTTTCTTCTTTTTTAATTGTGTTTTATGTAGGTATTTATCCTAAGCTTCTTGCAATATGCAATCTCTATTTCTCTGCCTATGGACATGTGAGATGAGATGAGACATCCATTGTCTCATCTAAAAAAAAAAAAAAAATCAAACTTTAAACTTTTTTATTTAATATGTTATGAGTGCAGTCCAGTTGAACGGCACCTAACTGACTAGTTATGAAATATTCCCATGATGCCTCAGTGAAAATGACTGGAGACCATTTGTTTATTCACAGCTGGATTGTGACGAGGATTCTCCTAACTTCGATGAAGATGGGCGCGATGAGTACAACGAGATCCACATGCTTGTATAAATTTAAACTTGACCCGACCAGTATGGCTCCCAACATCCTCCGTCTGTGACCAATCAGAAGAAGCGTCTTTGCAAACCTCATTGTCTACTGGTAGCGGTAACGAGCGTTGGGAGGAGGGCAACCATTGTGGCATTTGTAAAATATGAAAAAGGACGTATGGTGCGGTGGTGCTCCTGAAGATCTTATAGTGTCATAGCATGGAGCCCCCCCCCCCCACCTGACATGAATGATGCAAATCTAGCATAAAACTATCCCTTTAATCACGCTGCAGGTTCTGGGCACACGTGCAATGATGATGGTGACCTTGGTCATCACGGCAGGCTGCTGAAATATTGTTTTGTCCAGAAAGCAGCAATTTTGATCAATTTGCACCAAAACTCTTTGGTGTTGATGCAAATTGACCCCTAATCTTAAAGCCCCTTAATTCCACTGCCTGTGTAATTATGTCACACTGTTCCTGCATACTTCTGCCATTGGTCCTAATGATGTGCACACGGGGAGTCTGACAGTGCTTTCCCTTTCTGTCCAGATCTTTAGTAATAAATGCTGTTACTGAGCGAATACTGCCACTGCCAACCAAAAGCTCTGACAGAAAGCCACCTCTTATAAAGTAATCTCCCCTTGAAGCCAAAATCTCCACAAAGACTGTGCAAGGAGTTAAATGCCCACCCACCAACTCCGTCGTTGTGACCTTGGGTCTACAAGTAAACAGCAAACACAATCTCAAACTTATTTTTCTACTTTATTTTGTTGGACTTGATGCCATTTGTGATTCTCAGCCTCCATCTTACTGTTAGTGCTGTACTATTTGTATAAAATGAACAGAACATTGTGTAGGTTGACACATTCAATATGGCATTATTCATCAGTTCTTTCATCTACTCTGCAACACTCCCATAGTTCCATGTGCTCGCTCAGCCGAAAGGTCATGGAGACGAGTAAACAAGTACTGAGGAACAGTCGAGTGTTATATGAACAATGCATTTAACAGTGACACTGTGGGCATGATATTATAATGTACCATCTGTGTTCTCTTCTGAAATACCAGAGATTAAGTTTACACCTCCTATACATGAACCTGCTATAAATTTTTCATTTCCATCCGACCATCACACCCCGACGTTTTCAGGAGTCTTACTTCTGTCCCACACAAACACCAACATGTCGGACTTGATTATTCAGTAACAAGTTGTGCACAGACTTGTGAGATTTATTTCAGAGGAATGAGAAGAAATGTTTTTGCCGTTATTAAAAGCACAGTGTGTTTGGTAATAGTTGTAAATATTCTACTTGAAGGACTTCGTAAGCGGAGAGTTCAGTGAATGATACTGAGATGCTTTGGCAGCAGGTTAGTTTTCTGTGATATATTTAATTTCAGAGATTGGATATTGACAGATGTGGACTGAAACAAAGCCTCCTGAAAATGACTGATCTTAATTGAAGGCAATACATGGCAGACATTATCCACACACATGGCAAGATGGGCAGGATGAATTTATTTCTTCTATGTTCTAGCTGCTGTAGATAAAGATAAGCTTGTTAGAATGAAAGGAAACACACTGTGAGCCAGTTGTGGAAGTTTTTTTTTTCTATAAATACCTACTAAATATAACAAAACAGAAAAAGAGTTTATTAGTTTTATTGAAAAACACAATCAAATAAAAAGCGCTGAAAGAAACTAAGCACAGATAATAACGTGCATTGAAAGATTGAAGTGCATTGAAAAATGTAGTTACCGCTCAATAGTGTGATGTCGTTCTTGTATTTATTTTTCTTTCGCACAAGAGTGACCCACATTACGAGCCATGCAGGAATTCTGTCTCAGGGGAAACTGACCTTCGATCTGTAAATATTGCCTTCCAGCCTTTTGGTTTGCTGTCTCTTGTGAACATAATGTGTTCAAGGCAACCCAAAACTTACCATGAGAAAATATATTTGCAGACAGTCCAGGTTTTTGTGTTATACAGTTTAAATTGGAGGTCCAGAGAAGTGAATGATGTTTCTTCTAGTGTTGTGAGATGAATATATAGCTGTAAGTCATTTTTTACCTTCTTCTGTGAAGGGACACCTGCCGTAATCTGGCTTTAATTTTGCAGCTCCCCAACCTGACGTGTTACTGAATGTGCTTCACATCAGCGCTCTACAACTGGTTTTTTTTTTTTTTTTTTGAATAAGAACTTAACGGACCCTTTGATCACATGTTGTGTTTCAGGGCTCGAATGGCAAAGTGATTGGTTTACTCCATTATGATTCGCCCTGTGAAGTTCATGACATTATTGAATACATATGTTTAGCGTAAATTTGCTTGTCAGATTTAGCGAAAGCGAATTCCGGGTTTATAAGGGGTCATTCATAACAGAGCTATTGAGTGTGGTTATTAAATATTTTGTGTGCAGCAGACAGATTACGAGGTGGAGCTCAAATGTGTAAGGTTAAGCCGATGCACAGCCACTGCAAATTTTAAGGAGAATGAAAAATAATATATTAGCACTGATAGTAACCTTTGTACAACTTTGTTTTATGTGAATCATTTCTAACAAACAATAACAGAGTATCCCAACAAGACATTTCACCTGTGGGAAACCAAATTTTCTTGGCCTAATATTATTTATATTGAATGGAATCAAGTCCAAAAATTCAGGTTTGAGGAACTTTTTTAACCTTCTACTTTGGAGTAAGTTCACTCCGCACAAGTAGAACAAACCCAGAAAAGCTTTGTGAAAGGTTGGCTATGTGAGCGAAGCCAAAATTTATTGAGGGCTTGAAGTTTGGAAGGAACCACAGATCTCTTATAACCACTGACCAACTAAGATCAGTGTTCGAATTGATGGCAAGAATCCAAATATCAAGTAAATGGCACATTGTAGTGCAATCCTGCAAGCATCTATTATTTCATAGTCCTGCAGAACATCTTGCAGGTTTCTCTGAGGGTGTTTTTTCACACCTAAAAGATTAAATCAAGGCCTTACCCCAGGTTCAGGTTTTTGTCACATTGTAGGCATTTGATTCAATTTGTTGTGGTTTTCCAAGCACACCAAGGAACTTTCCATAACCTCTCTCTTATCTTCTCACTCAGTCTTGTAGAAAATAAATGGAACGTTTTTAAGGTTTAATATGTTGACTTCTGATTTCCTTTTTAGACCATGACCATTTGAATTCATTTTAATTTTTTCCATTTGTTGTTCTTCTTGTGTCATTACATCAGTGGACTGATGCTATCCTGTAATTGGTCTGAAAGCCTGACCCCTTCCAAAACAGTGATGTCACACTGTAAACACACCAAACCATGGTTTAGCTTGATCCAGACCGAGAACCCCTCTTTCTGTCAGACCGAAGATCAGGATTGGATTGGTCTGGTTGAGATCCGTACCTGCAATTTAGGGTTGGAGAAAACTTAAATGGTAAAAAGCCTGGGGGGGGGGGGGGCGTTGGTGTGAAAGCACCCCCTTCAAGTCCCACCTAAAGGAAACTGCAGTGCTGAAATCTCACAGGAAGGGAGTTGTTCCTATTTTTTCTTCATCTAATTTTTTTTAGATAAGATAAATATTCAGTGAAGACTGTGTCTATAATTGAAGGCAGACTTACTCCTAAGTAATCCCAACTGACTCACAGATTTGTCATCATCCTCCAAGATTTCATAAATTATCTCCTTGATTTAAACAGTTTCTGGTTAAACAAACAAGGGTATGACCTTTAATGAAAAATTCAGTCTCTGTAGGGATCTCTTCCATCTTGATGTCAGACAGTGACAGTAACAGTGGCGAAAGAAACAAAAAAAAAAAAAAACCAACCCAAACAAACAAAAAAATTTTTCTGGAACATGATTTTGACCTTCAGACTAACCCGAAAAGGGTTAGCCATTACCAGCTGAAGCGAGCTGGTAATGGCTGTAATGGCTGTGAAGCAATTACACAGAAAAATAGCAGGTTTAAAATGCCACAAAATGTAATAACTAGGTATGAATGTTTCATTGAAACATGTTGGATTTCATCTACGAAAACAAATGTCTTTCATTAAAGTCATACGTAACCATGGGAAATGCGAAGTTAATTGCATTACATGCACCACCCACTGTGTAAGTTCACTGCTACAGGAAATGAAGAGCAGAGCAACACCCGCCATTTGTTTGTTGTTTTAACGAGATTTGATAAAATGAAGATTTAACTGGAACTAGAGAATGTATTCAAATTTAAAACTGGTTGAGGGTTGATTTCTTCTGTATGATGTGATGTGATGTTTGACTAATTGTCTGAGGATATAAATCAGTTCAACACAACAGTTCCTTTTGTTATATAAGGAGCTGGTTTGTCTGAATATGTAGAGACTGTAACCAAGAAAGAGCCAGCAAGTGGAGGCAAAGAAAGCTTTCAATATTTACACAAGAAAAAAAAAGAAAAAGTTTAATTGTGGATATTATTTAAGATAATAAAAGATGTGTTGCTGCCACTCTGTCTTGTCTTGGAGCTAAAGCACGCAAGACGAAAAGAAAGTGTTTTTTTTTTTTACCTTCAAAAAGTTCTGCCATCTGACTTCAGCAGAATTCGTTGCCGTGTACCACCTTGGTAGCAGTGCAGACCACCCACCCAAATCTGAGACTTTCCTATGTTATTCCATCCTCTTTTAATTTAAAATCATTGGTTTTAATTTAAGACTTGTGGGGATCAAAGAGGTCTAGCACATGGAATGGGTTTGACCATTACATAACTCTAAAAGAAGGTCATAAATGCTGATATTCCCCCTAAAGGAACAGGGTTGTAGTATCTTTAATATGACACAAATGAAGTGCAATTTATCTTCAATGCACTAAATGCTAAAAGAAAAGTTCCTCAACAAATTTATTATTAAGTTTGATCTTTGTTACCCGATATTGTTTGTCTCATATGTCTTTCTAGATAGTAACCAAGTATTCATATGAAGGCATTTAGGGCTGGATCTAGTAATTATCAACCTCTAGAGAGAGGCAGACAGGGTGTACCACTGGAGTCGTCATCTCTTTGGACTACTGTAAACTTGACTTCTTGGAGTGTTTGAAGCACAGATCGGCAGACTTGAGTGTTAATTCTTAATGAAATTTGCAGGTCTAGTTTCAGTTTCACATGAAATTGAAAGCTAAAAGTTAAAGCATTGCTAAAAAAAACCCCAAACCTTTAGCTCATTTCAACAAGACCAAGACCAGTCTGCGAGGTCTCAATAATCTGAAAATGATTGTCTGCAAGGATCCCTTGCTTTAATGTGAAACTACTGACAGTGGTTTGTTCCTTCATGTAAGTACAAGAGGATTAAATGCAGGTGTAGGAGAAATACTATTAAAAACACTGATGTTGTTTCCTATCAATTACAAATGCAGTGTGTTCTCATAGTAGCACATACTCCAGGTGTGATTACTTCAGCAGGTCCATCTTGGTATTGCTGTAACAGCTGTAAAACATTATTTTTTGTCTAAAATAAATACGTGTTTCAAATAAATTCTGAATTTTTGCTTTTTTTGTTGTCTTAAAACAATATGAATTAAGTACATCTGTGAGAATGTTGGCGAAAAACAGTAAAACATTGTTCATTTTCTTCTTCATACTCTGTCAATGCCAGATGGCCGAGTTCACCGTGTATGGCAAAACCTCCAGTTGCAGAAAGTTGAGAAATTCACATAAAATCATTTACACTCAGAGATATACAGTATTTTACCACTGAGGATTCAAATCTCCCATAACAACAAATACTTGATAATTGAGGAAGAAATATCATTCTCATTAAACTATGTAATAATCCTTCATTGTTTAACTGGTGAAAAACAATAATAATAATCTCAGATATTTGTGGTAAATTCAGTTTATATTTGGCCACAGTCACGCATAACATTCACAACCGTTCCTGATTTGTCAGTTCTAAGTGGGAAAAATAAAGCTATCATGACTCAGAACAGCCTCAATCATAAAAGATACTGCAAGAGACAACACTGACCACATTAGAGCCCCAAAGTGATTTTGGTGTCACTGGGGGTCAGATAGGCACAGATAAATGGCAGGAGTAGTGTGAAGAGGATAGTCGGTGCTACTAACATGACGACAGTGATGACTGAGGGGTCTTGGACCTGTCCACAGGATGTGAAGAACATACGATGAACCCTCAAAAAGATTTCATCCACCAGAGATCCCCTACACCTGAACTCCTCTGAAGAGTGGTCCACACAAGACTTCAGTTGGTTGTAGATACTGTGGAACAAAAAAAACAAGATAGAGGAAACGGTTGAGATGAAATTACGGTTCCAGAAGTCCTGTGGATTCCATTGCTAACACTGTGAGAAATAATAATATTACTGAGTCATCAGTGTTTGTTTAAAGAACTGCAATGCATTTTATTTTGAAAGTGATAGAATGCTATGCTATCCCTTGAAAACAATGCCCACCAAAGGGGAAGACTGTTGGACCAAGTGATTATAAAATGTAGCCAGGAAAAAAACAAGAAAAAATATATGACTTACATGTGGTTCAGTTAACTGGATGTAATGTGATGCTACATATTAACAAAACAAATGAAAGTCACCCTTTCACAGCGGGCCAAGGACAACTGTCCTGAAAGCCGCTGGCCTCCACGCTCTTGCTGAAATCCGACAGGCAGTCATCAACATTGCTCTCAAACATGTAGCGGTCACATGGTTGTGGGACATACTTGTCAGCCATTCCTACAGACAACAGACTTCGTCAAAGGAAGAAAAAATGAGAAAAAATCTCGTTTACTGAATAAGTCTCTAATAAATGTGTCCATTTTACTCTGATTATACTGATAAAATAATTTTGTGATGGCAAAGCTGCATGACAAAGAGTTTCAGTATTCTGTCTCACCTGTCCAGATAAGGACAGATACCAGCAGGTAAGCAGTGAACACCATCTATTGAAAGTGAAGGAAAAAAAATGTAATAGAGTAGTCAAATATATCAATTGCTAATCGTGATTCTGTAATAATTCCGTCAGAAATATCTTACAACTTTCATTATTTTGCAACAGATTACAATTTTGGACAGACTTAATAATCAATTACAGTATATGCATATTGGGGAGAGACGTCAGCTCAGTCATGTTTAGGTAAATGGACGCATTGTAAATGTCTGCCCCCCACTCCACCCCCATTAGTGTGCATGTGTATTTGTGTGTGTGCATGTCTGTCTGTGTGTGTATCTGTGTGAGTTTAAAGTATTAAAATAATTTTCCAATGTGTGATCAATAAAGTAACATATTTTGTTTGCATACATGTAAACAAATCAACTGGGCAGTAATGTCTGTACAGTTTCTTTCTACAGAGATGATTTTTAAAAAGAAACTGAGAGAGGAGGAAAAAAAAAAAATTAAATCCTTCAAACTCCTGACTTTCTGAGCAGGATTTTCAACATGTTTTATTCCAACAAAAGCTTTTGGAAAAGGAGATAAAACATTGAGCATTGAGATCTGTATGAAATAGATGTGACGACCATCTGCTTCCTGGACATTCCCACAAATTAATGAATTTATCTCATGGGACTCAGACACTGAAAACAGATGTTACCAGGGAATGCAGCTATTTTTTTTTTTTTTTAATAGGCACACATCTAATGTCTCTGCTATTATGAGACTAATGTCAAATTGGCTTGTTTTTATAGATCAGCGCAGAAAGTAACCACTTAAGTAAAAAAATCACTTTCTGTACAGCACATAGCTATTGACTGAGGTATTCATTTTAAGGCATTCCTATATATAATTACATACTTAATAACACAATTACATACCTCAGCTTTCAGCGTTACCATTTAAAGCAGTCCTTTTGTCTTGTGGATCTCTTGTAAAATCCTGGGACAGAACTTGACCTGTTCTGATCATTTACCGGCCGACGACATGAACAGACCGTCACAGACGGCTTCTGTGCGATCCGGTCATTTCTTATCTGCACAACTGGGAGCTAATTGGATTGTGTAACAGCAGTGAGCAGCCTGCTTCCTTTCCCAGACGGAGCCAGATTGTTCCCAGGCTACCCAATGACATGTTCCACACAGAGACCCCCCCCAGAGGCATTTGAACTAAGAGGCCTCGACGTCAGCCGGAATGGTTTTCTCTCACAGACGGATTTGATGTAAATGTTTAATGACCTGTGGTAACTGATAGATATCCTTATATCATCATATTCTGATAATCCACTGAACCAAAGGTTGAGAAATGTTTCCAACAGGTTGATACTGCAGACAAACAGAAGGTCAAATATTCACGAGAGTCAAGCTGCATGCAGCAGATACTGTAAGGTAGAAACATTTTTTCTCATTCTCCTTGTCGCTCCGATGCATACAAAACTCAACTTATAAATAGACATGATATTTTTACTTTTTTTTTTTCTTCATTTAAGAGTAAGCCCTTCACACTGTAACAGAACATGATAACAAATGCTTACTTTTATAACTGGATAAGACTTACAGTAACAGCATTAGAATGACATAGGACAACTGGTTCAGCTGGACTGACCGATGATCCACTCCTGGAGAATCTAATTATGTTTTAAACCAATGTGAATTATTGTCACGTAAGAAATGTTTCAGATCTGTTTACAGTATAAAACTTTTTATCCTGAAACAATAATCAATGTCAATACATTAAAACCTCCAGCGGTGCACAAGGCTTCTGTGCATCTGGAATAAAACCTGTCAAAAATCCAATATTTAGATGGAAAAACAGGGTTTGGTGACCTCACATTTGGAAGGAAGAGAACATCAAAGCTTTCACTTTATAACAAGATACATAATATCTTGTCATAACAATAAAAATTATTGTTTGCATTTCATGAAACATGGAAACATCTTCTTACAATAATTGGCTTTTCATGTCACAAACACAATACAGATGTGTTTTTGTTATTCATGTGTTACGGTGATACAATCACCAACTAACATCACACGCGCGTGCACACACACACACACACACACACACACACACACACACAGAATGTTACGTTGCAGAAAGACAAAAGAAACCTTTACTTTTGGAGTTATTCATTTATTCAATCATTTATCGCCAACAGCTTCATCCGCTGTGAATTAACAATCTCATTTTTCTCTTGCAGCATGCTGGATGTCAGAAATCCCTAAAATCTGACAAATCCCAAATATAGGCCTCCTTTCCCTTCCACTCCTTTGAATTCCAGCCATGACTGTGGAAAATGTGACCACCTGTCTGTGGTATTTCATTTGTCTCGACTAAATGACTGTGAAAGATGGATGTTTCAGGAGGCCAGTTAAAATATCTCTCTGTGCCGCCCGCACTATCAGCCTGTTCTGCTAAAGTGTCAAATTAAATGTTCCAACATTGTTCCGCTCTCACCCATTCATCTGGAGTTGCTGAGCAACGAGTACACATAATACAATCCTTGTGCGTTTGTGAGTGAAGAAATGCTGAGGAGTGGTCAAAAGAAAACATTTCCATTTTGTTCAGCTGAAGGCAGAACAGTGTAAGCAACAGAGCAAACAGAGTACACAGAAGATAGACACAGTCCACTAAATGCATGTGTTGTTTGGACAGCGTCTGTCTTTGGGACCAGTGGAAAATATTTTGTCAGGTTGGAACAAGAAGAGAAAAAAAGTAAACGTCTCTAAATATATTAATTGTATGGAGGGCATAAATACTTCTCGGTACTTTACAAAGGCACTTAACTATTTTTCCACACATTTGCAGTTTAAAGCCCACCAGCCTTGCATAGAGTGTCTTAAGGTGCAGTTAAGCAATGTTTGTGCTTTCACTTACATTAATGATTCGTACTATCATGTAAGAGGGATTTAACGGTGTGCAAAAAAAAAAAAAAACTGAAGCGAATAAATGTGATTTATGATAAAGTAAAGTAAACAAAGTCTTTATTATCCGATCAAATTTTGTGGTTTTTTTTATTTGCTTTTTATTTGATCAAATTCGTGATACAGACTTTATTTTGGAAAAAAATAAAATAAAATATGGCTCCAAACTTATTATACAACCAATCAATAAAATAGATCACATCCCTCCTCTGTTCCTCAAAATGTCTTCACATCTTGCATAAAACAGATGTGGAACATATTAATCTCCATATTAAGTAATTTTAAAACTGTGGTTGACTGATAGTCACATGACATGGGTGAAACAATACCTCAGCAGGGTGGGGCACTTAAAAAATGCATCCTGCAGGCCAGAGGGATGTGTCCCAGAACACCTGCAGGTAACAAGTTGGAAATTTTAACTTTGATGCAACAAATGCAGAAAACAGAATACTTTCCCAATATGTACGGGACTGGGAATGAAATGTCTTGTGGAACAAGTGTCTCCCATCATCTAGCAGCTGCATGTAGAATGTGGGAGGGTAGGAAACTGTAAGTGCCTCAAAATGTCAGTGAATTGGAATTTTTGTCCATTGAGAAGGTTGGGCCAGAAAGATGGAAACTGTCACGCACAAATGTTTTTCTGCACCTCCACTGGGTGGCACCAGAGTGAGACGTCTTCTAATTTGACATGTGATGTTTCACTTTTAACAAAGGTCAAATGTTAACTCATCACACAAGTCTGCCAGTGATGATTTACCAAAATAAAACTCTTTTTCCAATCAACACACATGATTTCACATTATTTACTGGTGAAACCAACACTTAAGCGCCTTTTTCCTTCCATTGCGCCTGTGTTTTTTTTTTTTTTTTCTCAGTGTAAGAATTTAATGTAGGTGGCAAAAAACAGGTCAAAGTCAGACTAGATGGACTTGACAGACGTTACTTCACACCCAGACAAGCTAAGTTGCAGCACCTTATACGTTGAGTTAGAGTGACATCACACTGGAGCTGCACTGCACAGCTGGAAACCCAAACACACATCCTGAGGTCAGTGGAAGGCGACAAAGTGTCCTCCCGATGAAATGGTTGAAACGCTTCCTGTTGTGCACAGTCTGCAAGAGGTGAAACACACGCTTCATCTATGTAATAATCATTACATCATATGTTATTACATAATCATCACTCATGGTCTTATGTGCCCTCGCTAGTAGCCACAGTCAGATCGTCAGTCTTTGTCCAATTAATGGAGAAAACATCAATATAATATGTAATTAACATGTTTGGTGTGTAGATCAGAAATAGAAGAAATATGTTTTATTGAACCTTCAGTAGGAAGTTTCATTCCAAGCCTTATTACCTAGCTAACCTAGCAGGACTAACTAATCATGAAGTCATTGAGATTAAATATCTTCATTTTTTTATTTTATTTTATTTTTATGAATTTGATACTGGATAACCAACTTTTGATTTTTAATTACTCCTTTTTATTCTTCTTTTTAACTGGAAATATTTTTTGTGACCGTCAAAGAAACAAGAATCAGACCCTTCTGATGAGAGTCCTTTGAGTTATACAACTTCTGAAATCATCTGTCTGTGACTCCTGTCACAGTTGGGCGTGGCAGTGCTGGTGTGTGGCAGGGAGGGGCCAAGCTTGTGGGTGGAGCCCCGGCTCCTGACCTGCTGGTCGTCTCCACACCTGAGACTGATCCACACAGCCGTTACAGATCGTCACACCTGAACTTGTTTTGGGCTAACGACCCCGAGGCTTTTTAAGCCTGGCTCCATGAGCGCTAGGTGCTGGTGCAGTGCTCATGTTTGGTTCCTGGTGATCTGTCTTGATTTTTCTGATTCTAGTCTATCTGGTGAATTTTTTGAGTTTCTGATTAAATCGTGGGTGACTGCATTTGGGTCCATACCCCGACATACGTGACAACTCCAGCAATTTTTAAAATGTAGTTTTGCCGACTTTCAGACACGTGGTGCAAAAATAGGGGAAAATTTTCATAATAATATGGAAAATTTTCATGAATAGGCCTCTTATAGCATATATTTGTACTAATGTACAAGTACCTTAAAGCATAATACCACGTTATGCTTTAAGCAGTATGACATCATTTGGTTTGGACTATTACTTTGAGTCATGTGACTGAAATACAATAGAAAGGATGAATGTCTTCCAGCAGAGTCAGCTTGCAAATGTACCAAACAAATTCATGTCATTAATTACCATTATGTCCATTAACAGAAAGAACATTAGACAGTGCGTCAGCACTGTGCTTTCATCCACTTATCCTTAAGGCAAACACAAGATCATTTTTCATGCATTTCTTCATCGATCATCCATCATTCTCTGTACTTTTCCCCAATCTTTCCTGACTTAATAGAAACCCACTTGCCACTTAGACCAATGGAGAAGGATTTCTGCTCTGCTGTGACCATTGACAGGCAACACACATTCATGTAAGTTGAACACAGTTCAACAGTTGAATTGAATTGAGAAATTGGTATTTATAAAATCACAATAACGATTGCAAGACAAGCAATACGAATTGTTAAGCTGCTGTATTTCTTATGCAATGAATAAAAGAGATGTTTTTTTTTTTCCTTTGGCAAGGCAAGGCACAATTTGAGAAGCACAATTCACACACGGGCAATTCAAAGTGCTTTACAAAGGCAACGGAATACAATTAGAAATACATTCAGAAGACAAAAAGGGGATTAAAACAAGATAATAAAATATCAATGCAAGAAAATTTAAAAGGAAAAAAGGCAATTAAACAGGATGATAAAAAACATTTAAACTGAAGCCAGTGATTAAAATAGTGCAGATGATTAAAGAACAGATTCAGGAAAATGCTGCAGTGAACAAAAATGTTTTTAGCCCTGATTTACATGAAAGTCTTGTCTGACTCCAAAGTCAGACAAGAAAGAAGCAACTGTGTTTTATTACTAGAGTTGCCCTTTCAAATTCTTGAGGCGCCTGTTGAAAACCATATAGGGTGGAGTTCTTGGCGGTACAGACTGTTCAGCTGACCTGTGTTATGTTTCACAGGAAGTGTCAGATCCTGTGGGGGATGCTAATGGACAGCTCACACAGTGAGAGTAAGGGAATCCCTCCTCCTGCCAGCAGCACTTATAATGATGGATATCAGTAGGCTTAATGTGATGTCTTTAACTTGGGAGCATCAGTGAAAGTCACCTCAGACGAGTACGAAGGGACGTGAACGTTAAACAATTGCTGCAGGTGATTTGTGCGGCGTTGTAATGAATCGGTAGAAGAAGCAGCTGTGTTTGCAGAGCAACAACAGCTGGAGGCCAAAACCAGAGAACACAACTCTCAAGATTAACCACTTTAGATAAAGTTTCACACATAGATCATCATCTGTTCATTTGTGCTTTTTGGTGGATTGTGTTCATGTTTTACTATTACAGGGTTACTTAAAAAGTTGTTTCCCCTGAGCTAAAAAAGCTTAAATAAAAACAAAAAAAAAAGTACATTATTCTGTTATCCCCTTCAATGAAACCATGTATGAAGTTCATTGAAACAGGTCCTGGAAAAGAGCACAGCTATCTGAGACATGAGTCTTTTCAATACTACCTATTACATATTTGACTCTCCTAAAACAATCCAAACCACCCTTTGAGAGAAATGAGCTCCTTTGCTTCAGTCTGTAATATAACAGCAGATAGGACCCTGTTAGTGGCATCATAATGTTTACCCACACCGCTGACTTTCAGGATCCTGAGGTTCATTCTGTTATCGTCCAAGGGTCATTCAGACGTTTTGCCAGTCACAAATACAGCTGCAGTGAGTAACAATGTTCATATATACTTACTGGCTGCTGTTTACTTACTTTGCCTTGCCTGGGATTGCACTCGGGGATTTGGCTTTCAGATGCCCAAGTTGTACTGCAGAGCGTCTGGCTGCCTGTCCTAAAGTCTCAGCACAATGCCCAGAAATAGTGAGGGAGCTGGGCTGCGGCTGCTGTCCGGTGTGTGCCAGGCAGTTGGGGGAGCTTTGTGGGGTCTACACACCGAGGTGTTCCAGCGGCCTGAGGTGCTACCCCAGCAGGGAGTCTGAATTGCCTTTGCAACAGCTCATCCAGGGTTTGGGACGATGTGGACAAAAAGTAGACTTGGATGTCGCAAGTGTAGACCAGGATACAAATGGTAAGATAAAGCAAAAATAATTTCCATTCCACACAATATAAGTAGTATTTATCTTAGTCAGAATTGTTACCAGACTTCACAGGTAAGTCTACTTAATTTAATTGTTTGTGTTCACAGTCAAAAACTTGCTTGTTGATTTGTCTCAATTCCCCTCAACACTGTTTTCAGGGTAAATGGAACATTGTGTTACACAACTTAACAACATTGTATAAGAGCAATAGCAGCAGCATCTTGAAACATGCAGTTATTCAATACTTATAAAATGCCAGCAAAATGAAATTACCATAGAATTATAAATATTTTTTTAATAACATATACAGCATAAACACTGTAGATTAAATGGTGTCAATTTTTTAGAGCTCAGCATGGGATGGGTTGTGTAAGTGGACTGGAGACTGGGGCGGTTGTGGTAGGATAGCATGGGAGGGGTCGGGGCTGGGGAGTTTGATTTAGCAGCCGGACTGCTTGGAGACAAACACTGTTTGTTTGGCTTTCCTGAGGGCAGACTTTCAAATTGGTGATGGGTTTGATGTGACTGTGATCACCTTAGATAGCTTTAGGGGTGGATAGTGGGGATGCAGCAAGCTTCTCAGTGGTATTGAGTCTCTGAGGAGGCAGTTTGCCTCTGAGGGGTTTACAATCTGTCCAGAGTAACAAGTTTTACCCTTAGACCTTAGGAAAAATCTGATTAAAATCTTACACAGGTAGAATTTAAGAGGAAACTGGTGTGAGAACCATGGAGGAGGGATCCCTCTCCCTAGGAAGGGTAAAAGTGTAATAGATCTTACAAATACAGATCACAACAATCGTGACAGGGGTCAATAATGATCAAAGTCCATGTTGGTTGAACTGAGGTGCAATCCAGGAACCAAATGTTTTCCAGGCACATGGTCACATCTTCACCGGAAAACCGCGACCACGGCCAATCCACCACATCATCAGGAAGCCGGGGGACACTAAGGTAGAATGGCTACAGGGAGAAAACTCCCCTGGGGGTGAAGTGATTGACATAAAAACTGGGTCATGACCAATATGAGAGAGTATGGGGAGTAGAGGGGAAGTGAGGTTGATGATGACGTGGAAGAGGTTCACCAGAAATTTCCTAGTAGTTTGTTAGAGAAAAGTCCCAGCTGGTGGCCAGAATTACTTACATCCAGTCAGAGTGTTTTAACTGGTGGCTAATCAGTTTACCGTGGCTTTGTTGAAAGGTCACCTTCTTATTTGTGGCTCCCCTCCAATGCCCCTGTCTGATCATGATATTAAATGAAGTAGCTTCAAGCAGAGAGTATTCATTGTTAGCATTTTCACTGAAAGGCTCTTTATGACTTTTTATTTCAGAGAAACCAGGTCTCTGTCAAACCCAACTGATCGTGAAAACACCCAAAATAAATAAATCAGAAATCCTGGAGGGACCAAGAAAATTCTCTCCCACATTTCAGTTCATAGGGGCAAGGAGTGACTTCTAATTACTATTAAAAAAAAAAGTAATATGGAGTGAATTTTATTAGAAAGGTCTTTGGCAGCCCAACATCTGTAAGCAAACAATAAACAAGCTCCAGTGAGCCGTAGCATCTGCAAGTCACAGATCCTCAATCCTGTTTGGGATGCCTTGTTTTGAAGGAGGAAAAAAAAAAAATAGAGCTTGAGAAATGGGATTTGATTTGTGACTTTAACATGCTGTATACATGGGTGTCCATTCAGAACAATATTGGAACTTCATCAATCTTGCGTTTCTTCTACATAATTGAATACATTGGAGAAAATGGAGTGACGTTGATCAATTCTGACATTTTTTTTTGATAGTAAAAATGTCAGCAAGGGTACTTATTTTAGTGTTCTTCTAGACTCTGACAATTGCTGGGACAGGGTAGTGAAAACAAATCCTGACTCTAGATCCAATAACTTCAGCTTCAGTGATGCACTCTGTCATGATTTACCATCTTTGGTATTGAAAACTAGTCAGAAAACCAAGGAAAAGCTGGAAAAGAACATCAGATCACACACTGTGGGTTGTCCTCACTTGACTGTTGTGCTTGGCTTTTAAAACCTATCGGATATCAGCATCTGTCCTCCTTGTATCATTAAAATGCACATTTTGGGGTTATTTTCCTGTTGTTGGCTGACATTAAACTCTCTTCCTCAATAACCACACTGTTGCCCACTTGAAAGAGAGAAGACTTGTGAAGATTATGCATTACATGGTAAATATTTGTGATCCGGCTCACCTGAAGTCACCTGAACTGAATTGAAGTTGAACGGTATGGTGGCCTGAACAAACAGTCCAGAGTTCATTCCAGTTTTGACTGATGTGAGCACACTTTATATCCCCTCTGCTTTTTTCATGTGGTTGATGTCAGTAATGTGGCATCCAAGCCGTCTTCCTACCCCCCCACAAGGGGACATTCAAATTTCCATAATGCAAAAATGACAACAGCAAAACTGATGTTTTAGAAAACATAAGATCCATCCAATCTGAAAAGAGTGAAAATATTAGAAGAGACACACCAAGTGTTTCCACTTGAACCATTTCTGCAATAGGAGTTGACATGGAAATATTTTTCTCTGTCCTGGTCCACAAATGTTTCACTCTGGTGTCCAAATGAATCAAAACATTTTGTTTTCATTTAAATCCTGGACTGAGAAAAATTTTGCATTAGCCACCAACATTTTAAGTCATGCATGCTCTCTTCAAGGCTTGCGCTCTTTGCTCAGCACGTACGAGCTGAAATCCAATCATTTCGTTCGGCTGCGGTCCAGCAACAGTTTGGTTTTCACCAAAATATTTCTGAGTTTGAGAGTTGTTCTGGAGGCCTAAATAATCAGAGTGATTGGGTTACACTGGGGTTGGCAGATTGAAATATGGCTACCACATGAAACAAGCAAACAAAACATGTGCATGAAATCCTACAATTATTTCGAATTAAACAAATGAACAATTTCCATAAACATTTTGGGGCATGTCCCCTGTTGGTACCAGAGTGAATTATATTATAGTTGCAGTGGCCTGACTGATGGACTCTACATGTTATCTGTTCCAGTGGTTGCCACTTCCTCCAAATAGAAACATAGTTTTCTCCACTCTTGTAAACTTCATGGGTGCAGAAACAATTGAGAATGTGGGTGGGACAGTCCCACAGCAGTGTGGTGGTCCTTTATCAAAATGAAATAAATAAATACAAAAAATAACATTGCCTGTATTCTGGTGCCATTTAACAGGTGGTTTCATGCTTTTGTCTAGCCATACTGGCACACAAAAAAGATGGGTAGAGAACATCATTTCAATCAGAGAAAGCCATTTCCTTAAAACTGATCCAATACAATTTTATTGATAATAAAAAAAATAAAGCCTTTACGTGTAGTTACAGGAACTTCGCTGTTGTTGTTGACTAGGTGTTTACCCATATTGAAACTAAAAGACAATCTCCCCTAAACTACTAAATAAGTAGTAACTGTTTGCAGCTGCACTCCGAGGCCATTTCTACCAGCCCTGTCCAATTAGTTCATTGCGTAAATATGCAATTTTCAGAAGTAGGGGGTAAGTTAGTGAGTCTCACTAGCAGTAGTATGTATAGGAAAAAAACTAAAGACATTCTAGTAGACGTTAGGAAGGTTAAAAATCCTGTTACTGAGGCTCTTGAGATGTTACAGACTCAAAGCGAGACACATTAGCTAACAATAGAAAAGACTTAAAACAATGGTGAACCTTCTCAGAAGTGAATAAATTCCCCAGACAATACAGTGAAAACTCATTTATGAGGTCCCAAAAGTCCAAAAGAACACTTGAAACAAGAAAACTGAACTGAATTGCAGGTATCTGTCACCTCACTGCAGGTCAGTGTTGAAGAGACACTGAACAGAAACAGCATTCATGGGGCGTGGCGAGGCGAACGACACCATTAACCAAGAAAATTAAGACTTGTTTGAATTTTGCCACAACAAGAAAGTGGTCTTACAACATCTGGTTTGAAACAAACACAACATTACAAAACGGAATGCTTTTCCTACAGTCAGACATAGAGATGGTAGTGGACTGTTACACTGCTGCTGCAGTGTCAGAGGAACTCCCTCTAAGAATCTTAAATTTTGCTGAAGAAGAACATAATTTCATCTCTCCGTGAATTGAAGATCAAGGACCACTGGGTCATGCAGCTCAAAAATAAAAATTTTAAATTGAGATGCTGTGACAGTGTAGTGTTAGTGCATTGAGAGACCAACAGAGGATGCTATAGGACAGATAAGGTGAGTACAAAGCAGAGGAGCGAAGAAGAAAAATAAAACACGGGAATGAAGCGCATCACACAAATCCCTTTAGTTATTGTGTACTTTAACAAAACGTTGTTTAAGAAAGACTAAATCACCATTTATAAATATATTGGAACAATAATAAGGATATTGAATTATATATGATTTATATGGATATGATGGCTTGTCTTCATAGGTCAAGTTCAATAATACTGATTGCTTCACCACGTTCAGATCTTCATGTGAGCTCTCTTGCACATTTCCAACAGTAAAACTAATAAATGCAATCTGGTCATCAACATTTTTATCCGGTGAACATTGTGAAGGAAACTGTTGGGTGTATGAAAATTTAACAGCCGACACATATTGAAAATTCTCTTTCACAACCTAAATAGGTCTATTACACTGAGTATGACCGCTGACAGTGTCCACTTTTCCAGCCAATAGGAAGGTGCTGTTTGGTCTCAGCTATTTTTGGGCATTCCTTTTCCACCTTTTACTTTCTTCTGTCTTGCTATCGCTTCTTTGAGATGCAGGACTACCCTAATTGCCCTATAGGTGATCCTGTGATAGGACATGCTCCTCCTCTATTGTCTGCTTTCTCAGGTCTTTAATTTCTCTACATGGGTGTGCATGTACACAGTGTATGTGCAGCAAGCAGGAAAAGGTGAAGCCATGCAAAATTGCTTTGGATGGGAGTTTCATGTTGGTGCAAGCAATTTGTAGAAAACTACCTGAGGGGTGCTGATCTTAAAAAGTTGCTTGATATGATCACACTATTACTGAGCCAGGATTTGCTATCACACCTGGTGACCTGAGCTTTCTTTATTGACTCCAGTGCCCTGAGACATTTTTTTAATTCAAATTTCCATTTGATGCACTTAAAAGTACATTTCAAATGAAAAATTGTTCTTTCAGCAGCACATTTTCTTCACAGTGATTATTAATGGTAGTAACCTTAAGATAGAAAGTCAAAAATAAATGCCCCCAAAGGACAGTTGCTACAAATTGATGTCCCAAGATAATGCTTCCTCCTGACAGATGTTGCTCATTAATGTCCAAATAAACTGCCTGCAAAATAATATTTTTAATTTTTTTTTTCTTTAACTATAACTTTGTCATAATACATGAAACAGGACAGATAAGCCATGGTGACACAACAGGTTCAGGTGTTGGTCTCTCAGTTTAATGGGGTTCCCCTGCATGGGTTTGAATCCTGTTTGTGGTGTGAGGTTTTGGGGGTGACTATGGTCCAACAAGTAAAGTGGTCCACTTAATGGAAATTCAGTGATTCAATCCCAAAAGTATACATGTTGTAGTGTCCTTGACCAAGACAGTGGAGCCCAATTTGATGATTTAGT
Organism: Antennarius maculatus; assembly: GCA_013358685.1. Lineage (NCBI taxonomy): Eukaryota > Metazoa > Chordata > Actinopteri > Lophiiformes > Antennariidae > Antennarius > Antennarius maculatus. The sequence continues at coordinate 20,250,570 of CM023618.1, read as the reverse complement.
GGCTGCTCACTGCTACTCAGTGGATAAGCTAAATGAAGAGGGGTTTTTTCTGTGAAATTAATTGTATGATAGAGGGTCAATCACTGTTAGAAGCCCACTGGGTTGTTTTTTATTTTTTTGTAGTTGAATGTAATTGTGGGCAACAGCATGGCACCTCTGTCAGTTGATATTACAAAGAATAAGTTGATATTAGAAAGAAAAGGGACCACAACACTGCCATCTTGTGGTTGGGGGATTAAACACAACTGCCTCAACACACCTTCCATTGAAAGTGCCCATTAGGAAATTACTTGAAAATTAATTTCATGCAGAATATCATTGTGATATTTGAGTATCCCGATGTAAAGTTGCAAATTGAAAGAAATATGTTGAGGAACCACATGCGACAAAAAACCAAAACTGAAAATTGTAAATCAACGACTCTTCTCTGGAAGGAAACACTGGTTGACCATTCAAAGTTGTGTGTCAATCCACAATATACAGTAAGTTCTTATGTTGATGAGGGTGGATGTTTTGTGAGTGAAAATCACCTTGGACTATACTTTAAACACTAAGCTTGTCGGAACGCCAAATGGCAACAGTTTTCTCTTTAAACTACAAAGACCACGTCCCTGGTTAGGATGACACACATGACCACATGGAAGCAGCATCCAGACTTGAAAGAACATGCTAACCGAAAAGGTTTGAAGGGGATCTCTTCCTGGGCACAGCCTTCTTCATTATTCAATTTCTTTTTGTCCCTTTTCCAGCTGTAAAGTGTTTGAAGTGGCCGAGCCTTGAGAGGAACCATTTATGCTGACAATAGTTTGAAGGACTGTAAGGGCCTTTTCTTGGCAGTGGAAATGCAGTGAAGCGTTTATGACACAGCTTCCCTGTCTACGATAGCAGTGTGAATGCTTTAATGCTAAGCAACTCTGGACAGACATTACACATTCGGTGCTGGGGGAGAGTTAGAGCGTTGCTTAAAGGCAGTACCTAAAACCAACAATCCCAACAGCTCCAGACAGGTAGTTTCTATGGCAATGAATAGAGAATCAACAACACAGCCTTAGGATGACAGCTGTTGGGAAAATGTTCTTTTCCTGTGTGGAACATGCCTTCTTGAGTTCATAAATATTTTATAGACTTTTCACCGTCATGTCATTTTTTAAGGAGATTCACATTTCTGTTTATCTCTTGTGAACATACTTAATGTGCACTCACTACATGCAGGAGATTCTTCCACCGTCTGCATATCTTAATGGAGAAAACCTTATAAGCTTGTGTGTTTCAGCTGGAGGTTGGAAGTTCTGACTTTAAGTCATCAATCACACACTTCAGTTTGTGTGTAATTTTACTTCTTGAAAAATTAAAGCCTTGTTTGCTGCCACACGGTCTTAACTATCTGATGATGGGATCTGTTGACTATCTACAGTGGAGAGGTTTCCCTTTGTGGCTGGAGTCACATTAAAAATAGACAGAGAATGTTAACATTTACAGTCGACCAGAGTGTGGCCTCTGGATGGCAATGTCAGCACAATCCATCACTTTAGTTCACTGTACAATGTCTCATCACATACTGGGTGCATTTCCATGCACACGCATTCTTAGACCATATTCACACAGTTTCCATTTCTCCTTTTGATATAAAGAAATAACACACACTGTATGAACAAACAAAACAAATATGTGATGCAAAGAAGATTTAAGTAAAGTTAAACGTTTTTAATCAGAAGCTCTAGCAAATGTCACAAGGAGGACTTTGGCTAGTCTAAATGTCTTTAGTGTAATAAATGGCTAATTGAGTTATCAGCTGTTTTCATCAGCCAGTCACATTTATTCAATAAGACATCACAATTGTCTCAGTAGAGTCATCAGCCACCACCACCACCGCTGTGAGTTTTCTACAGTATACCATGTTGCTGCTCAGATCAGATACCTTTCACTCTCAAACTTAGTCTTCTTCTGAATAAAATGCTCATTTCATGCCCTTAGATCTCAAATATCCAATGTTCATAAATTCTCTAATATTGAGAAGCATTAATGTGAAACGATGCTTTGAGACTAAACTCAAAACATTGGTCACTTGAAATGATCAAGTTAAGGTTGCTTAAAATTTGTTAAGTTGCATTGCTTAAAGGTTTTAAGTATTAACCACTTAAAATGATCAAGTTAAGTTGCTTAAAATTTGTTAAGTTGCATATCTTAACAGTTTTAAGTATTAACAACATAAAATGATCAAGTTAATTTGCTTAAAATTTGTTAAGCTGCATAGCTTCAAGGTTTTAAGTATTGGCCACTTAAAATGATCAAGTTAAGGTTGCTCAACTATATTTAATTGACTTAGCTTAATTCATTTCAGGCAATGAGTTTGCATAATTTTTTAAAGTCAAGTCAGCATGTTTTATTTTACAGTGTAGTTCATATTCCAACAGGTAGATTTTCACTGAAATGCAATAACGTGAACAGATACATTTTTGGAAGGTGTCATGGCATGTGTGAGGAGCTATTGAGAATTCACCCTTCAGGTGTGATTTACAGTCTCCAAATCTGTTTTTACAGCACTAATTACAGACACACAGGCACATAATTTCCACAGGTAGGCTGGTAAGGTTAAAATCCTTACTCAGCTTAAAAAATCTTTATCAGAGTCTTAACACACAACCAATGAATAGCAATTGAGCTCAGCTCTTTAATTCACATCCCACTTTAGTCCCAGTTTTCCTGTTATTGTGGTATAGTCTCAGGCATTTATATTTTGTCTCCTCTGAATTAACATTAACTTTCCAGTCTTTCCTGCCTCTAACAGATGATGAACACTTTGGCGTAACAATCAGCAGGAACGACTAGGATTGACTGTAATGTTTAAGAAGCGTCTTAAACATTAGTCGGCTTGACGTCACAATTTTTTTTTTGTTTGTTTTGCATTAGCAGATCTGCTAACTATGTCGTCACGGTAATTACAGCCATCATGACGCCTGACTGTCCAGCATAGAATTAGCAACGGGAGGTAAGAGGGACACAGGATGCCTTGAGGACACAGAATGACTTTGTCTTCTAATTCCAAAGTTACGATGACTCGGGATGGGGCCTGTTATTAGAAAAATGTTGGCTTTTAATCACAGCTTGTGATAACAGAATAGATGTAGACGAATGTGCATGAGCATGGTTAGGCAGTTTTTTTCTCTATGTAACATCTGTCTATTAACTACATACTTACAAGACCACAGAGAGTATTGAAAGTTAGACAGCTGCTTAAACAAGACAGCACACCAAAGGTTTTCAAGAGCTTTCTGTGGGCAGATATGAAGTTTCATTACTCATACGTTACTTCCACACAAACAGTGGAGCAGATTTCACACAAATGCACACCTATCAACTTATGCAACTTATGTATGTGCAAGACTATCAACACTCCGATATCAGACCCTCCAGATTTCAACGTGTAGCCCTGCAATATTAAGTAGTCCCCGTGAATTTTGCATAGACCTGCCAGAGTGTATTTACAACTTTAGTTCAATCACTGCAGTTTGCAAGGGGAATTCTCTGCCACTGTCACACGTGGAGTCTTACCTGAATGATTCCAAAAGATTCAACTTCGACCATTCTGATTAGAATGACATCTGGTGATTAGGAAGTTACACAACAGACATTCTTGAAGATAAAAATAATAAATGACACAAAAATATTTGTTATGGAATTTGGGAGCTTCCCACTCCTTCAGAATCACATGGTTTGCTTGCACTCGCCAAAGAGGTCATGATTTTACCGGCCTTGATTTGTTTATCTGCTTGTCTGTCTGCAAGATGACTCCAAAATATGAGCTACTGAGGGAATTTTTGGACAGTCGGTATGTTCCAGGAACAATCCGTCAGATCAGATTGTTCCTTGGAACAAAGTCTGGATCCCCATTGGGATCCAAAATTCCTGAAATGCTTTTTTTCTTCTGCCATTTGCTTCTATCTTCTTGAATAAAGTCTACAATCCTTTGACAAATATCTTGATGACATCTCCACCAGATCCAGCATTAAATTAAGTTTGATACCAATGTAAATCCAGATTCTAGGGCTGTGTCAGTTCTTGCTTATGTACATTTAGAGAGTAGAAAGTCCTGCGTCAAAGTAATGCCCTCACCATATACAGCTGCCAAGTCATATCTGCAAACCTAAATAGGTGTTTGTGTCTTTGGGTCGTAGAGGTGGATGGAACTGAGATCCCACCCACCAAAAGGCCCACCATTGATGTTTGGATCTGGCAGGAATCTGCCAGGAAACAACACCAGAACGAACGCAAAACCAAGATGAGGTTGAATCAACTTGAGGACCCTCGACCCGAGAGGCTCCTTCAGGTAAGATCTCCACTAATGACCACAGTATGACTACAATTCAGTTATTTTAGTCCCAGTTCATTAAATACAGTGAGTCAAAACAAGGTTGTGTGATATATGTTATATTGTTTGGACCTAAATTTTAATACAAACTTTATTTAACTTGAAATTAGTGACATCTCGTATCACATTTAGCAGAACAATAAATATATTTACACTAGGATCAGTTTGTACGGAGCGACAATCTGAGGAATTGACTCTCATTACTCAGTAATTATGCAAATCATCCTAATTATAGATAATCAACTGCTGTTCCTTTTATGCAAGGTCAGTAGCAGAAAAAAATCCAACAGACAAGACCTTTAGTGCTGTGTATTGTTGCGTGAGCGTAGAGCCTGCTTTTCCTCTAATTGACAGTTAATATTTGCACATTGCAGTGTTCCAGCTCCTGTGTTATGTGTAGTTGTTTATGACAGTCAAATGGCTGCTCTTCAGAAGTAAGCAGCACAAAAGGTCGGCAGTGTGCTATATATTGGTGCAAGATGTGCACGCATTTCCACGTTGGCATTTTAAAGCTGTCTATAGGATAACTCCCTCCCCCAGGGTCTAAATTGCAGCTTCACGAAAATAAAAACAGTTCTTGGAAAAACCCTTAATGGCATGGTGTATATACACGCATATTCTGCCAATTTCATGCAAATAAGCTTGGGTTCTAGGCAACACATGCAGAGGCGCCGGTATGCCTGGACACATGGCAAACAATCATGGGAATTTATGGGGATTTGCTCATTTTCTCCCTCACTTAACTTGTTCGCTTGCAGCAACACAAAATGAAAAATAGTAGTCGAAGGATCAAAACAATTGTCAAGGTCATTAACATGGACAAAAGAAAAAAAAAATGCAGCAAAAGCAGTCATGCAGGTGGCCAGGGGGGAAGAACTTCAGACAGCTGGTGTCAAGCGTGGATGCACGTCATTGTGGGTGGCCGTATGAGGTCAGATGGTAAAAATGCATTCTTTGCTGTCAGAGCTTGGGTTGTGTCAGATTTGTTCCTTTATTTCCTCATTAATATACAGAAAAGTTTTGATATTTTAGGTTTCAGAGATTGATAGAATTAGATATCATTTGATCCTACATTATCCACCAATAAACAAGAGGACGGGGGCTGCACATTAAATGAAAATGGATTTCAGATTTCTGGAAAGGTTCTTAAACCAATAATATGTTAATAACATGTTCAAAAATGCAAAAAATTATGAAATTAATGAGTCAGATGTGAATTCATGTTGAAATTTACCTCTAACCAGGACATAATGATCATTGATACTTAATGCTGCTGTTATTATTATCCTGGAGTAGGGCCAGAGGATCCCAAGCTGAAATATGATTGGCTTCAGACGTGTTCCATTATCAGTTTGTAGCTTCTAATTGGATGTCCATGTTTTCCTGATGGTGCAACATCAAGTTACTGAAATTTCCTCTGTATTTTAATTCAATCATGCCACTTGTGAAAATGAAATTCAAAGCACAGCTGTAAAGTGTTTCTAAAGTTGGTTTAACTGCATCATAATGGGACTCCACAGTAAAATTATATTTTCACAGGATCCAACCACAGAACTCATGTATAACAGTCTGTTAATCACTGACCACAGCCACACAGGAACTCTCAGATGCTTGTATTTTATCAGACAGCTAAGAAATAAGATGTTCCTCTTGTGGTGTCTCACCCAGTCCTTCCAAAAAATCAGTAGAAATCAAAAACCAATTTGATCATTGCGCAGGAAAATGGGAACAAAACGCAAATTCATTTTTCTTGAGTCCAAATGTTTGAATTCACCGACAAATCACTCGCCTGATTCTAGAAAAAAAGATTTCAAACCAAACAACCGTACCAAACAGGCTTGGATTTGATTTGGCTGCTGCTGCCTCATATTAGTGGTAGCTGGAATTCAAACAAAACATTTTGCTTGTAGCAAGAGCCCACAGCTTAGTCTTCTATGAAACAGTCTCTTTCAGGACAGAATGGATGGAAGAAATAATCACGGCAACCAATATTTCTTGAAACACAGGCATGACATGCTAGTGTCACATGTAACACAGTCATGAACACATCCTTTAACATACAAGGGCTGTGAAAGGTGTGAGTTAGTGTTCACCTTACCACTACGATGGAAAGGGACGTAAGGCGAGTGTTAAGGAGAGAACTGGAGAGAGAGGACTTCCATCCATATGTTCAGACGTCTGATAAGGTTTGTGGTGGACCGCGCTTCCTCCTGCCTTTCTTTCTCATCCTCAGCCAACTAATCATAGGACTGGACCGCTTTGGTACCACTGGAAACCAGATTCAGTTTGTGTGTGTGTGTGTGTGTGTGTGTGTGGTTGTGACTCACATCAATACTATTGGCTGAATCTTCTGTTTAACTATAAATGTGTATATTTGTGATGCACAGATGTTCTTTCTTCCAACTTTCATTTTCTTGGGCAGAACATATTTTTGCCATTTAACTGAAGGCTTTTCCATGCGCCACTTCTTTTCTGGTAACGAGTAACCTATCTCAAAATAAGTCCCCTTGAATGGAAGGAATACACATGAATTTTGTTCTCATCTCAAAACTGTTCTGTTTAATTAATTAATCTGTCTTGACAGATTAATTAATGAATAGTATTTTTCTTTAATAATTGTATCCCTCTCTGTTCTGTCAGAGTGCCTGTGAGCAGGAGTTGGACAGAGTCTTGGAGGAGATATCCAGAATGACCTCTGATGACAACAGAGGTCCACTAGAGAGCCTGTATGGGCTCAAATTTCCAAACTGTGACAGACATGGACTGTACAACCTCAAACAGGTGAGCCACAGAAATACTGTACTTATCCAGGTATCCAGGTCTTGTGTTCCTCTAAATGCTCATTTGAGCAAACTTTGCTAGCCTGAATACAGCAACATGATCATTGGGGGGAAAAAAATGAACGGTTAAAATGTGTACATGGCACGAAAATTATGAAAGTTTGCCAACATAATGTCCAAATATTTAACAAACTCAAGAGAAGCACTTGTGATATAATAACTAGACAATGCTCATACAAAAAAATTCCCCCCATAAATAGAGGAAAATGAATCAGTTCAGCCAAACCGGACTGAAGATAATCCCATGGATAAAAACAAAGATGCAAAACAACATTGTAACAGATAACCACTTCTTCTGTTCTCCAAACATGCACCAAAATACTTGTGAAAGGAGCACAGAAGTCACATCTACGTGTCTAATGTACAGCGCAAATGAGCCAAAACAAAACCCAACAAGGCAGTCAGAGACTACAACAACCCTGAATTCAACATTTTACCCTCATCTACACATTTTTGTGGCTCCGGCTTTTTGAAAATGTTGCTTTTTGGTTTGTGATTATATCTCATCAGGTTTCAGAAATGTGTACCTAAAAAGGGTATACAGTGTGCCGTCGTTCCTTGCGGTGAACACGCGTGATTAACAAATTGCGCAATAGAGCAATGTCCCATTTTCCCTAAAATTTACGGTAATATAAATTTTTTTTCCCACACTCTGATAGACTGTTTAAAGCACTTTTGTGTCTCACGTAAGTCCGAGACTCACAGAACGTAGCGCACTTCCGGATGCCGTCAGCCAATAGAATGGGCATACGGTATCACCTGACTGCCTTCCAAAAATCCACGATGAGCACAAAAGTTGAAATTTTACCTTGACCTAGTTTTCTCAAGGTCAAGGTCATCATCTCACTTTCATCCCCTTTGCTGCCCGAGTGATGTGCTTTTTCATTCATCTTTCTATCTGCAACGGTTGCGAAGATATTTGGTGGAATAACGGACAGACGGACGGACACACAAACACTGACAATTACAATACATCACCACTTGGCGGGATTTAATTACCATAAATATATAGTATGATTTATGAGGGCTGAAAATATCAGGAGACTGCAGTCAGGAACTGAAGAAGCAACTTCATATAATTTAAAACCTCTTTCTCGGTAACATGTTTCTTTTTAATTTTACACACTTATGTAATGCAAAAAAAAAAAATGTCAATGAGCTGCTAGAGGGTAAGGTCCGCAACATATGAATGTATTTTCCCCGACATAGGGTGTATCTGTACATTCATTGCCTTTAGCTCTTTCTATGAGATGATCTTGCGTGTTAGTTAGAAAACTCAAGGGGTTCCCACACAGGGAACAACCAGAGGCTCAGGTCTTTCCATCATGACCCGAGGCCCTCGTCTTGAAGGCTCTCAACTTCATTCAATTATTCCACAATTATCCTCTCACCCTCTTGATGGAAAGTCACGCTAAGTTTCATATAGATCTACACAGTAGAACAATATCGCAGCAAATACTTGAAGGAAGGGAAGGGAGAATTTTATAAATAACACAACCAAAATATAACAAAAGCTGGCTTCATACAGCTGATACGTGTTGACCAAGACCCTTGGCATCACAAAGTCATGTCAAACATTCTCATAAGACATTATGTACGCAAGCAAAGAACCGTGCTTGGTCATGAGTTACTAATTCAGCCAAGTAGCAAATTACAGCAACAAGTCTTCTGCTCTGTGGGGATTCCGTGGTAGAAATGGCAAAAACTGAGAGACCAAAGTGGTTGCATCATGTTTCCAACTGTGCTGGTGGTTGCTGAAGGTCAGATGTTTGCGACCACTGAGCTCGATGATGGAAAAAGCTCATCGGAGTCAGCAGCAACATTGCTGCGTCTACGCACATGATGCACAGTTTACTAAATTATGTTTACCAGTTATTGCTTTCTCCATCTGCACCTTTTTAAATCTACCTTCCACCTTCAACAACTACATCAAAGTTAGTTCTCTCTTGAATTCCAAGTCTTGCCTTCCAACTTGCACACATCTATCCAACGTCTAGTTTTTTTATGAGCTCACAAGCACCGTCCTTTCCCTATCCACACAGGTCGTACACAGACACACACAAACACACACATGCACTCACACTTATTGTCATGTTGTCATTGCAAATGAGGCAACAGCTTCTGAGCTTAAGGTTACAAGGCAATAAAACTGTTTGGCGTACTTCATGGGAAGACTTTTGTTCCGCCGAGGAACGAACTGTGCTTCCGACTGGGTGCTTGAATTTGAATCCTGCTCATTCATAGGAATCAGACAGGAGGAGGACAAACAAGGTCACATGTCCAGCGTTTTCTTACGAGGATAGTAGGGCAAAAAAGAAGATTTGAATAGGTGCCACAGTTTCCTAAAGCAGGGCTCTCAACCACTCAGCCAATTTTCATCACTGGTCACAAACAACAGCATTGTTTCAGATCGGAGTCCTTGGTTCCCAGGGAGGAACACTGTACCTCTTCAACACTTGGCTCTCTTTTAGGTTGTCCCTCCTTGTCGCGGGATAATTACTGTAACTGTCACTTTTTTTGTTCTTTCTCATCGAAGGAAGAGAATTGAAAGTCTTTTCTTTCCCGCCAGCTCTTCATTCTTTTTGACATTCCCTCCACGGCTGCCCCGTGTGCACGGCGTAAACTGTGTCCACTTCGATTATGACCTCATTTCTGAGTAGAGTGTGGGAGGAGGCGGGGGGCTCTGCGGGGGGCTGGTCTGTTGTCATGCCTGTGTGTTTGTAAGGATTGTGAAAAAGGGGCATGGCCAGAGGATGGGTTGTTATTGGGTGAGTACTGACCCACCCAGACGTGGCCTTCACTCTCATCCAATCACCTCACACCACCAGAAGACACACACAGACACAAACACACGCACACATCTCAAGCCACCGTACGCCATGCTTCATTAACACACCCCATACTTCCCACTGTGCAACTTTACCCCTCCCTCTTTTTTCCAGTGTTTTCGAACTTGTCTAGTTTGTGTTTTTCTTCCCTCTCTCCAGTGCAACATGTCCACCCATGGCCAACGGGGTGAATGCTGGTGCGTTAACCCATTAACCGGTGTCCAGATCCCAGCTACACCTAAAGTTAGAGGCGACCCCAACTGTAACCAGTTCCAGGATGAGTTCCTAGCAATGCCCACTTCAGAAGCAACCTACTAGGACTGACCAACACATTTGAAACCGTTCTGGAGGGATGTGTTTGGGATGTGCGGGCCTTTCCATTCAAATATACTGATGTTTGAACATTTAACTTAAAAATATATGGCACAACGAATCAGATATTGCAGTGTAATTATTTTACAATAATTGTTTTGTCCACTTGGGGCAGCAGATGCTGTAAAGGTGACATTTGGTATCTTACAGTTTTTTCCTAAATTGCTTAGAATAAATGAAAAACTCAACATTTTCTCATATCTTCCTACGAAAAAAAAAAAACCCCAACGTCACGTCTAAAGGAAAAACGGTCTCATGTCTGTGTTCAACCACTGCACTGATGGTTAAATATACTACCTGAAACTCTTTCAAGAGAAATTTTTCAAGAGAAATTTCAAACATCACTCAAATAAAGACTTCTTTAAAATGTGATTGATACTTTATACACTGTGTGGTGGTTTGTGTTTCAGAATAAATATGTGGAAAAGACGGAAATATTCCTTCCTGGAGGTTCACAACTTCAGTGTTCTGTTCCTAAAATTGTGGCCTTTTCATCTATCACAAAAACCATTTTTGTTGCCTTCTTGCATCGTGATATTTGGAGGAATGTGTGTCGACAAAAGCTCAACAAGTCTGAATGATATGTATGAAATCAGGACAATTCAATTATGTTCTTCTAGTTTGCAGTGTTTAGTCAGTAGTGTAGCACACAATGAGGTTGTGGAGAGGAATGCAACTTATTTTACATTTAAATGGTCCGGTTTTCATGAACAAATACTTTACAAAGCATGTAATTGAAGATTTCATGACCATCATGCTGTTAACTGATTTCATCCTGTATGAATTTCCATTTGATATGCCAACTTTACCTTCATTGTTAGCTGTAAATAAATGTACTTCTGCTACGTCCGCCCTGACATTCACTGAAAAAGGCTTCTGACATTTTTTTAAATTTTTTTATTGGCATTTCAATTTCACAGGAAGTGTCATGTCCATTTCACTCCACAAGGAAAAAAGAAAATCTTACCACCATCCAACTGTTCCTGCAAATTCACACCCATCGGTTTGGCTTTTTGGTCACCAGCAGTTTTTCCATTAACACTTGTCAACTCCAAAGCAGTTTCACGGAAATAATATTACAGTAATATTTCTGGAGGGAGCAGTATGCCATTGCTCCTCCTGTTGTGTGTACGGTCATGCATGTGTGTTCATGAATATGTGTGTTTGTGTGCGTCACCAGACTGATAAATAAACAGAGGTGCTTCAAAATAAAAAGACATGCACACGTGACAAGACAAGCAAGCCTAAAGGTTTGTGGACCTTTAGATGAGTATAATGTCGCTTTATGCTGAGTGGCCCACGGTTTTTTCATCTGTTGGCTTTCAAATATGAATTTTAGAATTGTAAAATAGCTTCTTTTTTATATATAATTTTAGTCTTTGGCGAACTGACAGAAATAAAATTGTACAATTGCACAAGTATTTGCACTGTCCTGATGCAAATACTTGTGCATCGGTATTTGCACAAGTATTTACATCAGGACAAATATTTGTGCCAATACTTGTGCAATAAGTCCTCATCTTGGGGACTTATTATGTCTTGCATAATAAGTCCTCGTTTTGAGCTGTTCAGCTGAACGCCAAATACATCGTAGAGGCTGTATATAGGGTTTTTTTTATCAGCAGTAATGCTTGCAGACTTACCAGTAGGTCAAGCATACTTCCATATTCTTGATCTTGTCCAAAAAATTATTACCTTTAGTGGTTGAAGATGATGTTTGAAACTTAGTTCTGCACAGACCAATGACTGGATTTTTGGCACTATTTTTTTACTGCGTGGTTACGCAAAGAAGGAATTGCTTCACATGTCACTTTGCTGCATGTATGACATGTATAGTATTAAAGTAGACTGTTTATTCTCGTGATAAATTTCACTTGAGATTATTTTGATGGAGTTTGCGCTGGTCAACTGAGATTTCTAATTCCGGACATCAGTTAGGACATACTTTGTTATGTGACATACATTTTATTCATTGGATGATCTTGCAAAAACTTGTAACAGTTGCCCAAACAAAAGTCACCATTGATTAGCGATCAAACCATCTACTGCCTGGGGTGTAAAGTAACAGATCTTTGAAGCTCCAGCCAAACGTGTATCATTTGAGACCACACCACTGACTGGCTCAGGTCTTGAAACCCTATACGTGTGCCAGTCTGCCAGTTAGTCGAGCACCGGTCCCAGAAATAATCTCAAATGCAGCTTTAAAGCTTTGTTCTTACATTTTCGTGAGACACTTTTTTTTCCCCCCTCATATCTTTTTATTTCGCCTTATTAATGCTGAGATTTTTGGCAAGGCAGTGTGCTTTAAAAAAAAAAAAGACTACTTGGCTTGTTGTCACCCATGGTTTGCAGGCATCCCCGCGTTTTTCAGCACGTTTAATGGTAGTTTGAAACTGGGCTTTTCTGAAAACAAATCAAAACAAGTGTCTTTTGTTGTGAGTTTGACACATGGGACACAATAGGCTGAGAACGGTACTTTGGCAGTGGGAATAAGGGTAGGGGGGAGTATGTGTGTCCTTGCATGATTGTGTGTGTATGTGCAAAAGCACATGTGTGTGTACTGGCCCAAAGAGCCGAAGATCTGCCCTACTTTCAGGCGACTATTTCTTTTGTTAGTATTCAACAACTTCCCTTGGTATGTTGATGGTGGGTGTGTGTCTACGGAAGCTGTACTTGTTGAATGTTCACAAAATAATTGTTGTTTTATCTTCGCTGGAATGAAAAGTTGCTCCAGTGTTAGCAGGAAGTACAGCAGCGGAGATATTTCCCTTTGAATGTAGACAAAGGAGCAGAAGTATCGTGTCGTAGCTTTGTACAATAAATGTGAAGAAAAATAATAATGGTGAAGAGTGACTTCAGCTGTCTCTGGTCAGAGAGCAACAGTGGTGGGACTCCCCTCTCCCCCCTCAGGGGAACTCTTCAAGAACTAGAGGCCTTCAACGATTTCAAAAAGAAATATGTTTGGCTAAAAGTTGGGATGTTAACTTTATTTCTGCCCACATCACTCTGATGTTTTGTTTCTGTAATGTTAATATTAGAAGATATTGCTTCACACAGGATATTAAAAATGGTGAATGATGGAGCATCATTGGCTCATAGGTTCAAATGATCAATGCACACTCAAGAATGCACCAATCAGTCAGTCAAGTTTCTTCAGGATGTTTACTATAAATTACAAACAAATACATTTCCTCTAAACTGAGTTCGTAGAAACACACAGACGGTCGGTTCTTGGAAGCAGTTTAGTATGTCTGATAGAACTCTGACCGAATTAGAAGCCTGTCATAGAACCATGAAAAGAATCTTACAAGACTGAAATGAAACACTGTCAGAACGGAACTATGCAACTGTGCCTAAATGCTATTTTAATGGTTTGCCGTTTGTCATATCTTAATCTCAAAGTTGGTTTACTTAACTTGCAGTTTTGGTTCTCACACTCACATCCGATCCACACCAAAGAACCCTCCATTTGGGTTTCCGGCTTTAAGTCCACCTCTGATGAAAGGGCTTGGATGAACACTAGCAGACACATGTCTGCTGTCGTCTACCACCAGCAGCGGAGGATTTCACCACTAAGTCATGTGATTTATTCTCACCTGCTGTGCATTCTTTCAAACCTCCTTTCAAAGCCATCCCAGTAATGAACAGAACCACCATTACCTATTCAGGAGATTACATTATACAAGAACACAAACAGTGATTTCCACAGATCTCAAGTATGCAGTGTCAACATCTGCACACCATTTGTACTCTTATGTATTTAATGCCCCATCATCATTTCTAAAAGTCATGTTTAATGACATGTACCACAGACAAATCAATATGCAAGCAAGTGAAAGCATCTCCAGTGCTATCGCATGTCATTTCACAACACCCACCACTTTTTGGATCGCATTGTTGTGTACAACAGAATTCAAGAAGACAGAGCAAACTTCACGTAAATCATTGAAGTCTCACTGCGTAGGTGTTCAAGACATCAGTTTGACTAAGTTTGGGACGGGAAGAAGTGCGTGAGTTGATGTTAGATGTAGTCGTCCGATGTTGTTGGCCTAATTATGTAATAAAAGGGGCATAAACGCTTTGAAGTCTAAAGTGCAGTTGTCAGTTTCTTTGAAGGCAAATAGTAATTGTCATGTTCACTGCCTCACAAATCAAATCTTCTGCACATGTTTCCTCCTCCCCGAAGTCATAGTGCTTCATGTGCATGCGCGCACACGCGCACACACATACACATACACACACACACACACACACACACACACACACACTGCATAACATTCACTGCTGCCTTGATCTGCTCACTGTAGGGGAACTGCTGGGCCTTCCATGTTTTCATGCCTGGCTTCAGTCTCCCACATCTGGAGCTGGTCGTCTTGAGGTCCTCAGGGAGAGATTTTGGTGGCCTTGAAAAAATACAGTCCCTTTCCTGTCACCTCCTGGATTTCATGAGGAAATAAAAATGACTAAAACCCCTTAATGGAGATGCAGATATCCTAAAACCCCTTCCATATTATATTCTAAGCATGTCTTTCCATGTTGTAGATATTGGAAACAAGCAAAATGAGCACTAAGATTAGTCCATGATTTTTTTTTTTATGAAAAAGGAGAGGCATCCTTGATTATAGCAAAAATGTGGGTATGGATATTGACATTTCCTGTCATTTAAAACAGTTTTATTTGATCGATAGTTTTTCGATCCAGGTAGACAGGTTTCAAGGGAGTTCATTCTGTCTCAAGGCTAAAAATAGCCACTGTATGAATCATGAGCTGGTCCCACTTGATGTTATCCCCCCCTTAAAGTTCAAACTCATGCCAAATGACTTCCTTGTTCCTGTGCAATCTTTCTGACTATGGTGTTGAGAACCAGGTGACTTGCCCTCAGGCGAGGCTTTATACAGTCACATCCTGCAAGCAGCTTGAGATCCTTGTGGGCTAGCCTGGGAGTCCCAGACTTATGTCTAAGAGGTTTATCTGCTCGTCCCTTGGAGATTAGTCAGTGCTTACAATCAGAGTGATTCCCCTTGAAACTCTGCTCCATGTAAATTTACTGGATACCCTTGATAATGCAAGACTAGGAATAAAAACCTCATCCAAGTGCTTAGATGAATACATAACTTTATTTAAATAAATGCTTTGTCATAACAAAAAAAAAAGACAAAGGTTAAAAGAGTACATAAATTACAAGTTGAATAAATATTACACAGTGATATTCACTTTAATAATTTGAGATTTTTTGTCTTTTTTTTATATTTGTCTTATGTTGTTCCAAATACTGACCATTTTATTTCCCACTATCCTCCTGCCACCGATGGGTTTGAATTCACAAGCCAGTGAACACCAAATTATGAAAACCAATTATGTCATCTCATTATATCCAGAACATGTTATGTACTCTGAAAAAAAGCTGTACTTTAGTTAACTGTACTACTAAAGTGTGAAATGTGAGTTTCAAACCAAGTAGGAGATGTGAAACCTGAGGAAATCAAGACTCGAAAACAGGTGCCTGGCACATTAAGTCATCGTGGAGATGTTTATTAAAGCCTGGCATCCTGATACTTTCTGTAAAATGTAAGTATTTACAGTACTTGATCTGTCCCATCAGTAACACGTTCCGGATTTTACATATTTTACTGTTTTTTTTTTTGACCAAAAAGTATAAAAAGTCAGACTCCTGATATTCCTGTTCCAATATTGCATTCCTCAGTTTTCCATGACTCCTGTATTACTAACTGTATCTAACGTCATGCAATTGGTGACCCCATATTGGGGAAGTGGCTAGGCCCTGATTATAACCACTGCCCATGGTGCTCACTCCTCCTCTTTCCCTCCTCCTCCGTCTCTTCCCCCCCCCCAGTTCTATCTCGCCTCTCATCTCCATGCAACCAACCATGAGAACATCTCTAGCTGTGTGTCAATCTATTTTCCCTAAAAGATGTTTCTGTTTTGGAGGTCCCAGGCATGGGCTGCACAGCCCCTGTCGACATATATTACCTGAAAGCACCACCTTTACAAGGTAAGCACAAGACTACACAACATTTAGCTTTTGTGGCTGTTATTTTTGTTCCACTAACTTCATGATACCACATCTTAGGATGTCATTGCGTGTCAATATCAATAGTGACTAACTGAAATAAGTGCAAGCTGCTTTTTTTCGAAAGTGGTAGTAGGAACTTGGGCAAGGAACCTTGATAATATGTTCACTACGGAAGACCGCTGAGGATGCATGTGTTGACATCCTTTGGCTTCCCATCTCTGGCAATCATTGGCATTCACATGAGAAGCAAGAATCTTAGCTTATTTGTTGTCAAGGAAAGAGAGGAGGGACCTCGCAGTTACACGGCGAGTCCTCCCACGTCCTTCTTGTCCAGAATTGTCCCAGAGATTTCATCATTTCTAATGCCATTTGCAGGAATTTCATTGTTCTTTTAACAACACTTTAACCCAGATCTCTTGACCGTAATATCAATTAGCCGCCCTACCTGGGGAGCTGTCTGCAAAAAGGAAATAGCCCCATTTGATATCCATGTCACTTTCACGTCTCTATTTAAAACATATTTGTGAGAAGGCACTGTGACTTGCACACCAAGAGAGAACTTTACGACCCTGTGATAACCTGCAAACTTTTTAGTTTTAATCATGCTCCCTTTTAAATGTTGGTAGAAAAGCTTTGCATGGGAGCAACAAAGCAGAAGGGTTCCAGAGGGTTAGCTTCTTTGACTGCCCCGTCACCAAATGACTCTGGCTCTTTCTCCTGACAGGCTACAAGGTCCTATTCATATTCTTTACAGCCTAAAATCTTGTTTATTCCCAAGCACAATTATATTGTTGTCATACTATATTTCTACAGGAAAAACAACATTCAATAACTATATTTAAAAGTAATGTAATACACCATGGTTACACTGTAGTAGCAGTACTGAGGGAAACCACTTGATAAAGGAACATGGCTCAAAAGTGGCCGGTCTTTACTTCACTGAAGGCAAAGAAAATAGCACAAACAAAACCATACAAAACTACACTTCACACAACTGAATCAGAGAAGCAACTGGCCTGACCGGCAAGTTTGATTGCACAATCGACAAGTCAAACTCGCGTCCCATAACTAACAGTTGAAAATACTTTGCATTTTGCCAGGTTGAGTCAGTGCTCTCTAAGCTCTGTGTTGCCCTGCATGGCAGTGTCTGTTTAAATAGGCACAGTTGGCATATCAGGCTAGCTTCATTGTCGAAGAGCCACTTACGTAGGTTCATCTGTGATGGTCTGCTTACTTGTATGTTTCTAGATGCTACATGTCTTAAGACGGACATCGGTTATAGAGAAGGCCAGCCCCAAGACCACTTGAAGCGCTAGCAATACTTGTGACAGAAAATCGAACAAAAGAGAAAGAAAAAAAGGACATTCTTTTTTTGTAAAAGGCTCACTCCGTCATACAACAAAGTAAATGTCACACACACTTGCACTGTACAAACACACACACACACACGCACGCACACACATGCACACATTTATGCATGCTTTTTTATGAAGTTACACATATCTAAGCAGGTTCCCCTATTCATAAGTGCTCTGACAGAACCACATACCCAGATAGAGTCAACTGTTACAGCATGTCCCTATCGATTGTTGCTTTTTTTTCTTTTGGAAAACAGACAAAAAAATTACTCCGCCAATCATTAGTTCCACAGTGGCATTGAGATCCATAATCTAAAAATGACCTGTTTTCAATCAATGTGCCCGATACTTTTTTCTCTTCACAAGTTTTTTATGTTCATTTTTACATTATGCAAAGTTTTGTGATGAAACCCCAAGTTTCTATAAAAATATATCCATTGAGTGCATATATTTTCATGGATTTGCAGCCAGTGAACTGGCCTCGTATAAGGGTCCCATGTGCAACAGTCAAGGGATCTACTAAATCTTATGGGACTTTTCTCCACATTCAGATGCGAGTGCTTGGTCAACAACAGAAAAGAAAAGAGAAAAAATTATTTGTCTTTTTTTTTCAACCTGTTCATTCATTGGGATTGTTTTAGTCTTTAAAAAAAAAAAAAAACTCTAGAAGTGGGCGGAGGGCAGAGCATACAAGTGTGATTCAGAGAGGAGGCATAGGCCATAGGTCGCGTGGTTGGTTAAAGGTGGGGTAGGTCGGGAAGGATGGGGGAGGTCAAGGGTGGTCTGCCCTTTTTCACTCGTTGTTGTTGTTGTTGTTACTGCTTTCGAGGTCTTTACACTGAATGTCCCCTCCACTGTAGTCTGTGCCAGGAAGCTGAACGCCGTACTTGTCCACGCACCAGCAGATACCTCGTTTGCGTCCTCGAGATGGTTTGCACTGTGAGACGATACAAGACATTGTGTTTACATGTTTCCATGACAACAGAGTGTTCCAGGCCTGAAAATATAAACTTTTGGAAATGGGCTCTACGGTGTAGTCATCGTGCAATCTGTCAGAATACAATGGAAACAATGATGACACAGTACAACTTTGTGCATATCCATTGTGATTGGCTATAGAACTTTGCCTTTTGTTTGTCTATGTGTTTGAAGATCATGTTGTGTGAACATAAAATATCTTATGAGCGCAAATAAGACAATTTTGCCCATTTTCAGCAAATACATTTAAATTTAAACAGAACCGTTAAGCTCCTTTAAACAGAATCTTGTTGGTAACATTGGATGGGATGCAGAGCAGAAGCTTTAACGCATCAAATCTAATGTATATCAAATTTAATATTCAAATAGACCTCGTTATATTTAGTATCTGTGTAATCTTGGGTTGAAAATCTGATTGTGATATTATGTGATAACATTTGCATAATCAAAGGAGTAATTTTGGGTCCTCCACACCATGGTTTTCAAATATATCACCATTCATAGAGTTTTCCGAAGCTAACTCACCTGCTTGCGCTTGAAAAATCCTTTTCTGTCACAGTTGGGAAGGTACAAAGACAGAGCCATTACACGGGAAGTATCCTTCATTCCCTGAATGATCCCATCCAGTTTTCTCCTGCATGGACCCTTTGAAGAGATTCATTGCAGGGTTACAGCTGAGTGACACCTTCAATAGAGGTCTTTTTCTGTACAGGAAGTGTTTAGTACTACTCCTATCTTCTATACACTGGCAGAAGGAGTCAAAAACTACACATACTGATTTTTATTTGTAATTATATCAAAGTGAAGGTGAATACTTACAAATTCTGGCTCATGCTTGTCAATGGGCAAAGGGGAATAGTCCATGGGGGAGCCCATGAAGCGCTGCTTGCCAAGCTTCCTCTTCTGCTCCTTGCGCAGTGCATGGACTTTTTTACTGTTCACAATGTCTTTGGGAAGGAGTGGCACTTTAGCTGGCTGCATCTCCTCTGTAATCTCTGTGGTTAGGGCATCCTCATGGGACTCATGATCTGCATCACAGAAAATATACACACGGTCACATTTTTAAACAAATTCACAGTTTATAAATGTGTGTCAGATTATTTATCGTAGTATAAAACATGACACAAAGATGTGTCACGTTTAAATCCCACCAGTGGATTTATCACAAAGTTTAACATTAGCTGTTGATGTTATACCCCCCAAAAAAAACAAAAAAAACCCCAACAAAATGGCAAAACACATCTTAGAGTCAAGCAATAGTTTGACATCCTTTGATCAGTTGGTGATATGATGATTTGTGGAATTCCTATGTGTGTATTTGTGTGTGTGTATGTGTGTGTACTATGTACTGCATGCTCAATGGTATAAAGACATCTTCTTTTAAATCTTTGACTATTTGAAAGACTATTTGAAAGTAAGGCCTACATCTTGTGTTTGTGTTGACATTCATGTATTGGTACACCGATACTGTTGTTATTTTTGTTTTTTATTTTATCCACCAGCAATAATTGACTTGGCAGAGCTGAAGGAAGAGAAACCACGGAGATCAGAGCAAATCAGAGCAATTTGCAATTTGAGGTTGTTTTTTTTTTTTTTTGAATGAGAGTACAAAATTAGGAAAAGTAGAATAAAGTATATGAGTGGATAATTTATGACCTCATAACTGTCATCACTAGCTCATACTGTAGTAGTTTTTTATATATTCATTTGTTTTCTGCATTTATAATGAATGTTCTGCAGTGTGTTGGTCCTTCATACATAAGTTAAAGTCCAGGTGTGTTTCCTGAGGTTTGTTGCTTCTATGTGTTTGTCGAGAAGGAAGGAAGACTGGAGCTCTGCTCAACAGCTGAAGAATTCCTGCTCTGTCACTCAAACTCCATCTAAAGCCATTTAGACAGTTATAGCTATTCTAGGTAGAGCTACAATGAAGGACTCCTGTCTTTAAAAATTCATTGCCAGATGGTCTTCAGTTGCAAAACACATTTGTGTGCAGAGAGACGTCTACAAGTTGGGAGAACAGCTTCACATGTTGCATGGCTGCCTGGAAAAAATTCTGCACATGTTATCTGGGCAGCTAAACTTCAACAGGGACTACGGGTTCAGAACATTACAGCTTTAAGGCGATGTGTCCTGCAATTAAAACTGAGTCACGTGTCATACTATGGAAAATCCAGTCGCTCTGAAGACTCATAAATATGCTGATACAGGTCTGTCGCATTTTATGCATTTCTCCCACTCCAACTCCTCAAGAGGACACTGTTGTCTTGGGGATCTG
The DNA here is from genome assembly GCA_013358685.1 of Antennarius maculatus. NCBI lineage: Eukaryota > Metazoa > Chordata > Actinopteri > Lophiiformes > Antennariidae > Antennarius > Antennarius maculatus. The sequence continues at coordinate 20,229,516 of CM023618.1, read as the reverse complement.
AATTCCATCTTATAAGATGTTCACAGCTCTTTCGTCCCTAAACCTCCTCCCCCCATTGCTTACCTTCCAACCCCCACACCCTCTATGTTTGGGGCTCAGACTCTTAGCCTGGACCCCCAGCCAGAGATTCTCTGAGGCCACAGAAAGAAGCGCTGAGCTCCCCCTTGGGCTTAGCTGTGCCATAAGTAGAGAGTTAATGTGGGGACTTGTGCCAGGCTCTAACTGGCCGAAGCGACGGTGCCAGTGAGTGACCCTGGCTATATTTATCTGACAAGGAAACCCGCCGTGGCGCAGAGGGCCAGAGGCAACGAACTGGAGAGGAATGTTGACTGTCGGATATGGGCCAGTTCTTGCTCAAAGGCAAATCAACATCCATTCTCATATTGGGGGCATGAGAGAATACGTTGGAAAATGTGATTTAACAAGTTGCCATAACTCCACGGACTGGCCTGAGAGTACAGCCACCGTAGCAAAAGGCACTGAGATGTAACAAGGACATGAGCTTTGAGAAACTGATGTTCAAAGAGCCTGACACAGCATGAGTGTCTGGAGTTTCTGAGGGGGGGGGGGGCAGGAGGGAGGGTTGGGTAGGGTGATTACCAGAATTGGGTCTTTGGCTTCTGCGCTGCTCTGCAGTCTCTTTGAAATTAATCTAACAACTTATGACTTGGCAGGCCATGGTTAGCGCTTAGATACATCCTTACGTCTCAGCGCTCAGACTAAGAGGATATCAAGTGCTCACAATAAATATAACAAGAATTCCTACGTCAACCATTCATGTAAAACGTGTGGAAAAACAATCATTTCTCAGGATATTTGATTGAAATGCCACATATTTTGCAGATAAAGGCCGTTTTTGAACATGCATTCTTGTTTTGAGTGTGATCTCATTTAAATGGACAGAGGGCTCAGACACGGCACATTCGTTATTTTCAGCACTTTAAGAAATGTTGGAAAAAACCTAAAATAAAAAAACCTAAATAAAAAAACTAAAAACTTTGATATCTTTTCTTTTGGAATTTGTGTAGCCCTTGTAGAGACAATGGTGTTTGGTGTCTGTTCTCCTCCACTTCTGAAGTGGGCTCTTCGGTGCAGCCACAAAAACTCAGTTTTTCCATGCTCATGGTACCCAGCTTGTAAAGGAGGCTTAGAGGGTCTGTGTTTAACTCCTGAACCTCCGCCAAGATGCTGGACGCCAGCCAAGTGAGCCAAGTCATGTGCAGCTCTTCCATTCAGCCGAGCCCAAAGCTGTGCCGCTATCTGTCTCCCTCTCCACTTGAGCCTAAGATTTCATTAGGATGAGAGGGGAGGAGAAGCCAGAGGAGGTGCACCTGATACTTCTCTGTTTAAATATTAACATCTGCACACAATTATGCTTCATGAATATCCCAAGTTTCTTGGGGGCAAAAGTCCAAACGTGAAAGATAAACTAGCCCTGGTTAGGATTTTGTCTCTGCTAGAGAAATACCATTTGATAGGAAAATAATCAGAACAATGGAATCTCTCACCTTTCAATGGCTGTCCCTGCAATAAAACTCATTTGCTGCTCGGTGCATGGGCTGCATCTGAAATTACATCTTTAAAGGATGTAAAGGAGTAGAAAATAAAGACGCCATTGGATTTCAACTGGCAGTAGGACAAGATCATGTAGGGACGAATGAGCCCGTGGGCCAGTGTCAAGTTAGCAAACCACCCTCCAGTGCTGAACTGCCTCCGCTATTTAATATTTGAAAGGAAGGCCGCGGCCTGACAACCTGACAGTTTCTAGAGCACAAAGAGAGGTGTGAAGAAACAGAAAACTCTTGCAACTCACTAAGAATGTGTTTGCAGCAGCAGAAAGGTTGTGTCCTGAAGAACAAATGACTATCAGTCACAAAGGCTTGTCAAAGTTCAGTCAAAGTAACTGCAGGTCTTTGCATGACTTGACAGCAATGCCACAGATGTTAGAGGACTGATTTTAAAAATCCTAAAGCAGGTGGTCAGGAAGATTAAAAATGACATTCTGTGCATGATTTAATGAAAGTGTCCAGGACCTATATGCTGATGGTTTTGTCCGGGTGCTGCTATGGAATGTCTCTTCTACCCTGTACATGGTTTCAATCAGTTGGATGCAGGAAATAACTATTCCCACGGTATTGTGCACGCAAAATGTTCATTGCAATCAAAAAGTTTCCTGCTTTTCTGAATGCTTGCTTTGAATACAAACGAGAACAATTCAAGGATCATAAATCACAAAAACAGGACTTATGAGAGGATGTAACATATTTCCAAGACGGAAATGCTGCTGTAAGTGAGCAAACTTCCCGCTGTGTCGGCAGATTTCGCAGTGCAAAGAAATATGTCAAATGGTGGTAAGAATTTCTTTTTATCAGAATAAGGAGCATGGCTCGACTGTACATTCCTAATTTGGTCTGAGGTCTCATCCTACATCTGGGTTTTCAACAGGCGACATAGACAGACACAACCTCCTTTTGGGTCACCATCACCACAACACAATTGCTGGGTGTAACGATGTTCTAACTCCCCGGGGGCAGAGGCAGCTATTTTGGTGGGAGTCAAGCTTTTGCTGCATGTGCTGCACAAAAGCTGATCACCAAGCTGCATATCATAGAAATATCATAGCGGGTGAAGGACGAACTTCAACATTAATTAGAGGTCGGAACTTTTTCTTTGTGGTGTTGGCAGCATCACGGTGTGAATCCTTCCAACCCCAAGAATGAGCAAACCACCTACGTAACTAAAGTGAAACGCAAACAGCCTTTTTAATATTGATTTAAAAAAAATAATAAAATTCTAAAACTAAGAGTTGACAATGCCCCATGAGGAAGCATTTAAGCAGGGGCAATACAGCACACCAAAAGAGGGGCTACCTCATGGAAAAATGTAGAATCTTATTTCAGGCATGTGCACAAAAGAGCAAGTTCCCCCTGGATCACAGTTTAGAACCCTTCTTTTCCTTATCTCAGGTATACAAATAGTTATTTAGGAACATTCATAGCTGCTACTTGCATGATGACATTTTCAGTGACTGGTAAGGAGCGTGAGTCAATGCAGCAAAGTGAAAAGTTTGCCTTTTAAACAAGACTTTTAAAACTGGAATAAAAACACCAACGGATGTACGTCATTTTGTTTTGTTTTTTTATGTAGAGCAGAGGTTATGGTTGCTATACCAACCACGGACCAGCTTAGGTCACATTAACGTTCCGACTGGAGGTGCAAATCCAAAGGTAAAAAAGGCCATTCCTCAAAGAGGGTCCCAGAGATTGATTCTTTTCTGGGAGTCCCCAGACGGTTCGGTCTGAAAACGGCTCGTGTGGGCAGAACCAACATTTCAGACAAGTCAGTGTCGTCTTTTCATTCTCATGAGAATGTGTCTTTATTGACACAAGCAGATGATTTTCATCCTTTCCTGCACCGTGCTAGGGTCTGACTGTGTGCTGTGAGTGATGTTGCATTACACAAGTCAGATTTAAGTATGACTGACATCATTTTAAGGCACAGCATGTGGTCATCCCTGCATTTTTCTGATTGCACGCTCCTAGCCTCGAAGGACTACGGTGAATGATTTGTTTCACAGCTGTCGCCACCAGCAGACTAGGTGTCAGTGACCACTAAGCTGTACAAATAAAGTTTTATTGGGAGAAATCACGCATGTGTGCCAAAGAAGTTACGTGCTTGCCAGAGATGTTTCTAGCGCTGCTAATGAGAAAAAGACGAAGGGCAGAACATGTCCACATCAGTGGTATCGATGTCTTATTCATAAATGGGTCATAAACTGCATTGCGGTTTCCGTGAATCACACCCTTTTTTCTTGAAGATCACATGACACCTCGACAAAATGACCTTGAAAGTATTTCTCCCTAGCACCTGCACTGGATCAGCTTCAGCATACTAAGCTTTCACTGCAGTGTCTCAGATGTTCAAAGTGAGATGAGGCAAACCCCAAAGTTGGACTTTCCTTTCGCACGAGACCGTCATGAAGCTGTCAGACATCTGGGACCACACTTATCCACCACAATAAATCCATAGTTGTACGTCTTTATGAGCACGCATTGCCACTGCAGGTGGAGAGTGGTGGCTGGTGTCTTTAGTCTCAGTGTACGGTCAAAGGGAATCAGCACTTGATTTAAATTCTCTGCAAGTAGCCTCCAACCAGCTGAGTCAGTGAGGTTACAAAACTCTCAAAGTATGTGATGGCAATTAAATCTGTGTGGCTTAAAGAAAGGAGAAAGAAGCAGTTGGATCATACATATGTGAAATCTTTAAACATCAAAGATCTGCAGTCACCTATGATTGAAAAATATTGATGAAATGATGTGAAAAAACTAGAGTGGAATATTAATCCACGCATAAAAAGAGCGCTGACGATGGTAAAAAATGTAAAAGCTGTAGATGAAACTAAAGGCTTCCTGTTTCTATGCTAATAAGGGACATAGTATTTCTGTACGTGTGTGTGTGTGTGTGTGTGTGTGTGTGTGTGGATTTGGAACCACTCCCTAATCATCTTTTGTTTCTTGGCAAAGAGCAATCTGTTTAAACATAAGGCCCTTTCAGAGGCTTGAAGGACGAGGCGCCTGCTGCTATGAAGTCATATCTGCTGGCGAGCTTTCCAGGGCCTGATTCACTCGCAGGGGGGGGGGGGGGGGGCAACAAAGACTGAGTGCCCCCAAAGCACATACCACCTCCTGTGCCTTACAATCCAAACAACTCCTGGGATCACAGCGCAGGAGCAAAATGTGAATTAATGTACCGCTGGGACGTGAACCCACAACCCAGATGCAGAGTGGCTGGGGTTCCTTTTTCCTACACGAGGGGCAGAAGGGGGGGGGGGGGGGGCAATGGCTGTAAGACAGCAAAGATTCCTCTCCCCCATTGTTTGGCCACCACAGTCAATATTTAGTAGGCTGCAGCTCTCATGGCCTCCTGAGTGTTGGCGGACACTTGAGCTCCTCCTCCCTGTGTTTGTGTTCGCCCTGCTCAGCTGGTGCAGCACACAGACAGCTGCAATCCCACACCACAGGAAACCAGAAGCTCACCTCACCAGCGCCCATCAGCAGAGATGTTTGACAGAAGGCCCTCCAGAAGAACGAGAGCCAGAGGCATTCTGCTGAATCACTGCCTTGTGACCGAGCGCTCGTGCAATGAATGCAAAGATGCTCTGATTACCTCTGTGGGCCAACAGAGGTGTGTGTGTGTGTGTGTGTGTGTGTGTGTGTGTGTGTGTGTGTGTGTGTGTGTGTGTGTGTGTTTAAAGTCAGAGTGAGACAAAACTGCCTGAGGTGTCATCACTCACAACAGTCACACACAATTCACACCCAGACACCCACACAGCCCCGCCCAAGGACACATGCTTACACTCATGGACAGAAAGACACACACACACACACGCACACACACACACGCACACACACACACACACACACACAAAGGGACAAAACTGATAGCCGAGGGTCGAGTTGTTGTTTTTCTTTTTCTTTTTTTAATTCTATGTGTATTTTTGGATCAACGGAGTTCATGGACAAACCACACTGTCCCATAATCTATACGCATTAAATGCTCACTGGCTGCAAACTGTCAGCAGCCAAACTGAACCCAACTGGCTTTATAGAATGAGGCATGTCACTAAAACCTTTGTGGTTACCACCTACTTATCTCGCTGTTGACGGGCTGATAAAATGTTGAGTGACAGTGAAGCTCCCTGATACAGAAATGTCTTAAATCGTTTGGGGCTAATTGGCTCGGCTCTCTCTCTCTCTCTCTTGTGTGTGTGTGTGTGTGTGTGTGTGTGTGTGTGTGTGTGTGTGTGTGTGTCTCTCTCTTTTCTCCGCGTCTCTCTCTCACGCACACTCCGGGTTTAGCAGTAATCCGACTCTTAGCGCTGCGACAGGGGAAGCCTGCAGGCAGAAACCGAACTGGAACTGCGCTTTTGAGCGAGACGCGCGAAGGTGTGTGAGATGTCAAGACGGAGAGAACGTCATGCAAACCTGACGGAGAAGATGGGAAAAGTCTGGCGGCATGGCAGACACTCGATGATGTATGGGAAATTAAAGTTTGCAATTTGCAGAATTAGCTCCACTTTAGGTGTTGACACATTTTCCTTAACAACTCTTGAGCGCTCGTTTCCCAAAACGCACCGCGCACTAGAAACGGGTTCAACATTCCGCGCTGCAGATAATATCCTCTGTCTGGATACTTGTCAGCGTGTCCCCCTTTGCTGCTCGACCACAGCTTGACAGCTGTAATGCCCCCGCACTAGGGGAACAAGTCAGCCGGGACACAACACAGTCCACGCGTAAAGCAGCGAGTGTCAAAGCGCATGCAACAGATGGACCTGGCGCGCAGCTCAGGTGTAGGTTCACGGTGCGTCATTGGCTACTGCAGGTTCATATGAGCATCAGGAGACAGCAGAGACAACCTGAGACGCGTTTCTGTCCCAAACTAAGACCCGACAGGGACAGGAGAGGAGGTGTAAGCTCCTGCAGTCAGTTCAATCCAGGCAGTGGATAAAAGTTAATCAGATGGCACCTCAAACCATCTGTCTGAGAGCACTGGCACCGAGTACTCGTGCTTTACACAAGGGGGTGTTTTGGTGATGGTAGCAGAGAACTACATTGGGTGGTACAAATCGTTAAAATGTAGTGTATTTTGATTTGTTTTGCGTTTATTTATTATTAGAAATATGACTAGAATAAAGGATTTTGGTTCTGAATTATAACACAACGTGAGCTCTCAGTGAATCCCCACATGGGACAAGATCTCATCCAACCCTGGTCCAAACGGAGCCCCTGCTCTGACGCGTTTCTCCTGCAGCCGCACATCTTCATATTCAGTCTCAGCCGGTGCGCATCTTACCTATCGGCGGGTGGGCAGGTTTGTATCCTTTCTCGTTGGTGCACACTCCCCTGCCGTGGAGAAGGGCATGCAGGGGTTTCTCCTCCCCGCTCCTCGGCAGGCATCGGAGCCCGTGGGTGCACGTCCCGGTGTAAACGCCGCACGCCTGTCCCTCGGACAGGGCGCAGGTTAGGCAGCACCCGCAGCCCGGTTCCTTGACCAGCTGGCATCCGACTGGGACTGGAGGGCACATGGAAAGCGCCTTCTGGTCACAAGGCTCGCACGGTACGTATGAGCCTAAGCACCCGGACAGCCCCAAGATAAATGTCACCAGGAGGCAAAAACTCAGAAACATTGTTGGTGCGCTCTTCTGTTATAGCATAAACCTCAAATGCGAAGAGGAGGGGAAAACTGGTCTAATGAGTACAATGCCTCACTCAGATAATCCGATTTTTAAAGCTAAAGCCAACAGTCTTTATCCAGGAGTGTTGCTATCTATTTGGGGGAAAAAAAACAAAAAAACAACCAACATTCATTAGAGGCTCTGAGCTGTGCGCCACCAGAAAACACAGACGAAGACTTTCCCCCGAGATCTCGTCCTCTGCAGCAGCAAGGCAAGTCTTTGCAACTTCTGTCCCCGTCAGTTTGGACTCCAGTACTTTCTCCACCTCAACTTCTCTGAGCAGACTGATCAACTTGAGGGCTGCCTTGCCTTTTTAAAAACAGCCGAGCCCAAACCCCTCACCATGAATACGCTAAACAGCAGGCAAGGGAGGCGCACTTGTTCCACGGCTTGGCTTACGGCCAAACACTTTTTTTTTTTTTTTCCAGCAGCAGGAGGATCTATTTGGGCTGAACTGATGCCGAGATGCAAGAGACAACGGCGGAGAAACGCAAGCCTTATCAAAACGTTTCATCAGATTACTCCTCAAAACCTGCAGACTTTCACTGTCTCCAGATCTGTGCGCTCCAAATCCTCACCAAAGATCTCAGGGGCTGCGAACATGACATGAGCACATCATGGTCAGCATCACTTCAGATTCATGTGGAAACATCTCAGCGTTTGATTCAGGTCTCAGAATAAATCATTTTCTATATTATTGATATTGAAAAATAAATACCTCGTTAGGTGGGGTCTGTGTTCGCGCTGCGTTCATGGTTAAAACATAAAAACTGATCAACCTGCATTCCTGTTCAATACCGCACGATTTTAATAAAGGTTGAAACAGGATAATGGATCTGAAATGACTTTAATAGAAATTAGAGATAATGGCGATAAAAAACAAAACTGACAAAGATCAAATAAACACAGAATAATCATTTAGATTAAGTATGAAAATGGCTTGAATTGAATATTAATAATGAAGTAAAAAACATCTAAAGTGACGAAAGAATGCTCGCTCCGATCATAAAGTCACCTTTAATGTCTGCACCTGTTGCTTGCATTGGGCTCCATTTATAACACAATTTGTAACACAAATGGAGCCAGAAGGGAAATCCACACACACACACACACACACACACACACACACACACACACACACACACACACACACACACACACACACACAGTGAGAGCGGGAGAGACAGAGAAGAGTAAACAGAAACAGGAGGGGAAGGATTTTGCGCTCTCTGACATTTGAGGCAACTGTCCTCCAACTTCACTGCCACTGGCTTCTGGTGCTTTATAGCTTGTATGCAAACGAATGTCTGATTGCTTCACTGTGTTCGCTGCTTGCAGCACATATGCACTCTAAATCAGCCCAGCTGGGCCTGTTATTTCAATCTCTGCAGCTCTCAGGACAGATTTTTCCTTAAGTAATCGTGTCAGGAAGCTAAATAGGTTGTATTTCCCATATCCACTCACCACTTGATAAACGGCCAGTCATTTCCCAAATGTGCCCGTTTTACCAGCATTTTCAGGCTGATGGGGATCCCCAGAAAGAGGAGGTTAATTTACTCAATTTGGTGCAAGCAGATGACCACTAGACGGCGCTGTTAGCAATGACAAGCTCTGTAGTGGAGCTCATTCACATGTTCTCAGTCACTGCAGGAGAAATGTACACATTGACTGATGAAGATTATTGTCTATGCTGTGTTAATATGGAAACATGCATCTAAAAGTACAGCTGCTGTGATAATTACATTATCTCACTTGTGTGAAATGGATCACACATATCCAGTTAGATTTTTATTTTTTTTTCATAAATATGATTTGTTTTCAACACAGCATGAGTGTGGCACATCCTTTAATTCAATTTAGATGATTTCCCAAAACTTATTTCTCACCTTTTTTGCCTTTTTGGTTTCTCTCACATGCCTTATGTCTTATCTTTCGTCTCCAACTTTATAATATTTTATAATATAATATTTATATAATATTTATAATATCTAATGGTGATTGAGATTTTTTTTTTTTTTTGAAATTGTGATAAAAAAGGCAAGATTCTGAAAAAAGACGTGAACTGTGAAGCTGAAATGCCACATGAGCTGCAAAAGATTATGGTGAGTCAGTGTTCCCTCCGAAACCATCAGCGAGAGCAAACAAAGACATGAGTCTGAGCTCTTTTGGCCAAACCCAAGCAGCGATAATGAACAGGATTAGGACGGTAAAGCAGTGTGGATTAATGATGCATCCACCAAATCTCAGTCGACGGATGAGGAGTGCAGCATGACACATTACGAGGGAAAAAAAATATGCTCCCAATGCAAGGATATATAAAATGACATCACATCGGGGAGATGGTGTTCGTTTCTAAAGCATCTCTTTTGTTTTCTCAATGCGAATCTCAATTCCCCAGAGATCAGCTCATGCATCAATCCATCTCCTTGTCCTTCTAACCCACCCTCTTGTTTGACATGCACTGAGAGGAAAAATTAGTTTGCTGCACCAACAGTGCAAATTCTTTGTGATCAAATCATTTGCTTCAGAGTGGTCGTGAAAACAGAAATGTTGATTTCCTAAGACCAGAAGACGAATCCCTCGGTGCTATTTTCCTGATTAGCTTATGTCATTTTTGACCATGTAAATGAAATGTAAGTGGAACTTGTGTCAGCAGCCATCACGCTGGCTGAAAATAGCACCTCCGCTTTGGGTTGGCAACCAAAATATCTAGCAAGCAACATAATGAACAGATGTGGAAGGAAACATTTTCTGTGAGGGAGATAAAATTAGGTTGTGGATGAACATAAATTCAGGTAATAATACAGTGAATATGTGTTTGATACACACACACACACACACACACACACACACACACACACACACACACACACACACAAAAAAAAAAAAAAAAACCAACATAATAAGAACAACATACAAAATAATTTATGGTATTTTGCACTTGGTGTTTGAGAAGTATTTTATGCTGTCTCAAATTAAATGTACAACATACCGTCCCTTGTGCTCCACATGCAAGGAAAGCAAGGAAACACATGAGAATGCAGCTTGTAATATTCCTTGTCCCACTTTGTCAAGTTGTCACTCTTACAAACACAAAAGACAATTCCGTGACACAGTTAACTCCTGGGCACACAAACAGTCCCATTTCCAAGGACACACAGAAAGGTGTTGTTGTGTATCTGAACTCGGACCAGACGACACAGACCCAGGTCCGTCTGTTTTAAAGTCGATAATGTTCCTGAAACTGTGAGAAAGATGAGCAGCAGAGTGAATATGAGGAGATACTGTCTTGTAAAGAGCTGGGATTCACAGAAATCATGGATAAGGTTGATTTAGTCTCTGACACAAGGAGTTACTGAAATGAAAATGATTTAATTTGTTTGGGTTTCACTGGAGCTTTGTCTCTTATTATGGTCTCAATTCAGTTTCTGAGTCTATTATTCACTGTCAAGAATAAAAATATTGACTTTTCAGGTGCATGACAATGGTTGAATATGAATGAACCATATTGAATAACACTGTCAAATATGAGCTATTGACAAGTTCAATACAAAACCATTGAAATCAGTATCAGCCTTGAACTGGGGGAGAAAAGTTGTTCGTCTGAAACAGCTTTAGGAAAGTGTGCACAAGGCTTTCAATTCACTAAACAGTGAAAAACATCCAACCTGTGTCTTCTAGGACTGCATCGCACTTTAGTTGACTGTGTTGCCATAGAGTTCTTGTCAACAGCATGGTGAACTCTGCGGTGAAGAGCGTTCTCTGCGGGTTTCCATTAACGTGGAATTGCTGTGATGTGACCACGACGAGGCCTTCATGGTCCCGTAACACGAGACGGTGTAAATGCTTATCTCAGGACTGTGATGGAAACTCTGCAGATGGAGATAAGCTGGCTGTTAAGTGTAAAACCTTACACGAGTGGAAGGAAGGCCTAGTCTTTTTATAGTCTATTCATGTATGGTTGACCTAAAGCAGATCCAAAACAAAATCCATTTATACACACATGTGATGGAGGCGAGCAGTGCGTGAGCACCATGGGATGGTTTTGCTTTGCGGTGTAGACCCTGACCAACCCTTCAGGGGGTCTTCAAGAGGTGATGGGTTTTTGTGTAAAAATTATTTAGAAGGTTGAGAACACAGTTCTGGAGGACTTTTACTGCCACAGATTTTTCTTGTAAGCCTCAAAGAGTGGTTGTTGGCTCAGTGCAATGAGACTTTGCCCAATGGAGACAACAAAGCACCAGCCGATCAGTCGTCTCTTGTCAATGTTTAAATTGTCAATGTTTAAATCTCTTAGTATAATATCTTCACCGTGCCAACCAAAGTTGAGTAGCTATGGACCCCCTGCCTAATTTTAGACTGACGTCTTTTATGATCTTGGAATGAGACTGAAAAAATTATGATACCTTTAAAATATCTGTCCATCTTTCCGAAACTCTTTCCTCCTGCTGTGAAGTGACAGACTGCCTTATGTAACCGACTGGCCAGATTCTTAATGTGTGTATGTGAACACAGTGGAAGACAAGGTCAAAAGTGATTAATCAGATTTACAAATATTTGAATTTCTTCACGTTAAGCACCACTCCAGGATCCTTTAAACCCTTACAAACATTGGCTTCAATTTGTCACTTTAGGAATTTAGCTAAAGGTTTTCGATCAACATTAGAATTCCACCAATATAAATTGAACTAAATTCCTCCACTGGTAACATTCCAAGAAAACTTGAAAGTGCATCCACATACACATTTAATTAACAAAAGCTCCCCTGTTAATCATCAGTATTTGACATATTTTAAGGGGATCAGAGCTTAAAACTAGTCAGATGTTACTTCTAGCTCAGTTTACACAACAGTGTGAATGTCAGTGTAAATGGCAAGAAGTCAGCATTTTGAGTCAAGTACAGCAGCACCGCACCAAATGTGTCACAGAATTGTGATTGACTGTTTTTCCAGGAAAGCAACGTTGGATATTTGTTTTGGACCATATCCAAAATTGGCAAGTGTGCAACTTTTCTTTGCAGTTAGCTTTTCTATTGCACCAGGATGGTTGAAATTCATAAATGTTCAGCACAAAGTCCCCAAAAAAAACCTGGATTGTGTCTCATATTTAGAAACAATCGTGTTCGTCTCAAATATCTTCATCTCCTGACCAATAATTCAATCAGCCATAATGGTAACTCACAGCCAACTCTAAAGAAGGGACGTGCTTTGATAGCATGGTGCACACTGCAACCTCCCAGTGAAGTTTAGCAGTGGCTCAAATTAAAAAAAAAAAAAAGTCAGTTTAGCTGCAAATTTGAAATTACAACCCAGTCATTGTTGCGAGGGTATTTAGCAAACTGCAGACATAAAACTTTGCTTCTGGATGTGTGTTTTCCAGTTTTTGATTAGAGAGTGGGTTTAAGTTTTGATTTGGTCAAGGCTCTGGTTGTGACTGCAATGCAGCAGAGAATCCCAAATGGGGCCGAGTGGACACTGAGGCTTTTGCAGAGTATGTAATTACATAGTAAATTATTCAGTGGGTCCAAATCAAAATATAAAGGCATTCATTTTCAAAACCAGCTTACAAGGAAGCCTTTGGCAGCCCATAGCCATGCCATGTGCTGAAAAGAGACCTTCAACATATGTTGGAACCACGTACCTGGAAGTGGTTTATTGTTTTTTATAAAGAAGGATGAAGCTTTTCATGTCACGTGGCCTCATGAAAATAGTGTCTATAAAAATGAAGGAAACACGTCATATCTGCAGGAGTGAGCCTTCTCCTGGCTTGGGAAGTGAAAATTATGGCGAAAAATAGCACGCCGTAAAAGTGACAGCTGAGGACCTGAAATGATAAAAAGCGAGAGAGAGGAAGAGGGAGAGGTTGGGATTGTTTGTGGCTTTCGTTCTGTGTAAGCAGATCCAATCTCTGTGTTTGTATAGGCAGAAAGTATCAGTGGATCCTGTGTCTTAAGGACTTAATTCAAAGCATAATTTACTTCTACACTGAGGTCAACATTCCTCCGCATGTGGAACATCATTGTCTTCATCACGCAATCATTAAAACCCGATGAAGTTGCTTGGTTTCAAGGCGCACTGCAGTAACGTGACACGTGTAAGGGTTTTATTCTTAGCCAGCAAAATAAACTTCAATAATATCACATTTGTAAGCTTATGATTAGTGAGCTCTTGTGCTTTCAATGTAAAGAAGAGAATATTACTAATGCTGTTTTAACATATACAAATATCTACCTGACAATGCATAGATTAATGTCCTAATCTTCAGATTTATGGGTTTTATGGAAGATAAATTATCTGGAAGTTTGGAAGATAACCCAGACACCTTGGTACTGATTCAAGCACACATTCGTCCTCTAAAGTAGAGTACATGAATGCATAAGTAGATGCATGGCTCTTCTCACCCAAATAAGTCAACTTTGTTTTGAAGTCTGGATAAAAAGTACATCCATACAATAATTTTCTTACGCTTTACAAAGGCTAGGTCATGGTGGAATCCAGACATCCTTCTGCCCAGAAAACCTTTCCAGCTCCTGCTGAGAGATCCACCGGCCAGATGGAAACTAATCTCTCCAGTTAGTTCTGTGTCTCCTTCCAGCTGGACATAACCTGAAAACCTCCAAAGGGAGGCACTGAAGGAGGCATCCCGATCGGATGCCCAAACCACCTTAGTCTGCCCATTCTACCTCCAAAAGCTAAGCCCTGCTATGCGAGGAGGTGGCCCTGTTCGTCTGCGTCTGTACTCGATCTTATTCCTCATGTCAGTACCAGGAGCTCTTGACCACAGGTGGAAGATGGAGTGGATATTAATTGTTTAATTGTGAGATTTGCCTCTGACTTGTATCCCTGGTCTACTTAGAAAGCTGATTTCACAGTCAAATTTAACAAGTAATAAATGTTTGTGCTGTAGTGAATGCTTTTCCCCAATTTAATTGTGGTGATCAATGCACAAACTCACTTGTTTATTACTTCTTTCTTTACTGTCGCTACGATGTTTTTCTGTCACTTTTGTTCAGCAGTTTTACAAGTTAAACAGTAAAAGCATGAACCAAAGTTGTGGAAACCATGTGGTGACCATGATTACACATAGTTTGTGTTTGTCACAACTGTCTTGGTGCGGCAGTTACTTTTAAATTCAGTCATTTTCTTTCCCAAAATTGACTAAAATGGTAATGGTAAATTTCATAATGTGGAGGCATCTGCTAGTTATAATGATTAAAAAAAAAAAAAAAAAGTACTGGACATAATTCAACATTTTAAATCATGACAGGAAAGAATCAGTCAGCAGCTAGGATATTTTTTGGTGCAGACCCCTAGACTTTGTTTCATTCTTTTTTTTTTTTAACATTGGGAAAGGAGACAGCTTTTCTTATGTTTCCCAATTACTAAAAAAAAAAACCCACTACATTTATCTCTATAAAACTTAGTGGAGGTGGAGTATGAGCCAGACACACATATATAAAATTGTACTTCCATGCTAGAGGTTGGTGGAGGACTGCAGGCTTTATAGTTGTATTTCATTCCTTCCTATTTGAGCAATAGCTTCTAAAAGTTGAATATGAACTGTCTGACCTGCAACCATGAAGTATTTAATAACCAGGGTCATCTGGTTACAGACGTAAATATTCTACATTATTTTTATGCCGAGGAATAGAAAAGATGGAGAAATGATTGAAAGAAATGACTGTTGTAAAAGTATGAAATTATTCTCAGAAAAATGTACATGATGTATTAAATGCATAATTACTTGGTCTCGATGAAAAATTTGAAAATCCCTTATTTTCCAAAGTCATTCTGTCTGGACATCTATTCAAGGGATTTTATTATGACTTAATGCAATCGTGCACTCATTCATTTTTGCCGATCACGAGCTCAAAAAGCAAAAGTCACAGGGCGGAAGAATAATTACAGGCCAAGTATGAATCAATATATCAAAGATCTATCATCACATGTGGATTTGGGAAAAAACTAACAAACACAATCAAAGGAAAAACGGGGGTTTCTGAAAATATCTGGGATCACTTCACTGCGTTTTTCGGTGAAAATGTTGAAAATGATTGATAAGGTCTAAGACTGGGTGGGGGCAGGAACATCAGAATGAGATTATTAAATTGTGTGGTCCGTGTCGTTGTCAAGATTCCTGTGTTCTGTAATAATTGGAATATGTGTTGTTTAATGGTCCTACTTTTATTCAATTGTCCATTCATTTTATGATGTAATGTCCTTCCTGCTAAGCCAGACATCCTCAGATAAATGATGTTTGTTTGTAATTGAAAATTCCAATAAAAAATACTTGGCCTCTGTGACTGATAACTAATCATTCACATCTATAGATTCACGTATAACCGTTACCTGTCCAGGTAGGGGCTAGCATATGGTCAGCTTAGGCCTATTGTTCCCTGTCTGTTGGTCTGCTTGTTGAACAGGTCATGACATTAATCTGAGGGGTCGTGGTGTGATTGATGGGTTAGGGGAAAATGGGAAATGTCTGGTCTGAAATACGATGGTGCTGATAGTATTTAAATATTTTCACAAGGGTTTAGTATTACATTTTTTAGCCTCTGTGTTGTAATAGACAACCATGATGTGAAAAGTAATATAGAAGAGTAAAAGTATAAAGTAGCTTGAAACAGAAAAATGTTCCTAAAGTGAATAATTTGACCTAATGTACTTAGAATGTAGACTTCAACTCAGATCACTGAAGAGGAAAAGCTCTGATCCAATGAGTCATTTGTTTCCTTATTCCAAAACCACGCATGCAATTTTTTTAATTACCAGGAAAATGTAACATGACTGATAGTGATTAATCACAGTAAATTCTTTTTGATCAACTTGAATATGTTTTTAATCCACTGATAACGCTTGTTTGAACAGATTTCAGAATATTTTCAAATTCAAAGTCCTCCGGTCTGTTTTCTATCAGCTCTTTATAAGAAGGCGAATGTTTCTGATAAAGCAGCCACTGGACTCTTTTGCTAATCTATAGTCTGCTGCCGTCCACGGACACAGATGTTCTACAGGTTGCCCTACTCTGAATGGGACCTATTGTTGGGGATTGAAACAGAGCAAGTGGCCACGCCAGGTCGAGGGTCGGGTTCGGCAAAAGGAGCCAGCTTCCCTGAGTCTTGACCTTTTAAATGAGTGCAATGTGATACAATGCATGGGTCAGCAGTCACATGGTGAAAGCAGGCCCACATGTTGACAAAGACCCCTTGACCCCCACCGCCTTAACACTGCCCCTGCCCTAGCCATGACGTGTGGCAACTGATAACAACCCCCTGAAGATTCTGGGTAATTTTCAGTCAATCAAGCTTGAGGCGTGACCTGGACCAGAAAGTAGTCCAGTTCTTACCAAGGACTTCCTGTGAGTCTTTGATTTATGATCTTAATAGGATGTTGTTGTTTTACTTAATTTACTGATGGAGGATAAATATTTTACCACCTCCAGTCCATATCTCATTTTAATGTCGCAAAGCGTTTTGCAAAGAAACATGGATTTGAACATTATTTCATGAAGGAGCTGCTCTGGTTTGCAATCATAGCTAATCATTTTTCTTCAGAGACATTTATTTGGCTTCCATCGTATCGAAAGTGCTGTAATGTTTTGAATTATGAATTACTCATTGTTTGAGTATTCCCATTCCCAGTTTGATTGATAGTATAAAGCCCCTACTGTCATATGCATCCATTAAATCGGAATGATATTTACCACTAATTGGGGACTTTGAGATGATGCATGATAAATGTTTGGCGTCTTGTGACAAATAGATTGCGTTAACAGTTGAAGACGAGCAGATGCGCTGCAGAGTCCAAAATAGCCTTGCCACACTGGAGGCTTTTCTGACTTATTAATGTCAACAGCAGAGCCTGTGCAAAACCAGATGGAGCCACTTTATTCACTGGACTGATTGCACCTTCTCAAGTTTATCTACAGCCAGTCACATGGTGGAGAGAGAGAGAGAGAGAGAGGGGAGAGATGTCTGGTCCATTCAAATGTCGTAATTTATGAAGTGCTTTGGAACATGTGGCGTCCCTGTTACTTCGTGACAAAGCCATAAATGCACGATAACATCAGAGGACACTGCATAAATTCTAACAAATGAGGACACTTCACTCCTCTCCTCTCTGTAGCGTGGAAACATTTGACAGGACGACTTAAAGAAGGATCAGGGAGGGACGGATAGGTTTCACCAAGAATGCAAGGTGTGCAGAGCGTTTCATTATTTAAAGTGTGACAGTTCAGGCACATCTGTATTCTAGCGTATGGAATGAAACGGTGGAATTGTCCAGATCACGACTGACAATGTTGATAATATATAGGGTGCCTGCATGGATCCAGTGAAATTTATAACTTTTTATTCACCTGCTTTTACATGGTTATGTTGTGACTTTGCACCTCTCGTGGGTTGAAGGTTGGATTCCTGCTCCTGGATACATCCAGGAGGAGTGGCTCCTCTTCATAACCACAAGAGACCCGATTAACCCTTCGACTGCAGTTGAAGAACCCACCATCACGTCGAGGTTTTTGTGATTAACTGCATGGTGTGCATTGAAGTTTTCCAGATTAATAGCAAGTATTAACAATCTAACACATTAGCCACATTTTAATTAAAATTGATTCAAAAGCCAGTATTTAAGTGTGTAAGCTTTACTTTAATTGTTTCAACGTGATTTTTTTTTTTGTCTTAAGATAAAAAATAGAATCAGTAGAATCAAATAATTAGATGTTTAATCCCTTATTACTGTTACTACAGTGTACTTTTCAGAAAATTTCGTAGACACCTAAAACCTTAAAAACAAAAGGCTGAGTTTCTGTCTGTCTCCCTCTCTCTGCTTGTGTGTGTGTGTGTGTGTGTGTGTGTGTGTGTGTTTTGGTGAGGAGGTACTTCTCCATCTGTGCATCATTAACTCCACCAAGGTTTTGTTGTTTTCACCCACATCTGTTTGTTTATTCGTCGGTTTGTTTGTTGGTTTGTTAGAAACTACTGTAGGAATCCATGAAATTTGTTTTGTTTCCATTTTAGCCCTGATCGGGATTATAAAAAATCAGATCCAGGAATGTTGGACTTTTTCCTTTGTGAACTAGGAGCAGGGCGGGTCACATGTTTTGGGGCATTTCATTTGACCTTTTGGTTATTTACTCGACTGAGTGAATTAAAGAACAAACAGCACTATATAATAACACATTTAATGTTAATCACTGAAACAATTTCATTTTTATAAATACATACAGATGTGGTTCTGGTTCACCGTTGTGTTCCATCGCATTTCCTTTCAAAAACACTCAACCCTGAAGTTTTAAAGTGAATTCTAAACCGATTCTACTTGATACATGACTTAAGCTGAGATTTTACTAACTAACAAACTAAACCTGAACGATAATCAGTCTGGAGACGAGTAGATAATGAGTCAAGGCTTGACTCCAGCAAATGAGACATTCCAATTAAAAAAAGAAAAAAAAAACAATATGTATTAAACAACATGGATCTTTATTAGTGGATGATTATAACTTGAATTGAATTAAGAAGCAAACAAACATCATATGCATACAATTTTAAAAACACACATGGATTACCAAATCTGCCTCTTCCACTCATGGGAAACACCTGGTCCAGGTCAGCACCCAGCTGTGAATGAACTCCCTATTAGGTGTTCAGGCTTGGAGGGGAAAAGCACAGCAACAGCAGAGGGAATTGACCTGCAATTATCTTGCATGCTGCATCTTTAAAAGGGTCATAATAAACAGCAAATCGAGACTCAGTTGAGTAACATCTTTTATCATGGGATCGTATGTCAGTAACATGCATTTAATGGTACATCAGTGCTGCTGGCACATTTCTGTTTTACTTTTTGCAGTGGTATCTCATCTGTTCAGTTAATGTAATGCATTTACCAGTGAAGAATAATCATCTAGAACATGTGCGAAATGGTGCCATGTGAAAACTATATGACTTGAGGGTGACCGGAACATGTTAAATCACTTGTTCAGAAACAGCGAGCGCAGATGATGTACGGCAGCTATGTCCTGCCAACTTGTTCCATTTTTCACCCAAAGTAAGTAGGTTTCTATCTCTAGAAGAATTCTGTCCTAAAATTAACAAATAGCTTTAAGGGATTTATTATTATTATTTTTTTTTTGTCCAAATATGAACCAGATTTTTCCACAATATCTGTCAAGTGCAGGTTGATAGAGGGTGTAATATGTCGTGGTCTGTAAATCTAGGATATTTCAAGAATTTGTTTTGTAATTCTAAGCATCACAGCGGTATTTCTGAATGATATGACAGCTGATATCTTTTTGTAGTTTTTAACCAGATGGATTGATGCCAATTTTGTGATGATGGACGACTTTTTGAACAACAAACCCTAAAAGGGTGTCTAGTATCATTAAGACCTGATGGCCACAATGTCAGGTTTACATTGAGTGTAAACCTGACATTGTGGCCACGGATCGATCAATTTGGATAAATATTGATTCAAAGAAACATCATACATTCATTTCATAATTTTAAATTCATTGTGACCGATATCCAAAAGGTTGGCCTATACCCACTATACACACTGCAATTACACAATCCATGCATTAACCAGAGTAACGAGGTAACAAATGATTTGCATGGTATTTTATACCGCAGTTGACCTGTTGAACCTCTTGAAAACCATGCCATTGAAAATGCATGCCTGTTTTTTGCATTTTTTTTTTCTACCCAGCAGCAGCGGTTTGTGCAGCCTCCGTGCCATGCAGATCCAGTTACACACCGCTATCTGCTCCTCTCGTGACAGGCCCACAGCAATGCTGGCAAGCCACAACAAGATGTGATGAGCCACTCCAGCAGAAAGAGCTGACATGCTTTATTCTCTGCAGCTTCATCAGTCGAGACAAAAAGCTCCTTTCTGCTTTCCACTCACAGTCACTTTTCCCAAATAGTCATATTTTTACTTCATCGTTACTGTTTAGGGGTTATCTAATCCATTGACAAAGAAATTTTCAGCAATGTGATTCCAAACAAGATGTCAGAAAAAGATAAATGTGGATCAGGATTTGTGTTTCCATCATTTTGACCTTTCTACATAGTGACTATTCGCTTAAACTGAAGAAGATGAGGATCGCAATTTCAATTACCTTAAATCTTTAAAAAAAAATCAATGGTCTAAATATAGTTTTATTTCATTGATGAGTTCTCTCTGATGGAGTTTCCTCTGCAGGGACCAGATTATAATTGTTAGATGCTGAAAGGCGTAAATTAAAACTTTTGTGTGCACAGTAAATTGGTTTTGTAATGCACGCGTGTGAGGAAGGCAGCCTGATGTAATATCAGTATTGTGTGTCTGCTAAGTCCAAGCATATTCCATTGTCTGTGCTATGGGCGTCTGCATGGTAAAATGTTCCATGTGTTGGGAGTGTTCCTGCAAGAGAAATGATGCGCAGGTATTCTTACGTAATGACACAATGATGCTAATCTGATTATCCCCGATGATAGCATTGAGAAGGAAGACATAACGCGATGATGTTCAAATGATGCTGGCAGAGATTACCTTGAGATGGATTGGATTGGTTTTCCATTTCACTGGGATCAAGTTTTGATGTGTCACTGATGTGTAATGATTCCTCTTTTTAAAGTACTACATTTTTTTATTCTTAGTGGGTATTTTTTATTTTTTGTTTTGGATGATGTGATGATGCATGCGGTAAAACGGAACAACCTGATGTGAATTTCTTTAACTAAATTTCTGATATCTCATTGTACTGATTGTTTTGGTGTAATGTGGTGAGAAAACTCAGAGATGTCGTAAACATTCTTCCTTGTGTTTCCAATAAAATTAATCATGTTTTATATCAGCCTTGTTTTGCATGAATAGCAGTGTTTAAATTATGTGAACATTATCTGCAAGCGGTGGCTTTATCTAATGCAGGGAAAAACACTCTTTGGGTATGCAAGATGGAACAAGGTCAACAAAGCCTCAGTTTTTCTAAACTGTGGATAAAGAGGAGGAACTGGAGTTGTGGAGTGACCCTCAATGTCTTCTACTTCGAACCGCAAAGGAGTTGAAATGGAAAAGATGCGGATGGAAATTGCTGACCCTGTTCTCTCAACCGCTGTCATTTTGACACTCAGCGATGATTTCTCTATTTCTTTTCTTTTCATTCCAGTAAAAATCACTTCACACACACAAAACACACACAAGGACATCTGCCCTATTTTGCCGTCTTGTAATTAGGGACCCAAGTCCAATTGCGTGTGAATCTTCACCTTTTAACCTACAAAACTTACAAACATGTTCTAGCACAAAAACGTAATAAGTGATATTTTGCAAGTAAATTCGCACAAGGTAAAAATCAAATAATCATACCTTGAAGCACATTTGCCACAACCTAAAGGAGAGTTAATGTGTGCTCTGCTGTCATTTCTAGTAAAAAACAGGCTAAAACATGCTCCGGATACAATCTTTACACTCGGTTGTTAAGATAGAGCCATGACGATGAGTCAACACATGGCTGAAAACATTGGCCCTTTCTGCCTCTTTGCTCCTCATTTAAGGGAAGGAATGGGACGGTTGATGGCAGTGAAGTTGATAGTAGGGGGGATGTGGGGGCGGTGTGAAAGGGAGCAGCTGGGGTTGGATGCTAATCTTAATCTGATAATGCTTCATGCACCGTTTTACCCATGAAAAGTTAAGACATGATGTCACAGACCCCAAAACCTTTCATTGCTTTCCCTTGCACTACATACCTCACTGACACACAGACCACAGCTACATATGAAAACACCAGAATCACAGTTTCCTGCAGAAAAGTTGTCTTGTGTTGCTTATCTTTTGACCAGGACTGGTGTGTTTTTCTGTTTTAAATAGGGGCCAGGTGCGGGCTTAATCAAAAGATGCCGATGGGGAGATTTCCAACCGTTATGATCTGCCCCTGTGTGACTGTAGTTTATAAAATACCTTAAATTAGGTCAGAATTTTCTCTGAATTCCATCTTATTCTTATACAGCGGTACCTCTACTTACGAAATTAATTGGTTCTGGAAGAAATTTCGTAAGTAGAAAATGTTGTAAGTAGAGATGTGTTTTCCATGCAAATGCCCTAATCCGTACCAAGCCCCCAAAATTCAGACATAAATGTTTTACAAAGCATGAAAAAGCATCAAAACATGTAACAAATACATGTTACAATTAGATTATTACACAATAAATGAGAGTTGTGCTTAACGTAAAACACAAAGAATAGACGAACTTAGTGAATACTCTACACACAGAGGTCCCTCTTAGCCAATGGGATGCCAGGATGCTAGGTAATAGCCAATGGCAGAGCAGCGATAAGAATGTTGCGTTTAGGAACCTGTGGGAGCTGCGAGTAGCAGCCCATACTGTATTTTTACCTTTCGTAACTCGAAAATTTCTTTCGTAACTAGAGGCAATATTTTCCCGTTGAGGCGTTTTGTGAGTAGAAAATTTCGTAAGTAGAGACATTCATAAGTAGAGGTACCACTGTAGTTAGAGGATGATTTAATTCACAGTCATTTCTCAATTGACTGAATAAATAAGGGGGACATTATTGTTAATCTCTCACCATTATTGTTGTGTAACCATTGTATTAACTGAAATGTAGAAACTGATTTTAGAACTGATTTTAATTCTACCTCTGTTGGAATAGGCAAACTTGTGTATATGCTGTGTGTCACGTTAAAGCAAGCCTCTATATGATGAGGTTTCAGATGAACAATCCTCTGGTGCTTTTTTTTTTTTTTTACCAGGTCAGACAGGATTGTGTTTCTCTGTCTGAGAGCAAATGTGTCTGTGCAAACAAACCTTTCATTGTGTGGAGCTCAATGTCACAATCACACCACAAAGGGATAAAACATGATACGTATTGTATTCAGACTGTGTGGATACAACATTTTCAAATACATGAGAGGTTTACCCTTGTTACAGTTTTCTTTTTGACATAATTGTCAGACATACTGATGGATTCCTTAACACAACAAATTCAATTTCATTTAAAATACCAAATAAGCCATTTCTTCAAACTTTTTAAGCCTCGCTCCTCCGTTGATCTCCAGACGTTGTATGCAGCATAATAAGATTATTGTTTCCAACATGGGTTCTGTCCAGGTTCTCTGCTCTCCTCCCACCACCAGGAACATGCTGTAGAGGTGAACTGATGACTTTAAGATGACCCTAAGCATGAATGTTAATGGCTGTATGTCATCCTGTGTGATGAACTGATGACTGTCCAAGGTGTATCCCGCCTCCGGACCAACGTCAGCTGGGTTTGGCTCCCAACCCCAACAGCTTGTAGATTTTTTTCACACTGACGACTGGAAAAGCATTACAGTTTCTCAAACTAAAAGTCATGGGAATGTGGAGAAAACCAGTGTTACCTAGATCTCAGGTCTTACTCACTTTACAACAACAGTTCTCCTTGTGGTTCTTTTCTTTCGTGACTCTGACACTTATGTTTTTGACAGAAGCAGGATCCACTCAGTTCAGGGGGAAGTTACACCTCAATGAGGTTAGAAGTCTGATACTCTCTATGGGTATGTTGTCACTGTATTTGACAACAGCACTCTATAGGGGATGACAAAGAGGGACTGATACAAAAACAAGAAGCGAAAAAGAAGTAAGTAAGGAGTTAGTAATGGATTTTTTGTGGTTAAGATAAGGCCCAGTCTTTGTCTCTGTTAGTATTCTTTTGGAAACACTGAGTGGAATTATGTAGAACAACCTTCTCTGAAGAGTCCTCACCCACCGGAGCTCAAGGGAAAAGGCTGTGTTTTTCTTTATCACGCTAAATGAAGCTGGCTGCTCCTCTGAATTGTTTTAGGAGAGCATGGGTCTGCATCCCGCTGAAGCTGGCTGAGAAATCATGTTTCCTCAAGTCAAATTTGGCACTCTCACATCCCTTCCCTGGGGAGACAGCCTCAAGAAATGTGGTCAGGCCACAGGTCAATTCTACGGCAATCACACAAAAAGCAACCATGAGATGAATACATCCTGGCAATAAAGAAGAGAGGACTTGTCACACCACATCAATTTAGCCATTACTTCTCCAACACTGGCTTGAGATAGGTACATTGTCCGCGTAGGTCCCCACTTTGAACCCAAGTAGAAGATTGTGCCCAAGCATAAATGTATAAAATTGTGCTGGATGAGAATCACGGTGTTCACTTGAATCAATATTTAACCAAGCCAAGGAGGTGTCTCTCTGTTGGTTGGTTGGTTCATTAGATTCATTGGCACAATTACACAAAATACGAGGGATGGACGTTCATAGAATTTGGTGGAAGGATAAGACATGGGCCAGGAAAGGACACCAGACATCACATCTAGAAGAAGGACAACTCCCAGATCTTCATCCTGGAACATTGCAGTTTTCAACATTTTCCCTGATTTTGCATAAACGACCAAACAGATTTCTACAAAACTTTGACAAGAGGTGGAGCTTGGGCTTGGAAAGCTAAACAGATAAGCAGGCAGGATCAGCCTTGGCAATCATTAGGTCTGCACTTTCACTTTAGGAATATATTAAACATAGCTGCACATAAGAAGAAGCTTCCAACATTTAGTTTGTTGTACTGCCAGGCCACAACATGAATCAAGACAGCCAACGTTTCTCTCACAGTAGGTTTCTGTCTCGCTCCAGGTTGCTTTGATCATGGCTGACAGCAACCATTCGATCACAAACATGGACTGTTTTTCCACTAGGACTTTTTAGCAGCTATCTGTAATGGTATAAATGTATTCCTGCAAAGGAAGAAGTTGATTTGAAGCAGAGAAGCTGAATGGAGTTACATTTACAGCTGCACACCCATACATCAGTATTAAACACTCTGTTTTTTTGGTTATGACGATTTGCTTGGACTGTACAACAATGTACATCACTAACTTTCGGGAAAGTTCTTCTCAAGCATGTAAGCTATGCATCCTTTTGGGACAATCTTTCACATGTGAACGCAAATTTAATGCTCTTGCAAGTTTTTATAGCAGCTTTATGGCTTAGAAAAGTCTCTGCGGCAATAATGGAGGAAGAATGTCGTAACGGGCTTGAATACATAGGCGAGACCTGTTAGTTTTAGGCTTAGTGCAATCTGTGATGGTGTTAATGTATTTTGATAAGGTGGAGCTTCAGTTAAGCCATATCTCATGAAACACACATGGACATTTGAACTGACCATAGTATTTGGATATATTCTGTAAGCTGCGGGGTAATGATGTAAGTTTTCTCACTAATTTCTTCACTCCATTGACTACTTTCATATACTGCAAGTCCCTGAAAAGAATCCAAAAAGGTGTGGTCATGCGTCATTAGAATAACAAGCAGAAAATAAGATTTAGAGCTTACACCTTTTAGTTTGAATTTGTCTTGGCATCCGCTGGATAGAAGCTGTGCTCTAATTTGCCTGGCCTGCTGTGCGTACAACAACGCACTGTGCATACCAGACTGAGAACAACTCGAGTGATGAAGCAAAGATAAACAGGTGGAGACAAGATTTCCATTATCTAACACTGACGAGGGTTGGGGTGATGAGCACAAATGGTAACGCAGACCAAATCACAAATGTCAGCTTTTGTTAAAGAAATGAGCTGAATTCCTTAAAACCAAACAACACCTCAAAGAACACAAGAATGCAAGAGTGATTCACAAGTTTCCAGTTCTGGGTATGTGAGTCAAAAAAGGGCTATTGTTGGACATTTGTGCCCACCACAATGTGGCTACAGAGCCGGACGAGGCACCTGGCAAATGGCATGGTTACAAATTGGTCATTAAGGTGACGTCAGAGCTTCCCTGGTCTTTAGAAAACAGAACAGAAAAGATGGACGAACACAATGAAGCTTCATTGTAAAAAGCTGCTGATAATATGTAAATGTTGATTTAGCCTACTAGTTCACACAGGGACTTTCAGAGTGCCCCTAAGTCTGAATAATGCCTTCCTGTTTTTGAGTCAGACTGATGGCGTGGCGGTGTGGAACCAACCTGCAAAAATTAACAAGCTCTCACCGAGGACAGAGAAGGAGGACACAAAGCTCACAGACAGCAGGGAGCAACGAAATCAAGTATGCTTCATGTCATCAACCGCCATTCATTTGCAACCAAGTTAAAACTCAATGACCTGTGAACAATTTTGTTTTTTTGTTGAGCACATTAGGCTTCACTGAAACACAATTGTGCTACTACCCAAATTAGAATTGCTATGTGATGATGTTCCTCATTGACTATTGTTCACAGTATGACAAACCTCTTAGCTTCAGTCTCTCCAGAACTGCAAAGTCCAGAAATCTTTTTTCTTGAAAAAACAAACAACAACAACAACAACAAAAAACAAAACAACTGCTACTCAATCTCAACCTTTCATGGGGATAGGGACTATTTTTGGTAATTTGATTTCGGAGGCCATATTGCTACGTGAATTTCACTGTTTATTTCAAGTGATATAACATCAGTGATGGATCAGATGTTCAATATGAAACGACAGCCATCGGTGTCTTAAATTGACCTTCATTTAACCAGATATGTCCCATTCAGATAAAATATCTTTTTCTTTTTTGTATTCTGTATTTTTTTTTGTTTGTTTTTTTACAAGGGAGATACTGCCAAAGGAAAAACAACACTAAGTTTCCACATAAAATCACTCAAATAAATAGAAACAATGAAAGAATCGGAAAAACATGCACACTGACAGCCTGGTTTCAATGAATTTCACCAGAGTCTTGAACTCATGTAGAGTTACTAAACTTTTTAAATGCAAGATCAGTCTGCAAATAGTTCCAAGAGATGCAGAAAACCTAAACACCTTCTTTCCAAGTTCCATTCAGTCTTTGGATCATTAAAGTGATAAATGTTTTGATAGGAGAGAGTATGATTTTCATAGAGAAGATTAATGAGAAGGAATTTTACCAACAATGAGTTTGCAACTTAAAGACGTACCAGTGACTAAAATATCATGCACATATAGTGTGTGAATAGCATAAGGCTTTAAAAGTAGGGAAAAGAGGACAACATTGCCTGTGCAATGTCTACTTGAAGGATACACTCAGTAACTTTGGCATGATGACTGGAGAAAAAGAGGCCACTGTTAGAGATCACAGCAACCCACCAACAACTGACGTGTTAAAGAGCACATTAGATGTGTTTGTGGTGAGTAAATGACAAGACATTTCCAAACAGACATCCAGAGAATTTTAATCCATGTTTGGGATGATAGAGTTGTGTACGACTAAAACTTGTTTTCCTAATCTTAACCAAGTGTTTTTGGATCCTAAAACGGACCAGA
Organism: Antennarius maculatus; assembly: GCA_013358685.1. Taxonomy (NCBI): domain Eukaryota; kingdom Metazoa; phylum Chordata; class Actinopteri; order Lophiiformes; family Antennariidae; genus Antennarius; species Antennarius maculatus. The sequence goes on along the minus strand of CM023618.1, from coordinate 20,202,014 downwards.
TGTTTAACACGGAACTGGCCCAACTGTGATAACACTCAAACATTTAAACATTAGTTTTAGCCATAATCCCTTTTATCCATAAGTTAAGGTACTAACAGTGATTCTAATTTATTTGTACAGTAATCAATCGAATCTAATTTAAAGAAATATCAACAGGATTTACATGATACAATTGATTGGTCATTATAAAGTTTGATGAGAACATAATAATCACCATATATTGATTGCTAAAAGTTTTGTTAATAGTTGTAAACATAAAATAATGTGTGTCTTTATGTAGTGTATGATTTTGTGACAAATATAATTCATGTGTTTTTCCTTTAATCTTGCTCTTATTGTATCAAACCCTGATCAGACTTAGTCATGTTGGGCCCGTTTCACAAAGAGAGGGTTAACTAACCCAAAAAGTAACCCTGAAAAGTGTTTGTGAAACCCAAATCCTTGGTTTTCCAAGTTCAGGGTAAATCAGCTCCGTCTTCACTGCCTTATAAATCAAGTGCTATACTTTTGTGAATATCATGAGACATTGCTCGTATTAATAAATTACTTCCTTTAGCTTGTTATTTAATTTCACCATCACAAACATCGCTGATTGTCAGAGATTTGAGAAGGTAAAAAACCACAAAGCTTTACAACCTCCAACGCTAACATTTTTCTTCTGAAATTGATTATTATTTTTTTATTTTAATGTATTTATTCATTTTGTAGGCTGTGTTCAGTTCATGAACTCAGGCTGAGGATGCATGATACTCCATCCCTAGAAAAGTTCAGGATTCGGTGATGAGAACACGCAACCCGGTCAAAGAAATAAATGAGAACGATGGAGGTGTTGAAACATATTGATAGAACGGATCAGCTTCCTCCACATTCAACAATCAGTCTAAATATTTCTTGTTCCAATTATCAGATTCAAGCAGTGTTTGATGCTTCAAATGTTTTTCATGATGATGTTAACAATGAGCTCGGATTGACCTATTTTTTTTATTTTTTATTTATTTTTTTTATGGACGCTGGTAACTAAACAACAGGTTTCATCTACAAACATATGATTGGCCAATAATTTCCACAAAAGTTGCCAATCAGCATCACACCGTCAGATGTCATAACAACGGGATTCAAAAACCTGTTTTAATACTGTTTTAATCGTCATAGAGCTAATGCTTTTCAGTGACATTAAGCTGGATATAAATTATAATTTTTTTCTTTTCTGGCTGCTGATACTTAAAACAGATTTTCTAATGACTGTGGTCTGGTAAAATGCTTTCTGCGAAATCACATGAGGCAGAACACCAGGAATCCATGCAGCGGGGTAGCTATTTCGTCATTGAGAAGGATAACACCCTCTTTGTTACATCCACACATAAGTCAGCTTAATAAAGGAAAAAGTAACTGCAGAAACTTGAAGACACACTTTAATTTCCTTTTTAATTCATGTACAAAAACTCATCTAAAACAACAAAACGCTCCTTTTAAATGATATTTTTGCTCATCGGATCAAACTGTTTAAAGCGTTCAGAGCGTTGTTCTTCCACACCAGACCTGTGACGACACAGTTGACCTCTGTTTAGCAGAAATATGCACAGGGAGAAAAGTACTCTCTTTGGAAATCAGAATTTTTGCCAAGAACAGCGCACCTTTTCTATGATCCTCTTGTCAGCTCTCAGCAACATTGTACACGTATCATTATTTGCAAAGTTATGAAATATTGTTAGATTGTTCAAATATTTTCCAAAGACAGGGCCCAAAGCTATGCATGAGAAGAATGAGTTATTTCCACCTCTGTTCTGCTTGATTTTTAGAAACACTGTATTTAGTCTTATATATTCGGGTGTGGTTATGAGTCCCGTTTGGAGCAGTCAGCAATAAAAATAGGCCTTGAAGTTTACATACATACATTCCCACATGAACCTTTTATCGAATATGTCGGAAGGTTGTCTGAAGATTACGCGGGGGAGGCAAGGTCATGAAATTTCAGTGCAAACACATGAGGATAGAACTTGTGCACTCTTTTTTTTCACTCATCAGAGACACAAAGTATTTTATTACCAGAATAGCTTTGCAAAAGCAGACAATTAATTCCCTGTCTGGTTTTGTAAAGTCTGGGGAGTATCTGAAAGTGTGGAATATTTATGAAGCTGACCTCCATATATGAACATGCTTTGACAGACAAAACAAAAAGACCCTCGAGTCAACCGGTTCATGTTGTCAGGGTCGGTTTATGTAGATGTACAAAGTGAAATATGGTCCAGCGAGCCAAAAACTATTTGACAAGGAAAACAGTTATGTAGAAGGGAATATTTAAGGTGTTTGAGCATGAAGTTAAACAATGCAGATTGTTACCTAGGTTTAACCTGGACCAGTTTAGACACTGAAATGACTACCACACAGCGTTGTAATGCAAAGTGAGTTGGAACAACTCAGTTTATTTCATCAACTTTCAATATGATGAGGCTTTTTTGCTCCTTACTATTGGGATCATATTGTAAGCACCAACAAAGATGATCCATCAGTTTGTGACGTCTCATTGTAGAAACTTCAACACATATTTTCGGTACTTTTTGCTTTAAGTCAACAGCACTAACCACTGTGTCAATATGCCTCCTCCTTGTATTCCAGAATATGGAATTCTACATTTCACATCACAGGCCATTTTTGTTCTTTAGATTTTTTAATCCCACAGCGGAAGATATTATATCTGCTGCACAATGTACAATCATTCCAAAGACCTTTTTTTTAAAAAAAAAAAAAGTTTTTTATGCCTTGCAGACACATAGATAATATCCCACGCTGGAGATCTGAGGAACATGGCCCACTTGGTTCAAACAACCATGAAATTGTAGCAGAGTCAGATAAGGCCTGATTAGACTTGTCAGGTTTGCTGCTTTGCAGCTTGTTCAGCAGCACCACCTGCATCTGCTAACGCTCCACCTGTCTGACTGCTCATCTGCTGCCCCAGGAGAAGCTGAACGTGCGCTTTCTCCCCTCACATCTGTGACCTCTTATGCCCAAACGAAAGCCGTCAACTCCCTCTATCTGTCTCAAATGCACATGCTGCACAAACACACTTCTGAATGAGTCTCAAGGGCAGCGTTCAAAATACAGCCAGGAAGTCAAATCCTGCTCCTGCTTGGAATTTAACATCACCATCATTTATTAATTTTTTTTGGAAGTCGCGTTTATCATCTGCCATGTGTAAGGTTTCAATTTTTGAATTTATGTGAGTCCCCATGTGTTTGGTCAGGCGCAGCTTACATGCAATTACAATTCCAGAATTTCTCTCCCTTATTTGGAAGAAGTTCAGAGCCACAATGTGTTTTCCACAACACAGATTAATCCAGAACGGACCAAAATGTAAATCCTTAAATATACTGTAGCATATCAAATAAATGGATAGAAATGGCAGCCGTATGCAAACAAATGCAGATGTTTCAACCGCAACTACTGAGGCTTGACTTGGCTCCTTTGGACTTGGATATTACCCTTCACTTGTTATTATTATTATTTTTATTAACACATTCAGTAATGAAATACGATACCTAAATATTTGTTGGACGTCAAAATGAGATCTGTCCTGTCTGAAAAAATCACTACATTAAATAAAAATGAGAGAAAAACAACAATCACTGATCACTGAGTAATAGTGCAGCAATAATGGGAAACACAATGCAACCTGCAAAATAAAGAAAAGTCCAACCTGGAGTCTCTCAAACTTTAACCCTGCATTCAATGGGAACGACTGACAGGACAGGTGACAAACATCAGCTTCCCCTGCAAACCCCCTCCATCATGAAGACACAATGACTTTCACAGACATTTTACTGAGACCAAGACTGATGACACTAGCAGGTCATTTTCTGGAGGGGTGGGTGGGTCATTTAAATTATTACAAGTATAAAAATGTTTTACTTTTAAATTTAGCCTGAGGGATTATATGACACAGAGAGGAGTGGTAGTTTCCAGGGTGATGGAGAAGCCTTCCATCATTTGTGTATTTTGTTGATATTTTGGCTCAACATATCAAAATGTCAATTCCCTCACTTTTGTGCGTCTCATCCTGTGCCTTTTTCCTGATTTTCACAGTGCAATTAGATGATATATAACACAATGCAATCTGGTGTGAGGTGTGCACTGTCCAAATACACTTACATTTAACTGCAAAATCTCCCGTGTGGACGGCATCCTGCTTGCAGCTATCTGTACTCGTTCTGTCTTGTTACAGATTTCATATCACATGAAGCCAAACAGAGGTCTGTAGAGTTGATGAGTATATCTGATCTTTTTCCATCAATGCGTTGACGGGGATTTTCTGTGTATATCTGTGTGTGTGTGTTATTACACATGAGCGAGCGTGCCGCCGGCTGCACTCAGGGCAGACAGGTGGTGGTGATCAGAGCAGAGAGAAACGTTAGTAGTCAAGTTGGCTTCTAGCAATAAACACAGACCACAGGCTACATTTGGACCGTGAATAAACACAGCAGTGCTTCTGTCATGCTTTTGGGATTAGTTTGTTATTTCCTGTTTAATTCTGGAAGATAATTACCCCATGTCATGTTTTACTTTACCTGTTTATCTTCTGTTTTCCACCTTTGAGATTAATGGTTGTTTGCTCCTGAGTCTTGTTGGCGTTCTTCATTTAGAAAGTTTGTGTCTTCCTCTTTCTTTGGTCCCATTTTTTTGTGAGTTCATCCTTGAATCTCGCATCTTCTCTCGATGTTCCACAGTCCACCACCAGCATCAGCAGTTCATATATGTATATATACTAAATGGTTTTATGCACTTTTAATGTTTTTTTTGGTGATTTTAAGAGTCCAATATTTGTGGCGGACAGACGTTAATTCGAGTAAAATGATCTAAACGTGATTATTATTTTCTTGTGCATTTTTCTTTTTTTAAATCTGACATGCAATCAAGAACAACTTAACTGGAAACAACCTGTACCCGTTTTTTCTTTCATTATAGATAGATATATACTTTAATGATCCCAAGGGATCATGAATTTATGTCCTGTAATGTCCTGTTTCTTAGTTAATATTAGTTTCGTATTTAGAGTAGTAATGGCATTTAAATGACCTCAAATGATGATTAGAAATTGAAATTTAATAAATAAGGACTTAAGAATAATTCCCCTTACGAACAAGCTCTCAGAACCAATTGTGTTTGTACGTTGAGAACTACCTGTATATAAAGGAAGCGCAGTCGTATCAGATACTGCTACAATAATGTGGCAACAGACAAAGTGCCACAACAAGATTAAGTTTACAACAACAACAACAGTTTAAAATAATCCTGCATTGGCTGGATTATGATATTGCTCTTCTTCTGGTAAAATCCACCCGTTCTCTTAAGTGAAAAACCAGATGTCAATCTCTGCATCTGTTAGCCGTTGGGGAAAATGATGTATTTGGATGTGACAACTTTGTAATTTTGAACTCTTTATTAAAACAGGGGTTGTCCAAACCAAATTCTCTATCTTCTTCTATCCAGGCCTTTTACAAACCATCTTGAAGTTCAAGAGGAAAATGAGAGATCCAGGTCATGTCAAAATTATCACCACCATGAAGGATGTTAATGCTGAAAACATCAGGAAATATATTTGGTTTCAAGGGAAAAGTTATTTTAATAAATTAAAATGCTTTTACTACCTGCAGACCAGTCCAGGACAGTACGACCCTACATAGCGTGGCAAAGTCCCAGGAAATGATGCCATTCACAAAGAACCTAATCCATGACCGCAATGTTGAAGGATCTTTCCCTCCTACTTCATTTGCAGCAGAATAAAAACAAAAAAAGTCCATCAGTGAGAATAGATGGAGGAGAAAGAGAACAAGAACTAGATGAACGAGGACCAGCGACAAGGGCACTCCCAAGGACAGATGCTGCATTCCACACTTACAAACACAGCCATACCAAACAATGCACGCCTATAGATCACAAAGTGGTGGCTGCATCATTTCTGCCATAAGCAACACTCAACAGCAATGTTTCACGTGCTGATGGGATGGCCTGGAGTCAACAAACACAAGTATTGTGGATGAAACTCTGAGCTCATAGTGTAAACTATGCTGAACTGAGAAGCTTCATTTACAATCTGGCTCTAGAGAATGTCTTTTAATAGAAGAACGAGGGATTCTGTACACAAATGATGTGGTATTAAAACATGACCACTAAGGATACGCTCTTTTTGATGGTCCAGTGTTAAGGACGGGCCTGTCTGGTAGTTTCTTTACGGTGATCTCTGCCTCCTGCCCTCTTAGTCAACAGAAAGATTCAAAGTCAAATGAATTCTATAAAACTGGCTGGAGACCAGAAAGAAACACATTAAATATTATGTGTTATATTTTATTGTGAACAGGGGGTTGTCTCATAGAGATGATTGGTAGACCAGATTTGGCCATAATTCTCTCAAGTCTGTAAAAACGTCTTAGTCTTGAACTAAAGGTGAGTTTAAACTGATGGCATCCACATGAAACTTACTAGTGCTGAGTTTATCCACCATCCCAACCTCCACATTCACACATTCTGGATTATTACGCACCAACCTGTACATTGAACACTAGTAGAGCAGGGTTTTCATGCAGTTTCTCCTCTGGGCCAGGTTTAAGTGTGGTTTAACTACCATGGAGACCCAACCAGGACGAAAGAGAAATATGTTCATTAGACTAGAAACCCGAGGCTCGTCGTGGCTCACTAACACATTTATTTCAACTCACAGTACACCTCACAAGCCACAAAGCACAACACATGAAGCAAAGGCAGACGACACACATGGACAAAATACAAAGGAGGGAAATCAGTCAGAGGCAGGACGTGTAAAGCAAAAAAAGGAGTAACTTTTAAAAGAGTATGTTGTGCAACCCCACATAGCTTAACACAGGATTTCTCACAGTGCTTGAGCGAGTCAAATTGTGCTTGTATGAAAACATCTCCCTCATCTAGAGTTATTATTTTCTGCACAATATATTCCAAAACTTTATTTTTATTATTAGATGGCCTAAAGCATTTCTACTTATAGAGCGCGCGACGTCTACTTATAGGACATGTTTACCCAAATTCTGTTTTTGGGAGTACATTCTGTCTGTCTACGTTTTCGTGTGTGTGTGTTTGTGTGTGTGTGTGTGTGTGTGTGTGTGTGTGTGTAGAGAGAGAAGGTACGCAAATTAGAGATTATGCACGAGTTTTGTGGGATTGTAGGGTTAACCTCTGATTAATTGCACAGCTCCAGTTGGTTGCGGTGAGGGAACGCTACTGTAATTTTGCAGCTGCTTGATGTCAGCATATGACACATGTCGTCCAATTGGCCTTCCGACCGCACACCCAAACACTTAAAATAGTATTCGTTTTTCTGGGCTCTTTGCTGTCAACAAAACAATATGAAGAGTTATTAATAATATGTTTTTCTCTAAATTTGTAGCATGCAATAGCAAAAGGAAAAAAAAAAGTCTGGTCTGGAGATTATTAGTGTTTTGCTGTTTTGACTTTGTTTCTTTGTACACAGTTGATCTGGGTTGCATGTTAAAACCTGCTTTTCATCTTAGCATTGTCACAAAAAGCTAAACAATGTGTGGATGAAATAGTTCCAGAAGCAGCACTGATTATTGATGGATCAATAGGTGTTCATTATAATGAAAATCAAGTCAATCTATTGAGTCTCAACAAAAACTGGTTCATAACAAGCAGGAAGACACACAAGGTGGTTGATGGACACCATAAATGAAAATTTAAACCTGGAGCAAAACCAACCAACTAAAAAGGTTGCACTGGCAGAGTGATACTAGTCTGGTAAATAATGAAGTAAATAATGAACAGATGACCAGTTGGGTATTATGGTCAGAGGATGGAGAATATCAGACATGCATTCATGAGCAAACCTGACATGACAATGTTTTCAGGTAGAAGCCAGAAAGATGTTAGACAGGCCCAAAATGCACTTCTTCCACACACTATAGATAGTTTCAGCACGTCTGAAAAAGACCTCTTAAATGTGTTTCTGAATCTGCGTAGCTTTGCTGCAAGTCTGACTTGATTGCCCTGATACAAGATGTTTCTAATCACCTCCAGATTCTTTAAAGTTGGACTTTGCACGGGCACATAAAATGCAACAGATGGAGTTGTTTGTTAGATAGTAGGAGATATAGTGCTGCAAGCTTGACTGGCTGAACTGAATTTGTTGCCTAATGACCATGGCGCCCTGACAGTAGCACTGTAGTAAAAATGTCAAGTTACACATCACATCATAAATCAAAGTTTTACTTGGACATTCTTCTTTAAGAGCCACATAATGTCCATCCAATCTGATGGAGCTGAGACAGTTTTTTATTGCAATTTGAAAAATGGAAACTTTCGGAGGGACACACCTTTAAAATGAGAATAAAATGTGATACAAAGTAGTGCCTTTATCCTGAACCTTGCGCAGACCAGGGTGCAATGAAACAGCTTTCTGCAACTCATTCAAAGTAAAGGAGAACAGGGTTAAAGGATAAAACCTCCAGAAGCTTTTGATACTGTGCTCCTGGACTTCCTCAGAGTGGGTTTGACTTAAGAGATAATTAAAAGTGAACTTGTGGGCAGGGAGCCACTGCAGGCATGGAGAAAGGCTGTCAGGAGGCCAGAGACCAGCCAGTGATCCCATCCCGCCACACGGCAACGACTCCATGACGTGGCAAGCCCCCCCCCCCCCAATGCTGGAGGTTCACAGTAATGGAAACCTCTTCGTCCTAACCTCAGTCTATCTTCTCTCTTTATACTCCATCACGTTTACAGAAACCCTGACTGACACATATAGCACATTCCCCCTTCTGCTGACTGTATTGTCTTGAGGCAAACATTCTGGATACAGAGAAAAGGAATGTAGAAAAACTTGAACCAACAACTTTGAAGAAAAGTTGAAGATTAATTTGATTATCAATGCCAGTAGATTCTGGTGCTGATCCTTCTTTGGTTTTTAAACAGTTGAATAAATCAAAAGCTAAATTAACCATTATCAGATTCATGCAGTCAAAAATGAAATTTATGCTGAGTCCTTGATCTCATTTGATTTGGTACTTTCAGTTCAGTTCAGTGCCTCATTTTTGTCTATTTTTTTCTCTTTTTCTTATGCACAGCACATCATTTGATGAATGTGTTTTTCTTTGACCTGAGAGGGAAGTCATGCATGCAGCATTGTGACCTGCAAACCAGGCTTAAGCCTGGATATAAAGCATCACTTAGAATGCTTTATATCTATGAAACAATTTAATGGTCAGAATAAATCACCATCTAAACTCTCCAAGGATAGGAGTAACAAAATCCTGCCAATTCTCTCCCGTATAAAGACTTTCACAAAGTTACACTAAATCAAATGGAGATGCTCACACACATCCACACCTAGATTAAATGACATGTTGTCACTTGTGTCTTTCTTCGAGTTCACAGCCTAAATTCATATTTTCTGTGCATCAAAGTCGACTGACTTGTCACAGATCATGCTACTCTAAAAGTTTTATGATGTTCTCTGTGGCAATGTAAGATCATATCTTTCCACATTATGGAAGATCAAACATTTTGAAATATTTAACATGTAGTACACTGACTGCAAAAAATGTTTTATTATAAGTCAAAGCTCAGACTGACATCAAATAATGAGATTTCAATGTATTTTACGTGAATACATGGTTGGCACCATTATAGTTGTGTTTTTTTTAGTCATTGATAACATATCTCTGAAGATCATTTGTTATAAGTTTCAGTTCAAGCTTGCTCGGGAGAAAAGTTGTTGATTGGTCATGTTTGAATGACGATGGTGTTGACAGTGGTATACTGGCTGATGTTATATCTTGAGGAAATTAGTTCTGTTCTGTGAATTTCACATTTGTTTTACTTTCTTGTTGTGACACTTAAATATCTCAAAGCATTAAGATGTCACAGGTGAGGGAATTGATTTCATGCTGTTTCATGTGATATAACAACCATTCAGAGATTAGTGCATCTGAAAAGGGGCCCACGCCACAACTTGTCTCCAGTAAGACATCACAGACCTGTTCTACAAATTTATCAAGGAGGATGTGGAAGGGACAGGGCTCTTTTTCACAGCAGCTATGACCCCCTTACTTTGGAATTACCTAGTGGAGATTTAATGCATGCAGAGCTCAACACAGAAGAGTAAATGCGGTTCCCTATGACATTTCCAAAGGATCAGGGTGTGCCGAATGGTAGTGGCATGCAAAGTGAGTCTAAAGCAGCGCTTGAACTTTTGAACCTGTCACCTCGTCTTTCTTCCCTGCAAACTGCATGTGGACTCTGTCCACATGCAGTTTGCAGGCTGAAGATAGAATCAAGGGGTTGGACTTTGTGTGAACTTTTCTCATTAAACCAAATCCCCCTTTGATACAGTCCTAGACACATGCGCATTTTACTACCTCTGTTACACATGAAGTGCATTCTTGTACTTCTTTGGGTTTTTTTTGATCCTCATATCTTATATTTGATGTTGTGGGAGCCTGTTGGGTAGTTTTCTCTCTGTCAGCTGTTGCAACAAGGGGATTCTACCTGTCTGTCTGCCTGTCTGTCTGTTCTGTCTCTCACCTGTGGCATTGTGATGTGAGACTATTACTACTATAGCTACACTGAGGTATTACTATCATCAGATAGAAAGTACCTGATACTTTAGCTGAATTGAGTCCAGTAGAGTCAGAACCACGTAGTGGAAATGGATCTTTAGACACCAGAATCCAATAAAAAAGCCACGCTGAGTCTCACATTAATATGTTTTCTTTTTGTTGTTGTTGTAAATGTTTTTTTTTTTACAATATTGGGATTAAAACTCATTTGTTCATATATTTTATATTTGTTTATTCGAAATTTTGTATTCTCACATTGGCTAGTACGTATCACTAAAGGTTACACACATGTTTTGTTTTGTTTTTTAAACTGATATAGGCTGATTCATGAGTCAATAATTTGTTAGAAAATACGCTTATTATTGGATGTTTGGAGAAAATCATTAATGTTGATTTTTTTTTTTTTGTTCCTTTTGACAGACACAAATTAAGTTTACTTAAGTGTCACATTAAGTACAGCTATATAAATAAAAATATAGTCTAACAGTAAATAAAGTGCAGTAAGACTCATGAAAGCAGTGAAGTAACGCTAATGGTTGTACTGTACTTTTATAGCACAAGTCAAAAGTTTGGACACTTGAGTGGGACATTTCTTCACTCCACTGACACAATATAGGAATGTGAAGAGAAAAAAAAGATTGTTTACACTGCACAGACATGTGCATCAAGTATGCAATTAAACATCGACTTGTGTCTTGAGTCTACCAGACAAGTAACATATGGGGTAATGAGCATTGTGGTAAACAGAGGTAAGAAATGGGACTGGGGGTTGGTACAGTTAAACCACCAGGCTTGGGTTTCAAATCTTGCTTGAACACCTGGGTCTGCGTATTGTTTGGTGGAAGCAGCTGGGGAAGTTTCTGGCCGAGTCCAAAACCTGCCTCTCACTTGGCTGGGCTTTCCAGCCTGCTCCTATCTCCGTGGAAAGCCCTTCTTAGCTGGTGGAAACTGAGAGGGATCCTTGAGCCCCACAAGCTTCAATAAATAGTCTCAAATGGCCCTGCATGCAGAGTGGGGGCTATCTCAATTAAATAATTGTGACACGCTATTTGCTTTCTGTTAGGTCACTCCGGTAGCCATTATTTCTGTAAAGAAAGTGAAGGCGTTTGTGATATAAGGTATCTTTTTATTGGACAATCTTATTGAAGATACATCATTAAACTCAACAATGGTGTGCAGACTGCTTGTCATAAATGTTCAAGGATTAGAGTGTACCATTTATGGCCCTGGTCACATATCATTTTGTGACAAAACTTGGAAAAAGTGATATTCTTGATAGAGTTATGTGTTTTCCCATGTGTCTGTTCTGAAAGAAGTTTCCAAAATAAGCATTTAAATCCCATATTTCCAAAGACTTTGACTCAATGTACATTCCAGGTAAAAATGGTGATTGGGCAGGATTTTTATTCTAATGTAAACTGTAATTTCATGCAGGCAACTGTTATCAAAGCAGATATTTGTTAGATCTAGCGCCTTGAAGGTCGGCTATGCTGGTGAATACTCCAGAAATGTAAAGTTTCTTCTAACACCATGTGATCACAATTTTAATAAATGCTTAAAATAAGTTGACTTTTAGCAAAACAGCACCAAACTGATACCATAATTACAACAAATTGAATAATTCTTGTGCATGGGGTACATGTCTGCTACATTAAAATTGTTCTATCAACCCTGAATTTTTAATGTTTGCTAGGGAGAAGGACTGTGTTGCACTTTTTTTTATGCTCTATATCCACAGTCAGCCAACAGAGAAGTGAGGAAATGGCATTCTGTCCTGACTCGGTTAACCATAAATCAATTAGGATTTTTTTTTTTTTTTTTTTTTTTTGCTGGGTAAAGAAGAACCAGGGCCAGAGATGGGATAGGGATTTCCATCAGCCCACTTCACAAATTGGTCTCCAGCAAGGGACTGGGATTAAGTTCCCAGTTCCAACAGTTGCAGCCACTAGTGACTGGGTTACATGGATCTGACAGATGGGATAACTGGGCGGGGTCAGTGCAAGCAGAACTAGCTCAGTCTGCTGCTGCTGGGGCCATCTGGAAAAGTGGAATGAGATTCCAAGGCCTGACAATGAGGTGAGGAAAAGTGCTTTCCCTTCTAGGCCTGCTGGGCCTAGCAGTGATTTGTACCAGAGCAAATAGGCACTTGGTGAGAAGAGAGGAGAGACAAGCTTCTCTTTCTGTCCAAGCAGACGTCCTGACATTTCTTTGTTTGCTGTTTCTCTTCAGATTGTCTTAAGTCTGCAGCATCAATCCCCTTTTTCCATGTCTGTCCCGCTCACTCTGAGACACATTTACTCTTTGTTTCTTGTCTGTCGTTCTTCTTTGTGAAGTTCTCAACTGATGGATATGTTCTAATTAATCATTATGTCTAGGCAATCTGGTTTATTTACAGGAAAAGAGGACCTAAATCCATCCAAATGAAACAGTCGGATGCAAATGATTATAGAAATACACTGCCCGGCCCCAAAAAAAAAAAGTCACACACTCATATTTTGTTGGACCGCCTTTAGCTTTAAATATGGCATGCATTCCCTGTGGCCCCGTTTGGATAAGCTACTGCAATATCACAAGAGTTATTTCCATCCAGTGATGCATTATTTTTTCATCGATTTTGCATTGATGATGGTGGGAAATGACCGCTGGGTGAAGCCATCTCCAGCACATCACTGGTCTGGAGTAGTTCACCGAGCACGAGGCGTCATTTTTATACACTGATTGGCCACGACAGAGTCCACACCTTTTGTGTGTGACTTTTATAACATAACAATTGCCTTGTCTCCACTTCGACCTACGCTCAGGACGCAAGAAAGGAAATATCTTATCATTGGAATTTGTTGAGCTTTCACTTTGGTTTCTAAATTGATAGTTTCAAGTCTTACACTCAGTTATGAAGCAACCCAATCAAAGGAAAAGAAGTGAGTCTGATGTATATTTGCCAAAGTACAGTAAATAAAATATGTTTTCTATCGCTCCATCTTCTTTTCCTCATTGCGGTGTGAGTCATCAGGGATTCATCTCTGTCTGGTGAGGCCAGAGGTCACCAGAGGCTCACTGGCACCTCGCTATGATTAATGTCCACATAGGAGAGAGTTTTATGGTGACGTTAGATGTTATTGTTCTGTTTATTGAATGAAGGAAGGGATAAACTCAGGATAAGATAAAACTGACTGGATTAAAATCACACTTGTTTAGATACATTACAGGTTTTATTATTTTCAAAAACGACCTCTGCTAAAGTGCGTGTGTGTAAAGCTTTGGTATGAGGTGTCCTTTTGTCTCTAAGAAAATCACTCGCGGGGCCAGACAAATTTCAGGGTTGATCATGTTCATGTAGTTTGATACATGATTATATTCTTGTACTCCTGCCGTGACAAGAAAGCCAAAGGTAGAAGTACGTGATCTACTCATCTTCTGTGGGTATCGGGTGTCAGATGAGTCACGTAGTAATGCTTTATGGTTCAGCACTGTGATGAACTCTGTAAGATGAGTGCAGATTGCAAAACAACTCTGTGCACTGTGACCTTCTGAACTATCCATGGCATAAACAAGTTACATATGCACTTTCTAGCAAAGAAATGCTGAAAACCATTAGCAGCTAAGAGCTTCATCTATAATTTCAAATGTTTGGGGCGATGAAAGTCACTCAAAATGGACGTTAAATGGTTAAAACGACTAAATGACTGACCTCAGATCGGTCACTCTGGTGGAGTTCACATCCAATGACATTAGTATGATGGTGATGGCGTTTGCATTTTGTCTGGGAGAACGGGAGAATTTTTGGGAACAAAATGTACTGTACTTGTTTTGGCCTAATGCGAAGCATTTAAAGACTTTTTTTCACGCTTCAAAGCGCTTTAAGAGACCAATATCCCTATTCAAATGCTATAGTCCAGCAAAGCATCAGCCTGTTGCGGTTGTCGTCAGCTGTTTCGAGGCTATAATGTGAGAGCTCTGGGCTGCTATCAGCCTCCTTTTGTCTCGTACCACAGAGAGGCTCCTGTTGATGACTTATTTTGGAAACCAGAAGCACGGGCCTCTCAGCACTCAGGACAAGATGGCGAGTGACGGGGCCTGGCTGACTGGGGCTTAAGTGTGTGAAAACTAGGAGCCCGATAACAGTTTTTGGGAACCCCGCCAAAAAAATGTTTTTGTGGGATTTTTTTTTTTATTTTTATTTTTGTCTTCCTTTATTTTGATTAGTTGTTTTTTTTTTTTTTTTTTTTTTTTTTTTTTTTTTTTTTTTTTTTGTAATGGAACATGTTGTCACCACACTCAGCATGGGATTTCTGATGATGAAATAGGAGAACCCAGTTTACTTGTCAGTCCAGCCAATCACAGCGCGTCCTTTAATAAAGTCGTTAGTGTTGATGTTGTGCTATTGTGTTCCTACATTAGTCTCACTCGGCTGCATTTAGTTTGAGGTATTTCTTGTTGTCATTGTTGCTGAAAGGATGTCTGTGCGTAGCATAATGGAAAATGATAATGTGGTACAAGCTGCAATGCAACTATGAAAATTCCAGTATGCAAATAAAATGTACTTTTGTATGTGTGTGAAAGACACAAAGGAATGAAAACAATTGTTCGCAACACACAATTATTTTTGCACAAAAACCTGACGCATGCATTGTTTTAAGTATTAACTTTGTGGACAGTACACATTAGCATCAGAAAGAAGTAGCTCCGCGGCATGTTAGCGGCTTTGTTAACACCACATTGTACTATTTGCTTTTGGGGGAACGGATCACTGTGTTCTGTATTGACAGTAATGTAAGATAAATACATACTAATTATCCATGTCCTGCAAATGATGTGAAACTGAGTTTAGATTTTATACTTTTAAGTCCATCCCAATCCATCCAAAGACTTCTACGCTGCAAAATACTTTCATGATGTAAGACCAGCAATCCTGGCTAAGGCTTTAGTTTAATCAGAAAAATTCTGACTCCCTCTAATTACATTGGAGCGAGAACACAGGTCTGTGGAAGTTAACTGCCAGTTGTGGTAATCTAGCTGGGGAGTATTACAAGAGATCTTATCGACTGAGTATGAGAAGCTCCTAATTAGATCTATTTGTGAAGCTTTGATACTTAATCAAATTGAAACACACCTCAGACCAAACTTTTGTATATCCTTCTACATCGTCCAAGAAGGGTTATTTGACTTTGTCTGTGTGCACTGACTCAAAGCAGATTCTTGGCATTGTATCTTTTTTTTCTATCATGAAAAAGAGGAATAAGACAACAATAATTCCATTAACTATTATTGACCTATGTTGCCCATATGGAAGTCTGAGGAGTTAATGAAGTGATTGCTCCTCCTATACAATTTAGCCATGAAGCAATCCCTCTAATGTGGCTAAGCTGATTTTTATATCCCATTCCTAAGTGGCCATGAGGGTGCTTTGCACATGAATCATGTCTGCACATGCTGACAGGGTCCTTAGAAATAAGACCAGGGCCTCACCTCGCTTTTGTGTCAGTGTCGGTGACAGTCTTTATAGCGACAAAGAAAACTTATGAACAATAATCAGATAAACTTGTCCCCTCTGCTGAGGCTTGATGTCAGTGGATGACAGTGAGATGAAGCTGATGTGTGTCTGCAGCTACTTTGTTTTCATGATCTGCAGCTTGTTTGCCTGCCAGTGGATCCCAAAGCTGGGATTCTTTGTATTTCTGTGTCTTTGTGTCTGACAAAAGCAAGGTTGAATATTTTTTATTGGCAGCAGTCATTTTTAAATTGCAGCCTTGACAACAAGAACATGTTGCGTGTGAACATGTGTTCTCAAACCCTTTGGTGCTTTCCAGGAACAAACTCTGTTGGGACCAAGGATGTACGGAACATATGGGCTTTATTGAAGGCTCTTAGGAACACATGATTTTAAGCAGTGTCTCAGTCAAGGTTTGCTTCTCTTACCTAATGCAAAATAGAATGCAGGAATCAAATGGACAATTGATTAAACTACCAGGCATTTTATTACATTGTTAAATTCTATTTCTGAATTTCATATTTTCAAAAACTTTGATCAGGCTTAGGCAACAGGGAAGACAGGACTGCTTTCTTCCTTGTGCACTCCAGTAAATACAATCATGTAGGCTACAATTTATTTTCACCCGGTGATGAATAAAAAAGAAAAAAAAAAGGAATGTCGACCAAACTTAATGTGAAACTTCTGCTCTCTGACTAATCAAAGGGGCAACTTTGAATGTTGACACTTTTTAAATACAAAATTCCTCCTTCGTATGTCCCTGGATCGCCTGGCTTGGCTGAACGATTCGCATGGAAATTAGTTGCCAGGAAAAAAACGTTTTCGACATGGGACTGGCAGTAAAACCTCACAGCTGAACTAGTGAACAAATTTTTTGCACAAAAGAGAGGAAGGAAGTTAGAAAGGGATTACTTCAGAGCCAGTATGGATTTAAAGTGTACTTTATTAAAACAGACTTGAAACTAGAATGGCACTAAGGAATGTCTGCCAAGGACTAACAGTCTCCTTCAATTCAATTAAGTCTCATCTAAAATGAAACCCGTTGCCCTGTAACAATAATTTACATTATGGCCCTATCTGAAAACACATTTTAATCTGATGAATCCACATTTAAATTGTACCGAACTGCAATACTAAACATTTGTTGCGGTTACTAACCCCATAAATACAGGAATCCTCGAGGTATCAACGTCTGACTTACAAACATTCATACATACAAACACTGTAGGCGTTCTGTAAGAAAACTCTGTCACAACCTGCCTGTTATCTCATATTGTTTAAGAATTATTGACAGGGTTAGTGTAACTACATGATGCAGGAAACAAAGTTGGCTGGGTTAGGTTCTACTGACCACTGAAGGCTGAATGTTTTGCTATTTGATTTGATTTATGTGTTGTGTTGTGTCTTGTGATTGTTTCTGATAAGTAGTAATGGCAATTATAGATTTGAAATTTAATAACTGACGAATTTCGCAGTGCACTGGCGTGGCGCCCGGAGTGTACCATTCCTCAGGTCCCCAGTCGGCTGGGATAGGCACCAGCAACCCCGCAACCCTCGACAGCGGGGGAAGCGGGTATAGAAAATGAATGGAAAAAAAATAAGGACATACGAACAATTCAGCTTACAAACAGCCTCTCGGAACCAGTTGTGTTCATAGGTTGAGGACTACATGTATGCTGATGACTCTTTTCCACATTTAGATCCATGCAGTATGCTCTAGAAATGAAAGAGAATGTTGAAAAAAAGCAACATCACACAAAAGAATCATGGATGTAAACCTTTATCTGGATGGGCACCAAAATATAAAGGGATAAGACAAACACTCCCACTGAGTTTAATGGAAATCTGCTGTAACTCTCTTGTAGCCGTCTGAATTATTTATTTTTTTGGAATTAATGGGTAATTCTGCATCAGTTTTTTGTGCTTTGAATTGAAGTGTGGGCATGATGGTAGCCTGGCTGTGTAGGTGTATTATCTATATAAAATAGCTGTAGAAGTAGTCCACGTTTGACCTTTATCCAATATTTCATCACAATAGTTTTTCTTTTCCTGAAGGTTTCGTGTGACCTGACCTTTCTGCTACACAACCTGAGCCCACCTGTTACTGCTGCAACAGTTTGCCAGTGATAATAAGAGTATGAGCATGCGGTATGATTGCACGATGTAACATTAGTGTGGGAGTCAGAATAAACTCATTTTGCAGAGCAAAAATGGAAAGAAAAAAAGAATGCATATTTAAAAACATTTGTATACGTACTTATGTGTATGTACTGCATGTACTTCAGAGCAATCACTAATTAATTTTGGTGTCATCACCCAGCTGCTGTCCTCATTGCTAGAAATGCCCTGGACGTAACCTTAATCAACCTGTGTTCCAACTCTTCATTATGATAGATCTGCCAGAGAAACGTCAAACCAATTATTGTGTGATTTTTGTGGAGACTCATTCATCTCATTGTTAAAAAGGAAGGAACCAGGTTATTGTCGGGATAATTCAGCTCAGCTAAACTATTTGACAGGTTACACAACATGCATACGTCCCCAGAAACCCTCGGAAAGCACTGCATGGAAAAGGAAATACAAATGGTAGGGCCAAATGAATAGCCTGTCATGATAATCTAACCAATTATCAACACAAACAGCCTCGACTACTTTACTTGGGCTCGCTCCATCTCTGTTTAGCGGAAGCTGCTTCCCCTGCTGCTATGGTAACCGGTAAGCAAAGCTATCTCTTGTTTCAGAGCTCCATTGTGTTGTATCCCATTTTAATCGAGAGACCTTGTGTTCTCTGCTCAATATATTTTAAAATAACACTTTCTGTGCCAGATAGTTTTCAAGGCCACTACCACTCCTGCGTTACTATTTAAAACACTGAACTTGATCACACACATACAAAAAGATTACAGTACATGTACATCATCAGAATGCTACATCACATGTAACGTTTCCATCTGAAAAGTATGCATCAAAGCATCCCCGTGCACTCAGATACACTTTAGATCTTTCACTGCTAAAAAGACAGCCATAATTCTGCTCAGCTGGACGGTTGGAATGGAAACCACCTGTGTTTGCCGAACTTCTCCCGCTGTAAAAGATTATCTTGTCTGTTTATGAAATTATGAAAGCGTTAAACAGCTTGACGCTGCTCATTTTCCAGTGATGTAAGCATCTCCTTCTCCCCTCTGCTCATCACATTTTCTCCAAATTCTTGCCCAAGTGGGACAAAAGCAGAGGTGTTGCACATATGTCGACCCTGAACATTAAAACTCTCGCTTACTTAATAATTAGTGAGGGGGTTCATTTTCAGTTTACGACTGTTTATTTCAACCCATCAAATGTTACACACCGCCCACGGATTTGGAAAACTCATCATTTGAACTCATATGTAAGTAGAGCACGAATAAACCGCCATGATTTTCACTGCAGGATATTGAAGGAGAGCACAAACAAAACTACTTAAATGAAAGTTGCTGATAAGAGTTGAAGTCAAGCTGTTAATCAGATAAAAGGTAGTGAGTGTACCTTACATTTGCTGCTAAATATGTTTAGAGGATAGTAAAGTAGAGCCAGGAGAGGAGTAATATGAGGTCACTGTGGCCTCTTGGTAATTTGCCTGTGGAAATTTGGATGCGCTGAATTACATCTTCTTCACTTCATTTAGAATACAGAATTTTACAGCTGAGAGGAGGTGAGGATAAAAAGCATGGACTCTCAGACACGTTTGTTTTCATGCGCTTTTTAGCATCAATGTTGTTACTGGATAGCAGTCATGGAGACAAATGAGATAGACAGGGTAAACAGACACGTTCAGACGTTGAGCGTTGGTGGAGGTATGTGCTTCAGTGAGGGACATTTGAGCACTGATTCACTCAGACCTTGGATTAAAAATGAAATACATTTTATTTATATATTTGAAAATGTAAGTCTGAAAAATGACCATTGTGGGGAAAAAGGGCCATAAAACATTTAAAGTATATAGAACTTTTACATTATCTCAAATATTTAAAAAATAATGTTATCTGAATTATAAAATTAATCAAAATTAAAGTATTATCTATTATGGAAGTCAAATTCATTGATAAAATTCACAGTACATTACCATTCACTCATACTGATCATGTGGAGTCCACACATGGTAACCCAGTTACAAATGAAGACACAAATACATCAAGCAGTGTTTGTGTTCATCATTGTTTGTATTTCCATTTCCACATGCAAACCAGGAGAATCTTTTTTCCCATCACGGATGACAGAAAATGCAATCTGTTGATTAGGTTTGGAGACAATACACCAGATGTGTAATTATTTTGTTTATAAGAGGATTTAAACCTGCACAAAGGTGATGTCACAGGACAAAAAGGTTTGCTCCTGCCTCTTTCACCTATAAAATTGTAATATGTCACATTTAATAATTTAAAGTTTCAATTTATGGATGTTGTTAGCTTGTTTAAAACTGAAATTGCTGTTGGAAGTTGGTCGAGGAAATCTGAAAGCTGCAAAGCACAACAAAACAGAGCCTCTTTCATCAAAGGTCACAGCTTGGGACCAGCAGTGGCCTTCCATTACAGAAGACACGCTAATTGGGCTGATATTCTACTTAAGTGCAGTAGATGAACTACTGTAGCATGCAAACAACATTCTGTGCATTTGAATAAAGAGGTCAAACTATCAAAACTTGAGTAACTTGGGGTCAAACCTGTCTGGCATTTCCAAAATGAGCTAAAGTAATGGAGTGGGTTCTAGCGACTGAATGACATCTAAAATGAGAAACAGCAGCTGCTATTTCCTGCAAACACAGAAGCGAGGCCTTTTGTGGCTCTCGGTCTGATGGCCATCGGCACAACAAGGCAGCTGGAGAGATTTCAAAGAGGACGGTATTGGAGCCCTGCTGGTTTCATGTTCTCCCATCAGCCTTTCTAAATGTACTCGGGAGATTGTTGAGGCTTACAGCTGCCTTACTGAACGGCTATTTCAGATCCATGTGCTTTATACGGAACCTCCTGTACCTGAGATAAATGCACATGGTTTTCAGTACTTGATCAAATCCTGTCAAATAGCTCAACTGTTGTGATTTGGGCTACTTGATTATTTTCAAACTCAGATGCAGTTAGAAAGATGTTTAACTGTTGTTTTCTGGTTATTATAAATTGCAGGAATTCTGGCAAAACAATCATTTCATGGCTATTAAAAGAACAGTTCTGCCAGTACTGCAATATGAATTATATTGTCCTGTAATAAATCTGTAATGTTCCTTAATCACCTGAACAATTCAGGAGTTTCCCAGCAAAACAGTGTTGCATGACTCTTAGGAGAATTGGGTTTGAAAATGTACAGAACACTACCAAAGACTAACAGAATGTGCCCTCACATCTAACCGTGATTTGAAAAGGCATACTTTCCAACATTTAAGTTGAAATCTTCACTGCGCCTTTCAGAGTCGCACCTCCACTACCTGGTTCTGACTCAGATCGGCTCATTTTTCCATTAAAAGGGTAGCGCTGCCTCGATGTAGCTGCTCATCATACCTACAATGTGGATGTCTCACCTGTCTCTCGTGATCCTCACACCAGAGGAACATATGTTAAATAGTGGTCGTATAGGAAACACTCTAAACATGAAGATACCTCAACTGGGTCTTTCTTAAAACCACCAGAAGAAACAAAATGCACTCCAGAAAAAGAAAAAAGGTAAGTGGAATGAGGCTGGTATCCCATACGTGCTGGGGTATCAGAAAAACTGAGATTAGTATTTAGTAAACACAACAGACATCTAGACTTTAAGCAAACCAACACTGAGTTGGTTCACCCCCAGGACAAGACGCCCAGACTAGACCATTTAGACCATTCATTGCTCTAGTGAATGCAGTTCAGTGCAGTGAGGATTGCCCAGACTTGTACATTGGGGGGCCAAAACATCCCCTCTATAAATGGAAGGCACAACACAGGAGATCAAAGACCTCAGGACAGGACTCAGAAGTCCATCTGCACCTGAAGGACGAGCACCACTCCTTTGAAGATGATAATGTATACACCTTGGTAGCTGGGTAAAAGAAGGCATCTATGTTAAACTGGAGTGATCATCCCTCAACAGAAGAGGAGGACTCTGCCATCAGCCGTCCTCAACATACAACGAAGTTTTGGGTTCCCTCCCCAGAAAGCTCAAATCCCGTTTGAGCAAACGACTCAACCATCAACCAAAAGACTATCAAGTGTCTCCAACATCCAAAGGGTGGGGCCGACAGCCCATAGGTGAAAACAATATGACTGGGTTTCAGCGACTCTCATGACTGAATGACCTTGACCTGTCCCACTAGGTTAAATATTTGGAACTCCCCACCAGCCTTTGGGAACTGAAGAACCCTCTATGATGAAAGGTGAAATATCTGATGACAAGTTATGAGTGTTTAGTAGTGATGGCGAGATGAAGCCTCATGAGGCTTCGAACCATTCAAGGCAACTGGTTCGAGTAACAGTTCATGTCTTGACGCTCCTTGTGCACAAGAAACCATCTGCTGGCCTGAGACGCATTACAGGCAGCTGTTGTGTCTTCATGTGTGATCCATTCTGACATCTGTTTTGGCTCTTCGAAGTGACTATGTATTACAAAAAAAAAAGTATGACCAAATGATTAATTGATAAAATGTGTGAAAAAAAAAACAACATATACACAAATATACAAAATGTTAAACCTTGGTGATCATTCATTCTTTCATTCATTCATTCATTTTCTGACACTTTATCCGCCGTAGCATGTCACGGGGAGCTGGAGCCTATCTCAGCTGGCATAGGGAGTGGGGCGGGGGACACTCCGGGCACGACGCCAGTGCACCTGGTGGTCATTCTTTAAAAAAAAAAAAAAAAAAAAAAACGATTAAGAAATAAGGAAAGATGTAATACAGTTTTTTTTTTTCCCTTTTGCTTTTCACTCAATATTTTTCTTTGCCTTTCATTCATGTATTCTCCTGTGGACACTACATCCAGCTGACAGAGTCTTCTCCACACACATTTTTTGTAAGCTGCATGTTAATGTGAGACAAACTCGTCGCGTTGCCGTTGGGTCGATTTTATTCATTCATTCATTGTCACAACCGCTTCATCCGTCTATCCCAGCCGGCTTAGGGCGTGAGCTGGTGGAAACTCCAGGTGCGATGCCTGTGGACCGCGTAGCCACACAGAGACAGACTCACACACTCACACACTCACACCTAATTTGGACCGGCCAATTCACCTGAAGCGCATGTTTTTGGAGGTGGGAGATCTTATTTCCTCATATCAGTGAGGAATGAATGAACAAATACAATCCAGAGATCTCCAGAAAGGGATGATGCTGTCAGACATCAGATGTTTTCCCAGTTCTTGACGTACATAGTTGAACTTGGATTCACCTAAATTGGTGAGATGACAGTTTAAGCAGATACCACATTCATTTATGGATGACTGCACTTTGTGATTACCCAGGGGAGCAAAGGGAGGGCTAGGTAGGACAGTTATTTTCAGACCCATAAATTCTGGAGTGCAGGTCTGTGGAATAATCCACCACCCCAAAGGCCTCGCTACCTCCAGCGCAATAACAGCCTGTCTCCAATCTTAAAAATAGCTGGACACTGGAACTCTCATTATAACCATCCATCCCTGCAATGGAAAATGTCTGACAGAGAGAAGGAAAAGAGAGTTTGTTTAGAAACGAGGCTTGTGTGCCCTGCCAATATGTTGTAGTGAATGATTTCAGTCTTTTATTTGCTTAAATTGTAATTACATGTTGCATAACAAAAGGAAGTAGTAGGGCTTTTGTTGACCCCTCCTTTTGGAGACAAATGTGATAAATATTTACAACTGTAACCCCATAAAGAAACAGGTTTACCAAAAACAGGAAAACCCAGCAATTATCTACCCACCCCTATGTCAGTGGGAAGTCAGGTGAAGTTTCCCGTTCCTCTGGGTCAGCGGTTTCTAGATAGTTTCACTCCTTTGCTCATGGTTGGGCAAAGGATTGTCAGGAGTTTCCTGTGGGGTTTTACTGCCCAGATATATTGGGTTTTTATTGGATGCACCTATACTGGCAATCCCCAACACAGCTGAGGTTAACCCAATAATATGAGGTTATCAACTAATGTTTTTCATCATAGGTCGACATTATTAGACATAGTAATCTGTCATGTTTTCTAACATCAAACATCGCTGCAGATCTGCTTCAGCGCTAAGCTCCTGGGAGCCACTCTAATCGGCTCAACTTTAAGGGCAACGGTCAGTGAAAAATATTTGTAAAGGAGGAACCCTGACTGCCATCGGTGTGAAGGTGTTTGTGTGTATGAGGAGGTACAGGTCTCGGGGTTGGGGGGAGTGGTTTGGCGAAAGGTGGCCCTCAGATGCTAAATTCACACCAGCTGTTGTGATCTGAGTAGGCAGTTTGGAATATTCCAGCTCAGAAGCTCCAGCCAGGCTTGTGTGTGTAAATCTGTGTATTCAGGTGCGTTATGTGAAGTCATCTCAAGCGAAACAGCCAAACACTGAAAGGAAACTGGTGTTCCAAGGCAAACCCCTTTTTCTTCCTCCACTATCCCCATTCACCAATCATTTCTCATTTTTTGTCTAATAGTCTCTTCCTCTGTTTGAGTTATTGTTCCTCCTGCAGGTCCTTTCCACTCTTGACTTTGGGTCACTCTCCCACACTCCTTGCCTCTTGTCTGTCAGCAACAGCGTTTTCTTCCAGCTCTCACGGTCACCTCTGTTTCAGCAGCAAAAAGAAACAAAATATGTTATAGGTCTCGCAAACAACCTCATTTATTGTTTAGAACAGAAGCCATCCAGTAAGTCAGCTTTTCTTCTACAAATAAAGGCTTTTGATTTTTCCAGACTGGCGTCACATTTTCTACTGAACAAAAGACAAACTCTTCATCTCTAAATCTGCATGATGTTATTTTCCATCCATAAGAACATAACACTAGTAAAGAAGAAGTCTGACTTTTCTATATATTGATTGACATGGATTGTCAGCTTTTCAAGATAAAGATGCTCAACCATGAAAACATACAGCACTTATTTTGTCAAAGAAAGGAACACTTCATTCCTAAATTTGCTTTGTTAATCATTTCCTTTCAGTACATAGAAACGGTGAGAAAGTTGAAAAGTTTCACAACTGCATTCATAACCTCTGCATACTCCTACCAGAGGGGAACACAGAGAAGTCTGATGGATCACACAGTGATATGAGCAGAAGTCCAGGTCGTCTTCTTTCATTTCAGCATTTGCACCTTTTTCTTTTCCATTCATGCAGGGAACGCCATCAGCGGTGATGAACAGAGGCTGTTGTGGCCTGAAAGGGGATTTATTTCATTCCCTTTCCTCTCAGTTCATGCCTTTCCTTTCCATCTAGAAGTGTTTCAAATCATCCATAAACTCCTTGAGCATTCCTCCATTCCAAAAAGTTTTGTGTGTTCCTAGAACTGATTGTTCTCAATGAACTCTTACACATTAGCAGTTGTGTGGTGAAGGAAATCAAGCATTGCTGGACTTTCTCTTTGCACAGTATCTCTTCAGAATCTGTTTGATGAGAAAAATGTAAAAATTGATTATTTACCTATTTTCCTGTTATGTCAAAAAGTGTTGTGGTCAAAATAGAAGCCTCTCAATGCCCACACTCAGCTTGAATCATCCCTGACTTTGTATTTGTAATGTATAGGTAATGTACAACCATTATTGAAAATGATATACATATACATGAGTGATTTCAGGAGCTGTAGGTTGCTAAAGCATCAGGCACCAGCAGAAAGCTGACTCTTTATTTGGTTTTAGAAAAAATTATTGATGACAATTTAAAGTCATTAGTTTATTTCTCAGTATATTTAAGACACATCACACATCTCCCTGCACTGCATATACAGAAGTACACATTCCTTATAGCCTGATCCCAGGTACAGTTTTCCTTCCTGTCCTCTGTATCCTGAGTTCACTCCCATTCAATCCACTCATCCCGGTCACCTGTGTTGTTTCAACCACCTGCTTCCCATCTCTAATCAGGCTCCACCTACTTAAGCTTGGCTCGAACCTCATTTCGCTGCCAGATCGTCACCAATGCTTCCTACTGTTTAGGGTTCTTGGACAATCTTAAGATTTTGCTTGTTTCTTGGTTTCTGACTTTTGGTCTGTTCAACTGAAACCTGTTGTTAAACGTTTTGGTCAACTAAGCTATGAATATGAGTCAAAACTTCACCCATAACACTTTATCAAAGTCTGAGAGCTCTGCTGTTTCCATTGTTTGCATGTTTGTATGTCTTTTGCCAGAATTAACAAAAAAAAAAACTTCATTCGACAGATTTTCATGAAACTTAACAGAGGAGTGGTTGTCATTTGTCCCGTTGGCCAGGGTTGTTTTCATTATTGCATGGGTATGGGGGATGTGAAATTCTGCATAAATGCGAAAACCCTGTCATTTGTGACACAAAGAGAATTATCAAATTCAACAAAATCCATCTCTGGCTTTTCAAGCTAATTAAAATGAGCATTATCACTTGCAAGTAATCGACGTTTCATTGTACAGTCCCAAATAGAGGTTGCATCTGTTTTTTTAACCACTGCTCTGTTTCTCATGGTTCATCACACCAGGATAGGGTTTCATATTGCATTTGCATGCTTTGCCTATTGCATAAGTAGGCCTAACCCACAGTATGACTTCTACTTTGATTTGATTATTTTCTTCTTCTTATGCATTTTTTAATCATAAAACTGAACCACATTCAGTGCATTTAGCCCACAGAAGTTTCCAGAGCCTTCTCGAGTGACGCAACACAATGTTGATAGAGGTGTCTTTTAGCCACCCACACTGGGAAACTGCTGAAATCACAACAGTGAATCTCCAGTTAATTCAGTCACTGGACAGAAGCAGGAAATAATTACATGGACGGATGTTTACATTTCTATGTTTGTTACTCCGGCAAATTGAGGAATCCCACATGTGCAGAGTGTGTGTGTGTGTGTGTTGTAGTGGTGGAGGAGTGAGTGGCGTATAGAGGTTGTGCACAATTGTGAAAGATAAAAAAGTAAATAGCTCAGAGTATTTAGTTACTGTAAATCTAATTAGAGGATTAGTGTTGTGATAAGGATTGGAAAGCTGGTTTGGCCGTTAGCGTTCTGGTTCGACTTCAGTTACTCAGTCGGTCTTGATTTTAATGCAATATAATTATCTTGTAATTATACCTTTTTGAGGATGTTTAGTAATGTAATATGTTAGTCTGCAAATTCAAGCTGAAGGAAGATGGAGCAAGATGAGCACTAAAGCAAAGTGATTAACTTCAAGCTAAAGTGTTTCTCTGCTACACACGTTACAATAGTGAATTATTTAAAATACAGCAGAAACAAACACACATTTTTGTTGAGAAATCTAATTATACTCTATAAAAATGTGTCTATAACCTCTGTTTTATTTCGGTATAATTTAGTCAAAATCATCACTGTATAGGAATTTACAGCATTTTTTTTTCACTCCACACTATTTTATTTGTTTATTTTGTTTTGCATGCCTGTGTCTTTGCCCTTTTTTTACACAGGAATTGTGTAATACCATTACACTGATGACTGATCTCTGGTACCTTTATATATTTGTACTAAACAAACCAACTTAAGCATGTCACCACCCCTTGTATGACCATAGATAACATGACAGCATTCCACAAGCTAACAAAGGGTGATATGTAAGACAGTATCATCAGCGTATAGTATGATTTACCCTCATTTCTTACTCATTTTATTTAGATGGTGGTTACTTTTCAAAGGGTAAGGGGCTGATTTAACCGTGAACTGCTGAACTGCTTTTAAATACAGCGGTCCCTCAGTATAACGCAATTCAACTTCCATGGCCTCGCGGAAGTTAAACTATATTATACAGCTTTTTTAGAGCAAATTTGCACTTTTTTTTTGTTTATTTTTACAGCGCATTGTGCTCTTCATCCTGATAAGTGCAGTGTGGTCTTCGTCCTGATTAGCTGTAGACCACTGTCAATCAATCTCCATGTCTTGTCTGCTGTACTGTACAGTTTGCCTAAATTTACATAACTCTTCTATTGCTAGCAGTGTGACTCTGAAGTGCTTCATTCTATAATACCAGACTTTCTGCTACAGCTTGAACTTTGATAGTGTTTAAACATGAGAGAAAAGTGTGAATGTTAATACCGGTCTGAAAAAAGTACATAAAATGTGTTGTGAGGGGTTTTATAGCCTGAAAAAATCTTTAATTGTGAAAAATAAAGCTGATTACTTTGCAGATTTCAACTATTGTGGGTTTCAAGTTTATTTATTCTTATATAGCCCAGATTCACAAAGAAAGTCTCAAAGGGCTTTACAATCTGCACATGGACGATATCCCTCTGACCTTTGTGCACCGCGAGCAGTACGACCCTCACATCGGATAAGGAACAACTCCCCCCAAAACCCTTTTAACAGGGGAAAAAAAGTGGATGGGAGAAACCTCAGGAAGACTGCAGAGGAGGGACCCCTCTTCCAGGAGTGGACAGACGAAGCAATAGATATCGCATGTACAGATTAACAACACAATAATAACAGTAACAATAACAATAATAAATGTATGACAAAGGCACGCTGATCCATCCAGTGGAGCGAGTCACCGCCATCCGATGAAGCACACAGAGGTCACCAAACCGAGGATCCACCACTCTGAGGACAGACCAAACAGTGCCGAAGTCATTGTTCCCAAAAACCACAGCTGAACCAAATGAGATGGAGCCAGACTCCCCTAGTGGATGGTGAAGCAAGTCATAGTGTAGCTTTTGATATCGCCAGCCAAGGAAGCAGACGGGGGTCACCGATTGCTGATGATCCACCACAGGAAGACCTGAGAGAGAGAGAGAAAAGGAGAGGGAGGGAGAGAGATAGAGAGAGCAGGGACGAGAGTGGTGCTAGAGGGACCAGAATAGCAGAGGATTAATGGGAAGCAGGGGCCTAACTAAGAAATCCTACGGCTCGTCGGCAGGACTAGGCTAAACCTAAACATTGAGACTGCCCCCCCCCCCCAATATTAGTTATATGTTAGGGAGAACAGATACATTTTGAGTCTAGATTTAAAGATATCTACGGATTCAGACTTTCTAATATCTATAGGGAGATTATTCCACAGGAAAGGGGCACGATAGGAGAAGGCCCTCTGGCCAGCTGACTTCTTTTTAACTCTAGGAACACACAAGAGACCTGTATTCTGAGAGTCCTCATCAGAGTGTAAGGTTTAACCAGATCAGACAAGTAGGTGGGAGCAGGCCCATTAATGCTTTTATACGTCATTAGAAGTACCTTAAAGTCGGATCTAACAGAATCTCTGCATCAGCCATAGATAGAGAGGACCTAATTTTGGAGATATTATGTAGATGAAAAGGTGATCTTTGTCATCTCTTTAAATATGCTGGTCATGAGGGTTATTTTTAGAATGTAACTCCTGCAATTAACACAGGGTCATTTGAACCACAGAAAGGTTATGTTTCGCACGCGCACACACACACACACATACACACACACACACACACACCACATCTTCAACACATTAAGAGATGGATACACCTACGGTTTGAATAATGTCCCACCACTTGAATAGCATTGGTGGCCACAGTTTCTGCCGTGTGTCTTGGGCACAGTGATGATGATCTTAAATGACAGAAGTCACTCTGACTGTGGGATGACGGTGGATATCTAGTTGATGGACTGGGAGGGCTGTTTTCCTGAGCAGATGTCGTGTGGCCCTTGCGCCTACATCGTAAATGCCACTTTAGTGAAGCATCTTTGTGACTTGGGTCACCTGTAGGCTCCTGTTAAGAGAGCGTTGCCGTCTATGCCCCTGCCTCCATCTCTCTTGACTTTCTGTTTGTGTTAGTGTGTCTTTAGGCCTGCAGACTCCTGGTAGCGAGTGTTGCAGCAGACACAGCTGTACCTCATTCCACAAACAAGGTCCAGCTGGATGTAACCCCCACACTTATTGCAGGTCATACAGTCGACTTCAGTGGTTTATCGTGTTCACGGTCCTTATTATGAAGTTCTTGGTGATGATTTTTTTCCTTTACCTTGTGTTTCACCATGTCCTCATCTCTGCCAGCCTCAGACTATTTCAGCCATCAAGAACACCTAGCAACACCATCAGGCACTCCAGCATCTAGCATTGACTGCTCATATATGTGTTTGTGTGCTGCATGAATGCAGAGCTCATGGTGACATAAGTTTGGATCCATTACCACCTGTGTCTCGCATGTTCCCAACATTTTTGTGCTTTTATTTTCTGCAACAGTAAGCCACAATGCAGTGCAGACTAAATATAGACAAGTTTGTCTTCCAGACATCTCAGAAAGACAAACTTGACTATTTTGATCTCTGAAGCAGCTTTCCACTTCAAAAATCCAGTATACCAGCTGCATATATGTAAAGAACTTGATACTCATACCACTGATCAGATATTATTTCAATTCAGTTGAAATTCATCCAAATGAATGTTTACTTGAGATGAAGTACTAGTGTACTTTCTTTGGTGTAAAAAGGTAAAACAAAAAAAATAGAAGGTATCAAGGTATAAAAAGTATGTTTCGATTGTTGCCAAAAGCCTGTGTGTGCATGATAGTATGATTGACATTGCTGGTGCAATCAGAATCCATAAAAGAGACTGAAGTTCTAACCCCATCATGGATGGGCCACCCTTTGACTTCAGACGGTCACTTCATAAATGATCCAGCGAAGGGACAAGAGGTCACGCTCACCTCTGGGAGGCACATTTGTGTACATGTCTGGCGAGCTCTGCGGTGTGGAAACCTCGCCACTGCCGTGGTTCCTTGGCACAGCCCGTGCATTCTTTTCTTGACCATCACCCTTGGATTCCTAAGGGGCACTGCCATTAAATAGTGCACCGCTGTCCATGCTGCCAGTTTACTGACATAAATTCCTGCACGTTTTCCACCCTCCGCCCTTTGGTCAGAAGCAACATCCTTTTGCCATTCCTTGAGTGGGATAACTGCTTTCGCCAGTCCTTGAGTGGGGATAACTTTTCCCAGTGGTTATGACGCAGTTTGTCCTCCCTCCTGGCTATGCCAGCATCCTTGTTTCAGCAGGTATTACATTACCATTGTCTCCAAAAAGCACCTTTAAACATTAGCAGAGCCCTGTTTAATGTGTATGTTGAGTTAATGTCCAATGCACTTTAGCAGTGTAGCAACAGAGCCAGAATAGGGATTAGCTCACACAAATAATAAGCACTGTTATCACACCATCCCATCTTTACTTGGGATTGAAAGAAAAAGTCTGCCTTTTTGTTCGTGGATATAAAAACAAAGCAGCTGATGTGCTGCCAAAATAAATTCTTACATGTCACTAATTGTCAAGAAAAGTTGGCTGCTGGACAGGCCTATTCAACACAGTAGTATCCAAGACAAACACTGCCACTGCTGACACGGAGATATGTGCAGTCTGCCCTGAAGTACCAACCTGACATATACTCCACCCGTCCCTGCATTAGAATACCAAGCTTAAGTTTCTTTCTCAGCTGTTTTAATCCAGTTAAACCCGCATCTCCAAATGTAGTTTTTATTGCACCCTTTAATGTAACACTAGAAAACAATCCATCACCCAGACATTTTCAGAGTCGTCTCACTGCCCCTTATACCAATTCAGTTGTCTTACACCCAATCCAGATGATCTTTAAGATATTAAGACAGACTGTATAAATCCTCTTTTGGTCAGATTACATTGCCTCTTTTTTCTTCCTTTTTTGCCGGGCTCCAAATCATAATTAGTCCTCCTCTAGTCCAGACAGCTGTGGTTACGACGATGAATGTACATTGCCACCACTTAGCAGCAGAGTAAAAATAGGTCCTGCTACAGCATGCTCGCAAAACAACACATGAACTGGCATCAGATGGCAAACATTTAGAATAAAAACGTATTAACAATCAGCAAAACCATTTCATTGTCCTGACAAACTGTTATTCATAACCCTTACATCAGTCCATCTGAGCTAATGCATGAACTGCTTTCACCAATCTGGGATCAGGTAAAAAGTTTCTGGAGCAAAACTGAGTTGCAGGGTTCTCCTAACAGATTGGGATGTCTTTTAAAACCACACACAAAAAAAGAAACAGAAACAAAGTTAACTAGAAAATAGGAAGTCACAGACTGCAACATCCCGCGACACCCCAAATTCAAAATTTTACCCGACCTACAGTACTTTCATAGGTCAGGGTCATTTAATAAAAGAGTCTCGATGCAACTAATGCATAGACTAGTGCATATGGAGAAGGCCAGTGTGAGTAAGAAAAAGAAGAAAGTCCACTTTTTTGTCCCCTACGGCGAAATTGTCTTTCTCGCTCCACACTACATGCAGTTACATATGTGTTAGATCATGCATGCATACATACATCATTGTATACAGGCCCCTGAAACACAACACATTAGGGGCCTGTAGGCATGCAATTAGTAACATCAAACAGTAGGGGGAGGCAGAGTGATGGGTCGCGACGAGCAGCTTGTGAGGGGGACGGCGCCTTGCTCAAGGGCGCCTTGGCAATGACTGGGAGGTGAGCTGACACCTCCCACTGTCAGCTCACACTCTGGAGGATGTGTGGTCTCCAAGACTTCTGCTCTACCACTGAGCCACTGCCGCCCCAAGTAAGACCATAGATCAGAGCTAGTGCATAGGTAGATCAAAGCAGTAGCTCTGATCTATGGTCTTACACTGGCCTTCTCCCTGGTCTTTCTATCCTATCTGGTTCCTGAGTGTTCAAAAGTTGAAATTTGACCATGACCTACTTTTTTCAAGGTCATCATCTCATTTTCATCCCCTTTGCCACCTGGGTAACGTGCTTTTTGTTTCATCTCCCTATCTGCAACGTTTATATTTGGTGGACAAACGAACAAACACACTAACACTGACAATCCCAATACATCACCGCTTTAAAACAGGATGTAAAAACATGCAAATACATGATGACATAATCGCTGAAAGTGTCTGTAAATACCTCGTTTGCTGATGTGCTGCTGAATAACATCATCTTAACTTAGCTCGCTCTGCTCTGTGTGGAAGAAGCCTCTGGACTGCAGGTAAACAGAGGTTTGCAGAGATGAAATTTCATTTTCTCATGTGAGCATTTTTGAGTTTGTGCACCTTCAGATGAACTGATGCTATGAGATTAGCTTAGTTCAACTGAATGCTGTTAGGTTGTTTCCATTTTTACAAGGGGCCATTTCAGTGATTGCTTACTGACATAGTTACAGTCAGAAGTAGTAGATATCACATGTGGAGTGACGCGTTTATGCCGTCCAAAAACCTCTTGCAAACATGTCCTGACCAGGTTTTATTCTCAGAGATCAAATAGTCGTCCTGTTCCCCAAGGACTGCTTACGATTTGTTTTAGATTCCAGCATTTCATCACTTCATTACGTAGGTAAATAAAAATGTCTGTCTTGTCAATATTTAACCGGTCCGAATGATCAGTAAAGTCTTGACGGCACCAAAATCGTTTCACAGTTACCTCATTTGGAATCTGGACATCAGGCTATAAAACATCAGTCCTCAGCGAAGTCCCTGTCAAGTCTTGTAGCGTTCATGTCAGAAAGACGAGTCTCTGTTGTGAACTATATGCACTGTTGGACCACCGGAGAGACGCTCAAGATGACGTGGCAGACATTGTCTCAACCACCCACCAAGAACTACATCAGGCATTTGAAGGGAGGCGTAGCATCGGTGTAGTCATCCACGTCTCCCAATTTGCTTCCAACATCTTATTAATGTGTTAAGTGTCAGTGATATGAAAATAGTGATTGCCTAGAGTGGAATGAAGCTGCAATACTTACATGCATTTATTCTCGCATGGGACAGGCGGAGGCACGCATTTCGAATCCTCACCGCTTTCAAGACTCAGACGTCAGTTCCAGAAACATAAACCAGGACAAGCAGGGGCTGCATGACAGAGCCTTTAGCTTAATAGGAGGTGGTTTCAGGCAGCACAGAGCCTGCTGAACTTTTGTCTTTCTTATCCTGCAAAATCTTCGGCTCAAGGTGTGCAGAGGTCGGAGGATTTCTCATTTCTGTTAAGCACTTCACTCTCTCAACATCACCACTTCATTCTTTCTTCAGCCAAGGCCTTCATCTGATTAGATGTGTGTCATTTGCCTGGACTGGAAACCAAAAGAAAAGCAGCTCCATGTGATGAGGCTGAGACACAAAATGGCAATTTCCATAGTTACACATGTAAAATAATATAAATCAGAAGCTGGCATTGCTCACATTACTTTTTTTATACCTAAATATTTACCATCGCCCTGTTGCCACCGCAGCCATTTACACACCAAATGTTGAAAGGGTGATAAATAAATGCATGTTATTCTATGGTCTCACAACAAGCTGCAACCTGTTCAGACATCATCAAAGCAACGTTGCTATTAAAATACAATCCAAGCAACAGACACAGGCTTCTCGGAAAAAGGCCAACTGTAAAAATGATGAACGCTTTCACGCAATTCTTTCTTTTTTGAGGTCACAGCGAGTAAGCTACAGTAAAGTCTTGATAAAATGTTACAAGCAGCAATGGAGAGGAGAAAAAACGCCTATTACTCACAAGGTAATGACTTTGAACTTCATTCAAGAACGTTCGTGACCAAGTGTTTTAGTTCCAGTCGGTGGCATTGCGGAACACAAGGGTGGAGAAGGAGTGCACAGTAAAAGTGACTGGTCTGCTTAAATAGTGAGCTGGAACAGACCTGAGTCTAAGACCAGCCAGTGTGTCCCGTTCTAAAGGGAACTGGAAGCACGAACAGGCTAGAGCTATGATTACTGTCCTAACATCAGTGATAATATTAGTTATTTTTTGTAGTATGTCCACTTGGCAAGCGTCATAGGTGTTGTGCTTTTGTTTACATGGCCAGGTTTTATCTTTTATGTTGATGGATGTTAAATTAAACCTTCTAGTCCGAGTTGAAATCAACTGAATGCTAATGATTGTAAAATGCAGTTTTATTCCGATATATATGTATATATATATATATAATGTGAAATGCTCATAGTGAACTTTATTAACATAGAACATACCAAAACTATACACGTCTCTGATAGTAACTAAGGTAAATAAACAGCTATAAAGTAAATCAGGTAAATAAATAGCTTGAAAGTAACACAACAGCACAAATCTAAAAATTGATGTAAAATGACCTTCAAAAACAAATCAAGAGATGATTCTTATGTATCAGAGCTGCTGGTGGACAAACAAAATATACATCTTACATTTCATTTCCATGCTCAAAGACATGACTTGTTACCGTTAGAACCTAGATTTACTGTCAAACTGTTAGAACTGATGTTATCTCTGCCTCATCCTTATAAATCCAAACATTGTTATTCCACTGAAAACTGGAATATCAGAGACTTGTGGACGTCCAGTCTATTGGCATTTGTGGTTTCCACAGTGACCACAATTGCCTGTTAGGCAGAGGGATTGTACAGAATCTAGAGCACTCGTTCAATCTGGCGAAAGTGCATTTTATTAATAACATGTCCATCTGCCCGTCCATCCATCCATCCATCCATAATGTCATCATATGGTACGAACAGTCATGGCGAAAGGAAACACACACACACAAAACGGATACTATTAAATAGAATTTAAATCAACTGAAAACCATTTTGTTAAACCTGTATCAGTGTAGCATGATGATACTATCATCAGTTGTATCATCATGCAACTAAAAGTACAATGAGACACTAAAGCTCTTTTTACAGCAGCACTCTTGCACCTTTTGTTGCAATTCATCATTATTTATTAAAGTTACAAATCTGTAAAGGGGAGGGAGGAGGCGTATTAACACACATCATTGTCTGCCACCATAAATGCTGCCATTATGTTGTTGTGCTTCAGTATAAAAAAACAAACACAGCTTATAAAATGTGTCTTGGTTGCAGTGTTATTGCATGTTGTTAAAAAGGCAGTAAATTGTTGTATCACAGCAGCTGTGGTTCTTTCTGGGTGGTGCTTGGCATGTTCTCCCAGCGTTTTTCCAGGACCCGAGGTGCTCCAGTTTTGAATCGATGACTGAGCTGCCTGCAGGTTTGAATGCAAAAGAATAGTTGCTTCATGTTTCACCATATTAATGAAGACGCAACCTGTCCTGAGTACCTCTGGAGCAGTGTCTGCTGGGATAGTCTCCACCCCCCACCCCCCACTGCAATCTAGAGGATAAGGGATAGCAGGTTATATTACTAAAGCTTTTTTTTTTATTGTGGATTACTAGAAGATTAAATGTATAAGAAGAGAAAATGTATTCAATGTGTTGGGCATGTAACAATAACGATGCTGAATTTCACTCCACACCAGCGGTTGACTGAAGCAACTCCTCCCACCTCACAACATTAAAGATTCAACACAAACAAATTATCCAGCAGCAATTACCAGCTATAGTAGGTGGTATTCTGCATGTCTGAAATACCACACAGATATGTAGTGTATTCTTGTAATTAAGTCCTCTGCAGTATGTTTAGGATTCCTTCATAATGACACCATCAAGTTTTGAAAACTGAGTTATTACACTTCCATTATCATTATCACTGATGCAAGAGTGGGCTAATGACCGGGACTTGTGTGTCTACCTTAGACACAGGTGTAGTCTAATGGGCAATTTGTGGAGACATGCCCCCGATTAACACCATCGAATTTGTGAACAGAGCTTCGGCTCCCCTGTGTTTGGGCTTGTGTCACATGGAGCCCCCCCACTCCCCCCACCCCTCAAAAAAAAGGTTGGAAAATGACATCATAACATGAAACAAAACCGGGCAGAAAAGGTAGAGATGGGCTGGTGGGATCAGCGTTGCCTCAAACCACACAGGGATAAAGCCTGCCCATTGGAGAAATATCTAGGAAATAAATACTTTAAGGGGGACAGGAAGGACGGAAGGGACAGATCCTGGAAAGTTTAAAAGCAATTGTCACATGATATGATAGTGATTTTGGAGCAGGTTAATTTTAAAACCCAGGTGCTCTAACTTCTCCCACCACCTGTAAAGATGTTTAAAATGCTTTGGAACATCAAAGACCCAAAGTTGGCCAAGAAGAATCTAATCAATAGGAGAGGTTCCAGCAACACCCGTGACCCACAAGGTGGATGAGTGGCTGAACGCAAGGCGATTACAGTCATCTCGTCTTCAAGAAAATGGATGGATGAATGGATGCATTGCTGAACATTTCATTTTTGGCCAAACTAGTCTAAAGGATGAGGAAACCAAGCTGAAGGAGTGTGTCTCGATAGTTTCAATCACCAAGTAGTTTGCAGATTCTAAAAAACAACACTACTTTAGAGCCAACGTTGAGATTTTAAAACACATTAGTAGTGATGTGGTAACATGTTAATTAATGGAAAACTTTATTTAGGGATATAAGGACGCAGTGGTGAATTTTAAAAAGCTTTACAGTAGTTTCTAGCAGTAACAAGTCAATGGCCCATTGTCACCCACCTATCTCCCATCCATGTGGAAGAAAGTGTTGGAAATTTTCAATCTTCGGACCAGAAAAGAAAAATAGTGAAATGAACGTCAAAGTAAATACCTAAAGTTAAATACTCTATAAATAGACGGAACTGGATAGAAATACAAGTTTTAACTAGATTTCCACTCAAGTGGATTAATTTCGGTGAAGTCTTCGACTGGTAAATTAAACTGAGAGCTTCTAATAACTGAATTTGATGCTTTTTAAGAATTGTAGAGATGTAAAGACGTGACAGGTCTGACAGGTTTGAAATGATGCCACTGACTATATGTATCAAATATCTTACCTGTTCTCACTTGGCCTCTATGGCGTTCCTCTCAAACACTACCTCAAATTTAATACCAGCTACATTCTGCCCCAAGGATATGGAGAGAGTGAAAAAGGCCATACTACACCATTTTTATTCCCACGCTATATATTTATTTTCACAAATATATAGCGTGAGGAGCTTTTGTTATTTTTGCTGGTAATTGTTGACTAAAGTTGAAGTTGATTAAAATGTATCTTAGCATTTGGCACTTAACCACTTGCTGACACGGTTTGTGTGTTTGTTTTGATGAGTTTCCAGACGTTGCGGTTTCTCTCCCCCAGCTTGCAACCTGCACATGACTTGTAGGTATTTAAATTGTCCATATGGAGGTTTCTTCCAACAAGCAGAAAAGATGATTTTTGGGATTGGGATCATATTCTTTATCAGACAATCATGTAACACTTACTTTTAGATGGCAGGTAGGGGTGCCCCAGCCCCGACAATTCCAGACATCTTCACCTCTTTAGCTGAGGCCATGAATCCTCTATTTGTATTTCCTTTTTCACCCCAATTGGTTAAGGCAGAGGACCAGAGAGCCAGCCCGAGGTTTTGTCCTATCCATCCATCCATTCCTCTTCAACCGCTTATCCCTTGGCCGGGTCGTGGGGGCAACAGTCTCAGGAGTGATGCCCATACTTTCCTCTCCCCAGACACCTCCTCCAGCTCTTCCGGGGGGATCCCGAGGCGTTCACTGGCCAGCCGAGAGACATAGTCCCTCCAGCGTGTCCTACGTCTACTCGTCATTTTCTGTTACAATGTACAACCACCAACGGTCTCCACCAGTGCACAAAACATGGATTAAAAACTCTTTCAGCATTTTTCACAACCATTGTTTTCAGACAGACAAGATGAGTTGGAAACAGACTTGATGACTGAGTCGCAGCATCT
Source organism: Antennarius maculatus (assembly GCA_013358685.1). Taxonomy (NCBI): domain Eukaryota; kingdom Metazoa; phylum Chordata; class Actinopteri; order Lophiiformes; family Antennariidae; genus Antennarius; species Antennarius maculatus. Next base: position 20,163,231 of record CM023618.1, on the reverse strand, counting down.
CAGAAACCACAGGTGGTGTTGGATGTTCCTGGTCTCTGGCGGTTAGGAGCTTTCAAAATTGGTCCTGGAGCTCCAGCTTCCTCCCACAGTCCTAAGACATTTTAATGATTAGTTGTGGACTTTAAATTGCCTGGAAGTGTGAATTGTTGTTTGTCTCTCTACATATCAGCCCGATAATGGAGCCCCGACCTGTCGAGGGTGTCTGCACCTCAACCAGTCTTTACTGGGACTGATTCCAGCCCCCAGTTCCCTGCAAGGGATAAGAGATTTCTAGATAACTAATGGCTGGATGCATTCCCATAACTCCATGCAGATTTGATAACTTCGGAAAAATTCAACTAACCACCATAATTATTTCTATTATTATAATAACCACTGCTTAAAGGCATAAAGAATGTTCTAGTCTGCATTTCAATGCTCAAGTTAATGTCTCATCAAATCTGCTCCTATTTCTGTGGACTGCAAAGCTTCTGCTGCTTTGTAACGAAGTACTGATGCCATGCTATGGTGGTAGGCTTGTACAGTTTTCCAACAAACACAGAGTACAGAGTTTTATTACATCCAGCTTCAAAGAAGTGATGTACTTGTCAGTGTTTGTGTGTTTATCCGTTCGTCTGCTCTTCTGTTTGTTTGTCCTTTCATTCATTAGTCCACCAAATATCTTCGAACCGTTGCAGATGGAAAGATGTAACAAAAAGCAGATTACTCAGGAAGCAAAGGGGATAAAAATGACATGATGACCTTGGTCAAGATCAAGATCAAAGTTCAACTTTTGTACACTCAGGAACCGGATAAGGTAGAAAGGCTAGGGAAAAAGCCAGTGTGAGTAAGACCACAGGTCAAACCTAGTGCTTTGATCAATGACAGTAGGTCTGAGCACTAGCTTTGATATTTGACATATGCAAGTAGGTCAGGGTAAAATTTTGAATTCAGGGGTGTCGAGGGATGTTGCAGTCTGTGACTGCCTTGTTTTCAGCTTGAAATTGACCAAAAAATCTTTTTCAAGTGCAGCAAATTGTGTGGTCTTGCAATTAGACTTTAACTGGCCAACGGCACCAAACTGTATTCTGTGTAATACTATTTTGGTGTACTTAAGCTCCCCTAAACTCCTGCACTCAAAGACATTGAAGGAATGAGAAAATGACACCTAGGAAAACATTCCACAAGGGGACCTGCTCATGCTCAGGCTGGTGTCCCCGGCATTCCACACATGTCCAATGAAGTCGTATGAGCATATTAGCATTCTAATGACAGGGGGAGGTAAGGGGACACGAGTGAATGCCTGCAGAGCTGCAACCAGAGCTGGTAAATATTTATTTCCAGGCATACCGCTGCTAGAGATGAGCCTACTCGCATTCCTGTGAAGCCTTATTGAGGCAGTGGTGGTAAAGATAACTGACAGCTCAAGATACTCTTCAAGTCCCCTTGAAAAGTATAAAATGAAGGTATTTGAACTTCGTTTGAATTTAATCAGAGAAAAAATGTTTTATGTTGGACAATGTGAATTTAAATGGGAAGATACCATATATTGTCCATTGAAGTCGAATCTCTGTGGCCTTATAGCAATTTCAAGTGTGCCCATAGGCCGATATGTGTAATGATTATGTCAGCAGTGCTAGAAGAATGGAGTAAACACTCACTTTTGGTGCATGTCCAGATAAAGATGTGTTTCTTATGCTAAAATAATGCTGGGGGATTTGACCTTAAACATGTGCAGTTTGATAGGGACAAGGATAATGACATTGCAAACCGACGTGTTCTCTGCTAGTCTGGCTTTGTCAGCACATTCTTTTATCTGTGGACACTTACATGTAGCACAGTGCATACGGTGTAATCTACATGTACAACATGTCGTTCAACTTCTGCTGCCTTTTATCTGATTTCTATAATCTACATAGGAGTGTTCTCATGTTCTCATGCTGACCATAAGATAGTGTGTGTGCATATGTAATTATATATATAAGTACATACATACATAACTGTATATTTAGTAATTTCATTTATTGAATGGAAAATGTTCTTACACAAATAAAATCTGTTTTCTTTTTGGACATTGAAGTCTGCTATGCTCCAGCGTTTTGTTTTTCTATTATTTTTGTCTCTATTTAAAACAGCCTCTTTAGTCTCAGGGTTTGTGATACTGCACTCAGAGAGCTTGATTATCCAGTGTATATTGGCAAATACATGGTTGTGTACCTAAGATGTATCATAAAAAATGTCCTTGGGTGCATATCAACCCTCCTAGTCCATTACTTAATCTTGCTTTATATGTTTAACCTTATGTGCGGTGCAAATGCATCACATTTTCCCCTCACATTTGAACCACAATGGAAATGAGTTTTAATAGACACTACAACCCCTCTGCGCTGTGACGTTTGACAGCATTTCAGCTGAGGGCTCAGGGGCCGTGGTCCTTGGGGGGCCCCAGTTGTGACAGCTTTCTCATTAATCATTCCCACATATTCCGTCACAAGACTTTTGACTCATAATCTCCTTCACCTACTGTTGCTATCTCTTTGTGCTGAAATGTTTGTTTTGCTCTCTGCAGGCACTTTGTCATCCCTGATTATAAAGCTACATGGATACCAGTGATGGAGGGTGGTCCCGACTTTGCTCAGCTGTGCTAGTGTTCTATTAAAGTCTTTGTGTTTAAATTGGAGGGTACTGCTTGTTTTTTTCAAGTACTTTAAGGCAATGCAAATAATCCTTTACATGTAAGACTGAAGCAAGTACAGTACCAGTCTAAATGACTGACACAGATGAGGCTCCAACCAAACACTGCTTCAGAAAGACTAATAAATGGGACATTTTTCCCGGTAATGATGACCTCACACTTCAGCGATGCCTGGCGTCATTATAGGAGCTCTCTTTTATAGATGAAGAATTCCCCACAGGTTTCTGATGTGGACTTGCCAGGTTTCGATAAAGGAAGTTCCATCCCCACCCAGAGTCTCCATAGAGATAGAGCTGACTAATAAAAATAGCTTGGCTGCTCTATTTACACAGAGCAGGACATTACTTTATCTGACTTTCCATCTCTCACTTGGTATCTATGTTTGAGCTGAGGACATGACTGGATGCATTTTTTTTTTTTTTACTGCCTTTATGAAAAAAAATGTGTTTGCACAAATCCCTCATAATTCATTGTAGACTTTTTGCCATGAAAAACAGCATTTTCTTGAGACTTTAAGGGTTTTTTGTATGTGTTCATGTAAACTTTACATGACGGATAAGACCTTAGTGATTAGTTGACTCGCTAGACAGCAGAAAAATCAAGGCCAGATGGATGCTTTCAGAGTCTTTCCAACTTTATTGGATTGGGCAATAAACGTCAGGATGGACTAATAAATGTCAGGCGAGGGAGACAAATGATAGGTGGCAGGTGAACCTCATGGAGGTACCAAAATCCCTTTCTTCCGTTCAATGTAACAGATGTATGGGGAAAGCCTGTGATCCCACTTTGAAAAAGTTAATATAGAGTGGAGCAGTTAGTTCTGTTGACTCACAGCATGAAGGTTCGAGGTTCAAATCCACCCAAGGGCTTGTCCCGCAAGGAGTTTGCATGTTCCCTGGCTTCCTTCCACTGCCAAAAACGGTACAAATGAACCAGTGACTCTAAATGGTTATTCGTCATACACCATGTACCCTGCTTAGCCCCCAGTGTCACCATGGGCAAGCTCTAACTACCCCCTGTGGTCCTGCACACTGTCAGTGGTGGTGGAAATGGATTGATGAATTATTGCAAGAAAATTCACGGTGGCTTAATAGATACTACTGTCGCCTCTCAGCAAGACAGTTCCGGGTTTGAATCCTATTCTGTGTGGGGTTTGTATATTCTCCCCGTGTCTGGATGGGTTTTCTCCGGGTTCCCCCGGCTTCCTCTCACCTCCAAAAAAATGCACATCAGGTGGATTGGTCAGTATCAAATTATCTGTAGGTGTGAGTGTGTGTGAGTGGATGTTTGTGTTTCTTGTGGCTCTGCAAAGTGCTGGCAACATATCCAGAACATCTCCCCGCCTCATGCCTGTAAATCAACTGGGATAGGCTCCAGCAAAGCCCGTGATCCTCAAAATCGGGGGAAGAGCAATGGAAAATAAATAAATGCATCATTTGTAAAGATAAAATTTCACAATCTGCAACAACTAATTGGTCTACAGACATGTCACCAATTCATTTAGTGTCTTAACTGCATTTTCTAATTAAAAGGCAGATAATCTCAGAACAAAGTAAGATCCCCAAAAAAGTGTTATGTAGTCTCTTGATTATTTGTAGCTGTATTTTGAGCAATTTTGTGTCGTTTCCCATCCTGTTACACCCGTGGACCACCAGTGTTCACTGAAGGACAGGTTTTGAGATACAGTGTGTTTTTACCAAGCTAAAATAAGTCACACTTAAATCTCATCCTCGCCATTGTAACATAATGGAATACCCAGAGAAAATTGACAGCACCCATAATTGTTCTATTTTTCTGCAAGCCCTGCCAGAAATTTTTTTTTAATGAGAATTCAATCAATCATTCAAAGTGAACAAGCCAAGATCCTGTCCACGCTGGAACAAGAGTCTCTTGTGGGGAGTGCATGGTTTTGCCATACTGTCTGATTCGTAGGTCTTTTCATCCTACGTTTTCAAGAAAACTCATGGACCAAACATCTAGTTAATGTAGATAAATGTTGTGTCTTTGTCTTTTGTGAATGCATTCCTTCAACGTCTACACTTCATTTAATTAGAGGAGTGTCTGCTAACTTCTTCTACATGCTTCTTCACCTCTTTTCCACACTCTCCATTGCTCTGGACTGTTGACCCTAAGTACTTCAAATCCTCCACCTTCTTGATCTCTTCTCCCTGTAACCTCACTCTTCCACTTGGGTCCCTCTCATTCACACACATGTACTCTGTCTTACTGCGGCTAACCTTCATCCCTCTCCTTTCCAGGACAAACCTCCACCTCTCTAGCTTCTCCTCCACCTGTTCCCTGCTCTCACTGCAGATCACAATGTCATCTGCAAACATCATAGTCCATGGAGATTCCTGTCTAACCTCGTCTGTCAGCCTGTCCATCACCATAGCGAACAAGAAGGGGCTCAGAGCTGATCCCTGATGCAGTCCCACCTCCACCTTGAACTCCTCTGTTACACCTACAGCACACCTCACCACTGTCTTACAGTCCTCATACATGTCCTGCACCGCTCTAACATACTTCTCTGACACTCCAGACTTCCTCATACAATACCACAGTTCCTCTCTGGGCACCCTGTCATAAGCGTTCTCCAGATCTACAAAAACACAATGCAGCTCCATCTGGCCTTCTCTGTACTTCTCTATCAACATCCTCAAAGCAAATACCGCATCTGTAGTACTCTTTGAGGAGTGCCTGCTATGCCCTAACAAAATCACGAATGCTTTTTGGAGTGTCGGTGCAAAATAGTGAGAAAAAAGAAGAAAAGCTAGTTCTTTTCATCCAAGAGGAAGTGTGGATGTGCTCATGAAATGGAAAACATAGCTGAAATGCAGAATTCCTCACACTCATCATTCTATATTAGGCAGCAGCACAGCAGGGTACATTAATAATATTGCAGCGTGAGTCAAAGTTTTTTTCCAGATTAACATCACATTTGCAGTCTGTGATGAGAAGATGAACCACAAAAAGCGTTCATCTAATGCTCTCCATTTATTCCTGCCTGTCTACTCTCAAATTATGAGACAACTGAGGTCAACGATGACTATTTGACCCTTTCTAGAAACGTCTATTCTAGCTCAAACATAGTTATTTCAGCATCCTGCTCTGAAATATAAAGTATACCTTAAGCCACAAGTGTCATCGCCTGTAATGTAGAACCCCAATGTTATTTTATCCTCTTCACTTGTGATCTAGAAGAGTTATTTATAGAATGAAAATGAAGAATTGTAAGTCAGACAAGGTGATGACACATCATGTAGATGTCAGCCAAAGTATATCAGTGCCAGTGAAATATCGATAGCTGAAGTTCACCAAATACTAGAGTTCAGTTTAAGCATTAAGTGGGTGAAACAGATTACATATCACTGAAAGTCACAAACATATTTTGTCCTATTTGTATCCATTAGTCTCTTCTGTATTTTTCTTCTCTATTTGGGGCGACAGTAGCTCAGTTCTCTAAGTCTTGGACTGGGGACCGGAAGCTGCCGGGTCAAGACCCAGGTAGGCCAAAATTATTTAGAATGTGAACTGGCAGTAGCAAGTGCCACTGTACATATACAGTACTGTATGTCAGAGTTGCATATACAGAATCTCACATATACTGTATATGCATATACAGTATGTCAGAGTTTCACAAGAACAAAATTTGGTGTGAAATCTACAAAATGAAACAAAACATGTGAATTCATCCACTGAAATGCAGCCTAACAACATTTTTCAATTGTTCAGCAGGATCTTAGATAGTGAGAAGATGCCTGAGGAATGGAGGAGAAGTGTGCTGGTGCCCCTTTTTAAGAACAAGGGAGATGTGCAGAGTTGTGGCAACTACAGAGGAATAAAGCTGATGAGCCATACAATGAAGTTATGGGAAAGAGTAGTGGAAGTTAGACTAAGGGCAGAAGTGAACATTTGTGAGCAGCAGTATGGTTTCATGCCAAAAAAGAGTACTACAGATGCAGTATTTGCTTTGAGGATGTTGATATAGAAGTACAGAGAAGGCCAGACGGAGCTGCATTGTGTTTTTGTAGATCTGGAGAAAGCTTATGACAGGGTGCCCAGAGAGGAACTGTGGTATTGTATGAGGAAGTCTGGAGTGTCAGAAGTATGTTAGAGCGGTGCAGGACATGTATGAGGACTGTAAGACAGTGGTGAGGTGTGCTGTAGGTGTGACAGAGGAGTTCAAGGTGGAGGTGGGACTGCATCAGGGATCAGCTCTGAGCCCCTTCTTGTTCGCTATGGTGATGGACAGGCTGACAGACGAGGTTAGACAGGAATCTCCATGGACTATGATGTTTGCAGATGACATTGTGATCTGCAGTGAGAGCAGGGAACAGGTGGAGGAGAAGCTAGAGAGGTGGAGGTTTGTCCTGGAAAGGAGAGGGATGAAGGTTAGCCGCAGTAAGACAGAGTACATGTGTGTGAATGAGAGGGACCAAAGTGGAAGAGTGAGGTTACAGGGAGAGGAGATCAAGAAGGTGGAGGATTTGAAGTACTTAGGGTCAACAGTCCAGAGCAATGGAGAGTGTGGAAAAGAGGTGAAGAAGCGTGTCCAGGCAGGATGGAACGGGTGGAGAAAAGTGTCAGGTGTGATGTGTGATAGAAGAGTTTCAGCTAAAATGAAAGGAAAGGTGTACAAAACTGTGGTGAGACCAGCGATGTTGTTTGGTCTAGAGACAGTGTCACTGAGGAAAAGACAGGAGACAGAGCTGGAGGTAGCAGAGATGAAGATGCTGAGGTTCTCTCTGGGAGTGACCAGGAAGGATAGGATCAGGAATGAGTACATCAGAGGGACAGCACATGTTAGAGGTTTTGGAGATAAAGTCAGAGAGGCCAGACTGAGATGGTTTGGACATGTCCAGAGGAGAGATAGTGAATATATTGGTAGAAGGATGCTGAGTTTTGGAGGCCATTGATTCGCTGTGGCGACCCCTGAAGGGAAAAGCCGAAAGGAAAAGAAGAAGAAATGTTGCCTAACAACTCATTCAAATATGTAAAACAGGTTATCCTCTTTTTTCATCCGAGCCATTTCTTCTAACATTGATGACATCATCAGAATAGCACTTACCATAACTTCACTGATTGTTATGTGTAAAACCTGTGAACGCCTCATTAATTTGTAAATTGTTACTTTTTAAAGTGAAAAAGGATTCGGGGTCAAACCTGATATGAACATTGAGCATATGCAATGCAAGCTAACAAATGCTTTAGGAGAGCGATAGGAGGACCATAAATGGAAATACTTAGTATGACATCTGTTCATACTGTAAGTTCAAATGGAGATCTGGAGATCATCACCGAACACACAATGTCTCCCAAGACAGTGATGTAAAGCAGAGCTTCATTAATGTCATATCTCTGACAGTTCCAGCATGGACTGACCTCCTGGTTGCACTGATTAATTTAAAACTCCAATTAAATGAATCCATGCTTTCACATGAGGATGTGCAAATAGAGATGATCTGTGGACCCATAATTCAATGGTGCACGTGAGACGTATTTTAAAATCTTAATGCAGTACATATATTTACAGAGATATAGTAAATATGAGCAGTGAAAATCAGAAGTTTAATGTAAGTTGATATGTGTTTAAATGCATTTAGACGCAGTGCCTGGATTTAATTCAGAGTAAAAAAATCTTTTCTCCCTCGGCTTCTCCTGTTAGGGGTTGCCATAGCGTCACATCCTCAAATTAAAACTGAATAAAGAAAACATGACATAACAGAGATGGTAAAGCTCAGCTCAGCGGTTGGCTAAGCTATTAGCCGACCGCTGAGCTGAGGCATGGCTGAGCATAAACTACAGGTTGCATGATATTTTGTTTAAGATGACTGAAACTTTGATTGAGGACACATTGATATCTAACTCTAGTCTGTGGGAATACGCTATAGATTATTGAAAAGATGATATTATGATTGGCTCATGGCCAGGGTCAGGCCTAAAGAGAGCTGTCAGTAGTCAATGCACTGGTTGTGTTTCCACTGCCTTATTATATACATTATTAACAGAGACACCAATGCCAATGGACTGAGCTGAACCCCTGGACAACAGGTCCCCTGACAGCAAATCAGGACTAAAATATCTATCCGAACAAGAGAACATAAAAAAATGTGTATGTTATTATTAAGTCATGAAACTGCAAAAACAACCAAAATTTATTCACAGCATCTATTTGCTCTGGAATGCATGTGTGTTATTAAAAATAAAACTCATGTCCCGGAGTCCACTTTCACTTTGGCTGGAGTTACTCTGGGTAAGTGATGACAGCTGGTCCTCAAAGATAATTATTAAAGTCCAATAAGCTCCAACTTGCTAGTTTTTACTTTTTTTTTCAACATAAATACATTTAAAATAAAAATACTCACTTTTCCATTCTCCTGGGTAAAGGACCAGTGTTTTGACAAATGACGTAACATTCCTTTCTGACAAGTGACAGTCATTGCCGTAATCATAGATCATTCATTTATTCATTCATTCATCTTCCGAACCGCTTTATCCGCCGTAGCGGGTCACGGGGAGCTGGAGCCTATCCCAGCTATCTTAGGGCGTGAAGAGGGGCAAACTCCGGGCACGACCCCGCACACACTCACACACTACGGGCAGTTTGGAACGGCCAATTAACCTGAAGCGCATGTTTTTGGAGGTGGGTGGAACTCGGAGAACCTGGAGAGAACCCACGCAGACACGGGGAGAACATGCAAACTCCACACAAAACGGGACGCGAACCTGGAACTGTCTTGCTGTGCGGCGACAGCGCTACCCACTGCGCCACCGCACCGTCCGATCATAGATCAAAATAAAAATAATAAAATAACCTCATCTCACAGCTAGCTCACACTCTGTCTTACTTTTCCATGACAGCGTACACAACAACGTTCTGCAGAACTACAGGATGTCCCCTCAGCAGAACCATGCTGTGTCATTGTGTGCGTGTAGTTGCAGCTGTGTCTAATTTCCCACTGATGCCGATTGGTTTTGCTGTGTCATTTTTACCAGATGGCCACAATGCCACAGTGCAGGGCCTTTGGACTCCAAATAAAGAACCCTCCTTCCAATTCTTCGCAATTATTCTGATGCAGACCCCCTGAGTGTGTGAATCCGCTGGGGAAGTGCCCATTTAAGGGCAGAAGGGGGTGAGGTCATGGCCGCACCAGCAGGAACACCTGCATTTCTAAAACAAGCAAGTGCCATGTTCTGCCAGACCCATTTGAGGACAGCCTCTTTGGAACGGGGCCAAAGGAAGTTTTAGGAGGGGAACCGGCACAATGGCAAGCAAAAGCAACAAAAGGAAGAATACCAGGGAGCAACCATGGTGAAGAAAAAAATGGTGTGTTTATTAGGTTGGTAACCAAGAATGGTAGTGAAGGGTTGTCTCAGGTCAGTAAATGATAAAATGAGCAAGTCTCAACACTTGTGACTGACAGACAAAACAGTCACACTGGGGCTCCAGGAGTGCTTTTAACTCAGTAGACCATGAAATGCTACTCCAGACTGGAAAAATATGATGGAACACAGACAGGCAAAACATTGGTCACAGTTGAGTGCCACTAAAAATGGTTCTGCACACACTCAATATTTAAAATAGCGTAATGTAGAGATGCACAGGCCGGCTGGTGGATGACCACAGCATTGATATGAATGGTCGTAATTTTTTTTTTTTTGTTGTGGTTGTCAGCTACCGAATTTTGGAAATTTTAAGAGAGATTAAGGTTACCTTGCCTTGGAGCAATAAACATAAGTGTGTGTGTGTGTGTGTGTGTGTGTGTGTGTGTGTGTGTGTGTGCGTGTGTGTGTGCTTCATGAGACACAAGGTTGCCCACGTTCCTCCTTGTCCAGACGTATCAAAGACAGGTGCCAAGCCTTGTGTTCCTGCCAGCTGGATACTCTGCCAGATTCCAAAGGTTAACAAGATTCTGCACTCTGCAACCAGCCGCACACAATAGTGCCTTTCTTCTCTTTGCACATACCTACTTCGGTTCTCCTTTCCAGAACCTCTTTGTTGTGACACACAAAACCAAGCTTGTACCCATTTGTACCCATGCAGAGACGTGCTGAGGAAAGATGAGAGCAGCATTTGCATGTGGGTAATGCTTTTCATTTAAGAGGGGAACGGTCTCCTTTAGGTTACGCTGAAAAGGTCAAGGTAAATTTTACAACCTTTTTCAATTTGTTATTATGAAATGCAGAAATTGTACAATATGTATTAATTGATTTTTGGGTAACAGTATATGCTAACTGAGCTAACAGCCAGATCTCATTTCTAGAGTGTCAGATTGCACTTTTTTAATGTCCAATCTCTGGTATGTTTGCTTCACATGTGCAACTAAGCATTCTGGGGCGTTTACAGAACCTAGCAGTGAATTGCTTGAACTTCACCAAAGTGCTGATTCATTATACTTTCAAAATAAAACACCCTGGAGGGGGAACATCAGGGAGGATGCTGATGAACTAGTCAGTTAGGGGTAGAGCTACAAATTCAGTTTAATTACATTTTTGACAAGGCAGTCAATACCTGGAAATATATAACTTTTAAAGTATGTCAGACAAATTCACAGTCAGTCTTGAGTGTGTAATGTAGCATAAAATCCAATTGTCATAAATTGGTGAACTAAATGCCTCCCACAGTTCGCTGGGAAGTTTCTAATTGTCTGTTCCTGGATGCTGTTTTAGGCAGATGAATGAAAACAGCTTTAATATTTGCCTCAGCTTGCTACAATGAAAATAAATAACACAAGTAATACAGAACAAGTTGTTCAATCATTAAAATAAAATTTTAACAATTTTATAAAAACAATTTATTGAGTTCTACTGGGTATATACCTTTGCTTATGTGTGACATGGTTTTGTTGGAGAACACACGTGGACCTATTCAGGTCATACTAACTGTGATAAATAAAATATTAAAAACATTTAGTAGAAGCTAAAGTAATATAAACCAGTCTTGTAAATGGTAATAAAAAAGTCGTTGACTTTTCAGCCTTCCCACATGTCTGCACCAGTGCATCCATGGCACCATTTTATGTATTTATTATTCATTATGCAATGAAGTCATAGCTTTTTAAGACGTCTGAGTGAGACTGGACACGGCACACAGAGGATCTGCAAAATACTTCCACGTCTCCTGGGGGACGAGTAGACTGGAAGTTACAGTAGTGTCACGCTGCATAGCAGCACAAATATCCAGAACCATTTAACTACAATTTGAATTGACTAAGTGCTCTAAGTAAGAAATGATGGTTTGTCATGTGGAGACATGACAACCATTCAATTAAAGCTGGGAATAATAAACAGCTGACATGAACCGTCTGAACATGGATGCATGCAAACAAATGCAGCACATGTAGTATGTTCAGTGCACACTTTAAATCTGTTGGCAGACCTAGTGCAACGGAACATAGACATAAATACACTGTGTGTGTTGTGATTTGAGGTTAATAAAGTTCACATCCTGCTTCTGGGCCATCATATTTTTTTTCATCCAAACACACTCTCATTGAACTCATATTTCTGCTTGTGGTGGAGCCTGATTGTGGGGTCATCTCCTTTTTTAGGTTTGCAAATTAATTCCTTTCTTTTTGAATTCCAGCATTGGTCAGCACTGTCTTCTCACATCAAGAAGATTCCTGCTTTGGGTGCTTTCTGTGCAGTGTTTTTATATTTTCCCTGTGTCTGCGTGAATTCTCTCCAGGTTCTCCAAAAAATCATGCAATTTAGATGAGTTAATGTGAGTGTGTGTGTGTGTGTGTGTGTGTGTGTGTATGAGTGGTTGTTTTGTCTTTTGTGTGGCTTCGTGATGCACAGGCAATGCATCGATTGCGTTACAACTAAATATGGAATCATCGTCGCGTCAGGACCGTATGACCTGTCTCACTCTTTGTTTCATAAAACCGTTGGCTTGGGTTTCCGATGACATTTGTAGCTGGCCATAGGAAACCCCTGGAGAAGTTAAAAAGCTTAGCTCTTGGGAAATGTCACTCACTCAGACATGAATTCAGAGTCTAACCAATGAACTAGCGGCAATTCATCACATGAAGCGTTTCTGTTACACTGTTCATGTATTTACTTCATGGTCTGCAGTGAAAGAGAAAGGACTCTTGTTCTGCACTGCCAAGGTGTGTGTCAGGGAGAGTCAGCTCAGGTAGGTACCCTCAGCTTCCCTGACATGGAGCGTTTCGCTAGGATTAGGAAAATGTCAAACAATGTAAAACTATCCATATAGAGCGCCATCAGCGGGGGGTGGGGTGGGGGTTGGGGTCAAGAATACAGTACAAGGTAAATCACATGCACATATTCTGTCGCACTCAATCAAATGTGGTGTTGAGGGATGTCCCCTATTTCCATTTACTGAAACGTAAAGACGAGTTGTCTTTACATTTCATCTGAGCTTTCTATCACCATCCCCAGAATGGAGGGGCCCAGGTTGGACTGCCAGTCAACTAAATGGTGAAATCATCATAATCATATGCAAATTATCATATTTTTGGCAAGGTGTGAAACATTACTCTTGTTTCATGATGGTGATTTTTAAGGACAAAATGAGTGATAGAATAAGACCAGGTTTCCTGGACCAATACTCCTGAACTCGGTCCAGCATTAGACCAACCAGACAGAACCGTGGCATTTGTTACAAGTTGGAGTACCGAACACTCGAGGGTTTGTGGAAACTGATGACTGCTTGATACTTCATGTTTCCTTACACTGTGAGAGCTGGCCAACATTTAAAGGCAATTGACTGCATTGACACCACTCATAAGGCTGTAACGCAGCTCTACATGAAAACTCATTCCTAGCTGACAGACATCCTCAAGTCGTGTGGTGTTTCCAACGTCACAGTTCGTTCACATATTTTTTTTTTACACAGTCATTTTAAAAAAAGGCAGAATCATACTTTACTGGCATCAATGCCTCTCTCCTCCAACATGATGCCACAGAGACTTTCTCTTTGAATTTATCTTTTTTTTCCCAGCGGTAAGTGTTTAGCCCTAACCCCCACCAGTCACAGTGGGATGGAACTTTTCGCTGCTACACTTACATCATTAACCACAACCACCAGTTAGTGCATTTTCTTTTGTTTGTGAACCTGTTGCTGTGGTAACAAACTATATGTTGTCCGACCTCCAACTTATTTTCAGTTACCTTGATTTCTTTGCGAGAAAAAAACATTGTTTTTGTCATGTTTCATGAGGAACTATTGATAAGTACATTCAATACATTAATTTTTCATGCATCAACATTCATGCACTTCCTTGCATTGACAATTTATGGTTGTATATTGTGGGCATAGAGTGGGATGAGAGGCTGATGCAGTTAAGCACAATGCAAAGTGGACTGTAATTTACAAAGGCAACATTGGCCAGGTGTGTGTGTGAGTGTGTGTGTGTGTGTGTGTGTGTGTGTGTGTGTGTGTGTGTGTGTGTGTGTGTGTGTGTGTGAGCGAGCACGGATGTACAGAAATTCATGATCACTTTGAGTATAGATCATTACGCTTTTTCATACATCCAATCATCTTTTACCTTTACCCACTGCCCCAATGATTTAATGAAAATAATTTGTTCAGCAAAAGCAAATAAATCATTAGAATCATTAGCGTGAGGTGAGACAGGTGAGGCAGCGTGTGGGTGTTGCAAGCGAACAAAAGAGAAGCTGAGGTAATGCTGCTGTCCTTACATGACCAACAAAGTGCCTGTAGGAGGAACACAGAAAGCATGGGTAGCATTACCTCACCTTTATGGGCTGTCACCAGCAGGTATTAATCAACCTCCTACCCAACAATGACAGGCAATGGATCAAAATACAAATGCACAGCCTCGGGCCATCATATAAGTGAATTAATATAAGGGCATCACCATTGTTAACACTTCACAAATAATGATTCGTCACAGGGTTGGTCAATCTGTGGATCATGACCTTTAAGGTAATGGAGTCAGGAATAACTTCTAAAGAGCAGCTGATAATTTTACTTCTGAACGTTCCCACGTGGTTCTGATATAAGCAGGATATCAAGCTCACAGACACTGTCAAGGAGGGGTTTTTTTTTAACCCTTGTCCATTTGATTGTGGGTTTGTTCGTTCATAAGATATACTCTAAAACCACTGGATGACTTTCACCATGGTTGGTTCATGGGCCAAGAAGGGTTCAATTTTGATTGTGGTTTAGATAAAGTGGTATTTGCAGTAAAAGTTTTCGCCTTTAACACTTACTGATTCATTTTACAAATTTATATGGTACAACTTTTTCTCCATTTGTCTTTACTATGTAAAAAAATACATACAATAAAATGAATTTCTTTGAAATATTGTGGACAGGTGGAGGCAGGGGAAGCTGTAGGATGGAGCAAAACTAGTATCTAGTATGGACATCTACTATCATGTCCATTGCCTGCATAAGATTTTATTTTTAAAGAGAACTTGTACAACTTTAAACTACTTTTATTAACTATAAAAAAGACATTTACAAGAACAAAAATTATACATGTGTATTACATTCACTTATGCCACGAGAGTTAACTGTTTACAGTCAAAGGTCTCTATAAACTTTAACATATTCTGTACCGAAAAACATTGATTTTAAAGCTCAATTATGAAGCTGTACCAAAATCTTTTTTAAAATATTTCAAACAGCAACTTTGTATTGGCCTGAGATTAAAAAAAATATATTTATAACATCCAGGTTTAAGTACATGCAACACCTCCTGCTTTAACAGATACAGACGGATATGGGTGTACTTCCTGATCCCTTCTAAACAGGCATGTGTTGCATTGTGGGCACGTTGCTACTTACTATTGCTGCAGTCTGAAGATGACTCTTGAGGTGATATAACACACTGAAGCAGGTGTTAAGATACTGCTAAAGAATATCTCCTGCTGTACTCTTGAAATAAATTCAAAACCAAATTCATTTGGTAAGACCACTGTGCTATGAGCCACAACGCTAAAGAAGCGGTTTACATCCTTACTGTTAAAAGCTATTACAGTATTTATTAAGTTGTATATGAGTTTGGTTTATTTATCACATGTACAGTATGCATGGCTCGTCTCCTCTTTAGTCATAATTTGCTTTGAGTGTGTCTTTTCCCATGACTTGATGCGCATACATTTGTTTAGAGTATGAGAATGCTGTGCTTGTCGGGAAGTCCCTGTTTGGCTTTACTGGGGTTTGTGTCTGCTGTCAGACATACCAGAGCACTTGGGCATTTAATCCTGTCGGTCCACTGAAATAAGTATTATTCTATGCCAAGCCACTCTTACCCAAGTCACTTTTAATGGCTTCAGTGGAGTGGATCCAGTGATGATCTGTTATTGAGTGGGTGGCTCAGGTTAAGCAATGTTTATGTTTTATTGATTTATTACAGCCCATGCACACAAACATAAACATTCCCACACAACAAACACGACTGCACCTTGGTTTACTGACTTTGCAAAGCACTAAAGACTCAGAAGTGCATCTATAACTCTAATAAAAACTAGAATGGCACGGGGCAGAGCACATGCCTCTGCCTGCAGTCCTCTTTAATTTAATCAAATCTTATCCAAAATCAAACTCACAGCCCTGTAACCATAATTTAAGGTTGCTGGATTTGTTACAGCCAACCGTTTCAATCTGGTCGCCTCTGATTTTTTTTTTTTTTTTTTTTTTTTGGACCCAAATCAAATTGCACACATTCCCAAATACCAAGCCCCCAAGATGCCAGTTTTTGTTTTTTTCCCCATCAGCATACGTTACTATTCTTTTGCTTCTGCACAATCTATCCCCTGAGAAATAAAAAAAAAAAAGAGGAAAATCATCCCAATATTGTAATGTTACTAATAAATAAATTAAAAAGAACATCCACCCCTTTAGCTGAACATGCATCTAATATGTTATGAGGTATATTCTGATCCAAGACCCGTCCTTCCACCACGTTGTGTTGTGTTAACAAAAATGGATACACAAGATACTTTTTGTCTTTTTTCTTTTGCCAAGTCATGTCCAGTCCCATTTGATCAAAAATCTCACAAACATATTGGAATTGGACAAAGGGCTTGATGAAGTAGAGAAGTTGTGGTTTTGAGTCCTGGTTTTGTGGTTGAAGTTTTAATACAACAAAAATAAAACGGTGAGATTATCAAACCTCTGTGGGATTTTGTCTAAATGAAAACCACTAGCTGTGTTTTCTTCACTCTAAACACAACTACAGACAAGTGTGTTTCATATTCAGGCAGACACACTCGGCAGCGCAGGATACTGCAATCTGTGCTGCAGATTGCACAATCAACATATTACTGAAGCGGCCGAAAAGCAGCTCAAACATTATCAATAGACAACTACAGGGTTGTCAACCAACTGCAAAATCTTTACACAAGGGGTAGACGAATGAGTTCTGTCCATCCGTCCAGCTTTTATGTCTTGAGCGTAAAATCCTCAGTGTTTCATGCTAATTTACATATTCATTTTTGTTTGTTTTTTCTGCAGCATTATCTCATGAAGTATGCATAATTAGCTTCACCAGACTTCAAAAGTTCAATAGCCACGACAGCATTTGACGTTTTATTTGCCTACATATCTGAATGGTTTTGTGGTTGCTATGGAAACGTGGCTACATGTTGTCATGTTGTGTGGAGAATAGCTCACAAACTAAACATTCGAGCATCACCAAACTTTTTCATTATACAGCAGTAGGTGGTGTTTTAATGAGCTGTAAATACAGGCTGGGGGATCCAGCTATTCAGTGAGTCATCGTGAGACCGGCTGGAGTTGAGATTTGTAATAAGTTTTTCTAAATTACTTAGTTTTTTTTTTCATTATATCAGTTATTCAAGAAGGTGTCAATATGGAATCCTTTCCTAATGTCTAACTAAAGAAACCTTGTGACCTTGCTAGCTGATGGCCTCTTTAGAATTATATGTGGTTCAATTTGCTAAACAGCTGGCCAAATCATCATCTACACCTACAAGGTTATATTTAATGTTTGTTTAAAAAGTTTAGTTAGTCTGTTGGTTCCCATTGCATGGTTTCTGATGCACTTCACAACACTGCTTGCTGGATATTCCTCACACAAAGAGGAGACATTGGGGGAGGACGGGGGGGGGGTTAAGTTATAAATGTGTGAAATTGCTGCTCTCCTTTACCCCAGTGGCCACACTTGAATCATTGCTCAAAAACTGTAATCATAGACGGATGATTCTGAGACCTGTCATTCAATCTCACAAAAGGGGGGTGGAGGGGGCTGTCCTTTGAATGACTTGTGCTCACAGGTGTGTGATACCTGTGATAAATCTAACCCCTGCCGACTCTCCTGTCTGGCACAAACTGGCTAAGACCTGTAGCACTGTTGAGGCTAAGAACAGGATAATCCCCAAACTGGACCCAGAACCATAATAACAGCCATTGCAGTAATCCCACCAGCATTAAACACATCGTGGGATGTGAGCCCATATGACAAACTTTCCAAACTTTTTTTTTTTTTACCACTATTTCTAGTCACAGAAATGCTGCTAAGATGTTTGCATCCCTCAGACAACATGTTCACCACAGACGCCAATCTGGCCTTTTCACTCACCCAGTTGGGCTTGACGTTGTGTTTGTGGTGTTTTTAAGCTTTACTGGCCACAAAGCAGGTCCACTTCAGATTCAAAAGACAAGAGGGAGCATGCAATCAAAATGTGCCCTGTAACAACTTTCGAAACTTCGCATGTTTATGGATTATTACTCTATCTGGGCTGGAGTTGCTTAAACAGCCATCAGGGTCTAACCCATGCAATTCTTAGAAAAAATACCTGGCACATCTCCAAGAGTCCTGAGGGAACTTAGCTTTTTCCTCATGAATTTCTTAAAGTGAACACAAAAGATGCCATCTTTGTTTGGTTATATATGGCCGCATGTTTTAATGGTGACATATCTGATATGTGGTCTTAACATATTTGGAGAGGTATTCCAACACCCACCCTGACACACACACACACACACACACACACACACACAGTGTTGTTGGAAGACATCAGCAGTGTTCCTGAAAACTATTGTGTTATGCCTCGGGTAAAACATCGAAATTGCCAACTCATTAAATCATGTCACAAGTTTCAAAACACACTCTTCTCTCCTTTGCCCTGGATTCCTTAATTGTATTACAAGTGCAGTCTTGTCTCCCTCTTTTATACCCCCTGTCTCATCTGATCTAATCTCCTACGATATATCATTGAATTGTGTTACAGTAATCAATAATTTGACTTTGTGGTTTGTCTAATAATTGAGGTTAAGTTTTTCTTCTGAAATTATCCAATATGTGATCCCTCATTATTTGTTGGTGCTGAGTGAATATGTTCTAACCTGCTGATGAAGAGCCTCAGCTTCCCTATGCATTTTCAGCGCCAATAGCAAAGGGAAACTGAGGCTATGTCTATTAGTTCCGAACATTTTTTTTATGTGTGTGTGCAAACAATCAAAAATATGTATGCATGTAATAATAATAAAAATTTGTCAGCAAATATGGCTTTTCTGCACTTGTTTTTTGACAGATATCTGAGCAACCACGCTTTGTTTCACTGCAATATTACAGAATTTTACTTAGTGTGCTTGGACATGGTTGACGTGACAATAAAGCTATCTTGACGTATTTCAACATGAGGTCAAGCAAAAAAAAGCCCAAGAAAGGCCATGTGTGGAGGTCAGTTTCAGTGTTACAGAGAAGGACATTAAGGAAAGGAGGGGATTGGGCCGTCCCATTACAGGAAAGGTGAAGTAAGAGTTAGAAAATGATTTGTAGACGAGGGAACAGTGAGACAGAAAACAGCGAACAGAACACCAAAGACATCAAATGCTATTAGAAAGCTCAATTATTTTTCTAGAAGAGCAATAAAAGGTATTCAGTATTCCCACACTGGATCACTGAATCGTATTCCTTCGTCTTCCAAACCAGCACCACTTCAGTTTTACCACTTTCACCTCCAAAAAAAAAAAATACTGGATATCATTTGGATAATGAGCTTGAGTTTGAAATGGAAATCCATTTTTACCCTAAAAGTACCTTTAACTCTGTCTCGATGTACTCCCTTGTTCATAATGTGCTGATTTTAGAAAGGGAAAAAGGATTAGGACAAAGTCATGAGAAAATGAAATGTTTCATTAAGAGGGCCTGATCCTGGCCCTGCTGAAGCCTGTTTTTAGGCACTTATGGGAACTTTTTCATAGTTCTAGGAACTGCTCTTTTTATTGTATTCTCACAGAAAGTTGTAATGAGGATTGTTCTTCTCACTCTTCTAACTCGGTTTGACTTTTTTTAGCAGCAACTTCATACAGAAGTAGGTATTCTCCAAGCAATACGAACTACCTCCTGAGTCTGTGGCCTATTGCCCCTATTTATTTAAAAATGATAGTTGAGGCAGGAGCTGGAGAGGTGTCAGGTCACACACCAGGTAGCCCTACAGCTCACAACCATCCAATAAAAAACACTTTGTCATTTTGAACCTGTTATCTTTTTAAAATATAACTTACTCTACCTCTGTTTAAACTTGAAATCTTGTTACGATTTAAGCCAAGCAAGGACTTTTTGCATCCCATTTATTTGTGTGCTTGCGTGTTGGATGATAGAGGGGGTTAGGATTAGGATTAGGCTATTGCCCTCAAATACCAATGCAGTTCATTATGCTGTAACAGAAACCCAAAAACTCACACTGAAACTTAAAGCCATTAGTTATATACAGGTTATATACGAGAAAAACATAAAACAAGATTTGAGGTTTACAAAAAGCCCAAGTGTAACTTCCATATAAATCACCCTAACCAGTCTCACAGCCAAATCTGCTCTGTGAGATCTGCTCTATGTCCAAAAAACACAGATTAAAATTTCAAAGAAAAATCCCAGAGTCCTTTAAATTAGATGTAGTGGGTGTGACGTTCAGCGATAAACCATCAAGGACTCTGACCTATATTTCCTTACACGTTGAATTCTAATGCATAAGTCTTTCTTAAACATAACAAGAAGTGTAGTATGTCATCTGTCTGCTTATTGGTTTGACTGCTGAGCATTTCCACAATCCTTTGCTGGGAACAAATTCATCAATATGTGGCACACATAATTAATGGTCTATGTTTCACTTATTCAAGAATACCAAAAAGGGGATTTCATTAGTGGCACCTGAAAATAAGGGTGTCTTGAACAGAAACCAAACACACCATCTCTCTGTGTTGTAATCTTTCTGAAGTCTTTGCTTTGGACAGTCACTTAAAGTACATATGATGTCCTCCCTCCCTCCCTGCTAGCAGCAGCACTGTTAAGTTTTTGATTTCGGCATCAATAGTGATTTGAAACATCTGCTTCCCTGACAACATAACACCACGATTAGTTATGCTTGTCTAACAACAGCCCTGGCAAGCATCGTACCTGAGATCGTTCAGACTGATTTTCAGCCTACTATCTCTTTAACTGTCACGGTAGCTCATCAGGATATTATTACGACAACTGAAGATTTAATTCAAGATATAGAATGGCATCACACATCACAGATCATAATTCATTTAACTTTTTATGACACTGTCAAGTTTTTTTTTTGGTTTTTTTTGTCCTGTGTCTCACACTCTGCATATCTTTTCTTCTCTTTCTTTCCTTCTCTCTATCTGGACATTGGATCTTTGTGTTCCTCTCTAAGTGGATCCTGGGAGCTTGTCCCAGGCGACCTGCCTCTCTTCCAGGATATTTACAAAGTCTTTTTACTCATTTATCATACCGTGACAAAGCAAATCAGTTCTTTATATTAATAGGATTTCAATATGGTATAACATAGGCAGCCATGTCTATGTGTAAGCACACTGTATGATCTCCCCTGGGAGGCAAAAGTACTTATTTTTCAGCACCTCTTACATAAGCTTCTTTTAGACATTATTGATGACACCATCTATCTAATAAGACTAGAACTGTGAGCATTGCAGTAACTCATAGAACCCCCCCACCCCCCATCTCCACCCAGCAATAATGTCAGCAAACATGATATAATTCCACAAAACAGGTAATAAGAACAACTCCAGAAATTCAAGACTTGGAATTCAACATATCTATCAGATATGTCCTCATGTCCTGAGGTATGGTGTGAGGGGATTCATTAGTTTTCCTCACCGCTGCAACAAACTGAATCTAGCTGGCCTTGTTCTAGCTCAACATATGCAGCCTGCTAATCAAAAGATGTCACAATAATGGTCAAGCAACAAGGCATTGTGTGTATGCTGGGCGCAAGGTTACAGCTGCTTTTAAGGGGTAAAAAAGGAAGATTGACAACTTGGTAGTTGAGGAATAAAATTGCCTTTTGCTTCCAATCACGAGTTCTTCAATGAGCACTCTGAAGGCTTCAAGTAGCAGACCTTTTCTCTTAATCGAAACATCAAGGCGATTCCAACGTTTGCCGTCCTGCAGTCTCCCTGCTTCTTTCAACCAGCCTTGTGATTGTTGGAGGTTGAATCTGAAGCAGTTGGACATTTGTTGTTGAGTTTAACAGAAAGCAGAAGGCCAGCTGTTAATGGTTGTGGGGAACCATTTAAGAAATATGGCAAAAAAAAAAAAAAAAGTTATTTTAAACAACCTATATACTCCAGCTTAAACCCTCAACGGCATGTTCATAATTCTCCACCCTTGTGCTGCTCATTTCAAGGGAACATGCTAAATGTCCCAGATCTTATAGTCCACCACAGACAGTAGAAAATACTGTTAAACAGTGGAGTTACTTTTGCGCTGACAGAACTCATCCACTCATGTTCTATCTTTAAGAGCCGTATTTGGACGGCCAATTCTTTTTCTGGGTGGGTTTAATGTGGAAGAGACTGTAACCAGAGCAAATATGGCTTGCTTGGCTGTCAGTTTAGTTTAATTTCCCACTGGGTTCTTATTTCTTGGCACAAAAACAAGCTAGCTGTGCTGTAATACCTGAAGTGTTACTGCAAGCAAATTTGTATCAAATACATTTCCAGCGCAAGTCCAACATTCATACCAATGTAGAGAAACCTTTCAAAGGAGATCAAATGCTGCACTTTGTATAATCCCCTTTTTTTTTTTAAATCAATTTAAGTCAGTGCAGAATAATACACTCCACTTAGTGTAAATATGCTCAAGCTCAAACAAAAATGTTCTTTGGAGTGATATAAATATGATATAATTATAACACAGTCAACGCCCATGAAACAAAACAAGATGATAAATCAGCTTTGCAAAAGCACAAAGGTAATAGAACGGTCCCTGAACTCAAGTACCGATGGAATTAACCAGTCAAACAATGTTAGGAGTCAATTTTCAGGACTGTCTCTTTATTAGATGTCCAGGTATGTGTTTGCTCAACATGACAGATGAATAAAATCCCAAGGTTCACTGCGTGTTCTCTCTCTTTTGATCATCATATCACCTCCTTTTCTAAAGCTAAACAAAACATTTGTTGTAGCTTTGAAAGATAAATAGGTATGAGGTATTTTCAAAATCTTATTTTTTTTTTTGTTCCATGAGGCAAAATGACATGGCAGTACCTTTTGTGTTTACCTCACCAAAGGTACAGTATTTGCTCACAGAAAAAGACAGGCTGTGATCTAATTTGTCACTGAAGCATTTGTGCAAAATCACAGCAAGCAGACATTTGAATAATAATGCTGAGCTGGCCTTTTGGCAGGGCACCAGCTATCTGTTCTGGATTGAGTTTATATGGGGGAAGGGGGGGGGGGGGGTTGGGGTGTGTGTGTGTGTGTGTGTGTGTGTGTCTGTGTGTGTGTGTGTGTGTGTGTGTGTGTGTGTGTGTGTGGAGGGGGGAGTCAGGCGTCAGCCACTGTGTAAGTCTGGGTTTATACTTATAGAGGCACAATGGAAACTGTCTCTCCCTGAATTCAACATCCTTAGCACGCAGATTGCAGACTTTGCATTTCCACACTGACTCCTGCACAGTGCAATTAAATCTCTGTTGAGAGGATTACTTCATACAAACACCCAAAAATAAGCTGTAAGTTTTACAACGTTACACTGTTGAAATAGTAGGGAAATTGGCTGCAATCAAAAATGAATTGCCTTGAAGTTTGTCTAAGAAGCCTAGAAGGTAAACACTGGTTTAGCAGAGTCAACATTTACAGCCATTGAGGTCATTCTCTCAACGGGGCGGACATTGCAGGGACATAACTCCACCTCTATCATTGTCTGGAGCCTGTTTCTGGCTTCTTGTGCTCTTCAGTGCTGTACTGTAGTCAACCCACAAACCGGGACGTCTTTTCGCAGATGCTGATTGAGATGAGATTGTCACTTGGGTCAATTTCACAAGAGCAGTGTGATTGCAGAGTGCTTTTAGATATACAATTTTACTTACTAAGTTTCCATCCAACAATTTTGCATGTAATGCATTCACCATTTTTTGGCTCTTTGCACAAACAACCCAAGATGACAAATATGTGGACAAAATGGGATTATTGTAGCATGGATATGACTTACAAACGAGAGTCATCGTGATCCGTCCGTGTTCCGTCTGTTCTACATTTTAAAACCTTATGAGCCAATTAGAGATGATTACACCGTTTTTACAAATAACTCTCAATCATGTAATGTTATCCAAGTCTGCCATATTTTTGCTGAGCATTAGTAACACATGGCAGAGAGAGGCTGAAGACGTGAGCATCAGCAGATGTAGTTTGTTATAACTTTCTGTATGTAATGACCCTGACTTAAGCATCAGTATCTTAACTCTGTTCACTCTTATCCAGATTAGGATGTAAGTGCACAGCAGCTTGCCTTAAACTGTGGATGGGAGAAATGATCTTAATCAATACTGCAGAATCTGAGGTTTAAAGTGTCATACAATATGCCACGTCATGTTTACTGCCTCGAAGGCAAAGGGAGTAATTATTTAACAGCCAAGCAAAAGTAATCACAATCCTGTCAGTTAGCGATAAGGCTGAGGTTATCCTCAGTATTTCAATTTCCATGGAAAGAATAAAACCAACAATGTGTTGCTTTATTTCTTTTCCTATCTTGTCTGTTATGGTTTGGTTTGCGACTATTTGTTTTGATGTAAGTTTTGTTCTTAGATCTACTTCCAGGTTACGTTACTGCATGACAGTTGGACAGATTCACCGCTCAGCCTTCTCTCCCTTGTATGGTTAAAGCCCCGTTTTACATGAATATGTTTTTTTGTTGAAAATGACTAAAGTTTTCTTTGCAATTTGTATAAAGCTCACACAGCGTCTCCCCCACACACACTGACGAGCTAAAATAATAAATAATAAATTGCAATACACAAACCAGGCCAGTGGCTGTCAATGTAACCTTTCAAAATAGACCACAGAATAAGTTCCCAGTGTTGGTTCAACAAAACTGGACAGTCCAGCATTATTATTTTTTTCTTGTTTTTGTTCTGTCCATATTGTTGTCTCTGCTTCCATGAAAAAAGGGCACAGAATAATAAGCACATGTGAAGTCGAGCTATGAATATAGCTGGATTTCAAAAGGTTACACTCAGTCCTTTTTGAAAATGTGTGATACTCAGTCCACAAAAACATTCTTCTCCTTTGAAAAAATGGATGAATGCAACAAAAGTTGCAAAGTAAACGGTCCCGCTGCAATTCTTTCATAGTGCATGTGAAAATAATTTAGTGCTGTAGTCAAACTGCTTCCTTTAAAATGATAAGAGCAAAAGTCAAAGATAAATTAAATGGGTTTGGTCACACAGGCACACAGTAAATACAACTTTTTCATTTTGGAATTTTAATTAGAACTGATAGAAACATCCCGTAAATTGATTTGCACACTTTGCTGTCCTCAATGACATCATCCAAAGAATAGAAGCCTGTTCGACATCTATGGGTTCTACTCAAAACTTAAATCGAGGTTAGTGCACTTTTACTCCCTGTACCTTTCAAAAAACCTGAAAAATAAAAATAATGTTTTTACTGCAGATTAACATTTGCCATTACACGTGCAGCGTGGGCGAATGCAAGCATCTGTTAAGACAAAACACTTTATTTCCAAAGCCTATCCAGGCATTGCACTGTCAAAACATAAAACGGACAGAGATTTGAAGTGTAAACATATCAAATGGGAAATTTCCACATATTGTGGTTTGTAAAAAGATATATTGCCAGCAATAATTTGGTGATTGGGTTTACATTAAAAAAAAATGGCAATTCAAACACCTGAAAGGCAAACATGCCTTTAGCAATATTTGTTTAGGCTGAGCCTCATCACAACTTCCAAAATCACAACATTAGTTTAGAAGAATTGATGATTTCATCGTAATAAAGTCTGAGGTCTTATCTCATCTGGTCATTTTTTGGTAGTCCTCTTCCTTTCTTCAGAATCTGTATCTACATGACAGGTATTTCACACTTTTCAGTTTTTTTTTTCTCCTGAATGCAGAAATGTTATTCATCAGAATCACTTTCTAACTAGAATGCTTCGTTTCAACATGTCTAATGTTCAATTATGCTGGATCATTTGTTATTTTGTGGGTGGTAAGTAGGTGTGCCACTAAACTAATTATAGATGTGGGTGCTCATAGGCTGGGGGCATAACAGGGTCTTTTTGCATGAGAGTTTAGAAAGGGGGAAAAAAATGATGAGGCTATGCCGAGGGTGTGTACGTGAACCCTGCATACATTCATGGGAAAAACGGTTTCTTTGCATGCCACAGAATGTATGAAATTGCTGTTCGTTAAAGAATTCCAGTTCATCTCCCTGTGCCCTCATTTCCCAATCCGTCATCGCGCCACCTTACACATGCTCTCGCGTTTCTTTCTCAGCACTCGCCGTCTCCACTGACTTTCTGGCCTGTTGCATGTGTCACATTATAAAGAGGGAAGGACTATGTGGCTAAGAGGCTTTTGTCCTTTCATGTCTTAAACTTTTCTCACAATAACTAACAAAAAAAAAAAAAAGTGTGCTGCTAGTAAATTCCGTAGCTATTCATTTCGTGTAAAACTCAAACTTTTATGGCGTATCGTATGAAGAAGCCGCTAAACAATGACCACATGACAAATAGACTGGTTATACAGTGCAAGGTTAAGCAAGGGCCAGGCCTAAAACTACAAAATGAGCTTGTCACAGACAAATTCACAGTCACTGTACTTCTTTTAATGTATGGTTTTAATGTAGTGTTAACAACAGTCACATTTAGTCAGAAACACATGTTAGCAGCAGGGAATGATCTGACAGACCATTTGGAGGCATGGAACCAATTAAACTCTGCAAAGATACCTTGGTTACTTTTTATTTTGCTTTTTTCAATGCACTCTATAATTTGGCAAAGGTAATGGAAAAAAAAAGAAGTGTGATCGTAGTTAGAAACTGGCTATTTAATGCAGTCAATCAATGTGTATGAGCAGTAAATCCAGCTTGTTAGTCTGAATTACGGGTGAGGCAGGATAAAGGTGTCCAGTTCTTGAATTTTGGACCCATGTATGTAGGATGCTGTTTCTCTATGTAACAAACTGAGTAAAAGGTCAAGCCCTTTAAAGAAAACATTCATTTACTACTTACATGGAGTTGGATGAGAAGATCTTTGTAATGTATAGCAGATATGAAGCAATAGTGAGGAAACTAATTAAAGACGGCCTAACTCTGTCGTCAACTGCGTAAGTTTTAAATACCGCGTTTTCAAACTCTGCACAGACAAACTAAATGATTGCTTGTGACGCTTTCATAGTTACCTCACATATCTGAAAAGACACAAATTCTCACAAATACTATGTGGACTGATCCTCAAACAGCAATGACATAATGTCATGGAAACTGTTTGCCAACATGACTGATGGACTAGAGTAGGTACCCAGCACCCCAAACTCAATAATTTAGCTTGTTTTGTTGTCATATTTACTGTATATGTTAGGCATCAGGAGTACAAGACAGTGTTCTTTTCTTTGTATATTTGACAACTGGATCCATTTTCATCCTAAAGTCACTCTCATTTTAGCTCTTTTCTTCATCTCAACCTACTCCTAAAGGAAATGCACACAAACTAATTGCTATTTTGCCTTTCGTTGCTGGACAGACAGCATACATTGGGTTTATCTAAGATGGTTGG
Source organism: Antennarius maculatus (assembly GCA_013358685.1). Lineage (NCBI taxonomy): Eukaryota > Metazoa > Chordata > Actinopteri > Lophiiformes > Antennariidae > Antennarius > Antennarius maculatus. The sequence continues at coordinate 20,135,553 of CM023618.1, read as the reverse complement.
CTGAAATGTGCTGCCTGCAGGTTGGTAAGGGTATAGTTCCAAGCCACAAAACCAAAATAATGATCCAAAATAGACATAAATGTTGGTGTTGAGAGTAACCTTTCAGCACAGACATATTCATGGAATGATTGTTAGTGATAAAAGTACTGTTAACTGAGACATTAAGGAGCTTGAGATAAAATAAATGACATAGTTAATTCTATATACAATAGAGTTAACATGAACAACAACAGCACACGGCTTGCATCAGTGTTATTATTATGGTGGCATTTGCTGTGGTTCAGCGAGAGGAAGCACAGCAGCGCCCTCGACGAGACGGGATAGCCCCAGAATACAACCGCACTGTCTGCTCTGCCTGCAGTAAAATGTAAAGCAACATATTTAATTGCATGTCTGTCTACATCATGACAGATCATTAGTGTCCATAATTCTGTAATAATAGGTTATTTGTTATGTGTGGATGATACGGAATGCTGTCCGTGGAATGCTGTTGTGTCGAATTAGAAATATTTTTTAAAAAAGGTCTCTCCTTAAGATACACACACACACACACACACACACACACACACACACACACACACACATATATAAGTACACTGCGGAATGTAAAACATATAAATGCGAAAATGTAATATACATATAAATTTATTATTATGAATAAGCTAAAAAATGTACATGTGGCATTCCCTAAGGGTTTGTTCTTAGGCTGCTCGAATGTCAATTTCATGCTAGTGGAGAGCCAGTACTCCATTGGTGGAATATTATTAACAATCTTATGCAGACGACACAAGTGTCACCACATTACCAATAAGTTTCTTACATTCATGTTTTTTTGTTGAAATAATCAACATACGGATTCACAAAAACAACTGAAATACCAGATTATCAATTCTTTACCTTTTATTGAATGAGACGATTCCTACCTTTAAAAATTGTAAAATAATAAACATATTTGAATACAACTAAACAACAACTGATAATAAAATTCAAATTAGAAATGAAACACAGTTCGTGCCACTTTGACTGCATGTAAACTCAGTTTAAATCTTGATGCTTCTTTGTTCTTTTTAATTGCTCTCTGAACACTCTACATGTGATCGTATTGCACACAGTTTGTCAGTTATGATTGCTTGAATTCATTCATTCATTTTTCCGTATCACTTCCGTGAAAATGTTAAAGTGAGTGGCTGCCAGCAAAGCCAATATCCACTGCTGTGAATTGTTATTTGTATGGATGGTTCTATAATTAAAACAGGTTTGTGATGAGGATATTTTTAAATTAAGTGGAGTCTCGGGCAGAGCTAATATGAACAACCACGTGGTCGTTTCAATGACAAAAATCATGTTGACTCTAAGAAATTTCATAATGGTAGGTGAGGCAAAAATGGGAACCTGGTCTTACACCTCATGGTTCTAAATCATTGCATTAGTAGACCCACAAGAATGTGAGTCCCAACAGTGTTAACATAATAATTATATGGGATACAACAGACTCATTGTGATTCTGTGACTCGGAATCTCGTCTCATATAATTACATCCTGTAGAGATCACACATTTTTGACTGTTTATTTTAAATACAGCGCGCCCTCGTTCCTCGTGGTTAATGCATTTCAGGAACCACGTGCGATTAACACATTCCGCAATAGAGTGACAAACTATTTATCTTATTATTTTCAGTAATTTAAACGTTTATGACCCCTCCCCATACTGATATTGAACCACCCTCCATCTGTATTACCTTTTCCCACACTCTGATAGACTGTTTAAAGCACTTTTGTGTCTCACGTAAGTCCGAGACTCACGGAACGGAGCGCACCCCCTGATGCCGTCAGCCAATAGAATGCGCGTATGGTATCACGTGACTGCCTACCAAAAATCCCCGGTGAGGTGAAGTCACAAGCGTTAATGCGCGAACACCTGTTTTCATGTAAGGAAAATAGTTTTTAAAAAGATGCAGAATATGAACAATATACAGTATACAGCAACTGTATCATCCGTTTAGTTAATCCTGTCACATCCTTGTGTCATCTTGCGATTCCATCACTTATTTCCCGTGCCTAGGAGTAATTCATCCTCAGCTCCAGCGCATCACTGCCCACGCCTCGTTGTTCTCATCCCACAAACAGCTAAAGCCTCAGCCAGACCCAAACACTGTCCAGCCAGTCGCCTGCCCTCATCAGTTCCCTCACTCCTTGGGACAATAAACACACTCTTAAATCCAAACTCTGGTCTCTGAGTTCACTTCTGGGTCGTAATCTAAACACTAAGCCATAGCCAAAACATGTAAACAGGAAAAACATGGATAAATACCTCTTTAACATTTGCATTTTGCATTTTATTTTGATTGCATGTTTTTATATTCAATGGTTTCATCTGTGAGGAATAAAGAAAAGGCACCAGTTACTTAGAATCTGGGGAGTCGAATGATAATCGCTATGAGATAAGAGCAAGCATCAATGTCTGGCTTACATAACCTGAATATTCAATTATTTATTTGGTGTTAAAGTCACTTTTGACATGAACATACCCGCAATGGACTTGTCCTGGAAAAGACAGATGAACGTTGGCTGCAAAAAGTGATCAGTCAAACTTGACATGCTGCATATATATAGAATATAGAACTGACTGAGAAATTGCTTTTTGTTACAGCTTCTCTGTTTCAGAATGTTGGGACTAAGTTAGAGTAAAAACAGAGAATTTAGAATTCAGAAAAAAACAAAACAAAATATGGATAAATAAGAGAATAGATAGGAGAATATAAACATACATACATACAGTACGTAACAATGTTCTGTGCAATGGGCCGGACTCATTGTCCACAATGTTTCTTAGTTTGGACAATGTTAGCGTAATTTAGTGGTGTAAAATAAATCAACAAATTACATTAACATGCAATATGAACTATGCTTTGGGGTCATAGATGCATTAAAAGGTCAAGTAGACACTCCAAACCTTTTTGGGCTCAACTTTTACCTGGTAATTATTTTTGTGTCAGGTGTATTTTCTGCTCAGCAAGACATGAGAGATGAAAAGTTTCTTCATGCGTACTTCATTTACAAAACTAAATTGGATTGTTGCTTTCCTTTGCGAATGGCCAGACGGTTACGTTGGCGTCACACCTGAAGAAATATTCTTCATTTGTTTTTCCTATAAGAGGAGAGAGAGAGAGCAACCGCTGTTTACGGCGGTGTGCCGTGTCTCCTCGCCAGCAACCTGCAGACAGACGAGGTGGTGCATGAGAAGAACAAGCAGGAGACGGATTGCTCATCACTCATCAACCACAGGTATTTCTATTAATATATCCTAACGCTGTTGATCTCTGTCAAGACCAGTGCAGACGTGGAGACATGTCAGTCTGCTTAGTTTGTCTTTGTCGCTTTGCAACCGAAAGGAGGGCCTTGAGTTTGTCTGATACTGTTTAGCTGAAGAAAACAACAACCCGAGCCATGCTGTATGTGCACATCTCTATTTAATTCAACAGAATAAACTGATCCAAACCAAACATGACCTTGTTAGGTTGTCATAATGAGGAGCATGAGGAGCTCTGATTCTAAATCCTGTTGAAATACTCTGCTGCATTACTAAACACTGCTGAACTGGGGAAAAAAAAATGTTTTAGCATAGAATATAATAAGAAAACTGTCACCATGGAGGTCTTTATACTGGATACAGGCATATGGAAGAATTCCAACTTCTTTATTGTCTTTGTTTATTGTTGTCCCGGCTGAAATAAATCTAAGAAATTACCCATCGATCTGAGCACATGGAAGAGAAACACAAACAAGTCCATCAGCTTGTGAATATTGGAAGAAAAGTGAGGATGAGGAAATTCCCACTGTTGACACACAGTCATGTCAATTAGGTGTCAGGCAATGACAGACTGTGCATTTGTGTGACGCCTGCCGCCCCCAGGGTCTCTGTGTTTCAAGGAACTGATCAGCAAAATAGCTGTTGGAAAGTGTCCAGGAAGTATGCAGCTCTGACTGAGTCTTTCATAATCATTTTGGGCCCCTTTACTTTTGTGCTCTGTGATTCATGATCATTCATACTGTAATACTTTATTCTTGCCTAACGATTTTTTAAAAACACATTCACTAAGTCACCTTCATCGCACTTGTCTAACCTTTTCATAGTCTCCTCATAGTCTATCTCCATGTTTTTTTTTTCTTTCGACTTTCTTTTATCACAGGCTTGCCATGCCTGGAACCGGCTAATGAACCTGAACCTGAATTAACCTGTTTGTTCTGAATTACTGGAAAATAGTGACTGACAGAATAGAACACTGGTGTTACTCTGATTGTTCTTAACATGACAATAAAAAAAAAACTTTTTTTTTTCCGTTTTTAAAGCATCTAAACTTTCAGCTGAGCCTTATATGTAGCCTCTGACATCATGGGATGAGTGAAGGCAGCTGAACAGACAAGCGCAAGACGTGTAGTCATTCTGTTGCACAATAAGTAAAATACATGTTTGCAGTTTTAATGAGTTATCAGTAATACAGTTTTCCAAGAACATTCCTCCTTTAACTTCCCCCTGGAACCTGCACCTGTGGCTTTGTGCCACAGTTTGAAAAGATCCATGAAAGCTCCTTGCAAGTAGAAACTTGGATGTCCTTGTGTGGGAGTAATTTAATCACGACAAGCGAGTGTATGTTTGCCTTCACATGTTCTCCCTCCCTTTCTCTTGAGGGCTATGATAAAGCCCACAAGGCAACTAAGTCTCCACAGTTTTGATCACATATCCAGTGTCCTGTACAGGTGAACTGGTGGCTACGTGTTGCCAATAGGTGTGAATGTGAACCAACTGCTTGCCCTTGTATAAATACCCATAGTTCTGCACTGCTGCATTCAGTTTATGCTACTAAAAATTTAATTATGAGTGGTGCCAGGTAACTGTATGATTCAAAATGTCTTAACAAAGTCGCTGGCCGCCAATACCACTTGTGTCTGGAGTATTGTGAGTTATATATCTATCCTACTACTTCAAGGAAGGGCCCATCAAATATAATTACTGTAAATTAAAATGTAATTATGTTGATGCCGTTCACTCATTTAAATTCAGACTAATGCCGTTAAATATGGTGTATGGTGAAGTCACTACAACAGTGCAGCAACGGCCTGTCAGGTAATGACTCGTCTGTATGGATATTCTTAGAACTGCCAGTCATGAAGCGACAGTGGATGCTCAAACCTCAGTCAATAATAAGATGGACGTTTTCTTGGCATCTTCCCAGAAGCTCTCACCCTCAGGCGCTGAGATAAGTGTACCACTCTGTCTGAGAACCTTTACTATACCAAATTGGTTACGTGCTTCTTCACAAGAATTTGGTGATTATGCGGTGTCAAGAAATATCAATGTCAGGGTTTACCCTGTAGAACTTTCTGTTCTTTCAATGTTTTTTTTTTTGTTTTGTTTTTCTAGAATGATTATGGTGAAATATGTGCTAAAACTGCTTTTCAAACATTAATGATGAAATGCGAATAAAAAAAAACACAAAACAGGATGTTATGACAGAGAGCAGAGGAGGTGGTGATGTGGTGGATGAAGCAGTGAAGGAGGAAAGTGTTATCAGTAAACGTGTCTTCTTCTATCATGTAGAATGACTGATAATCAACATATTGATTATCAGCGATAAGGTTTGGCTACTGACAGATTTAGGTAAAAACCAATTACTTGTGACTTGATCAGAGGACATCCCCTAAATGATTCTTTCTCTGTTTGTAACCAGATGTCACAGCTGTATTTTAAAAGCCTTAATAAGTGTTTGTATGTTGATTATCGATAACCTGGCCACTGAGGCAGAGGGGTGGGTAGAAGGGTAGGTACAGGGTCAAAGTTTGAAGTTCTGGGTTCATGAGGAACCTGCTGCATTTGACCAGTTGGTACAGAAGTGTTGCCCTCCTACATTGTTATCTGTTCATGTTATTGAACGTGATGGTTCTGATTTGAAAAACAACACTTTTGACAATAATATGTTTTAAGAGGCTCTTACAAGAACTAATTTCAGTGTTTTGACATGCGTAGGTTCTACCTGAGCGCTGCGTTTGCTTTTTGACTCATCTAAGCCATTCATCGTGTTTTTACAAGATCACAAATCTCTCTCTTTGTTTGGTTTGTGTGTGCGTGTGTTCGTTTATGTGTCTGTTTAAGTCAATGTTCATACATGGGTGCATGCGTGTGTGTGTGTGTGTGTGTGTGTGTGTACTCACATGCACAACATGACTCAAGGCTGCTCGCTCACCGATGGAAAATGTGTCGAATTTGTTTTGCATTATTGCAGGTCACAGGGTTCATTCCAGTTAGACGTCACAACATGTCTACGACGCTCATACTGATGATATTTTTTTGTTTTTGTTCATGTTTGTATTGGAATTAATTGTAATGATAAGGATCTGGAGATATGCAGCCATTTTTAACATGAACTCTATAAGATATGCTTTGTTATTGGCTGGTTGTTCCATTTATGCACAATATCATCCATCATTACGTAAGGACCTTATTTAAATTGTGACGTTGTAAGATGTGATGCTCTTTCATTTTTAAGTAAATTACATGAAACAAAAAAGAATAAATAGAATATAAAAATTTGTACATGTATGACATGAGGCTGGCGTCTCCGTTTAATATCTACAACTACAACTACAGAAGATAAGGGCTTACTTAAACAACTGATATCACGCAAACCGCTCAGGTTGTCTCCATAAAGTCACAAATTGACCCATGTAGACATTATTTAATATTCTTTATACCTGTGATCTTAGTTGTAGCTTTTAATCCTCTTTAAATTTAAAAGAAAACATGTATTTTGTGACATTGGATCTGGCCTGTACGTCCAAACAAATCTTCCATGGTGCCGGGTACATGCTTCAGTACACTACATGTGTTGCTCTGGCTTGACAGAAGGTCAGCTAGGAGACAATAGTCAACAAAGAGCCCCTCTCTGGTCATTTGTATTCGCCTGTGTTTTTTCAGCTGGACAGCTGCAGTGTAACTTAACCTCTGTGCACCTGGAATCCTTCACCGAGGGATACACACATTGTGATGTCAGGCTTGCCACTACATTGTTCATAGATCCACGATGGAATTCAAACAATTGAGTCATCTCTAGTCTGTTAAATGTAATAAAATCTGTCAAGCTGCTGAGAATTGTTTCACTAAATGGAACGACTGGTTTTTTGAGTATAGTTAAATTGCTCCCGAATTAAGAAGGCGCTGGCTTCTATACCAAGTTGTACTAACCCTAACCCCAAACCCTTAGTTAGAGCCTGAAACATTCCTACAAGGCATAATTAAAAGTACTCAAGTAAAGTGACTTTTTATCATGCCGCCCTAAATGCTTTGTCCTTGTGAGGTATTATCAACTGTGACACAACATCTGGGAAACAGATCCAGTTGGAAATACCCTCCTCATACAGTAGCTCAGTATTATTTCACCATTACTTCTATGGCCAATAAGGAAGCCATCATACGCCGTATACACTTGAGCAAAATAGCATTTTATCTTGATGTGTGGCTGAAAATGGCTTAACAGAGTTATATGATCAGTCATTAGCAGCCACAGCAAGGATTTAGTGCAAGCTAAATAGCCTGGTAGTTTAAATTTCAAAACAAGGGATTGTGGGTACTGTATTTGGAGCTGCCATGGGAGAGAGGTAATATTTTACTATGCTGTATTACAAAGTTAAGCTGGTCATTTTTCTCAACAGAATGATGAGAAATAGAAATGAGAAATAGAATAAAGCTGAATGAGTGTCACAGAAACTACAGGTTCCACCATTTTGTAATTGTAATGATAATAATGAATAAATAACTTTGTTTAAAATTAAGTTGTAAGGCTGTGCATGACTAAACTGGGTTTGAAAACCGAGCAATTCTATTAACGTTTGTACACATTAGCTTGTATGAACATGATCCTTCACTCTCCATTATTCCACATCTGTAATTGGAATGACAAGCTTAATAATAATGAGCTCAATGATGGGATGGTGTCAATTTGTCTTCCTCCCCGAAGCCATGACTGTTGGCACAAGTTGTTCTTGCCCAATGCAGTTATGTGTTGTAACAAAAACAAAACTGTCTACAGACAACCAAAAGAATGTCTTGGAAAGTGGTTGGTAGATGTATAGACACCTTAGTGAAATGGTCCAAAAGAATGCTGGCAAATAACAGCGACGAAGATACAACACTACATTTTCATGTCAGCACATGGCTCACATGACGCAGGTTTGACTGTGACATAGATTTCACCTCCCAAAATGTCACTGGGTACAAAGTGCATACAGTCTACTCTCTGATGACCGCTGCTGTAGCAGAGGGTAAGGAGCACAAAGATAAAGATAAAAAATAAAGATAAAAACTGTTTTTGAATTGAGTAATGCAATTAATATAGTCTAATTATATTGACTATTAAAAATTGGCAAACAATACAGGTAAAATCGTCTGCTTGAGGAAGTCAGTAATGTGTAGTTCATGACTATTTTACTAATTGAAAAGTTTGATACACACTCTATGCATTAAATATCATGAGTCATGCATTTCGCGAGTGTTACTTACGCATCTCAGTTTAACTTCTTTGCTGTATGTCTCTCAGAAGGAATATTCAAAAAGCTAGGTACAGATTTTGATCTGCGTCATTGCCTGCCTACTGATCGTGTTTGCAGAGCGATGGTGTGCATCAGGGAGACAAGTGAAGAACTGCACCCACAATCCTCCCGCCAAGAGAGGGCGCCATGAAGAAGAGGGAAACTTGAGCTGCTTCAGCAGGGGTTTCTCTCTTTTCGTGGTGTCTAGTTATGAAATATTACAACAACTATAATCACAATAATAATAACAGTTTTATGCGCATGTATAATTTGGTGTCAGTGGTTCTTGTCTTGTATATAATCTTGTATATGAACGACTGAGATTTTATAGTTAACCACTACAGACTTGATGAAGACACATAGTAATTGTGCGTTATATGCTGCCATCATGTTGAAAAGGAACGGTTGCCATCCCAATAAAACCAAAGGCGGAATCAACATCATAAATCAGTGGAATAAGTTGAACAGTAAAGAAAGACGATGAAGTAATGGGCGTTAGTTCAACTGAAGGAGTGTCATGTATGGTAAGTTGAGTGGTTCATTTGACAGATTTATTTCATTTTTGAGAGAACATTTTAAGGTGAGTTGCTACATTGTTACATTAAAGAGCCAAATAAACAAAAGGTTAAATGTGCATTCGTTGCCTGCAGGTGACACAGACTAAGCAGACAGCGCAGAAATTTCTTTCAATGAAGTTTCAATGACAGCTCTTGTCATTTCAACACCAAGGTGGAAAAAAATAATGTTTAACACCTTCAACAGGCAACTGACAACTTGTTGAGAAGCAGCAAATGAAAAGAATTAAAAGCACAAACAGCCAACTGGGATTTTACAGTTCTGTCCAGAGTTGTAAAAGTTACATGACTGTCATTTACTAAAGAATGAATTCACAGTCTTCATGTGAAACATGGATATTAATTTCTTTGTAATAATAATAATAGTAATAATAATAATGATAATAATAGTAATACATATGGCATTTTTGTAGACACTCAAAGTCGCTTTTACAGTGGATCCATTGTATTCATTCACTACTCATTCATACTTGGTGATGGTAGACTACGTGTGTAGCCACAGCTGCCCTGGGGCAGTCTGACAGAGGCGTGGCTGCCAATCCGCATCTACGGCCCCTCCAAACACAACCGGAACAATCACACACATTCACACACCAGCGAGTGCCTCACTGGAGGCAAGGGGGGTAAAGTGTCTTGCCCACACACACGACGACAAATGACTAGGCGAGATGGAAATCGAACCGCCAATCCTTGAATCATTGGACGACCTGCTCTACCACTGAACCACTGCTAAGTTGTGTGTAGGCTTGGCACATCAATTATTCTGCTTTATCTGTTATCAATGAAGAACTACAATAATCAGCCTCAAAGTACTGGTATTTCTTCTTTTTATGCTGACACATCACAAATATTCACTGTTTGGCACCTCTGCATAAGAGGTTATGCTTCATTGTGGCATCTCTAAATGCTTGTTTGCAACAGATTTTGGTTTTCATTTCATTTGTTTTTACTCTAAAAACCAGTAAAGGTTTTTTTTTTCAAATGATCAACTTTCGCAATAGGTATCAAATGAGATGTACAAAATGTAAATTAAAAAGTGATTCTCCTGAGATTGACATTGAGAGGAGTGTAACAGTCTTCCATAGGGTCTTAGTCTAAATGTGTTTTAAAGCTACCATTGCCTTCTTGAAAACACACAAGATGCCGTGTGCTCATCAGATAACCCATTATATCTTGACGGCCCATAAAGCATTGTCATCCGAGATTATATGTGCTGATTGATGGGTTTTTCAGGGTAGGGAGCATGGGGTTCCATGGCTCACCCTACCACCACCACCACCACCACCCGTTTCCATATTGACAGGTGCACAGTTGACCTTTCTCCATACAATTTGGGATCAAATTGCGCTGTTCCAGCTTGCTGTAGCTTTGCCCTATGTGTTTAACCCTGTTAAACAGCTCTATCATGTTCATGGAAATCCAGGTTTTGTGTTACAGCAACTGCAGCAGACATACAATGGAATCCTTGACTGAGAGATTAGGAAGTGGTTTTAACGATTTACCTCAAGTTCATTTTCTTCGTACAGCACAAGGCAGTCTATTCTCTGCAATGAGGCGGTGGGTCACCGTCACAGAGGGACTTGATCATGATACCGGGGACAATGTAGAACTTTACAGTAAGGAGTCTGTATTTTCAGTTTTGGTTTTCTTTCCCATTTAGATATATGCATTAATAGTATGTATCAGTGGTAGTACAAAAAACTATTAACTGCTCTCAGTGCCTGTCTCTCATTGTTCTTAACTGACAAAAGTAATGCACCGCAATAGTCAAGCATGGCCATTTAATTAGAAGGCCAATTCATGGTTGTCTGACATGATGACAAAACTGTTCATACGAGTAGCCAAAGTGTCTCCAGCAGGTTGGCAGTGTAACTGAGGGTTTTTGAACGCAGTTTTACTTCACCAAGGCACCTTTAGTCTCTCTGTCTCTCTCTCTGTCTCCCTCATCCATACGTGTTACTTCTAGGGGAAGAAACAGACTCCAGATGATTCAGTTTAGAGAACATTATTTTCCAGGTTCTGTTTTACTCATCAGATATTTGTTGAAGAAACTCGATCTTCAGTGTCCTTCAGTGAATTGTGTCATCCATGGTTTTCAAAATCCTGAATTAACCTTTGTGAGTCCTGACAAAAGTCTTTCTGCCCTCACTTCTGACAATATTTTGGAACTGTGAATGTCAGATTCTGATCTGACATCCATTTCCTCTGAATGACTAGAAACTATTTTATTGTAATGCACATTGTCCAACTTATGACCATTTATTTACCCAAACTGTAAAAATCTTCATTTTGAATTATTTTTGTATAGTTCTACTGCATACAAAATATAGTAGATGTATAAATTGTGTTTTTCAAACATTAACCAAATTTTGCGGTTTTGTACAACACACCATCATAAATATATATCATTTTAACAGATTTATATCTGGCAAACATTTTTACCAAACTGCAGCTGCATAGATTTAGCAAGTACTATAAGTGCCGGTGAATGACAGCTGATGACAGGCCAAACTTCAGCGTTTCCATGATCCTTCACAGATGCTGACAGCATTTGCTGGCAATTGCCAGGTAACAAAAATAAATGTATACAATTTACATTTCAATCAAACAAAAAGAGGAATTTTTTTCATGACTTTTTTTTAATTTTATTTTTTGTTTGTTGTTTTCAAGATTATACAGAAAATTCTGTACAAATTTCAATGAGAGTCACTGAAATTATTTGGGGATGGGCCTGGAAAGAGATTACTAATTTATGATGCAGTTCAAATAACACTTTCCAATATTTTCTCAAATAACAAGAAAAAAAGCAATCAAGCTACACACTCAACAACATGCAAAACTGCATTACTCTTAGAATAAAAGAATAGAAATAAAATAAAAGAATAGAAATAGAATAAAAGATAAGTAAAATGCTGCTTGGAATTGCTTTTGATGGTTGGCCTTTTTTCAGGAAATTCTTCATGGTATCTACAAGTTATGAAATTAACACTCATTACTTCATAAACGTAGATAAACCATACTTGGAATTAGAACTAAAAATAATAATGGCAACCTTTGTGACCACAAGTTGCAGTTGCACAAGTGTCTGCTTCATGTATGCCACAGGGCCCTGTGTGTGTGTGGTTGATGTGACATAAACACTCTCCTGCCAGTTGTTTCTCACTGGTGACAGTAAAACCTCCAACAAATGGAAATTTGGGTCTGGCTGCATGTCAGAGTGTTCTCAGGCAAAATATTAAATGACTTTCTTCCACTGGCTCTCCCATCAGGATATGTGAATGTATGCATGAATGGCTGAGCATAGAAAAGTAGTTGGGCAATTTGGATAGGATGTCTTGCATCCTGAGGACCAGACTGGCCCCTTCGTGCCATCCTCTGAAGGGTTCTGCGTCAGATCTTTTGGTACTGGCCCTTCAGGGGTACGGGTCACAGTGTTCTCAAAGCCAACAAACTTGTCTGGGTCCAACAGATCCTGCTGTTCTTGCAGGCTCAGTTGGTTTTGGAGATCTTTATCAATGCTCAGGGATATGGCAGCTGCCATTCCTCCAGCCTTTGTGGGGCATTGCTGGATTTTTGCAAACTTCAGTTTTAGAGAGATACCTCAAGGTTTACATCAGAACCCCTGCTGTGTCTGTGTTGGTCCTGGACTCAACACATTACACCCTCCTTTACCCACGAGCCACAGATTTTATTAGGATTTATATGGTAGCTATATGTACTGTATTGTCTATATACTGTATATAGTAAGTTAAATAAATTAATTTATGGAACTTTGACGCACCCCAAGATGCTATGTTGTACATTGGGGACACACAGGCCATCAGAGTACTGCCCAACTCCTGGACACACATTGTCTAAGTCCAGGCTGTGTCACTGATCACAATGTTATGCAGCAGGCATGTCAAGTCATAGGTGCACCTGCACCTCCAGAAGTCCAGCAATGCATGCCCAATGCAAGGGACCCACCAGTGCTGTGTGCTCGACAGCATAGTGAATGGGGTCAGTGTGTCTTGGACATATGCAACTTCCTGGTAGGTTTTGCCCCAGTTCTAACCATCTGAATACAACAGCATGCCTTTCCTTTGCAGAGTTGCTTTCATTCGCAACTTGGCTGTCACGGTTCAGTGTGGCTGTGCTGGTGTGTGGCAGGGAGAGAGGCCAAACTCGTGGGTGGAGCCATGGCTCCACACCTGTTGGTCCTCTCCACACCTGAGGCACTTCCCCACACCAGTTACTGGCATTCACACCTGAACTTCATTGGTATAATCTTCATCAGGCTTTTTAAGCCAGGGTTGTGTCAGAGCCCTTTGTGGGTTCATTGCTTAAGGTTGGTTCTGTTTTAGTTCCAGTCTTTTTTCTGCCTGCATTTCTGTTTGCATTCTTGCCTGTCTAAGTTTAAGTTTAAGTTTTTTTTTTATTAAACATGGAGAAAAGGTTTGCTTTTGGTGTCCTGCATTTGGGTCCATATCCCGCCGTACATGACATTGGCAGCTGGTGTCAATAGCCTCACATCTAAACCCGATGACCTGACTATTTCTGGCATGTGTTGAAGAGAGAACTAAACCTGTCATTTAGTCTGCCGTCTAACACGGTAGTCTGTCCCACCATTTTTGAATGTAAGGATGTTGACCTCTTGGTCAGCAGGGCCAGAGGCAGGTCCATTCTGTCAGCTATTTTTGTAGTACAGACTAATGATGGTTCTAGGGTCCAGTGACATACACATGGAATATGATGCTAGGTAGAGAGATACTCTCTTACCCCAGAGCACAGCGGTTACAATGTAACCTATAGATTGAGAGTGGTTCAAGTCAATTGAAAACAGTTCAGCCCCAAAAGAATTAAAAACAAACAAGACACCCAAAACCCTTGATAACATGAAATATAATACAGTAACTGATAAAACTATTGGAAACATGGACATGAAACATGTTCTCCAAGGCATGTAAACAAAGTTATGTGATATCTAAAGTATGTACACAAAATCACTTTGTGTTGAGTTCCATGCGTGACTCTTTGACACATTTCCTTCTATAGGCAGTCAAAAAGAAACCTAGAGAAAGAAGGGAGGATACTAATAATATAGCAGACCAAGTAACTAATAGTAAGAATGAGAGAAAGAGGGGCTGCAGCCATGAATCGGAGGTATCATATTCAGCCTAGTCCTGACAGAGACTCCTCTCCAGGTTGAATAGGCTCATTGTTTGGATAAGGCCTCCATGACACAGGCCATTTCATTACAGAATGAGCCTCAGCATAGAGAGTAGATAGTGGTTGCAATGTAACCCTGACTTCCCCTCTTTTCCCCTGTCAAAGAGCTCCATTTTCTCCCCATCGGCAATACCTGCATGAGAAGGAAGACAGTCATAGGGGCGATGCAAACTCAAAAACAAACAGCACTCTCCATCACAACGACGGACAGAATATGTCTGTCAGTAAAAAGACATGGGAAACTTTATAGCCTCTGAGGTAATATGCCATGTCTCTCCTGCGACCATTACCCGTTGGTTGTGGTATATCACAAAAGTCACTACCTCTCACAGACTGGCATGGGTGCATTTTGGACCATTTAAAAGGTTAAATTACAGGTTAAATCAACTCAATTCCCATTCCATAAAGCATATGTGAAGCAAGCAGTTATTGGTGACCCTGGTCTCAGGCTGCTCAGACAGAGTGGTGTGATTCTGTTTTCTCCTCTGATGCCCTCAGCTCCAGCAATGGATGCCAGGAAAAAGGGTTAAACTACATTAAGAACAGACTCTGGTGCAATCTCCTGCCGCAGTCCTTAGTGCGCTAGGATTCAAAAATTGAAATATGATGACGAGAGAAAGCTTTTCGTTCACTGGCTGTGAGTAAATCTGATGTTTTCACATAATTAATGATGAATTGCAGAGAGCCATGCTGCTGTTGTTTTTCAGTGTGATGAAGCTCCTGTACAAGTGGACTAGACTGCAGCTGTGTCAAAGTGTGAATGATGTACGTCTTGTAATCAGAAGTGAAATGCTTTGAAAAAAAAACATTAGTAATGATATTTTTAAAAATCACAACTATTTACATTAACTTTAGGACATGAACCACAAGAACATGATGAATAAAATGAAGAACCTGACCACGGTGGTTAAGTGGATAGCCGTTGTCTCACAGCATGAAGGCCCTGCCTTCATATCCATCTGAAGGGTTGTTCTCCCTCTGTCTGAATGGGCTTACTTTGGTTCTCAAGCTTCACGACCCAAAACATGGAATACATTTGATGCAATTCCTGACTCCAAATTGAAAACAAGTGTGAATGGTTGTTTGTCTTTCTATGTGGTCCTGCATTGGACCAGCAAATTTCTCTGAGTGTATCTTTCCTCCTGCACAAAGTCAGCTAAGATAGAGATAGCTCCAGCTCCACTTCTTACACCATTTTGACAACAGAACAACTTGTGATGTGGTTTGTGCAACTGTTGCAAAAAGTGAAAGACAAAATCCAGGGTTTTGGGGTTGTCCAAAAATGGCTTAGAAAAGGGCAAGCTGTGTGTCAAGTGGATATCTGCCCAAGTAACAGTCATTTTAAAACAGAATTCCCACTTTGTAATACGTGTAGTGTCTTGCTGAGTCAAACCAGAAGGGACACTGGTAATAACTTAACGCCACATTGGGGACTTGGATATATTAACTGTGACAGAAATGGTGGATGCAATTGGTTAAAAAAATTTTGAAAAGAAAGAACAGGAAAACAAAATTGTGGATTTATCCTGTGTTTTTATCCTGTCTTACTCCATGACCATCATGAGCAGAAGGAATTAATACAGAAGCCAGTAACTGAAATGTGGTTTGTAAGAACTGTGCAATGACAAACACAGACTTGAAATCAGAACCCATCGAGGTTAGAATTTTGTGATCTTAAGCCCTGACTTATTAATTTCAGAGAGAATTGTGTAAGGTTATTATGCCTAATATGCAGTTTGGGGTTGTTTATGATAAACAGTGGATGTTTCTGCTGGGTTCTCTGGCTGTTGTTGTTTTTTGGGTTTTTTTCAGACATAATGTTGGTCTGGAGGTTCTCAGTTTCAGCAGTGTGGTCATTGACACAGGGGTCCATGAACTCTGTTTCCTTGGTTCTCAGTTGCAGTCATGAGTCTCTCACCAGCACTTAGAGTATTATCTCTCAGATTTGACTCTGCAGCTGTAGTTTTTCGTTCTGTACCCCCCTCTCCAAACCTACTCTTTCACTGTATTTGCTTCCCTCTCCTTCACTTCCCCTCCCCTCCCTTCCCTATGCAGTCTCTCCGACCTACCAGTGAACTTATGTGGCTACTCAGAGCTGTGCTGTGTTATTGAAAACACCCCTGCAACACTCCTATTAGCCATGATGTAAAGATGATAGGTAGTGCTCTGTTTGGATATCCATTTCCAATCACAGGTCATGATTGGCAAAAGCCGCCTAAGATGATGGGTTTTCTGTGCGATATTGCCAGGAAGGGGGGGGGGGGAGTAGGAGTAGGGAGAGTATAGAAGAATAGTGGCAAGCAAGGAAAGACGAAGAGAAAAGGACACAGCAAGGAAAAAAAGAACGTTGCCTTGCACAATATGTGAAACTGAAAAGCAAACAAAGATTGGAGGTTTGCTTGGGAAAACAGTCTAACTGTTTAAGAAATATTGGGTGGATAAAAATTTTGAGATCAAAATCACACAATAGCACAGAAATAACTTAAAGGAACACTGTAGATTTTGCATTTGAAAGCATGTAGAATGGAAATAAAAAAGGGGTGTGTGCCATTCTTGTAGTTCCCTTTGAAATATTTTAATCGTAACTTGCACATTTTGTTCAAATGCCACATACTGTAGTTAAAGAGTTGTGACTTACTGTCATAGACAGAAGAGGGTAATTGAAATGCCTCATCAGATTTATACTCATTCTTTCATTCATTCATTTTCTGCACCACTTCCTCTGCTTTACGAGATAGGAATAGGCTTCTGCAGCGGCCCGAAGCCTATCCCAGCGGCCATACGGGCATGAGGCAGGGGGACGCACCGGACATGTTGCCAGCACATCGCAGAACCACACAAAAGATGAACAATGCACTCACACAGACACTTCACACCTATGGAGAATTTGATATTGACCAATCAACCTGAATTGCATGTTTTTGGAGGTGGGAGGAAACAGGAAAACCCGAGGAAGACCCATGCAGATTCAGGGAGAACATACAGAAAAAGTATGCATTGAGATTACCCCTGATTACTTTGTCACAAGATTTTCAATTTACCGCACCCCAATAATTCCACATTGTAGTTGAGGAGGCAACTTAAAGGGGGTATGATAATGTGTTTATGGTGGATAGGCTTCCACCCTCAGACATCAAGTGAAAAAGAGAATCTGGAGCCACCCCCTACGGGCCCTACACCTGCCAACCAACCTGCCACCTGGTCTTGTTCTTAAGTGAAGTTAAAATGAAGTATGAGATCGGCCACAATGATGGAAGCATGGTACTGGACTGTTAAGTTGAAGAGGGAGCTGAAAAATAAAGCAAAGCTCTAGATTTACCAGTCAAGCCATGTTCCAATCCTCTCCTATGGTCATGACTGCTGGGATTAGTCTGGAGATCGGTTGATGAGCTACAGCAACTAGTGGGAGGTTGGAGTGGAGCCACTGCTCCCTCACATCGGATAGAACCAGTTGAGGTGATTTGGACATCTGATTAGTATGACCCAGGACACCTCCCTTTGGAATGTTTTCTGGGCATGTGTAACTGGGAGGAGACCCCATGCTAGACCAAAACTTTACTGGAGAATTTTTTTTTCTAAATTTGTATATGTATATATCTCATCTTGCCTGGGAACACTTCATCATTGGCCAGGAGGAGCTGGAAAGCGTTGCTGGGGAGACAGAAGTTTGGAATACCGTGTTTAGCAAGCTGCCACCCACGACCCAATATGGGATTAGATGAAGAAAATGGATGCATGGATACATGGATGATACAAAACCCACACCCTCAGTTCCATTTGCAAAGGCTATATTAAAGTAACATAAAGTAACAGCTCCATATGATTGAGTGCAGTTCATACACCTGCAAAAATACTCCACTTTGGGATTTTCTGTTTATCCAAAAATCTAAAAATGAGGACATATTCCCAGGATCAATTCTATTCATTCAACATAAATCTAAAACCCCACAGAATTGTTGTTGAGAATAAAGAGGCAGATAACAACCCAGTTTCATTATATTCTTAAAAAGTTACACTGACTTTTGGTATTATTAATTTGTGTTGGTGTTCGGCGAGTGTGTGTGTGTGTGTGTGTGTGTGTGTGTGTGTGTGTGTGTGTGTGTGTGTGTGAACTAAGCAGCGTCCATCTGACTATTTGTTTTCTACATGACGAGAGATCAGTTATAAACATTAGGAGAACATTTTGTTCTCAGATATGTAAAGCTTGAATGTCTGTGTTTCTTTTCAAGCAATCAACAGTCCATTAATCAAGGTGTTTTTTCTTCATCTGCAACGCCACTAAATCTCCAAAAATCAAGCCAAATCCATGCTTCCTTCTCATTGGTATGAATGTGATGTCAGCTGAGGAAAGAACATGATGTGTCAGTACAATATCTACTCAGTCAGTGAAAAATGTCTCTGTCCAACAAACGATTGGTGTCACAGCTCGAGAAGAAGCATTGAGGACAGAAATAAACGTTTCCTTAGTTGATCTTACCTGGATCTAGTCTCAGGACGTTATAATTTAAGTAATTTGGTGACTACTTGCATACATGTGTTGAAGTGCCTAACAACAAGACTTAAGAGCCAGGAGATCTGCACTGTCACACTTTAAATGGGCTACAGGGTTAAAGTTAAAAGTAGAGTTTCTATGCAAAATCTTAGAGGAACTTTTACCAGACAGACAACATATCTATATATGTCTGAAAGTGAAATAAAATAAAATAAGGACCACCCACACTATTATAGGATTGCTTGATCAGGAGCCCATAGCCAGAATCAATAGTGCAAAACTGGATAAGGAGACAAATCGTACCTCTAGCTTGTGTTACATAGCCACATGTTATAGGGCTAACATCTCAGACAGGACCACCATAGTGCTAAACATGAACAGAGGTTCAACTTAAATTGATATTTCTGCCATTTAAGCCATATCTGGCAATGTTTAAAGAATGATTTTGGTCACTGGAATGTTAAGTTGGTGAGCTGAGCCTAGAAGGATGACGTGATCCACTTTCTTCATGGGTCATTTACTTTTATTCCCCCTGACTCACCAAATGTGCGATATGAGTAAGCTCATTTTGAGGACCAGAGGGAGACATCACAGTTCAAGCAGAGAGGCATGTGCGATGCGTCATGTTGCATGTCATCACAACTCTTTTGGAAAACCCTTCTCAGACGTTGTGCCAGTATTTGTCTTTGGCCTGTCATATTTCAGGGTGTTGTTCTCACCACCTGTCCTGAAATGTCCCGCAAGACATTGTTGAAAAGAAAGACATGAAACCAAAGGTAGTACCCATTTCCAAGTATTATTTTGTTGATTTTGTACAAGGAAAGTGAATTACCATAATGTGCCCTTGAAAAATGGAAAGGCACTGCCACTGCATTATACATTTTCCTACAATTTCATTAAACACATTGAGTAAAGATAATTTGAACTAATGGGCAGCATGGAGCGTTTCCAAATCCACATAATCCAGGTGAAGAACAAGCTTTCACCATTTTTCACATAACTCTATTTTCTGGGGTTCAAATGTTTTTCTTGAGTCATAACATTTCATGAGATGTATAAAGTTAATCTAAGGTCTCCAAAATCTTTTACAGAGAAGTCATGGGGATGCAAAAAGAAAAATGAATAATGGTTCATAGTTCTCCAGCACTGGCTTGCAGAAGAGAATGGAAGCAATCCAACGTCTTTGCTTCATATTTGGTGATTTTCTTCCAACAACCTGCACTTCTGAGAGGCTTTGCATGCCACTGAACGTGGATTTGGATAAATACATCATAACAAAGTCCTATTTCTAAATGTATAGATGCCTAGGAAAGGTAAAGAGCGTCATCTAACAAACTAACTTATTCCTCAGGATTCACCTGTTGATAATTGATTTAGAGCAGGCAGTTGAGACCAAAAATTTTTATAAACTCTGCGTTGACTCCTGTTTCCCTGGTTTATCACCAGAGGTTGCTACAATAACGTTCATTCTTCTGATGTGGAGCTAATCTAGTGGCTCAGGCAGTGTTTGATAGGACTTCCCTAAGGCTGAGGCGAGGGCAGGGACTAAATTGTGGCACTAAATCTCCAAAGTGCAAGTCCTGCAGAAGGCCTGTCTCTAAGATTGGGGGAGCATTTTCAAAGCCTCTCCAGGAAATTCTGCATGCGCAATTTGTCTTTGTAACGGGAGAACTGGCACAAACTTCAGCTTAAGGATGTCATGACCAGACCAACTTAGCACGCAGCAGAAGTGCTTATTGCGCATTGTATTTTCATTCCTGACACAGGGAAGCCTGGCGTGGCTCACATCCTGGTGATGAGACTCAAGCTTTTTCTCACCACAACAGTTTGTAAGAGAGCTGGTGAATTTCCACCAACCTCAGCGTGAACTCTACCACTTAACCATGAGAGACTCTTCGTTTTGGGAGAGGTTAGAGTCTGATAAACACAGGGGAAGAAAGAACAAGGAAAAAGAACGACAGGAAAATGGAAAACAGGGCTGGCACTTCCAGCAGGTTTATTTGAGGCCATGACAGGGAGCCCTTGAAAAAGGAATGGTGTCGATAGCCGTGTCCACAGACAGGCAGAGGGTACACAAAAGGCGTTGTGACAAGTAGACATGGCACGTCAAAGCACCCTCTCTTCTTTTCTGGGGTGTGGGATATAAAGGAAGCAAAAATTGGATTATTTTACTCCCCGGATCTCTGAATTCAGAGAAGCACAGTGAAGACAGTGTCTGGGAACAATTTGTCCAGCCATGATCTCAACCCATTACGGATGAGAACTGCAAGCCACGCTCCTGCTAAGGTGTTGCATCATGAAGATGAGGAGAAGATTCTTGAACTTTCGGTACTTTACTTGCTGACAAAACATCTTCTGGTGGAAGCGAAGGACTCATTATTTTAATTTTGGGGTACATTTCAATCCATTTCCACATTTATAACTGTTTGTCTGTGCATATGCATTCAATACATTTTACCAAATATTTAAAGCTGACACATTGCATTGTAGATTTCCTGTCCTTGTTTTTGACTTCACACAGTAGTGAATTAATTGAACCCACAGACATTTACAGCACATTATCTATAAAGGTATGGCCTAGTTATGCTGTAACCTTTGTTCTGAGTGATGATCTATCTCTTCTGTTACATAGTCCATATGTAACAGGCTTTGGTTACCAGCTGATGAACGACATGGATAATTTTGTAGGACACACCAGCTGTTCTTGCACACAAATGGAATTTTTACAAGGCAACTATGTATATAATATTTGATTTACTTAACTTGATACTTGAAGGCTTACAGCCTAACTCACATTCTCTGTCTAACTCTCCTCCAAGATAAATATTACATTTGTATGAGGCTTTCAGCAACCTTGAGATCCTCAAAGCCATCACCTATACTCTGCCATGCAACCAACAAACTAGACACAAATGATGTTCACAAAACTCTAGGATAGGCTATCACTGTTGGATGGGAGCAGGGCTCGATCAAATCTCATCAACCATCGATGAGTAGCCAGACGGGTGTTGACAATGTTCATTGGAATATGAATAGCACTGACCACACCACACTGGGTTAAGAAGCTGAGACGAGACCAACCACTGCCAGAACTGGAGAAGCCTCTTGGATGAGAGGTGAAAACTCTTCAGAAAACTTTCTTAAAGTCCAGTGCATTCATTTAAACAACTTTGGATGACTATAACCTGGATAAATGAGAACCTACACAGACATCAGGCTTGATCAAAGCTCTGAAGCTGGCCACATGGGGTCATTTTGTCTGGAAATTTTGCCTACAACAAAAGTGACCTTCCTTGACAGCTTGAGCAGGTCATGGATGTTACGGTGTTCCTTTTTTTAGTGCATCAGATTCTGGTTCTTCTGCCTAAATTTGTAATGAAGTCAGACTTTCTCTCCAAGTGTGTGTGTGTGTGTGTGTGTGTGTGTGTGTGTGTGTGTGTGTGTGTGTGTGTGTGTGTGGCTGCTATTGTGAAAGTTGGATTTTCTCTCAATGGTTTTGCATCCGAACACAGTTCTTTTTGAAGCCTCTATCAAACAAATGTTCTCTTGAATGAGAAACAATCTGGAAGTTCCCAAAAGAACTGAGCTGTTGAATTTGATGAATGGGAAACTCATCCCACAACGATAGACACCACCTGCAATGACAAACTATCCTGCAGGGAGAGACAGAGAGGGAGAGAAGGAGAATTTCACCTCTACATTCTCTTTTGGGATAGAAGCCGGTGCACCTGATGTGTTGAAAGCGATCCCCCCATCCAACTTGTGATGTGTTGAAAGTTAATTTGACATATTTTTACATATTTTAATATATATAGAATGGAAAGCTATTGGGGGGAGGCAATACTGACACAGAAACAGAATGGATAGATAACTAACCCGGGACACGAGCAGCATGTGAGCATGTGCTTTATATTATATGAATACAAAAAGGATGGAAAAGTAGATTTCCACTGGCGTGCAGAGAATAACCGACTGATAAGAGGTACAGTGGCTCAATCTTAATCAATTAATGTGTTTAGTAAATGCAGGCCAGCAGTTGGCAACATGACAGAAAAATACGCTGTTGTAAGAGAAAGTCACAATGTAGGAGGTTGTGTTTACAGTGATTGAGTGAGTTGGCCAGTGTCTGAAGAACATAAAAATGGTGGGCCTGTGATGTAATTGGCTTTTAAAGCCATCTTAGATCAATAATTTATGCGTTTACTACCATCAGTCTTATGTTGCAGGGGGGGGAAAACATCTCATGAAATATTAGAAGTCAGCCCAGATAAAAGTGATTTACAGTTTGTCAACCAGGGTCGCGTATGACTGGTGATTTTAATATCAGACTATATCATGAGTCACTTTTGCACTCCAGGAAACCCTCTGTGTTTAATATCCAGTGCTGTCAGTAATGACTTTACTTCTCTTAACTCACAATAAGCTTGCTTTTAATATACCAAGCCAATTCCTTTATTGGGCATGTGTAATGAAAGACGCCCTGAAAGGAATTTGAGTATCAAGTGTTTGCTTTAAAAGTCTCCAATACTTAAATAAAATACTGCTTATTCAAGCCTCCCGCCTGCCAGATAGCCACAAATCATGATTATGCAAAAATCAAAGGATCACTTTAGCTGTTGGCTTAAGAGAGTCCGTGAAAGCATATAAATGCAGAAAGATGGCCAGATCCCAGAAGTCACCTCACCGTATCCAAGTAAAACCCACTTTCAAGATGTGGTGACCTGTGAAATCTGAGGCTGTATTTATTGTAGTTGCACATAATGATTTCTGAAATAATATACTTTCAACTTAAGAAACGACTCGGTTTCTATTGTAAAACATAGTGTGGACGTCAGAGCAGAAGGGTTTCTGAGGATTGCTTGGCATTAAATAGAAGACCACACAAAACAATCTGGTTCTACATTTGTTTTGAGGATAACTTTATATTTTGATATAATAATTCAATTTTCGTGCATTTTGAGCGGTCGGTTTGAGTATTTAGTCCTCAGTAATGTAGTGCTTAGCTGGGGCTGCTCCATGCTATATATTTTGAGTTATCACCTGCACCAAAGAGGTAGATTTCAACACCATTTCTGTATTTGTTAGGTGTAGAGCCAGGAAGTGCCTTTCCTAAGCGTGTGTTCAGTATTTTAAACTGCGATCATTTTCCCTTTCATTGGGCATTGTTAAGGCTTTTGGTTTCAAACAGGCTCAAACGTCCCAACTGCTAGTAAAAGTGGGTTTCAATAAAGTTAGAAAAGGTAATTGATGTGTTTACATGTATCCTGTGCAGGCTGGACAAGCAGAAGCGTTCCCGTAGAGTTCCTAGGGACAGGGAGAATGTAAGTTAGTGACGGGCAAAATCATGGGAACACACTTACTGATTGTAATAAGAAAACATAACATAATAAAACATATATACACCTTTGAAGTGGTGATGCGTGGATCCAACGTAGGAAGATGGGGATAGCAATGGAGAAAAAAAGCAATTGAAATAGTAATTGAATTTTACTCCTTTGTTTTGCCAGTAATTAAAAGAGTCATGTTTCTCTCACTTTGCCTTACCTTAGCTAATCGTGACAACTTGCACTGATTGGCTGTTCACCTGTTTACCCCCCAACTCTCATGCGTATCAAAATTCTGACATGAAATTTCAAGCCACAAAGATTTATAGTAACACCATATTTGAGTTTCCCAGCCACAGTTTGCATTATATAGACATGCAAGTATACACACGCCTGTGTACACTTATTTAGAAACAGGCAAATGCACGCACGCAGGCATGCAAACACACACACACACACACACACACACACACACACACACACACACACACACACACACACACACACACACACACACACACACACACACACACACACACACACACACACACAGCCCACTGATCATCTTGCCAAACCAGGCAGAGAATGAAGCCAGCTTGGGTCGGTTTCTGTTCTGTGCAACTTTGGACATTTTGTAAAATGTTTCCAAATAGGAAGGTCCCAATTTTTATTTTATTTATTTTTTTGTGAGCAATTGTCTGTTAAATTCAATTAATAAAAAGAAAACAGCATCAAAATTATAAAATGCTTCAATGAAAAAAAAGTTCCATGTACGATAAATGACAGATTTTTTACCTCTGCCCTGGACTGCAGCCAAGGCTGCGATGGTTCTGCTCAGCATCACCCTGTGGGCTAATGCACTTAGCATGACTGTGACAGCTGTTTAGAAAACATTAAAAATAATATTCGCTGATTCCTCGTGACAGCGGCCTGAGCCACGGCCATTTACTTCAACTTGCATCTGTCATCCAAACTTTTACATTGCTTTCTTATAAAGGCTCCGTGGGATCTCTTTGGCCTGACCTCGTGGGGAACATTTGGCTCAATCAATCCTGTTATCAATTAATCATAATATTGCCTCTGGTCACCACAGATGGAAGCCTTTACTCGGGGCTGGAACATCCATTATCAGATGACGATAGCTTCATTGACCTATTGGCGTGCATACTGTACACGTGAGAACAGTTTTTCCTCACAGATCTCAGAACAAATGAATCACTCCTTGAAACACTTTTTAAAGAAAATCAGACTGATGTCAGAGTAACGCAGTTTGATGGATTATTTGACGTTTCACCGCTATGATGTGAAAACAAACTAAAATGACAGCAAAACCCTGAAAATACCGAGACAGACCTTGAGTGCTCAACTCTTACATGTTAATCAAATGTAATCCCTTGAAAGTAGAGGTCAGTAATATAATCTATTGGATCACTCAGGTTCAATAAGTGTTTGACTGCTGTCTGTCAAACAAAGGCCATGGGGAGTTCTATTACGTAAAATCCGTCCCACATTTTTTATTCAGTAACTATTTAAGCCTTTATTATGTCGAACAGTCTGAAATAACACGTTTTTCTTGGAGGATTTGAAATCTGATCACTCTTAAACTGTTTTAGCAGTATAAATTATTTACACATCCACAGGAGGGCTTTACTGATGGATCATTACACGGAACAAGACTAAACTTTTTGCATTCCAGTGCCAAGAAGGACCAGTTTAACAGTATGTAATGGTTTCTGACTCTACTGGTTTAACCCAAAGTGCATCAAGGGTCCTTAATGGGTGTATTTCAACATCCTGAAATAATTATTTAGCGGTTTTCAGAAGTTCATAATGTTGTATCGGCTCTTACTTTGTTGTATTTTGTGTTGGACTTGATTCCTTTGTTTTTCTTTGTACAAATTAAGTTTGTACTAAAGCTTGAAGGAGAAGTGGAGAGATCTCTGTTCTGTTCTATATTTTCTATAAATGTTAAGATCTTCAGTGTGGAGTAGTTAAGTCAGTTGTTGTTTCTTCAGAGGCAATGTTCTGACGGCATTCTGTATCTGTGTTTTATATGGAGAGCACACTCATAAATGAAATATCTGGTTGTTAGAAATTCTAAGTGGTGCAAGTTGTGTAAATCTGAGTATTTTTGATGTTTCTACCTCAATTCATAAGAAGTTAATGTAGAGTGAAATAATTTAAATCTATGAACATGGGTCTCTCACAACCACTAAATTTCAATTTTGGATCCTAAGAAAAAAAAAAAGGTTTAAGAGCTTGTCTTGTAAATTATGTTCATCACTTTGGGTGGCGGAGGTGCCTGCAGAGAAGGGGCCTCTGTAAAAACTATTCAAATCTTTTTATGCACATGATCCTTGTCTCTTTATAAATCCAGCAAAGCTGGAAAAACAATTATACTACAATTTTTTTATATGTTCTAGCCCACATGTGGTAGTGCTTCAGTGTTTCCAACAAAACTGATGTGCCTAATGATGCATGGACAACACTGAAGACATCTCCATTGCGTTTCTCCCAAAGACATAGGGATCGGTTTACTCTATGGAGGGAAGAGAGAGAGAGAGAAGTAAAACTGTGCCGTATGAGAGCGATTGAGGGAAGTTCACAGGAGCAGAGGGACCTGCTGGTAAAACATCTGAGATCCCGTTGTGACCATACAGAAATGCAAACATTCTATGAGATAAAACATAAATATCCTTGGGGTTTGCAAATGGCCTTCATAAAGCGACCACAGTAAAGCAAAGACAGAAGGACAATGACAGAATTCAAAACTTGAAAACTTTGGACATGAAACAGCAGGAATATATAATCCATGGTGGGATTCCGCACCCACATGACTCATTTCAGAGTTGAACAATTTCATTTTTTTTATACTTTGTCACATTGAACGGCGGAAAGCGAGAAGTTATTATGGCCAACCCATGCTGTTGTCTATCTGAAGTAGGGCCAAGAGTTGATTCTCTAAACTCGGCACCTTCTCCCTGGCGTGAGACACACAATGTGACAGTGAATTGGACCTTTCGGTTTTGTTCTTCAGGTATTTCAGATGCTGACAAAATAAGGTTGAACCTTATGAGTCACATTTGGATTAGAGATCAAATAATTATATTATTGTAATTTTAAGAAAGTCACTTATGTGCACTTATATGGTAATCAGAGGTAGTTGGGTGGGTCATAGAGTTCTTTCTCACAGAAAAGCAGTGGTTTATTATTGAAACTCTATTCACTTGTGTTTTGTGGGCCTCACAAAAGACAGAAACGCAATTCCAATGTGTGCAACCAATCATATTGTGTCTCCCAACAATCTGAAAAAACTTTGTGATTCCACACAAATATTTCTGTCATAAATTTTCCTTCACTGGGCCTTGACATCCTTTGATAGTGAAAGTAGGTGAAGGATTTTGTATTTGCCCCTGCAGCCAACAACAAATTAGGTGCGTTAGTTGCACCTTCAACATCACATCATGAAAGACAAGATGCCAACATTGAATTCTTACGCGTATATTTTCACAGGGGCAGCTAATGAGCTCAGATCACAGAAATAAAGTAATTATCATGTTTTTCTGAGACATTGCCCTATGCCACATTTCAGTGAACAAAAATTATGTTTGAGAGATACTTAAGAGAAATGTAATTTGTACGGGTTTGGAATTGGATTAATAAATGATTTAAGATATAATGGAATGGATTGATACACAAAACATGGACACCAACACTTGGGAACTAAGAGATTAGATATGGCACAAGTTGTGTTGCCACTATGGCTCAACTGTGACTGAACTGGGTGGAAAATAGGACTCTATTTTGAAGTGGAGCTTTTTTACGATGACAAGGTATAAGATATGGAAGTAAAGGGAGTTCAGTGCAGCTCAATATCAGCAAGAGTGACATTTTAGATGCACAGAAAAGCTAAATAGCACAGTAAAAAACAGGTCGGACCCAAATATTGTCTCAGTAAGCGGGGAGATGCTTCTGACAAAGTCTGATCACTGAGGACAACCAATCAGTCAAGGGGACCTGTAATAGTTAGAAGCTTAAACAAGAACCAATGCAGTCACACACTGCAACATATTACGACAACCCTGAATTCAAAAATTTTACCCTGACCTACTTTCATAGATCAAAGCACTAGCTCTTCTCCCTTGTCTTTCTAGCTTATTGGGTTCCTGAGTGTACGGAAGTTAAAATTTGACCTTGACCCAGTTTTCTCAAGGTCAAGGTCATCATCTCGTTTTCTCACTCGGGCGGTTAATCTGCTTCTTGTTTCATCTTTTTATTTGCAATGGTTGCAAAGATATTTGGTTGACATACGGACGAACGGACGGAGGGACGAACGAACGAACGGACAAACACACGAACACTGACGACTACAATACATCACCGCTTTGAAGCGCGATGTAATAATTATATAACCTTTGTAGACTTTGAAATGGAACCAATCGCATTCCTCTTAGTGTTTCTCACTTCCTATCTCCTCCATTCATGAACCAAAAATAGCTTCTGAATCATTCTGTGGAACCCACATTTCTGTTTACACTTTCCTTCTTCCGTCCTGGAATATTATACCATACTTCACACCAAGCGCTCAAATATGTTCCGAAAAAATCAACAACAGAAACCAGAACACGGAGTTTAGATGATTTGAGGGGAACTTTCTCAAGCGCATGTTGTGCTTCTTTTCAAACACATGGGCTAAAAATAACTCCACGACTAAAATATGGCAGAGAAAACTTGCATGGCAGCAGTGTGTGATTTCCTGGAGCATTGTGACAGCATTAAAGCAGCGTGATATAAAATGTGATTTACTTAGATGCATTTTTCTTAAGCTAGATTGAAGCGCAATATTTTCGTCCATCCATCCTCTCATTTTCGAAGAACACTCCCTATCCTGTTCATAATCACTGACCAAATGAGCCATATGGTATGAACGTATCACTGGTTCACAGGATCAACACACTCACATTGGAGGGAAAATCCAGAGGACAAACGACACAAATGACTTCAAAACAGGGAAAAGAAAGCGCAAGACTCAATACAAGGACTGCACTACAAAATAAAACAAGAAATAATCAAGCCCAAACATTACCCATAACGCTAATGTTGGACCTGATGCCAGCTGGACATACTCTTATTAGCAAGTCACAATCCTTCTTTTTGGATGTTGCTTGTGGCTTGATATCAAAAACACAATTCCATTTGAAAGGGAACGGTTAAGGTCTCTCCAATTCTCTTTGTGCCTAAAATTTTGGGCACAAATGATGTTAAAGGCTTTAACATCCAGCTATTGCCTTTGCATGGCCAGTGAGCAAAGTACTGGAACTCAAATTAAGCTGTTTAGTGACTAACAGTCCAGTGCTGTGGTTGCATTACATAGTTCCCAGATTTGTATGTGTCAGAGAGCGTAATCCTCTCTTCCCCCTGTGATGAATCTCTCCTGTTGTTGAACTCTTAGTTTATATCCAGTCAAACAAAGTTTAAGGTTTGTCTCCTGAATTCTCCTACAAATGCAGCACGAATAACGCTTGAGAAATACCTCACTCTTTGACAGGGTGGTTCCTTCCTTCCACTACTTCACTTTAAATGTTACACAACACATTTCGCTGTTTCATCGGGAGCTATAAATTTGTCAAGGTATAGGCACATTTTTTGTGTTGAGCAGGAACTGAATGTTAAGGTTGTACGGAAGCCATACCAAGGCCATAATCCCAACATGTAATTTATGTTTGTGTTTATTTTTTTTTTATTTGGAATGGGTCAGTCTTGCTTGTCTGCATGCTTAACTGTGTGCCTATTTTGATGAACAAGGTCAGGACCTGCAAATCGAGGCTCCTGCTTCATTTGGTCCTTTGGCTCAGACCTTGTCCATCGACTGCATGGTCATATTTTAATGGAGCTTTTGGTCCAAACTGTTCTGCTCTGATAAATGAGACATGAGTAACACAAGCTCTGTTTTCAAAACAGGATTTAACAAGGTGTTGCATACATGAAAGCCTCTTTCTTTCTTTTTTTTTTTTTTTTTTTTTTTTTTTGCACATACTTTTGAGAGGAGCTTAAGAAAAACAACAGTGTCTCCAGACAGCGCTGCATGGTCGGGTATGTTTTTAATGAGAATTGCCTTGTAAGCAAGCAGCTTATTCCTTTTCAGAAGCACCAGTGAAAAAGTGCTTTTATAAGCAATGTCAGCATCATTGCATCTCTTGTACCCCTTCTCAAGTAGTTTAATTAAAAGTCAGCACTGTGATAGACCTGTTTGGAAAATAAATGTCATGAAAAGAAAAATGTGCGGATCAGTTTCCAGCAGCTTGAGGTCTGCGTTCTTCTCGTTGGAATGTAAGTAGCTGAATAAAATGTAAGATTGTCTAGAAATTATTTTACAAGCTGGAGATTAAACTGTTTTTTTTCCACTAACAGGTAACGTTTGTAGACTTTAACACTAGAATGCCCAGGATTTTGGGGGGGCCTGTAGTTAGGCTGTAGTCTAAGGTTTTATATACTTACGTATGAAATAGCCAATATGAGCAATGTGATAGTGGTTAGAATAATGTAGCCGCAAGAGGGCACAAGCCAGTGTCTTATTGTGCCGGTCCCAAGCCCGGATAAATACAGAGGGTTGCGTCAGGAAGGGCATCCGGCGTAAAACTTTTGCCAAATCAAAGATGCGAATCAAACATATGACTTCCATACCGGATCGGTCGAGGCCCGGGTTAACAACGACCGCCATCGGCGCTGTTGACCTACAGGGCGCCGGTGGAAATTGGATTACTGTTGGTCGAAGAAGGAGAGGAGGAAAGTGCGTTCGCACGAAGAAACAGAAGAGGAGCGCCAAGAGTATAGGACTAAGAGTAGGGACGTTGAATGTTGGAACTATGACAGGAAAAGGTAGAGAGTTGGTCGACATGATGCAGAGGAGGAAGGTAGACATACTGTGTGTCCAGGAGACCAGGTGGAAAGGTAGCAAGGCTAGAAGTTTAGGAGCAGGGTTCAAGTTGTTCTATCATGGTGTAGATAGAAAGAGAAATGGAGTAGGAGTTATCGTGAAGGAGGAGTTTGTTAGGAATGTCCTGGAGGTAAAAAGAGTGTCGGATAGAGTGATGAGTCTGAAGCTAGAAATAGAAGGTGTGATGTTCAATGTTGTTAGTGGGTATGCCCCACAGGTAGGATGTGAGCTGGAGGAGAAGGAGAAATTCTGGTTGGACTTTGACGAAGTGATGCAGAGCATACCTAGAAGTGAGAGAGTTGTCATCGGTGCAGACTTCAATGGACATGTTGGTGCAGGTAACAGAGGTGATGAGGAAGTGATGGGCAGGTTTGGTATCCAGGAGAGGAACGCAGAAGGACAGATGGTAGTTGACTTTGCAAAAAGGATGGAAATGGCTGTAGTGAATACTTTCTTCCAGAAGAGGCAGGAACATAGGGTGACCTATAAGAGTGGTGGTAGGAGCACACAGGTAGACTACATCTTGTGTAGACGATGTAACCTGAAGGAGATCAGTGACTGCAAAGTAGTGGTAGGCGAGAGTGTAGCCAAACAGCATAGAATGGTGGTGTGTAGGATGACTCTGGTGGTGAGGAAGATGAAGAGGACAAAGACAGAGCAGAAGACGAAATGGTGGAAGCTAAAAAAGGAAGAGTGTTGCATGACCTTTAGGAAGGAGTTAAGACAGGCTCTGGGTGGTCAGGAGGTGCTTCCAGATGACTGGACAACTACAGCTAATGTGATCAGGGAGACAGGTAGGAGAGTATTTGGTGTGTCATCTGGAAGGAAAGTAGATAAGGAGACTTGGTGGTGGAATGAGGAGGTACAGGAGTGTATACAAAGAAAGAGGTTAGCTAAGAAGAAGTGGGACACTGAGAGGACTGAGGAGAGTAGACAGGAGTACAGGGAGATACAGCGTAAGGTGAAGGTAGAGGTAGCAAAGGCCAAACAAGAAGCTTATGATGACTTGTATGCTAGATTGGACAGTAAGGAGGGAGAGACTGATCTATACAGGCTGGCAAGACAGAGAGATAGAGATGGGAAGGACGTGCAGCAGATTAGGGTGATTAAGGATAGGGATGGAAGTCTATTGACAGGTGCCAGCAGTGTGATGGGAAGATGGAAAGAGTACTTTGAGGAGTTGATGAACGTGGAAAATGAGAGAGAACAAAGACTAGAAGAGGTGACTGTTGTGGACCAGGATGTAGCAAAGATTAGCCAGGATGAAGTGAGGAGAGCACTGAAGAGGATGAAGAGTGGAAAGGCAGTCGGTCCTGATGATATACCTGTAGAGGTTTGGAAGTGTCTAGGAGAGGTGGCAGTAGAGTTTCTGACTGGGTTGTTCAACAGGATCTTAGATAGTGAGAAGATGCCTGAGGAGTGGAGGAGAAGTGTGCTGGTGCCCATTTTTAAGAACAAGGGAGATGTGCAGAGTTGTGGCAACTACAGAGGAATAAAGCTGATGAGCCATACAATGAAGTTATGGGAAAGAGTAGTGGAAGCTAGACTAAGGGCAGAAGTGAGCATTTGTGAGCAGCAGTATGGTTTCATGCCAAAAAAGAGTACTACAGATGCAGTATTTGCTTTGAGGATGTTGATAGAGAAGTACAGAGAAGGCCAGAGGGAGCTGCATTGTGTTTTTGTAGATCTGGAGAAAGCTTATGACAGGGTGCCCAGAGAGGAACTGTGGTATTGTATGAGGAAGTCTGGAGTGGCAGAGAAGTATGTTAGAGCGGTGCAGGACATGTATGAGGACTGTAAGACAGTGGTGAGGTGTGCTGTAGGTGTGACAGAGGAGTTCAAGGTGGAGGTGGGACTGCATCAGGGATCAGCTCTGAGCCCCTTCTTGTTCGCTATGGTGATGGACAGGCTGACAGACGAGGTTAGACAGGAATCTCCATGGACTATGATGTTTGCAGATGACATTGTGATCTGCAGTGAGAGTAGGGACGAGGTGGAGGAGAAGCTAGAGAGGTGGAGGTTTGTCCTGGAAAGGAGAGGGATGAAGGTTAGCCGCAGTAAGACAGAGTACATGTGTGTGAATGAGAGGGACCCAAGTGGAAGAGTGAGGTTACAGGGAGAAGAGATCAAGAAGGTGGAGGATTTTAAGTACTTGGGGTCAACAGTCCAGAGCAATGGAGAGTGTGGAAAAGAGGTGAAGAAGCGTGTCCAGGCAGGATGGAATGGGTGGAGAAAAGTGTCAGGTGTGATGTGTGATAGAAGAGTTTCAGCTAAAATGAAAGGAAAGGTGTACAAAACTGTGGTGAGACCAGCGATGTTGTTTGGTCTAGAGACAGTGTCACTGAGGAAAAGACAGGAGGCAGAGCTGGAGGTAGCAGAGATGAAGATGCTGAGGTTCTCTCTGGGAGTGACCAGGAAGGATAGGATCAGGAATGAGTACATCAGAGGGACAGCACATGTTAGAGGTTTTGGAGATAAAGTCAGAGAGGCCAGACTGAGATGGTTTGGACATGTCCAGAGGAGAGATAGTGAATATATTGGTAGAAGGATGCTGAGTTTTGAACTGCCAGGCAGGAGGCCTAGAGGAAGACCAAAGAGGAGGTTTATGGATGTAGTGAAAGAGGACATGAAGGTAGTTGGTGTGAGAGAAGAGGATGCAGAAGACAGGGTTAGATGGAGGCGGTTGATTCGCTGTGGCGACCCCTGAAGGGAAAAGCCAAAAGGAAAAGAAGATAGTGGTTAGAATGCTGTAATAACCCTTATAATTAATCACAATTTATTGTGGGTTAAAAAAAATGGCACAAATACTAGAAATAGGGTGGTGTGAATACGACTATTTCTTTGTAAAACAAAAGAAGGGAGGATTTTCATTGAATTGTCTTGTTCTACCTTCAGTTTGGAAAGATTACTGGCTATTTAGTCCACAACTACAGGGGACTGTTGATACCAATGCTGCTTAAAGTATTTTTTCCCACCAGATTCTTGTTTCAACCATGTACTTCACTCAACCCCATGCATAATACAGATTTAACTGGTGGTTTGGCAGGGCCTTGAATGTAACTTAAGTGTTAATGGTTTAAACATGCATGCTTCCATTGGACAGAAATACAACAGGCATTAGTCTTAAATCTTGAAAAGCCATTTATTTTTCTTTTAATTGACAGATGTAGATGTAAATGAGAAGTTTCCCCTTACTAAAAGGTGGAATGACTGCAGTTTGCCATCCCAACAAATCATGGAAACAAAAAAGTGAATGTATTTAAAAAGATGGGAGATATTCTTTGATGCATGTGTGGTTTCATGGCAACGCAAGGGGGCAAAATGTTACATCGTAAAACTAATTCTGGCGCTGAATGTTCTGTCTTAGTCTTCCCCACCCCTGCCGGGCCCAGGGGATCTGGGTTATGTTGTCCAGATGGGGAATAATGGCCCACACCTGGGCCTTGGCCCAGACCCCAAAACAAGACTCCTCAATGGCCCTAAAAGCCTTACTCAGCCAGACATCTACTGACAAGTATTCCATTCCTAAACCTGCCAACATACATTATTCTAAATCTTCTATACCAACCAACATTGTATGAAACAAACAGCTCATGTCATATTTGCAACGGTTATTGCAGAGAACAACCACAACATGTTTCACATTTCCACATGGGCTGCACTGAACCAAATAGGAAAATCCGGCATTTATTCTTTTGAGTCACGTGATGTTTGCAGTCAGATGCTGTGGCTGTCAATTCCCAGTAAATATATTGTGTCGGTATCAGACAATAATTGAGTCGCATGCATTACAAAATTACGAATAAGGTATAAGTACACTGACCCTAAATAAAGTTACTAAATTCTGCCCGCTTTGCTGCTAAACTCAATGAAAAACCTGCTAATAACTGCATGGCAGCAATATTTCTCCAACACTGATCCTGGCTTGTGTTGAGTTTTGTCACAATTCATCTGATAGATTGAAATGACTACTTCGAAATGATGAATAAAAACCCCATCTCACGATTCTTAGGTTAAATGGCTTCTCTGCTCTATTTTCAACCCTCTTACAAAGTTTCATGAAAATCCATCACACAATTTGTGTGCAATCCTTCTAAACTAAGTGTGGTTACTTTTGTTTTTGCACAGGCTTGATCTGAAGTCTGTCTTGTGGCATGTAATTTTCTACCCATGTGATAAATCAACTGTGACACTGAGATAAAAAGCTATTACCATTCTCCTGGCCCTCGCTCGAAACCCTCTAACTTTGATATAGCTCTTAATTTACGATCGGCTCAGCTACACATATATAGCTTTTGTTTTTCTTTCTGCAGTGAATGGATGGCAGGAACACAACCAAAACTATTTCAGCTGCCATCCTCTAAGAATCAAAAACAAAATGAAATACAATCTGCCCTCTTTGACCTCGTACAGTAACATGTGCATGTGGCGCTGTGTGCATGTGTCCTCATTTATGTGCGTGTCCAAATTCCACTTATACCATGAACTATGGCTGTGGGATCATTATAATACTGTACCAGCACTCTGAAGTTCAAAGACCATTTCTCAAAAAGACTCCTCCTCTCTCCCACTATTTTTTTTTTTTACACTTCCCCATCCCATTGAGCAGAGATAGTCCGTCTCTTCCCCTGAAACTGGAGTGTCAGCTCTGGTTGAAAAGAACAAAAAGCTGTCAAGCCTTGTACATTTTTGTTGCCATACATCTCAGCCATCCGGGTAATTAATACTGCAAATTCAGGTTTCCATTTGTAGTGGTAGAAGATAACATAATAAGAGTGTGTTTACAGTGGAGTGGCTCTGCGTATTATTTATTTTCACAACAGTGGAAACAATAAATGTCAGAGACATGCGTCGAGATTTTTTTTTTTTTTCCACATGTGGTTGTTTTTACTATTTCCAGTCAGTAATAATTTTTTTTTTTTTTTACACATTTGTACTTGGGTTATTTCCTTTTTTCCTTTTCCTTTTTATTTCATATCCATCCATTCATTTTCTTGTAGACGAGATGATGACATTCAAGTGTGTGCTGAATGTCATCTTTTCTTCAAAAAGATCGTTGGATGGATGGATGGATGTGATTGCAATTGTCTCATCATGTCTACAGCTGCTTGCCCACCTTGTGGCTCACGGGTCAGCTTGCACGAATCTCAACTGGATAAGGGTGAGAGGTGAGGTACATCCCTGATGAACTGCCAACCTCATATCTATTTTTGTCGCAGCTGAATTCTGTACTTAAATAACAATTGGAAGCAGTATTGTGTGTTCAGGTTGCCATTGAACATTCTGGTTCAAGAAACAATGGTTAACTTGCACTCCCATGACACAAAACTCAATTTCCATTGGAGAATTGTTTGGCGGGGCAGCTGATTGTGTCACGTAACTGGTGCTCGTCTGTACATGAACCGTGTTGTTCTCTAGTCTGTGCTGGCAGCACTAGTATGACTTATTCCTTCACACGAAAAAGGAACTTGTGTCTCATTTGACTCTTAGTATGCAGAAAGTAATGAAATCATTTAAGTGCATCTGCATTGGAGTGAAGCATGGTGGGTCACGACAAAAGAAAGAAAAAAAAAAAAAACCTCTTAAGTTCTGGTATTATTCTGAAAGGATTTTTTTTTTCTACATTCTCTTTAATTTAAAAAGGAAATAATCCATAAATCATTAGGTTGATACTTCTGCGTGTTTGGTGTGGTGGAAATCCAGATAATTATTTGCATGTGCTGAATGATCATCTGTTACCATTTAGGTGCTTTATGGTAACATATAAGGCTCCAAATCACGCAGTTGCCATCAATGAATAGCTGAGACAATGGAGTTTCCAACTGTTTCTTAGATTTAAAAATATATCCAGATGAGTATGATTTATTTCTTGGTTTTGGGAGGTCTAGGGAAGTTCGGCGTACGATATGAGGCTCAAATTTTGTTCAACATCTTTAAACTTGAACTGCTTTAAAATTCACACCGAGGAATATTAACCCATTTTAAAGTTCTACATCCAGCGCATTGATGTACTTTTACTTAAAAAGTTTACTTGTTATATAAGCTGAAAAAAAAAAATTCAACTGCTGCTCATTGAACTCAAATTGAACTTGCTCCTGTCACAGAAATTGTATTACGCACATACAAGAAGAATTCCATCACTGTGCCATCAGTTGTTTCACATTGTTCCTCTCATCTGCAGGAAGAAACAATGCAGTGATGTGTGAACAAAACCAGCAACGCCTCATTGCAAAAAAAAAAAAAAAAAAAAATGAATGAAAGCAAAAAAAAATAAATAAAAAAATACAGCTGGAGGAAGAAAATACTTTCGACACGTATAAAAAAAATCTCAGGGATATACACAGGAACATTCTGGGAAAGTTCTTTGCTAACATCCGTTCAGATGCCTGTCAGCACTGGAACAATTACATAATGGACCATTTGGACCACAGGCATCATTTTCTGCCATGCAAAAGGTGTAATATTTACTGTAAAATGCAACAAAAGGTGACACATGTTTTTTAACAAATTTAGATTGGTAATATAAAGTATACAAAATGTTGTCAGACTGCAGTTAGTGGGAGACGTTGTGGTGAAGTTATGATTGCAATATCATATGTGGCTGTGGTGGTTTGGCACTTTATAGCAACGCCGTGCTCGGTGGAGGGGAATTTATCAAACCGACAATTTGGAACACATTGAACTGAGTGAAATGGTTATCTCTGCTTTCATCTGTGGGAGTTTTCCCTGGCTGCTGCGGCGCTGAGTCAGCGCCTTCATCATCTGCAGATGAGTGAAAACAGTGACTAAGCAGGCCTGGGATGGAAATTAAAGGAACAGGAAGGTACACCCACCATGTCATCCTGACGCACACACACACGCGCGCACACACACACACACACACACACACATACACACACACACATAACTACTACTACTACTACTTTTACTACTACTACTAGTAGTATTACTACTACTACTTCTACTACCACTACTAAAAATATTGTGCCAAACACAAAACATGTCTAAATGACTGTAGAGGGTGAGATCTACATCAGCTCATGCATGAAGACAAGGAGTGATACAATTTGTGTCATGATATGTTTTTGTCAGCTCAAACTCTATTGCATTAGAATAAGCCGTAATAACTATAATTTATGGATTCAGGAGGAAAGTAGAAATAAGAAATGTCCCCATTATAACTTTAACTGAGCTATGACCAACAAAAATAACCACAATAAAATACTTCGCTTTAGAGCCCTGAGTGAGATTGTGGTTTTAAGACTTACTTAAGCCAACAAGAGTTCGATTGATTGATTGATTGATTGATTTTTTTTCTTAAGAATGGGTGACATGACAACATGTGTGTCAAAAGGAGCTGGATCTCAATAGAAAGCAATGGAATTCAGCTTTATCTCCATCCCAAAGGTATACTTTTTAGTGTATGTGTTGAGAAGCAGCAGCAACAAGGTTTCCTTGGAGATACACACACACACACACACACACACACACACACACACACACACACACACAGAGAGAGCGACATTATTCGGTGGGTGGTAGTAGAGCTGGAACTAACTGGACTGTCAGCAGGCGCTGTGATGAAAATGATGAGATGCTGGTCTATGTAGGCAAGAATGATTAGAATAATGAGGAACTTTTAGACAACTAAATAACCCCCTCATGCCTCATCTACCCCATTCTAACCCCTCTATAATCTTGACGCTTTGAACTGTAATATTACACACCACCGTTTGTGCAAAAGTACTTTTTCTTTGCCCTCTTTATTCTATTTATCACTATGGACTATATTTAGCCTTTTTCTTTACTGTACAATATTTTCATAGTCATGACAGCCATAAATGGGACTATTTTATTCTATTTATTCAGCAGATAATGTCTTATGGTGTTGGATTTTGTTGCCTTTGGACAAAGCCAGACGAGCGGTTTCCTCTTCTCGCTGGTCCCTAACGTTTAGTGAAGCCAGCAGCTGTGTCAAACTTCTTATCTGCTTTATGACAACAATCTCCTGAAGTAACCAAGCAAACGTTCAGTAAATGAAGGATAATCACTTGCAAGCCAGTGGCTAACTGCGTGCCACTGTATGTTTTACTTTCACACAAAATGCATTGGAGTAACGACAGACATTTCATTTGTTCCCAAGCCTGTTACAGCGTTCACGTGGAAAGTGAAGAACGTGTTCTCACAGACAGTTACACAGAACATGTGTGTCAATGTCGAACGACTGCAGAGAGCCTTTCAAACATTCGCCAAGATCAATTTTCATCAAAGGTCCGGGGGAAACATCATCCCACCATCTCCCGGAGATGAGTCAAGTATATTTTGGAAGAAAAAAACCCATCGAGTAACAAATGTTTTATCCACAACAGCAGACATCAGACGACCCTTGTGTCAGGTTTAAAGACGGATTCTCGTGTCTTTTCACCCCCAAATGCAACAAAGAGTGAAGACTTGTTTGTTTTTTTTTGTTTTTTTTTTACATCTAAAGCATGTAATTATGTCTCCAGTTGTTTGAACGTTACAACTCTTTGACTACTATTCTGGCAAGACACAAGTTGTCTTTGGTCAACTGCTCTTCTTTTGGGAAAACCATGAATGATCTAAAAGTAGATTGTTTAGGAGTGATTGCTCTAATAAATCCTTTTTACAGCCTTATTTTCATAGTTTTGGCTGCCCCCTTTGTGATTTATGATAGCAATTTACTCATCAGCTTGAGATATTCAGTATGTTTGCTTTTGTCTCATTTTCAAGTACATGGTCTTGATAAGTGGGCTGTCAGCTACAGTAACTCTGCATGTGGTCTCACTGCTGAATTGACATGAATAACATATTGCTAATAATAGGAGGGATTCCCATCAAGACTTTCAAGCTAATATGTTCTGTTTTGTGGACTCTCTGGGATCTTGTTTTAATTATCATGTGACATTCATCTGCCTACACGTTTGCTTGTGCTTTTTATGGCTTCAACAGGGACACAGAAATACTTCAAACTACTCTTGACCTTAAGCCAGTGAATAAAAGAACTGGGGGATAAGACAGAGTTAGGAGTATGACAATAGTATCAAATTAAAGGTGGATCTTTAACTATGGTCCTGCAATGAAAAGGCAACTTGTCAGGTAGTACAGGTATACATTGGCTTCAATTACATTTGATTAATACAAATTTAGTTTAAGCTTGCGAACAATAATGTTGTATTTTTTTAATATAGTAAAAACCATCCCCGTCCCTCGTCATCTCGTTTTCAGCTGCTTCTTCCGCACTGCCTGTGAGGAGGGCTGATGTCATTACTGAAAAAATGTCTGACATATTTCAATTAATGTGGTGACACACATAAAATTTACGAACATTTCCCTGTTTGAATTAAATTGTAGGAAAAGCAAGGAACTTTTCCATGATGTTGTAATTTATTAGATGCACCTATAGGTATCTTATGTCTTATCCAATCAAAGACTTCTTTAACTTCCCTTTCTGACTGTAAAGGACAATAATGCTAATGTCAACGACTCCGAGATAACTTTGTCTCCCACTGCTTCCATGGCCAGTTTGTTGATTGAATTATGGGATTGCACTTTATGTCACAGTAATGCAAATGTGTTTTTTAATGTCCTCTAATATCAGTTTTTTTATTCCAGTAGGTGTAAATGAAGAAACTTAAACCTCAACATGACTTAAAATTGCTATTAGTATAGTAGTTCCAGGGAGAATGTGACCACAAAACTTGTGTACTACTTTGAGAACAAAAGAATTCATGAAGTACTCCTGCCTGGGTTGTTCCTTCATCTGAATAAAAGCATTGAAAATCAAACTTTAAAGAGCACAAAGCACTATATAGTACCTGCATTAATTAAAAAAAACATGTCTGGTGAAGTGTGGAAGTCTATAGTTGAGGGAATACATGAGGGAGCCAAGGAGGAACGCTCCCTCTTCATGTGCTGTGCTAGCTTATTGTGTTTATGCATGGATGAGGTCACTTCCGAGTTCAAGATTTA
Organism: Antennarius maculatus; assembly: GCA_013358685.1. Taxonomy (NCBI): domain Eukaryota; kingdom Metazoa; phylum Chordata; class Actinopteri; order Lophiiformes; family Antennariidae; genus Antennarius; species Antennarius maculatus. Next base: position 20,094,444 of record CM023618.1, on the reverse strand, counting down.
ACACAAAGTACTATGCAGTAAGAAGTACTAAAATATAAATCTTATATGATACTATATGCCTTGAAGGGCCACAATTTAACTCATTTGTTAGAGCAGCACCCCATATGTGGAGGCAAAGTTCTCTTGCAGTGTTGTAATTCCACTTGTGGTCCTCTGCCGAATGTCCTCCTGTCCTTTCTAGTACGTATTTTTCATTAGGCTTTGCTTCACTTTATTCTCCTTCAGTGATTATTCTTTTCATGTTTCTTTTTATCCCCTTGGGGCGAGTGAGCGAAGCTCATGTGAGTAACATGAGTGAATTAGAAGAAGACACACCTGCAGAAAATGGCCACAATAAAGACAGAGAGAAGGAAGGCAGGGGACGCACTGAGTGTCAAAACGGGGTCGTAAACATGCCACAGCAGGTGGTGGTGGGGGGTGGCGGGGTCAGCCCCTCTTTTGACCTGTTGTGTGTAGGGAGGCGGTTCCATTTTACCCTCTTGTTGAAGGAAAATAGCATGAGCCCCTCACCCCCTTTCCCTTCAAGATCCCACTGGTGTTTCACCAGGTGCACAGAGATTGGCTGAGAACCCTGAACCCTTTCATGAACAGTTATTATGGTATGTCTCCCGGCTCCAGAGCATGCAAAGGGGCCTTAATCTTTACTTTAGCCAGTAGAAGAGAAGCCTGTCTGCCACATTCTGCAAAGCACTCCTGGAGGACATGCATGTGACCCTGGTTCTTGTGGCAGGTGTGAGTCCACTGGTCCTCCGTTACAGGCCTGTGGTGGTAATTCCTCAGCCTGTTATAGGGGAAAAGGGCCACAGGACTCTCTTGTTCACAGAAAAAGCAATATTACTGTCTATTATCTTGTTGCTTTGCTGTAATGGATTATGTCGAAACCAAAACAGGTTCCAGACATCAAATTAAAGATCTTAAGGATCTACTCTCCAAAAAAGAGGCAGCCAAAGCTTATTTCATGCGGATTCAGTTTGAAATGGGCTGAAGAACGGGAGTATTTTTAACACAGAGAAAGAAACCGAGAAATTCACATTAAAAATAGAACTCCAAAACAGAGAATTACACTGTGGTTTAGGGTGTTCATTCAAAGATGGGGAACAGAAACGTTTTTTATCTTTTGTAATGTTGTGTTGTATGTTGTGATCTTTCTTTCTCACATTTTGAGATTTGCACACAACTTGTACAAGTTTGGTTGTTTACTGCAAACTGCACTAAGCATCTTTAATCAGCCTCATCATGAACCTTCACAGCAGTACATTTGACTGAAGTGTTGCAGCCCAGCCAGGCCTGTTTATTACAGTCTTAGCTGAGGAGGATTAAAAGTGAGTGGTGTACGTTACCTCAAATATCTGCAGCTCCACCGCAGGAATTGAATTAGAAAACCCCTTCTCACTTTGTCAAGTAATCGGAAACCCAAACTTCACATTGAAAAATGTTGAGCGGGCACAAACAGATAATCTCCCTACTCGGGGTTACCACAAACCACATGCTGCCTGCTCTCAGGACCATATTCTCCCTTGATTCACTTTTAGCCCACTGAACATTTATTCCCACCTCTACTGATGAGCAATTACACAAAACCCATTCATGTGGGAGCAGAGGAATTTGCATCCATGACAAAGATGAAGAGATGGAGACCTAATCTGAGATCCAGTGATGCTTAGACACAGAAACTCTCATGAAATGATCTATTCATATGAGTAGTGTTTCATATTGTGTTTCACCGCAGCCTAATGTGCGCTTGGAGTTGGTGTCTTCATTTCTACCATGAGTAATCTTACTACTGAATTGTTGTTCATTTGGTAAGAGGCTTTAAGAATTTAGAGGTTAGCCCTGGGTCAAACCATGGGGTCTGCTAGGATTTCACCCTGAGACAATTTTACAGTAGGCCTTGGCCGGCTTGTTACCTCTTCTGGCTGTCTTGGTAAAGCAATCTTCTCATGTCACATCTCCAGTTGGATAAATCATAAAAGCCAGTTTCAGTGCTTCAGCCAATGGCACGTTTCAACTCCCGTGCAGTCCTGTAAGCAGACAGGTGAATTCATTTAAAAAGTATCGAGTATTGCTCTAAACACACACACAGACACACACACACATTTGAACTCTGAATATTTTCTTTGATTAAACAGAAAACATTACCAGCACATCCCTGTAAGTCATGCAATTCAATTGAAGCAGGTCTCTGTGGTTGTTATGACAGATACTGGCCATCAATCTGAAGAGCTGATCCGTGGATGTTTTCATCTGAACGTAGCAACATTTCCACCTGAGGACAGTTCTTCCATGCAATCCTCTCACCATACAGCAACATGCATTCACTCATACTGACAGAGTGGAGACATTACTCTCTTCCTTTACTTCCAAAAGACTTTTCCCTCTGTTACCATAGAAAAATTGTTGTTATTTTCCATAATCAATCAGGCAAAGCCAGAGTGTGTGCTCTGGCCTTTTTAAGGATTGGGGTTTTTCCATTCCTGGCAGAGTTCAACTAATTAGCTATTTATTTATTCACATCGATCACATGCCGTCAACCAGCTCTGTTTTGTGAATTCATCAGAAAAGAAATCTGGATTTCTGGGAAGGTAGGCATGGATTGGCCACACTATTTCATTTCCTGTCAGACATCTGTGTTCTCAGATTTAACACGGTGTTTGCTCAGCATCATTGGTCTCAAACAAGAAGAAACCAAACAAATGAATAAACTGGTAAGTAACCGTCTACTCCCTAATGTCTGCTCTGTCTTCAAATATTGCAGTAGGGTTGTATGTTGGATTTATTTTGGATGTTATGCTCTTCTTGCTGTGTTTTGATGTACTGGATCTAGCTGTGAGCCGCCCTTATTTTCTTGAACTTCTCACAGTTGCTCTGTCTGATTTTATAAGTTCTAGCAATGTGGGAAAATACTGACCAGCCTTTCATCTTTTGTCTGTTAGAGATATTTTACACCCTTCCTTCCTGTACCTGCTTCCCTCTACCCCATTATCTGTTATACCTTTTTTTTTTTTCTTTCTTTCTTTTTGGAGGTCAATGGTGAAGATCCCAAGGGGGACAGAATGGACGCCACCTTGGCAATAAGATACGATATAACACAATAAGATAAGATAAGACATGGAGGCAGTAGAGAAAAAACAAACTGCTTTTACAGAAAGACATCATGAACAGATCCAAGACTAAAGGGTACTGCTTTGACTAGAATAAAAGGGATAGAGAAGGATACATCTCTTGGATCAAAATAACAGCACTGATCAGAATATGAATGATGATGACTGCGATCAACCAGCATACCCTGAGAAAGCACAAAGACTCAGAGGAAGTTGTTAAAAATAGGTTCTATATAGTCAAAGAGCATGATCTTTACATTCTCTATTTTGAAAGAATCTTGAGTTGAGCCTTGGATTGACTATATAAAGCAAAGTTTCACCTGTAGTGCTGTGAGGGCGGGTGAACCTGTTGGGGGCTTGGAGTTCATGGCCATTACTTTTACTCAGGGATGATGTCACCCCCTGAATGCTGCTGCACAGTTATCTGATTTGAGACATCCAGTCATAGTGGGACTCGATGAAAACACCAAGCAGCATTAGGACTATCTTTAAAATTGTATGGCTGTACTTTCCTTCCAGTTCCCATCTTTTCCAATGCCTCTTACTCTCATCTTTTTTCTTCTACAGTAATGGCTTTGCCTGCTTTACTTAGCAGCTTGCTATATGCTCCGAGGCCAGATGGCCGGGTTTCGATGACATGCTGAGGGGAATGGAGACTATGAATATTTCACTCCATGGCTTGTATGTGCGAAGGAGGAACAGACAGAGCATATACAGGCGTGTTTGTGTGCCAGAATGCCTGAGAGTCTATGTGTGGGTTGAGAAAGAGGCACAGCAAACATAAATGATTGTCTCATAGACAAAAGCCTGTCTGCTTGGAATGACACGCTACACCAGACTATAGGGATTCATTCTCTTGGACTAGTTTTGGATTTCTTACCAGAAATAGGCTCACGGTTGGGTAAAAGTTCCTTTCACACAGGCAGATGGTATATGGGAATAGCATGAGTTCCTTAACAGCAGCTGTGTTTACATCTAGATTGGATTGATACAGAACACAGGCCGCAGTCCTGTCAGTGTCCTCTTGCCCTCTCTGGCTTTTATCTCACCCCTATGCAGCATGTTCTAGAATACCTTACCTTGAAAGGTCTATCCGCTTCAAACAACTCGGTGTAGCTGGAATGATGACAGGAAGCATCACTGTCTTATTGTCTGAGTTGTGTGGCTCATTGTTTAAAAGGCCTGCAGTAGGTGTGCACCTGTCTCAGAGATGTTTCAGCTCATCGTAGTTTCTAGATGGGCAGCTAAGATTGTATTCATAGATTCAAAAGCAAATTTAGTCTCTCAGGTAGCGTCAGGAATTTGATCTTGAGTCCAAGTCAAGTCTCTGAGTCATGTTGCATGCAAGTCTTTAAATAAATCCAAGTGACGTCTCCTGTGAAATATCCAAAAGTAGACCTTAAGCTCAAATCAAAACTCCTGCTTTTCTGTTTTTGTTTGTTTGCTTTGTTTTACCTAGAAATGTACATTGTGATTTTAGCTTTGTGGGATAGAGACAAACAGGAAACAGGAAGAAAGAGTGAAGTGGTCAGTTCACGCCGATGTAAAGTAACTTTTCTCAGTGTTGACATACGAATGATTCATTTTGCTCCATGCTAAAACTACTTTTTTGTTGACTATCTGAGCAGCTACAGTTATGCATAGTGCTAGGAGAACACTTGTTTCTTTAAACACATTCAGAAAAAAAAAAAAAAAGATTCTTCCCATGGAGATGTTTGAATCCTCATCACAGGCTGTGGGAAAAAAAAAAATAGAATTGGAACTTCTCCATGTAATGTACTTTAACTATACATGTTCCCTTTCCGTTTTGAAAGCTTTTAAGTCACCGAAGCCAAAGTGATGAATGATCTCCTAACCACCATGGATTGCAGAGCTGAGTAGAGGAAGCGCAATCAAACCAAGGCGGCCACTGAGAGGTAAGAGCACTGCCCTCAGTCTGACAAGCAAAAGAGGTGTCATTAGAAAAACACACACTACGTAATGGTTAAGAACTTGAAAGCACAGCAAGTGTGTTGTTTATTTATCGTGCACTGCATGGAAACACAAATTGCGAGAGGTCACAGGGAAAACGCTAAGCCTCACGCTGATCTCAAAGCAAAGCCAAGGGACCGAGGGAGGAGAAACATTTGAGGATGACAGAAGCAATTAGTTTCCTTTGACTACCCAGAGTTCAACAGTCACATGTGCAATTTACCGATTCAATGAGTGAGGAACACCATTATTCACCTCATCACCGACACTCGTAAATGTTGTACATAAGTTAAAACAGTCTACATCCCCAGTTTCCAAACTGTAGCAGATGTTTATTACACCCAAGAGGCAGCTGTGTGTTTCAAATTGAGGGGTTGTCACCCTACAAATGACTGATGAAACATATTAAACCTACCATTTGCACTTATACAATGTTGTTTTAATTAAACACAATGCAAAAGGATCTTGGCTCCAACAAGCCATAAATCAGAATATAAAGAAAGGTGCTGTCCCAGAGGATACAGAAAAGGAAACACTGTCAAAAACGTCACAGTTCCATTCTTTACTTGGAACTGTAGCGCCTCAGTGTTTTCCTCACTTCTATTTTCCCTCTTTGTTATTTTATGACAAATCTTCAGCTTCTTCCTTCCTCCTTAAACTGCCTTTGACCCCATTCCCTCACCACCATCCCAGGCCTCCACAGCCCTATATCCAAACTCTTCCGGCCAACGCTTTTTACTTTTCCAGCTGTTGGTAATCACGCAGGTGCCTGATTGGATGACAAGCCCGGCTGCTGCCTGATGGAAAGGACTGGGCTAGTCCAGCTGCAGGAAGGAAGATGGACTCTAGTCAAGAGGAAAAGGTGAAGCTCACACCCTGCTAACACTCATACACAGCCAAGACAGAAAGGAAGGTAATGGGGTGACCAACCTGTCTGCATCTTTTTCACATCCGCATGCGTTCCTGCCCTTAAAGTGCAAGATCTCAACTAAGTCAGAGGATGCTGGCCAAAACCTGAAATGACCAACTGGTCTCCCACTGTCTGCCCAAAGAAGGGCTTTACAGAGTTTCCATCATAACTATAAAGGTCAGAAGGATATGTGTGCAGATTGTAAAGCCCTTTGAGATATCGTTTGTGAATCTGGGCTTTATAAGAATAAATAAACTTAAACTTAAAACTTAAACTTAAACTACTTCATATGTCACTGAAGTTTTTAATTATTAACAGTCCAAATCAGAAAAAAAAATATGATTCGTATGATGAAGTGGACATTTTAGCCTTTTCAGCCTCATAAATCCAACAGGACAATCTGTAATCCTAACTAGGACTTTTACAGTATCAGTCAAAGCTGCAAAAATTGGCTTATTTGTTATGTACAGGTATTTGTCATTCCAAAAGCTCAATGCTCTAAAATTATTGCCTATTCCTGTGAGAGTCTGCTGGTTTATGGATATAGGATTATCAATACAAACATAGAAAACATGAGATGGCTAGATTGATAGTAGACACACTCTCTAACCAGATGGTTTTTGGATTATTTTCTTTCATTAAATGTTGAAAGCATCAATTAGTAAAGATGAAATGCCATCATCAGCATCACCTCTATGGTTCATAATGGAAATCACACATGCAGAGTCTATTCCTCTTTACTTTACATGCCACAAAGATGTTTGCATGCAAAATCCTCAAATTTAGACTTCAGAATGGCTCAAGCAATTCCCTTCTTCCTCTTCTTGCCATCACAGTGTTTAAGAATTTAATATTTATGCGCAGACCTGTTAATTGAAATGAATTCCTTATCAGGTTACCTATTATCAGTCAATTCATTGGGTCAAAATCAACTCAGACGGAATTAGTGTAACACGTTTAACACGATGAGTAGTGGTTTCTCAATTATGCTTTTAGGATTGTTCCACGGTGTAGAAAATAGTCAAACTAGAGAAAAAAATGAAATTAAGTTTTACTCACATGATGCTGTCAATGATAAAGACGTCAAAGTTGTGAGCCAGAAAACCAACACTTTACAAATATGTTTAATTCTCTTTAGAGACACTTTGATTCCAAACTGCTGGCTCTGCAACAAGTATGTAACAGAAGTGTGTTCCTTTTGCTCCTTATTTTCCCTATAAGGTTTGACATACAGTACATGCTTGACACAAGGCTGCTATCACTCTGACTACCCATTCATGACAAGGCCAAGTGCAGAATAGAAAAGTAAAACCTATGAAAAATGTAGAAACCTAAGGCGAATGAAGTTCACACTGGCAGTCATTGCTCGTCTTGTGTTCTTGGTCGAGCTGAATTCAACGTCTCTGTACCCAATGCAATTGTCAGATTTAGAAGAAGTGCTGTGTGTCAGGTTTTACTTTTCAGGAGCGCCACAAAGGAAATATTATAATGCAAATGACTTGCCTTTTGAATGACCTGTTGGATAAAACCAACAATATTTACTTGCAATGCAGTTTTGATGCTGTCCCAAAACCAACCATGATAGTCATTTCCTCAAAGTGCATTAAATTCAACATGAACCTCTTCTAAATGTGCAGCATCTCTGAGCTCAGGTTTGGTCAGGAGATCTGAAACAAGCTGTGTCCAGTCTATCCATTGTATAACTTACCCAACAACCATTATTATCAATGCATAAAGACACGTCAGCTTGTGCATCATTACGATATTCTGAAGTCACACTTTCTGTCATGTATTTCCATGAATGTTGCTATCTGAGCCAAAATCTGATTACAAATTATTGTAAATTATTTCCTTGCATCATAAATCCAATCTGTTTGCAGATGTTAACTTTCCACAACATAAGACACAGTTCAGCAGGGTATCAGATAAGTCTTGTTTGGAGAGATTGCGAATGGGCTGAAATATTTAACGAACGCATTTTTAGCAACCTCCAACAACAACAGCTACTTGTTGTAGGAACTTTGTGTACAGTAGTTTTATTTCTGGGTTGCAGCAGTGACAGAAAAAGTATTGCCTAGATGAAATGTCCACTGCAGCCCTCATGGAGCTGAATGTTTACTTCATAAAGCTCTTGAAATGTTTTAGTTGAAAGGATTTTTTTGCAGTGGGTGGACGTGCTTGGCACTGCTGCACAAACCAGACCGTTAAACCATCACGGTATACTGTGAACCTAAAGCAAAGAAGCAATGATTGTATGGATCTGTGTAATGCCCGTGACATTTCTCGTGCCTTAAATAAAACATCGTTATACTTTTCATGAATACAACTGACAGAGCGAGTGATCAGAGGGTGAGGGGGATGTAAAGACTGGTCACCACACCCTTGGCAGATGTTGACAGAGTATATGGACTGTCTGCAGCACGGGCGTGTCTTTCCTATTAGATCCTATTGATCAGTTGTGTTTTCACAGACTTTATTCATGGAGAAATTGGAAGCAGCTGCTCTACGTGCCTCCTCTGATCACAAGCCTGAGCTAAGATGTGTGGAAGGGTATAGTACAGAACTTTAGCAGGCATAGGGCAGTCATCATTTTTCACAACTGAGTGAATCTCATTCCAGATCACAATCCAAATGAAAGACAAAAAATAATTATAAACCGATTATATAAGTGATCAAAACAAATGGTGGAAAACATTGTAGTATATATGCCAGGGTGATAGCTGGTGGTGAAACATTTAAAAATCAACGTGGTATAATAAGATCACAGCGGTGTTTCAGCATGTCAACACTGGGGAACTGTTTAAAAAAGCCTCTGATTCTGCAGTAAATGTAAAACCAAAAAGTCTAGCATTGTTTTGTTGTTATGGCTCTGTCCACCATGTTCTGGCTAAGAGTACAAATTTGATAGAAACCCTAAGATTCATTCCCAAAGGAGCTGTGAAAAAGATTACCAAACAATTTGCATTTGCCTGTGCTGTGAAAGGTTTACAGATTTGGGGTGGAACTGTTTTTTAAGGGGCTTTTTGAATGAGGTCTCTATTCAGCTGCACTGTTCGGGCACCAAATCACTGGTACAGTATTTGGTGTGAATCCCAATTCATTTCTCTTGCCTTCTTACTTTGCCTCACACAGTCCATCACCTCTTTGCTTTGTCTTCAAACTGCAGTTGGGCATACATGGATTATTCATAGGAGCTGAAGCAAGGAGTATTCTGACCTCATGTCTCTTTTTGATCTTGATATTTATGATGGATTTAAGAGGGAATATTTGAACATCCCATGTAGATAATGTTTATGACAGGCTGAACATTAAGGTCTCGCGTTTAAGATTTGTGTACATACCTCAAGTTTATTATACCTGTGGGTACAATGTTAGAGTGTTCGACGATGAAAGTGGAGACATTCATCTTCATGTAATCTCCCAAATCACATACATCATACTCTCAACTAAAGGTTGTTAATGTCTTTATGTCTTTCCTGTCACGTAGTCCACGTTAATTGTCGGTTATTATCCACGAAAGTGATCCAAAGCAGATAAAGTATGGATGATCAAAAGGCACGAAAGAGCGGGCTGCAAAATCAGACAACGTTCTCTTGATGTGAGACACCCTCAGTAAGACATCGATATTCTGCTCACGTTTGATGGTTCAGTGCGAGTATGAAAATGTACACTTTTTGACGCACTCCATTTGCATTTAATGCGTCAGTGCATTGCTTTGCTTTGTCTCACTTTCCCATTTCATCTATGACTCATCATATTGAGCGTTTAAACACAAAAATGATTTCTCCTTTGTCCATTTTTTTTAACGCCCCATTCCTCAGAAGACTGAGGGGTTGTGCTGAGACAATCCAGACTTCTGACATCTTTCAATGAGGGAGGCCAGGCGGCTGTCCCAACTACAGGAAGGGAAGCTGCTACAGGTTACCACATCAGTACTCCAGGGAAGTGAGTCCTCATTAGGGGACATTAGAAGTGCTTCAATTGAACATGTGGTATTTTTGAAGGTCTTTGTGTGCTTAACAAAGTCATTTTTACCCAGTGAGGTGGCATTTAGAAAACAAAAAACAACACATTTAGGGTCACCGACAAGGGGAAAAGTCTTGTAGGAGTCAAATTACACAAGGCGTGGTAAACACAGAGAAGACCAAGGTGGAACTCAGATGTTTTACAGTTTCCAGAGGAAATGTGGCACATCATCATCCTCAACAGCAGTATTGGCACTCTGACAGGAACAACTCAAGAGAAGCCAAACACATCATAGTTTAGGGTTTGGTTTGTTGTTTCTTGTTTTATTTTGGATGTTCATTTCCCTCTGTCATGTTTTTACTTTATTCTTCCCGCCGTTTGTGATTGCATTAATTAGTTTTACCTGTTCATTATCATTGGCTTTACAGTTTATTTAGTCTGTTCTCTTTGTTTCTTGCCAGTTTGTCTTCATACCTTGCGTCAACATTCAAGCATTTCCCAGTCTATTTCCAGGAACACATTCGAGGATGTCTTCCCGGGTTTCCAAGACTTTGCTTGTTTTTCTGCCTTTAAGATATTTTTACCTACTTCCTCTGCATGTTTCTTGTTTGTACTGGACCGCGGCTCTGGCTTTTAATCAGAAGTATTTTTATTTTTTATTAACATCACTGAATCGCACCAGATCTTCAATGTTCATTGCAGCTGGGTTCAATTCCCCGTCTTAAGCGCAAGCATGGCAAACCTCCTGTTTATTAGAAAACGAGATGACCACAGCTCTACCTGCAAATAACAGAATGCAAATGTGGCAGTGTCAGATTTAGCAGTGAGTAAGCAGTGAGTATCAGTCTGTGGTACCTGAAAGGGTTGAACTGAGCAACAAGGAGATGCTAATTTAAAATGCAGAGCATCTAGTGAGGCAGCAACAGTTCATTGTCTGAAAGCCCCTTTGTATATGTGCAGCTATGCTACTGATACCCTGGGCCTGCAAAGTTTACTGTAAAGACATGCAAACGGAAAAAAAAAAAAAACAACTAGAACTATAACAAAATGTTCACCTCATGATAATGTGACAAGAGAAGTCAAGGGATTACCAAAGTTCGCACAGACAATGACTCTCTAGACAAAGATGGCTTTGAAATTTATCAAGTCGTCTTGTACTTAAACCACTGTGAAGATCACCAGTCTCATTAGGAAACACTCTTTGGAGATAAAGGCTTTTTAGGGCCTGAATAATAACAGAGAAAAAGATAAAAACAAATATAATAGGTGTTCATGGCTGTAGGATATTCAAAAGTTATCTAAACTGTAACAACTAGTAGTCAGATTGAACAGTCTTCTCTGTCTTCCTGAAGTCTTATCTCAAACAATCTGTCTAACCCAAATGTAAGTCAACCTGAGTGTTAGGGAGTGATTGTGCCCCTGCACGCTGGGTTTTTGTGGGTTTCTCAGAAGAAAACCTTGAGAACTACAACAGATGCCAAATTCAAATGTCGCCAAGTAGAAGATCATAAATTACCATCTGTGAAATGCTGAGATGACTCCATGCTGATTTCTATTTTTAAACATTGTGGTTTTATTGCTTATCTATCCCTTGCCCGTGGCAAACATTTTTCCCAATAATATTTACAGCAGTCATGCTCTGACATGTGGGTCTTTTTCCTCTGTCATTCTTGTAAATGCTGTGTTTTGGTTAGGTAAGACGATGATGATGAACTCGAGGAAGAACTGGACACTTCCCAGGAGTGCAGCTCCCACACAAATTTTAACAAGGTAGGAAAGCTAAAAGCTTGTTTGGAGGCATTCCCCCCATACGATTACTTGTACTAATATTAGAGTAGCTTTGCAGGGTTCACTTTGCAAGGCAGAATGTGTGCAACCATTTAACAACAACATTGATGGTATCTGTGTTACAAATGACACCATATAAGCAGCTGTTATCACTGATGTTTGCAGTAGAATGTGAACAGCATAGCTTACAATACTGTGTGTAACCTACAGTAATTACTTTGCATTGTACTGTATGTCTTTCAGCGTTCACTAGACTGGTCGGCAAATGCAACGTTCTATTTTAAAGGCGTGCAGTGCAAATGTAAACTGCATTGAATGGAATTGTTTTTATAGAACATTTTCTTTTCATCTGGGGAAAGTTTGTTTGGGCACCAGCATCTCAATTAAGCTCTATGTTTTGATAAGGTGTGGCACAAGTAATGTCCTCACTTCAACCTTATCCTCTTTCAAATGATTACACGTTTCCAGCATAGAGGAAAGTGCTTGCACACCCACCTCCTTTCCTAAACCGATTATCTTGCCTTCAAGAAAGCAACCCCCTCTCTTGATATTTTTTTTTTTCCTCTGTCCTATACTTTGGATGCCAGATACTGCTTTTTAAGAGTCCCTTGTAAGAGCAGTTGATTCCTTCACCTTTCACATCGCGAAAGGAAAAGGAAGTTTGATGTCGTCTTAATTATGTCACGGAAAAACGGGTGTTTTGTAACGCATGCATGGATCATGCATGGATCTGCATGTTGGGTGGAGGGAACAGGTAAAGGTTCTTATGATTCTCCCTTCTAACAGGCAAATCATCATCTATAGAAAGAGGCGAGGGAGGAGAGAATATATACAACCTGTATTTTGCAGGATAGCGTGTGCAATATGTGTCTTAACCAATACAGAAAGTCCCATTTAAACACAAACATGTCCTAAAAGGAAAAGCTTAGCACCTGTGCAGAATGATTTATTGTATGTAAATACATGAATATATTAAACAAATGTTTGGGTTTTTTTGGCACTTTTATATTTCTGCTGCAAATGGAGTATGACAGCAATCATGGACATTATTGTATTCTGCATGGTCAATCCTTTGAACTGTTGGCCAGCTTTAAGCAAGTGAACTTTGTAAAAGTATGATTTTCAAAAGTGGAATGTTTCTCCCAGTTGTTTCCGTTGATGTCAGACTAGGAAGATCCTGTCAGCTTTAAAGCCTGGCTGATGATATGTTCAGAAAATTAAGTTTTTTGTTTTTATTATTGAACATGTACATGAAAACAAAAAGGTCAGTGAGACAGTGACGTTAACATTTACATAGCAGTGGAAAATAGATTAAAATCAAACATGTTTTTCCCTTCAACACCCATCTTGCACTATTATAGTCAACCATTCTCTCAATTCAGACAACAGAGGAGTTCATCATTATTTAGTTTACACAGTGCCTAAATAAACAGTGACATCACTATTGTGTTAAGAGATTTGTGTATTTGCTTGAAATGAAAATATTCCCACTGCAATCACAACTGAAGGTTAAGAGCTGGGCGCAGTGCTTCCGACAAATCCAGCTGAGAGATTGTTACACGTTGTCTTTTGTTTTACAGTTTAACATAGAGCTGCGATCACATTCTGCATTCTGATAGAATGACAAGCAGTTAAATTGAGCCCAGAAATTAGTGTCTCATGAGTATAAATCAGTGTCATCATTGGACATTGACATTTTAAACCTGGAATTCATTAAGGTATGTAACCTGTAAAACTTGAATCGAAATTGACAGGGAAAAAAGAGTTCTATTAAGGTCATGCAGTGACTTAAACTGCGTATGATTATAGCATGAATTATGTAATTTATAGGTGTAAGATTATGTACATTTTACCGTCCCATGGGGAAATTCCATCTCAGCTTTGGGCCCATCCCTGAGGAGTAGTGGGTAACCCTTAAGGACTGTTTAATAGTGCAAAAGGTGCTTTGTAAATAAAGTTGAGGTTATTTATGAGGGTTATCAATTTGATATTCACTAATTAACAATCAAAGCAGTACTCTCCTCATTTATCTTCCCTGCCCAGTTTTACTACTGTTCTCCTTTCCTTTGTTTCATCCTCTGAGCAGCCATCTTTCATTCCCCATTAGCGTTTTTTCCCCCTCCTACCTCACTTTTCCTTTCTTGTTCAGTTCCAATTCATTAAACATTTTTGGCTGCTGTAGGAACTTACTTTTCCATTACTGTGCCATAAATCACATCAGTCGTGCTCTCTCCCCACACCCCACATCCCTCTGCTCCCAATATAATTAGTCTTGTTTGACATTTGTTATCTTGGAAAACGGCAGTAACGGCAAGTGTCACACAAAAAAAGGAACATGAAAGGGAGAGGAAAGTTGAACGACTACCTTCTGAACGTGCATGCTGAATTACATCGACCCACGACCTGTACAGGATGGGTGCGAAGTTAGTGAAACTTTCAAGCCCTAGTAAAAACATGGCCTGAGCGAATGAAGGAGCCGCTCAGCAGCTGGCCGGACTTGGATGTGCTGCTGTAGTGGACACTTGAAACAAATGAAAGGCTTGTGAGTCACCCTGGCCCTTGGATAATTAATGGTTCAATGAGCGCTGGCCATCCGAGACTGTTCTTGTGAGTTGAGCTTGTGTGTGTGTGTGTGTGTGTGTGTGTGTGTGCTTGATCATATTTAAGTGTGTTTGTCTTTTTCTGTGATTTTAAGCCAAGCGTTGTAGGAGTGAAATTAAATACGAGTGAAATTAAATGATTCATTTGCCCTGAGACATCTGCTGAGATGTTGCACCTGGGCTTTGGACCCTACAGTGGAAACCACTTGTGTTGAGCAACATGTTGAACTTCAACTAGTATGATAATACTTGATAAAACTTGATAATTAAAGATTTTAAATGACATCAAGTCAATTAACTGAACAAAAAGAAAAAAGTTTGAGGTGTGCTGGCTTCAACTAGGACAGTTATTTGTAGAAATGGTTTTAACAGAACTCTGAGGTTCATGCTGAGCATAGCGGTACTACTGGGACTGCAGGCAGGCCATAGGCTATTCTGTGCGTCATTGTAGGCTAGCATGTCACATATATAATGCAGTCGCTTCCTTGGGCTCAAATGCAAAATGCATGGTGACAGGAACACAGAGACTGTAGGACACATTGTTTTGTTTAGGTCCATTAATGCCACTATAGGTCAAGCGTCTTTAATTGAGGAACAGTTACACAATAATTGGCACATCTCAGGTGACTGACCTTTGTGTAAGGTCGATGAGTTCAGATCTCTTAGAACTGGGCGACTGGGTGGCAGTACCTCAGTCCACGAAGTCCTGGGCTGGGAACTGAAGGGTGGCTGGTTCAAGACCCACATGGACCAAAAAAATTTGGAGTGGCAGCAGGTCACCTCCTGAGCACTGCAGAGGTGTCCTTGAGCAAGGCACCCTTCACCCCTACAAGTTGCTCTTTGGGGCGCCCCAAGAGGGAGCTGCCCTCCGCACTACCTCCCTGCAGGCCGACAGGCCCCCTTGTATTTGTGTGTGTGTGTGTGTGTGTGTGTGTGTGTGTGTGTGTGTGTGTGTGTGTATACCTCCTAAAGTGGGGTGTGTGTTTTAACCACACAACCTACTTTAGGAGATACAATTTCCATTTGAGAATGGGTCATTTGGTCTTTTTTTGCTTCCTACCAGTCCTGATCGAAAGTAAATAAAAATCCTCTACATGATAATAAAAGGGGCTTTTAATTCCCATTTTTCTTTGGCTTTTTTTTTTTTTTTTTTTTTTTTTTTTTTTTACTTTTACTTGGAAAGACAAATCCCCAAATTTCCTTTTTACTGTCCCATTTTATAGGAACTCTTGTCTTGTTTCCATTGTTATTCATCAACAGCCATGTATAGGAACATGAGCAAACCTCCACTGATGGGCTGCCATCCATTTCATGTGCTGGATAGATGGACTGACTTGTTATGTGCTGGGTAAAACCCGCGCCAGACGGGTGCGGTGTTTCCATAATACTCCTGCGTTTTCACTGAGACTGAAGGCGACTGCATAGCCGGGCCACCCATGTTGTGCCGTGCCGAGGCCTGCGCACTTCAGTAAACATGGCAGGGGCCTTTTGGACCAGCTTCTCAAGCCCCTGGCCAAGCTGTCTGTAGTGGATGCCAACCAGAACTGACTGAAAAAGAGGCACAGTGTCCTATAAGTTAGTCTTGTCAATGTATTCCAAGGGCTTGCCCAAGTAGATGAAATATGCTAAGCGCAGCCAATTCAGATGAAAGCAACTGCGGACACGTCATCAATTTGTCATGTTGTCCAGAGGAAACCTTTGTATTCTAACTCATGGGTTTTCCTGAAGAGATCCCAGAATGAGATATTGATGGATTTTCCCAATAAATAAATAAAAAAATGACTCAAATTCTCTGAAAAAAAAAAGTGCTAATGTTGAAATGAAACATAATTTTAAAGCCGATGTGAATCATATAAGCCTGACAAAATTCTTTCAGGTCCAACAATCACCAGACCATCTATTTTAGTTTCAGACAAAGTCATTGATTTCCCCTGAACATGAAACAAATATTAAACATGAGTACACATAGTGGGACTTTACCTCCAGTACGTTTGGATGGACACATTTACCATAATGTCCTACCAACCTGCGAGCTTCGGCGTTCTGACTGGCCACCTTCCCTGTCGTCACTGCCAACCACCCGGCGTGGGAACCCACACAAGCTCCAAAATCACGTAATTTCCTGCCTTTTGTAAACACCACAGGGAGATAGAAATTAAACTGCACCATTGCAAATAAATCGGACAGTGCTCACATTATAATCTGTGTGTGGGTGAAGGAAATGGAAACACGTTGTAATGAAGCTTTGATAAAGAAAAAAAAAAACTGCAGTAATTCTAGATACACTTTTCTATTACCCTGTGGTGTCTGTAAGGAATGTGACACTCTTCTTGTAGGTTTGTACCAGGTGATCCAAGTATATCCTACCATACAGGACATGCCAAGTCTGGAAAGGTACACAAAGTGTTTAGCTTGTACAATATAGATACAAACTACACGTTTCATGCATGACAAGCAGCTGATAACTCATCAGACATTTATGTATCTAAACAAACATAAATAAAACTAAGATGTGTTCCCTGATAAGTTCTCTTTCCACTTTTGTCATCTAAACTGAGGCCATTATCCCCCAATTCATTGTGAGCCTTGATCAAAAACAGGAGCATGTTCTCTAGGTGTCCAGAAGACTACTCTAGGACTGATAGGACCCCAGATATTAGGTGCTTCATAATAAAAGCCTATCAAGGTATTCCATAAGCACTTTGTACTAGATTTACTGATATTAAACTGGATTTTCTTCCAGTCTAGAAGTGTCGACTAAATCCTGGTACAGAGCACAAAAAATAGCTATGAAGGTAACTGCATTGTCTTCCTTTGGAACAGTACAGTAGCTGTATCCTGATGCAGGAGTGTGAAACGTCATACTCATCTTTCCTTGCTGTATGAATGTCAGCAGATATCTGTTGTCATTTTCAGCGATTTTACTAACATAACCTCTGTTTACCTGCTGTAATTTGTATAAATTGCCCAAAGATGGCAACATACGGTTAACATTATCGTGCATATCACGCATCTGTTCTTGTCAATGATTATGAATAGTAAATATATAGTCACTTGACTTGAACATAACCTGGCCCTACAGTTTGTACCAATTCATCTTGATATAGTTAGGAAAATATTGTTGCAGAAAATGTAGAAGTCTCTAGTTCCTGTATGTCACAAGCCCCACCCTCACACAGATTGCTCCATACACAGAAACCGAAGAAAATTACCCCGATACAAACATTTGTTTCTGCTGGTCCAGCCAGCTATTCATTGTTATTGAAGTGTCAACTTCAAAGACAGATTAGCATTCCTGAGCGAAACGGATGCAGAGCGTGGCACAGAGGGATTATCCAACTCTGAAAGACATGAAGATACACAGTTTCAAAACCGAGCTAGCTTTCATCAAAACTCTCGTAGCTCAATTATCATGAATTATCTGGTGATTTCAATTTCTTGAAGGGATGAATAAATTAGACCAGACTCAGTTAATACCTGTGTGATTTAATAAAGAATCCCTTTATTAAATATAATTTGATGTAAATTACAGCCCTTGTGTGCCACACATTAAATATAGACTGTGTACAGCTAATCTCACCCCCGGGGGATTCCTTGAGTAGGCCTCATAAGAAAGAACAAATCTACGATTGAGAAACGATTGTGAGACGCATAATTTTAGATTACAGCCGTATCTCCTTTGTAATACCAAGATAATGTGTCCCCAGGTTAGATGTCCTTTCAATAAATAATCATAGAATACATGTTACTACTGAGGGTTGAGTTAATTTAAAGGAATATCTTAAAGTCTCCTTTGTGAAGCACAGAATACAAAGGAGATTCAGCCAATAATAGAGGAGCTGAAAATAAGATTCCAACTTTACGACATCTTGCCACCCCCAGGATTATCACCTTTTACTATATTAAAGTGTAACACCAAATGTGAAAACAGTTTCAACTACTATGAAATCTCAGTTCAGTCTGTTCCATGAACATGTTTTATCACATGATAGTGAATTGTCACTGAACCCAGTAGATGGATCAGCACATCTGGAGTGTTGTTGGATTCCAGTGCTTGTATAGCACTAGTGAGAGCATTCAACACTTTTAGTGATGAAGTAATGTGTATGTTTTTGTAGTGACTTTAGGAATCCATTAAGCTCTGACAACTTTTATTGGGTAATAATTTTAAATTGACCATAACTTTGGTTTAAAGCCAAGTACCTGAAAACTGAATGTTTTTATTGTCTTCAGCTGTACGTCACTGCATTTTTTAGTGCTTAGATGGTGCAAAGCTGGTACCTGTACCTGCTAGGTAATAGTCTTTTGTCTCAAACAGTGGCAATGCAAAACTGAAATTAGTAATTTCAACTTCATGATTCATGATTTACATTCTCTGAAGCAGATTTTTTAAAAAAATATTGTGTGTGACAATGATTTCAAGGCAGGACTGTCTATGTCGTGCCTTGCTGTTATAATATGTTGTAAACAGTTTTAAGGAATTAAAAGGAAAAGCTACGCTATATCCAACAGGGTCAGGGAATAAAAAGCATATTACAGGTGGATTTCACTATAATAGCATCACTCTGTTAAAAGGCTGAAGACTGCTGTGGGCTAAATGATAATCCGCATCATCATTCAAATCTCATGGACCATTCTGTGGGCTGTACCTTATTTTTCCACATAATGTCATCAATATCCATTCATAATTTTTGAGCATTCCTGCTAAAACACAGAAAAACAAACCAAAACCAGGAAAATATAACCTCCTTTTTCTTGGGTAGTGCAATGGAGATACAGCATGCCGAGATACAGCTCACTTTGTATCTCTGAATTGTTTTAAGTGTCGGATAATTTTCAATTTAGATAACTGAAATAGTAATGAGTCTATTTCCGTTGCCTCGCTTATTATCCCATGATGTGTGCCTGATACCAGCTGCACTCATAATGTGTCACTGAAGCTTGTGTCACGTGGGACGCAGACATTACGCATCTGTAATGGTATTTTAGTTAGTAATGTTTAATCGCTGTTACGTCAAACATTTCAAATCTCTTAGTATAAACATCAGCTTGGATCCCAAGCATCGGCACGGTGCTGATTGTCTGACTGCAAATCATATAAGTATAGCACTGTCAGAGTGGTACAGACGGCATTCATCACATTCTTTAACAAAGGCCACAAACATAAGTCCAGCATGCCTTAAATGCAGTGAAGCTGAACCTGGTGCAGCCAAAACCATGGAAATGAGAGCTGACTGGCTTAACTGAAAAAAGAATGTTATAACATGGAAAATACTGCTTCCTTGTCTTCCACAAGCAGCAGCCAAAATGTTTAAATAGAGATGATGAATATCTGTGTTGATGGATACAATAGCACCCATTTCAACAGCTAATTAAGCCGTGCATGGCACTGTGGAATGTGTTCACGTTAAAGTTCACTATTTAAGACTAGGTTGGTGATAAAGTATGTGGAGTTTTCTTCCATATTCAGAAATGTATTGTACTTGACCAAGATGCTTGAGTTTACAGTGTTCAGTCGTGCCACACCATTTGATTTGCTGTGTGTGTGTGTGTGTGTGTGTGTGTGTGTGTGTGTGTGTGTGTGTGTGTGTGTTACCTAATGTGACTGATTCACGATTATGAATGATTCTTTCATAGTTTGAAATACTTTTAGTTTATTTAAGCTTCATTCTGGCAGTGAAGAGTGAAGTTATGTGTAATATTTCGCTCCAATAATTGGACATAAAATGCAGTCAAGATGAAAAGTCACAGTAAAACATCAGTCTAATAAATGTTCGATGGTTGGATCCAAAAATGGTAAAGAAAAGAAACATCCTGGGGAGACAGGTGGATCTGATTAGGTGATTGTCAACAGGTGATCATAAAGGAGGAAGTGGGAATGACCTGGATTGCAGACATGTCTACCCTGGAGACACACATCCATTGGCAGACAGGCAGGAATACGAGGAAAAGGGGAAACAGGAAACATAAGAGAGACGAGTTTGGAACGCTGACAATCTTGACACAACCATCAAGAAGCTCCGACAGAATGTTCTTGATCGTTGTCGTCTATTGTTCCACTCAATTGGAGTCTCCCCATCCGACAGACGACGGGGAACATTTTGGAACACATGCCATCTGCCCTGCCGCGCACACACTCGCCATCACTCCCATTTTCAGATCTCTATGCTGGTTGTTGACAGAGCAAGAGATACAGACAAGCAACAAGCTCTGGCGGTCTATTGTGTAACTTCTACCACGTACAGAGGAGACATGACAATCTCTTGATGCACTGAATGTGCAATGCCGCATCATTCGACGTGCACGGCTGCTTCACCCTGCTTCCTGTGTTGATCTTAAGTAGTATCTGTGTGCCAGAGAAATTGCCAAAGGTGGTCAGAAAGATAGTACAAAGACATCTAAAGGAACTCTCTTTGCCGGATTCTGCTGCTTTCCAAATCTCAATCCATCATCATCACATAGTCGCTCAGCATTCCCAGGATTTTCAATAAATTTGCAACCTTTAAAAAGCAAGAATCGCATACATAGATTGGATGTTTTACCATTCAGAACATGCTATCAAATAAAACAGCAAAGAAATCATTGCTGCACTATTATTTAAGACCTAAGATCTGTTTGAGAACAGAAAACATGACCTGTGTTGTAAGTATGAGTCTCTTCCTCATTTCATTTTTGACAGTTTGTCCTTTCCTGTTCCTGTCTACCACAGGGGCAAAATGTCAGCAGAGGAGGGATTGTGTTTGATTGTGGTGGACCAAAACCCAGACTACTGACCAATATGTGTTTAGACTCAAAGGATCAGATTTAAAGTGATGGAGTGGAGAATGGAAGTAGACAGAGTCCTGTGGGTTGGCAGCCATGAAGAGTTGTGAAAAACTGCAACCAGAGGACGGCCAACTGGATGGCATCTGTGGTCAGAAACCATTTGCCTTTATTTCCATGGATGAAAGGTAGCCAGGTTTCTGAGTCTGTTTGAAGTATGTCTGCTAAAACCTTGACCCTGGCAAAACGGAGCTGCTTGGAACAACAGAAATGCATTTTAAATCACCTTTTGATACGAAAATTGAGCTTTGATACCTTTTTCTCAGCAAGTGGTCATTTTGTAATGCAAAAAAAACATCGTATATTAAGCAAGTTGTGTCATGTATGGTTCACACGTAGGTCAAGAATTTACAAATATGCAAAGAAATGCAAAGATATGTAAAATCCATTAGTGAAAACAAACTATCTATATTAACGTCTGTATGAGTGCAGAAATTCTTAATGGTGTGTGTGTGTGTGTGTGTGTGTGTGTGTGTGTGTGTTTGTATTCCTAAATCTGTAGTCTATCATCTGTGAGCACCATATGGTTTGTGATAATGAGAAGCTGTTTTCCCATTAGCCTGCAACATTTTCATTTGATTTGAAAAATGCTGCCATTTCCCTCCATTTAGCTTCGGGGTAGACATTATGGATATATATAACCGAAGATAAGAATAAATATAGCATACCAAAACATTTTTCCCACAAGTATATGCTTATGAGGGAAGAGGCACTGCAGTTTAAGTATTGGAAATATTTTTTTGCTCTTGCTTAAATGATCATTTGGGAGCAAATTGATTTACACTTGTGGTTTACAGAAATACCAAGGGCATAAGCTGAATAAGTTTTAACAGCCCCAAACCCTCAGGAACATAACAGCAAGAGAGAGAACTGGTTAATAAAATTTGTTAATTTTTATTTTTACTTTATCCGTACAACTTATATACCGACATATTCATAGGGTGTTGATGTTGTGCTTATATTAACGATACAACCTACAGTTCTTAACTTATGCTGTCTTGATCATAATGGTGTTTTTTTTATAGGTTATTTATTTACATCTCGTTTCCAAATGATTTTTATTATCTCATTGACCATGTGTGGCGTTTACCTGTACTATTCTTCCGCAGTGAAATGTTGTTCCAGTCACACTTCATCTTAACCCTTAAACCACATGTTCTAATCTCAATTTTCATGATTTGATAGCCAACAGTTTTCCAAATATTGAATCCTTCACTTCTTCCCTCTGTAAAAAATAAACAACATTGCGAGATACTAGTGCTGACATCATTTGGTGGCTGAATGTGTGCAGTGGCGATCCCACAGTGGAGCCACAGCTCCTGGTTTCTGCTTATACTGCCTGACTGAATTGTGAGAAAGGTTGACTGGTCAGTTTTGACATGTTATTCTCTTTTTATTACATCAAATAACTAATTAGAACCAAAAGTGTCAGGGAAATTAACTTGTAAACCATATTTAGGAAAAATAAATTCAACATGAGTTCTTAGTTTGATCCATGTACCAGTCTGAAGGGTTGATGGCCTGTGCTGCAGCCAGCCGATTCAGATGTCATGTCGTTCATCTTTATATACAGTTAAATGGTCAGTAGCTTCCTGAGCTGGCATGGCCCGTCCCGTCTCAGCTGTGTGTTCGGAGTGTGCGGCTCATGACATTGGAGAGCTGGCCAGCTTTGGCTGGGCTTTTTGACAACACCTGGCTCATGTTTAACTGGCCTATAAATAGACTCTCCTCCAAATGCAAACCACCTGGATGTTGTCAGAACACTACCACATGCATTTGTGTTAGCGCTTGCTAGAAAGGACAGTGTGAGATGTAACAGTTCGGGACTACAGTATGTGTTGCATAGTAGACATGAACCCACAAGGGCCTGAGCCACACTGGGGAGACTGTGGGAGTCTGTGCACATCAAGCACACATACTGGCAATTAGGTGTCCACCCCCACACTGCTCACTAAAGTTAGTTAAGTAAAAAAATATATACAGTATTAAGTGCATTTACTTTTAGTGATTTTTAATCATCTCATAATGGTTTTACTGCTTACGCCTGCATAGCCGATCTTTTTGGGTGGCCTCAATTACAAATGAAATGTCTGTGTTTGGTTTTCTCTAACTGCTTTCTCATGACTTGGTCGCAGGTGTAAGGCAGAGACTTTCTGTAAGTGTTTGGCATGGTCGAGGGAGCACAGTTTCGGGACCTACCTGGAATAGTTCAGGCTTTAAATAGAAGCAGGGCGTTACTTGTTTCCTTTTGCTGTCCTGTTCGATGCAAATACGCATTAACTGAGGAATTATAAGTTGACTGGAAATAATGAAGACTTAGAGAAAATAAGAGCAATTTTGCAGTAATTGCCATCGAGCTGTTAGGTCTTCCAGTACAAGTGTGGTGAGAGGAAGATATTTTTAGAAGCAAACTCCTCTCTTCCAGTGGAATGGTACTCAAGCACAACATACCTTCTGTGTTGTGCTTTCCTTCTTAAGACAAGTACTTTCCCCTCTGTGTTTCTTATTTTCGGCAAGCTGCCAAAGTTTTGGCTTCACGAAGTCTCACAGAACTACAATTTCTAACAGAACTTCCATTTGCTGATTAAAACGGCATCGAATCTTTTATCTTCAGTGCTTGTAGGGACATTAAAAAGTCTAAAGCCATATTTCCACAACAGAGGTTATTCTCTCTTATGGTATCATCTCTTTAGGATGAGGGAACGTGATACAAAACTGCCATGGCAAGGTCCTAAATGTGACACACACCTGTCATTTACCTGACAGGTGTGTCATTTGTGATCTGTCATCACCAGATTATACCAGCTATTAGAATTAATGAATAATTAAAAAAAAAAAACTAATTAACATACCATAATTTTGGTTTGGCTTTAAAGGTCAGTCCCATTGAAACACATTCAAAAATGAAGACCTCAGTAGAAACCTCAGAAACCCCATCATGTCACCACACCACCTATTTTTTCTTGAGGGTCGCAGATGCTGTTACACTTACATGAAACAATCCAACATTTTTAATCGCGTGAGATGGTCCACGATTGTGATCCAGTTTTAACAGTGGTGCACATTAAAAACACACAGATGCACAAGATCAAAAACATGAAATATAGGAGGACAAAGGATGGCCAACGGAATGACGCACACCTACACCCACCCACATAGAGAAAAAACATACATAAAACACTCCCTGCCCTCATGAAACTGCACATCAGCTTCACTGGGGGTCGTTTATGAATCATCACTGTAAACTGTCTGCCATTCATGATCTCCTTCTTCCAACCTTCCCTGCCTTCCTCGCTTTTGACAAATGACAATTTCATATCTTGAACTGTGTGAAAAAGTCACCACCTATATTTAACTAAACAAATACATAAGAGATACTTACATTTATATATTTTTTTAATTTATTAAATATATACATATATATATATAAAATATATATATTTATATATATATATTTGTATATAATATAAAAAAAAATTTAAATTAAATTTATGTATTTTTATACCATTGGATACTTAAATTTTAAATCATAAAAAATCAGTGGTAGACCCCACAGATATCTTTAGTAGCAAAATTAAGAGCATTGATTGATGACTCTTACTTCAGGAAGAAACATTTTTAAAATGTGGTCATTTCAAACCTGTTTCATGCTCTGAAAATCTGACTCAGTTTTCTGCATCCCACTGTGTCAAATACAAAGTACTGAGGTCTGTTATTCAAAAAACTGAAATCATGCCATTGTCTGCATTTAAGCAGACTTTAACAAGAGAAGCCTATGTGGCGTGTTTAAAAAAACAATGAGTTGTGCATCTCGCCATCATTGCGACGGCAGTGTACACTGAGGATCCAAACATGTGGTCAGTGGAGTGGATGGTTATTTTTTACATGCTCAGAAAAAGACCACATAATTGCAATTTGTAATGCATGCTCTCAAGGACAAAAATCTACAAAACGGCACTTAATGGAGCTGTAAATTCTTTTTTTCTATTTTAATCTAATCTTTGCTCAACACTTTCTTTTGTTGCAGTCTTGTGTGTTTTGATTAGCCATGAACTACCTGTAATTATTTGTGTCAACTATGAGTTGTTGCTTTTTGTTTCTTTGTTTTTTTTGGGGGGGGGGGGGGGCTTTTGGCATAAACTGAAAAAAAAAAAAAAAAAACTCCATAATGTGCAGATCTCTACATTAAAAAGAAGTACAGGACATCAAAAAGACTTTTAGAAGTAGAAACAGATGATTTTATTCATGATATATTTTTACATTGTAGGTACCCGTTTACTCAGAACTGAACCCAGACATTTGGACAGAGTCTGCAGACAGATATTTCCATTTTCTGGAAACTCAGGGATGGAAGATTCGAGGTACATTTTATGGCTATAGTGCTGAGTTGAAATGGGAGAAAGGAATGAATACCAGCATCCGCCCATGAACCATGGCCCGTGACTTTCAATGCTTCAGAGCGATAGCATGCACAAGGAATTTATGCATAAACGAGTTAGAGACAGGGTGGGTCTGGTTGAACATGAATAAATTGACAGACAGACAGACATATGACCTGCGAGTGGCTGTGGAGCTGTTTGTGCAGTCTCGCCATTTATTGGTTTCAGTTTAAGCCCAATCTTTGAATCTACACACTGGTCTCATTTAGCCAGAGTCATGCTAGGTGTGGCACAGTGGCAGGCGAAAGGAAACCAAAACCAAATGGCCCCAGGCTTGGCCCCTTAGCTGAAGCCGCCGTTGGTCCCTCCAGGAGCTGGCTGCCGTCTCGTGGCTGCCCAGTAAGAAAGGAGTGTAAATCAGGCTACACAGGCGTGGTCCGCCGCATAGCTCACCGCTGCACAGCCAGTCGCATTGTCGATTGGCAGGGGGACAGTCGGCGGACACAAGCACTGTATCCTCACATCCAGCGAGGGGTTCACAGCAGCTGGGAGAGGCCAGCTGTGCGTGTTAGAATGTCTGAGGGAATTCGCTCTTAACGAAGAAAGACACCTCTGGCAAAACAGCTCAAGTAAGAGTACAGGCAGGGGAGGGGAGGGGATAGCAGCAGCACTAAAAAAAACAAGCGCCATGACCAAACTTCATGAGGCGCGCAGTGAACATGTAGTCTTTGAGGAGGAGGAGGAGGAGGAGGAGGAGGAGGAGGGGACCGAGTGCCCTGCCAGCTATGAGATTTAAAGCAGACCTCTTGAGTTTGTTGACTTTCTCATAAGAAAGAAACAGCCGTGCCAACTCCATTTCTATTCTCATGGCTACTATGCATGAGAAGGAGAAAGAGTAATACTTAGTGTGAATAAGATATATAAATGAGACACTTGTTTTAATTTCACAGTTTGTGTGTGTGTGTGTGTGTGTGTGCGTGCGTGCGTGTGTGTGTGTGTGTTAAAATACTGGTCTGCATATGTATTTACAGCAATAATGACAATGTGTCCATAAAACAGTGTCGTTTACGGCTGCATTAACCTCAATGAGTGACAAGAAATGCGTTAGAGCATAAGAATCCATACGTCACCTTCCAAAAGAAAACAAATAATGACTGGTAGTTTCACACATGATAAAATCAGTTTTTCTTTTAGTGAGGCATCACTATACTCATTTGACAAATCAGAAATAATGTCACTCCTAACCTCACCCCTACACTCAGCATATATTTTTCCTATCTCAGCATGAGTGTGCGGGTGTGTCCATTAGAGCCAACAACGTGCATGGACTCATATCAGGTTGTCTGGTGGAAAACACAAATACAGTTTGTACGTCACGGGTTATTCAACCCACAAAAAGCCGTGACGTACAAACTGCTGATCCCGCAGCTAGCAATGAAGAAGATATAATAAGAATACATGCGAGAAAACTAGCTGACCACACAGCTTCTCCATCAGATTGTGATGTGTAACTTCATCAACACAGATTGCTTTTATCTGTCCAAACAATGTGTCACAGTTTCCAGTTTATTTCTTTTTAAAGTCTGTTCATAAATCGGCGTTATTCTTGTTTGTGTACCTGTCTCCAAGTAAAATGTTTTTAATGTCTAAATTTCTACAAAACATCCGTGAGTACAAAACTCTAGATGTTTTTGTCAGTTCTAAAATTAAAATCTGCTCTAAAACAAAGGCAAAATTGGCAATTAGGTACTGTTAGAATTAGCACTGCGGTCACATATGGCTGCCATGCTTTGCTACAGGTTTGCAGATGTCAGACATCCCTGAGGGTATTCATCCATTCTTATTTTAGTTTTGCACATATGTTCTCTGTTTGTCATCCATGTACAGCAATTGAAACAAATACTTACAATCAACATTTGTTTCTCACTTTTACAATTGTGCTGCTGATGACATTTCAAGTTCTACAACGTATACAAATGATGTTACGTTTGTCGAACCGAACTTGAATTTGACATCTCTGGACTGAGTTTAGCTCCTGCAGCTACGCTGGAAGTTCAGCTTTGCATCCAACCATCTGTCATTTAAAAAAAAAAAAACACACACTAGTATTAGATAGCCAGATAAATTATCATTTACTTCCTAGCTTTGTTGTCTTAATCTGTCTCAAACATCTGTGGGAGCTTGTGACATCTATGCATCACATGGAGCCAATTCCAAATGGGGAAATGTACAGACTACCACCTCATTGAAAAGCAAGTGTAAATAATCACTGGATCTCTGTCGTCTTTTGAGATTTGTCTTTCATTTTATTTAATGTTCTACCAACGGCATTGTCACTACAACCTACATCTATTGGAAAATAGTCTTCAAAATAAATCTCCCAGATGTGAATCATGATCCAGAGCTGGATCTAATCATGCAAAGTGGTGGAACATCATGAGATGACCGTGCCTGGGTATTTTTATTTTGATCCTGCCTTCATTGTAGACATTACTTTAAATGGGAAGCAGCAATTGCTCTAAAGCTGAAATGTTCACAACAGTATAGTTGTGACCACTAATCACTGGTGTATTTACACAGGCCACAACCAGACCAACACGCAGCAGCAGTGCAATACTGAGCATCATATGGCTCTGATGCAGGAAGCCAAAGACAACGTGATGACATCAGTGGGGTCTACCACAATGCACAGCGATATGACGAGTTCAGTTTGGTGAAAATTCAGATCATTGTGGAGCAAACTGGGGACTGAGGGCTATGTAGTTGGAGAAAAGGGGTAAGCCAACAAATATTAGTAAAAATAGAACAAATCTAAAGGTAAAGCAAACAGATCAATCTGCCAGTTTCATGAAAACGACATATCTGATGATACTTTTAATCAACTTCCCAGCTGGGGGCCTTCTCCTCCACTCTAACACCGATATTCAAAAACTTTAATGCTCGATTCATGAAAACAGATGTTATTTACTTTCTTTTATTTGCGTCATTTGTAATGTGGGCTGGAGCCACTCCCTGCTGACTTTGGGCGGGAAGCTGGGTACATCCTGGAAAAGTCACCAGTTCATCACAGGGCCACACATGGAAAGACAAACAAGTAGTCACCCTCACATCCATGACTACAGTACATTTAGAGTCACCAATTCTCTTCTATGGCTTGTTTTTGGTGGTAGGAGGAGATCAGAGAACTGGGAAGGAACCCATGCAGGCACAGGGAAAACTTGCAAACTCCACAAAAAAACCTTATTGTTTGAGTTTCCTGCCATTATGAAACTTTATTGAATTGTATTTCAGCCTATCTGACATCTAATCATAAAATGAGAATAGCTGACAACTGTTGTGGTCATCTCTGCTCATTCATCATTACCTGTCTGATCATTTTCACATATTGTTTATCCAAAAAAATTGGACATGCATCCATTCCACAGCTGCAAATTAAATATTATTAAAATAGATTTTTAAAGAAAATCTGTCACATCATGGGAAATCTGTTTAAACCAACAAAAAAAAAACCACAGAACAGAAACAAAGTGATTCTATATGGCTTGTGTGACATAATCAAAACATTTTCAGAAGCACCAATGTCCCAAACCGATTTGGAAAGACATTATTTACGTCATTTTTGAAGCTGAATAGTTCACTGTAGCCCTGACGCTAAAATCCAGTTCGATCACATAGAACTCTGGACTAAACACAGATTAAACACTCTAGTTGGACTCCAAGTCAAGAGCAGAGGCAGAAATATGTGACACCTGCTGTGCTGGTTGGTTTTTGGTGAATAGATAGCTCACATTCCAGATAACGTTCTGGATCTGGGTGACCCTTCATCCTCTGATCACATCATAGACTGATTATTTATCGAAAGTGAGATGATATACTTGGAAGATTTTTAAATATAGGTGAAGTACATTTCCTATCCATGAACCAACCTAGACAGGTTAATATATAGATATAACTACTAATACTGTCAGCAATATGTTCCCAAGTGGCCATGCTGAGATCAGATAAGATCAGATAAATCCTCTTCAAATTCTATATATGGATAAATTTTAAAATCATGTTTGAGTAACCCAAATTTTTAAAGGATGTGTTTGTGTTTCTGTAAAACATCTTCATGTCAATAGGTTATGAAGCTATTTGGAGAACTCTTGGAGAAGCAACAAATGGGATTTAAGTAGGCCCTATTCCAGTTGCAACCCATTAATGTGAATTGTTTGCTCACTGTAGTCTAACTTGAAGATATGGGGTTGTTGACACATGCATGTACTTTTCTCCTTGATAGATTTGTGGTTTACAGATGTTTACTTATCATACATGTGAGTTTTCGATTGAAATAACACACAGAGTGACTCATAATAACCGTTTGACCAATGGTCCTTTCTCTCATTAGTCTAGAGAAAGACAAACAACATTGTGTCCTCCTGGCCTCAGTGAAGCGCTTACCTCTCATATGTGCAGGAATGACAAGTTTATTGCACATTAGTGCTGACATTATTACAGCCACTCTGGATACAAGCTGAGAGATTATCCTCTTGATCTCGACCTTGAGATGGGCTCTAAGAGACCATTTCTTTCTCCGACCTGGACGTAGTCTGCTGGCAGGCTACAGCTGGTTAAGATGAGCTCCCATCTCTGCTCAGACCTGGACTGTTAGACTCCTGCGGAGGGCCGCTGTGTTAGGCCAACTTTCTATCAACAGCTCGAAAGTTACGCCTCCCGTCTCTGGCCTTGCCTTGGCTTCACTTTAAAACCTGTTGGAAAGGACAGAGGTTTACACAACCCTCCCTGCCAACAGATTCTGAGAACAATGCCTAACATGTCCCCATTTGTTCCCTTCGTAGGTTTTTATAGGAGTGGACTAGTCCATGGATGAAGCTACGTATCCATCAACAATGGTGAGGTATATTCAGCTGCGTGAGACTCTGCACCTGAACAATGTCTGCCACATTTCTATAGAGACATTTTTGTAGACTCGAGAGAAACATGCCTGCAAATAACTCAAAGCCCCAAACTACACTGTAATCAGTGTTAGAAGACAGTATGGTAGATAAGGCTTGTGTAAATATTGTCTGAGTAAATTTAGATTGTCATGTTGAATAAAGGTACCAGCATACTGGTGAGCTTCATTGTTAGTGTAAGGCTGATAGAAAGCAAACATGAAAGCCCCATAGAGAGCCTTTACGGTTTAAGGACTTTGTTTAGTGTCAGTGACATGATAGTTTAAAATCTTCCAGCTTGCCAAAACATGTTTTACACTTGTTGAGGTGAACACATGAAATGTTTTCTTACCTGGAAACATTAGACAAGCATACACATGATGGAAATCGTGACCCAGAGCCTAATAAAAGCATCAAAACTTGGAAAACAAGTAGGTGAAGAGGAGTAATGTTTTTTTAAACCTTAAACCTATCTACTTTAAACGTACTTCATACATTCTATTGGAATGATTGCATAGAGTGGTGACGTCCACACTGAGCCATGTGATCAGGATTAGACCTTGTAATGTAGACACAGCACTGTTAGACAGTGTTTACAAGAAGAGGACAAAAGCTTCCAGTAAGATCAATATATTTATGTCAGTATCATGTTTGGTGATACTGCATCAATTTTTTTAAACACTGTATTTTCATTTTAATTTAGAAGAAAAAGGTATAGGTAACAGAAAAGGATATGGATCAACAGCAGAGGGTGTTGGGGTGCAGATTGGAGTTTGGAATCCTGGAATTTCCCCTGGTGGCACTAATAAATAAATAAATCTCATCTCATCTTATTCTTTGTAAAGTCAATGTTTGAAATTACACAGTGGTGAAAGTCTGAAACCTTTAGGAACACATGAAGACTTATTTTCATTCATGAACTATTTAATGACATAGTGTTATCTTTATTATCTCACAAGATAAATGCAACCAATTCAATCCTTCAGTTTTGTGAAATTAAAGAATTTCCCTCATCGTACCGTAGGATTCTACTTTGTTTGTATTTCCAATTGTGAAAAATATCCCTAATCTGGCTCTGACTGTGTGGCTGGATGAGCGTAGACTGGGTGTGAGGTAGGGCAGTGCCGATCTACAACTCTCTAAGGCATGTTTACAATAGGAGCTACACTTTTTCCAAAATTATAGCACCAGCCAAAACAGTTGGATGTCAGAGGTGACGTCAGATTGTGTGTTCCATCACGCTGCATCTACAGAGGATTTATAACCAGGCCAAGTCTAATCGACATAAGAACATTGTTCCGTGATAGAAACGATAGTTATTTATTAGGCAGTGCTATTTGTTGCTGCTGCAGACTGTTTACCTCAGTGTTGGTTTGTTTTGCCTTTATCTAATCTCATTTCATTTTCCATTATTCAATCTCTTGGAATTGGAAACGGACCCTAATTCCTAGAAAATCACTTCTTTAGTTTCCTGCCTGATTCAAATAAAGCCTCTGCAGATTTTACATGCCGATAAGATCCCATGTTGTGTATGTGGTTGCTGTGAAGTGAAGTCTGATAAAGTCAGACATGTATATCTTCTTGAAAATTGACCAAAAGTGCAAGATTAATTAGTATTTCCCTTTAGAACGGTCAGTAGTTTATTCTTTCAGCAGTTTATTATAGCGGTTGTTTGAATTGGCCTCATTGTTTGGTTTTTCTGACCACTGCATGACCACACTGGAACAAAATCTCCACACAAATGTAATTATAGTCATTTGCATTTTGATCTGTTACCCATGACCTCACTCGTGTTTCAGTGTTTTAAAGGCTTTTTGGAATAAATATCTTCCTGAATACAAGAAAAAAAGAAAACACTTTGATAATAAGACAAAAAAAAAAAAAAAAACTGCTGTAAAATGCTGCATTTCTAGCTTAAATTACTTGAAAATTGAAATTGTCTCAAACCGGATAACATCGCGTGAACCTGAAAGGAAAGCATACTAGGCCATGCTTGGTGTGAGTAAAGCGATTTCTTTTTACCAGAGCAAAGAAATCCAGAGACAAGATAATTGCTGGAAAAGGAAATGAGCCTTTCAAAGTAGTTATTTTTCAGGATAAAATGAGGTTTTGGAAATAGTGTCTTTAAGCCTTTGTTCTCACAAACTGCCAATCATGCTTATGCTGCTGCTACTGCTATCTTTTCCCAGATTCTACAAAGAGACGAAACACGCACAGGCTGTAAGCCATGTACAAAGAACATATTACTGAGCAGATGACTACACACATGTTCGGCTTAAAGACACTGTATTTCTGAGTCACAATCATGGCCACAGGAAGAGCAAGATGTTTTGGTGTGATTCATTAAGCTATCACGGTATAGCGACTAAAATCTAAAAGACGTTTTGCAGCAACATTTTTTGCACGAGTGTCACTAATTGGACATTTTCGGTTGGTCTATGGTTGAATTATTACTTGGTTTCCTCATTTCAAAGACATTGATTCATGTGAGCTCAATGACCAGTTAGAGGGACTTTTCCAGCCTCCATTTCCAACATGATTCAACATGAGCAATCAAACAAAAAGCTGGCAAGAGTGGCTGACAAATACAAGCACAAATTTCTACACTGCAGAGAAACACTAGGTGGATTCGGTGAGTCAGAACGCAGACCCTTTGTTTGAGTATAGGGTCAGCAAGGCATGGCCAGACAGTCACCCCATACCATGAAATCAGAATGGCATAAAGAGTGTGTTACAGTCACTATGACAGACTTTCAAGTCTGTTCTAACAAAGCCTGACTGACTTCACATAAAAGGTTGGCATTAGCTGCATGAATGTAATCAGAGTCCAGCTAAAGACGTCGCTGTGGGACATGTGCAGAGAACTTAATGGATTCCTGTGCTTCAAACACCAAAGTCTGGAAAAAAAAAAAAAAAACACTCACTCATGTTTTCAATCATTAATCCAGAAACACAAACCTTCCTCTTAGCAGATCTGAATCATTCGCTTTATTGTCCGTTTAATTGCGCTGTTATCAGATGGCCATGGCTTTTTGGGGTAATTTCCAAAGATGCATCTGGTTTGAAGCATCATCTCTCTGTAGTTCACACAGACCGTTCCTCTGCATGCTCCTTTCATATCCTTGGTGGGCCCTGGACCTCACCCAGTGCAGGATGCTGAAGCTGTTGTAGCCGCCTTTCATGTGGTTCCAGGGCAACCAGGAAGGAACGGGAAACCCACACAAAAGGGACGGATGGTCAGATGGATGAATAAATGGACAGATTGATAAACTGATAGATTTATCAGTCACTACACCTGTCCATACAAAGATGAGAGAGACAGAGAACGATTGATGGATGATATGGATTAATGAGTAGGTAGATATGTAGGTGAATGATGGAAATTTCACAGACAGACAAATATGGAGAGATACAAAGATAAATAAAGTTCCACACATCACACATATTCAACATGAGAAGTATAACTAGTGTTGAAAGGAGTCGCTTGAAGTTATTCTTACTTTTTCACATAGCATGTCCCTGCATTTTGTCTCCCTGCTCCTCTCTGTTTCCTTTGCGTACCACATTCAGTCATACTCCCTTCCCTTTGCCTTTTGCTAGTGCTCTGGTACTGTAATGGTAATCCCAGATGTGACTTAATAAATACTGTGTTGCATGACAATTCACCCAGGGAAGTTCACAGTAGATCCATGTTTAAATGCACCAACACATGAGCCCACTCATTCCGAAACGGACTGTTTTTACTCTTCAAGATCACGCTCTCCGAGTATGGTTTGCATTAGGGTCACATCATATTTCATGTGTTTTTATCAAGAAGATGGTCAGGAGTACCGGCTACAGGGAGCCCACAAACTAAAAATACATTTATGTGTCACGACTGAGGCTACAGTAGTCCGCCCTTCGCATGCATTGAAATGATTTAGTGTGGATCAACCTCAGCAGCATCAGTGGGCCCAAAAAGCACACAGTGTGTATTTACATGGTCACGTGTTATATAAGCATGATGGGTCCGTGTCAACAGTGACCATGAGATGTAGAGCTGAAATAAGCATGCATGGGACGGCAGCACGAATTATAGAGCTGGCAGATCTGACTGTGTGCTGTGCAAACTGTCCACTGGAAGAGATTATATAGAATCATTTCCTGATTTCCAAATTAAGATGAGACACTATTCCTTTTCTTTTATGCCCCAAAGTTGTCGATGGTTTTGGAAGCTAATTGCACATTCGAGTAATTTAGCTTCTAATTGTAGTAATCTTCTGCAAAACATGAAGCAAAACATAAAAACATTTTCTATTCTATTCTAAGGTTTACCTAATTTTATGGCAGTGTGATCCATTTGTATTGGGCCTTGCTTCTGGCTCTGCTGCCTCTAGCTTTGAAGTAACAGAACTCATAGATCTTTTTGTCTCCATGTTGGCTGCTGTCTCCTTAGCACCTCTTTAACACCACCTCTCTCTTATTTTACCCTCAGCTTTTCTGAAACACCACCCACTCTGCCTGGCCTGTTGCTTGACTGCCCACAAGTGAAGTCAAAATCTCTGCCGCACACATGGGGCAACAAAGGGCAATAATCCTTTACACCACTGGCATAGTCCAGTTTTACCCTAAGTCTGTGGAGTGGAGAAGATGCTCCTAAGTAGCACAAACATCCATTCATAAACATGAGTTAGAAATGCATGCTTGTCACCTACAGGTCCTCCATACCTAATTCAACTCTCTCCCTCAGGTCCTCCTCATCCATCCTCCATCCACCCCAAAGGGTCTTCAGCCTTCAGCCCCTCTGCTCCTCACTGCTGGAACTTCCTCCCCTTAAAATTGACTTTCTTCCCTTGTTCAAAATCCAGCTCAAATCCCATGTGTGTAAAATGGCATGTTAAGTCATTTATAGCCCATCCTGTTCATTCAGATCTGCTGTAGACACTTTAATAATTCATGAATAATTGCATTTTTTGTGTGCATGTGTGTGTGGCTGCTGTACAGTAATCTTGAGTATCAAGAAAATCTATAAATAAAATGTAATATTCCTGTCTCTCAGTGACTGACTGACTTGTCCAGGGTGTTCCTCACCTCTTGCCCAAAGTCAGCTGGGATAGGTTCCAGCCCCTCGCTGTAAAGGAGTGGATAGAATGAGCATGGATTAATAGATGGATGTGTGTTTGACAAGCCACTTACAAAGCATAGCACGTCTACGAGGGCATGTTGAACGACAAGATGATCTCAAAAGCCGAATGTGTCCAATCTACACAATTACACATTGGGATTGAAATGCACAAAGTGAGTTCAAATGACAGTTATGCCATGATTTGGTATCCAACAGTTCCATGAACAATGCAGTAAATCTCTCCTAACTGATCAGTGCACACCCACCACCCCACCACCCCCCACCCCCCCCCCACACACACACTGTACTGTCTTTCTTCAGTTTGTCCTCCACACTGAGTTTTTTTCAGTATTTACTGTCTGGCATTGCTGACCTAGCAAAAAGTCCAAATTAAACAGAGATGTGATTCCTCATCCCAGCATGGCGGCATCGATCCTGAAAGGTTTGTTTCATCTGTTTAGAAATCTGTTGAGTGAAACAACAGAATTGAGTTGTTTATAAATCTTAAGTTTATGTTAAGCACAAAGATTTACATTTAACATAAACCAAATGAGGCTTTGCGTGAAAAGGTTGATTTTTTTTTGGTTTTTTTTTGTTTAGAAGAGACTTTCGAGGTAGGGTTCCAACGCAGCATGATCTCATTCTGTACCTGGTCTCAATTTACAAACCTGGATAACATTTAACAAAGTGTTTCGTTTCCCTGCACGTGCACACGCGTGCGCGCTAACACGCACGTGTCCGTGGATATGTGTACCTTCTTATCTCATCTGTTTGCGTCAACGTAAATTCTGACACCCTCTTAAGTAGAAGTCAGTGTTTACATGTGGGTGTGTGTTTGCGTACCACACATGCAACACAATTACAAAAAAAAAAAAAGGTGTGTGTATGGGGGGTGTGTGTGTGTGTGTGTGTGTGTGAAAACAGTGTTCCCATAGAAGTGCTGCGAGATCTAAGGTGCCCTCCATTTTTTTGGTCGCCCCTGTCAAGCTAATGAGGTGAGTGAATGAGGGCAGCCTGGTGGAGCCAGAGGTCAGCCAAGAGCCACTCCAGCCTGCCAGGCTGCTGCCGCCCAGGGCCTGACTGTGACTCCCCCTCACCCATCCTACACCCCCCACCCCCACATAAGGCCTGGCACACAGTTCACCCATCTGCCACACATGAACACACTTGTTCACTTGCTCAGCCACTTGTTCATGTACGACACATTCTGTGCATCTTCAAGACTTGAAGTAATGCACATTCACACGCGGTACTCACTGTTTTTGCGGGTAGTGGACTGCCCCCCCACCACCACCACCAGCTGCCAGGGAGAGCAGGATGGATGTTTCAGTCCATCCACCAATAAGAGCAATTCTTTTAATTACGGGTGTTGTGTGGTTGTGTTTCATTGGGTCATTCTTCAACTCAAAACTAAAGCTGTTCATGATTCAAATTATTTTTCTCCCGATTTTTTTTCTTTTTCTTTCTCATTAGCAATTTGCCACAAATATAATTTGGCCACATTCCTCTGTCTGCGTCCAGGCGTGCGTGTGAAGGCAAACACATGTTACTGATCTATGTACTGACTGGAAGGTTGAGTTAGAAAGACTTTGAGGCAGGAAGTCCACAGACACTCAAGGCTTTGTCTTATGTATCTCATCCAGATGCAGATGAATTTTTATTTAGCCAACTGAAGGCATGATTTGACCTACTTTCTAATGGAGCCACTTTTGGGGCTCAGATGCCATGGAGAATAAATGCCAGATGCAGTTTTCTAACAAGATTATAATATTGTCTATAAATGTTTGCCTTTCCTGATTTGTATTTTCATGTTACACATATTTATTAATATTAAATATAACAAGATGGAATTTTCAGAAGTGCCTCGTTTCCATTTTCAGTAGTTATAATAAGCATATGGAGCAAATAAAGCTTCTCAACACCTGAAATTCAACACAATCACCGCCTTCAGACGTGCAGTCCTGAGCTGAAAATGAGTCACTACACCTGTTCCATGTTGCTGCTGCGGTTATGACACTGAGTCCACAGAAATGGAGAATGGGTAAAGGTGGGGTGGCAACCTTTGACCTATCTCCCTCAAAAAGCCTCAGGGTAGTTCAACACATCGACACGTTCTCATAGACACAGCTGAGGGCGATTTGGTTCAGGGGTCAAGGTCAGGGAGCAGATGGGGCTTTCATTGTGATCTTTGTGTGGCTGACAGGGACTGGATTAGCTCTCTGCTGGCCCCTCCCTTCCACCCAGACTGGACTTTACCCAGTGACACCTTTCTACCTCTCTGTCTACAGTAAGATGATGGTGTTTCTGCGGGTTACTGACTTGGCGAGAATCTCCTGTGTGTATGCCGGCCGATAAGTGCATGTCTGCCAAATTCTCCATTCACAAATGAAGACAGCAGGTTCATTTCAGTAGTTGAGCAATTTAAACTTCCCATCATGCATGTGTAAGTTGTTTGGATGTCCTGAGTTGTAGCCTCCCAGTGGTCCCACCTTCTCATCTTAGTCATTTTATTGTGATTGCCCTGAAGATTATAGAGTTGCTTTTCTAAACCAGCTAATTTGCAGATTTTCTTACATTTTTTTTGTTAAGGATCTGATTTGAAGTTTTCAGGAATGACATTTGGGTAAAATAACAAGCCAAGGTTTGACTGTGTCATTTGTACCTGCAGTTAGAATTTCCTGCGTCATTCATTTCCATGCTAAGGTACTGTCCTGGGATTTTGAATGGAAATTCTTTGATTTTGTGATATGGCAAAGGAGGAAAGAAAAGATGGACATAGAGCTTGTTAACTTAATGAAACACTCACAGGATCACTTGTTGTTTTACTGTGGTGGGAGCCAGGAGTGGAGACCGAGCCAGCGAGTGGTTTGGGTTCATGTCAGGGTCTCCTCTTTCACAGCCTAAGTGCAAACGTGACAATGACGCTAGCTTCCACCGTGGGTGGCAGACCCCTTCCTCATCTGGCTTATGATAGCAAAAGGTTGTAGGCCACTATCTGATCTGATATTACAACATACATACATACATACATACATACATACATACATGCAGCATATTATAATTATTAAATATTGTACAACTGAGTAAATCTGCTTCAGTGGTGGCTTTCACATTTGCTTGAGGTGTATTCATTTACACATCCAGCAGACCTGAACGAATCAGAGATTGCAAAGTTTTTATCCAACCAATGAATTACCGGCCATGTTTTTTTTTTCTTTAGTGGCCAGTCTGATACGTACTGATACTAACAGACCATAGAG
Source organism: Antennarius maculatus (assembly GCA_013358685.1). NCBI lineage: Eukaryota > Metazoa > Chordata > Actinopteri > Lophiiformes > Antennariidae > Antennarius > Antennarius maculatus. The sequence continues at coordinate 20,055,609 of CM023618.1, read as the reverse complement.
GCATTCCTGTGCATGCAAAGATCTGGACACCACTCACAGGCGGTGATAGATTTGTGAAAGAGGGAAGATTGAAGAACTTAATACCACTGACTGTTTACAGTTGCCACAATTATAGCCCACCCCTTCCACACAGACACGCACGTCCCCACGGTCCCACCAGGCAAATGCATCTGCCGGCGAAGATCCGGCCCGTGCAAGAGAACACTTTCCCAGAGATATCAGTGACGTACATATGTGAGCAGTCTGGGATACACACACAGGCACACACACACACACACACACACACACACACACACACACACACACACACACACTTTTGTGATGTTGTGTCAGTTACCATTGGTTTTCATTGTTTTAATTTCTTGCCTGTTTGTTTTAGTAGTCAATCCCCAGAGAGCCAATGACCATCCAGCGAGGGCTCCCTGTGCTGCCCTTTCTCTGCAGCATCACGACATCTGGACATAACTACACATTATTATCCATGAATAACTCCATTAATAATGTATGCATAACCATATCCTTTGTGTATGCTGTGCATTGGACAGATTATGACCCAGACATCACCTTCTTTTGCATCGAGTGAGGAAGTTTTCCATGGGTCGGGCTGCAGCCAGCTCTGTTCATGGCATGGCCAGAGACTCTGGAAAGAATGTGGTGAGGAAAACTTTTTGATCAGCATGAGAACAGTAATAGGCATCTTGGGATTAGGAGTGTAGGGAAGGGGAGTGGGTATTTATAAGGGACGACAGACGGGAGGAAGGGCCGGAGAGGATGCCAGGGCAGGTAGGGTTAGACATGAGTTCATGCGAAGGTTCTGGACCTGGCGGTAAACAGAGTCTAGACGCTTTGCAGACAACATGACAGGATTGGTGTTTTCCAATCACTTGTTCCTTCATTTTTCCAACTCTATGTATTGTCTCCACATCACTTCTGACTTAAATCAAGGAATTTTGATTGGTTCTGGCTAAACTGCCTCACAAAGCAAGGAGAAGCTGGAGAAAGTGTTTTTTCCTGTAGTCTTTTGTTTTATAAGAAATGATACATAGTTGGATATATCTTCTGGAAATGATGAATCACATATATAAAAGACTTATGCATTATAATTTGATATTAATAAATATGCTAAAGGGAAAACTAAAAAGTGAATTTGGTTGTCATCTACTTGCCCCATCCACATGGAAAACAATGATGGTTTTTGAGTCGCCCCAAAATTCTGAGCCTTTACAACAGAACAGCAACATAAAATGACTCCATTCCACTTCTGGGCTGCGGTTAAAATTCTGATGAAATTTTGAAGCCCAAAGATCCTCACTAAAGAGACATATGTGAGGAAGGTACACTAGCATGAAAGCATGTAGATAAGCCACTAAATGAGAACCTCATGTTTTGCTTCATGTTTACATGCTACCTGGAAGTAGTGTCATACACAATAAAGAGCTTGGCTTTAGTTTTAGTGCCTATGTCCGCTTGAACATTAAGTTTTCTTTTAAGTATGAGTAGCTGAGGTATGCAGATGTTGGAAGTTCTTCTTGATCTTGGCTAAGAGTAAATGTGCCCCATCCTTAAATAGGCTGCATGGTAAATATGTACCTTAGAGCCCACAATAAAGTTTTCAACCAACAAAATGATGGAAATAAAGTCTTTATATGTCTATGGGAATGGATAGTTTCCAGACACTGAAAATTCATTTTGACTTAACTGTTTTAAATAATGCTGAAAGTGTTTTTTTTTTTCTTATTTAAGTGAACGGCAAATTATCATGTACACAGAAGAGCAATTTGAACAATGAATAAAATCGCTTCAAATATTTTAGAAATATCAAATAAACAAGTTAAAATGTTTTCAATGAACCAAAAAGGCCAAAGGTCTCCTTGTTTAATAAGCACAGATTAATTATGGCCTCATGCTGCTCCCATACATCAATCCTTTCTTGTGTTCTGTGTTCGCTTATGCCGGTCCCCATCTACAGCTTAACGCTGCATTTTTCTAAAGCAGGTGCAAAGGCGGGGCGGGGGGGGGGGGGTGCGCTAACTAAGCTGAACACATAGATTCTTGGGGATTGCTCTGGGATGACCACTGAATCCCTCTGCCCCAGCTTCTTGACCTGCAATCAATTATAAAAGCCCTGATTTGGGGAGAGTACAGGGAAGGAGGAGGGTCTTACAAGCCACATGGCCACATGCGCCTCACCCACCTGCATGCTGACAGACAAACGGGCCATGTAACAACAACCCTAAACACCCCTTTGCCCTGGCCTAACCTTTGACAACCTCTACCCCCGCCCCTGCTGACCCCTGCTGACCCATGGAACCATCTGCTACAGGGCTTTGAGATGTGTTGATTGGCCAGGGTGGAGTGGGGTGATGGGTGGGGCGTTGGTCAAAATCGGAGACCTGGATTTGTGATAGGTGACTGAGAACGTTTGAAGACAAAACACGAGGACGTTTATAGGTAAACATTTCGCCGATTTTCTTGCAGAATATAATTTCTGAGTCTGCCTATGGATGCAATGCACACAATCATTCCATTAAAGACCAGAGCGTACATTCATAACAGCTTGGGATGAGAGCTGGCTCATGTTACAGTGTCACATCCATCTCTGCCTGCTGTCATTCTTTACTTCAGCCATCACTGCTGCCATAAACGCCAACAAGCAGAGGAGTAGGACTGGCGATTCTTCCTTAAGTACATGCAAACAGTTTCCTGAGTTCCATCTAATTATGTTGTTGCATAAACACCTGCTTTAATTTTGTTATATGTTTTATATAGAGTAGTTGTTGGATATTTTTGCTTGCAATTTCTCCACACAGACAAATCCCACGCCTATCAGGATAAAATGAGACAGATCACCATTGTCAATAAAACCTGAATTATCTAGTCAATAGATTTCTTATTTCAGAGCCCTTCCATTGATTTCTGTCAACATTCTATGAGGAGAACACGCATTGTTGCACCATTGCAGACAACGTATAGCACACATGGGGAGGCCACCGTGTTTCTTCTTGCTTAACTTAACATTACTTTGGACCCTGGGAACTTACTACTGCTTTGGTTTATCAATCATAATTTAATCAGGGCATTCTTACATTTCATGATATAGGAAAAAATCCTCATAAATAATTGCTAACTCAAAATGTTAAAGAAAGTCAAAGTGATCCAGATTCCACATCGGTACCTAGATGGGGAAATAATAGCTCCAAAAAAACACTTTTTTTCCTCAATAATTTATTTTATTCTCTAAACACTCATTCATTTCCACATCCTGTTTATTTTTAACAAAATAACATGTAAAGAAAGAAACATTAATGGAACAGCTGTGTCCATATCACACAACATGACCTTCCTCCTACCTCAACATCAGGTAGCTTTGCCCCTTTGACCCTTTCTGCCCTTGTTAGTAGATGATGGCTAAGCTGTTTCTTCCAACTCAGTACTGTGAGATACACTTTGTCCTATTTTTGTGTCCTTACCATGTACCCAGTGATCCGACCTGACCATACTAAGTCCTCTGCAGTGTCAAAGGTGAAATAAGACATGACCAGTGGTCATGAAGTACTCAGATTACTCTGAAGTCTCAGATAACAGGATAAATAACAGGATTATGTAGTATTGGAATATTTTTAATTTTTATACAGTCAATAATTTCTGGTGATGAAACCTGGCCATAGACTTTGGATCGCATTAACATTATTAGTCAGTAGTGGTTCATAAAAATGTTGTCGTGACCCCAGTTCCACTTTTCCCTCCTGGATCCTGGATCCTCGGTTTGCTTCCACTCCATCCACTCATCCAGGTCACCTGTGTTCCTACAGACACCTGCTTCCCATCTCCAATCAGGCTCCACCTCCTCTTAAGCTCTGCTCACACCTCAGTTTGCTGCCTGTTTGTCCGTTCCTTGCCGGACCTTCTGAGGACCTGCTCTAGGATTTTGTTTAGTTAAACTATAAATGTGGGCTTTTCTCCTGTTGCTTGTTCTGCATGTGGTCCTCAATGCACCTGTGACAAAATTAAGAGAACTAATATCGCCTCCAAGATCCAGATCCAGAAGCGTCCTTGCATGATGCTCAGACAATGATGTCCTTTGGATCTGTTCTGCCTGCCCTACAATTTTAGATATTATCCATGAATTCATAGCATAAATTTGTAATTTCACTGGTCAGAAAAGATTTCTTTTAATTTTTTTTTTTTTAAATAGTCTTGCAATCTTGCAATTGCAGTGATTTACACAGCAGAATCTCAACAAGTGAAGCTTAGCATGATGATTTCCAGCAGCTGGGCAGATATGTCTTCTCCATCTTAGCAGCTCCCTACTTTAAATTGGCCACTCTGCTGCATTTTTTATCACAAAAGCCCTTATTCATTAGACAGCTCTCCTTAGTGGTCTGAGCAGGTGTCTAAGCACCAAACACCATAATCACTCTCATAATAAATGTTGTTATTGCATTATATTTAATGCCTCTTTGTTTCTCTGTAGTCTGTCTCTCCTTATTGAAATGAAGCTTTAAAAAATTCAGACTTACGTTTGCACCATCTTCTTTATAGCTCAAGCACTTTCTCATATTAAACTTAAGTGCCTCATTATCCATTTATCCAATCACAACCTGTCACGTACACACAACATCAAACCATTTGCAGGCTGTCCAAATCTGAATCTGCTCTCTGTGTGTCTTGGTCTACCATCATCCAGTTGTTCTCATTATATCAAAAGATCCACCTCCACCCACCGCCACCTTAACCGGGACCACCTGGCATCTCCCACTAAATCCTCCCTTCATGAAGTCATCCCAACATCCTGTCTCGTTTCATATGTCTTCTTTTTGATGGAAATCTCTTTCTGTGCCTCTTTCTTTCCATCTTTTCCCCTCTTCATCAGAGGATTGCCGTGTGCTGGGCGTTTGGTCGTGAGCAAGGCAGTTAGCAGTGAGTTTGTCAGACATTGTTTGCAAAAACAGATCTGTCGTAGCTAGAGCAGCGTTGTGGTTTGAAAATAAAACCCAAGTGCTAAAATAAGAGAAAATGCTCGGTGAAACCCAGGGGGAATGCAGAGTTGATGATCTCAGTGGATTCATCATCATAAGAAACATGTAGTCATGTGGCTAATATTAGACAGATAGAGATTTATAAATATATACGTCTCAAAAAAATTCAGGAAATAACTTTCTTCAAGGAAATTGCAAGGCTGTTAAACGCTGTGACAACATTATTGCTACTGGGTGATGCGTGTGTGAGTGGTTTCATCTTTTTGGAAGGAGTCAGTAACATCAAGAGTCACAGGCCAGTGATGTGCTGGTGCTTTTGCAATAACATCCTGGAAGTTATATTTTTAGTTTTAGGTCTTTGAGTCAGGGCCATAAGGCGGGCAGCCCAAGAGGGCCCTCACTGTACACATGGTGACAGCACCCTGATGGTTTTAATCTATGAGGAGCCAAGATGGAAACATTTGGAATAGGAGTGAGTCACACGTACCGGTCACAGGACGGACTCACAGCACTCCAGAAAGCATGTACATATACCATTCATTTATTTTCAATACCTGCTTCTTCTGCTGTCGTCGGGTGCTGGAGCCTATCCCAGCCAACTGGGGGCATGAAGCAGGGTACACTCCGGGTGCGACGCCAGTGCACTGCATAGACGGACGAACAGGGCACGCACACACTCCAACCAATATCAGAAGGTCACAGTTGATTCAAAGGTCCCATTATGGGCTGTAACAGTCATTAGCCTACACCCTGCGTCACCTGAATGACAGGACGATTCTCTTGTGGTTCTTGGCACATTAATCAGATTGACAGCGTTTACATACGATGATAAACCATACGTTTCAAGTTGGCTTCATAATGTTCTGAAAACCTCACACACAGCATGTTCTCCGCAGACACATGGATGCGTTTCTGCATCTGGAGTCCTGTTTTAGATCACAGCGAAGATGCAGAAATCATGTATAACTCCTGGGTTAGCTAATAATCGATGGGTGCAACCTATAAAAATCAAATGGTGTGAAAAGAGTCAAAGAGAAACTATGAGGCAAGACAGTCGTCAGGAGCAAAGATTACAATAATCCTTATGTCCTCCATCCTCTCTGGCACCCACATCGACCATATAAATCCACCCTATATTGTCCCCAGGACCCCATGTGGAGAACAAATTACCATTTTCCAGAGTCACGACTCTATTCCGTGGTGTAAGGGAGATGAAAAGATTGTAATCCTTCACTCAGGAAGCATTACACAAGACTTCCAGTGGTGTTTTTACATTTTCCCATGAACTGAAGCTTGTTTCCCCCCTCCGCCGCCACCACCACCTTTTTTTTTTTTTTTTTTTTTTTTGGTGCTAGAAGTCAGGTCAAGAGAATGTTGAAGGAAGAGAAACAGTTTGATGCAAACCTTTCTGTCAAGGATGGATTCGAACATAAAGTTGGGCAGAAATAATTCAGGCAACAACTTGTATGTTTTAAACTATCCTTCACATAGAAAATGCTTCCTTTCATCAGGTCTGTATCATAACATTCCTTTCACCTTTTCACGCCACTTTCACCATATTCACACCGGCACAACATTGGAACCACTTGTGTTCAAGTTCAATACAGACGGAACAAAACGTAAAGTTTGATTTTGAGTAACGCCAGAGTGAAGCTACAAACCCTGAGCTCTGAGCATCTGAAGTTCAGCTGAATAAGTGTCGGTGGATTCATGTCTGATGGGCTCTGTTTGAAAAGGAAACAGTGACATCAAGTGGCCAAACATAATAATAATATTATAATAATATATATCATAATAATAATAATAAAAATAACTATAACCTTGCTTGTATTTCACTTTGACCTGCTGTACTCCCTTCTTTGTCCTAGCCGACTGCTGCGAAGGCACCATTCATATATATTAATTGAAGTTACTAAAATTGTTAGAGAAGTTGCATACTATCAACTAATCCTGCTGGGGTAGGACAGTAGTGCCATGGTAATGCTGTTTCCTCATAGCAGGAAGGTTCCAGGTTCAATCCCCTGTATGTTCTCCCCAAGTCAGCCTGGGTTTCCTCTGGCTTCACCGGTTTTCTGCAAAATCCAAAAGAGAAGCTCAAGCAGACCCAAGACCCACAAGGCCGTCAAGCAGCTGCAGACGTGACGATTACAATGTTTTCATGTAAAAACATTGTATTTTGGTTAAAATCTCTGCTAGAGAAACAAAAATCCTGATTATTAATACCCATGTTTTTGGCCAAAGGAAGGAAAACGCTTATTTTTATTTATCATCAGTTAAGTTCTTCACTTCAATAGAATTTTCCTATTTTTACAGTTCACCTTATGTTTTGCTTTACAGTAATAGTGATATTTTACTTTCTATAAGAGTGCACGTAAACTCTTTGTCATATGTTTAACATTTACATTTTTTTTATATTGGATACATTTGCAAGCTGCTGTTGGACTTCCATCGTAAGTCCTGTCGTCTCATCAGTCTTCACTCATTTTCTCTTGCTTTTTCTTTCCGACACACTATTTCTCTTATTTTTATGTCTTTTCATTTACGAGTTTGGAGGAAAAACATGATCATTTCATCACCAAAATAAAATGAATGGCAAGGATGAAAGAAAATGTTAGTGTCACATTCCTGTTGGCTGCTCATTTGGAATGTCAGCAATTTTGCTCTTTTTTTGGATCTTATTTTACTGGTTGGGGTTCAGAAAATTGTTGTCCATAAAATTTTATTGTAACAGTTTCCAACTTTATAGACTCATGGAGTGATTATCCTGGTGGCTGACACTAAACAGGACTTCTGATAGTCTTTTAAAAAGCCATTCGGTGCTATTTAGTTAAAATTCACAACATGCATCAGGAAAAGAATGTACCGTCCTGCTCAGCCAACCAAATAAATTGAAGGACAGATCTAAACTGCAATCAGCTGAGCTCTTAAACAAATTATAATATTAATTTGATCTATTTGTTTTACCTCTAATTCATCCCATGTATTGTAGAATGTCCCAGAACTTAAAGCTTCCTTTCAACTTTCATTACACTCTTAAAATTTATGTGAACGACATTTATTTTCACCCCCAAAAATACTTTTGTAGATACTTGTGTAAAAAATTAGATTAAAGATCAGTAGCTCTAATAGATAATAATAAAATACATAATAACGTTGAAGACTTGGTGAAACAAAACAAATAAAAACACACATACGTATGTATTTATACACATTTGGTTGATTTCATCTTGTTTTTAATGTGTTTTTCTCCATCAGAAATGGTAAAAGCCGTACAATGTAGCAAACCAAAAAAATGACAGAAGCTCTATACAGGCAGAGCACAGGCTCATTCACACACATTCTACAGTCCAGACTGATCTGAAGTGGGCAGACGCCACTGGAGTTCCCATGTTGTCCAACAAATGGCTGACATTCAACAGTTGAGTTTTGAGGTTGTTCTCTTTTCTCCGTAAGCATTGTTTGAAGCCTAATTAGGTGAATCCCACATTTGATGACAACTCTGTGTGGGTGTGTTTCAGGAAAATGTCTGGTAGAATAAGACTAGAGGATAATGTGTGCACTGATTAGTCAGCGTCGTCTAACTAACAATTGATTTGGGCATGCAGGCTCTTGCTAATAAATAACGGTACATTCTAGTCAGATATAAAAGCCCTGTAAGTGCTCAATCTTCTATTTTGAAGAAGTACTGTGAAGTCGCGCCCCCCCCCCCCCAAAAAAAAAGAAATTATAGTTACTGTAATAAATTTACAACATGCTGCCCACTCATCTGAGAGGGTCGGGCATTAAGGAGGGAATCCTAATCATTTTCTGACAAGAAATGGCACGATCACAATCAATACTAAAGATTTTTCTGGGATCTAATGATTTCAATCACTATTTAAACTTTTGCTGCCATGATCACAGCTAAAACACTGTATTAGAACAAAACGTGGTTCCGTTGTAATGACCTCATTAGACCATGTGGGGGCAGCACCCACCAACAAAACCAGTTACATCCGTGTGAAACGATGACGTGCTGAGTCATTCTGTTTCGACACGCGGAAACACACCGCTAATACTTCAATATTTAAGTGCTAAACTCGGACAATGTATTTTCTAGGCAGGTTTAAGTTAATGGCATCAGTTTAGGATAAGTCAAATTTGGACTTTAAGTAGCAACAATCGTTCATACAAAATATTTACCAACCCGCCCCCCCCCCCAAAAAAAACCATCTTGAGAACACAAGAATGTTAAAAAAAAGGAAGTAATGCTGTGAAAATAAAACATTCGCAAACAGTGATACACTTTTAAATGCACACACTTTACACCTTTTTATATATATCAACGCACTCGATTTTAGCCAAAATGAAAGCTGTTTTCTTTCCTTGCTTTCAGTTTTCTGGATGTATACTTTATAATACATGTATACAAGATAACATAGAGCAACAAAGCAAAAACAAAAATAAATATCTTAAGTCACTGTTTGGAAGTTTTTCATATATATCTATATATGTACTGTATATTTATATGTATAGCTTACTTTTGGATAGGAAGTGAGTTAACGGTTTTGGCTGACTGACGCAAAGAGCTTTTTTTTTTTTTTTAATTTTAAGGAAATTTGCAACAGCAAAAAAATCCATTATAACTTTAGGTAGAGCGGCGATGAGCGGCACAGCCTGAAAGGAAAATTGATGACGGATAGGAAACTAATTTCTTCTTGGCTCGTCTGACTCCCCCCGAAAAAGTCATAAGATTAGTGCAGATGTAATAATTCGATGACCGCCTTACCTCTTCCTTGTGTTCACATGCACAACTGATGTTGTTTAAGTCCAACGGGAATAGAGTGTGCTGAGTGTCAAACGAGACAACTGTATGAAACGGGTAGCCAAGGAGGTATTCCCAGGTTTTGTTGCATATTTAGTTCAATTTTTTTTTTTTTTTTTTTTTATGTCCTTGTCTTTTCTTCGAAAGCTTTGCATTACAAATGAAAGTCAGGCCTTAAATGTAATCTAACAGTCCTACTCATGAAGTTACCTCAAATATTTACACAGAGCTGCAGTAATGTCCAGAAACATTGCTTGCAAGACGGCAACGGTGCGGAATTGACCTACAGTATCAGTACATAGAGAGAGAAACAGTCTTTTTGATTAAGCAGCCATATTTGTTTTACAAAAAGAAACACTTCTGACCCTCAAACAGTGGCACACTAGACACACCCTGACTACTTTTTAAATCTTTGGTTGACCAGTCAGAAGCCTGAAAGATTTACAATCTGCTTTTACATCACACAACTTCACCTGTTCTTTTAAAAAAGTAAAAATGCAACAATCTCTAAAAAAATATTTGCACACACACAATGTCGTTCCCGTTCATGTGTTACCCTGCTGGGGAGGTCCAAAAGGCCTCCTGTCCCATTGTCGCACACAGCCGCACCCCCCATCCTGCACTTCCTCTGATCCGTTCTGGAGTCCGTCCAAGAAGAAAAGCGCATGCACGCAAGCAGACGTGTACACACACACACACACACACACACACACACACACACACACACACACACAGACACACACACTCTTTCATTTGCTTACATTCTCAAACACACAAGTAAAAGAGCAGGAAAAAAATAAGGTGACGCGTAAAAATCAAATGCTAAATTGTCCCAAACAAAAAGTCTGTGGTTAAAAGGAAAGGAAGGAACCAAAGGCTGTATAAAAAGCGCCAGGGTCTGACGTCAGCTCTCATCTTTTCTGAGCGCTGATCATCTTCAAGACGAAATTGACGATGGCGTTGGCGGGCTGGTCGGGCTCCATCTCTGCAAAGAGGTGGCTAACGTTGTCGGTTGTGCTTCCCTGCTTCCGCGCCACAAAGCCAAACAGCCTGCAAACAGGTCAACGGAGAGTCGTTACATCAGGACATATTCACAATGATTACCAACGGGAAACGGCTCACAACAGATACAAATATATCTTATATTTGCCAACAACCACAAGCTAAAATGATTCTACCCCTAAGAATGAGCGTGTCCTGTACTTTGCAGAGACCCTTGACCTATGGTGACCTTCTGCAAATGTGATTCATGTCTAGCATCTAGCAGCGTTTCTGAGGAATCGTTAGCCTAATCCTTTTTTGACAAAGAGTTCCACTTCTGGAATATTCCACACTAACATGGTCAAGGACTTCTTCTGAAACCAAGCCTTGGTGGACCTTGGGGTCTGCCTGTGACAGAGCTGTCTTTTTGGAACTTCCAATGACATCCAAGCACCAACGTCCTCACAGAGGATTTCCTGATATTTGATGGAATCCATCTTGCCTTCTATCTTCTCCATGCTGCAGGTTTCCATTGTTCTTTTCAGCATCAGCTTCACTGTTTTTCTACAGACGTACTGCTGATCTGGAGACCTCATAAAATCCAGCTTGTGTGACTGATCCACAGAGTAGCATCAAAAAAACGTTTTTCAACTCCTCACGTAGAATGTTATGAGGTTGAATCGTTTTAGAGGCTGCAGGTAAAAGTAGCTTTTTGAAAGTGAAGTGAAACAATCTAAGCCAAAACCAGCCTCCAGTAAATACCCCAAACTAAATTCCTCCTGTTATGCTGACTGGCATTGTCATCCTCAGATGTCTACTTACTTTGCTGTGCCTCCGTCAGGCTTTTTCCACCTGTGAAGATGATGGGAAATGTTTTGACGTCAAAAGAACAGAGCGATCACACGTGTAATAATTACAGGAGACAAAAACCTATCCAGAATAACGAAACGTGAGACCTTCTAGTGGTGCTCAAAGCGCCTCGGAACAAATCACAAACCCTTTTTTTTTTTAAAGATCGGTTTCATGTCTCTACTCACTTTCTGTCCTGAGGGTCGATGTCACAGAAGGTGACGGTGTTGCTAGGATAATGCCGTCGGAAGAACAGCCTGTAAATGCATCAAAAAACAAAAAAGATTGTTAAAAAAAATACTAAAATATATTGCATACACGTTAACCCTTAGCGCGTTGCTATGGGATGTCCAATCCCTGTATGACCGAAGTTGGAGCTTGGTTCGCATAGCCGGCAGTAAGTTAGACCTGTTCCAGGTGCATGTTGGATCATGGAAGGATGTTTCATACATCAGGACTTACTTCCTCTGGTTGTCGGTCAGCGTGATGCCTTGTGAGGACACTTTGAAGTGCACGACGGTGGCCGCAGGTGGAGAAGGAGCGGCCAGTGTCTCGGCGATAGCCTTGGCGACGGCCTGAGGGCCCGTCAGAGACTCCATATCAACTGAGTTGATGTAGAGCACATTGCAAGCTGGAAGAGAGTGGATGACCGGATCATACACAACTACATCTAAATGATATTTAAATAACAGAAGGAACCTGAAATACTGTGAAACTACCCCCATTTAGAATTGTTATTAATGCTCATTTTGACCTGATCATGCAGAATTTACATGCAAACAGCATCAGAAACAGTTCTGTCTTAATCATTCCACGTGAAACATTCCTGCCTGTTTCATTACAAGAAGCTTGACGCTAATGTTAACAGACAGCTTCTAAGAAACATGTCTATACACTCAACGACACAAGCTCATTAATATTCCATCTTCCTTGCGATGGTTACAAGACAGACAACATCAGACACATAGGATGCACATTCCAGGTGAAGGTTTCCAAATAAAAGTACACAGGGTTTACCATGGGAATCAGCAGGGGCTCTCTGCACTGGGATAACAAGGACGTCACGTTGTCAGAATAAGTGAACAAGAGGATTTAGGACTCATTCATGATGCCTCTTTTAACAACGACAATGAAAGGGTGGATGTTTTACCTGCTCCTTGTTTCAGCCTGTCAGCTGGTGGATTTGCTGTTGGGACCTCCTGCACCTCCTCGATAAGATCTTTGAATTAACAGACAACATTAGATGACAGTGTTGGCAGCAAAAGATTATTTTTTTTCTTACTATTTTGTACGTTAGCACAGGGTCATCCAGAATACCTTCACGAACTTTGATAGAAAATACATAGACTTTGCTGTTTTACGTATCTTATGATTCCCTCAAGTCACCGAAAGACTCTTTAAAGGTAAAAGAACAGAAACGTGAATTCCACAGACCTGTTGTAGGGATAAGTAGTTTGCAGGGCAGGGCCAGAGGTGTGATGGCATGTTGGTAGACCAGGGCAGACAGGCAGCCTGTCCAACAGACACAAGACGGTCACACACACACACACACTTATTTAAGTGTTATTCAGGTGAAAAAACCCCAGAAAAACACTTATATATGTTGGTTGATTCTGATGAACACCTATATTAGGATATTATTGTATCTTGTTGATTTTGATTATCTTATCAAAAGGGTCGCTGTTATCTTGTTATGACAGTTTTTTGTTTTTTGTCTCAAATGTTCATCAATCTCCCTTGGGTGTCTTCAACACAATAAATACTTGTTCACAACTGTAGAAGCACCATTTATTACAATTTAATGTCAAAATCAACCACATTCCCTCTTTGGTAATTAAAAGGAAACATGAACAACATTCACAATTTATCATTTGAGGGATTTGAATGGAACAAATGTGGTTGATTTGGATAAATAAAAACACAAGCGAGAAGATGAACTGAGTTACGAGCCGAAGACAGAAGATGAGGAAGAGGGAGGAAAGGAGAGGCCAGACGGGAGTTTGCAGCTTGCGTCATTTATAGTTTTTGGCAGGAGAGTGATGCATCTCTGCACATGCAGATGCAGATCCACATCACACAGCCTTGAGAAGATGGATTAGGGCAACAGAAAATATTACATTAAAAGCAGGATTACTTTAAGAGCAAAGGAAGGGTAGTGGATCTATGATCTATAAGTGTCTAAATGAGGGCAGCAAGCACCCACTGACCAAAATAAGGCTCGTTGGGGCAACCCTTCAGTTTCACTCCTTTGGGGCTGCTCTCGATTAGGAAGTGCCTCACCAGCTCGTTGGTGATGTCACCTGCAAATATAAGAGCGAATGGGTGAGCATGTCAAAGAGATTAATAACCCGAAGATGCTTTAACTCAGCCATCCCACCTTCCTGGCTCCTACCTTTCTTGTTCTGTTGCACCGAGGGTGGAGGCGATGCCACCTTCATTGCCAAGCCATAGGCCCCCCTGAATGAATGACTGTCCCGGATAACAAAGGCTCCAGGCTCTTTCTCTCTCAGCAGGCCAATCGCTAGGACACAGCGAACATTCAGTTACTTCACACCATTAACCTGCTAAACAATCTTAACATACTGATTTTAGCATTCAGAGCAATGCATGGCTGTACTTTGGTCTGAATGGTCACTGGGACTGTTATATTTGATTTATTTTATTATTGGATGGATTAGCTGTCATTTATCACTGTTAAAACATAATAAGGAGCAAAAAGTGGGGTTTGTTTAATGGATTTTGTAGTTCACATAAATCATCACAGGAACAAGATGAATGAAGAACGTGGAAATAAAAAGTAAAACAAATGACCAACAGCAAATGAAAAGGTCTCGAGTCTTTGTTTGAAACGTTGCTTCGGGTCTGTATTGTATTAAAACTGCTCTCTGTGGTTTCAGGTTGAGATCGTTGACTTCACTACACAGCTCAATGCTTCAGCCTGTTCACATGTGATGGTTTCAGGAGAGAAGATTGAAGAGATGAGCGACACATGCAGATGTTCACTAATTCTATACATGTGGTGTGGCTTTTCTCCTGGGTGTCCATGGCACTAAATATAACCTCTGTTTGTGTCTGAGACTACGTGTGTGTGTGTGTGTGTGTGAGAGTAGGAGAGTGTCATAACCATTGAGCATGTGTTTGCATTTAACGCAGTATAAGATTGTCAAATGAGACAATCTTAAGGTTTGTTAGTTCGAAATCTTGAGACATGGTTTTAAATTTTTATAAAGCATATAAGATTAAAAAAAAAAAGAAATTGAGTAGTAATGACAGTTTTTGTGTTTGTTTTTTTCTGTTTGACCCAAGAGGTGGACTCAGAAGCAAAGTTCAAATATATCAACTCTATGGGAATACTAAACCAAAAAGGTTTACCAGAAAATATAACATTTTTAAAGTTTATTCAGGTGTTTAAACTTTCAAAAAATAGATGGGTCTGGTCCAGGTCTGTGGTTTTCTTATATCAAAACAATAGGTGCATGTTGGAAATTATCCGGCTGGACCCTGACGGGACACGGGGTTACAGAAGTGAGACATGCACCACGCCAAAGGCAGCGAGCAACTTTGAATATTGTCGAAAGGTCCGTTAAGGAAACAGTCTTTTAACAACTTACCTTGCTCCCTAGAAATATCTGGCTTATACCAGAATTTGGACGTGTCTTGGACAAATTTGACATTCAGCCTGCTCTCAGGGCTCCCGTCTGCAATTAAAACAAAAGTAATGCAAAGCAATGCAAAGAAATCCAAGGTATACAACAAATATAAATCAAAAATATCAATAATTCCACAACTAGAGAAAGTTGAAAAATGCTCATGTTTGCAATATTGATTTCTGAAGCTGTGATACGCTTCAAAATCATGAAAGAGTGTCTCGTGGACATTTGGTTCAATAATTCTTGAGTAACTAGTGCAAATGTTAAAAAGCTAATTTGGGGAATGACAACAATCAAATGTTATGAATCACACACTCCAGATAGCGGAGTTCTTACCGGGCATATTAAACCTTGAGAAGTCAGACAGTGTGTGGAAATAGCTGGGAGTGTTTCCTCCACCGGCTGGAGACATCATCCTCCCATTCAGCGTGCTATAGGACAGCGCTCCATTTGGTCTGTCACCACTCGACATGCGCCTCTTCTCTGGAAGCTGGGGCTGGAAACCAGGTGCTGGACTAATCTGCCGGAATCCCGCACCCATCCCCATTAACCCCCCATCTTGGTAGCCAGCAGGTGAGATGGGGAAAGAGGGAGTGGGTGGTCCCTGGTAGCCCGAAGAGCTGCTCTGTCGTGACAGGTTCCCATGTCTTTCATCTGGGGTAGTGTAACCACTGTGCATGGGATGACGGTCCAAACTAGGGCTTCTCTGGGATATTTGCGATATGGAGGGATGGTGGGCCAAAACTGGACTTCCTTGGGAGTGTGGGATAGATGGTTGCCTGCTGAGTACAGGGCTGCACTGCATGGGCTGGCCTAGGGATGCCTGTCTGCTGAGGACCGGGCTACGCTGAGAACCCTGTCCCAAAGAGGCCTGTCTACTCAGAACAGGGCTGCCCTGAGCTCGCTGTGGTAGACGATGACCAAGGATGGGACTGCCACTGAGACCAACCAGACCCACATCAAACCCATTAGCTGTCGGCATTTGCTGGGTCATGATGACTCCGTCCAGAGTGGGACTTGAGCGCTGCTGGAGGATTGGGTTGTGGGCGGGGTGCCCATGGATGTTGGTCCGTAGCTTTGCTTGGGGACTTCCATGGCTGAGTGACACTTGAGAGGGCTCTGAGAAGGACGGGCTGGAATCTGAGGTCACATTATTCCCCAGTAGGATGTTTGAGCCATGGTAGGACAGTGTAGGAGTAGTCGTGCCAATGTATGAGGAGGCTGGAGAGCTGGATTCAACGAAAGAGGAAGTAGAGGTATTAACGGCTTGAAATAATGGGGTGGGAGTGGGGTGGGCAAAATCTGTAGTGTCTGTAGACTGGGAGCAGAAGCCCGAATCAGTAGTGGGTTTGGACGGAGTGCTAGCATGTCTCTCTGCTAAGACGTGATCGCTGGAAGAGAATCGGAAAAGTTTGTCAACCAGCTGCCATTTTCCTTTAGCAGAAATTTCATTTCATTCCAAAACACAGTCATCTAAATTAAAGACTAGCTAACCCTAAGCCTGACCCTTGTAGTAGAACATGCATAAAATAAACAGATCAGAAACAGAGCATTGTGTTTGTAACTCACCCCTGTGAGTTCTGGATAGGGCTGCTGTTGGACAACAGTTGGTTCAGTGTTTGGGAGGAGGGACTTGGACTTCTTTCCTGGCCTTTAGTCTCTTCTGATTGGCTTAGGCTCCTCAATGTCACAGGCTGCTCTCCGCCTGCCACTGCCGACCTCGCCACAGACTCTACATAACTCCTTGGTGCTGCATATAAAAGAAGAAAGTTTCTTTATGAAACCACATAATGACTTCTACTTCTCTGTCTCTATTTCTTTAGTCTTGGACAACTCATTGCAATCTACCATTGGCACAGGATTTACCAAATGTCACTAAACTGTTGGACTGTGTGTGTAAACCTTTGGTTGAGTAGGAAACGATATTTAGTTATATGAAAACGTGCAGGCTTGTTTAAATACTTCATGAAGTCAAAGTTCTTTTCTTCATGCATTAATGCCACAGATCTGTCAGCTTTCAGCTAATTATCCCACTAACAAAGTATCATGATTGAGTATGAAGGTGGCATCCTCAAAAAACCCACTCACAAGCAAAGAAGTGGAATGTTTCCCCACTTGGAGAGTCTGATCATGTGAAGGATATCATTACGTGGTCTTAAGAAATCAGTTTATTTGTACAGGACAAACAAAATGTTTGCTTGTGAGGTTCTCAGGCAAATGAAAATGGAAATGATTTGCCACACATGACTGATGTTGGTTGACCATAAGCGATCTTGTACAACAATGGCAGTCGTGACAGTCTGACGTGAAAGCAGCTATCTTACCTTCCTCCCCCTCACTGCTTTCATCATCTGTGGTGCATCATTGGAGATAAATCCAAAGAAACAGAATAGCGTAAAAGAACACAAGTACTGCACTAGGTGGATGTTTTACTCTACTGTAATTAGATGGGGACTGCAATCATGAATAAGAATGTAAAAGGAACTGAATTTTTAAGGACTAGTGCTTGCAATCTAATGTGTTCCAGGAAGGTTAAAGGTTCAAAGCCTGTTATGTTGGTATGCATGCTGCTGAAGTCTAAAAATGAATCTAACTCAGATGGCAGCTTTCAGTGCACATAAACATCATTGGGAAACTGTTATCTTCTTCAGTCTTGGCCACTCTGGGTACTAATGACGAGTGTTACAACCAACCTGAGCCTGTTTGATTGAGGAGGATCTCTGCTGGGTTGTGAGGCTTCAAACCCAGAGCTGATAGTGGAGTCTTGGCAAGACCAGGAGGGGATCGACCTGAAGACATTGAAAAATGTATCACCACACAGCAGCACACATCACACACATCTTGACAGCTTCTGCCTGCGGACATTTTCTAATAATTACTTACTCCCTTTTTGTGGAAAAAAAGTTTAAAAAACTAGAAATTAGTATCAGAGAAGATTGAAAAATTTTTTTTTAAAAACTTAGAATGTCCTTTAAATACCCAAATGGCCAGTTGATATTAATATATTAATTCACAGGTAAACAGCTGTCAAGACTTAACCACAGTTTAATGTTGAAACGACATGTTCAGAGGGGTGGGTTCATGCTCTGATGGAAGGCCAAAACATGCAGGTGACAAACCGCAATGAAACATACTGTCTCAATCTGCCACCAGCAGAACGAGGTTAGACATGAAATGACGTCAAAGCAAAGTTACGTCAAACTGAACTCAAAAAGAGTTGCGAGGGAATGTGTAAACTTACATGAAGGGACACGCTAACCATTGTCTCTAAACTCAAATGATCTTTTTTTAAGTACAGATTTGTCAAATAGCATAGCAAAGGTAGCAGATTCAAAGCATTCCCATCAGCCTTCCACGACAATTGTGCCGACGCCACACTTCATCATTGCATTTGTGAGTTTTATAATCTGCAGTTTGATTTATGTTCTTCATATTTTGACTAAAAAAATTGATCCATTAATCCCTACACGTGAAAAATCACAAAGTTGATGGTGCACGTTAAAGGAGAGACATAGTCCTTATTACATTAACAGTAGTTAATAGTCTTTATTGCGTTAACAGATAAATAATTTTAGACCCATGTATCTATCATCACCCTCATTCTGAGCGTGTTTAATTCAAACACTTCCTTTACATCCTTTGCAGCGTAGAACTTCTTCATTCTACTCCTGCATAAATTATTAATAGGGATTGGAAGAAATACAATCTCTTGTGATAAACACATTGCTAACACATAAATGACTGAGGGAGGGCAGGCAGGGTGTTGGATGCAGTGGAACACAGACGCAGTAACAACAGCAACACAGAGAGCAGCAGCTACTGAATGTTCACTGTAAATGCATGTATTACGTTACCTATATGGGTACGCCTTTGTGGCTGCATATGGTTTAAGACTGGCTTCTTTATTGAGGATAGTAGTGTTAGTGTCAGTAGGCTTCAGCACAGACTGAAATACCAAAGAGTACTGGATGGGTTGCAGTAAGTTTCCAGAGGAAGAAACCCATCGACTTGGGTTAGGATTTGGTGAATTCCTTTTCCACCACTCTGACATTGACATTTTTGGCTTTTAGTGAAAGTTCTAAACTGCTGGATAGGTTGCCATGAAATGAGTTAAATACAGTATATTGGTGGTGTCCAAGGGATGTATCCCAATGACGTTGTTCGTGCCCTAACTTTTTAAGTGTTTCACCAGCTGGTAAAAATACTTACTCATCAAGGGAAATAGCTACATATCCACTGGATGGACTGAAATAAGATTTGACCCTCCGATGGTATTTCAACGAAATGACGTATTTGTGTCTGTAATGTTTTGAGTTATTTATTCATATTTTTATTGACTGGACTAATTTGTACATTTTGGGTTCTTTTTTTTTTTTGGTTGAGTAGTTTTTATTTATCCCTTTAACTTCTCTGAACTTCAACTTATTTTAAAATACAGCAGTGATCCAACCTGAACATTATCACTGAGGTCCTTAAGGACAGCTGTCCCAATTTAACCTCTACTTGTAAGCATGTTAGCCATGTTATTGTGGGAATGCTAACATGCTGACATTGAACCTCACAGCAGCACTGTGCCTAAAGATAGCCTCAAACAGCCGCTAATACAACTGTAGGCTCTGTTGTTTTGTTGCACAACATGCTGCACCTGTTTTGTTTGTGTACGTCTTGCACTTATGTGCTTTCAATACCGTACGAAAACGTGATTAATATGTCTGTCGTGTGTGTGTTTGTGTTTTGTGCGTATATGTGCATTGCAGTCCTGCTCTAATGCAGCTCTCATGCCAAAGCAGTGCAGACCGGTGGTGAGTGATGGGTGAGGGGTCACTCGAGCAGGAAGAGGGGTCTGGGTGGAGGATCCATTGGCTGACATTGTGGGACAGTGGAACCCGGTAGAGAGACGTGCATTCTCCACTTACCAAAGAATCCAAATCAATTCTTTGCACTTGCAACTGAGGTGGCCCACATTTTGTGGGTGGCATGTGTGTGTGTGTGTGTATGGGGGGGAGGGGGTATCTACGAGACCACTTGGGGATTTGTGATTTGAGGACACAGAATTAAAAATGATTGAGTCAGGGGAATAAATCTTGTATCAAGTGTACTCATGCACACGTAAGTGTAAAACTAATTTCAGTGGACTGACAACAGTTAACTGAAAATCTGAGATCTAAGGCCTATTTCAAAAAAACACCCACACAGGTGTTTGTCAAAATGAATTGATTGTACTTGAATGACTATTTGTCTATCTTTACGCTATCGGACCAAACCTTCCCACCATGAGGGGAAGGAGAGATGCTACACCACGGAGCAGGTGTTAAAAATATGGCTGCTATAACTTTTTATGGGTGTTCCAAGGGGGAGACAGGCAAGACCGGATGAGGTAATTGGCAGAGTTGGCAAATGATGCGTTACCTAATACATGACTCTTGCTTTGGTGGGGTGTATATGACACCGAAGACTAGAAAAGTGCAGGGCAGGGAGGTGTGTATACAGTATTTGACTGTTGTTGTTTTTTTCTAGGTCTTTTCTGTAACGATGATTGAGCATAATCCTCTTTGTGAAACAGTTTCACCAAAAAGAGGCCGGATAGAGACAAGAAACTGACTTTATCAAGCAGCAGGGCAGACCTTGATTATTGGAAAAAAACTGGATTTAAAAAAAATATATATATATTTTCTAATGCAGCATTGAGCGAATGACTGCAGGTAGTCTTGTGTATTGGAAATGAAGCCAGTACACCAAGCACAGAAAGAGAGATATTATAGGAAGGTAAATAAAGTTTGGTAACTGCCTTGTTTTAGGTAAACATTACAGGTTATGTCGTCTACTTTAAGAAGAAACATTCATAAGTTGATGAAAGATATGAAACCCCTTTACGAACACACATTTTAAAAACAGAGTAAGATTCTAAACCATCACTTTCATGACCTGGAAGACATGGATCGTTTTTGACCTTCTGGACTACACTGACATACTGCAGGACTTCAACACTAATCCTCAAATAAGAGCAATACAACTGTCACAGTACCAGACTGAATATGTACAGTGAGCATGTCTGAGCTCCACAGTGCCCTCTGTCAGCCGGAGGGAGAACTTACACAGGTTGAAGTAAGGGGTTTGTGGTGAGATGGGGAAGGCAGGGGTTTGGGGAAACACCTCACCACCAACTGTTTGTGTAGGACTGATGGGGCCGCTCTCCATCTCCTCAAAGGCCTCCCGGTAGCTGTGCATGTGTCTCTGGATAGCGGAACAAATAGCATGACACAACACATGTCAGCACACGAAGAAAAACTCCAAAAACATGTTACAAAATGCACACGTTCCACCTCCTTAGGTCGTCCTCCGGGGTTCATTGCAATGGCGTTGACAAATTCTGGAGAAACACAGCGAACGGGGGAGCGAACTGGGACATCTGGAGAAGAACCGTCGTCAGCGCTGCTCTGGCCCTCGCTTATGATGCGGCGACGGGGCAGAGTTTCAGGCTTGTCCGAGGACGCCGTTTGGGCCTGAACACCTGTGACGACACCCAGAAAGTGTTTAAACAACGGCTGGTCACTGCTTCTCTACCATCACTAGGTTAATAGTTGTCAGCCATGTGAATGCTCACTGCACAGGCCATCGTGTGCTTTTTTTTTTGCAAACAATCAAACGCTTCGCAGGACTTGCAGGAGGATGTGACTCTGAAAACCTTTTGAATTTAACATGCACACACACACACACACGAGAGTTAATGAATGGTTAGCTGCTGATCAAACTGAATGGCATGAAGTCACATGGGCTTCACTTTGATCAGCAACTTTTCCGTTTCCATTCAGCTGCGCGTGTGCTCATGTTCAAGCATTTGCACCTTCTTAAAACTAAATGTGTGCTGATTCATAGATTGTAAAGGCTACAATGAAGAAAAGTACTTTCAAATCAGTTTGTGATCTTTGGGCTTCTGGAGACTTGGATTACATGTGTATTAGTTCATGTTCTGTGGATAAAGGAACGTAGCATGAGAGTAAGTAGATAATGAGTAAATTTGCTAGCTTTGGACTAAGTGCTCTTTAAACTCAATTTAAAGTCTAAACGTTGACTGAAATTGTCACAGTAAATTCAATAATAATAAAAGTAATGTTTGTTTTTTTTAACTGTACGATCAAGTGTTGGCAATTTTATGCCTCATTGTGACAGCGTGGTCAGATCTGGCTGAAGCTCAAAGCAACCGGTAAGCTCATTTCAGTTAATCTGGTTTGAACTGAGCGAGTAAAGAGGAAGAGGGAGACAGAGAGAGAGAGAGAGAGAAAAAGCTGCTACCATAAAACAAGCAGGATTTAAGTTAACACCTTTAAGCTAATATGCAATGCCATTGACTGATCGAGACAGAAAAGCATGAAATGCTGGCCACAAATCCAACACGAAAGAACATCACCGACAGAACATGAAGGATATTAGAGGGAAAGAAGCGATGTAGAGGAGGTTAGGGATAATGGACAGTCGTGTTGTTGGTGGTGATGGAACTTATCCTGAGAGAGCGCGACATTCCTAATCTTCACACATAGTTGGTGGGATAACTGATGGACCTGAAGCTGTCTATTTTTATTATCTTTTTTTTTCACATCAACGTCCAGTAACCTTGCGATAGCAGCTGCCACAATGGTGTTAACCATTTAATTTGATGTATTGACAGTATTTTTCAACACTGCAGAAGGATACCTTTCAAACCCCATCTATTTAGCACCACTAGTTCATAGCAGGCAAATCAATGAACTCTCTGTGTTACTGTTTATATCATATAAACAGATCAATGCATCACATGTGCTGGACATGTCATCTGTCATGATGACTGACATCTCATGTTTTATACTAACAATAAAAAGTCAACTTTGGAAGGCGTGTAGTCAACAATCCCAAACAGAAACACACCCACCATCCCACCATGCCAGGAAACTGTGGACCAGATGTACTCATGATGCGCCGTTCAAGAGTAGAGTACTGTCAAACACTCTGTTGTTGCCTTAGCGACAGCTAATGGTTTACAGCTGGGGAGTTTTCAGGACTGATATTTCTCAGCTATTTAAGCACAAAAAAAAGCAACAACTTGATAGTGGATCCATCCTGTTCTTCTATTGTGGGTTGTTGTTGTTTTTTAACTACTGTCTGAGTACTTTCAAACCAGCAGCTGAGAAAAATGATCTATTTGTTTCAGACGACGGCGGTCACATCACAGCCATTGCACCAGCACCTCATGACAGCCCTTGATAAGTTCAACAAAGTGCACAGACAGCAGTTTAACTAAAAAAAGAAAATCTATGAAATGTATGTAAATATTGACCGAATACCAAAAACTTTATTCTGTTAAACCCTAAAAAATAATTCAACCAATCTGGCTTAATAATCAATCACAGTTCAAAGATGATATGTACCTCATCAATGTCATTGATTTGTGGTGTGATCCTATGATCTACACTTCACTTTGCAACGCACATCATAATCCCAACTGAGGCCAGAAACACCCAACATCCCAAAACAGAATAATCCAATCGGCATTGTGGTCCCCATACAGCTATAGTGATGTTTCCAACTAGGACTCTGGTCTCCTAGATTTGGTGTCCCCTCCCTGCCTTTGTAAATCTTCAAAATAGTGCAAGTGAAAAAAGAAGCCTTGAATGAGAGTAGTGTATCCTGGCCTTGGTATTGTTCCCTGAGTTTGGCAGAATGGATCTTGTGACACGCACTCTCCTGGCAAGGGACAGAGCCTCCTTTGTGCCCCCCCCGTGTCTCGTTCCTGTGAAACTTGAACATTATTCAAAGGGGTTTTTTTTTTCTCACCACACAGTTGAGGTAATTCCTTAACCTTGAGGTAGAAAACTCAGAACAAAAAACAATGTAGGCGTGTTTGGAGAGAGGAATCATTAGTTAGTTGGATGGTGACGATGCTGGTAGAAAAAAAATGCAGACGTATGAAAACAAGAGCGTGAAACTAGACAGAAAAAGTGAGCAGTGGTTGAAAGCAGAACAGAGGTCACGCCACTCGAAGGCAAAGCAGACAAACGTGAACATCTGAAAGTGTTCCTTCAGATGGGATGCAAGAACCAACCCGACAGGGAGTGAGAACGTCGGTGCTCGGGTTGAGAAGAAGTCATGCTGGGGACGACACTTTTGGCACGAGCCGAGTATTCTGGGTAAACAGATCAATGATGAGAGAAAGAAGAATGACGATGATGATGAAACAAGGAAAAGGAAAAAAAAAAGATGGGGTCCCACCTGAGAAGAAGAGAATAATGAGGTACCTGGGATTTTTCTATGTAAAAGTTCCTTATTCTAGTTTCCATGGCTTGGGCATGGAATGATGCATGCTTGATTTCTTTTTTTTTTTTTTCTGTTTTGTCTTCAAAGAAGTTGGAAAATGCTAAAAGAAAATCTATCTACATAAACACAAATGATTCATAGCTTTTAAAACTCCTGATACTGCAAAAAAAATTTACTTGGTTTTATAACAATGAATAAGGGATTGAACAGCTTCACACCAGTAAAGCAAAATGAGCCATAATGTCGATTGTAGAAAACTTTTTCCCTGCATTAAGTGTTTGATGGCTAGGCTAACACACTGCTTTGTGTTGACTTTGTTCCTTTATGTGCTACTGTGCAGGATGTCTGATGTGCTTATCTGGGGGCACTCAACCTGCCAGACAGATGGGAACAATTCCTGTTTGAGTCTGAGCGAGACGGGCTCACCAGTTGACATTTAACTATTGCGATAAGATAACAAAACAGGGTTTTGAGTTATCATTTCATAGCCGGTGGCATCAGTATTGCTATTCAGCAAAAGTTCTACCATCACAAAAACAAGGATTGCAGTTGGCAGAATTCCAAACCTGTATTTTGAACCTAAGATCGGTCAAGCGAATGAAATACAGAAACGTTATTGTCTCTCAGTAAGGATTTTATGTCAGCTGGTCACACCTCTGACCTGAGCTTTCACTCACTGTTCCTGACATAAGCATTAATATTGAAGTCAAAATGTGTTTCAACCCATTTTCCATTATTCTACTGCATCTTCAAACATACTTGTGTGATCTAAAAAAGATCTACAGTTAACTGATAATTTAAAAAAGGCCAGCACTTATCAAAACATAAATTATTCCCATAGGACATGCCATTTTTCTTCCCTTCACTTTTGATATATTGTAAGTCAAGCCCTCTATCTCTGTTCTAAACAGAGCGACGGCAGACTCTAAAAGCCTGTGAGATCAAGTGAATGCATTCAATTTTTTAACCATGTATGAAGTATTAGGATGACATGTGTTATTGTGATATCTCACCAGCCACTCTTTGCGCCACCAGACCTTCAACGTTGAACTCTTCGTCTGGCTCACCATCTCTTGGCTGGGGTGAGGCTGAGGCAGCGCTAGGGCTCCTTTGAGGCTCGGAGACTTCTGCTGACTGGGATAACGCACTCGGTGGGTAGGTGTTGATAGGCTTAAGCTGACTGTGACCAGAAACAGTAGGATAGGCTAGAGAAGAAGGACTGGTTACTGCCATCTCAGATGTGTACGTTAGAGATCCCCCCATAGGTGCAGCTTCCGGTGTACTAGGTTTCCCAGATGTCATCTGAGGCACTGTCGAGTGGCTGGCCTGGCTGGAAACAGGGGGAGAAACGTGTGGAAGAATGGCAGTATCGGACTGGTAGGGGGGCCTGGTTTGGCTCTGGGAGAAGGATGGCTGGGTAGTTACAACATTACTTTCACAAAGTGGATCACTTTGGGACTTGGGCAGCAGCGAACGGCCTGGTTCCAGGTCCAGCATTAGAAGATTAAGGGTTTCAATTGATTGCTCAATTTCTTGCTGGGAAGCGCTGTGTCGGTGGGGGAATTGTGGCAGGCTGTGATGGCTGGGAATCATTGCTACAGACGGAGGTGGACTAAAAGTGAGGCCTTCAGTTACTGGCTCCTCTGGTACACCAAACTGTTGCCAAACATTTAGACCACGTTGGACGGCATCCCTGCTACTGCTGGTGCGGGCGGGAGCTGGTGGCATGGAGTTAGCGTCTCCACCAAATGATTGAGAGCGGCACACGTTGCCATTATGAGTAGACATGTAATGACCAGAGGATGGGGCTGACTCGCTTTGGGTCAAAGTGGCAGGTTTACCGGACGTGCTGATCTGTAGGTGGTAGGCTTCCACAGGTTTTCCAGGGACACTGCGCTCCAGGTATGGCACATGTTCCTGCCCATTAATAAAAGACTCTGGCTGGTAGTAAAGATCAGCTGGTGTAGCCCGACCATCCGTGGAAGAGAATGTCCCTAAACTGTCCACGCTGTTGCCCTCTTGACTGGTAGGCAGCTCATCATCTAAAATGTCTGTCTCACGGTCAATGCTACTGTGCCCGTTGACATGAACCTGGGCAGGCACCAAGTGAAGCATGCCTGCAGCAGCAGATGTTGGGGTGGACAGATATCCCTGACGATGCATAGGCCCTTCTAGGCCACTGAGCAGCTGCTCCAGCTCCTTTTTCTCTTGGGGACTGATTGACTGTTGCGCAGGTGGGACGGGGTGATGTACTGTGGGTAACTCCTCACCTACAGGAATGTGTGTCTGGCTCACTGTGGACGTCTGAGGAGCTAGAGCTGCTTCATCAGTTCGGTCAGTTTTGATGGAAGCAGTAGAGTTTCCTGAGTCGCTGCTCACTGACAATGCATGGTCAACTGCAGGGAGGGCATGTTCAGCAGCGGTGGGTGGGAGGCCATTAGCCGTGACTGTTCCTTCAATTGACTCCTTTTTGCGAACTTTGGCGTACAGGCTGCCATCCAGGGGTCCTTGGGTATGAATGACTTCTAAAAAAACAAGAAGAAAGGCTCATTAGACTCACACTAAGATAATCAACAAGTTGGGTTTTTTTGCACAGCAAAATACTCAAGCACTGTACATTAAGAGCCATAATACTTTAGCCATGTCTGCGTCCTAAACAAAGACACACAGGATTCATTGAGACAAAGTGAGGAGCACTGACTGAGTGAAGCTGTGGTATCAGGAGATTCTGCGAGCATGGTCAAAAGTACGGCTGTTAAATTAAACACTGGCTCATGACCACCTTTTCTGCCAGCTTCAGGAAATGAGCAGAGACCGCGGCATGCGCTGTGGAAAAAGTGATGAAATCGCAGGAGCCTGCCTCACACTGTCCCAAAGCCAGCTGGATGAATGTGTGTCACCTGAGAGATGACAACTGATCATATGCTGATTATATTTGTTTATGGTCTGAGTGTGAAAAGGATAAAAGTTGGCTGATTGATCTTTTCATCACTTATTTTTTTAATCCTGAATGGAAAACTGTAGGCTAAATTGTGTTCCCTGAATGCAAACACACATGCACACATACCCTAAAAACACACCCATTCATGCATGCATTGACACATAGACACACCCAAATCCAGTGGAGAGGAAGAAGGAAGCCCCAATCAGAAGAACTTAGTCATCACTGGAAAATCAGCCCTACTAGGCGAGGGAAAGCCTGGAGGCTTTTTTCTGGGCGTTTGTAACCCAAAGCAAAACAAAAGCCCAACTTGCATAGATTCACATTAAATATACACAACATAAACATCAAGTAAGATATTTCTGCCTACCCACATATCAGCCTACCCTACCATTCTCTCATCAAGCAAATTGCAGTTCAAACCGTTGCAGACAGATGTAGGAATATCTTTGTCATGAAATTAAAAGTTTAGTGTTTCATTCAAATGCCTGTAAAAAAAAAAAAAAAAACTGCCTCATATTATTTGCATCTTAGTAATAGTTTGTTTCTTGGGGGGCAAAGGGGAGAAAAGAATTCAGATTATTCCTCTACTGTCCATTTAAGTAGAAAGTAGAAATGTTGTAACCCATGGTGAGGCAACCAAATCAGATTCTACAGCTGGGAAAAAAAGCTGCACAATGAAACTGTCTGTGTCCCTGTGACTTATGGATATCTCCAGCTCAGCTTTAGTGAATACGGGGCTCTGTAATGGAGCTTGGTGGGCGTACACAAGCTGGGTACAGCAAAGTCTCCTTGACTGGCCCAGGGCAACGTGCCAAGGAAATGGTGCACCGTAGTGGCTGCACTCTGAGGCTGCTGGTGGAAACCGACCTGGTGGCTCTTGGTTATAGACAATCATGCATTACTCCTAATCCATTAGAGACTTTTCTTTTGGTGGTAATTTGTTGGATATGGTTGCTTCTAGCATGCCTATTCTGGTAATGGCTTGTCACAGCAGTAACTGTCATTTATACAGTATATATTTTTAGTCAGTTCATCACTACGCATCATAGGTGCCACAGCGGCCATAAACTCAACATTGCTTCCTCTTGATGGTCAGCTGCTAAGACAGAGGCTTCAAAATGAATAATTTCATGATTACTTATAAGTATAACGTTCAGATGAGCATACAGACGCTGTTAACACCCCAAACAGGCTGATATACATAAAAATTAGACGTAGAAGAAGATCTCGCTTAACTTTCTCCACTTAGGCACCTTTAATAATCACCTACCAGCAGGCAAATGTTGAGCAGTTAGTATGATCACAAAGTTCACTTCACCTCCTCATCCTGAACTACAACACTAAAACAAGTCACCTCAACAGAAGCAAATGCCTTCTGAAAGAAAATAGCAGAAGTACCTCTACAAGAGTCGGAGTCGGTTCCCCCACCTGCGTGAGCACCCCAGATGATGTTACAGTCCCGATCTAAGCTTGAAAAATCTTTGGCAGAGGAGCCCCCAAGCGGAAAAGGAAGGGTTACAGCAGGAGTTCCCACTGCTCCTGTTCCTCCTCTCTTCCCTCTCTGGAATATCAGTCTGGCCAGATCAGGACAGCTACTAGTGTTGCTGTCTGCTCAGTGGCGTGCACAAGTTTAAAGGCGGCCCTTGCTGTGTGTGGATTTGTGGGAGGTCTATCACAACAGCCTGTTTGATGGTGCATGTGGGAGGAGGTGAAGAAGGGGGTACTGAAATCCAGAGTAAAGAGTTTGGTAGAATGACATCAGCCCCTTTAGATTCAGATCTAACACACAATTCCTTGCGGTACAGTGTGCTACCATCCCCAAAAGTCTCAATGACAACATTTTTCCTTATATGGAAGTGGCTGAAAAAAATTAAGAAAAATATTATAGGCCATGTAATTTAAAAAAAAAAAATCTTTTCCAAGCATACACACACCGAGATGCCCCTCCTTTACACCACTGGTGTCGAAAGCGCCCATGTAATGGAAAGACCTACTTTGTCCAATAACGACCATTTAATGAGCGAAAGCTAGAAGGCAGAGAGAAAACTCCACCCTGTTTCAGTCAGATGGAGAAAACAGAAGTTTAGTGGGCAAGAAAAAAAAAACAGAATAAATATGACTATTTTTTATGACTACTTTTGAATGGATGCTGATCTGCTCTTTCCTACAATTCTTTCAGCAATCCAGTCCATATCACCAAGTCACTGTACACATTAGCATGCAGGACAGTCCCTTCACTATTTCACAATAGCACAATCCAAAACAATGTTCATCATTATGGCTGATATCAACAAAAATGTGACTTTGGCCTCCGCAAAATTTTCTCACGTCAAAGAGATTCCGTGGACGGACCATGAATATTGCACACATATTGTGTTGAGTTACTGTTTCCTCTCATTTGATTGACAGATCGGGGTTTTACTGTTTCAGACTAGGTTTTTGGGGGGAAGTGACGAGACATGATCAGTGAAAGGCTAGAAGATACATCTGAGAATTATTTCATTATGAAATGTTTTCCTTTCCTTTCCTTGACAAAAATCCAGATAGTACTTCGGTGACACTGATGATGATATTGATGATGATCAGTCTGTTGTTATGTCACAAATGGAGGCCATACATTAAATTATTGTTGAGGATGAAGGAGTATGAGAAGGTTTCGCTGAAATGGAAAATTTTAGAGCATTTCTTTTGAAAAACAAGGATGTGAAATCTAAATAGTTTTTGGAGCCATGAGTTTTCCTAAAAACCAGAGTTGTTCACTCTTGTGAATTGAAAATTTGACAGAGACAACAATGGATAACAACATGGATTTTTGAACTACATCTTTTCTCTTTCTATATTCCCCACATCCTCTCCTAGCGTCACGCTCTATCCTCTCAGTGATGATGATGATGATGATGATGTTCATGACTGCAATAACCCCACCTGTGATACGGCCCAACTCTCTCATCACATGAAAGCCCACTTTATCCTGCCCGCTTTTCCTGGCTCATGTCGTCACTCTGGAGACGACGTGACAGATGAGCGATCCTCAGAATCCACATTTGTACGGACGGAAATCTAATCTGTCACTTTAGACTGCTGCAACTTTTTATGGCAGACTATTTATGTTGGGTCTGCTTCTGTGTGAGGTGATATGTCTGCCGCTGTCTTTATTTCATTGAAGCGAACGTGCGTAAGCCCCTACAAATAACTGATTTTGTTCCATCATGCACAAGAAAGTGCACACGTACGTGTGATATCTTACACTGTCTGTGTTGCTGTATACTCAGCAGGAGGCAAATACTTGCTCTGTGAACCCAAGCGCATTAGTCAGAAAAGAATGTCTGCCATATTGACCCCTGGGCCCCAACTAATTACACAACACTGGGGAGGTTGAACTCTGTCTAAGTAGTCCTAAAAATGACAAATTTTTTGTGTGCATATTTCACTTTTTGGCATACAAATCACTGCAGATGGAAAGAGCCGCCAGATATTTTGAGTTTCTGTTGTCCAGATGGTGCAACTGTGGGACCTCTTGATCTTTGAACTTTGACCTCTGACCCCTGTGGTAATATATCCCCCTTAGAAGCGGAAATAGCTTGTTTCCCTTTTAGCTTACATGGACAAACACCATGTGTATTATTCTGTGTTTTTCTGTGCATGCGTGCACAAGAGTATGTGGACATTCCAAAACATTCGGAGGTCCATATGAAGAATAATAAAAAGCAAGGATGCTATATTTTCACACCCCCTCTGGCTTAAACCACTAAACCACTAATAGTTATAATAGAAGTGAACTTGATTCACCCTGAGAGAATAAAGTGCTCCAGTAGCTGTACATTACACTCTAACAGTATGTCAGTACAGGCTACTGCTATATTTGCTTCATGACTGAAATATTGATTCGACTAAAAAGCGCCCCGGCTGTGTGAGAATGATCAAGGACATCAATTAAAATAATACTGTAAATTATCTACACACAACACTTACCTAAAGTGAAAAATACTTGTCTTACAAGGTTCAGATTATGACAGTAAAAAACATCCCACACTCCCCATGACACACATCAATCAATCAATCAATCAATCAATCAATACTTAACCCTATGGGAGGCTATTCCCAGAATATTGGCGTGGTAGCAGACAGTACATTTAAATACAGGTTAGTTGTTGCCCGCATCCACAGCCCTAAATTGCCGAGTCAAATAAAAGTAGAGGAACATGTTCTGGTTTAATGAACACTTGCATCTTATTAAATATAAATGGAAAATGGCTGAATCAATGTGTGTGAGTGCAGCCTCACCAGGATTGGCTAATGGCTTAAAGATAATGGAGTCTGGTTTGATATTAATTGGTATTGATCTTCTTTTCACCTTCATACCGGCTGGTGCTTCCCTTCTGGTAAGATTACTATAAAATGTTTTTGCTTATAATACAAAAATGTGTTTTTAATGTGGAATGCATGATCAATTTAATTAAAAATAATAACTAAAGTGGTTCTGAGTGGACTTTGATCTCCATCGTGGTTCATTAGTCCTGAAACATCTGTTTGGCTTGCCTGATCCATATCAACCACAAGATTAATCAAAAGCAGTGCAATTTTTGTTTGATAAGAGAACATGTTGACTAAATTTTATCAAAACATATGCGGAATTGGACGGGTTATCTCATGGTTCATGACCCACCATTCCGAGGAGTTTCATGGGAATCCATCCAGAAATGTTTTTTAGCAGAGGGTTAATCTGTGGAGAATATGTTGATTGCTACAAGGTGAAAAAGATTACTAGGATATGGAATGTTGTCATGTCCCAAATGTCTGTTTTTACTCTTCACCGGTAAAAATGACATGGATGGTGGGAAAGAGATGGAAGGGGGAAAAAAGTACTTTATAGAGGTGTTGTTTTTGGA
Organism: Antennarius maculatus; assembly: GCA_013358685.1. Taxonomy (NCBI): domain Eukaryota; kingdom Metazoa; phylum Chordata; class Actinopteri; order Lophiiformes; family Antennariidae; genus Antennarius; species Antennarius maculatus. Next base: position 20,023,225 of record CM023618.1, on the reverse strand, counting down.
GAATAACAATAAGATGTGAGTCAGTGGTGGTCCAAGCTTTCCTAAACTACCATAACTAATAAATTATTACTCTGACTGACAGTCATAAGTCACATCTTTGTGTCTACTACTTGAGTTTTTATAGAACAAATAAACCTGACTTTGTCACAATGAAGCAACACAATTGGGATAAACGATTAATTTGTGTATCTTGATCCTATTGGCATTTAAGGTTAAGTATAACACATTGAGCTTCTCGAGAAGTAAAAAGGGCGCAGCATTGTGACGATGAGCAGGAATGGCTGACACATGAATAGAACTCTCTTTAACTAGAAACATAATAACAAGGGTGGAGAGGCTCAGTGTTCCCGATGGAGCCTGATGAATGAGTTGGAGTTCATGCTGAAAACTTTTTCCCTTGTAAAGTTCACCTCCCGTGTCCATCCACCCATTGGCTCAGGAGGGGTCTATTTAGTAAGTTAAGTGACCCATACGCAAGCTATACTGCATGCCAATAACACACCCATAACAGGACAGTGGTGCCTAGTAAAGAAAGCACTTGTCTTGATCTTTGTCTACTCCTGCCTTTGCTTTAAATAGACTCCACTAAGCAGAAGCACAGACAAGGATAGAGTCAAGGAGACCAGTTGCTGGTGCCAATGGAAAGGTAAGCACAATTAGCCATCAGTCACCTGAAAGACAGTAGGAATGTCTGACTATCACCTGGAAAGCATAAAAGTCAATGCACATTTATTGTTGACCCACATTAAGTGTTTCTAAGCATTATCCTTTATCCTACAGTGGAAAATAAGACAGAAGAAAAGTTGGTATGTGAGAAGAGCTTGTGGAAACCGGTCATGATTAATTACACCCTGGCTCTGCCGTGTCGTCTTTAGCTGGACAAAAAGAAAGGGGGAGAGGGAATGTCTGGCCAACAGCTGGAGTAACGCTGGAGATAAGAGAACACTAATTCATTCACATAGATTGCACGTCTAGGCTTCAATTAGGTCACATCATTATTGAGCAAGTTGTTGGTGAGGTGTGAAGTGTTAGATGACAAAATATTTGTTTCTACAGATGCTCAATCCAGAACATAGATGCTGTTTGTCCTAATTTCACTGTGTTGTGGAAACTTGTGGAACTAATTTTGCGTAATCATAATACGTCATTACTAAATGTTTAAGGATCCACTCATCTATCAAGGGCTGCATTAAAATTAAAAGTGCTTCTCCTGTGCAATCTTGAAATTCAAGGTCCTTGCTCCGCAAATCTATTTGGCTCCACAAAAAAAAACGTTTCACAACTTTTTCCCCAAGTCCATGCCTCATCCTTCAAACATCATTTGTGGAAATCCACCTTGCAGTTTTTGGGTAATCCTAACAGCAAATCAACCAAAAAAATACCTACTTGGCAGAGTTATGTAGCATTTCCATCAATAAGAATAAATCAGTATTGGAAACAGTAATATGCAAAGTTAGGAAAATCTGTAAAATCTATCATTCTGAATTGGTAACGTCTGTATGTCACTGTTTGAGGCTATTTACCACACCTGGTTCTGGACTACTTTAGACTGACCACACGAATCTCAGTCATAAGCTGGGACAGAACAGTCCCGGCAGTGACATCATTCATTACATCAACATCCATCTTCACCATGATTTTATATATTAAACATCCCTCCCCAGACCCCACCTGCATCTGAACCAAATACAGACTTCAGTTTGACTCGTTTCAGTCTCTTGCTTCAGGAATGTAGCAACAGTTGGTCTTTGTCCAACAGTAACACAGATGTCCTTGACTACTGTTTAACAATCAAAGATGTTGCATCAACCCCCCACAGCGTATTTGTCACACACACACACACACACACACACACACCTGAGCTGCCACTGCGTGAAAACTTACTTTCACTGAGGTCAATCATCTTAAAATGTACAGTTTCTTTATAAAATTGTTACCGTACATTATGGGTCTTCAAATTCAATGTCTACCATAGAAAGATCTGAGACCACTCCCACACTGCTACCCACTGTTGACCACTGTTGAACCCGGAAGCAAGCCGGCAAACTCTGATAGCTGTTTGGGTAATAATTTCACAGGTTGTTATCCATTTGTATTTTTTTTAAGGGGGGGGTTAAACTGGCTTAGGGTTTATTTAACATCTGCTCCAAGATTACAGCAATCAGCTACAACTGATAAGACTGATATCCAAACTGCAAAAATAGAGGTATAATGTAATAAGTAAATGAGCCGTGCCATTAAAATTGTCACACACACACACACACACACACACACACACACATGCAATGCGCCTCGATGTTTTTTCCAGAAGTTAACTCCACCATGTGAGTGTGGATGGAAAAGATTAAGCACAATGTGGCCAAGTGTTTGGGTAACACACAACCTGATGTCAGTAAGCGAATAAGTGTATTTTTAGATAAAGTGAAAAATCGAGTTTCTTGTCCTCTGCAGGCTCCCATATCTACAAGACTGAGCATGCTACTCATATTTGTGATGGTCAGCTGACAACACAAAGAGCAGAGGTTAATGTCTGAGCTCATCTACGGCTAGACTAAAGGGAAACCAAAGACGTGCTGGACGTGCTTATCTATCATGTATACGAGTTTCCCAGTTTGGGATCAATAAAGTATATCTGTCCATATCTATGTCTTTGAAACTGTTTCCGAGCAGCCGCGTGCACAAACCCACGCTGACATTCTCTGACATTCCTCATCCTGTGTATTTGGGCACAAAGGAGCTTCACAGTCAAGTGGAAGAGTCCGACTTTAACTCCTCCGACATCTCAGAGAAAGGAGGAGTGTAATAAATAACAATTTCACACAGTTTTGGTTTCAAGTCAGTCATTTTACTCATGGGAAAATTAAAGAATAAACATCTTCATGAAGTGATTCTGTTTGAAATATAACATTAACTGCTAATTGAGCGATATTCACACTCCAACCAACAAATTACATTCATGTGGTTTTTATGACAGACCTGCACAATTCAGCAGATATTCATGTATGCATATCAGTCTGAAACCTTTCTGTTCATTCTTCCGCCCACCTGAGGGGGAGGAAACAATTCATACCTCATTGACTGAGCATTGGATGAAGAGACCTCTGTCTGACAGCAACCAACAGAAACATTGCCAAAAGCTGCTGTATGGTGTGATGGGCGACCAACAGGGTAACTTTATGAAAAGTTGTGATTGTCTGGCAAAAAAAAAAAAGTTATTGTGAAGATAGAATTGGTTTTTTGCATATCTCTAAATGAATACATAAGTATTTCTTTGTGAAATCCGGATATCTGAATCATCATTCACCATCATTCCCGAGGTTGCAGTCAAAGTAAGACTGACTGGTGAGCTTTTCTTCACACTAACCTTTAAATTTGAGAACAAATGTAAATCAAATTATGAAAAAGGAATAATTATACAAGAGAGTTAAATGATAACAGGAGACTGTTGCTGCTGACCCATTGTTGTATTATCAACCATCTCATGCATTTTTAGACTTCTGGACCAGAAACAGGCTTTGAGACATGCAATCATCTCAGAGCTTTCTGTTGTTGTAGTATATTTTAGCATTCTATGTACCTTTAAGCTTCAGTTCCATCTAAATATTGGTAGAAACATGAAGTAACTTATAAAGAATTACAATCCAAGTCATGCATCTGTTTTGTTTTTTTTTTGGTGCTCTGCAGTGTCTTGATGCTTCCTGTTCTTTTATCAGATTTATCAGTGTTCCAGGTACATCAAAATGAATTTTAAAAGATGGAATGGAATGGAGAGGCTATCTCCATTTGTTTGAATTTGTTTGATTGAGACAATTGATAAGACTGGTGTTACAAATTAGATGTTTATATATGGTCATGAGTTCCTAACTACGTTTTATTGTTGAGACAAAAAATATTGATCGCCAGAGATGCTCAAAGAACTACTTTTGTTATCTATGTAGGAGTTATGGTGACTTCTGCTGGATGAATTGTAAAACTGGGATGCATAGCATATTTTCTTTTTGTGTTTATGCAAGGTGCAGGCATGACAAAAATCCCTATGGTGAAACTCACCCACAGCAGCTGAAGCTGATTTTACAGAGTAAACACAATGAAAGTCGACATCAATCTTTGGAAACCAACAACCACACAGACAGCACTTACCCAATGCTGAACCCAACAAAACACAGGCCCTATAATTTAAAGCTTTAAGTGATGCCTTGATAAGCAAGAAAGGCATAAAAACATGAAATGCAGCTGCAATCGAGACAAAACCAGGACAAACAATACTGTTTTTTTCTTGTTTTTAACTAACTCTGGAGATATAATACATCCTATCCTGTTTTCCCTCTCAGCTCTAAAAGGCACTCTATCACAGGAGCTAATTGTCTTTTCAGCACAAACAAGTGTGTGGCCAACTGACGGACTAAGTGCTCCAGTTTCTTGGAAACACTTTCCCTCGTGTGTCTGTGCGAGGAAACTATTTTTAACTGTTTCTTTAAAAGTTATTTGCAAGCTAGGACATTTTTAGTGCATTTGTAAAGCTCAGTACAGTTGTAGGACAAAGGGGCTGCTTAGAACCACATTTGAAGTCAAGAACTCTTCAGAGTAAAGCAGCTAAAGTAGCTCATCTGGTATTTGTGTTCACGTCTAAAGTTATCATCGTGTGAGTGTGTTTGTGTGTGTGCGTTCACCTCTACTAAGAGAGAATAAGAAGAGACTTACATCTATTCTATTTTAGCAAGGCCTATTTCAAGCTGCTGCTGAGTGTGTGGCAGACACTTTGATAGAGGGTAGCCAAGTAACCTATGATCTTTGGCTATCTGGGAGGCCAATAAAACACATTCAGGGGGGATGAAGGACATTCAATAAGTCAGTATATCATTTTATAATTGTCTTTAAAGTTCAAGCGCCTTCAAAATTCTAACTCATTTTGGGAAATATTCACCACCGTTAATAAAAATATGACATATGGCTAGCACATTTAAAACAAAGCTTGTCAATTAACCAATTAATTCACTTTTGAAATGGAGTTTGATGCATGAAGCTAAATTGAAAAAGCAGAAAATAGATTTATCAGAAACAGCAATCCATTATTTCCCTTTATGGTTTTACTATTTAAGTCTACAACAATGGTCATTTGACTACTTGAATGACACCGTACACTAGTTAAAATAAGACTTTGCGTTTCCGTAGAGAAAGGGGTTAAAACTGACTCAAATAAATCAAATAATTAGATTTTTATTTGAATGACAGTAACTTATGTTGTCAAAACTACTTTCGACTATAATGTGTAAACACTGGATTCCAGTGGGGATGTCATGTAGGTTGTTGTATTCGGTACAAATTTGGCACATCGACAGAGAAGAAGTAAATATTTCCATAGATTCGGGACAAGAAGTACATCAGCTAGAATGTTGGACTGTCACCTTTACTGGTTTAATACCACTAACGCATCTATACCAAAATCCCCTCCACCATTAACAGATGATATCAATTCCGACAACAAACAAGGGGAAAGCTTTTCCAGACACTAAACAACAAACGAAGAACCCCGACAGTCACGCTGAGGCTCGACAACAGGCTCACTGCTATCACTCAGGGCAGAGCATCGCTTCCTTTTTTGGGTGGAAAGAACCACTTTGGTCACAGAGTCACCACCGCTCCCTCCACAGGAAGGCCCTGTCCATGCCTGTGGCTGACCCCAGGAATGTCTCACGCTGTGTTCCCGTCCCATCGGGCCCCTGGCTTCTCTGTGGTCGTAATTTCACCATAAATGAGTTGAACCATATCGGTGTCTGTCCTTACTTTCACATCATGATTGACTTTTTATATCCACGACAGTGAGGGAACCACATAAGGTTCATTTCATTTACTAGCACGGACCAAAACATTGCTTAATATACTGTTCAATCAAGTGTTGTAGTGGTTAAAGACACGATTGAACAAAAATGTTATAGTATATGTTTAGTCATTATCTACTTGTGCACTTGTGGACTGAATGTCTGGTGAAGTTTCTTAAGAATATTTTTGGAACTTTGAAACAACACAACGAAGAAGACTAGTGTAGACAACAACAATTAATCAAGTCCAAAGCAATTCTGTCTCTAATGACAGAAATCCTAGATGGACTAGAAAAATGATGCACTGACACCAAGAAGAAAAGGGGGACCAGATTAAAAAAAATTGGCAAAAAATGTCAATTTTGAAAACTTTTATCGCAGTTTTCTGTTTCAAAAGTGTTAAAAAAAATTTTTTTTTCTTTTTAACTTTGAATCACGGGTTAAGCCATATGAATTGTGTGGGTCACGTAATGTTTGCTTTTGTTATTTCTTATAACAGGTTTCTTAAAACAGCAATTTTTCATGGATTCAGAAACTACACCCAAATTTCCCTTTAATTGTTTACATACTTCTACACACGTGACTTATCTCCGAGATCATTCTGGCGGCAGTTTGAACTCAGATGTGACTTCAGTTTGACCCTTTCGCGTGGGAGTTTTAAAGAACCTGAAGTGTGGAGAAGTCTTTAGACTCCATTAGAACTCAGTCGCGTCAGGCAGCAAAACAACGGCGGCCTTGTTCCGCGGGTCTGCTGGGTTTCCGGTGCCAAACATGTGTCTCTGTGTGTGCGTGAGCGAGAGAGTGGGAAAGAAAAGAATACCAACCTCCGCTCAGCCACACAGAAATGGATTGTCACAGTGGTACGTACAGTTTACATAGCATTCATTTAAAGTGACCTTCCCGCTGAGACCAGACACAGACAAGAAGCTCCTGGGTAAAGCATCACTGTTGTCTAAATCACGTCGCTGCTGCCTCTGTGAACGAGGCTTGCTCTGCACGTCTAATTCATTCATACCGCTACAATGCCCACCAATCCGTCTTCTCAACCTCATAACTTCAGCAGAGTCATCAGCCGCCACCACCACTACAATTAGAGACTGGATTTCATTGGTGCTGAGGACAGATGGCGCTCAGTCACAATATCCTTTGAGAGTTGAAGCTCCAAACACTTCCCAAAGTAAAAGTTTGAGTGTAACTAATGCAACATGGTCAAAAAAAAATCTACTTCCATGATTCTTCTGAAGCCCATTCCCATCAATAAATAATAACATTTATCAACTAAGTTTAACTTTCACGAAACCGCCAATTTAAACCAAATGGGAGCAATACTGAGACAGTACTTGCATGGAGGTAATTTCCTGATCTAACTAAAGGCATGCATGTTGACCGATTCCCCACCACTCACTAACAAACACAGTGTGTTGCAAATGCAAAACACCTTCAACAAGCTCATGAATTCAGCTTCACAAATGCAAAACATATTCAACACTCATAACAAATTTCTTAAAAGACAAGCTTCAGAAACCAGTACATGCAATTTAAACCAAAATGATCATGTGACCTGTGGTGTAGTCTCTCTGTTGTGACGCTGTTCAGGATGTCCAAACAACTTGGCACATTTAAAGTATTTAAAGTATAACCACAATGGTATTTCTAGTGTATTTCTACTTGTGTTTTTTGAATGAAATGCGTGTTTGTTTATGGTGTTTACATTTGTATGGACACTGTGTTTCTCAGAGAATTATAGGGAATTTGTAAAACATGTTTTGCTTGTTTGTTTAATTTGGGGTGGAAATTAGCTCCATACGTTGGTGAGGACAGTAACGTTCTGATGTAATTTCCACAGATGATTTTTTTTTTTTTGTTATAGATACAAAACTCTTCTTCTTCTTCTTTTCCTTTTGGCTTTTCCCTTCAGGGGTCTCCACAGCCAATCAGTGTCCTCCATCTAACCCTGTCCTTTGCATCCTCTTCTCTCACACCAACTACCTTCATGTCCTCTTTCACTACATCCATAAACCTCCTCTTTGGTCTTCCTCTAGGCCTCCTGCCTGGTAGTTCAAAACTCAGCATCCTTCTACCAATATATTCACTATCTCTCCTCTGGACATGTCCAAACCATCTCAGTCTGGCCTCTCTGACTTTATCTCCAAAACCTCTAACATGTGCTGTCCCTCTGATGTACTCATTCCTGATCCTATCCTTTGTTAAAGATACAAAACGCTGAACTCTAATTCACATTTCTTAAAAATGTGGAATTGCTGTTGAATTTATGAATCAGTGAGGCTCAGTCTTGGACAGTATCGGGTTTGACACCCCTTTTTTAACTGAAGTAGACTAATGGAGCGACTAAAGTGAAATTAGCTGATCCTGATCTGAGTGCCTAAAAGACATTCTCTCTACATGACAGCAAAAAAAAATTAAAAAAAATAGTTTTGATAAACACAAGTTCGATTTAGGAACTGTGTGGCACCTTCTTCACAATAAGTTTTTTTTTTTTTACCAAATATAATGTCTTGAGGACTGCATGGTGGCTACATCATGTGATTCTGCTGGTTCTCACCATCTGGGCTGTCCTCACAACTCTGGTTGAAGTTTTCGTATGAGTCCCAGCGGATGAGAGAATCTTGGGTGTTGTAGTCCACCGACACGCTCGGCCCGTTTTCCAGGTGGTCCACACCTTGACCAGGAGTACCAAGAGACAGAGCAGAAAACGTGAATGTCTTTGAATCAGACATGAGCAGAAAACAAGAGGACGAGCTTCAGAGCTGAACGAATGGGTAAGTGATGCGTGTTGAAGCTTCAAAGTATTAACTTACATTAACAGCTGACCTGCTCCAGAGGAGCAGATTAAAAGCTGATATTAACAATGTTGTACTTTCATTATATTTTTGATGATATTCACTTTGGATGAAATAGATTCTCAGATGAGGGAACACATCTGAGAATCTATCAAATTAAATTATAGTCATCTAAAAATTCAATTTCCTTCATTTGATTCGAGGGTTTTTTGGGAACCCCACACATCAACTTCTTTGCTTCCTTACTACATAATAACATTAGATTAGTTATGAGGATTAAACATGTGGAAGCAGCTCTAGTGAACCAACAACATGAACACATTGATTCTTACCATGAATTTTCTCTGGTCCAAAAGAGAAAATAAATTCCACTTTGCCATATTCTGGGAACCTGTCATCTGCACATAGGGAAAACACAGGAATCAGGGAGTCAGAGTCTTCATGAATTGTCAAAATGTTCTTAATCAACCATCAAGATATCATTAAACAGGTAAATAGACCAAAAAATATTGAATACCATAGTGCAATCCAGGAATACCACGTTGAGAAGTCCAGATTAATTTCTCTTTTGTCTTACCCTTGAATGTCTCATCGAGCTCGTCTTTCCCAAAGACGATTCCCAGGTCATGAACAGCACAGGTGTGGAACTGCACCCGGAATATCACATCCCGACAAGGGCTGTGGTAGCGCTTGTGGTAGCACTTGAGCTGGGGCAAAAGAGTCGGAACACTTTCAACTAAAGGTTACATCTTGTCCAAGTTAGGACGTATGGAGAAACAGATGAATCACATTTTCATTTTCTCCTCAACAAGCCCGTTTTTGATATTATGGAAAATAACAAAAGGCTAATTAAAATTAAAATACACAGGAATGTACAACTAAGTGATTGCAATTTCAATGTAATATGACAAATAGAGTAAAAAAAATGTTTGGAAGTAGATACTGAAATCCCTAAATCCTGTTTTTTGGATCAAAGTTCCACCGTTTTTTTGTGTTACTCTCCAAACAGATTTAAAAAAATGAAGCAAGCTCATCACTGAACCCTAACCATAAACCAATTTTTATGAAACATGCCAACATGATCTTATGCCAGATCTTCATCTACACACCATCGGAAAAATTCAACATCTCCGGTGAGGTATAGCTTCTTCACAAACGTGACTATCCAAACTGTTTCTCCCAGAGCAAACAGCTTGCAGAGCAACACTAAAACCACAAACCGGAAAATCTTTTTCTCTCCCTCCTGCTGGGTCCCGATGGGTTGCCCGGACCTGTTATCTTTTTACAAGGATCTCACATTTACAGGTACTGCAGGGATATTTACTCTCAACCCGGTCAGCTCACAAATAGTGGCTATAAAAAAAACAATACAAACAGAGAAACATCCTCCTGTTACAATAATAGCAAAACCATTTCTAATGTTTTATTTTTTAATACAAGTCATAAACAAAGCAGAGCTTTGTGTCTGTACTTCAGTTATGCATCAGCAGCAGACTCACTATGAGCCCTGGACACTGCTGTTCTAATTACATGTTACCTAACAGAATATCAATGCACATGTAAATCACATGATCAGGACACATCATGGCTTACTTCTGCCAACAGGTGGCGTGTTGACTGTGAGCCAAATCTGAACGTGCATGTCCTGAGACCAGGAGTCAAATCTGAGGCTGTCATTGGTCAGTGCTGATTTTGATTAATTGCAAAAACATCGTCTTTCATGGGGAAAAACTAGAATTTGATGAAATGCCAAAGCTCGTGCCCGTGCTGTAAAAAAAAAAAAGTACCTGAACAAATACGATAATGATTCAGACACGTTGAGGTGCAGCACCTAATAAATTCCAAATCCAAGTATTTTATTTTAAGTAATGATTGGAGTCTTGTGGCAGGTTTACTTGTGAAACCATCCATCAGTACAATGCTTCCAGTTAGTGACTCAAAAAAAAATTTCACAGTATCTACAAGGAACTTGAGACGGTGACAAATCTGTTCTTGTGTGGAACCAAATTTCAGGAACCTGTATAAACATTTGTGCTTGTTGTTAATTGAACAAGAGACTTGAAACACTATTGTTTTGTCCCTGTTAAGATACTGCTCTCTTTTCTCCAGAGGAAGGGAACCAACAGTACTGATTTTCAAACAATAGTATTTCAAACCAATAAATGTAGGCCGACAGCTGAAAATAGCCAAAACCAACAGAATCAAAATCACTTCCTTCCATCTTTTTTCCACATCCAACCATTCAGAAATCCATCTTTTTTTTTTAGCAATTATGTTGTCCACACTTCAATTACACTGCAGAAGTAAGAGGCAGTAGTACTTGTGTCAGCAGCCACGGCTGAGATGATGATGTACAATCCATTAGTCTGTCTTAAATAAAGAATGAGATATGAGCTCAGCACCGAAGGGCCAAAATAGAGCTGCCTTACTTTAAGTGCTTGTTTGAAACAGTCCACACAGACTGTTTGAGCCCTGAGGACACCTGATGGACAACACTACAGAAACATGTGCTGCTCATCTGCTTGAACTGAAGAACAAGAAGACAGAAGTACGGCCATGTGGATCCTCCTTCAAACGAGAATGATTGCGTCATCAAAAAAAAAAAAAGTCTCATTAGAATTTAACAATATCCATCCGATGTCTCGCTTAACCAGTGTGCTTCCCAGCCGCTGCTGGACAGGAAGTGCACGGCCGTTTTTACGTCATAGTTTCCAGTAAACATATTGTGTGCTAATGAGGGCCTATAAAGTGAGGTACGGGACCCCATCCAACAGTCTTCCCCCAAGATTTTATAGGTCTATTTCTTTTGTGATTGAATGCTATAAAATGCCACAACGCACACATTAAGTACACACACACACACACACACACACACACACTGTAGACTGAAAAAGCCAACAGGATTCCCTCATTACTAATAAACAAGAAAAAAAATCTGAGCATCCTCTGCAGCTGCAGCTGTTTGGTGCCCAGTGATCATTTAACACTATTTATTTCTCTTTCACCTCTGGCAGACACATTACTTTGGAACACATACACACACACACACACACACACACACACACAACTTTTTTTTTTGTTTCTTACCAGGATGTCACCTTTCAAGAGAAGACCGGGTTCGATGGTGATGCAGATGCTGGTCTGGCTGTCACCCTGGACGTTACTGAGGAAAGACAATTAATTTCCATCATCAGTGCTGTGAGAATAGCTCAGTCCATTTGAGCTCATCTTCTCTGCACATAACCATGACATACATGGTCTACCAACAATGACTTATTTGCTCAACACTGGTCACAAAAGGGCTGAACTGCAGATCAGTGCTGGGCTTATTTTGGGGATTAGTGTCTACACGGTTCTGGATTACAGGGTGTAGAGTGTGAATACGAATCATGTGAGAGGAAGTCAGGGGTGGCAGGAGAAGGATTATTGTTTCACACTTAATATGTACGCTACTGGTGTGTTTATAGCATGACGCTATTGTGAGAAAAACTAAAAGGCGGTGGTAAAAATTGGGAAAATCCGGGAGATAAATCTAGATAGTGATAAACTTGATTCTGGGGTGGACCCAGGTAAGGGTCCTTCGGTAGAGCTAAGTTAGCACTTCTAATTTCTCACATTGTTGGTGGAGACAAACAACAGAACTAACCTATGCAGGGCTGAACGATCACACACATCTTCACTCATGCTCCAACTCAATTTTCAGTTTTGTGTTAATTGTTTAGCTTTTTTATTTTTTGGCATATAAAGGGAAATGCAGAAAACCAGAAGATTCATTAAGGAATTGAAATTACTGCAGGATTTAACTTTTTTCCTTCATTGCCGGAGCAAAAACAAAGAGAAACAAACAGAATTCAAGAGCAATAATCTGTGTTCCTACATGCACATCCCATCTGTGCATGTAGCAGAACTTTAGCCTGTGTACCTGCCTGACCCATCTGAGGGCAGTACCCCCCCTCCCATCCTCCTCTGTAATCTTCCTTCTTCCCAAAACAACTGCAGCAAAGCAGAGAATCCATTATTTCCTGTCTGGCCCTGGGAACCAGCGAGGTCCTCTTGCAAGAAAACCCTGCAGGCATCTGCACAGATGCCTGTCCGCCTGTTTCATTGGCTCTCTAGTCACAAATAATAGCGAAAGTGATTGCGGGATCTAAAGCATGGAAACGCGAGCCTGCAGCTGGGGAGGCTAGCTAAATACAATGATTTGAGGCAAGTAGAGAGTGTAAACTGGCAAGGCGGATGATGTATGTGTATGAGAGCAGGGGAGTTAGGGGAAAGGCTATAAAGGAAAATTAGGGGTTTTATGATTGAGCCATTAGGAGAGAGCTATCCCTGGAATCTTGTAAAAGTATTTGAGTATGAGTATGTTTTGAGACTTACTAGATCCCAGATGTGTACACGGGTTGCATGGCCTGATAGATTTTGAGAAAAGGACGACAACCTAGAAAGCAAGAATTCAGAAAGTTGTCAATAATGTGGGAAAATGTTGATGCGTGAACCTACAAGTGTGTGCATAACACTGACCTCCCTTTGACTCAAAGTTGGGGATACCGTGCATGATGACATGGTGAAGGAACAGGGGTTTGTTGTTGATCTTGATGTTACCAGAGAGCAGGCCACTGAAGTACTCCACGTATCTGGTGAAGATGAAGATGGAGAAGAGGAAGATGTGAACATCCTGTTGCAGCTGAATGTGGCAAGACTGTTTTCTCCTTTTTTTTTTTTTTTTTTAAATTTCTAACACATATCGTCATCTTCTTCAGCCATTCAGGAGAAAACTGAAAAAAAAAATTCTGCTGAGCGTCAGATGTTCTGTGGATTAAGAAGCATCACTTGACTTTGTAGTGATGTGATGGTGACTACATAATGACTTCAATACTTTAAAGAAAATATTGGGTTGTGCAGCTTTAAGACTTTAAAGCTGCACAACCCAATATTTTCTGCATTAACAGTAAGTCAAATAGTAACTTGTCATAAAAAAAAAAAAAAAAGAAAGAAGAAAAAAAGACTAAAGCCTTTTAGTCTCTTTTGAATCATTGTTTTGTTGTTCCGGTCCACTGACTTCACCCCCATCACTAAAGCTCCAGCTGCTTTCAGTAAAACTGCTAGCAACTGGCTGGTGAACAAAGTGAATCATTTAGCAGCTGAAGCGTCGCATATTTTACCTTAGGAGTTGGTAGGGAGCAGCCAGAGGAGATGGGAATGAATAATGAAATCATTAAATCAGTTCTGTTTTATTTTTTTTTTTAGCTCAAAGACCAACAAGGATTTCTTGTGGAAGGGTTCACTTCTGAGTCAAACTGATGCTGTAACCAAGTTGGAGAGAGAAGGCTGACCTTTTCTGCGATGGCTGGCCCACAGGAAGTACTTTGTCCTCATAGAAGCGCTTCATGGCAAACCTGTCCAGAGCCTGGTCAGCGCTGCAAACCAACATGAGAGTTTGGTTTTTCACATGAGGAGGGCAAAACAAGGGCTTCATTTTTTTCCCAAGCAGATGTCTCGTTGCCACCAAATGCCACGACGGCAGCTTTATTAATCTGTTCAACTTTTAAAGAAGAAAGAAACTCAAAAAAACATTATGTTTTGTCAGAGTAAGTTTGACATTTGAAATAATGGGATGTGATTTTCATCATTTTCAGTACCGGAAAGGTGACTCAAATACAAATGACAGAATAGGATCATTTAGATGAAGCTGGTAAAATAAACTGGAAAAATGATCAGGAAAAAATATAAAATGAAATTGATGTCTATAACTGTGATCATGTTATAGAAAATGAGGAGTGTGTACAGCACATATCTTAAGATACTTTAGGCTTCAGTATTTACATGACAGATTCTCCATTTCTCCCATCACAATAAAACCAAGGGTAACGTCTCTTCTAGATCTGGAATTCGGCCTCTGCTTTCATTTTCAAAGTCACTTCACGCCAGATTTAGATCATCTCATGAGGTAATTGGATTATGGAGAAATCCAATACTCTCACAGGGAAAAGAAAGTGTTGGTTTTGCACTGGAAAATCAGTGTTTCCTTCAGCAACAACAGGGAGTCATGTGCTCTTCTGACTTGTTAAACAATTTTCATCTCCTTGTTTTTGTAACACAATGTTTGGGAATTTAAAAAAAAAAAGAGTGAGCGCCGAGTCTCATGATATGGTGACTTTTCTTCAGATGAATCATTGCTTTCTGCTTATAATTACAACATCAAACGCATCATTTCTTCATCTTCATCGTTCATCTGTTCATCACATCTGTCTGATTCTCAGATGTGGGTTTCAGCATTATGGTGAATGATGCTGCGCCCTGTTCTCTTTCCACAGGAGTATCTTTGTATGACTTTGTCCGTATTTTCTCACAACGTGCTGCTGCTGAATCCTCCTAGTGTATGTATGAGGTAGGTTTATCCACCTACCTTGCAGATATGTTGCTGTAATGCATATAGGCCGCCACCACCACGCCAGTTCTTCCTCGGTTGCCCTGAAAGGACAACAAGCAACCCAACCAATCATTTTGTCTGATGGTATTCCGTCACATCAACATAGTCAAAAAAAGCTTGCCAGCATCTCCAACAGCTCAAACACCCGACAAACTTTAAATTCTCATTCAGAGCACTCAGGAACATTTAAACCTGTACCTTTGGTAGCATTTGGTCTGGACAAGAAGTCACATTCAACTTTACCACTGGGTTCTGCTCTGAACCACCCTCCCAATCTGCAGGACATTTACAAAGGTGCTGCAGATTCAAGGCCGAGATGATACACTGCAGTTTGCATTTGCAAGAATTTTGTAATAAGCACTGCTAAAAAAAAAAAAAAAGTACAAATATGTAAGTATTGATGGTGTTACTTTCACAACTGCTCCTGAAATCAGATGCTTGTCTCTTATTATTAGCCAGCAGCTTCATAAGAAATGTCCGTGGTCAGACTGGCTGATCAACAGATAGCTCAGTCACTCCTTGTATTGTAGAATACTGACCATTAAACATCTAATATGAAGACCACAAGGTGACTCATGATACAAACATGTAAGAACACTGCTATGATATATTCTGACCTTTTCTATAGCCGTTTCATGTTCATTATATCCATTAACCGAGTTTCCTCTCTAGTTAGCAGGCTGCTGTGGGTTTTCCCACCAGACAGCTGTAGTGAGATTGGCAGTCAAAATTTAAAGATGGAAATTTCAATGTTTATTGCATTGTCATAAATGGACTACAGTACCATCCCGAAGGAGCTTATTTCCCATGGTGCATCTTTTTCACAAGTTTAGTAACTTCTGCACGTTTTCACGGACCCCATTTGAAAAACAAGAAAATCTTACAGGAAAATTTAACAGGAAAACTCGACCTTATGGTTTGACCACAATTAAGTGGACTTGAAAGACCACCTTACAATAATGATATGGATCTCAGTATATATGTGACATTAGCCGTTATTTATTTCCTTCAATGAGCTAAGTTCAAGCATGTTAATATCGACACAAACCAGTCTTATGTTACATCCATCTATCTTCAAAACAAGCATCAGGTCGGAGGATAAGTGTGTTCCACATCATAAATATCGCGGCCTCTTAAACAACCCTGTGGAAACTACTTGTTCACATGAAACCCAACACGGCCTACTTCCTTAGTGACCACCACGAGCCCACACTCGTCACCAGCATTACTCAACTTGCAAAAAAATAACAGCAGTTGCTATGGCAGCCGACTTGTTTGTAACCTCCCTGTGGGAACTTCTTGGAAGGAGGAACAGAGGTTTGGGTTCCAATGTTTAATTCCTAAGTAGCAAAATACAATTTGAAACACTGTGGGGTTAACATGAAAATGATTAGGTATTGCATTCTGGACTTGGGTCTTGTAGTTCCATTCGGATGTATTTTTTTATGGTAAACTTGGGAACCAAATGAGAGCGGTTTGCCACAAGGGTATTATGTGTTGCAACTAAGTTTAGGCAATGACAGGAAAAGAGTGGTTGATTCAATTTTTATGGTATTGTTAAGAGTAAAAGGGTAAAGAATCTATCATGAATGACACGCCTGATCCCATAATTTGTTTTTTATGAACCCTTGTCCAGCGATAGCAAAGCTAAACCAGCAACAATGGCACAACCTCTCCCTTACAAAAGCTCTGAAGGAAGAAAAACATCCCATCAGACACAAAAACACATCTGCAGCCACTGACTCCTGAGAGGAGCCTGAGAGCGCCCTCTACTGTCCAGACGACCTGGTTCCGTTCTCAGAGCATCCTGGCTTCACTCAGTCTCACCTTATTGTGGATGACAACAACATTGTGGCTGTCTGCGCTCAACCAGGTGTCCATGGCCTTGCAGATACTACATATTTTGTCCAGGGCAGGAGCATGGTGGTCAGGCCAGCCAAAATCCAACACCTGGGAGAAGAGGAAGGCTTTTGGTCAGACTGAGATGAGACCAGATGAAATGAGAGGACAGGAGAGCTGCAACGTTTACCTTCGGATTAAGTTGGTTGATGTCATAACGTTTCCCACTGAGGTTGAAGAGCTTATTAAGACAAAAAAAAACAAGAAAACAGCGTGATTAAACACCTTTGTGTGTTGACACAAATGTACAATAACGCAACAAAGGTGTTGGCTGAAACTGTCCAGACAAGGAGCAAATGGTGGTAGAAACCCAATGTTGTTGGGAAAACAGTCATGTAGTCTCCTCCCGTGCATGTGAGGTGTGAACACAGAAAGATCATTTATCAATTTTGTTATTATTTAAACCCCTCGGCTTTCCGTCAAGAAGGCAAGCTTTGAGGGACAGGGTTGGGATTTTGCAAACTAAAGGGATATGCTAGCATCAACTACAAAATTTAAGAACAAAAAATCTATCTTTGTTTTCAAATTGGGAAAAGTGAACTAAAGCTTTTGGACAATTCGAATGATTATTACTACTTATTCCCAACAAAGTGAAGAGTAAACAGACAGCAGGTGCAGTTTTGACTGAGGGATCAGCTGATGGTCGGCTGATCTGAGCAGGTCTTGAATGCATTCTGCTTCATTTAATCAGAGAGGTTATCTCTACATTCTTGCTAGAATCATCCGTACCAGATAGTTGTGGCCGTGTTTGGAACGCAGCATGGAGGCAACCTCCCGCAGGTTTGCAGCGTAGCTCTGCTCTTCCACACTGCTGGGGAAGGAGACGGAGATGATCCTCTCAGTAATGTAGATCAAGTCCAGCTCATAGTTTTCCTCCAATGCCTGCAGCAGACTCACGCTCCTGTTGGACAACCAGATTTTTACCTGTCAGTGTGGTTTATTTGAACAATTTTGCACTGAACAAAAACATGGAATGGTAATAATACCCAGAAGTAATGTGATTCATACTTCTACTTTATGTGCTTGTGTTCGATAATTTGACCAGTGTTGTAGTTCAAGCATTTATCCTAGTGAAGACTGCAGCGGCTTTTCGGACAAAAAGCTGTTTTTCATATCATTTTCCAGATGTTTTCTTGCGGAAATGTAACAATGACTAGATATGATAAACCTCAGTAGCGCACAATCCTCTGATGGAGACAAACAACACAAAAACACATCTGTTCAGTCGCTCTATTCCAGTCCCCACGTTACAAAATGTTATGCAAAAAATAGGGATGCCTTCCGGCCAATGTGAGCAGTTGGTCTACAAAATCCTTCACTTGCTGTTGAATTAAAATTTAATTCTCCTGATCTGTGTCCCATCCCTTTAACAAACTTACTGGAAAAAGTGTTGAGTTTAAAACGAAAGTAATGTTAAAGAAAATGGAAAAGGAACATTCCACCATCCCTCCCACACTTAGTCCATATCCCCAGCAAAACGCAATTCCAAAGTCAAACTTAAAGGCCACAGACATTAATTTTTTGGGGAATCCCTGCAGTAGTTATGGCATAATCCTGCTTAGAAACCAATCAACAAACAAATGGATAAAAGAAACACATCCTCCTCCTCTGAGGTAATGATTACTGCATGATTCCTCCCTATGATTTAATGTGTTGTTCACTGGGATGCAATACAACATGTTTCTGCAGCGTTACAACAGGACTTCAGGCTGGATTGTGGTTCAGGCGGTGAAGCAGTCATACAGTATTCATCAGACTCATCAGAAAGTCAGTGGTTTACGGCTCAGCACATGCGGTCCTAAGGCTGAAAGATAATATTTAAGAGTAGACTTAATACCTTCCCCTTTGGCGAAGCAAATAATTAGGATCAACATATATTCCTTCTGATAAGCTGCTATAGGCGTAGACTGCTGGGGGTATTTTTCTCTCTCCGGTTAAAGGGAGTTAGATCAATTACTTTTTTAATTTCCTGTTCTTTCCTTGTCTTACTTTGGGTAGAAGTTTGCTTAGCTATTAATTATAAATAACTTTTAAGACTGTTTGATTTCTTTCTTGGCTTTTTTTTTTTTTTTTTTTTTTTTTTTTTAAAGAATTTAGCTCCAATCATTCAAAACATACTGAACCGATTTATATAAAACTGTATGGAGCGGTGGAACAAGGCTGAACAAAATCTTATAAATATTGTTGCAGCGCTGGATATGAATTTGTCAGTAATGTTTGGATATTTTCTCTAATGTCTCAGGAAATAATGTGTGTGTGCAGCCTGGTACAGATCCAGACGATAATCCACATCTGCTTGTGTACGTGCAGAGATCTTTATTTAGCTGCTGTAGGATAAGAATTGGACGGATGTTTCCAACTGAGAACCTCTCTGGACCGCTTTCGCCTTATTGAGAAATCTAATGAGACATTTTTATTCTTAATGGTTCAATCAGATCTCTTCATATGAAAGGGAGTAAGGGTAAGATTGTGAGATGAAGAGGTTAAAAAAGAGGTGTTCAGCCCCTCAGCGTCCAGACTGAAGCATATTTCCCATATTTGTCAGCTGTGAGTACCCCCAGAGGAAATTGCTCATATGTCTGGAGAGAAGATCTGCCTCTCCAGGTTCTCTGTAAATACTGCAACCTGCTCTATACTGTACATCTGGACCCACTCAGAATCTGCTTACTGGAAATTATCCATCGCCAGCAACAGAGGAGAAACTGATCTGTCACATATGTCTTTGATAATGCGTCACACCAAACGTTTTATTCTAAAATATCTTTAAGTTTAGGAAAAAAACATCTTTTGCTTTGATCAGTTCTCCAACCTGAGCATCGCTCTTGTCTTCCTCTCTCTCTCTCTCTCTCTCTCTCTCTCTCTCTCTCTCTCTCTCCTCCATTGCATCTCCATCTCCCATCTCATTCTCTTCTTATTTCCCTCCCAGTCTGTGCATTTAGCCTGCGGGTGCAGTCTGGGCCAATATAGCCCAGTGGTTTGGTCTCATTCCAGGATCTACCAGCATGTGTTGACCAGCCGACTGCCAGCCCGCCTCTCATCAGTTTGAGGAGATTGAGCGATTGCTCTTTTTCTCCATGTGGTGTTTTTGACAAATGACGCATTATCTCCACACACTCAATTTGAGCACTGCAGTGATCTCATTTGTGCAGCGCCAGCTGTGAGGTGGGAATGTTTATCAGGAAACCCGAGACATTAGGCTGCGAGAGATCTCAGCAGATATTTAATAAAAATGAGCCACCAGGACTTGAGTCTCTTCTATATAAAATACTCCCATTTTGATGGGAGTGTTTTATATTGAACTTGATCCATATATATATATATATATATATATATATATATATATATAATTGATACATAGATAATATTAAAACTCTTCTAGCGCTGGTTTATTTTTAATCTCTGTATTCCTATCATTCCAGAGGCTTCTCCACCTCCCTCCTCCTAACCCTGCAATCAAACTCATTTCCTACACTTGTGTTGCCTCAATCAGCTGTAGCTCATCTCTCAATCAGTCTCCAACCTACATTTACCCTGACTGGCAACCAGTCCTGCTTCTCTGCCTGACTCCTCAGTACTGAGTCTGCCTGTTGCTTGTTCTGACTTTTTTGCCTGTTTGGGGGGCTGGTTACCTGGTATTCAAATTCTGCTTTTGAATTGAATACAGATTTTTATTTTACTCTCCCGTAGTGCTTTTGGGTTCTGCTGTCAGTTTTGTCGGAAGCCTGACATGAGCACATAAATGGGAGTGGTTTTCATTTTTCATTCAAGTAGAATTTTCTTCCTCTAAAATTTCACATTGAAATAACAGAGTTTAGCCTGAAGCATCTTGAGAAAAGAAAGAAGCTTCATCTAAAGTGCAAATGTGAACCTTAAAAAGCAATGAATTTCCATGAAATGAACCTGCATATTGTACAAATTGAAACAATGGGGTGGAGCAAAGTGGCTATCCTACACCTGGCAATTTGAAACATATTTCATTTGCACTAAAGGAACCCCACATAAACTTGTAAATGAGACTGAACCAGAAAGACCACCAACATACTAAAACCGACACTCAAGCAGTTAATATGAATTCAGATTGCCTGCATTCAAACCTTAACATGGCATAGGTCATGTGACCTGTGGCTTTTCCTTTACAAGGGTGTAAATTGATGCAATCTTGGCCACATCCTCTGCATGCAGTGGTCTTTCTGATGCTGAACTCTTGCCAGAGTCATTCATCAACTCTTTTACTTATTGAGGGATAGTCAAACTGTCACTTGGACCTTATACAGCGCTTCAACATGAACTGTTGTGGTGTCAAGTTTTACACATTACACAACTGACAACATATGTCTCCCTAGAGACCAATGTGAGAGGGGTCTGACACCAAATATCTTTTTGTCCAGTTCAACAGTACTAGGTCAAGTTCAATGTGAGGACATAGTTCTTCTTTAATTCCTCTGGTAAGAAAGCAAAGGAGCTCCTTTCACCTCCTGAGCAATTAGTACCTACCGTGTTTATATATATATGAATGTCTGATGCAACAAGAACATGAGACAGAGGAAGACATGAGCGTAGAAAGGGTGAAAAGAATGTAGACAAAGGGAAGAAAAGAGATGAAGAAACACATGATGAAAGCAGAGTAAAAATGAGGAGAAACAAGATGAAAGAAGATGAGAGAAAAGATGGAGAAAGAAGAACAT
This sequence comes from Antennarius maculatus, assembly GCA_013358685.1. Classification (NCBI taxonomy): domain Eukaryota; kingdom Metazoa; phylum Chordata; class Actinopteri; order Lophiiformes; family Antennariidae; genus Antennarius; species Antennarius maculatus. The sequence continues at coordinate 20,001,591 of CM023618.1, read as the reverse complement.
AGAGAAGAGAAACTAGTACCTTGATGGTCGGCGTCGGGACTCTACGCTCTTTGTAGATTTTGTTGATCCCTGGAAAACACAAAGATGAAACTCAAATCAACGAACAACAGAACATTGAAGACGAGTTTCATTTCCATTTCAGTGAGCAGGGTATCTTCAACAAAGCAGAGCTCAGATTAGCTGTGAGGTGTCTCACGTGCTAAAACCCGTGTCTGAACCCACTTGCTCCAAGGCTGTGATGTAGGAGACAGTTGTTTGCAGTACTTTGAATTAGTTTGAACTCTAAAAGAAACCCCGTACACATAATAATTCGGACTTTGGCTTTACTGTAAACAAAAGAGCTTTCATGCACACAGTGATAGAATTTTTTTGGGTGCAGCGCCATGTAAGGGGGTGTCACACAGCACCCTCACAAATCAGAGTAGAGGAAGTGTGGTCGTAGGTGACTGACTGTGTTTGGCTCCACTAAGCCTCGCCTGTCTCGCCTCCCCCTCAAAGCAGCTCAAGGAGAGGGTCAAAGGCCACATGGGCTCATTCACTCCCATGGGTTTGGGTCACTTATACATTGGGGGGGGCTGTTATCCATCATCATCCATTATATCAGATTGGCCAGCTAAACAGTCAGGGAACGGCGCTGGAGTTTCAGCCTACACAGTTCTCCTAATGCCCGACTGCCAGTATTTACATCAACAACAGCCTCTGGCACGTTTTCACGCGTGTGTCCTGTGTTGTGTTATTGCTTGGGTTATGGGGTTTTGCCCCAATACTGTTGAAACTACTGGAGCTAGAATTCAGTATTCAAAGAATTCCATATAGGGTAATTCACTCATTTTTGAAGCGGTCTGACTTATCCAGATTTGCATATCTGTTGTGTCGTTGTTATTGTTGTTACTAACAGGGCTTGTATAATATATTTCAAGTATATGGTATGTTGTTCATTTACTACTGGTTTAATGCTCAGGCTTCAAACAAAAAGTTTAGAGAACTTAATGGTATATTAATTTTCAGACGGCATCAGTGACTGGCTGCATGTTGAGCCTAACTGTCGTTTAATGCTAATAAAAATGATCAGCTTATAGTGTAAGAATCCAATATGAAACACTTAATAACTGTCAGCTGATGCATTTAAATTGACCATTAAAATAAACGTTTAATGTGGCCAAAGGGGTTTTGCTACTGCTTAGTCTGGCACGTCACCCAGGACCTGTTTGCCAAGGGAGACCCTAGCAGGAGCATAAAGCCCCTGACAACATAGCTCCTGGGATCATTCGGGCACTCAAAAACTCCCCCACCAAGATAAGGCGGCAGCTCTCAATATGGTGGCAGCGAAACCCCTATGACGAGTACAATATCAAGGATCGTGACGTCGCCCGGTATGGCACAACCGGGGCCCCGCCCTGGAGCCAGGCTCGGGGTTGGGGCTCATATGCGAGTGCCTGGTGGCCTGGCCTCTGCCCAGAGGGCCCAGCTGTGCTCAGCCTGAAACGACGACGTGGGCCCAACCTCCAATGGACTCTCCACCCACTGAGGAAACCGTAGGGGACGGGTGCAGTGTGGATCGGGTGGCAGTCGTCAGCATGGGGCCCGATGACCCAATCCCCAGACAGAATGTCACCTTACTGGGGGTAAAGGAGCCAAAGCATGGGTGAAGAGAGGAGCATAGCTGTCAACCGATTACCACCTGGCGGTGAGCTGGATCCGCTAGCAGAGCAGTGGGCCGGACAGACTCAGCAGGCCCAAACATGTTTTGAGAGTCTGTTGGGAACATCTGGCAGAACCCTCTGTCAGTGAGGTCTTCAACTCCCACTCCCAGACCCAAGGCAAAAACTTGGGTCTGGGAGTTCGGAGAGGCCATGGAGGAGGACTATCAGTCAGCCTCGAAGAAATTCTGGCAAACCATTCGGCGACTCAGGAGGGGAAAGCGGTACACAGCCAACACTGTTTACAGTAAAGGCAGAGAGCTGCTGACCTTGACTGAGGACATTGTTGGGCGATGGAAAGAATATTTCGAGGATCTCCTCAATCCCGCTACCATGTCTTACACAGAGGAAGCAGAGACTGAGTCTCAGAGGTAGACTTGTTCATCACCCAAGCTGAAGTCACTGAGGTGGTTGCCAAACTCCTTGGTGGCAAAGCACCGGAGGTGGATGAGGTTCGCCCTGAGTACCTCAAGTCTCTGGATGTGCAGGGTCTGTCATGGTTGACACGTCTCTGTAACATCGCATGGCAGTCGGGGACGGTACCTTTGGCTTGGCAGACCAGGGTGGTGGTCCCTCTTTTCAAAAAGGGGGACCGGAAGGTGTGTTCCAACTATAGGGGATCACACTCCTCAGCCTCCTGGGGAAAGTCTATTCCAGGGTACTGGAGAGGAGGATTAGACAGATAGTCGAACCATGGATTCAGGAAGAACAATGTGGTTTTCATCCCAGTCGCGGCACATTGGACCAGCTCTACACTCTCCATCAAGTGTTCGGGGGTTCATGGGAGTTTGCCCAACCAGTCCACATGTGTTTTGTGGATCTGGAGAAGGCAGTCAACCGTGTCCCTAAATGTATCTTGTGGGGAGTGCTTCGGGAGTATGGGGTTCGGGGCCCTTTGCTGAGGGTTGTCCGGTTCCTATATGACTGAAGCCAGAGCTTGGTTTGCATTGTCAGCAATAACTCAGACCTGTTCCAGGTGCATGTTGGACTCCGGCAGGGTTGCCCTCTATAGAAAGTTCTGTTCATAATCTTTATGGACAGAATTTCTATGCGCAGCCGGGTTCTGGAGGGTGTCCGGTTTGGAGAGCAAAGGATTTCATCTCTGCTTTTTGCAGATGATGTTCTACTGTTGGCCTCATCAAACCTGGACCTACAACATGCACTGGGACGGTTTGTAGCTGAGTGTGACGCAAGTGGGATGAGGATCAGCACCTCTAAATCCGAGGCCATGTTTCTCGACCAGAAAAGGGTGGTGTGCCCTCTTCATATTGGTGGAGAGTTTTTGCCCCAAGTGGAGAAGTTTAAGTATCTTAGGGTCTGGTTCACGAGTGAGGGAAGAATGGAACGTGAGATTGACAGACGGATCAGTGCAGCTTCCGCAGTGATGCAGTCGCTGTATAAGTCTGTCGTGGTGAAGAAGGAGCTGAGTCGCAAGACGAAGCACTCGATTCACCGGTCAATCTATGTTCCTACTCTCACCTATGGTCATGACCTTTGGGTCATGACCGAAAGGACAAGATCCTGGATACAAGCGGCGGAAATGAGTTTCCTCTGTAGAGTGGCTGGGCGCACCCTTAGAGATAGGGTGAGGAGCTCAGTCAATGGGGAGGAGCTCGGAGTAGAGCCGCTGCTTCTCTGCCTCGAGTGGAGCCAGCTGAGGTGGCTCGGGCGTCTGTTTTGGATGCCTTCTGGACACCTCCCTGGGGAGGTGTTCCAGGCATGTCCTACTGGGAGGAGACCTCAGGGAAGACCTAGGACACGCTGGAGAGACTAGGTCTCTCGGCTGGTCTGGGAACGCCTCAGGATCCCCCCGGAGGAGCTGGAGAAGGTGTCTGGGGAGAGGGAAGTATGGGCATCCCTACTGAGACTGTTGCCCCCGCGACCCGGGCCCGGATAAGCGGTTGAAAATGGATGGATGAGGCCAGAGGAAGGAACATTAGTTAAACCTGTCAAAATCGGATGAGTGAATTTTACTCTGACTACAAGCTTCTCCTTCAGTTAATTAAATCCCTGCATCCAAAACCAACAAGGCGAATATGTTGAGGCATCTGCAGTCTTCTTGAAGCTTCACAGGAAACACTTTGAATTGTTGATGAAAGTCATCTTGTCCAACTCCACTGTAACACTTGCACTGCAGGTGACTACTTTTGAATAAAGATAGCAGTTTTAGGCTTAAAGATTCCTTAATTCTGAACATTTCTGAAACAGCATTATTTAAGAATGTCAAAATATTGCACTTAAACGTTGGGTTTTTTTCTACATTGCAAACCAGTAGGGTGGTGTAAACAAATGCATTACAGGCAGAAATGCAGATACAAATTGTTTGTCTGCTTTTGTCTTTCCAAGCAAATCTACTCATTTTGAGTGAATTCTATGCCTAAGTATTTAGGAGTCTGCGATGCAAATCAGACAAAAGCAAATCCCACCACCACTACCCCCCCATTTTCTGCCTGTTTGGACTAAACGGTTCAGTATGTTGCAGGGATTGTGAAGTGCAGAGTTGCTCAAGGAGGACAGAGATGAATGAGTGAGAAAACAGAGGGTTTGGAGATAGAGGCAGAGCCTGAGAAAGCTTAAAGGTTATTGTGTGAAGTGACGATACGGCTACATGAAGAAAGAAAAGGTCAAAATACTTTTCAACAAATCTGTGGTGATCACAAATGGCCTCAAGCGTCAATAGTTGGGTGCAGACATGTGTTTTGTGGTGTCCCAAGTTCATTCAGCGTTCTAGCAAGTCCCTTAGGTAGAGCACTGAGGAGACGGTGATTGTGTTGTGCAGCGAATAGTTCTTTCATAGCTCTTGTATCAACTTTACATATTATGAAGCACAGTATTTAAGTCAAACAGCAACCATACAAGTATGTGACAAAAATAGGGTGACATGTATTTAATAATATATCTTCTCAAAGTGAAGCTACTGTGCAGTAGATTTATAGTGAATCATGAGCTGGTTGCTGGTCCGTTCTCTAATCACAGCTCGTTGCAGAGTATCGCATGAAGCAAAAACAATGACGTGACAACCCAAGTCAAATTTCAGATCAAACAAGTTGCCCAGGCCAGCAGAGAAATAACAAAGACATTAAAGCCTGAACATCTCAATCCCTACCCTACGCGAACTTCTGTTACAGAGCAGAGGGAGGTGGAGGGGGAGGGAACTGGAGTGGGGGCGTCAGGCCTCCAGCATGCCTGTTTCCAGATGAAAACCATCTGTGGAGCTTGACTTTACAAGCAGGCCATTCAAATTTAAGCATCTGAGAAAGAGCAAAGGAGAGCGAGAGGTAGCACAGAAGATGCTGGGGGCTGGTTAACGTTTGGTGAAGGAGACCAGCAAAACTATTCCATTACAAAGAATCAAGCAATGACGACTGGATAAGTACATGCTGAAGCACCCATGCTGGCTAAATCCATCCAAATGTCTCTCCAAATGCCGCTCCATCACATCCTACCTTCCTGAAAAGGTAACCAGTACTCCATCTCCATGCCCGACTCAGAGAGGAGATCCTCCTCCTTATTGACCCTCCTCGATTCATCTCTGAAGAACTCACTCTGCCTCTCACTGCTTTGTATGCAGCAGTGAACTTTCTCAGTGACGCTTCTCCCTCTTCTCTGACAGCAGAGGAGAGAAGAGGAAGAAGAAAAAAAAGAGGTAGAAAGAAAAAAAAAAACCAAGGGCTCTATTTTGAGCAGTAGCCTACAGCGGGCCACTGCATGCTCCAGACTCCCACCACAATGGTTCTTGTCTTGCCCTTCTGCCCACTGTGTGCTCTCTCCCTCTCTCTCTCCTTCTCTCTCAGTCTGTATATTGGCCACCCTCCCCCTCCTACTTGGCCTCCCATCATGTTATCTCCCCTCATATCCAGCTTTTCCCTCCCTTTCCCTTCCTTGAAATCTGTACGGATCTGGATTGCAAACGTGAACCCTTTCCATCTCCTTCGGTAAATGTTTGGGGTCGGGTAAAAACAATTTACAATTAAATGTTGCTTTTTGCAGAGCATGTAATGATAGAAGCATGACAAGTATTTGTAGCTTCCTCTCTATTTCCTAGGTTTGGGGTGAGGGCTAGGCTTTCCGTCACAAATAATTAGGAGTTAAGATTCAGCAATCTCTCAAGGAAGTTGTACCTTTTTAGAAATCTATTAGATCTAAAACCAGTTTATTTAACACCGTGGGGTCATACAAAAGTAATAATGGTGGTCGACATAGTAAAGAGACAGAGAAAAACAAATGCAACCAAAGAACATCCAGTGAAGTGAGAGAGGCTTGTGTTGTCACAAGACAAATCTCTTGGAAGCTCTAAGGCGGTGGGGCGCGGCCAAACATCGCCCAGACGTTACAGCGTAACCACACAGCAAATGCCCATGACCAGACAGTAGCAGCTGCACTCAGACATACAGTAAAGTCATGCTTGTATCCCCCAGTACATGCATAGTGCCAAGAATTACAATAACAGTTTCACGCGATGAATGGTAGTTAACATGCTGTGAAAATTGCAACCTGAGTGGCACAAACACATACAGTACATCTGCAGACACGTATGCCCATTTGTGGTCCTTATGGCTGCTTATGTTAGGGTTGGACCTCTAACCTGGTTGCTTTCAGTCATTGTCCATACCCCTTTCTCTGCTTTTGTGAGTCAAGGGGGTTGCTGGAGCCTATCCCAGCAGACTTACGGGCATGAGGTGGGGAGATGCTCCGGACAAGTCGCATTGCAGTTACTTGATCCATCATTTCCCCAACAGGTTGCAACTTGAAGGACGTTTTTTCATTGACAAATAGTTCAGCGAGTCCAATATAAACATGTGGACTACAATTTTTTTTACAAATGTTGACCTGTTGTGATCACAGAAGAGTCATACTTGACTATTACACTCAGTCAACAGGTGTAATTATTAATCTTCATTAGATTGGGTTTCTGGGTTGAGAAACAAACGAAGTAGTACTGCTGTGTACAAGCAGAATTTCAATTTGCATAGGAACAAATTTCAGTTTACAGTAAATGCACATGAAAAAAGCAGACTGCGAGTCAAAGATGACTTTTTCCTGTTTCTGCTATACCACACCTGCAGCGTTATATCTCATCCACACGGGATGACTTTTACACTTTACCCCCAGTACCCAAATTTAATGCCAGTGAAGGAAATGGCATTCCATATATTAAGAGGAGGATGGATATAGCTGTAATGCAGGAGAAAGATGTTAACCTGCAATTTTTCTATTTTAGATAATGTCAAACTTCTCTGGAATGGAGCGTTGAACTGGTCACCATGTTAAATTCCAACAAATTGCAAACATGAAATCAAACTGGTGCCAACAACTAGGATGTCGATGACAATGACGTGTTAATGGGTCAATTCAATTATCAATACTTCAACCAGTCAGTCAGTGTCAGAGTGGAACATTCATATTTTCACTTTTATCCCAAGTTTGGGAACATGTCTAAGATGTTGACCCATACCCCTTGATCAATTACGTCATACCTACATTGTTTCCTGAAGCCAACTGTTGTCACTGTTCAAAAATTAATTAAAAAATAATATTTTAGGCCGGGATTATATCAGAAAAAGCAACTCTTGAAATTGACATACCAACTCGGAAGATTTTTTAGTTCCCACTTTTAGTATGTTTTCACCAGCTCCAGGGTGAATGATAGTTTGTGCCCTTGCAACTTCTACAGAACACCAAAAATTTGACAGACTTTTGTCTCTTCCATTTCTAAGATTATGGTTACAGGCCAACATTTCAGTGTTTCAAAAGTAACGGTTGATGGTGCTACAGCAAGTCATGTTCAGCCAATCAGTTTTGCAATTAGATCACCAAAGGTTCCTCTTTGGAGGGCTGGGAGAGTATGTGCTCTGAAGTATGATGTAAAAAAAGTTCCTTAAAATTGAGATGAATTTCACTCATTCTTCTTCCAGTCCTGTGGATACAATAAGAAGTTTCCTCCATTAAGAAAGCACATAAGCTCATCTGGTGCTGACATTTTTGTCTGGCAGGATGTTGTGTTTGTTTGACATTTGTTTACAATGACCTTTGAACTCTGTAGCTGACTTTGACCTTTAAACTTCCTGCATGTAAGTGTTCACCCCAGGAGAAAATAGAAACTATTCAATTCCCAGTTAGAATATAGAGCCATTGTGATGGTCCTTGTGTCTTATGCACATTTCTAAGCGAGTCAAGTAAAGATGCAGCATCCAGCACACAAACCCCCAACTATTTTATTTAAACACAGCAGTCATCATCAAAAACAAAACACTGCAACTTTGTAAGTTCCCTTTTTACTCCAGTGCTGTTTCATGTCTGGTTTGGAGCCAGTACATAATTTGCAGTTTGCACAGCCAAAAGATGGGCCCACTGCTAGGTCAAGTGTTTCCAGGCTTGAACTAAAGCCTTACTGGTGTAGAATTAGTTACATCAGGGGCTGGATGCAGCATTATCCCAAACAACAAAAAAAGTGTGTGACTGCCATTATTATAATGTGGATACTCGAAGACAAGCTGTCAGTGCCGACAATGGTACTGATCAAAAATCAATGATCTACGACAAGCTGTCTCCTAGCTCTCAACTGAATTCCAGAAAAAGAGGGTGTGTCGAGGACTGAGACTTGAGATGGCTACTGTCAGGTATATGAAATGTGTGGAGCAGATAAACCATAATTTGAAAAGGCTGAATTTGGGAGACCAAAAGTAGGACTTGGGGTGACGAGGATTTGGACCTGAAGCCAACCGCACTTTACGATGTTGGAGTTGGTTCATGGAGATGCAAAAGCATGCCAAATTACCAGTGCATGAAACTGACGTGATGTAATGATATAGCTCTAGTGCTTGTTGAACCAACAACATTTTGGCTCAACACCAGCCAGAAACTAGCAGCTGCTTCGCATTGGCAGAAAACGGGCATGTGGACATTGGACGGGGGGTTTTCTCTTTGGAAACTTGCTCTGAGTAAGGTCAGTCTTGACTGGTAAAACAGTACTTTCTGCAGAAAAACGTACTTCAGAGTACAAATGAGTTAAAAATGTTGTGTGTGAAATATGTGAAATTGTTCTCAACAGTTCGCAGTAATAGTTAGGAAGTGTATTAACTGCAAATGAGGTGTCGTTCGTCCCAGCCGGAACACCTCTATTCAATCATCTGATGTCAAAGACATAGAGAGGGTTCTTGCTACTTCCATATTAATCCACTCTCTGTTTGGTCATGTAAACACAAGGGACAAGTGGACCTGAGCATAAACAATGATTGGGGTTTTCAAAGAAAAATCACATTTAAGTGAAACTCACCATGGTGTCTACATGTTTGAGAGGGAGGTCACTGCTCGGTGCCTGAGGACAGACAGAAAGAAGTGAGGTCAACACCTGCAACACTTTGAATTAAAAGCCATGGTGTTATGACATGTGTCATAGCACGTCATCTCCTCTCCTATGTGGAAGATGCACTCTGCGCCATTCTTTGCCCTAATGTGGCCTGGACTAGAGAAGGGCTCCACCTTCAGTGCGTGGGACCATCTGTAATCCCTCTGTGCAAATATTTACACAAAGAGACGAGTCCACTTCCATTAGCCAAGAGTCCATCCACCAAACTCTCTTTCAGCGCCATATACAGCTATTACTAGACAGAAGGAAGAGAGCATCACGCCAACAGAGATGGGGAGAGGAGGGGACAGCAAAGAGAGACTTCAGAAGGGAGAATGAGAAGGATAGTCTGAGATGTAGAAACCACGGAGAGCTAACACAGATGGACCGGCTAACTCTGGGGTGTAGATGTAGAAAGATGAAGGTAAAGGGAGAGGTTGATGGCAAAAGAGGAAAACATCAGAGCAAGCTATGATGTCATGAGCTTCTGTGGGCTCAGCTCACCACAGGCTTACATGCATGAACAGATGTCACTACAAATATAAAACATTCAGTCAAAGCAGAGTAGGAAAAGCAGTGGTCTATATGCAGCAGAGAGGAGGATAGAAACTACAGTGTGTATGTGAGGGGGGTGTATTATGTGCATACTGTATGTGTAATATTTTAGTCTTTGAGCATTTGTGCAATATCCTCATATAAAGCGGGTGAATAATAATCCGATATAAGGGACCTCTGCTATGCTTTTTATGTACCGCATGTGTGCGAATTCTTGTCTGGGGCATTGGTTCAACATTTTGCTGGAGGGCATTGTGTAGTTTCATTCAGTGTTTGTGTGTATTTTTGATCTGCATGGGAAATTGTATGACAATCCAAAATTATTGCATGACAATCCAAAATTATGATCATTTGTGATTATCGCTTAAGGATCGATATCTCAATAGCTCTGAAACACTTGACAGTGGATGCTGGGAGCTTTGCTCCAATGGAATGCTTCAACACAGTTCTAACTTTACCCTCATTTACAGCTGTAACACAACATTTGAGAGCACCCAAAAACTAAAACAATACTTTTTGACTTAATAAAGAAACAGCTTTCTGTATCGGGGGGGACATGTGTTCACATATTCTTGCAAAGTATATCAGACGAGTGGAATTTTTCATTCTTTCTAAGAATGTAAAAATGCAAGCAGCAGACCAATGTTTCATCTTCTAGACTGTGGATTTGCTCCGGGGCCAATTTACAGCCACATTTTCACACAAATAGACTCTAGTGTGTGTCTGTGCACCCAGAGAAACACAAGCAAGTCCCATCGTGATATATTCTAACATGTGCATTTCCGATCTGTGCAATTGCAGACAGATGTGTGTGTGTGTGTGTGTGTGTGTGTGTGTGTGTGTGTGTGTGTGTGTGTGTTTGTCTGTATGTTATCGTCTTAGGGATTGTACATTAATTCAGAAGGCATGGGAAGTTGTGTGTCAGCAGATGGATGAATTTCTTAGCTTTACTCGAAAGAAATATTTGAAGGGCAACTATAGGACTAAGACTTGGAAACATGCCAATGGATTTTTATTTATCATGACCATCACAAGAAGATGACAGTTCATCCAAAGCAGAACAGTTGTTACCCAGTGGTTCTGGGTAAGACAGGAGAGGCCGTTGCAGTAAAGCCAAACGAAAAATTTCTGCCTGTAATATTTATAATGGATCTTATTTAATAGAATTCTGAAGGGGTAGTCTTGAATTATAAATCTCTGCGGTGTCTTGGCTTTCATGATGTCCAGAGACGAAATAATTTAAAATCAAATGACGGATCATTTTCCACTTCATCTCCAAGAATTTGCTGCATCATCGTGACATCCAGTTTCAAGGTTGATCCTCAGGACCCATAATTGTTGAGTCAAATGGATGAAGAGGCTACTGGATCTGAACTTGTTTATCTTCTGGCTTGAGATTCCCAAGAGCTTCCCAGAATGTTGACAAGGTTTATTTACTGGACACCTCTTTAGTTCGTTTATATCTGGATACTGGTAGAAAGCCGGCTTTTCATGATCTTTAGGTAAATTTCAAATGAAATGCAACCACTAGTTTTGAGTCTCACGTACATCTACAGGAGTGGATCAGAGGGTCAGACTCGTTGGAATGTTATATCCCAAACGGACAAATCAAGTGCTGGTTCTAAATGGAGCTTTTCTAGCCACTATATGGGGGTTGATGGTTGGTTGCACTCTAAACCCACATCAACAGATGCCACTGAATCCTCCACACTGGACATTTAGTGCTTGGTCGGCATAGCAACTGTCAACTCAAATTTTTCAAGTTATGTTGAACTTTGGTGAACTTTAACAAGCAAATATGTCTCAAAGACAAGAGCAAATTGTTTTGTGAGGGCTCTAAGGGGAATGGAAAGCCAACAGGTGTGTCCTTATAATGAGCTTTTACTATATCGAATTCCAATGTCAGAGTCACCAAAAAAGAGCAATGGTTTGCAGTTATGAGAGAAATGAAAGGACGAATATCTCTCCTGAGTGAACTCTATGGTGGCAGGATAAAAGGACTACTTCCTTCTCCAACATGAGCCATAAGAAAAAAATCAAATTCTGCAGTCTGATGTCATCATTAACATTTTCTCCTGCTGCACCTGAATGCAACATCTAAAACAATCTAAAGAGAAAAATGTTCTATTGCGAAGAACTTCAACAAATATACAAGTTCACCTCTGATCCTGGCTTATTTAAGAAGGGAGATAAACTGTTCTGATCCTCTGTGAATTTAGCACATCTTTCCCTCCAAGACATCATCTGAGCATCATATTATATTTGCTCTCATGAGACCAGCTAAACGGACTCTTTATCTCCAATGTGGAGGTAAAAAAAAACAACTCTCACATTAATAAAAAGTTCACTTTCCCCTCCTTCACACATTAGAATAAATAAATCTGGATGTGGGAAAACTTTATGTCAACTTTACTTGCACTGCTTTCATTATATTTCTGATAAAGTTCTAATTGTAAAGTTAATCAGTCATTAATCGATAAAGCATTTCATTTCTCTTTTTATTTGAGAACTGTCGTGCACATGTTTAAAAAAAATTTTTTTTCTTCTAATGTTTAGGCAGAATACGTCTGCTTGGTTTTTGAGTCACGTGAACGCGCTCAGATGAGTGACTGTGGGCGCAGCCACGTGTTGATCACAGAAGTACAGCGCATCCTCCACAGCTCTATATCACATGTTCTCTTTCACAAGAATACAGTGGCTGCTTTGACCAATTTACCTAATTATAGGCCAGTCCCTAAGGAAAGGCAGAGGTAGCTAGTGTTGCTGGGAGTTTCCAGCTGGAGTAATGCAGATAAACGTAGCTCACAGCAGAGCCTCTGGAGAAATGACCCAGGGCTAAATATACAGCTTGAGGCACAGCCCATTTAGGTTGACCCAGCTAAATCAGCGTGGACGTAGTGGTTAAAATCAGCTATTTGGGTGTGTGAGTTGCGGTCGAGAGTCCAACAACACTAATTGTGATATTTAGAACAATTCGGAGTTTAGTTGCTGAGCTGAGCAGGCCGCCGATTCCGCATGCAAGTGAAACCAGTGGAAAGATTGTCTTTAAATCATAACTAAACAATATAAATGCAGTGTGTGTGAGTGTGTGTTAGGTGTGTGGTCAGTGGGAAGCTGTGTTGCTGTTTCTAGCGTATACACATGTGCCTTTGTGAGTGTGAGTCAGACTACGGGTGAGTTCCACTCATCCTTTCCTCCACATCGCTCCATCCCCTCTTTCTAGCCGCTTACATTTTTAGGACAATTGCTTTCTTTGGACTGTGTGTGTTTGTAGTTTTCCAAACTGGCAGCGTAGCAGCTCAGCGCAGGTTCTCCTCCTGTGTTTACACTGCATGCTGGACTACAGCCCGCCGAGACCTTAGCTGCCTTAGATGTGCCTGCTTATGTTTCAGTTAAACTGCTGGGATGATGCTTCATCCTGACAGGAAGACGCTGCATTTCTCCCCAGTAATAGAATCAACAGACCGCCAACTTAAATAAGTCTTTGGAAGGAAAGTTTCAGAAGTTGCTAAAATGGTCTCGCTTGTAGAGAATAAAACAACCCAGAACAGGATTTTTTCTTATGTACAGTTGGGCGCTGATTCGTGCCACAGTGAATTTTCCTTTAACAAATCAGGAGCTCGTAAGAAATAACACTCTTAACAGTGAACGGTTCTCTTCAGGAGTCGCCCACTGCAGTGCACCATGGATCTGGATCCAGCAGTTGTCTGGACCGACAGAATGGTGATAGTTGTCTCAGATAAGATTGGAACTGAGAAAACAAACACTGAGCTGGCAAGAGATGACAAAGAGGGCATCTGACAGGCCAGACATCTGACATGTACAACAGCGCTTTCTAGTGGAGAAAACTAAAAACTGCACATCAGTAGAGACCAGAGAGTGGAGTTGCATTCAAACGTTTACCACAAAGTTGAAATGATATAAAAACACACAAACATGTCGACATGCAACCAGGGTATCCATCCATCTTTATCCCTTTAATTCTACCAACAAATACTGCCTTGAAGTACAGCCAAGGATTGAGCAAAATATTGGTCATGCCTGCAGGTTGTTTCCTGTATTTCCAATGTTGTAAGCAGACAAATATCATCACTAGTAAATTCTGGAAAACCACTGAGTCCAAGGCCTCAAATTTAATCAGATGATAAGCTGCATTTACACCATGTCGTACAGGCTGACTGACCTGACTCAGCTTTAGTACCAGGTACTTTTCTGGAAGTAGTTTTCCATTAGAGGAGAGCACAACCTCAGTGTAGCTGCTGGTCGTCATAGCGATGCCACATTAAAACAGCCATGGTGTAATCTTTGACGTGACACACACCTCGCATGATCATCTCACCAGCTGTCAAAAACAAGGAACTTCTGCGTCTCCTGGGTAGAGTGGCTGTAATAATAAAAAGACTTCAGGTAGGAGGCGGTTCTCATAAAGTACTTTTTACATGATGGAAAACCACAAAAGGTGGGAAGGGTTGCGTTGACTTGAGCAGATGCCATACAGTTTGTCTTCCAGCCATACGATTTACCACATGGAGTAATGCTGAATAGTCCAACAAACCTTCTTTGCAGAGAAAATGAATTGACTGATTCACAACAAGAATCAGTTTCAATACCTCAATATTTAACTTTAAAGCAAGTAAAACAAATTTCAAGGTCTTTATTTTTCAATTCCAAAAACCTGAACATAGTAAAAATCAATGCGTCCAGCAATCAATGTGTGCTGGCTCCTTTTCCCGATCGCTACAAACACCTGTGCAAATCTGTCCAGTAGCTTTTTATTCCTCTCAATTCTTCTAACAAAACAACCAATAAACAGATAAAAACAAAACCACCCTTGTGAGGCTACTAACACGATATGAGTCTTGCTAGTAAACAATAATATTTACTTATGGCCCCGCCCTATCACTTCATTGGTCTCGGTGATGCACGATCGCTAGGGGACACACACACACACAGCTGTTCCTCTCTCATGCTCTGCTTCTTCATCTGCAGCTTTCACACAACCATGTCCCACAAATGTAAACACCGCGAGGGAGGGGCTCCGTCAGCCTGTATGTATCCAGGGCTGTGTCTATTCCCGTTCCCATACCCTCAGGTTAAGGGGGGTCCTCAGATGCCACGGATCTCTAAGGACTAGAGAAGAGGGTGACCGGTTCTTGCTGTGGGAAAAACGTCGTACGTGACCCTAAGCCACCTCTGATGTGTTCTTACCCCGCCTGTCCGTGCTCCTACTGATATGGAACCGCCATCCCATTATGTAACCAAAAGCCTTTTCCAACATGTGAGAGGAGGGAGTCTCATAAGGCCTCTGCCAAGTATTTTTACTCCTTGAGGTTGTGTGTGGAGTGGATCTGCTCAGTTCCACCCACATCTAAAACAAGTCAACAGATTAAAATCTCCACATTTCCGGTAAGAGGAATGACACAGAGACCTGGCGTTCGCTGAGAAACACGAACACAATAGTCTAAACGTGATTATGCACTACTGTACTTCATCACAATGGCTATTCAAGTTCTATAACTTGGCTGAACTCATTTATGTAAAAAATGAGATGTCCTCCGCTTTAAGCAATCGTTCATTAGTTACAATAATATACAAATATATATGTAATTATGATGAATTGCAAAATATGTTGTGCCTTCCAAAGACAAAAAAATATTTATAGGGGCATTTAGGGACAAAGTAGCCTAAGTCAAATTCATACTGGATAGCATGACGTAAATTTGCACAAAACGAAAAGCAATGTTGTTAATTCTGCGTTTGTAAGATGATGGATCTTCTATTCGAGTCTACATGGGTTCTCTCCACGTTCCCAACTCCAAAACTTAGGTCACTCCGAATTGTCCGTAGGTCTGAGAGTGTCCAAGAGTGGTTGTCTCTGTATGTGGCCCTGTGACGCATTGGCGACTTGTCCAGGGTGTACCCTGCCTCTCGCCTGGAGCCTGCTGGGATAGGCTCCATCAGACCCATGACCTGCAAGTCTGATATGCTGCTGAAGACTTAATGAGTCCAATCGTCTCTTCTTCAAGAAGATGAATGCATATTCTAATTATACATATAAATTAGAAATTGTACAGTTATAAATAATGACAACATCACAAAGTCAGTTTTTTCAGACATTCCATTACAGAAGGTTTCTGATCCATCAAAAAAAAAGTATGAAAAAAAGTGGCATAACACTCCTAAGATCATCCAACTGCCGCACCTGGGTAAAACCAAATGTTAAAAATGTTTCTGACCCCAGGCGCTGTCGACTTGAAGTCAGGAAGTTGTTTTGATTAATCCAACACCACATGAATGCAACACAGGTTTAATGAGCTCTCTATTCAGATGTTATTTTTTTCAGCTTGTTGAGTGAACAACTGAAACATCTGTAGTTTTCTGTGGCACTCTAGTGACCATATTGCCAGGGAATGCTGTATTCCTTTTAAGAAAGATATTTCTTGTCTATCTTTCCTCTCATCTGCATCGAACACTAAGGTCTTATGTAATATAGAAAGTTTATCACATGGTGCATTTATGAAACACATGTGCCACCTTGCTCCTTGTTCAATATTAAACATGATCTAGCTTCTACACTCCCTGACAACTAGAACTGTCATGCAACTATGTGTACTCATGTTACTGTAGGCCAATGAAGAAGACTGTGTGGTTCTGCATGTAGGACTAACTGGACCACATTAAGGCCATCCTTGCACTGCTGTTACTCATTGATCTGCAAGATCTTGACACTGTCTACCCTTTAGTTATGAAGTTTAAAAAGAGGTGGATGAAGAAGGTATTAATGATTTACTGTTTGGGAGGGGTGAAAAACTTTGCGTCTTATTGGACGTTCTCTTTGTGTTTGTTGTGGGGTGTGGGGGTCAGACGTGTAGTATACCTTACCAGAACACCTAAAATCTCCCTCCTGCTCCCCGCCCCCCCTCATCCAGGCTTCATGTACAAAAATAAAACCGATTCCTGGCAGCGCTGGCTCAGCATGAGGGTACAGCTGTGCTCCCACCGTGCTTAACAGCCCATCCTTCATGTGTAAACGAGGAGGTTGGGTCTGACTTTGTCTCTGTCAGTGTCGCTGTGGGATGGGATCTTAAAAACATGCATCATCAGTTATGATGAACAAGTTGAACATGCTGCCTGCACACGCTGGTGTCAGTCACGTCTCTAGACAACTAAGTGGCTTGTTTAATTTAGCTGTTTTTGTTTATTCTAATGTATCATGTCATTTCAGATCCTGCCTTACTCTGATCCTCTAGTAATCAGTTCATTCTCTTTACCCGCCTTCCCTTCACTCACCTGCAGCCACTCTCCTAAACTGCCGCTACCCTACATATATCCTGCTCAGTCCTCTGTCGGATCGTTTAGTGTTTGTTCTTACTCTCTAGCCTTAGTATCCTGCCTGTCATTTGATCCTGTTTTGGTTCCGCCTGTTCTCCGGACCCTACCTGTTGACAGCCCTTCGTCGGATCTGTCTGCCTGTTTCGATTGCTCTTCTGTTTGACCCTGCCTTATTTCTGGATCCTGCCTGTTCACCTGTCATCCGTCTGATCCGTTTGCCTGTTGGATTGATTACCTGGTACCAGAACCCTGCCTGTCTTATTAAACCCTTTTGATACTCTTGACCCGCCTCATTTTGTCTGTCGTGTTTTTGGTTTCTCCACCAGTCTTGTTCGAGTCGTGACAGAATAATCTGGCTGAGATGATCTTCCAGTTACTAACAGCATACTCTGGACTCCGTTGCCGACCCAATGCAGCCATGGACAGCCACCACGGCATGGCTGTCTATCTCCCTCACAGTTCCAGCTCTTGTTCTGGCGACAGTTTTGCCTTCAGGCCACACTATTCAGGGCCCCGGCCGGGACGCTGTTTCAGAGTCTGAACCTGAACATATTTCAGTGTCTTTACATGATAACTGAATCTGTTCCAGCGCCATTTTCTGTGCTTGTTCCAGCACCTGTTCCAGTGCCTGTTCTCGCCCCTTTTCCAGTGCCTGTTCCAGTGCCTGTTCCCGAGCCTGTTCCAGTGCCTGTTCCCAAGTCTGTTCTCGAGTCTGTTCCAGTGCCTGTTGCAGTGCTTGTTCCTGAGCTGTTCCAGTGCCTGTTCCAGTGCCTGTTCCAGTGCCTGTTCTAGTGCCTGCTCGCCAGCCTGTTCCAGTGCCTGTTCCCAAGTCTATTCTCGAGTCTGTTACAGTGCCTGTTGCAGTGCTTGTTCCCGAATCGGTTCCAGTGCCTGTTTGAGCGCCAGTTCCTGAGCCAGCTCCTGAGCCAGCTCCAGCACCAGTTTCTGAGCCAGTTTCCGAGCCTGTGCCATCGTCAATTTTCCGAACATCTTCCTGAGCCTGTTCCAGAGTCTGTTCCACTGCCTGTTCCACAGTCTGTTCCAGTGCGTGTTCCAGAGTCTGTTCCAGAGCCTCTTCCAGAGTCTGTTCCAGAGCCTGTTCCAGAGCCTGTTCCCGAGCCTGTTCCCGAGCCTGTTCCAGTGCCTGCTCCAGTGCCGGATACCGAGCCTGTTCCCAAGCCTGTTCCGGAGCCAGAACTCCAGCCTGTCTGTTTTTGCAGAAAATTGTTCTACTGTACTTCACCCCAACGAGGGGCTGGCAACAGGCAGGGTCCGGAGAACAGGCAAAACCAGAACAAGATCAAATGACAAGCAGAATACTAAGGCTAGAGAGTCGGGGCGAACACTAAACAATCTGGCAGAGGACTGAGCATGATATATGAAGGGTAGCAGCTGAATAGGAGAGTGGCTGCAGGTGAGTGAAGGGAAGGCAAGGAAAGGGAATGAACTGATTACTAGAGGATCAGAGTAAGGCAGGATATGAAATGACATGATATATTACAATAAAGAAAAACGGCAAAATTAAACAAAACAGTTGTCCAGACACGTGACAGACGCCAGCTTGCTCAGGCAGCACGCTTAGCCTGTTCATCATAACTTATAATGCATGTTTTTAAGATCCCATCTCACAGCAACACTGACAGAGACTAACTCAGACCCCACTTCCTCGCTTACACATGAAGGGTGGGCTGTTAAGCACGACGGGAGCACAGCTGTACCCTCATGCCAAGCCGTCGTTGCCAGGAATTGGTTTTATTTTTGTACATAAAGAGTTGATGAGGGGATTTGGGGTGCAGGAGGTAGATTTTGGATATTCTGGTATGGTATGTTGCAAAATCGGACCCTCACACCCCACAACAAACACAAAGAGAACGTCCAATATCGTGCAGTTTTTCACCTCCCCAACAGTAAATCATTAATAACTTCTTCATCCATCTCTTTTTAAACCTCATATCTAAAGAGTGGACAGTACAAAGATATTCCAGATCAATGAGTAACAGCAGTGCAAAGATGGACTTAAAATTGTCCAGTTAGTCCTACATACAGACCCATCCATTTGTCCCCATTTGCCTGCATTAACATGAGTACACATAGTCACCAGGAGTTCTGTATGCAGTAGAATTGTTGAAAATATCCATCTACTTCACAGGATGGTTTTATACAAAACCCCGTGGACGGGGGCTGATTGGGCCCTTCTTCTATTTTTTTTAAGAAACATACCACACAATGCTGAGAAAGATCTGTCAGCTCATGGAATAGCTGATTAGTTGAATGTCTTGTTTTTCTCCCCTTTGGCGTAATTTGGCTTGTTATCTCAGTTTATTTTTGGTCCATCTGTCTAAATGTGTGCCTTCCTTTGTTTTTTCATTGCGTTCTTTGTTTTACTGGACCAGTGCCTGCCTCAGTTTTACATTTGGTGTTCGGTTTATGTCCGTTTGTTGTTGTTTCTTTAAATAAACCAGTCCATTGAATTCAAATCAGAAAATGTTACATTCGTATGAAGTTCTTTTGGGGGAAAAATAACAACAGCTGCTGTTATTCCTACTGAGAATCTGCTATGAAAAAATTCATTTAATTCTTAAAGAAGAATTATTGTTGGTAGTGACATATATTGAAGCTTGTCTCACGTCGGTGGAATGTCTGGATTCCCTGTCTTTTTCCTCACATTTCCCTTTGACCCAAGTTAACATAAATGGTCAATATTGTAATCAGTCTGCACCTGAGTGGGGCAGTACATCACACTGTTCTCAGACAGTGAGCAAAGGAATTCCCCAAACAAGGGGCTGAGTCGGCCTAACACTGTCCTGGAGCTGTAGCGCTGCTGCAGGGACAGGATGCATGCCTTCCTGTCCATACATACAGGCACAAGCACAACCATGCAGAGCCTGTCTGACTCTATCATGTCTGCATACTGTCATGTGCCACACAGCACTAAGCCATAGAATAAGTGCTAACATAAACTGATACAACACAGCACTTAGTCTGAATCAGTCATACCTTCCCAATCACCAAAATGACCGTCTGGCTTGATTTTCAGCAGCCTAAAGCAAAAGTCAGTGTCACACATCTTTTTTTCTTTTTTTAACTACCTTGACTCTCGTCTGAGGTAAAAGCACATAAAGGTTTTACACCACAGCTCGTCTGCATTTACGAGAGCCATCAGCACCTTTAATGGAGGCTCAAAAGCCTTTGGGGAGACTTCTGTTGGCAAGCAAAATGAAAAGAAAGATGAAATGGAACAAACTGCCCTGCACTCTTGACTTCCTTCGGCATTTTGTTCATTGTAAGACAACAAAAAAAGAAGCAGCAAAAGAACAGTTCATCCCAAAAGTAAGATTAAGTCATTATCTATTCCCTTTCGCCAAGTCAGAGGGCTCGGAGGCAAAACGGCATTTCAGCATTCTGCTTAGCAACTAAACGAGTTCAATGGCTCATTGCTTTAAGATTTTGTGTGTGGATCGCCTGTCTAATGGCAAATGGACAAACATTTTGGTTTAAGTAAAATCTTTTTGGGATCTCTGGATTTCTGGAGTCTTGGGTTATTCCACACGAGCTCTTTGAAGGTCCAGAAATGTTTGTAGAATAAACCTTCCCCTACTTTCCATTTTTTAAATGTCCATTTTGGGTAAGCTGACCTTTTAAACAGAATGCAGGTAGTACAGGAGAAAATAGCATTTTTCTGTCTTGTTTTATGTAAGAAATATTTTTTCTCTGAGTGTAGGAAAGTCCATGGGATGTTTGCTTTGGTTTGTCCAAAACCATTTAAACACACAACACATGAGAAAAAGAATGAGCAAATAATCTCTAAGTCTAACACCACGTCTAATGCCAAGACCAAATAAGGCAACAGAACACGAGTGTTTTTTATCTTCCATGCAAAATCACAGCATACTCAGACTACGTCTCACTTTATTCACTGTTGGTCAAACCACTTAAAGACGTCATCCAGATCCAGCAGATTCAAGGACACGGCTTTTGATTCTATTCCTCATCTGAATGTTTCTTTTGCAACAACACCCAAAAGATCAAAAGATTAATTAAAATATGGTTTATTTATATAGACCCAAATCACATTTATCCCACTGCAAGGGGTTCTGCAGAGTAGAACATTAACCAAAACAAAAAAAAGTTTTACCTACCAGCTCGTAGTTTGTCGCTGGAACACAAGAGGAAGAAACCTATAAATGAAATGACAACTCTTTAGTGAGGCAGTAATTACAGGAACAGAAATGTGATGTGAAAATCTTTCATTTATTAAAAATAAGTTCCTGTCTTTGAATTGACAAAGCAGAAATGTTTCTTTGACCGACAAAAACGAATGGTGCAATGTACCAACACGAGTGGCATCACATTGTACTTTCATTTCGCCCACCCCCACCCCCACCCCACCCCGAACAAAAACACACACACACACACATACACATTTAGCACCTTGAGGATCTATGTACCTTTCACCTTCAACACCCAGATGGTGCACAAGAAACATTTATTTGAACAGGCCCTGAATGCAACATCATCCAGAGTATGTGTTCTTATGTACAGCTCTCAGTGTAACGTGAAAGGCCTTACCCACCACGCGAAGAAACGGAGAACGACCTTTACTGAGCGCTGTTTTTTGTTTCATGTCCATGTTTTGATTTCACAGCTAACAATCGTCCTGTTTTATTTCACTCTCACAACTCTTACTGCCAGAGTTGCTGATTGGTTCGTGATCGTAGAGGCAAATTAATCAGCTTAAGAGCCATATCTTAATTGCTTTGAATCAACTATGTTTCAATTTGGTTCAAGTCTGCTAAATGTTAGCCATACGACAGTCGGTGTGCGACAAATTCCAGAGCTGCAGCCAGTGGTCAGAAATCAATAGTCCAGCTTTAAATCTATGTATGCAGTGTTTTTCATAAGAATTCTTGCAGTAATTTTAATGAAGTGCTTATCTATCTTAAGTATGACAGCATTTGACAATATTTTAAAATGTAGCATCAAGGGAGGGTATTCAGTGATGAGGTCACTCCAGCAGAACTCATGATCTGTAAAATGCCCTGGCTAATCTTATTTCCATCCGACAGTTTCCACAACAAATCCGTGAGCTCAGATTGAGAGCATGTATAACGACAAGCGGCTGAAAAACAGGAAGAATATAATGATGTTGGCCCCTAACAGTGGATTCAAATGAAGTGCTTCCAGAGAAAATCACTGCTGGTGCTTCCTTCCTGTGTGTCTCTGAAGCTTCAGCAAACTTAATTTTTCCCAGCTAACCATGGAAGCCACCGTCTCCAGTAAATAACTGACAAACTGGACAGTTTGATGACTCCAGTGGGCTTTTGAATTGTTGGTATCATTTGTCTTCTTTTATTACTATGTCAAAATATGTCTGGCTGAGGTTTGAAGGATCCAGTCTTGGAGTTATCACACCTGTTGACTTTTAAAAGCAATTTTCTTCTCAGCTACAGTTCTACCACACTCCATACCCAAGACCTACATGTGTCATTGCATGAACCCAAGACTTTTGCTTTTTGGGGTCTGCTTTCTGTTTCAGTTGAAGGAAGCACATTCCACATCTGCATGAACACAATAACACACCCTGCTGGCCATCTCCATCAGGTTCTAACGTTTGACTATGTGAAGTATCAACAGAGTGGGATACCCTGAATACCTTCATATATCTGAAATAATCCAGGATCAAGTTGTACTAACATGTACTCATCAATTCAATGCTTTTTACACCCACAAATATAAGAACAATACAATGAATGAATTGGTCCTCTAGATGAGCAGTATACTTCATGAATAATATTACTTTAAGGGTACTGTTATTACAACTGGTATGGTCACCAACTTGACTGATTCCATCTCAGTGGAATGTGTCTTAGAGAAGTTGTCTGTCCTGATGAAGCGTATCTGGAGTTGACAGGATATTGTACCTCCATCTGTCTCATTTCACCTCCAATACAAAGTATTCTGACCCTCCCTTGCACCAAAGCCCCTTCCTAGTCTTATCAGTCCATGCACAGTGATATGTCATTCTTCTTTCAGATGCCTTGACACTTTGAGTGCCCGCCTTGGTTCCAGACTCTGGTCAGTGTTTCCACCTGATGTTGCCTCCACCCTGCAAACTGTGGGAAGATAGGCTACTCCACCTGAGGAATATGCTCTAAGATTGCTAAAATGAATCAAATGTGGAAGAACACAAAGCAGGTTGAGGAGCGTGTAGCATTTAGCCTTTTTTTAGGTTACCTGTGTAGATAATATTGATGTCGAGGAGAAAATAGATGTAGAGTCACTTGTCAAACAAAACTGAATAACTTTCAGAATTCAGACACCTTCCAGACAAAGATTGAGTGTGATTATTTTGAGAGTACATTCATAATGACTTTTTTTTTTTTTTACTAAATCCCCAGAGGGAAATTAGTGGCACACTCTAGTGTTAGTAACATGCAATATTAGTGTGTGCAGGCCCTGAATACACAAACACACACAAGGGGCCTGTACGAATGCAGGGGGAGGTAGAGTGGCGGGCAAATGAGCAACTTGTAAGGGGGGACGGCACTTTGCTCAAGGGGCCTCGGCAGTGCTCCGTAGGTGAACTGACACCTCCCACTGTCAGCTCACAGTCTGCGTGGTGTTTTTTGGGGGGGCGGGAATGGGAATCGAACAGCCGATCTTGGAACATTGGACGACCCGCTCTACTGCCCGCTCTACCACTGAGCCACTGCCGCCCCAATGTGACATTTTGTAGACACAATGCTGGAAATAAATTAAGGGAAAATAAACCAAAGAACATCTTCATCCAAATGGAAATTGAGTTTTAGCTCATTGTCAAACTAATAATATGCATAGTTTTTATCTGTGCCTAAGGCAAGTTAGTCAGTGTCAGAACTGTATCTCTGCTGAGCAAGACAGTCTTGACTCTTTTTGAATAGGTTGTGTTGTCCTTCATGCTAAGTAGCTGCCTCCTCCAATGGCTGCTAGACAGAAATGTTATGCTACTGACTTCCCAATTTGGGTTTGATAAAAACCACAGCAAATATTTATACACATGCAGGGTGCAGGTGAACACCTAGCAATGGGTTAGCCACAAAGCAAAAAAAAAAAAAAAAAAGCATCACATACAGGGCACATTCAAATCAGTGAAACAGTTTTACATCAATACGGGGGGAGAACAGCTGAATAAATCCAAAGCTAATGATGAATTCCATTAAAATCTAGACAAAGCCTTTGTCCGTGCCCTGCTGTGCGTGGGGAGGGGGTCTGGCCAGAATTTGTGTTGATGCTATCTGAGTATTCTAATGAGCGCAATATAATAAAGAATAATTGTGTTGCTGCATTCCGTACATACCGGTGTAAACGGCAATAAACAAGGACCCATTTCCTGCAGACAAACTCCATGCCAGACATCATCAGTGTGTAGGATAGCGTTCACATGCTTCCTGCTACATGCTAACACTCTCCAGACGCAGTCAGGTTACATAACTCATGTGCGTCTCGCCGTCCTGAAAATGATAATGACCCTTGGTAATATGACCGCTGTACAGTCTGAAACAATTGATGAATTGATTCATTACATGGGTAAACAAGCAGCTAAAATCTCTCTTTTTAATCACATCTATAAATCTAAATCTTGGAAAGTACATTCTGGGTTTAAGCAGCGAGATGATTGCCACACCGGTTAGCATGTATCCACTGCTGACACCTGTTAGGACGTGTGGTCGTAGAAGACACTGGGATTTAAACACATGGTTTCCCTGAGTGCTTTTGTTTATCCAGGTCCTTGTATCTGGTACATCTCAGCAGAACTATTTAGAGCAAATTCAATTTATGAGTCATAACTAGTAACAGAAAGCTGATCTGCTGCTGTGATGGCAGACTGTGCCAGAGCACCAGTCTACATGGACATACTGTACTGGGAGGTGTGATCCAAGAAAGCTACTTTTTACACAATACTTTTAGTTGTGTGAGTATTACTGTTTAATACCATAACCAATTACATCAATGTTAATCTTACCTAAGTTTAGCAAGTTTGATTGTTATCTTCGACTATTAATTTCACCTGAATGGTCTGTAGAAATGCAGCCAAGGCTCAACAATTAGTTCCACCTCTGTGACATTTCTTCATTTAAGTCCAGTTATGTAAGTTGAAAAAGTTGAAAAAAAAATCCATCTTTTCCACCTTGGTGTTACGACCTGATTGTTTTGGGTTTTTTTATTACAACTATAATTTTATTTTCACAAAGTGAGTAATAAACTGAAAAGAAGTTATAACTAGTTGTTGGTTCCAAATATTAATTTCAAGTGAAAAGTAAATGGCAACTATCCCTAAAATTGGTCAATAAAGATTTTACTTGTGACTCTGATTTGAAAAAAGATGAATATTTATATTAATTGCAGAATATTCCAGCAGATAAATATTAATAGTCAGAAATACATATGAAGCTAAAAGCTTAACACTTGAAGTTATTCTGTTTATGAAGGGACTGCTAGACTCTATGTCCCTGACTGTTTTATCCAGTCAGACTGCCTGTTCATTCTCATCCCATCTAAGCTGGACGGCACTAAAGGTGTGGAGACAGGAGGAGTTAGGGTTTGTTTCTTTTGTTCCAAAAGTTACAGTGAGGGTCACGTTTCCTTCCCAGGCTCCTTCAGCTAAGACCCAGTTTTTACTAGCCTGCTAATTTACACATTCGACATGGCTTTCACTGTCTGGCACCGGGCCAAGCAGTGGAGGATATTGGCGGGGAGGGGGGATGAAGATTAGGCTGTCGTAAAGAATCAGGGATGAGAGGGGAAGTTAGCCCCTTGGCATCCAATGAGCGTTCTGGTTTTAGTTCCGATCTGGGCTGCTGGTTTTGAACACAATCATTTAATGGTGTTTTTCTTTTTTTAATTTCAACTTTTTTGGAGAGAGCTTGCTTGTCGTCATACTCGGCATCAGATGAGAACTTTTGATTTCATATTTCATCTTTTTAAGAACAGCATAGAGAAATGTCTCTGGGTTGTTTCTGCTTAGACCATCTTCAGTATCTCAGACTGGGTGAAAACTTGTGAGAAATAATCCTGGTGTATCTTCCTATTTTTTGTCTTAGTGACATTGTTAAGATGAGATCATTTTCCACATGATGTCATTGGACATCTGTTGAGTCACAGCAGATGTTAGGAACCAGGATAAAGACATAAACAGCAGAGACATTCAGAGGAAAAACACATAGCATGGTATTCTTCTTTTCTGATTTATATGCTATCATATTAACATTTGGTGTGTGTGTGTGTGTGTGTGTATGCTGACGAATGCGGGATTTATCATGTTGGTTATAATGATAATCGTTTCTGGTATCATAACCAAACCAAAAATCAAACACAACCATGTTGATATTCAGCATACAAAAAAAAAAAGGACTATAAATTTATCATTTAGAAAATTCCTTTGGAGGGAAGGATTTCATAGAATTTACAAACCCTTACACCCACACACATTATTGTATCCAATGCCAGATGGATGCGCAGGTTTGGGTTTCCCATTTAATCCCACCGACATTTTTCCTCGTCTTACTCATCAACTCGTCTTAACCTAAATCTCCTTCCCTGAAGAGTTTTCCTCTTGTGTGCACGTAAAATCAAACATGGGAAGTAAGAGATTCTTTGTTCTTCCTTGATTTGACCACAGTTTTGACATTAAATATGTATTAGAAAAATACATTCTCAGATCAGCGTAATCAGAACCTGCCAGCAGTGCAAGATACATTATGCCGCCAGCACAACCATTACTACAGCAAATGTGAATATTACATCCTGGAAGGGAAAATCTACACCACCATTAATAAACCATAAACAAGCTGGATATAAACATTAAGGCATTATATTTGTATTTAAAGCGTTTAGACAGGAGTGAATACATCGTCACTGTCTTGGTTGAAACACTAGATAAATACTCTATTAACATGTTGTCTGGGCCAAACAAGTCCCATCTTCCCCTCTTTCTGATCGAAGATCGGATCCCTATCGATCAACCAGGAAAAACAAACGGCGATATGAGGGCTTCTGGCCACATGAAAGAAACGGGTCGGCTTCCTATAAACATTCCTCAGAGAGACATTAAGTCTGAATGAAGAAAAAACCTCCCTCTCAGCCTCGCAGACTGCATACCAGCTATACATAGCAGTGCAGATGATTACTTTTTAACTTGAGCATTTGATTGACAGGCGAGGCGGGATAAGGTGTACTCAAGAAAAAAAAAAAGCTTACAATCTCTTCATTCCTTCTCTTTGGTGGTTCCACTGTTCCAACTTGAACTTCTACAATGAATTGATGCCCTCCAGAATTAAAATAACTATGAAAAGAGGTCTTGCACAGTAATGTCATATGTGATGTGTATATAAAAGCTGATCTGATTTGAGAGTTTTGAAACTACACATGGGTTAAAGTTGCAGGATGAAGCGCCTTCGGCTACCTGTGCATGCACCATATTTGACACGTTGCACTGATCTTCCTCACCCTCCTCCTCAGTTAACCCTGAACCAACAGCCAACAGCACCTCATCAAACTCACGCAATCCTGCTTGTCACGTCATTAATGCCGACTGGAAGATGGAGTCCAGGGTTCTTAGAGTCACTTTGTCAGAAACACATAAGATGACCTCCATGACAAACTAACTAGTGTGGTTGAAATATGAGGTTTGAACAGAACATTTTGGATGATGCTGAAAACACTGTCTCCTGGCTTCCTGTGCTGGGATCCATTCATTTACCATTCAAAATGCCTGAAACACGGCTGCGTCACATTCTTTAAATTTGCAATCATTTTTTTAATCAATCGAGCAATTAGCTGCAGTTCATATATTATTGGGGTAACTGGCTATTGAACGGAAGAGTAACCAGAACTTTCATCCAAAAACTTCATATTGCTTAGAAGGAAAAGGCCCACTGCCTCTGCAATATGGTGTTACAGCTATGATAGAAACAGAGTACTGTATATAGGTTTTGGTCTTGACGGGGAAGCCTTGGTGTTGTCACTATGATTGAGGATAAAAATGTAAAGCCTTTACTTTTTCCATCCTCCATGAGACTATGGGCCATTATACAATACTTAGAGCTTGATTGCAAGGAGTCATTTAGCCATCACTAAATGTCTCACTGTAATGTTCCTTCTTTTTTGGTGTCCTAAAAGGAAGTTGTCTACTGAAGGGGTATTTGCAGAAAGCTTTCCTCTAAATGTGCTGGCACGAGTTGTCACTGAAGGCCAAGTCATTACAGGCAGGGTAAAGGTTTCATTGAGAATCAAACTTTTCAACACATGTCTTGCTGGTATAAGTTATTTGTTATGATCCTTGTTACTCTCCACTGGTGGTGTCCTGGGCTAAATAAGAGCAGCTTCATATATGTTCAAATCAACTGGCTGTGAAGTGAAATATGTCTGTCTGCCTATCTACCCACCCCACTGTCTATCTATAGTAATATAAGTCATAACCCAGGAGCTTAAGCTACATCTGAAACACAGATACAGACACACACGAAGAGCAGATTACATCAGCAGAGAAGCACGGCAATGCATGCTGGTGGTTTGACGGTCATGGACCGCTGCCTTATCCCTAATCCCAGGAACACACAAAAAAGCACACACACTCCCTCACCACACACTTTCCCAAAACTTCCAATGTGTCTGTCAAAGCAGCATGGGTGGGAGTCTGAGTGACTGAGATAGGGCATCTATCATGAGTAGGCTGGAGTAGGCTGACTAGAGCACTGTTTCCCTGTCATATGGTAATGAGAAAAAATGTTTCCTCTGAAATCCGGTACGGAATGGGCGCTCTGCCACTGGAGGAACTCCATTCCCACATAACTAGGAGTCATTATGGATAATGGCGCTGTTCGAGCTGGACAACGCTGTGCTACATAAGGTGGACGAGGAATTCTTCAAGTGAGCATGTCGGTCGGTCACAGACGTGGCGAATCTGACGTCGCATTACAACATCGATAGCATTCTTTTGCTTTGATAACTGTTTACATCTGCTGAGGAAATTGTGGTTTTAAATGTGTCTATTTTCCTGCTGGTAGTTTGTTTTACTGTTAGATTTTCATGAAACTTGGATATTCCTAACTTCTACTTTCCTAAATTTTAAAACAAGAGTTCAAACTTACTCTGATCGACTCTTAACTCATAAACCTGTCAACACAGGGAGCACAATCCAATCTAAAATCTGGGATACACAAGATGTTTCTTGATATTTAGCTTCTGCACTACTTACAGACGTGTTTTAGGTCAGTGTAATCTGACTGGTAGCCTCTGCATTTTCAACTGTCTCATGCTGATGGGCTAAAAACTTGCCCTGTTTTACAAATGCAATACCATTCCCACCACATCTCTCTTAATTGTTCTGTTCTTTTTGCCTCCCTTTCTGTAAATAAAAGTGTAGTAACTTTACAATGGGGCCATTAAAAGCCGCAGCACAGGACCATGTGAGCAATGTGGGCAATTCACACAATTTCTCAAGGGAAACTATGACAAGACCATCTCAGGCAATTTGTTATTTTCCTAAATAAACAGTTTAATTCAATTAACACAACCCAAGAGGGTAGTGATAGGCTGCTATATCAATTAACCCTTAAGAAGTGTATTATGGAAAAGGCAGCTCAAGAATACATGCACAATCCAGTAAACCAGAGGGAACAGTTGTCAGGGACAACCAAGTTTGCAGCATTATAGGGCTACCTTGTTTTTTGGAATATGCTATGATTTCACACTATGTTCTTTGTTTTTCTTCGAACTGTACAGTAAATTGGAGGTAGTCAATGTACATGCCAAAAATTCCCCAACTGCTGTCAGGTTTAGTCACGCCTAAGGCAATCTTTTTTTTTTTTTTTCCCCCCTGCATGCAAAAACCTTTGCAAGGTACTATTGTGAAACCCTGCAGCTGAAGACATGCTGTAAACACATAATCACCAAATTCAGTGGAAGAAGTTTTCTTGTCCATATACTTCCTGGTTTACATAAAAATAAAAAAAAATAAAAAACAATTATTCTTGATACTGATAAGCCATTGGCTGAAACTTTCTTTTAAAATGTTAACTTTGAGTTCTGCTTTAGAAAGCACTAAGACAATTTAGCACTACAGAATGTGATCTGAAAATGTGACCATACAGTTTTTATCATTAATACATTTATCAAGATATGCTGCAATACTATTGGCAACACCAACTGCTCGTTTGAGGTTGTTGCAACAGCAGTTTTCAAAGTGGGGACCGAGAGTCCCCCATAGTTCTTTGAGGGGATTCTAGAACCTCATATATGTGGTGGAGGGGAGGGGATTATGTTTGTTATAATTTGATTCAATGCTTGGGTCAAAAAAATATGATGTGAAGACACTTAAAAATGATTGTGAACCACTGGATTCCATTATTAGGGATTTTACAGAATCAGTGCAATATTGTAAAGCATAATATTGTGATGAGAAGTCTCACAAAAAAAAGAACTACATCTGTCATCATGGGCCACCATACACACAGCATGATGAATTCATGAAACCACACACAGACACAAGCATTACAAAAACAAGCAGTGCTTTACATCCACAAATTCACATATTCTATACTTGAAATGCTTATTGATGCACATTCCTGCCACCCATACAACTACAGCACGTTAGAAAAAAAAATGCTCTCTAGAAAGGTGGACACATCCAGTACCTCTCCTTTGTAACTGTCTGTTGCACATCCACATTTAACACTTACAGACAAACCTAGAATTGTTAACCTTTTACTGTACAGTACCTAAGTCAGCTTAAGCATGATCACACTCCAAGCTTCTGAAGCAAATAAAGCATGACCCTAATGGAAACATTTGCTGTGACACACAGGACAGGGAACACTTGGGACGACCAGGCAGTCCAATTCCAGACAGACATCAGCTTCATTCCCCTCTAACAAACCACACTCCTTACCTGAAACACCGCGGTGGCCATCCTGTCTCGCTGTGTGTGTGTGTGTGTGTGTGTGTCCCCTCTTTCACTCTTCAGATTTATCTGTTTTTCAGTGCTGCATCGTTCCTTTCCCTCTCCGCCTCTGTGCAGCAGTGAGGCTTTTCTCTGCGCTCGACCAGCTACAGCTAAATCCGCTCACTTTTTACCTTGGTGGTGCAACGCAGGGCAGGAGGAGTGTACAAGTGAGACAGAGAGAGAATTGGCAAGTGTGTCTGGCAAGTGTCTCTCCCTCCCTCAGTCCTCCTCTAAGAAAACGAGCGTACAGATGACTAAAGAGCGTACATGAGCGCGTCAGTGGGAAGAAAGTGCAACCCAAGGCAAATGTTAACATCCAACAACTGGAAACGGCGCGGTGCAGCACTCAACGCTGAATAAGCAAGAGAAGTGTGTCTATGAGCTTTAGCTCTTTCCCTCTCTTTCTCCTCCCTCTTGTTTGGGACAGTTTCGCCCTCCTCCCAAACATGAGTAGGAGAAAAAATGTCTAACTGAATTTTCCCAGGGAGATCGGGGAAGATGGGACGGGGGAGCCAAGGGGAAATAAAAGCACAGCTCTTTTCTTTTTCTGTCCTTCTTTCACACACACTCCTTCCTTCGTGAGTCCGTTCTTCATTCTCTCCTTGTTATCAGCTTCTCAAGTTACAGGTTAAATATGAGTCGCCCCCCCCTTTTCCACCCGCCTTTTTCTGTTTCTTTCCCTCCTTCCTTCACTT
Organism: Antennarius maculatus; assembly: GCA_013358685.1. NCBI lineage: Eukaryota > Metazoa > Chordata > Actinopteri > Lophiiformes > Antennariidae > Antennarius > Antennarius maculatus. The sequence goes on along the minus strand of CM023618.1, from coordinate 19,969,980 downwards.
TCCCTCTCGTACTTTAATACCACACACTCACTCTAGAACTGTAAGAAGAGAGAAGGAGCCATGAATGAATCCATTGACTTCATGGCAACTCTAAAGTCCAACAGTGTCAACAGCAGCATGGAGATTCATACCTCAGACTATCAGTCAGCATCCAATGGAGTGAGTCTATCTTATATTGTGCTGATAGAATAATATGTATGTGAAATTAAGATTAAGACTGGAAACACAGACAGCTTTGTAGAGGCTAGTGAAATATACGACAATTCAGAAAGACTTTTAATGCCTGCTAAAATACAGTGCTTTAATTCCTACAAATAATAAAGAAAAAGCAGTTCCAAGACCTTTACATCAAGTCATGAAAAAAAAAAAAAAAAATCAGCACAACAGGAAAGGGGTAGTGTTTAGAACTCAGTATTACTCCAACCCAATCTTGAAAAAGTAAAAATCACAGCAGTAAAAGTCAATGGAAGGCAGAGGCTTCAAAGTTCTGTTCTTGTTCTACAATGCTTCAAGCTGCTGGAAACAACTGAAGAAAGCGCCGACACTGAACTGAGTTGATGAAACTCTGTGTAAAGCGAGTGATCATGATTACAATCGAGGTAAAGTAAGCATCCTGACATTTTCAAATTATTTTCACAACCTCACCAGCTGTTATCCGGTAGCAGACAACAGAACGTTACACAAGAATGCCGGCCGCTGACTTGAAGAGCATTATGACACAATATGGAAAGGCCACCATCTTTGATGTTGCTTTGGGGTAATTACATGAAAGGTAGCACCTTAAGCTGAAGCTGTGTTCAACAGATGTCAGCTCAGTGAGTGTTATTTAATTTGCTGCTAATGACAAAGGGCCAGGAAGGAAGGGAGGGCTGCCGAACAGGAGACATATGGTTTACAGTAACAGAACGACACATTAGGGTTAGAAGCAAACCTTTAATGTTGGGACCGGGCTGATCTGAATTCCTCTTTTAGTGCAGGTGTGTTGATGCAGGTATGAGTTATCACACTCACTGCAATGGAATTTAACAAGACAGTAATGTCTCAAACTATGGGAAAGTTATCTACTTGCATTCAAGGCAAATCTTTCAGTCTGGAAGATTTCCTGTGTCTTAGCTTTTGTGATCCCACGCTGTAGTCACACCAACATTATGAGACGAAAACATTGGTGACCCACACGGCTATCAACAAGCTACTAGTATTAGCAAATAGAAGCTTAAATTTTAAATTGAATAAGGCAGGTTCAAACACAAAGGGTGCTTCACACCTAAATGTCCGAACCAAGGTTTGGTTTGTTGTAGCTGCACACATTTGGTTTTGACACACCCTACTCCTGTCATCATCTGGTCTGCGTCACCTGACTTAAGGAATGATTGGTCAGACAAATTGTGTTGATGGGACTGAGACTACCTCTTTTTGTCAGAAAAGGCTTTGAGTTTGCTCACAGGAAAGTTTGCAGTTAAGCTGAAAAGTTGGAATGTCCGAAAGTAGCTAGGTGTAGAAACATCAGCAGGTCTCTTTAACGCCTCACCTCATTAATTAATCCTTCCAGTACTTGGCTGGACAAACAGAGATCTCTGGACTTTTATTGGTCTTAAAATTTACAAATAAAAAAATGTCTCTCACCTAATTCTGAAGGAAAATAATAAAAACATTTTAAAAATTACAAAAGCTTTAATATAAGTCTTCAGTAGTCCTGGTTTCCCATATTGATTTAAAGACTATCATCACAAAATGAACTCTCCATTGGAGCTTCTAAGATAAAAGCATTGACACACATCCCATTGTGTTCCTGCACACAACTGTTTGATTTTAATTGATTACATTTTAATCAAGTACACAGGATTACTGGCTCATATCACATCTTGCCTCAGGTGGAGGATATATCTAAGTTACCATGAAGATTTCATCTTTAAAAACATCTCTTAATTTCAAATCACGGGCCAAATCTCTTTGCACAATAATGCATTGTTATTGTACATGCACAATATTATTGTTGTTAATGCAATTATGCATGCACAATAATGTATTTTACTGACATTTATTAATGTATTTTTCTCCTCCAAGAGCTGCCACCTTATCATGGTGGGAGAGTTTGAGTACCCAAATGATCCCAGGAGCTATATTGTTAGGGGCTTATTGCTCCTGCTTGGATCTCCCTCGGCAAACAGGTCCTGGGTGACAGGCCAGACAAAGAGCAGCACAAAAACCCCTATGATGAGTAAAAAATCAAGGACCGTAACGTCGCCCGGTATGGCGCAACCGGGGTCCCACCCTGGAGCCAGGCCCAGGGTTGGGGCTCGTATGCCAGTGCCTGGTGGCCTGGCCTCTGCCCACGGCTGGGCTCAGCCCAAAAGGACAACGTGGGCCCAACCTCCAGTGGACTGCACCCGTCCCCCACCGTCGGGGACGGGTGCAGTGTGGATTGGGTGGCAGTCGTCAGCATGGGGCTCGACGAGCCACTCCCCAGACGAGTCTAGCTCTAGGGACATTGAATGTCACCTCACTGGGGGGAAAGGAGCCAGAGCTTGTGAGGGAGGTTGAGAGGTACCAACTAGATATAGTTGGGCTCACCTCCACCCACAGCTTGGGCTCTGGAACCCAAACCCTTGAGAGGGGCTGGACTCTCCACTTTTCTGGTGTTGACCAAGGTGAGAGGCGGCGGGCTGGTGTGGGCTTGCTTGTGGCCCCACAGCTCAGCCGTCATATATTGGAGTTCACCCCGGTGAACGAGAGGGTCGCGTCCCTGTGCCTTCGGGTTGGGGACAGGTGTCTCACTGTCGTTTCGGCCTACGGGCCAAATGGCAGTGCAGAATACCTGGCCTTCCTGGAGTCCTTGGGAGGAGTACTAAATAGTGCTCCGACTGGGGGCTCCATTGTTCTCCTTGGGGACTTCAACGCTCACGTGGGCAATAACAGTGAGACCTGGAAAGGGGTGATTGGGATGAACGGCCTCCCCAATCTGAACACGAGTGGTGTTCTGTTATTGGACTTCTGTGTTAGTCGCAGTTTGTCCATAACAAACACCTTGTTCAACCACAGGGATGTCCATAAGTACACATGGTACCAGGACACTCTAGGCCGGAGGTCGATGATTGACTTTGTTGTCGTATCATCAGACCTCCGGCCGTGTGTGTTGGAGACTCTGGTGAAGAGAGGGGCAGAGCTGTCAACCGATCACCACCTGGTGGTGAGTTGGATCCGCTGGCAGAGCAGGGGGCCGGATGGACTCGGCAGGCCCAAACGTGTTTTGAGAGTCTGCTGGGAACGTCTGGCAGAACCCTCTGTCAGTGAGGTCTTCAACTCCCACCTCCGGGAGAGCTTCCACCCCCGAACCCAGTGATGGACACTGGAAGTATGGTATGCCGTCAAGCTGAAGGAGTCCTATCAAATCTTGTAGAATTGTAGGACTCCGGAGGAAGCTGACAGATACAGGCAGGCCAGATGTACTGCAGCTCGAGTAGTCGCGGAGGCAAAAACTTGGCTCTGGGAAGAGTTCGGGGAGGCAATGGAGGAGGACTAGCGGTCAGCCTCGAAGAAATTCTGGCAAACCATTCGGCGCCTCAGGAGGGGAAAGCGGTGCACAGCCAACGCTGTTTACAGTAGAGGCGGGGAGCTGCTGACCTCAACTGCGGATTTTGTCGGGAGGTGGAAAGAATACTTTGAGGATCTCCTGGACCAGCTCTACACTCTCCATCAAGGGTTCATGGGAGTTTGCCCAACCAGTCCACATGTGTTTTGTGGATCTGGAGAAGGCAGTCAACCGTGTCCCTCGTGGTATCTTGTGGGGAGTGCTTCAGGAGTATGGGATTCGGGGCCCTTTGCTGTCCGGTCCCTGTATGACTGAAGCCAGAGCTTGGTTCGCATTGCCTGCAGTAACTCAGAACTGTTCCAGGTGCATGTCGGACTTCGGCAGGGCTGCCCTCTATCACCAGTTCTGTTCATAATCTTTATGGACAGAATTTCTAGGCGCAGCTAGGGTCCGGAGTGAGTCCGGTTTGGGGACCAAAGGATTTCATCTCTTTTTGCAGATGATGTTGTCCTGTTGGCCTCATCAAACCTGGACCTTCAGCATGCACTGGGACGGTTTGTAGCTGAGTGTGACTCAAGTGGGATGAGGATCAGCACCTCTAAATCCGAGCCATGGTTCTTGACCGGAAAAGGGTGGTGTGCCCTCTTCAGGTCGGTGGAGAGTCCTTACCCCAAGAAGAGGAGTTTTAAGTATCTTGGGGTCTTATTCACGAGTGAGGGAAGGATGGAACGTGAGATTGACAGACGGATCAGTTCAGCTTCCGCAGTGATGCAGTCGCTGTATAGATCTGTCGTGGTGAAGAAGGAGCTAAGTTGCAAGGCGAAGCTCTCGATTTACCAGTCAATCTACATTCCTACTCTCACCTATGGTCATGAGCTTTGGGTCATGACCGAAAGAACAAGATCCCGGATACAAGCGGCTGAAATGAGTTTCCTCCGTAGAGTGGCTGGGCGCACCCTTAGAGATAGGGTGAGGAGCTCAGTCAATGGGGAGGAGCTCGGAGTAGAGCCGCTGCTCCTCCACCTTGAGAGGAGCCAGCTGAGGTGGCTCCGGCCACTGTTCCGGACGCCTCTTGGACGCCTCCCTGGGGAGGTGTTCCAGTCATGTCCTACAGGAAGGAGACCTCGAGGACAACCTAGGACATGCTGGAGGGGCTATGCCTCTCGGCTGACCTGGGAACGCCTCGGGCTCCCCCCGGAGGAGCTGGAGGAGGTGTCTGGGGAGATGGAAGTATGGGCATTCCTGCTGAGACTGAGACTGCCCCACAACCCGGCCCCGGATAGGCGGTAGATCGGTAGATGATGGATGGATGGATGGAATAATGTATTTTCAGTTTATAATGCATGTAATTTCATTTATGCATTCATCTTGATATTAAGGAACATATTTGTTTTTGAAGGACATTTACTTTTTTGCAGTTTACCTGTTGAAAAGGTTTCCCCATGAAGTTACTCACAGAGCCCTTACAAAATATTGCTTTACTTAATCATTACATAATATACACTGTGTTAGCTCTTGGTTCAATAGGCTACATTGAACCAGTCTGGCCCTTGGCTTGTAGCAAATCTGCTCCTCCTCCCCCCCCCCCGCTCTAAAGAGTCTGGGATTTGGGTTTGGAAAACGTCTCATTTCTTATTTGTTCTTCGTTGCTTTTTCTCTCATTCCCAACAAGTATTATCTCATTCAGTGGTTAAGTAAAATGCTGCATTGCTGCTTTTCTGTTAGCTCCAAAATGTTTAGGGGACTTTCCATCAGTATGGGGATGAGTAGACAAAGACCGAATTTTCTTTGCTGGGTGCAAAACTGGACAAATCAGAGATAAAAGAATAGACTGCTGTTAGTTAAACAACAGGAGCAGAGAAAGTGTGCAAAAAGACAAACACGATCAACAAAGGAGTAGTGATGATAAAAGATGACGGAAGAATGAGAAAGTAAGGAAAGGACAAATGGAAAGAAAGCTTGTCTTTGGGAGGTACAGTTTCCTAAATCTGACTCGGGCTCTACCAAAAACACCAGTTGAGCGGATCATTGTTCCCCCAGCGCCTAGGGGAACATTGACACAACACTCACGCATCATACAAAACAGACTCAACATGGAAATTTCTCTTGGGTGGTGCCGACACACAACTGGACGCTTGTGCGACATGCAGAAATTGGCACTTTGATTTAAAAAGATTTCCTGCCGGAATCTTGAACATCCAGTCCTCCGGCACAGAATCAGGATGTAGAAGTCACTGCTATGGCGGTCAGGGAAGGCTAGGGAATTTACATAGCAACTGCTATAGAAAAAGTTAACCTTTCAAAAGCAATTTTTGGGGGACGATGAAATAATCTACAAACTCCCCTCTACTATTCCCTCCATCTATGTCTCCTGCCTGCACTTGGCCCATTGCTGACATTCTTTCCAGCGGCTCCTGATTACTCCATCATGTTAAAGACTGGGCGTTCCTGTTTGTTTTCCCACTGTATCTATGCACATGTCGCTACCATGCAGTTACTAAATACACGACCACAAGCCTCCACTCATTGTGTAATCCATTCAATCACACACTATAACAGTGAAGAACAGACAGCCTGGTTTGGGTTTAGAGTAAACCTCCGCTTTTCTTAATGCAGCCAAACATAGTAAGTTCATATTTAGGAAGAAAACAACATCTTTTTGTTTTTGAGGTCACAGCTGAAGCTGCATTTATCAATGTTCTTGTGTTAACGAAGGATTAAATATGTTCCACAAGCCCACAGAGAACTATCATCTGACTCTTGGGAGTGTTTTGGCTTAAGTCTTCTCGATGCTTTAGTTTAACAGTCTGCAACTTTATTGTCATTAACCCCCAGGTGGCCAGAAACACGGCGGCAACACCAAGTTGGCTCCATTCACTCAGACATTTGGTAACATGTGAGGGTATGTCAGCGTTTCCAACTTGTTCTGCTGTCCACAACGTCTCAAATGATAGGACAATGCAGCCTTAAAAATGTATTCTTCCAGAACTACATGACCAACATCCTCAAAGTCGGTCTTTAAGTGTCTTTACGTGATACTATATGAAATACTGGTGAAGCTAAAATTAGGAAGAGAATTGGTGAGAGCTCTAGACTTAGAGGTCGTATAAATGATCACATGCTCACATTGTTCCCACAGATGCCCGCTGTCAAAAGGGCAGAGTAGTGAGTGTCCGTCTTGTGACTGCTAATTCCATTAGCTTCATAGCTGCTAGCTCAGACTGTTTTTCATCTGACTATGAGCTTTATACAGTACATACTGTTGCTATGGCTTCTTGTGTGTTTTCTTAAAAGGAGTTCACCCTGCCCACCACTCCCCTTCCTACTGTAACTCCAATTTCCACTGAAGCCACAGCCACATGGTTTATTGGTTGACAATTATGCAACTGAATATTTTTCTTTCTCTGAAAGAAATTACCAATTGTGTTGCAATGACAGCCAAACAGGAAGTTTGTCATGAGAGCATTTGGATAAACAGCTGTCAATATTTTACTCCATTTGGATAAGAAACATTTGGGGTATCAGCAGAATAATGGACTAAATAAAACTTTAAAGGAGGGAATTCTTTTCCAAAAAAGAAGACAAAATATTGAATTTTTTTTCTAATGTTATTTAGACATTAATTTTTTTCTCTGTTTTTGTCCAACGGTATTCTGTCTTGCCAAGAAATGTGGCAGTAACTGATTTAAAATGAATTGATTCTTAGCAGAAACTCCAGTCAACAGTCAAGAGTTTGTTACCCACCACTACTCTCTGGTGTGAAGTGTTTATATGGAAGTTACCTCTGTGATTACAGTCCTGTAAAAACACAGTAAACAAGTACGTAGTAAGTAGAAACCAAACCATCAGCATTAGCGAGCGTCTGAGGGAAGTACCTCTCATCAAGTCTGTCTGAGGGATGAACAGAAACTGAATTTAGTCTGAGGCACGAAGCGTGACCAGAACGAACATGTAATAGTTGACACAACTCAGCTGATGTTCTTTTTCAAGTGACAGGACTATAAAGTCCACGTGATCCTGAAAAGCCTTTCCCGGCATTCTGCAGCAGTGACACAACTTGCACAGCTTTCCATCAATGTGTTATGATTCTGCTCTTCAGCAATGTGTGAAATCTATGAAAGTCACTGGGACGGAGGATGAGGTTGATGAAGGTGCTAAATAAAAAGGTTACAGCTATGGGGGAAAAAACTGGGCGTGTCCCCTGTTGTGAAAACCGTCTTTCCACTGCAGCATATAAATTACAAGTTACCCAAACTCTAAAGTACCGCAGGTGAGGAGGTGATGCTTTCACTGAGTTTCAACGGGTAGAATATCTTAAAATCTGACAGACTTATCATGACTGTGAACTGCTGGTTATAAAAAAAACAACTATTTGTAGGCATCATTTTCTAGACTATTTGTAGACTCTGTTTTCTGCTTGAGCTTTATCTGACCCTAGTCTTCCAATGGAAGATGGGATGGATCTAATTAAAGACTGACTCTAACTGCGTGTCACCTGGTGCCAGCCAAGTACCATAAAGCTTCACATTTACAAGGGGAATGCCATCTGCAGACCTGATGTTCTCTCTCAAAAATCCACCTCACGTCTGGACGCAGGTGTTTGGATGAGTCAAAGCCTTAGAGGCGAGAGATAGATGGTCTGCTTTATTCGAGCACATCAAGCATTTTTAATCTCCAGATGATCACTCAGAAATGTTAAAAATGTTGGGGAGCGGTTGCCACTGGCATGGACGCACTGCCAGAAAGCATGCTTGCTTGAAGACTGGTATCTTACCCAGTATATTGAAAATTGGGAAACAGTACAGAAATGTAAAGTGGATAAGAAGATGAATTAACGAATGAAAATAATAACTTAATGATTAAAGTATACATCTATACCAGTTTAATTGGACCTAATAAAGAGTTAAAAGAAAGTCTTATTGCAGCTTTTCACTTTGAAAGAGGAAAAGCAGAATGACGGTTTGTACATTCGCGAGCATGTTGAGCTCAACGGAAGGAACTGAAAGGGTCACAAATAACAAATCTGAAACAACATAAGTGAAGTACGGAGGAGAGCATGCACAAAGAAACACGTGATTTTTCCTCCGCAATTTCCGAACATGTGTGCTGAGAATTGTAGGAGCTGAGACAAATGAAAACAAATGCTTCATCATTTCAGAGTGGAGAATGAGAGCTGGTGGAGTGATAGTGTTCATGTTCTCCAGCTTTGCTTTCTCAGACCTCCCTCCTCATTAGCGGTGAAACATGGTAGCTTCCTTCTACAAACAAACTTCATGGGCAATGAAGGATCAGCGAAATCCAATCAGTGTATTTCAGCACTTCGACTTCTTCCTCAGAGGAAGTGTTACCAAACCATTAGAGTGTGATGGTGTTGGTGGGAATGACGTTATCAGGTTTGAGTTTGATCAGGGCTTTACTTAATAGTTTTGAGCATTGATCAGTACACGATATTAGAATTGCACCTCAGTGTTGGCCTGCTATGCACTTTTTCTTCATATTCAATCCTGTTTACTGTCATTATTTGAGATAAATATGAGGTTACACAATCTGTTTTCAGAACCAGATTCCAGGGGTGTTTTCCTTGAGACGGTTTCCAATCCAGAAGTCCAAAAATATTAGAGATAGATGGAACCATTTCAGAAAGCTGCTGCGAAATATTATTAGTTTTTATTGCTCCTTGGCACTTGGTGTTCCATTTAAAAAGATTAAGCACTTTTATTAAAACTGATGACTGTGTTTGCACATTTGATTTTCAGAGCGATCAAGTCATAAAATATGACATCAGACATATTGGAAGACTGCTAACGTTAAATGCTAAAATTAGGTACAGACCTGCTTATTTTATTAAGTAGGTGTTGACTGATTTGTAATAATTGCGGTGAAGACATTCCAGAAGTGTACCAATACATCAAGAAATAAAGATAGAGATCAGATATAGTCTTTTGCAGTAGTCAATATATATATATAAAAAAAAAAGAATTCCAATTCAATTCCAGGCTTCAAAAAACAGTACAGAAATGTACCTAACTTATTTACTGCCTACTGCTGTAAGACAAATACTCCTTCCATATTAGGTTTATGGGGAAAACATTACAAATGGATTATAGGTAGTATAACCGAATCAGACGAAAAAGATTTAACAGTTCAATAAAATATATTACAAGTCTTTTCCCAGTCAAATAATACAGAATATGCTACTTTTACTGACTACCGCCATCTCCAAGTAATCCTAACCTCAATGGTGACCCTTTAGCTGCTACTTCCTGTTGTAAATATGATGCACATCCAGACATCAGTCTCTGGGAGCATGCCAGTGGAATCTTATCTCATCATGGAGAAAGGCCTGGGTTTCTCTGTTGTAACCACGTACTACAAATCCCACCAGGTCTTCTATGCCATTGCAGTCAGGTGGCTGTTAATGCTCTGGAATGATCAACGACTCTTGAAACTATGCCTTAGTGGACTTTGAGGTCTTGGATCATTGTCCTTCTATGAAATCCAAGCCTCAGCTGATCCTTGATGGAATCCACATTGCTCTCTACATGCTGGTGTTGATTTTGAAAGGCTAACTATGGGTCTGACATGAATACTAATGCATTTTCTGTCGTTTTTGCGGTTCCGTGTGAACACAGATGATTTTCGGAAATGTTGCCATGTGAACACAGAACTTGGAAATTCCAAGGAAGAACTTTGCCATATAAACATGAACTGATGTACCGTGTGAATCCCTGCTGCCATCACCCTGGAGTCAAATTTTACTGACAAGATTTCAAGTATTTTTCACAACCAGCTGTGAGCAAACAAGGGTTGGGGGGCACACACACACACACACACACACACACACACACACACACACACACACACACACAGGTCTGATAATTTGTATGCAGGTGCCTGGTTAAAAATAGGAAACACATTAGTCTTGTCTAAATACAGATTTATTACTGTAGTGTGTAACTAGAAAAGTTCCAGCTAAGAGTTATTTTCAGGAATTTAGGATCTTAATCTGTGTTTCAAAAAGTGTCATAAAAATGTAAAAACACAACAATCTTTCAGGTCAGACTGGGTGTAGATAACAATCAAGTTTTGACCCTGTCCTGCCCACTCCCTTGTATTTTTTTGTTGTATTTTTTTACCACAGGCTTGCTTGCAAATTGCTTCCCGTCAACACACTTGACATTTGTAGTTGAAATGTTTGGAAAAGGAAATGCTTCTGTGATTTCTTGAGATGGAAGGTCTTAGTGTTAGTTCTCTGCTCCTTTGGTCTCCTCCCACCAAAATTTGACCCCTGACTTCCTTATTTTTCAAATGTTTTGAAGAAATACAAGATACACAGTGATGTAAATGTGAATTTATTCTTCAGTACAGCAGTATAAAATGCAGAGAAATACAACATGTCCTACGATTTCATTAAATGCAACCAATATCTTCGACACCTATGTTAAAAAAATTTAAATGTGTGCAAAATATCACCACTGTCTTTTTGGTGAACCTTCCTGGTAAAGTTTCAAGACTGATGTCCACATGAACACAAGAAAGGTGCTACAGGTTGGGCTTATCATTCATTTTGTTTGCTAACATGCCAATAAAAGCCGTCCTGCAGCGCTGCTCTAAGCCCCACCTTGGATTTAACATGGTCTGCCTGTTCTGCACCCCTGGCATTTCCTACTGGGCAAAAGCTGGCAAACAGCACCTATTCCAATAAAGAATACCAGATGAAGGGCGTGTGCATGTGCACAGTATATGTGCGTGTTCATGTGCTTATTGGGGCAAATCCTCTGTAAATGTCCCATGGCAGTCATACCTTGACACACACATACACACAACCTTCCCTCTGTTCAGAAAACCTGCAGAAACTTCATCTTTCTTTCCTCCCGTTTTCTTAAGCCTGCTGCTTGACTTTCCAAAACATGATGAATCAAGCGATGGCTCCATCCAGAGGTCTCTTATTTTTAGACATGGGGCCATCTCCAAGACGCAAGTGTTTTCCAACATAAACATATTCTGGTACATGGAGGACTTGTTTAGACATTCTCCAAATTTTTTTTTTTTTGCCCAACATAAACTCCCCAAGCTCCACCTACAACAACATCTGCATGTATGTGCACACACACACACACACACACACACACACACACACACACACACACACACACACACACACACACACACACACACACACGCCGAAACTGAATACTGATAACATCACAAATTCAGATGAACTCCAAAATAAAATAACAACACAACTTTCCCACTTACCTTGACCTCACATTTCTTGTGGCAAGCTATTCGGCAAACTAGAAAAAAAAAAAAAACAGAAAACAACAAAATTAACTTTGAGTTTCTTAGAAATCTCCCTAACACTGAGAAGATTTCATAATACTGTCGTCCAGCATCATTTATAGCACAGGGTATTTGTCAAAGCAGTGTGAAAAGGCAAGTTGTTGACTCAGAATCCACAGGGTGTTCATTCTGTGGTCAAAGTCAATCATCATCTGCTGTTGTCCCGCTCAACATGGTCTCCTTATCAAAGACTTCAGTCATTATTTGCTGGATCATTATTTGCTCAAGATCTGATGTCTGGGTATGATTATTCTGAAGGTCATGATCAGGTGAGGACCTTTAAATTACAAAAATCAGTGAATGATTTGACACATACTTCACCAATGCGCCACAGTCTGACCCCTGTTAAATAAAATTAGCTCTTTAGCACTAAACTACAGTTGAAAGTGATCACGGCGTCTCATGACCGTATAGGTGAAGGTTGGAACATAAATTTAATAATGATAACTCTCAACCCTTTATTTGTCCCCCGTAGGGACACAGATTTTTCCATTCTAGTTAGTACCAGACATCAATGTACCACAAATGGATCACATGAATCGTTCACAAAGGACATTCCTAAATCTCTGAAGACATTTTTATAGATTTTACCAAAAATCAGGGCAGCCAAAAAAAAAAAAAAAAATTAGGAGAACTATGAATGTCAAATTCAAAATTCATGCCAAGTTGCAAGATAAGATACTTCAGCTGACTCTGTGGCTGCTGGGTCTGCTATCTGGTCCTGGACTGTGGGTTTGGGGTACCTGACAGCTGCTTCATGTGGAAATGACACTGATGAAAACCATAAGAAAGAAACAAATCAGTAGAGTCTGAAAGATGCTATAAAGTTCTGTGGTACTTGTGGGGGAGCTGTCTGTGTGTTCCCACTAGGACAGACTGAAACTATTAACGTGAAAATAGTAAATATAGCTTCTAGACTCTTTAAAGAATAACTTTTAGAACATCTTATAGATGTCCATGTTATAGAGGAGAAAGACTGAATTCATGAAAAAACATGGTCAAACAGGATAGAATTCATTGTTCTACTATTGAAATTCAACAATCGCTGCTTCCCTTTGACCCCGAGCTCGCTCTCTGGTCTCCCACTGGGTCTACAAATCAGGGTCAACAGAGGAGAACACCTGGACCAGCAGCTCATAAATTGTCAGATCTCCTCGAAAGACGGAGAACAAAAACGCAGCCCAGCATGCAGAGGCGTAAGCTTTCCAAATAAAGGCGAAGGCTCTGCTTTTGCTGGAACGCACTACACCTTATGTAATGAGTTCCTGTCTCGAGCCAGAGTTTTCAAAGCAAGTGGAATGTCTTTTGTTATGAGCTGTTAAGTCATTGATACGCATTTGGGAAGGGGGCCAATCCTCACATAGTGTACCAACGGAGATCACGTCTGTTATATTTCATTTTCTTCAAGCCTACACTCCCGTGATGTTTCTTATCTCAGAAAAATAATGTTTTTCTTTGAAACTTGGTTCTCTCACATGATTATGAAATATATTTCAATCAGGAAACACAAACCGGCAGAGAGGACTGAAGTATTAAATGTATTCATGAAAGGTGAAGAGGAGGCATGATTTCATAAATATTCTCACATGTTCTTTGTGATTAATTCAGCAGCATTGACATTACCATAGATTCAAGTCTAGACCTGAGATTAGATCTGTCTTAGACGCCAAGACGTCAGTCTGACCACTGATGATTTTATTAGGTTTGCTAAATTATTATCAAGGCTTATCTCACCTTCCATAGATGTGGGTTAGCCATAATCTTTCTAGAGAGGTATTTATGGACTTGGCCTTTCATTTTTATTGACTACATTGCTGCTTAATGAGCCTATAGTCTAGGTCAGAGTTAAAGGTTAAGTGTTGAGAGCAGCTAGAGGTCAACCACCCGCTAGAAGGAACCTACCCTCAGATGTTGCCTATCTTTATCTTGTCATTCAGGAATTTTGAGAAAACGTGTTTACAAGAAACATGAGATCATGAAGAGATTCACACAATTAAGTGTGAATCTCTTCCTTTATCAATATTGTAGCTGATATTTGGGATACTGAAGAATGATGCTCACCATCTTATGCATGGACCAGAAAAACTCCTTTTAAAAGCAAATATGTAATTACTTTACGGTGCAGTTTTCGTTTCTATTTCAGCACACGTAGGACTATATTGGTACTATGGGGGGTAACAACTGAAAGCCGGTTTGACTTCTTAATTAGAGACCTTCAAATGTGGTTGGCACCATGAAGTACGACCAGGATATACAATTATAAAACTGGTTCCCAGGGTAGAATTGAATGGAGTCCTTCCGTACATGTGACCTACGTACTGCATCACAGGGCAAATGAAAGGTTGTCAGAAATAAACACCTTATATTAAGCTAAAACCCAAAAGCTGAGACGTCAGGTCTTCCCTGTCGAGGAATCGAGACAACGTACAGCCGCTCTTATTGCGAAGGTTCACTTGCAGATGCAGGCAGGCATACAACAGTTGTTCAATAAATGGATAAAATAAGAAAACTACTCAGCTTCTCCTTGCTGCATGGATGAAATGAAACAGCTTATTGGCATGCCCTATCTGCAGCGACGGGGCCTGGATAATGTATTACTAACACACTAGATGGCACAAGTCACATGGAATGTTCTCATACATGCGAAATTCAAACACGGTTGTTTGCTTGATAAGAATGTGCACGTCCAGCGCCGTTCCCAGCACGTGACTCCCCAGTAAACAACACTCCTGGGCCACATGGGAAGAAGCAGGACTTCCATATTGGGTGTGAAACCGCTGAGCCCAGAGAGCTTTACCTTCTTAGGAAGTTGGAACGTTGAGAGAATAAACAGACCAGAAATGTTCGTGCATGCTGAAGCAATGGATGGGAGGAAGGAAGGAAGGAAGGAAGTGGGGAGAGAAAGCAGAGCGATGACGAGGAGAGAGGGAAGATGAGAGAAAACGAGATGCCTGAAGATGCTGGAGAGAATTGGTTTATATTATGGACGGATTGAATGACAACAACTGCTCAGATGAATCACCAGAGTGGTCAGCAGGGGTGGGAGTCGGTCAAAATAAAGAGATAATGAGGAACGTGGAGCAACAGTTGCTATCTGAGTCGACGTCTGTGGTGTGGTGTACATGGGGGGGAAGGCGGGTGGCTTAGGCTGGGTGATTTCCTTCCCCCTGGTCCTTTGGAATGAGTGTATACTCCCACAGGGCTGGGCTGGACGCCTTACAACACAATCAGATGGTAGGGCTGGACAATTTCCTCCCCCCCCCCCCCTTAACTCACTCTCTCCATCTCTCTCATTTCCTTTTTTCTCTTTTCTGACAAACGTGACACCAACACGTGCTTACATTCCTTCTGCTCACAGAGGAGAAAAAATCTAAAATCTTGTGAAAATTTTGAATCCGGTTTTAGTAACAAATGGAAGAACCGCGTAATCAGATGTTACCACCGGGTGTCTTCCAGCTGGTGTGGGACACCAGTCGTATTAGTGATGCTAACACTAGCAGTCGTGATTACAGACAAGCAATTGCGTCTACGCAACCGTCATCTTTATTTCTTAGGAGGAACGTTCCATAAATATATAAGCATAATTAGAATTAGTCATCATTTTTAAATTACAAACAAATCCTCATCTGCAAGAGGAAGCGCTCAAGCAAGCATACCTTGAACGCATGAGAAGAAGGAAGACGAAGGAAGACGGGGGGAAAGGAATGGGAGAGGATGAAGAAGAAGAACGACAACAAGGGGAAGAGAAATGTCCAAATGGAACCAAACACAATAATGGGAAAGGTTAGGGGCCAGAGTAGCATCGGCTACACAATTGGGCCCCATTTCCTCCTTAGCCCAGCTGTAAATACATTTTGCATCCAATTATCTCCTCATGGCGTGTTAGGAGAAGATCCGCAGAGGTTCTGGATCTCTCGTAGGTTGAAAGTTTTGCAGGTTTACTTCCTTTAAAGGAGGTTTTTGGGGTACTTACATAGAAGTGACTGTAAACAGTTGATTATCAGACATGAACAGGCCTGTTTTATTTGTGGATGCACTCTGTTGTGTAGTAGTATTAACATTAGTAATTATTGTCACTCAACAGTATTCATCATGTGACTCATACAGGGGTGTTGTTATTCAGCCCACACGTCTCCTGCTGCTGAAATCCCTGCCAGCGCTGTGTTTCTATGGGTGAAGCCCCACCTTTATCCAGCTGCTGACGCTTTCCTAATGTGGGACATTCTTGAAAAAAGTGCACAATTAATAGTGAGAGGGTTCCCGTGTCAGTCAGTTTGAGTCATTTATGTGGTTCAACCTGACAAAACATGACTTCTCCTTGTTTACTTTTCTGTTTGTTTTTGTGTCGGTGGGTTTTAGTCTTATTTTGTTTGATTAAATAGATGTTTCCATTGGTTCAAGCTGCAGCTCTCCACCCAAAAAAAAAAAAACATAGAAATTGATGTGCAAATACAACAGGAAGCCTGACAAGTTTGGACAAAACAATGTGCACAAGATCAGGTTAGAGGATTTTGCTGACAGCTTTTGAAGTATAAATAGGAGATGTACAGTGACTTATTCCATGAGTAAGAACGGACTGTGCTGCCTCCTAGCGGCAGTTACAGTTCCTACAAGTGGTAAATGAATTTATCTTCTGCTTGAATTAAAAATTATGTCTACTCACAAGTCGTTAAATTGTATGATTTCTGCAATGCTCAATTAGTAAACCCCAGTTTCTTAACTACATTTAACTAACTTTTCAATAAAAATGTAAATATTTTTAATCCCCAAAATATCATCTAAAAGCACAAAAAACCACAAGAAAGCTAAGGTATTTTTTCTTATAAATAAAATTACTTAGAATTCATAAGGATTTCCTTATGAAGCACTCACTAGAGCAATGTGATATGTAATGTGTGTTCAAAGTTTGGTTAAAATATACTGAACAGTTTTAGAATTATGATCTGGAACCAGAATGATTCTATTCTTACATACAGAAGTTATAGAAAAGAATATTTTATCTGCACCTCGGTTGTAGTGTCTTATTTCTTCCAACAGGTGGCTCTCTTACTGTAATAACAGCACTGGGGCTTTTGATTCTGCTTCAAGGTCGCCACAAATCATATTTCACTGTCTTTTACAGATTCATTTCAGCCGTAAAGTGAGTGATAGTTGTGTGCATGTTCATCTCAGACAGGAAGTGATGTGCTGGAAGATGAGAGCAAAGGTTCCCAGGCATGAATTTCTCAAAATCGGCAAATATGTCCGGAGTTCACTCTGACTGAGTCCATTGAGCCTCTGTCTCCTGGCAGGGTTTGTGGAAAGTCCTTGTCTGCTCCGTTTAGCAGATTAGGATAATGATATTAGACTGGGAGACATTCATAAACCGTCATCTACAGAAAGCCAGTAGTCATCGTCATCCATCTGCTTCGCCTATTAGGATAATGACAACAGCATGGAAAGGCACTGTTGGTGATTCTCCACATGCAAGTGTGTGTGTGTGTGTGTGTGTGGCTGTTTCTGGTCTGTTGACATGCAATTAAACTAGGCCTCCATTAATTTTCTCTCTCTAAGATCAATGCATCAAACCTGATCTACGTGTTGCTGCTTCTGCATGTGTGTCTGACGCTCATACGAGTTAAGGTTACACATGAGCTACTGCGCTGTCCGTCACTCACACAAAGACACACACCTGCCCCTGAGGTGTGTGTCTGGTTGGCCTTTGAAGACATGTCACAACAGTGAACCTCTAGTGACCTGTCACATGAAAACAGTTCAAAGTGATTTGTGTGTAGATTTGCTTGAAGGTTGGTTTAAGTTGGAAACAGCCCGGTGTGATGTCTAACCACAGCAGCTGTTATAAAGCAAAAATAAAAAAAAAATACAACAAATAACTGCCTGTTTCTTCTGTTTGAGAGGCCAAACTCAAGTATGATAAAAAATAAGGCATAATTATGACTGCATCACATATTAAGTCAACTATCATCACATTCTAAGTCGTACTTTCCCTTTTAAAATCACAGCAGAACTCTAATGATCTCCTCCTGCATACAAACCATCTATTTGTCCTGAACTCCTGCACGGTGAATGAACACAAAAGTCAGTTCCTGTCCTCGGGGCACGATCTCCAAAAATACCCCTCAGTACAGGGTCCATTTTATTGAAAGACAGCAGTT
The DNA here is from genome assembly GCA_013358685.1 of Antennarius maculatus. Taxonomy (NCBI): domain Eukaryota; kingdom Metazoa; phylum Chordata; class Actinopteri; order Lophiiformes; family Antennariidae; genus Antennarius; species Antennarius maculatus. The sequence continues at coordinate 19,951,953 of CM023618.1, read as the reverse complement.
TCTCGGATACAAAGTTTTGGATGCCTTCACAATAGCGTGTCAACACAAGTCAGACCTACTATGGAGGGGGGTGGGGGGCTCCAAGAGCTTGTGTCAGTGCGAGACCATGTGACTGGAGAGTGTTTGTAAACAAAAGCATTAGACAGGAAGTGCTTCTGCATGAAGGAGGAGAACATCATGACAGGAAGTTCACCTCAAAGATTCCTTCTCATCACCATAAACATCAATCTGGATTCCTGTTGATTTTCACCAGAACTTTCACGATGTGAATGCAGATCATGTCTGATTTATTTGGAATAAGCAATGGGGGTAAAGAAGGGTTGTTGTTGCTGTTCTTGTGTAATCTCTCCAGAAAGAGCTCCATATTATCCTGATTACATCACCATGGTTATTTTTCCAGACATGACGAACCTCCTCCAGAGCCACAGAAAATTAAACACACCAATAGCTAGTAGTAGTAACTTATCTAGTAAGTAGTAACTTATCTCAATGTGTGAAAAACAGGAGTATTCCAACACTTAAATAAAATATTACTTGTTTACTTTGACCAATTCTGAGAATACACTGGGTTAGGGATAGTAAAGTTAATCAAGTCACACACACACACACACACACACACGAGAGATGAATCAAACTAAACTAACTCAGACTGGACTTCAGCCTCTTTATGATGATTTAGTTCTTTCTTTCAGACAGTGGTCCCAGGTGCGGTTCCATTTTAAAACAACATTTAATTGTTTGCAGACACAAGCGTTATTTATCCTGGATAGAGTGATGGGAACATCTTGAGAAATTCATGGAAGTATTACAGGTATATAAGCAGTCAGCTCAGTCAGTTTTTTGTTACTTTAGTAAGGCATTGCTTGTTTATGAAATATTAGGGGGCATGATTTATTTTCCATGAATTTAATAGATCATTTTCGTTGTCGTCGCATTCTGGCTCAGACTATTTTCAGACTCTGTAATAAAGTCTATTTAATGGTAAAAAACAAATATGTCATCTGTTACACAGAGCATGTGAAACGAACGTGCCAATTTCAATTCATTTTAATGAGACAATCATCCCACCGCACGACAACAACACCTGGGTTCGCCGGGTAGATTACAGCGTTAAAACGCAGGGTTCGTGCAGGTAGAAAAGAGCACATGTTTTATCAGCCGGCTGCAGCAGTAGATCAAAACGTGCAACAGCGATAAATACTAAATACTCACAATAACCTCCGACAAACTTTACGGTCCAAACGAAAGCAGTGTGCGGGGAAGGTCTTTGTTTTTCTCAGCAGTGGCCTTCAAATGTCTGCCCATCCTGTGTCAGAGTTGGGAAGCCGCTAGCCCAACGTTCCCCTTTAGCGTGCCAAACTAAACACCAGCCATTTCCACCTGGTTTCATTTGATGTTATCTGTCTGAAAACAGACATTTCCACTAAACATGATGTGGCAAGCATGCTGGATTTTGATTTAGTCCATTTGGATCATTTTTACTTCACAGAATGGAGGCTGTTGAAGAAATGTTGACCGCATTAAAGTTTATTCTTTCCTACAATTGTTGATTGTCTTGTATTACATCTCAATCTGATTCAGAGTAGAAGGTCAAAAGCAAATACCCCTAACAAGACCCAACAGTCTATTTCAATTAAATTAAACCCTGAACTCTCACTTAACATTATTACGATGGCTGTTCTCAGGACTCTCAAACTGGTATAAAATGTGAAAAGAATCAGATTCATCCCTTTATTTGGATCTACTCTACATTTCAGTGGTTCCCACTGAGGAATATTTCCTAAGCTTACATTCAGTTTAATGAAAATCTGTCAAGCAGTTTATGAGCAATCAACAAATCTGTTTCAGGAGGCTATATATTTAAAAAAGATGTTGAATTCACCCACTTATGAGCTTCCACGATAAAATTTATTGGTGTTGGTCCTGCCACACTCTTTATAGAGTAATGACACCATTTAGATTGGACACAAATGTTACTTTGACTATGCAATTCCTGCAGAAATCGAATCTCCAGGAAAGCTTCCCATTCTCCGTTCAAGTCAAAAACCATTGTCACACATCCATATAGCACAATTATTAGTATTTTTTTGTAAGATAATTTATGATTTCACTGATCAAACCACACAAATCATGATAATTAATGCATCACTGGAGCATAAAACTTTAATAAGGTGAAGTATCTGACCTATAAAATGTCATCAAGCCCAAGCTGTTCTTATTTGGGCCCAGAATCATACTAACACATAAAACTATCTGTGATTTATGGGTGAACTGTCATCATAACACCATTCCATTCAAATACCTCTGTAATTCTGAAGTATCTATGAAAGAATGGCAAATGTGGGAGGTGGGATATTACTACATGTGGTTAAGATAACACCAATCAAAGGGCAGATATAAGCATTCCAGTTTAATTGTTGTTGGTTCGGTTTTGCTCTGTGCTACTATTTTATTGTCACGTATACAGTGATTTTTTTCTGAGAAAGAAGACAGGGTTGTGTTTCAAATCAGATTTCATGGATGTGTTGGTCTGAGCTTGAATTGTTGTTTCTATTGTTCTGACTCCTACAAAGATCACAGAATCCTGCACAATGTCAATCTTCTACACCACTATTGGAATGTTAGTCAAATCAACAATAATAAACACCAGACTGGAACCATTGTTTCTCTGCCCTCTCTGGTTTCTGGGATGCATCACTGCATCCCAGAAGACACCTATACATCAGCATAGTAGGGTGAAAAATGATCTTCAATGTGTGCCTGAGACACACATATAAACAGAGGATGCACAACTACTAAGATCAAGTTTCAAGACAGGTGACTGACCTCGACAGATGAGTCCATCTTGGTTTATGGTCTGTTTGCAAACGCTGCAATGTTTGGCCTTTTTGAAAGTCTTCACCCGGAAAGTGTGGGAATGAAGAGCCTCCAACTCCTCTGGCTGCAGATGAGAAAATAACAGACAAAAGAGGTGCAATGTTAATGCAAAACATCGTGACCAGATGGGACGCCTGATTACCCAATATTTGCTAATATGAATCCAAAATGGAAACAGGGGCTTTGATTGGCAGAACAAAATCTATAAAAGGAGCAAACTGCTTCTTTCTTTTCTTCATGCTGCCCCCCCCCCCCCCTTTTGTCTTACCGCCGCTTTCTGTCTTCAAAATGTGTAATATTTGGAGAAGCCGCCTGATGCTCCCCCCTCCAGTTAAACATCTGTCTGAGGCATGCTGTTCATCCTCTGCTCTGCACCACCTCAGCTCCCCCAGACCTTTTCCTGTTGGTTTTGTGGACTTAATGTTCGACAAAGCTGGAGACCAAACAGAACAGTGAAGCTCTGAGGGTACAATTGTTTCCTGCAGTGTCTTTCAAAGTGTTTTTTTGATAAACCTGCATCATGCATCCTTTGAACCCCAATGATGACATATACAGAAGCGTGCCATAATGCACGCTCAGCTGGTTTCCATTTCATGTTGACTTTCAGGCCCACCGAAACCCTCTGCAAGCAACATAATCACTTTTTTTATATATATATTAGCTACGAAGCTGTTAAACAAATTACCTGTATTAGTTTTGTTGCATCAGATGCAGTGGAAAGACATTTATTGTATTCTAAAACCACTGGCAAGTTTGTGGCATTGTTGAGAAAAGGATATAAATTTTACAGGATTTTTTTTTTTTTTACTTTGACTGTAGCAGGTACAGAATTTATAGCACAATCAATCAATCAATAATCAAAGACCAGACAAGACAAGGCCTCCAAAAACTCCAAAAAATAAATTCTGTCTCTGCACAGGGATTAAAAAGAAACCTTCCAAACAACATGAGGCTTCCATTAAATGTGAGCGCATGCAGGACAGGACTATGATTGGCCATGTGGTTGGCTTACTGGGCGACTTCTCACACGGATTTTCATTTAGGGAGAATATTTAGTCACTGCAAAGAAAACCAACCACAGCAACCTTCAAACCGCGAGCACCCCCTTTTTTTCTACTTATAAATTCTAAAAGGAAATGTGTTTGAAAAGCAGCTGCGGGGTGTGCGATCACAGTCCAGGCCTAACACTTGAATGATAAACCAGAGCATCAGCTGGACTCTCCTTTCTCCTCAATCCACCGACTGCCCTGTTATTAGCAGAAGGAACTGACTTAGCTGGAGGAAAACAAAGTCTGCTTTCCATGATGCCTTCTTTCCAGGCAGCACAGATGTGGAAGGAGTTGACTCATTATGCATCACACACTGTACATGATTACAATACAGATTATAACACTAACAATGCACTGGTCACAAGGAAAGCCACTCGGTCAGTAGAAAACAGCGGCAGTGCATCACCTCTGTGTTTGTATTTCAGACACATGGCAACAGCAGGACAGAAGACCCTTCATTTCTACTCCCGGCTACGCCTTACCAGCGCATAACATGATTAGCTTAATCTAGTTAGACTGAAATAATTGCCATGGCTTTGCGGGCCACGCCATGTTGGCAAGGGGGCTTTTCAGGGTGTACGCCTGGCATCTGTGCTTGTTGTTATCCAAGGTGCTGCCATGCCAAAGCTCTGGCAGGCACCTGCTGGTTTGGGAGTCATGATGTGGATTATAGGGGATTGAGAAGGGGTGATAAGTGGGTTTAATGATACTCTCAGTGTGCGCCGTGATTGTGAATGAGCTCGTGGATCTGTATGTTAGTGGTTTTATGGGAGTTTGAAATAGTTTTATGAAAATCACACTGGGCTCTGTTGGAGTTGGAGACAGCACACCTACTGTTTAGACCTCAAATAAATTGTCTGGTTAAAGTTAACACAAAAAGAGTCAGGAGCAGAAAGACTGATCTAGTCATTGACAAGAGTTTGAGGAACACTATCTTTAATTGCCTGTGGAAGCCACTTCTCTGACCACATCATCAAAAACAGTAATTAAAGGTCTGAAATCAAGTCATCTGTGTTGGATGGCTCTTTTCCACATAGATATTTTGGAAATAACATTATTGATATGATTGTAGGCTTTCTTTTGGTTAAAAGCTTTGTAAAGCATTTAAATATCAAGGAGATGACTGATAAATCATCTGAACGTCAACTTGTTTTGAGTCCCTCTTCGCAAAGACAAAGGATTTTTATTTTTATTTTAAAGAAATTCTCACACTCACTCAATCTTCATCTATATCGAAAATATTTTAATATACACGTCCATGATCCTGTGAAATACATAAAAAAAACCAAAAGTGTTCTGAACTTCTGTGGTTTAACCAGCCAAAATGTTTCTGTAGTAATGAGTTAGGTGTTCAAGTTTCTCCTGAAGCTGAGTTCTAGAAACTGTTTCATTTGTAGTCCAAAAACATTCTTTCCACAATGGTTCAGTCATATTTGAATAAAGCCTTAAGCAACATTTATGTAACAGATAAAGGTAAAGTCTTCCGTGTTTCTCGTGTTCTCTCGTGCACACACACAATGTCTCAATCTAGGAGTCTATTCACTGGCCTCTTCGACCGCTCCTAAGCCTCCTCACACTCTCAGCCGTTTCCCTTTGTCCAGTCAAACAGACACTTTTGGGGGGGTCCAGTTGTCCACTGGTGCGCCACTTGTTCCTCTTACACATTCTCTTAATTCTAAGGGCAAAGTGGAAAGGGAGGTTCAAGGAGAAAAATGTGCACAAGCATCTTCAAGTTAAAATTCCTTCAACTTTAATTGCCAATATCACTGGAGTAGCAAGTCATCCAGCACATTCTTCTTGACAAAGCTAAACAAAAGGCAGGACTCTTCATCAGGCCTATCTATTTTAGTCCACTTGCCCTCCCCAGAGATCCAGGCTGCAGTCGTTTAACCTCGAAATGCTGTGCAAATACGGCACAGAGAAATATAACCAGAGGCTCCCTTTTGTGAGCCCTTAATTGTTTCCCATCATTAACAATGCACCAGGCGTTTAGAGTTTGTGGTGTGTGTGTGTGTGTGTGTGGGGGGGGTGACTGGAGTACACGGGAGTCGCTTATATGGGTGATGGGGAGTCGTATGGGGGTGGGGAACACCGAATTTAAAAGGCAACCCATGTGACCTTGGCTGATTATTTTCTGCTCACCGTGTTGCAGGCCTCCGTCCTTCACATTCGTGTCACACTTCTAACTCTCAAACGAGCCACAAAGGAAGGAAATGGTTTCAGACAAGCAACCAGGACCCCCGAAAGCCGAGGTCAGGGTGTACACATACCCCCTTCAGCTCAGGCACTGCAACTCCTGGGAAAAGACTCCGGTTCCCTTAGAGACGCATCCATAATCTCCTGCCACACACTCATTAGTACACATGAAGAAAAATGTGGAAAAACACACACCGATGAACACACTTTTAGATCTGTGCATTCCACACACATAAACAGGCATCTCAAACATCTTACCCTCTTCTCCCGACTGAAGCAAAAGATACTCCAAACAGCATCTTCTCCCATCACCACCACTACGGCTGACGTATGCATTCATCATACAAAATGCTGGTTGTGTTTGCATTTCACCAACTAGCTCTCACCCTGCTTCTAATATCCAGTTCAGCTGCTGACAGCATCACAACCACAAGCTGCTGAACTGGATTTTCATTGGTCCACAGAACAAAATAAAAACACGACACTGACATATATTAAAAATGTCATAATGATGAAATGGTAAATGTTTATTTTGTGATTTTATTGCAACAAATCCCACTTAAAAAACAAATTCAATCTGAAAGATTATGATATTAAAATGTTGAATTTGCTTTATAGCAATAAAAATGAAGAACGGTGTGGCTACGGAATTTCCCTCAGGCCCAATAAAGTGTGTGTAATAAATATATATAAAATCATTAGATTAACAGTATTATTCTGAAAACATCAACAAACAAACAAGACAAGCAGACAGATACAGAGAACATAATATCCCTGAAGGTAATTATAATGAGATTGTAATTATTTTGTGCGTGTAACTAAATGTGTGCATCAGCAGGAAGTCAGTCTGATAACATGCCCTCCGCTTTATTTGTCGAACAGGAACTCAGTCTGGATCTTCAGCCAAAATAAACGGACAGGCAGGGAAACATGGCACAGATAGAGAATGTGCTAATCTCATGCTGAAAATGTGCAAAAACATCTGATGTAATGAACACACTGATCCAAAGAGAGACATCAATGAGATTTCAGTTTTTTTAAGTAAATCCCTGTACTCTCTTACTTTTCTAGGAAAGCATAAAAACATAGCTGATTAGAGGACAAAGAAAAAACAAAACCTAAAATAATAAATTCAAAAGACAAAGTTGGGAAATCGGGTTGCAGGTTTATCATTAATATTATTCAATTACGTTGGGACATCTGGTGTTTATCAGATGCTGCGTCACAGATTTTGGACTGTGCAGTTCACATCCAGTTTTCTAATATGAATGTTGACTCTGCTTCAGTGTGCATTACGTAATGTTATAGAATGAAGATAAATCCTTCCAGACTCCTTTAAAACAAGACATTCCAGCTGAATAAGGTAACCAAGAGCCTGTTTTTCTCCTTAAACTAAGAACTGTAAACTATTACCTCAGCTTCATCTTAAGCGTGACTCATGCAGATACACTGATTTCACCTCTGATTACACTCACATTCACTTTCAGTACTTCATGCATTACCTCATATACACAAGCAGCCATGTATTCATGAGTTTGGAACACGTGCAAACAGACACGCACTTGCACAAATGCAAACACACGTATGCACGCATAAAATTCATACAATCCCCAGGTAACGTTTGACACTGTCATGTTCAGATCTGCATTTGATTTACAGTCAGGATTCTCTTAAATCATATAATTATGTATGGAAAATCATTATGACATAAAATGTAAAACGATAGTGACAAGATGATATCTACACATTGTAACAAAAAGGTAAATGTATTAAACATGAAAGGAGGAAGAAAAATGCATGGTAGAGGCAATAAAGCAAAAGACCTCCAGTCATGCTTGGACACAAGGCTCTGAATGATCTACAGCTGTAAACAAGGCATCACAGGGTTTCCAGTGGATTGACAACAGCCATGATAACCACAGCTATTGTAAACATCGCAAAAGAGATAACTGATCCCAAGTGTCCTTTGGGACGAATAAAGCATTTATCTATCTGATGAAAGAGTCATTCTCCAATGGGGCCGCAAGCTAACCTGCGGTTAAAGTCAGTTTTCCTTGTTTAAAGACTAGGACTCATTCACTATGGCTTTAAACCAGATGAAACTCAGTTGGTGTTATCATGTTGGCCTTTAAGTCAAGACCTTACCCAGAGCGGGTCCAGGACTTCCTCCTCCTGTTCAAGACTATACTACTTCACTTCCTCCCAGTCCCAGCAGGTTGCCAGCAGCTGAGGAGACGGACCGACAGATGACTAGACAGACAGACAACAGACGAGACAGACGAGCACGAGCAGTCTGGCCTCCTTTTCCACGTCACAGCTACTTCCTATAGTCTCAATGAATGAATGAAGTCAATCAAAAGCATACAAGCATATACAGAGGACAGCGCTTGCATCCCGGCCCCCACCAATCAGTGTCTATTGTTCTTCCTGCCGAAGCCAGAAGACTAGACGAGACCTCTCCAGTCAACTGGGTTAATGGGCGGGCTGGTGAACTGCCACCTCTCATATGGGACGACATATGTAAAGACGGACATTTGAAGACTCACTGGGGAGACCTTGTCTAGATCCACCTTGTCTAGATCCACCTTGTCTAGATCCACCTTGTCTAGATCCACCTTGTCTAGATCCACCTTGTCTAGATCCACCTTGTCTAGATCCACCCACAGACCTTCTCACAACCATCTCCCCACCCTCCCATCTACATGATGTGTCCATGGAACTAAAAAAAAACACACGGTTTGTCTTCAAGTTTGTTTTGAGTCCCTCTTTGCATGACAAAGGATTTTTTTTTCCTATGACAAAAGTTCTCGCCCTACTCAATCTTCAGCTACGGGGGAAATGTGGTAATATGCACATCCATGATCCCGAGGAACAGTTTCATTTATAGTTTTGTGTTTTTGTTCACATCTATAAAAAAGAAAGTTCTTGAAAGTGATTGAGGAAACTTAGTCCAGTCTCCACATAAATGTGGAGCAACCCTTTAAGAGCAGTTCTCAAATGATCCAATCAAGATGTTTACACAAACAACATAACGTGTCTTTCAAAATAAACCTTTCTGTAACATTTTGGTCTGTTAATATTATTACACCATTATTAATGGGAAACCGGTTTGATTAGGTTTAAATACCGAAGTGCGATTATAAGATAATACCAGTGAGGTAATACCCATGTCACCATTAAGGTTAACAACAACCACAACTACCAGTTAACTGAGCTCCAAGTGCAAAACTGGTGTCTAAGCTAATTTTTCTCAAATTTTATGTACTGTACAGCATCTTTTAAAAATCACTGTCTCAAGGTTCTTAGCAGTGGTTGCTGGTTACTAGAGTGCCAGGGCACCACCATCAAAATATCAGGAATAATAAATAAATTGTATAAATTGTCAATATTTATGCATGTATTTATGGAATACATCTGTAATCTGTGTGTAAAATATGATCTGCGCAAAACATCTGCTTTTCCTGCCAGTCTTCTGTCTGTCTGTTTGTCTGAGGTTCAGCTCTGGGGCATATGGGGTATGTAGCTGTTTAGCCAATGGCTAATTCAACATATGTATAACTTAATGATATTCAAATTAGCCAATCAGTGTTCTCAAATCAAACACCATCGGGTTAATTATTTTATTGCCCTAAGCCACCTCTGGGCTGTGCTACAGTCAGAAGTCTTCACTGTGGGTGTACTTGAAAGAAAAATGATGGGACCACAGGCATCACTGCAATTTGACCGTTTGAAATACATTATTATTTCAATGTAAAGTAGCAGTCCTTTTGATTCTTTCATATTTTTGCATTAAATCGTACTGTGAGGTTTTGCTGGGACTGAGTGGCTATAGCACATCCCCATTGTAAGTTTTATATAACATATTATGTATTTTATTCAGCAAAAGAATCAATAAAATTGAAGTGAATAATGACTTGACACATGTATGATGCTTCATAATATGTGTGCAAATAAATCAAAGATTATTTATGTGTCCATACTATACATGAGCCCATTGAATGTGTGTGAAGCAGATAACAAGAATCCCTGAAGGTCACTGAGACTACAGATGCAGACGAGAACATGGACCTGAAAAGGTTAATTCCACGTGCTATTCATTAGGAAAATAGAAGCAGATGGATGATGGGAGGCACGGTTTAGGACACATGATGTAAACTAGGTGTTAGAAACAAGTGATGGCTCAAGTTCCGGTGCATTAGAATCAAAAACAGACTGCTCTCCAGGATATTTCATGTTTTCATCCCATGTTTCACTCTGTACTTTAAGCGCAAATGTCACTCCGGTAAATCATTCTGGCTCTGGTGTGAATTTACTATGAGGCTAAAAAAGACAAACGCCGCAGTTACAAAACCAGACAAGAAACTTTTGACCCCAACCACTCAAGTGAAATAAATGTAAAGTAAAAACCATCCGAGTCATCTGTTTACACGATCGAGTGACTGAATTATTCATTCCACCCCCAACAGGAACTGTCAGGATAACATGGGAGCGTGAGAAACAACAGGAGAGGGATTGAGGGGAGGCTATGCCCATATTTCTGTTGACCCTTTTGAATCCATCATATCTCACTCTTCACTTCTTCACATGAAAGATATTCCATGCATGTGATCAGCAAAGTGTCAGAGAGCAGTGAAATAATAAGACTCAAGTAAGAATAAGCATGGTTCCAATTAGGGTTTTTGTGCACCTATCTTAAATGACATGTTCTGATAAGTTCAGTACATCTGGGAATCCCCAAATTGTAAGCAGTCTACACAACAATTACAACAGGCAGCAATTCACAGCTAAATACCAGTAAGAAGAGAGGTTTCTTTTTTCAGCCATTCCCTCCTCTTTTCTTCCGCTCTTCGCTTCCCACAAAACAAATGCTCTTACAATGAACAGTCACCTGCTTTTCATTTAGGGGAAAAATGCACCCCAGGCATTCCCCTGCTCCTCCCCCCCCCCTCTCTAACTCTACTCTCTACATGCATTTCATCTCAGTGAGGTGGATCGCTGGCAGGAAATTACTCAGTCATCCAGAAGTGAACAGGGGGGGTGAAAGATCCCTTTTACAAAGACCATAAGCAGCACTGAGAGAGTGACATGGAGTGGCCATCCCGTCTGGTTTTATGTTTGCTCATCATTCAACTTTCTGAATGGTACAGCGGGGTGATGGGAACATTTTTCAGTGGAGACGATGAAATCCTCCTTCAAACCAGAACCAAGGCTCAATCTTGGAAAGTTATGCTTTTATCCATATCCATTGGTTGGTTTGTTGGCAGAATTTATGCAAAAAGCAACAATCAAACGCAAAATGTGTTAAAGTATAGGATATGAATCACAAAAGAAGCCATTTAAATGTAGGTGCAGAAGGGAATAAAGGTGTGGATCCAGGGTTCATGTTTAGGTTGCCCCCCCCCCCCCTCATCCGATGGTTGACCAGAAAATTTATAAGTTATTTTTTTCCTTGCTACCACATTTTTTTGAGAATTTTGTTAACAGTGACCTAATATTGAGAAATATTCCAATAATTTGGAAGTCAAAAAATAACAAACTCAAACCAAAGATTCTCAATTTTGAGAGGACCCAGAGGAATGAAACAATAAGACCCAAAGTGGGCATAACATCTGTCTCATTTTGCATCGGCTTTTCTTTTAGCTAATTGAATATAATTGCTATACATTTTTAAGACAATGTAGATCGTGCCAGACCTTGTACAATATTCATTTCGTCTTCATTCCGCTGTCTGAAATTTTCATTTTTGGCATCAGAATATTCAGAAGAAAACCGGTCCTACTTGCAGAGAGAATCTGTCATAATCTCTCACGTTGGAATGAATAGACCCAGACCTGCTGTTCATCTTTTGAATTGGGTGGTGCAGTGGCTAAAACCCAAAGATACCAGAAATAACTCAAGCTGTCTGGGCTTTGTGAGCCGAACAGTTTCTGATTAAAAGTCACAAAAGAACAAAGACTGTCCATTTGGTTTCCCAAGGTGATGTTTTGCGCGCCTTTCAAAAATAATGTGTGCATTCTGCTTTGCTTACCAATGTAGTTGTTACATTTCTTCATAAATATTTTTGTGCTGTGCACCTTTTTGATTTTTTTTTTTTGTTTTTTTGTTATTCATTGTTTTAATCTTGTGCCCCCGAGGAAATTTAATTACACTTGTAACGTAGCTACACTGAATTCCTGGCCTGGATTCAGGAATGTGTTTTTAAATCTCAAAACAAATCCATATTAAGCAACTTTTCCCATTTGTTTTGAAAAGTGAGAATCTTGAAATCCACCAAAGATAAGCTTTGTGTTTTAGGAATAACAAAGCTCTGGGGTTTCGCTAAAAGTATTGTAATGTAGTGGCCTGTGATCATGGATGATACATGTAGAACAAAGATGACTATAAGCTCCACATAAAAGCAAGAAGGATGGTTCTTGCCAATAACGTTGATTCGGTGGGATAAAAGAAGTTTAATCAAAGACAGTCTCGGTTCATCATAAGAGCCATCTGCCAGGGGAAAACAACATGCATTCCATATCGCACTGCTTTGGCAGAGGCTCAGACACTTGGATGAGAGAGATGAAACTAAAACCATAAACCAAATTTTTCTGTGGGGCAAATGGGTTCGAGGCATTTTTGTTCTTAATGTTAGATCTGCTCATTTCTTGAAGAGCGCCTTTCCTATTCGTCTGATTGTAACGATCGTTTCTGAATGTTGCCTAAAATGCATGAACATGAAATATTGGGTACAATTATGATGATGATGTCACGTAAAAAGCTGTCCACTTTGGGTTAATGCACAGGCAGCTCAGCAGGAAGCTGTCAGCACTGCTTCTGATCAGCATTGGTTGGCTTTACACTTGAATGCATGTTATCTACAGGAGGCCTCGGATCACATCAAGCTTTAGAGGTTATCACGGCATTAAGAAGTCTGTGGGCCTCTCCAGTGAGGGCCCTTCACGACCACTGAACTAGTGCCAAGAACCATCTTGATCACCTTAGGCAGCCTCCCCAGCTGGACAGACATAAAAACCGATGTCAATGAAAAAGCTCCCAGCTCTTAATGTTTATCATGACTTCAGAGCTCTCGCATTCAATCACATGAGTGCATATAGTTTTGGCGTAAGACTTAAAAAACCCCACATGTTTCCCGGGTTTGATTAATGTTTCTAACCGGAGCAAAAGCAGCGGCTTATTAAAATATCTTTTACAACAAGCACCTTATCTACATGGTCATGTGAGGAATGGTTTGCCTTATAATAATAATTATGCACACTAAGTGTGAAGCATGGCCTTGTAAGGTCACTTACAAAAGGCTGATGAACAACATATTGTACCTTTAAACCAAGAGTTTGTAAGATTAATGAATGTGCATGGTGTATTTACCTCTGAGCTGCTGTCTTTACAAATGTGATTGTTCCAGTGCTGACAAGACAGACAAGAATAAATGAGCTCAGACAGAATTCTAAATATTATTTCATCTAAGAGTTTGAATGTACATACTGTACATTTTCAGACCTGGGAATAATAAAACTATAACAGAATTATTTAAACTAAATAAAAAACATGTCACATGTCTTGGTCATATATGCAACATATCATTTTTAAAGACTGTCTCACCAGTCTACCTGAAATTGACCGGTTCTGACGGCAGATGAAAAGGTCTTTTTTATATCTGTAATACATAAGTACAGCTTTTAACAAGTCAAGAATTATTTGCGTTAAAACCTGCATTTTAAAACAAAAAAAAAAAACAGCATTTCATTATAGTTATTATGCCACATTCTGACCATGCAACGATCTGGCGTCTCATCCGGGGTGTACCCTGCCCTCCAGCTCGGATTGGACGCAGCATAACCCATGACCTATATGCATCTGTTACGGTCATCTGTTCTTCAAGTAGATGAATGAATGAAAGTCAGTTTCTTGTTACATGCATTGATTTAAATGATGAAAAACATTTATCTGCACCTTCTTTCCTGTTCAAATATTTTCAAAATAAGATACAGTTATTTTCTGAAGCTGGCATTTTGACCAGAGGAGACGCAAGATGAAGCTTAATGAGGTCACGTTTTCTATCATTGGTGAACGTCAGCAAACAGGGGAGATAAAAATATGTCTGAAAGGGTAAAAATTAGTTAAGAAAAGAAAACAATTGGAGAAAACAGACCATTATAAAACATCCATGATACTCTAGAAAATGATTCGTCATAGTTTACTTTCTAAACACTATATATATATATATGTGTGTGTGTGTGTGTGCTGAAGTACATGACAGCTGTTGAGGTATGCATGTATGGTGCATGCTGGTATGTATGGACTTGTCAAGGTTTTTCAGCAAAATGAACACAAAAACTAAACCGGATCCAACCATCAAACGAAAAGGATATCTGTGGGCCATTCAAATACTTTGATTCAAATAGCTTTAAATTGCCTAAAATGGCTTGTCACTGCAAAACAATGCCACTATATGTTTAAGCTGTGTGCGCCACGCACGACTCAGCATAACAAAAGCCAAATGCAGAATCCCTTACTGAGCTATGACTTTGTTATACTTTCATTCTACAGCTCATAATGTCATATCCAGTCCCTGACAGAATTAAAGAGTGTGATGAATGTGACAGAAACGGATAAAACCAGAGGTTAAAAGGATAAATAGAACTCCTCTATGGTTTCCATGCTGGTTAAAGTCCGTCAGAGACATGAGGGAATATTGCATTAAATTGGACAGAAATGTTATAAGGGTTGAGAGGAAAATCTTCAGGGAACGAACAGTTCACTATCGAGCCCATAATGAATTCATTGCATGAAATCCAACATTAATAGTTCATCCACAAGATGAATTACCAGAAGTGAGATAAAAAGGGCCAAAAAGGTTGTTTGGTACACCTTGTATAAGGACATGATTAAAGTCAATCATTTTCTATTTTGTGAGATGTTACTTTCACTCAAAACCAAATGAATCCATGTGAAGTTAATTAGAGGAGGCTGCACAGTCGGAGACTTCCTCCAATTCAAAGAGGGTGCGAAACTAATCTACCAAACCATTTAATTGGTCTAGCTGTAGGAAAGTAGATTTTGGAGTAGAGACATATTACCTATAAAAACTAAGACTATGGTGGCTTTTATGTGCATATTAATAGATCAAGTTGAGAAAACTTGAGATTTAACCAGTTAAATTTTTTAAGGAACAGCGATGAAGGCCGTGCATGGGAGGCCACTGTGCCCAGTGAACCATGCATAAAGCTGGGGGTCTCTTCTAGAACGAAAGAGATGGGTGGGAGGGGTTACACAAAGCTCAACAACTCTCATAAATCAACTGAACAAGGGTTAAACTTCCCTTTTTGTTGTCCGAGACTTTCAAACCAAGATCCAGTGATCCAATAGCAAAACTAACATGAAATAGCAGGAATTTTGTCCCAGACTTCCTCAAGACGGCAACAAGCCAGAAGCCAACCGCATGGCAAATCCATTATTGCAAAAAAAAAACTTCAGGGCAACATGCACCCAGATGTTTCAATTATTGAAATGTTGGCCGATTTCAAAGGGGCCCCACATGTGGAACATTTTTCAACTCAAATCAGAGGTGATCTTTGAAACCAGGAAGGCGGGAGAATCAAACTAGCAGCAGATGGAGAGAAAATGGAGGATAAGAAAAAAAAAAAAGATGAGTGGAGGTCAGAAAAGAGACAAAACAAACAAATCATAAGAAATAGTGGGAATTACACAGGAGACTCTCGGTACTTGAACAAACGTTCAGCATTCACTGGCAAAAGATGTGGTTCAAAGTCAGTTTAAAACATGCTGCAGGTTTGTCGTTTGTCTGCTTTCAAGTCCAGAGGACCACTGACCCAACATTCCTGAGATGACACCATTTCCCACAGGGATCCTTCTGATCCAAATGTGAATACAGAGGGCCTGAGTGTACAGTAATGGATATCGATCATCCCGGAGGAGTTCTTTGAATCCTGACAAGTATGCAGGTTTAGTCAAAGGTCAATAATTGGACGGACACAAATATGAGGCAGCAATCCGAGGCCGTGTTTCCCCACATTAGCTCATTCTTAAAAAAGAGGCACATGGTCACCACTGAAAATGAACACCTTGCTTTGCACACATCTTTTCTTTTACATCAGTTTGGTTGTAAAAGGCACAATCACTCACACCAATCACAAGCCTAAAGAAAATCTGAATGTCACCAAAACTTCCAGGACCTTTAAATTTTCTCATAGATTACATTCTGGTAAAGGACATATGACTGGTTTTATGTTTCTTTTTATGGCGCTGTCACAGAAATATGATGAATTTCACCCTTTAAACCATTTTTGGCCCTCATTAATTATTCAAACTGTTTTGTTGGAAGAAGAGCACTCTTATTTCAAGGCCTAATCCACGTCCTATCCAAACCCTGAGCATGTTCTGCTCATTTCCTCTGTCCTTCATACTGTTTGTAACGTTTTCTACACATCCCACAGCTTTCTCTGTCTGCTTCTAGACTGGAAATATCCGTCTTAATGCAGCACCATCCTGCTCTGACAAGAGGCCAGTCTAAGGCAAAGCTCACGTCTACTTTGTGGAGATGGTCTGTTTCTTGCATCTACAGTCACTCCCTCACTCTCACATGCTCCTTCTCCCTCCTCCTATCCGCATCCTCTCCGTCTCTGTTGCTCCATAACAGCTTTTGCAGCTTTACTCACTTTCCCAGCTGCCCAGGGAGTACGTCTGCATCTCTGTCAGGCAACCTCATAAATTTGAGAGGAATTAAAGAAGAATTGCATCACAAAAAAGAAGTAACATTTCACATCTGAAAAAAAAAAAAAAAAAAAAAAAAGAAAGGATGGTCTTCGAAGATCTGTCTATTTTTTTTTATCTGTGTATTTATTTATTGCAATAAAAAGCACATCCTCCAAGGAGGGGTTAGGGTCCAAGTTGACCCTGGCCCTAACCCTAATCTGTCGGAATAAGTTGAGCCCAATTTAAAGGTGTTTCAGGGCCAAACAAAGATCTGCTATTAACGCAATGACTCAAATTGAACCCCGCCCCCTGAAGTGAGCCCGCTTTGTCATACAGTGCTGTGATGCAGTCAATCAGTGACCTAGAGCTTAGCTGGGGGGCTTTGAGATTCTTTTACGATCCCCCCTCTTTCACCTCGCCTCCCGTTCCTCAAAAGAAAGAATGGTAATTAACTGATGAAGAGCTGTGTAAGATTATCCAGTCTCCTCGCCAAAGACTCCAGCTCCGCCAGTGGTGCGCAGTCAGGTCCCAAAGGACCAGTGCAGAATGGGTAAAGATGGATCTCAATGGTCTATTCAGCCCCCGCTCCTCTTTCATCCTCTATTCAGCTGAAAAAGAGGAGAGCACCGTGCAATGTTGTGTATTTGAGCTGGGAGTGTTCTTTCATATCAGCACAAATTAGGAAAAAGCACTCACGGTGTTTGAAGACAAATGTTGAGTCCAGTGCTTTTACACACACACACACACACACACACACACACACACACACACACACACTGTCCCAACACATTTTAGTGCGCACAAAAGTGCACAAACAACCCCTCACTGTGAGCGGGAATGCGCGGCAGATTGAATTATACAAGAGAAAGCAAAAAATAGCTGTGTGTCCCAACCACCAAGAGCGAGACAGAGTGGGAGACAGCGGGTGAGGAAGAAGAGGGAGACACTGAGGAGGATTAGAGCAGGACATCCATTTAGTTCACAAGCTGTTGTTGTTGTTGTTGTTGTTTTGCTTCATACACAGAGTTGTGGGCGCTTTTTCAAATATCAGAGAAAACAATGCAGAGGTTGTCTGGTGTTCACACACACACACACACTCCCATTCTCTGCATAATATTTCCCTCATTCAAACATGTCACTGTGCCAAGGCCCCCCACAGACAGGGTCCCAACCCCCGACAAAAAGACCACCCAACAGACCCGCTCCATTTGATCAGTTTCCCAGTGATACTGGACTGAAGCATCTGGTGAATCCCTCACGCACCACTTAGATGAAATTCTACCTCTTAAAGTTTGCAAGTCCTCACATTTGCATGACCAGGTCACACAGAGAGGTCTGATTTTTCCCTGCATGTTGCTGATCATAAGTGGGACTGAGGTCCGACGCTGACAGCTTTTATATCCATTATGAGATCTGAGAAGGTGCAAAGTGATCTCACCCAGAACATGCAGGACAGGCAGACCCAGGTGCGTGCAGGTCCGGCCAGAGCGGTAGGCAGGCTTAGAGAGACGGACGGCATGGTGATGGGCAGGAGTGATGCTGCTGCTGCTACAGACCGGTGGGCTTCTTAATGTGTAATCCAGCCAGGAAAAGCATCGCCCAACACTGGAAAAGCCATGACTATCCTGGATGAAAACACTCTTCCTCACTTTGCTTTTCAGCTGGATCCTGACCGCCTCTCCTCTCCTCTGCGCTCACTCTGCCTCTCCTCCCTCCTGAGGAGGAAACTTTCACAAAGCTTTTTTTTTTTTTTTTTTTTTTTTTTTGGTGGGATGGTGGGGGGCTCAGACTGCCCCCACCTCTTAAAGCAAAATGGTAAGGGGGGGGGGAGGCTCTGCTTATTATACATCTTTTGCTCCTCCTCCCACTCATCCCACATCTCCCTCCCTTTTTTACCCCTCTAAGTCTCACCACTTTTAATTTCATTCATTCCTTGAGCCCCGCCCCCTCCCAGTTTGTCCCCCCCCCCACAACATCCGTCGCACTTTGCCACCTCCTCCTTCCCCCCTTTCACTTGCACAATTTTTCTGTGTATCCATCTATCAAGAGCTTTTTAATATTTCATAAACTCTATCATCCTCTGTTTGCACATGTGAGGGGTGACACTGGTATTTCTCATTGGACAGGAAAACATCATGGGTGTCAAAAACAAACTTATCAATCATGTCATGCTCAAATTGAGTCATACAGTTAATAACGTTCCTATATATACTGTAATACGCATTTGGAATGCAAACTTCTATGTACAGCGGTAGGGCAGTGTGTATATGACTGATCCATGATTTTGTCATTTAAAGCAGCAGTATGGCTCAGAGGAAGAGAGGAAAACGATGCATCGGTAATAGAATTAATTTCTTTTTATTTGCTTATAGTGACAAAAATACAGAATACAACTAAAATTATTCTTTCAAAGCTCCTGGAGTGGTAAAATCCCTACTTCTCCTGCATTCCTCATGGATTCTTATTCAAAAAAAAAAAAAAGAAATACAAGTAATTAACAGAAAGAGGCTTTACTCAAAAACACGATTAGTCATGTGTGAAGTTGTTCAGTCATTTAAAACCTGTCATCACTGACATGTTCAGCACACCTACGTCACCAACGTTAGTACGGCACGGAAAAACTACTCAAGAGGTGAAAATCACCGCAGGTCTGCCCGTGTTGACAGCAGTGATGTGAAAGAGTCCATCTGTTATGTAAGCCGGAGAGCATGCAGGACCTGGCGGAGGTGCCAGATGTGCTCAGCCTGTCGGATCGGCTCGCTGTGTTTACAGACTGCATAAAGCGTTGTGATTGGCTGAATTAGAGAGCATCTCTCAGCTGGGTGTAGTCGGTCTAATTGCAAATCTGCAGTCTAACTTTTGTCTGTAATCATTAACTACAGTAAATATTTTTGAAATTTAGTTCCATGGTAGTGCACCCCCCCCACCACCACCACCACCACCACTACCACCACCCCCAACCCCCATCTCAATCCTTCAGCACAGAGTCAGGATGCTGAGGGGCCAGGGGCAAAGACTGCTTCATTAAGTTTTCACTGCTCATCAATGAACTTGTTAGCCCCATGCATGACTCTTTATCCACACTGACACACACACACACACACACACACACACACACACACACACACGTAACCATTTCCCACCGATGAGCTACCAGCACCTGCACACATTCACAGCCCCATTCAAACGTACACACAACGTTCTCTCACACCTACTTCCTGAAAATGTAAACACACAGTTTAAACGACAGCACACACACATATACACTAGAGTAACAACCACTGTCTCACACACACACATGTTCACATCCTTTTCACACACACCATAAATTAAACAAACCCACCCACACACGGAGACGTACAAAAAACGTACAAAAAAACACTGACAATAATACTCACGCAGTGGCAGAGGATTAAACCCCTGGTATTTCCTGCAGGCCACTCCTACAGAGACAAACTCACTGAGAGAAAATGTCTCATCACCCCAACCCAACACACACACACACACACACACACACACACACACACACACACACACACACACACACACACACACACACAGATTTTGTTCTAGAAATGCAGGAACTTTGCAAACATAAAGATTATTTTCCTGCACATATATTCCTTGCATTTTATGAAATTATTAATTGGTAATAAGTAAGTTACCAGTACTATACACTTGTAAAGGTATATCAATAATTTAACAAAATAAAACATGACTTTGACTAATAATCTTTCAGGGTAATATGTCAAACTGTTGTGTATATATTTATTCACTAAGACACAGCCTGTTCAAAGAAATGCTTAACGGTACCAAAGACACAGATTAGGTGGAGCAACATGTAGACACCACTGGTCTTCTCATTTTAATAAGCAGCAGTTGGTAACAAATTCAGAAGAAAATCAACCAGACATCTACAACAATAACCCTCAGGCGTTGGCATATATCAGTAAAAAATACCAGCAGGCACCAATCTTGCATTGCTTTCATGTATTAGCCAAGTTTCATGGAAAAGAATGTTGGTTTGGAGTTATGCTCAAAGGCTGACAGACAGTTGGATGGACTTTTTACGCCAGGGAGGGGAAAAAGAGGAAAGAGTACCAAACAAAACAAACTCCTTTCATTTAGTCTACATTAACTGTTATACACACATATCTGTCTCTTTGGCAAGCTGAGTGATTCTCATTTACATTCATAATTCAATGATTTCTAGAGCCTAAGTTTGTCTCCAAACAAGAGCAGCAACAGCGCCTCCTGGTGGTCTCTGAATAATCTGCCTCCACATATGCAGTGCCTTGCGGAAGTACTGGCCCACCCAAAAACTTTGACATTTTGCCACATTTCAGACTTCAAACTTAAAGATAAGAAACTGAAAATATTTTTCAAGAATCAACATGTGAGACACAGTCGTGAAGTGGAACCAAATGTATTCTACATTTTATATTGTGTTTAGAAATAAAAAACTGAAAAGTAGGATGTGTAAATGTGAGACCAAATGACACACAGGTCACTCTGTTTGTCATTGTTGTCATTTAGGTCAACATTGGGGGGGGGGGCAATACTTTCGCAAGGCACTGTATGATCTGGCTTGTTCAGAGCAGTTATTAAATGTAGGAAGCAGTTAAGATACCAGAAGGAGACGGGTGTCTGTGGTTGACGGGGGGTGGGCAGGTTTCCAACATTAACTAGATCATTTTTGTTTTAGTACCTTTCAACCTTGACCATTTTTGTCTTTTTTTTTTTCTAACCAGAGCTGAGAGCGGACAGCGAAGCACTTACACAATCAGGAAGATTAACAGGTCTCAGGTCGCTGTCCTTGAACTAAGCAAGGATGGGTAAACAGTAGGGAGTATCAAAGCTCTTACTATGGATTGAATGAGTTAAAAAAGGTAAAGCTGTGAGTAAAAAAAAAAAAAAAAAAAAAGAAGACGGGAACAGATGAAAATGCGTGCAGTAATAGATAACCAGATAGAGACGGTGGAAGAACAGATGAGGAGAGAGTGAGTGTGTAAACAGAGGGGTGTGTTCTGTGGTCTTGGCTGATGGCCTGGAAGCTGCTACAGGAGGGAGGAGGGGGGGGGTGTTCATTCGTTGACAGACAGAGGAAGAACACACTCAAGCAGGCCCCCGACACACACCCATTCTCACCCCCATGACTCCCATCTGTTGCAAACAATGCAGACCCAGAGCCCTCCCTCGGCAGAACACTCACATGTGTGTGCACGTTTTCCTCTTTTTTCGCTCTAGCGAGGAACATTGAGAGGAAGGAGTGCCCACCAGAGCTGACCCATGACCTCAACAACAGTCCTCCCACCGCAACACGGTGGGGAGCCTTCAGGGTTTGTCAGGCAGAGTCTCTCAACAGTTGTCAGTAAAATATGAAACAATCATGTTTTTTCTAACGTAGACATTTTTTGGAGCGACACTCAGGGCTGTGATAATAACAGTATTACTGTAATACCGCGGTCACATGACGTCTACCGCAGGGTTGAGTTCATTACCTTCACAACCGCAGACTTTTGATGTCTGTTTCTGTTTTGCTGGTGAAACCAACAGGATTGCACGTGTTGTGTTATGCTTTATTATAATGTTAAAATACAACAATAGGTTTTGCAACTTGCATTTTCCCTATTAGTAACAAATTCTACTTTAATGCAAGACATGAATACTCGTGAAAGCAAGAGATAAATGATATGTGTGTTAGTTGTATGACAAGTGTCACAGCCAAACTTCCACCTTTATGTCAATGAAATAAATGTCCAAAATACATGGGAAACAAAAATGGATTTAAAAAAAAACGTATTGACATAATTTCAGAGCCCAAAATGACGTGTTCAAATCATTCCTTTGTGCTAAAACTCAAATATCATCAACATAAGGAAAAAAGTCAAAGTCATTAAAGTCAAATGTCAAAATATTACTTTTATTAAATGAACCCAGAGGTTTATTCATACCAAACAAAGTTCTGTTAAATCTTCTCAAATACGTTATGTGAACCATTTCCAACAATGAAGTGCTTACAGTTTAGAAATGAGGGTAACTACAGCTCAAGAGCTCATTTGCCCCTCTTTAATGCAACCTCATGGTACAGAGACCATTTAAGTGGTAAGAAGGGCGAAACCAGGAGAGGGAGATGCTAAATATCTTAAATGTGGCTGCGATCGGAGAAGCAGCCACATTCTGTGAGACAGGGGTGTGCAGATGAAGTGTGTGTGTGTGTGTGTGTGTGTGTGTGTGTGTGTGTGTGTGTGTGTGTGTGTGTGTGTGTGTGTGTGTTAGTCTGGGTGTGTGCATGATGCAGTGGCTGCATTTGCAGAATTAATGGCTAATGGGAAAAGTGCCAAATTCATCTGTGTGTGTGTGTGTGTGTGTGTGTGTGTCTAGACTTTCTTACTCACTGTTTGTAGCAGTAAAGTCACACTGTCCTGTTCTACTGTATACTGTTCTTATTCATACCGAACGTATCAAGTATTCAACATAGGGGATGAAATATATCTGTCTCTGGTAGGCTACCTGTAATTCTGCAAAAAATAGTGGACTACCAATGCTGTGAGAAAATAATGACGCGTTCATGTATTTTGTATTCTAAGAATACAGCCAGGGAAAAACAGTGCTTTGTACTTGCAAAGTACAGTACTAGCACTAACATGCTACGAATGACAGCACTACCATGTTAAGGTGTTTAATATGCTAACTGTCATAAAACACAAAGCATGGTCAAATTACATTAGACACACTACAATGCCAAAGTACTCAAGTATTTAAACAATTCCTGCACCTTTCAGAATAAAATCCCTCAGAGGTCTGAAGCTATTTCTTAAAGTCTTTTATTATTACACAGGAGCATCTTGTGGAAAAGTCACTGAATTGCAAGGTGCCTTCGGCCATCTTCTATCAAGGTGAATCTGCTTAAAGTTTAATTTTATTCTTCAGAAGAAGGGTTACTTAGAATTTATTCTGCAAGAACTGAAAACTGTATGGTGGTGCCATTACATTCCCATCTGTCAGCTCAGTGGAAGTGGGACACCTGTGGTAAGATTTAATAGAATTTTTCACTGACCCACAAACCAGAAAAAATTACCATAAAGAAAAGATGGAGCTCGAGGACACATAAGGGAAGCACGTCTGTCGGTCTCAACAAGGTTTCCCAAACGTTTCCATCAGACCAGCAACTGCAAATTATTTCACATTTTTTTCAACTTAAAATTTAGAAAATTACAATTCCACCAGTCATTAAACTACAGTTGTAATATAAATTTCATAGTAACTTATAATTTTATTTGTTTTTGTTATTCAAATTCTCAATTACATCTTTGAGTGTAAAATATTCTATTTCTACAGTCTACTAAAAGATCCATGTTAGAATAGATACCCCCAATTGTCAACCGCTGTATATAATTAGCACCAAATGTTTCGATTTTTTATTTAGTGAGGTGAGACCTATGAGCTTATAGTGACTCAGTGAATGACAGGTTCACCAAAATCAGTAGGATTTATCATCTGAGAACCATGAATGTCTCAGTCCTGCACAGCATTCCATTCTGCTGTCAGTCGGATATTTTTATTTACTAAATCAACTAAGCAAACATCAAACACTAATCAAACACTGAATAAATTAATATTAATACAAAAAAATTACAGACCCTCACATTCAAATGGCATCTGTACCTTGTTTTTGCTTCTCCTCTGTTTCCAGAATGGGAAGATGCAGTGGAAGAAAAATTTTGCCCAACTGTAGACTGTTGCAAGACACCAGCGTAGTCCGCCCATCCTCTCCTGAAAACCTCCTCACGTCCTCTACAGCCGTCGCTCCTTGTCTCCCCTCTTCCCTAGCGTCTGTCAGCAGTTAGTCCCGAACCGATTTCCTTTGTTTCATTGACTATAAGTTCGTACGAGTCATTCCTACATGCACCCTTTTGCCCTACAGCATCCTTGCATCCTCCACCCTATCCCTTCTTTCTCTGGATGCTGCAGGGACTTCCATTCAGTGCAGTAAGTGGGTGGAGGTGGGGTGGGTCGGGCAGAGCCGTCTGGTAAAGAAGGAGGCACTTAAAGTGATGGGAAAAGGAGGGGGGGTTTTGCAAATTAATGTAGAAAGGGGACAAAGCTGTGGGAGTGTAAGAATAATGAATATGGAGGAGTGTCAGGAGTAACGGTGAATTAAGAGAAGCTGTGAATACAAATTATAACACAGGTGCTTAGCAGCTGACGGAGGAAGACAAGGTGGGAGGACACGAATGAATGCTGCTTCACATCATGCAGCTACAGCAGGACACTCATCCTTTCTCTGTTTCCTCTCAGGTGAATGAGGAAAAATGCAAGAGCTCATGTATTTAACATTGGGTTGGTGTCAGTGCTAAATTTTCACTATTATTAAAATTTTGGTAGACCGGAAGTAATGAGTTCTTTGGGCCAATCACAGCGATGCATCGCCAACCTATCTTCAGCAAAGTCGAATAATAATAGTAGATGGGACTTCCTTCTTTCTTGAGCTATAAATCCAATTGTCCAGTCGTCTAAAGATGAGAATCAGCATTTCAGATTTTCCTAGTCTATTTCTTAAGCAAACCGTTTCGGTTTTTCATTGGTCAATGACAGATGTGACTCTTTCAGGTTATTTGAGCAAGCTATCTCCCTAGTAACAAAAATAAAATCAAG
The DNA here is from genome assembly GCA_013358685.1 of Antennarius maculatus. Lineage (NCBI taxonomy): Eukaryota > Metazoa > Chordata > Actinopteri > Lophiiformes > Antennariidae > Antennarius > Antennarius maculatus. Next base: position 19,926,460 of record CM023618.1, on the reverse strand, counting down.
AATACAGTGACCATTGTGCAGTTTAGTGATTCCTACGTACATACCTGCAACCAGAATGATGTCTGAACAGTCTCAACACTAGACCACCCTCACGCCTTTCTGTTGAAGATTACACAATGCTGGCAGAGGGACAGAGGTTTCAAAGCAGGGACAATATTGTGCGCACTTCCTGCCTCTCTGCAGTACAAACAATGAAGTCTCAATCTGGCCACAACACGTCTGCTGTCCATTCGAGGAAACCAGACAAGAGGTTAGGGAGTTACTGGTCTTTGTTGCCGAGAGAACAAGAGGGGAGTGGTCGGTCATGGCTTTAACGGGGGGGGGGGGCTGACAGAGCTTTTGGTCACAGTTGATGATATAAAGTCATTAAGTCAATTGCATATTACATATCAGGAGCATAAAGATTCAATCGAAAAGCACCACTTACAAAAATTGAAGAACAAGAGGTTCAAATCCTTCAGAGAGGTAATATTTGACAATCTGTGGGGCAAAGAAATAATAAAGGTCTGCTCAGAATATCAAGTCCACCTTAAAAATATCTGCCTCATCAGACATATGCAGACCCGACCACACTGCAGTTCACTGCAGACTCAGATGAAACTATGAGTAGAGTCCCATGCTTTAGTGACATCGTGCTGCAAGACTCCAACATGCAAAGAGTACTGCAGTATGTCAGATATCACTGCTGCAACGGCACAACACATTTCAAATGAGGTTAACTAATAGCCAATAATGGCATCTGCATCGGGGTCTTATTCACTTAGACATTTAATTTCATGTTACCGCCCACCCACTAAGTGGCAGTGATTAATACAGCAATTATCTATAGCTCCTCCCCACTATTGATCCCAGGCGTCCATTTTTCAGATTGAGACCTGAGAGAATGTGGCAGAAAGCCACAAGGAATTAAGTGAAAGCGCATTTCATCTTTGAACACACCAGAGGCTTTTGCTCTATCTGAAGAGGGCAGGTGGAAACTCTTTGGGTGAATTGTTAATCATGGCAATTAAAGCCCGGAATGGTGACAGCATGTAGTGATATATCCTGTTTAAAGAAAAGATCTAATCCAGGCAGTAAACCAAAAGACTCTTGAGACAGAAGATGGAATAAAGAACTACAAATGCTCTCCGGGCACAAGTTCAAATCAAAGCGACTGCATGGAAGTGATACTATAACTCAGGCCAATAAAAGGAGGCCTGGTAAGAAATGATAAACACTCTGGATTTTATTCCACACAGTAAAAACTGAAAATCGGTTCTTTCCAGACCAGAATGTTTAAGTAGATCACCAACACTCCAAATGATCTAAATCTTGGAATCTTCTCTCCTGATGTTCAGTTCAGACTGCCCTTTCATTCCAGATCCTTACATAGATATCACTTTAAAATTCAGAAATGTACATTATACAAATTCAAAGAATTTACATAGTTTAGTCCCTTTTTTGATAATAGATACAAAACAAATATGTGACTTTTTTTTTTTTTTTTTTTTTAATTAATAAACACCAAATTCCAAAGGGCGGTAGTGAGGCATTTAACTTTTAATTACGGTCTTACCCACAGTCACATTTCACTTTTCAAGCTGCAATTATTAACCGGCCTCAAACACCAAAGGTCTCTGAGCAATCATCAGCTGCCTCATAAAAGCCCAGATGGGGCAGAAATGAACAGGATGTCGGCCAAAGTGATGACAAGGTATGAAGGTTCAGTCTACAGTTGGCTCTGTCTTCATTCACTCAGAGGCAACACCCACTACATCTATTATTTCAAATCTCAAACATATTTTAACAAATATCACCTTCGCTCACGAGCTGAAATGACTGAAGGTGCTGCTATGGGTTAGATGGAGTTTGTAAAAGAAACCCATTGTTCTTCCTTCTATTTTCACCAGAGAGACAATCAGTGTCAGATGTGGACCCACCTCCAGTTATAAACTGATGGTGCCTTGGAAAACAATTATCTGTGTACAGCCATAAAATACTTTTTTTATGCAGACATATCCCCTTTATCTGTTGGTGAGTTGCTGTAAAACGCAAAAACTACTTGATGGATTTCTCTGACGATGGAGGAAGGGTGGATCATGGTCTTGGAAAGAACCTGTAAGGTTTTGTTTTGACCAAAGTTATGGACAGAAGCAAGAACTTTAACGTTACAAGACATTTTCCAACTTGTAGAGGAAATTTCTACAAGATTGCAAAGGAAGATCGGCTTCCCCTGAAATGTCAAAAATTAAATGGACAAAAATGTATTTTTGTGTTAACATTTCATTGACTACAAAAGTTTTAGAACATGTTCATCTCAAAGACGAGTTGGTTCAGAATCAGCTTTTTATTATCTTCTCATACATTCCTGCAGTGTGACTGCATTTGGACGGAAGTAGAGCGTCCATTCACTTTAACGGGACGACATGAAACATTTTTAGTCTATTGCTTAGAAAACTAGACAGATTATGCTGGCAGTCAAACCCACCTTCTTGGTGAAATTGTGTTAATTCAAAAGGCAAAAATAAGACAAGGATAACTTTTCTGACCAGGGTCTGATTCCCTGGTTACAGCTACAAACTAAATCTTTAAACAGTCTTATTTTTATTTATAACCTTGCCATATATCTCACTGAGTCAAGGAGATCAAAAATATTCAGATTCAATAAGCAGATTCAACGATAGGTTCAGACTGTAAAACACATGTACTGTAGATCTAAGCCTACAAAACAAAATTGACTCGAAATGGCTTCAAGTCACACTCACTGCTAGAACAGTAAGGTGTGAAAAAGTAAAGCGAAACAGGCAGTTTTGCAGTGGTTGACTGACTGGGTGGTGGTCTCACCTCTGACCACCCACTGGTAAAAAAGGACATGTTGCAGCAGCACTCACCAGCCAGAGGGACATCGCTGAGCTTCTCTTTGAAGACACCTGGGCAGTAATTCCCTTTCACTGATCCAAAGCTTTCTTAACACCGGGATTCTCTGGGATTGACGAGACTGTTATTGTCCCAAAAACTTGGGTGCACTGACCAAAGAGAGCCTAGCAGTCTGGCCCTTATCCTGACATACTTCCTGAGCTGTATTGTTAGCCAGAAGAGAGGAAACACACACACACACACACACACACACAAATACGCACACATTGGAAAGCCAGTGTCAGGACATCATACGTAACATGGAAAGTGAGAACACCAGGAGCTGTTGTTTTTTGCTGACTTTTTCTGCTGCTTGTTCTTTACCCAAGGTCGGTGTTTTAAACCAGCTTTTTTCCACATGATTTCAGGTTTTCCGTCAAAATATCGCAACACTAGTTATAACTAATCAAACTATAGATGTAAGATTTCATCAGCTGGCCACTCGATGGCAGAACTCAACCACAAACCTTAGCATGTTAAACAGGTGTAAAGAACTTTCATGGAGTCTACATCTATGAGAGCATTTCTGGAAGGGATGGGCGTTTAATCGAAACTGCATTGAAATATTCAGAAACTCTCACTTAATTTGCTCCCATCACATTAAGTTAACATAATTCTACCCTATAAAACTCCTTATTTATGAGATAACTGAAACAAATATGTGTTAAACATACTGAATTCATATGGAACCTGTGTTTCAACAGTGTTTTATCATTTCTGTAAAAAATAACAACGCATACATCTTTGATTCTCAATTTCAAAGGATGCTAGATTTAAAAAAAAATGCAATACATTCCAATTGTGTGCTAATACATGAAAGTAACACACAACAACAGATGTCAATGTCTGTCTTGAATTGAAATCTGATTATAGATCTGTTGTTCAGCTTTCAAAGTAATTATCTGCAGCAGAAACTACCCAACAAATTCAGTTACAGTATAAGTTGCAGATGGAGTTTCTGCCACTGCATGTGTATGAAGATAAAAGGATCCCAGCCATGTCTGCAGTGCAAAGACCGCAAAGCCCTGATCCAAAACCAAAGCGGGTTCATTCTTCGTAAAGCCCCTCCAAACCCCCTCAGTTGGATCAAAGCCTACAATGTGTGCTTAGGTTTTAACGTGGGGGTTTACTTTCTGGACAATTGTTACTGCTCCTTAAAGCGCTAAGCCATAAGCGAAGCCTCCGTCATCGCCGCTGCCAAGAAGCGAGACTGACCTCCCCACCATGTGTGCTGGGGATAATGATGAGGAATGGGTTTAAATTGGAAGTGTATGTTGCATGAGCTCACACTTGTCATTTGTCATCAAACCTTACATGAACACCACATTGCAGTTTGGACAAAAAAAAAAAAAGGTTGTAGGTTTACTGAACCAACAAATCACAAAAACACTGACTGCCCCCTGCTGGACTCTTCTCACCACAATCACCAAACGTCAGAATAAATGTAATCTTGGGATGACAACTAATAAAGACAGACTAAACCTGCATGCGTTGCCTCAGTAGGGATACAGTCTATTCTGTCACACCACCTCAGGTGGATTTCAACCCACGTTGGAGCAGATTTACCCACAACACCACAGTTTCAGCTCGCTCCACATTAAGAAGTACAGGTGAAGTCCATAGACATTCAGAGGTTGCAGTTCCAGCGTTTGGATCGGTTTACAGTTAGGACAGATGAAGGTTATAGATGATAGGGTCAAGAAAAAGTTTGTGAAATAGGAAACAATGTCTTTACATGGACAACAGAAATCTGTGTGAATTTGTCGCCATGTGTGGTAGCAAGGCCATCCAACCTCTACGCCCACTAATCGGAGCTGAATTTCTTCACAGCACACACTGTAGCCCATGGTGATGGTGAGGCTGCCCAGTGGCTGCGCATTATGTAAATGTAAATCACGCTTGACTGGCCACAACACTGTGTGTGTGTCCATCGCGCGGCTTCACATTTCTTTCCAACTTTATTAGTGCTGGTGGCTTTTTTTTTCTGCTTTAATTGAATTAACTTCTTAGAACCTAACCTTGTGGCAGGAGAGCGATGGGACATTACACAGCCATCACCTCGGCATGGGAGCATTTAAGAGTGTTTACACTGAAATCATTCAGCGCTTAGGAAGAAAAGTGGCTTCTCTTTTAGAGGATTTTATAACCTGGTAACATTTGCTTTTTAGGAGCAACAGGATACAGCCTCACATAATAGATTAGTGAAGAGACAATCACCATTGAAAGACCAGTCCCTTTTCATTTTATGTCCCATAAAGTAAAATGTCTGGCTCGTGTCTTAATACATAGAACTTTACACCAATAAATAGTCTTTTGAGGGATGCTCATGCTGTTTTCAGTAATCTGATGATGAAATAGATTATCGACATAATTGGATGCAAAACTTTTATTCACCTCCACAGCTGAGGTCATGTCTTCATCCATGTCTGCTGGCTCATTTATTTGGTAGGATTACTCAGAATAACTAAACCAATTGTCATTAAGTTTGTAGAATCTAGCTAGGGGTTTAAAGGAATCCTTAAAATTATGGGATTCGCGCAGAATTGAGATCCGGGAATTTCCACATCATGAGATTTTAAACATTTTTGTTGCAACACTCCAATGCTTGGATGCTTTCAGGATGTTTTCTTGATGATAAATGTATTTACCTGAACATGCTGTTATGTCAGCACCATGAAGGGGACTACACACTTTCATTTTGGTGCCCAACCCAATCCTGTACAGAGACAAAATAAATGACTGAAATTCTAGCTTCAATATATATATATATATATAATCAACTGCCTTAAGTTAGCATTATCCGCAACCAGTGTCTGTGTGCATGTATAAATGCATGAAGCCAATGTCCACATTTGAAGAGTAAAACAGTATCATGATACGACTGTATATTGTTGAGAACTATCCTTAGATCAAAACCCACTGTCATTGTTGTGACGATAAGCTGCAGGTTGAGCGAAGGAATGTGTTCCCTATTTTGTGGTTTTCCTCCCTTTTCTTTCATGTCTGTTCATCCACTGTCCACACGGCAGACACCGACCCAGACAAGGACCAAACAGAGTCACGTGGTCTACCGGAAGATAGAAAAGACTCCTGGAAATTCAAATACTTGGCCAGCGTCTGAGATAACGTGAAGCCAACAAGTTTTTGTCATCATGATGTGTTTGACTCCTGCAGTGTTACAGATTCAACTAAAACATGCCGTATGAAGTATGGCTCCATTTGGCTACATGTGTACCTATAATTCATGCCTGTATGAGATTTATTGTTTTAGGACAATTCAGACAGTTAGTGACTTCATTTTAAACCTTAAACTTTTCTTTGAGTCATGTGCTCCAGGTTCTCTTTATATTTTTGTCAGCCTTTATGTTGATATTTCTGATCTTCAAGTGGATCTTAGTAGATTTGCTACAAATTGCTGTCATGTTTGGGCGCCACTGAGATCATTACTTCAACTATTGTCATTTTTATTTCTAAAAGGTTTTTAAAGAAGTCAATAGAGTAGAGAAATTCAGACTTTGAATTATATCTGGGTGGTGTCAGAACATTGACCCTTAGTTGGTCAACTATATGGTATTGTGAGAATAGCATTAAGCAGAGTTTAAAAGACAAAGAAACCCCAGGAATGTTATCTGGTTGTGATAAAAGTGTCACAGCCAATGGAGCTGCTAACTGATAATTCATCCACTAAAAGAGAGCTTACTCTGTTTGATCTAACAACATTTAAAGGTGCCTTATCCAACTAGGTACAGTTGAATCAATTACCGTTATCTTTGACAAGAGGTGGCCAGATAAAGTATCGCAGAGACATACTTTTAGGTATGACGTAACTCTGACTCAAGTCTTTGCTCCTGGGAGAGAATGTCATTTTGAAAGCCAACATTTCATATCAATAAAGAGGTAGATGTAGAATATTCACATGAGAGTATATAAAACACAATTAAAAAGTAAATCCAGTCACTGCTTATGGTGAGATAGATAATTTTGTGCATAACTGATAAACACTTTCCTTTGACAGCCATAAACCACAGGTCACGCCAGTCGTTTTTTTACGACACCAATAATCCATCCAGACATCCTTCTATGAAACATCCACACCCATTGAAAGAGTTTCAATTCTGGGTTGGTGCAGCAACAAACTGCCCTCGACGACACAATACAATGATGTGGAGGCATTCAGGCTATTTTTAGAGCCATGCTATGAAGGCTTGCCAGGACAGACAGACAGGCTGGCAGGAGGCAAAGTAGTAGCAGATTATGTTCTCAGATCTTCATTAACTAATGTAACATAGAATGAAATGGGATTAAAGGGTAAAACCCCTCAATTTAGGGAATGTGACATGCTAATCTCAGAGTCTAAGAAGGAGTGTGGAGAATTTAATAACCGAGACCGGTGAAAATACTTTAAAGATACTATTATCTCATCCTAATTGCACTTGTGCAACTGGTGGAACATCATGAATTGTCCATTCCTTTTTGATTAATCTATAATTATTCTTTGTGATGTAGACAAAATTAGATTATCTCATTCCCCAATGCACAAATTGTAATCATCTACTCCTTTTCAACTTTTCTTCATCCTTGCAAAATGATCTTCAGAACATTAAAACACAAAACAAAACATGGGTCTTCATCATAATGATGCCCAAAACATCCTGTAGAAACCCAATAATGAGGGAGTAATGGCCTGCAACACAAGGACGTGGTCTGCAAAGGATTAATAATATCAGATACTAAAAGGACAACCCCCCCAAGTATAAAAATATCACATCAAATTTGGAAGAAAATTCCTATCATGTCATGATGTGCATTGATTTATCTTACATACATAAACGTAAAAGTTTATTTTTAACTTAGTTTGAGCAGAGCCTTAGGGTTCTGTAAATAAACTCCCACAATGTGTGTGTGTGTGTGTGTGTGTGTGTGTGTGTGTGTGTGTGTGTGTGTGTGTGTGTGTGTGTGTGTGTGTGTAGGAATGTGTGGCATACCGGTGATGCTTGTGTAGGATTTCAGGCGTGTGCAACACATGTGCAGTATTGGGTCTAAGAGTGTGATTTAATTAAAGATTCCATCGCCTGGAGCTTAGGACGGGACACACCCGCTGTCATTAGCAGGGATCAGAAAGGGACTGTGGAGCATGTGCTGTTTTATGGAAAGCTATAGAGTGTCTACTCCTGTTCTACTAATAATAACGTTTCACAACAGAACAATCGACTGTTGTTATGTTTAAGGTGCTGGAAAGACAATATCCTAAAGAGGCAACAGTCCAGTTTCTGCAAATGCCCATATTTTCTCTGTCTGAAGATTAACCTTGTATCCAGTGAACATTTTCGACACATCTCATTGGGGTTTATTTGTGTGTTAGACCTTTAATGGTTATGTTTCATAAAGTGCATTATTTATGTTTCCCTTCCCAGTCCAATGAGGAATCACATTCCAGTGCAAATACCTATGAAATTCCTGCACTGTGGAATGGTTGTGTGCAAAAGTGTGCAAACCTATCCTTTTAAAACCAGTGAGGGTGAACTAGCAACAATGATCTGCCTCAGCTTGTTACAAGCATTGGTGCAAAATAGAGGGAGGGAGAAAAAAACTGGGGTCTTTCTTCCTGTGTGTATTCAGAGTAAATGCAGCATGTCAAAGGGGGGGATTTATTACGTCCCCAAAGAAAAACAGTCTCCGATGATGAAAACATGATTGGGCGACCTGGGTAGCCCAGGCTAACTTCTGCTCCACTGTCACAGTAATTACCCTTGGAACCTTGTGGCATTCGACCTTGGTGAAAAACACTCTGGGGGAAAAAAGAAGAAATAAATATAAAGACGCATTTTAAGTCAAAAAGGATGCGACCTGGGAGAGCCGAGCTTCCTGTCCATCACTCGGAAGTGTTGTGAATGGCTACAAAGACCCCCAGAGTGAGACTTTGTGGGATTGGGACGTTGCCAAGAGCCAATGCCACATTGCCTTGCCAAGTATTAGGGAGCAGACAAGAAAATCCCCCCCACACTTAGAGAAATATCAACAAAACTGCAGCATAGAGGCCACATTCACACACGCACTAAGCAACCGAGGGTGGAGGGGACAGGGCTAAACAGAGTGCATTATGTTACCAAGTTCTGAGGTAGAGGTGGAAGTTAGGCCTCCGCTTTCCATTCCAAGAGAAGAGGCACACAACCGTGACTCTGAGGGGAGAAATACAGTTGCCCTGTGGCTTAATCTATCATTCCGACCGCCATTCTATACACTGTGCACTGCAAAGTAAATTAAAGACATTTGAAGAAGCTCAATGAACACCTTTTGTATCCCATTATCTTCTAGTTCCACAGGCTTTGTGTGACAGCACTACGCATCACTGGATCACTAATGTCCTGAAAGGCTGTTTGGAAAAGAAATATCCGCTCACAGATTCACACATCCTTTGACCATGAAGCATGGAAAGCAAAGGCCTTGACTTCCAAATTGGATGAAAGGCTTGGATTTTCTGACGATTCCATGCTAGCTCTGGGCTCAAGCTGAAGGATTTTGTCCCCCCCCCCCCCAGACTTTCTACTTTAGCAAACATTTTCTAATTTAACAAATGCAATGTCTGTATTTTGAAAACGCAGCTATTGTACGGATTGATTTATGCACCAAACACATCGCTTCACTTTCAAACACACGTTTTTGAAGACTGAGCTGTTTCTTTACATACTGACTGTTTATATCATCGTCCCAGGGCCAGGAAACATCTCAATTTTTGTCAATCTCTCCCTCGCATTGAACTTCAGAGTAAAAATATCACCTTTTATTCCACGCTTCATGATGAAAAAGTCTTATAACTGTTCATTTTTAGATAATTATAGCTAAAGACTAATATTTAAGGATGCTTATTGAATAGTAGCAGCTCACCGACACTCACGGACTACGATTTAACAACTTGCACCGACTCCATGATGAAGAAAATAACAGCTCAGTCTGCCTGCAACATTCAAAACACACCTCAGATGGAGGTTAATATGACCACAGAGTATTGCACCCCACCCCCTTTCTTTATTGGTATATGGACTGTAGTTATTCAGTGCCTTTACAACATCAGGCAGCAGTAGCACATTGAGTATGCCATCCACAGTGGCACCAACTCACACCAGTGCAACAGTCACTAGGAGTACTTTGCAGTATTTTGCCACGTGTAAGATGAATCATATGGTTGTAAAGCTGAACCTGTTACCCTTACCCCTTCTCAGACAATAAAAATCTACCCATACAAGGTGACCAGCTCCAGTCAAAGGATTCTTACAGAAAATGCTTTTGTAATCTTTATTTCTTAAAACTAAAAGATGCGCTAAATGATGTTGTCTGGGTGGCTAGTGCACTCGTACGCCCTCCAGTAACAAAAAACGGTCCATATCTCACCTTTAAAAGAAGTTTCCTAGACCAAAGTAAAGGCTAAATTCCTGTGAGCATGGGCATTAAAGGTAAAACGACAGGGGTTAACTTTGCTGAGGAATCACAACCCTGTCCCGGGTCAAGCACACACTGGGCAGCTTTCCACATGGGAACACACAGAGAGGGTCTTGTTCTGCGGCCCATGTGCAGGTCAATACCGGCAGGTAGGAGTGAAATGATATGCTTCCCCTTGAGACGCAGCACAGAGAACGCTCTGTTCCACCATGGCGAATGCATCTACTGGAATGCAATACAGACAGGCAGGTAACTTTCAGTTCACCGCATACCTTTACTGAAAAATCCTCAAATCCCAGGAAAGTCCCGGCCTGGCATCTGACACTTTGGTGGGAATTACGAACAGATAGAGACTCGGACCTGACAGACACACACACTAAGAGCAGAATTAGATTTATAAGTAGGGAGGGTTGGGAGTATCTCATATAAACAGAATTTGGCATGTTATTTACTTGAAAATCCAGCGAGGACTGATACACAAGTACCTTTGCAAACTGGCAATTTTATTGTTGCTTTAAAATGGTTGTCATGGTAACAATTGCATTTGGACAAGCCAATTATTTTCTTGATCATTTAAAAACACGGAAATCCTCTAAAACCCATTGAAAACACTTTCCTGAACAAAATTTGAAAAAAAAAAAAAAACACTTTCTTGAACAAAATTTTCAAAACACTCTCGATGCTTCGTTAAAAGTGAGGTAACCTAGTCTATTCTAACGTAATATGCAGTGATTTGCAAATGCAAGACAAGAGCAGATGACTGGGATGGTCAATGTTTTTCTCATGTCATTCCACTACAAAGCACTGCTTGACATGAATGGAAAACATCAGACTGGATGCTGACCTTGCTGTTATACATCGTTACACTATCACTTGTTTATGTAAGTAAAAATGTAAAGTAATGTCATAAATATCTGACTGGCTGACTATTGTTGCAGTCGTTGTCCTTCTGACCCATGGACTGCCATTACACAACATTTCCAGATTCAAAGTGCATCAGCCACCCTTTTTTAAAGCCTCCTCCAGACCCCCACATCTCATTCTAATACTTGATTGTACACTTGATTTTATAAAAGGTTTTTACCTTCTGGCAGATTGTTATCATGGAGCACCTCTCCCCTCTTCACCTGGGATGCAAACCACAAGCACCCCTCACACACTAGGAGTAATTACCAAAGGAAGCTCACTTTCTTGCTCAAGAATGACAAAAAGGCAAACTACCTGTACATGTAAAATATGTGGACATGGTGGAATGGTGGACAATTAGAAACAAAATTTACAGGTTTTTTTTAGGGAAAACAGTCTTAAAGATAAAGCATTAAATAATTACAACACGTGTGACTGACTGATTCAATGTCTGACAAAATTAACTTTGTGTTCAGTCCTTCTTTGCAAAACATGTTTCTAACAAATTCCACAAATGCTCCACTTCAACCCAAAGGGAATGCCGATTATTTATACACAAGATGACTGACACTTGGAAACATAACTATTTCCAACACTTTAGCACCACTTCATTACTTCAACCACAACTCTGCTGGCAAAGTCTGGGCACTTACTTCCCAGGACTCTCCATGTGCCCACAGCCCAACACGCCTCCGTGCCACCAGACGAGTCAGTAAAATCCTGAGATGCTGAGAAGCGTCATAACAGTGTTAATCCCCAGAACCATGTATTACATGAGTAATAAATATTTTTAATCATTCAAGGTAACTGTACAAGTGTCATCCAGAGCAATGGTTCCTAAACAGATGAATTTGCGCTCCAGAGGTGTAGGTGTATGTGTTTGCTGTATTAAAAGATAGTTAAACAGCTCAGATATTAAAACATTCTTTTTTCTAGGCTCTAGATTTTTTATTTTTTAACTTGGAACTAGAATACATTCAAAAGACTGAACAGTCCTCGCTTCAGCTTCCCTGTTCCATGTTGGCAATGTTAGGAAACGTTTACAATGAGATTCTTCTTTTTTATTTTGGGGAATCGTTTTTAAATTGTTAAATGTTAATGTGTTAACTCTCTAGTTTCTTTTTGCTTGAGCTCCATCATGTTTTTCTTTGTGTTTTGGGGTTTTTTTGGAGGGGTGGGGGGGTGGGGTGCATCTCATCTAAAATTGTGTTGGTCCTCAAAGCTAACCTTAATTAATTGAATTCGAAATTGCATTGAAATGAATAAATTAATTTAAATATCAAGATAAAAATTAAGTTTATCTGGGATTTGACCCTATAACAGCAAATTGTACCACCTTAAGCAGTAACAGAGATGCTCTCTCTCTTTCTCTCCATATATGCATATGTATATATATATATGTATATATATATGTATATATATGCACACGCACACATCACTCACCAGACAATTATGGCAGCTGCAATATGAGATCATTATGCATTTATTTCAAGATCACACTGAAATTACATCACATGACAGCTTTGTTAATGCTGCTCAGCTATTAAGCTATTAAAAGTAGCATTAGTGCATATGGATGTATGGGTTATCTCAAGTTGGATGCAGAATTATTCAATAACACTTTATATCGGGTTTATTAGCGTGTTATTTTTATTGATAACCGTGGACTCCTTCAGGTTCCACCAGGGAGTTTCAGTGGGACTCAAGTTCAATGACTGACTGCCACTCTAGAATGATCCAGGACTTCTGCCACTCTAGAATGATCCAGGACTTCTGCCACTCTAGAATGATCCAGGACTTCTGCCACTCTAGAATGATCCAGGACTTCTGCCACTCTAGAATGATCCAGGACTTCTGCCACTCTAGAATGATCCAGGACTTCTGCCACTCTAGAATGATCCAGGACTTCTGCCACTCCAAAATGATCCAGGACTTCTTCTGAAACTAAGTCTTTGTGGACTTTGATTTTTGCTTGTGATCATTTATCTTGTAGGAATGTCCATCGATCCTCACGCTTCATCCTCCTAAAAGTTTTAAATGAACGTTCACCAATGAGAGCCTTCAAACATCCCTATGGTGTGGATTTATGAAAACATGAGGGTATTGCTCAAATATGAGTGCTGTGGAAGAGAAGTTGTGGGTCAGAAAGGACAAAAAAAAAAAAAGAAAACCACAACATCAGTGCAGGATCAGAGGTCATCGACCACAATAGACCTGAACAGAAATGACAGCCTCAGGCACACAGCAGTGTTAGAACAACTCTGTGTTAAAACTAACCTCCAAGAATTCACCAGCAGGGTACGAAGAAGAAGTATAGTCTATTATTCCATGACATAAGCGCAGGTAGGATCACTGACTTTACAGAGTTGCCCTCGGCAGTCATTATAGGGAATGGTTTACTCCATTCATAGTGCTTGAATGCCACATGTCAACGCAGGAAATAAACACGCAGTGCACCTGGACTGATGTTAGTGTAAGCCGTCTCTATCCTATATGGAAAAAACACTGTCAGCTCTGGTTTACCATCGGGAACACTCTGAAATGCGCTTTATTACAGAAGATCCGTTGACTTTATTTATAGTTTAATAAGTACCAAAGGTCCAAATCTTTGTCTTGATCCAGGTCAGACTCATAGATAGTCGACTGTGTTTGAAGGTGGACATATAAATATATAAAAAAAATTAAAAAAAACACGTTTCGTCGCAACATAAATAAACGCGCCAACTTCTGCGTCGGCCGCCGTTCAGACGCGCGTTTGCGGGTTTTTTCTTCTACTGGTAACTCTTACCTTGTCCAGCCTCTCTTTCTTCTTTTCTCCGACCTCATGTCGGTAGACAGGCATTTGCAGAAAGTCCTCTTCACAACAGATGAAGCTCACTGTGCATCCCATCCGAGCAAAGCCAGGGCGCACCGGTCCAAACCCATTCACAAGTTCCCCGCTCCGGCCGCGTCCTTCAGCCTCCTGCTCCTCCTCCTCCTCCTCACCGGACTTTCTGGGATCTTATTCCGCTCCAACAGGCGACAAATGAACTCAGTCGGTCGGGCATCGCTGCCTCATCACTCGAGCATTAAACTGGGGTGTGGATGAGTTCGCTGCACAGCGCGCTGACTGACGGACCACCGCGCTGCGCGTCTGCGTCGGACCCACAGGTACAGTCCGCACGATGCAGGATCTCCCACTCAGTCTCGCTTACCTTTATGTTTGTGATTTTGTGATTGGTGGATGTGTTTGTCGATCAAATTGTAAAATAGCCCCCCCCCCCTCCCCCCGCCCCCCATGCCTGCGCTTTCACCCACCTTTACGCTCGGACAGTGTAAATAAACGTCTGTTTTCTCAAGTATTTTCACCTCAGATGCGTCTCTGACTGAACCCCTGGACTGAGGTCAGATGTTGCGCCCAGCAGGAATCCGCGTATCTTCAGTTTAGCTTGGGTTTGTTCGGTTTCTGCGGTGATGGTGCCCCCTGCTGGGTCACGGAAAAAGTAACGCCTCATCCTGACCCGGTGAGGTATTATTCTTGTAATATTTTTGCAATTAAAAGTTCGAAAAATCTGCTGGAAAATAAAGTCATGCTGTTTTCTATATTCTATTTGTATTCACTGATGTGGTCATAATTTTGTGAATTTCTACTCCAGAAGTATTTATACTCATGTCTTCTTCTTTTCCTTTCGGCTTTTCCCTTCAGGGGTCACCACAGCGAATCAATTGCCTCCATCTAACCCTGTCCTTTGCATCCTCTTCTCTCACACCAACTACCTTCATGTCCTCTTTCACTACATCCATAAACCTCCTCTTTGGTCTTCCTCTAGGCCTCCTGCCTGGTAGTTCAAAACTCAGCATCCTTCTACCAATATATTCACTATCTCTACTCTGGACATGTCCAAACCATCTCAGTCTGGCCTCTCTGACTTTATCTCCAAAACCTCTAACATGTGCTGTCCCTCTGATGTACTCATTCCTGATCCTATCCTTCCTGGTCACTCCCAGAGAGAACCTCAGCATCTTCATCTCTGCTACCTCCAGCTCTGTCTCCTGTCTTTTCCTCAGTGACACTGTCTCTAGACCAAACAACATCGCTGGTCTCACCACAGTTTTGTACACCTTTCCCTTCATTTTAGCTGAAACTCTTCTATCACACATCACACCTGACACTTTCCTCCACCCGTTCCATCCTGCCTGGACACGCTTCTTCACCTCTTTTCCACACTCTCCATTGCTCTGGACTGTTGACCCAAAGTACTTAAAATCCTCCGCCTTCTTGATCTCTTCTCCCTGTAACCTCACTCTTCCACTTTGGTCCCTCTCATTCACACACATGTACTCTGTCTTACTGCAGCTAACCTTCATCCCTCTCCTTTCCAGGACAAACCTCCACCTCTCTAGCTTCTCCTCCACCTGTTCCCTGCTCTCACTGCAGATCACAATGTCATCTGCAAACATCATAGTTCATGGAGATTCCTGTCTAACCTCGTCTGTCAGCCTGTCCATCACCATAGCGAACAAGAAGGGGCTCAGAGCTGATCCCTGATGCAGTCCCACCTCCACCTGGAACTCCTCTGTCACACCTATAGCACACCTCACCACTGTCTTACAGTCCTCATACATGTCCTGCACCGCTCTAACATACTTCTCTGCCACTCCAGACTTCCTCATACAATACCACAGTTCCTCTCTGGGCACCCTGTCATAAGCTTTCTCCAGATCTACAAAAACACAATGCAGCTCCGTCTGGCCTTCTCTGTACTTCTCTATCAACATCCTCAAAGCAAATACTGCATCTGTAGTACTCTTTTTTGGCCTGAAACCATACTGCTGCTCACAAATGCTCACTTCTGCCCTTAGTCTAGCTTCCACTACTCTTTCCCATAACTTCATTGTATGGCTCATCAGCTTTATTCCTCTGTAGTTGTCACAACTCTGCACGTCTCCCTTGTTCTTAAAAATGGGCACCAGCACACTTCTCCTCCATTCCTCAGGCATCTTCTCACTATCTAAGATCCTGTTGAACAACCCAGTCAGAAACTCTACTGCCACCTCTCCTAGACACATCCAAACCTCCACAGGTATATCATCAGGACCGACTGCCTTTCCACTCTTCATCCTCTTCAGTGCTCTCCTCACTTCATCCTGACTAATCTTTGCTACATCCTGGTCCACAACAGTCACCTCTTCTAGTCTTTGTTCTCTCTCATTTTCCACATTTATCAACTCTTCAAAGTACTCTTTCCATCTTCCCATCACACTGCTGGCACCTGTCAATAGACTTCCATCCCTATCCTTAATCACCCTAACCTGCTGCACGTCCTTCCCATCTCTATCTCTCTGTCTTGCCAGCCTGTATAGATCAGTCTCTCCCTCCTTACTGTCCAACCTAGCATACAAGTCATCATAAGCTTCTTGTTTGGCCTTTGCTACCTCTACCTTCACCTTACGCTGCATCTCCCTGTACTCCTGTCTACTCTCCTCAGTCCTCTCAGTGTCCCACTTCTTCTTAGCTAACCTCTTTCTTTGTATACACTCCTGTACCTCCTCATTCCACCACCAAGTCTCCTTATCTACTTTCCTTCCAGATGACACACCAAATACTCGCCTACCTGTCTCCCTGATCACATTAGCTGTAGTTGTCCAGTCATCTGGAAGCACCTCCTGACCACCCAGAGCCTGTCTTAACTCCTTCCTAAAGGTCATGCGATACCCTTCCTTTTTTAGCTTCCACCATTTCGTCCTCTGCTCTGCCTTTGCCCTCTTCATCTTCCTCACCACCAGAGTCATCCTACACACCACCATCCTATGCTGTTTGGCTACACTCTCGCCTACCACTACTTTACAGTCACTGATCTCCTTCAGGTTACATCGTCTACACAAGATGTAGTCTACCTGTGTGCTCCTACCACCACTCTTATAGGTCACCCTATGTTCCTGCCTCTTCTGGAAGAAAGTACTCACTACAGCCATTTCCATCCTTTTTGCAAAGTCAACTACCATCTGTCCTTCTGCGTTCCTCTCCTGGATACCAAACCTGCCCATCACTTCCTCATCACCTCTGTTACCTGCACCAACATGTCCATTGAAGTCTGCACCGATGACAACTCTCTCACTTCTAGGTATGCTCTGCATCACTTCATCAAAGTCCAACCAGAATTTCTCCTTCTCCTCCAGCTCACATCCTACCTGTGGAGCATACCCACTAACAACATTGACCATCACACCTTCTATTTCTAGCTTCAGACTCATCACTCTATCTGACACTCTTTTTACCTCCAGGACATTCCTAACAAACTCCTCCTTCAAGATAACTCCTACTCCATTTCTCTTTCTATCTACACCATGATAGAACAACTTGAACCCTGCTCCTAAACTTCTAGCCTTGCTACCTTTCCACCTGGTCTCCTGGACACACAGTATGTCTACCTTACTCCTCTGCATCATGTCGACCAACTCTCTCCCTTTTCCTGTCATAGTTCCAACATTTAACGTCCCTACTCTTAGTCCTATACTCTTGGCGCTCCTCTTCTCTTTCTTTGTGCGAACGCACTTTCCTCCTCTCCTTCTTCGACCAACAGTAATCCAATTTCCACTGGCGCCCTGTAGGTCAACAGCGCCGATGGCGGTCGTTGTTAACCCGGGCCTCGACCGATCCGGTATGGAAGTCATAGGTTTGATTCGCATCTTTGATTTGGCAAAAGTTTTACGCCGGATGCCCTTCCTGACGCAACCCTCTGTATTTATCCGGGCTTGGGACCGGCACAATAAGACACTGCCTTGTGCCCTCTTGCGGCTACATTTATACTCATGTATACGAGATATATGCAATACCTGTTTATATCTGTGATGATATACTAGGAAAGAGAGATTTAGCAAAATTTTCAGGTTATGGAACTTTTTTTGACCCAATATATTTATGTTTTTGAATGCAATTTTAAAGTGTCTGTTTTCTAATTAAATAATGAAATGAAATAAATGAAATCCTCTGGTTCAGAGCCCAAGACTTCGTGTACTGAGCTACTGCCACCCCAATTATATTAATCAATAAATATAGTTTCATTACCATTGGGTTTTTTTTTTGTTCTATTTATCTACAGACATATCTATCTACATATTATCTATGTGCATCCATTTTCTTGTAGTCTTCCTGTCTGCAGCCACCTGTCCTTCTTGTGGTTCAATGGTCTGTTGGAGAGCTTTCGGCGAGAGATGGGGTACACCCTGGAGGAGACACCAGCTCACCACATAAAAGATAAACAAACGCAGGCACACATTCTCACCTACATCACGTAAAACATGTGTTTTTTTGTAGATGGAAGGAACCAGGAGAACCCAGAGAGAACCCACGGCAGGCATGGAGAGAACAAATAAATTCCACACAGAATGGAAGAATATTGAGGAAGACGTACTAACTCCATATCAGTTTATGGATTTGATGCACATTGATGCATATGTAATATATTTAAGTCAAGCAGAGTCAGTTTAACAGACGAAGGCTTTATTTTACGATAAAAAGTGAACAGTAAAAAACATCATTCAAATGATTTCAAAAGATTTAAGCATTTTAATTGCTGATTTTACATTCAGGGTCATCTTTCATTCAAAGTGAGTCAGGAACAACACAAACAAGATTCACAAAATGTTGATTATAAAATACATCATGACTTCTCACTCACCTTGTCAAATTACAAAGACAATTCAATAAGTTTCCATGAGGTTCTTACTTCCGGTGTTGAACCCATGATGTACATCCATGTCGACTTACTCACAGGTGTTGATGCGCAACAGTTCTTCAATTGCCTCAGAATAATTAGTGCTGGTGTTCCATGATTGCTTTAATACACTTCCATTTGTTCATATAATAGCTACCAAACAGCAGGTTAAGTTGTGTTTTCACCTCTTCTATCCACAAAGTGTAGGCTGACTGGTTTGTCTGGTACCAGAACAGTGCGGGTGATGCATTTCAACTCCCCCATTTCAGGATCAGGCTTGACTTCAAATCTTCTGATGAGCTGCAGGAAAATGAAAATGTTAACTTTGACGTCTATTTAGTCTGATTAAAACCCTGCAGCCACATTTATGGTTATTTGGTGTTCTTGTAACATCTAGCCTATTATTTTAATATACTGATTCTAATACTCATTCTGCAAGATTTCCATAAATAATAATGTTATTTTAATGACACTAAGATGCTTTACTTTTTATTTCTTTGCTTAAATAAATGAGTCCAAGATGATTGTTGCTCTTTCATAATAAATTTGCCACATTTTCTTTTGGTATTATGTGAAATTATCAGATAATATGGTTAGATAACCTGCTAACATTGGCTCTGACTGCACAGAATTTATCAGAATACAAATGTGTATCCAACTCACCTCCAGGAAGACATTGATACGGCATCATCCTAATTTTTTTTTTTTATTCTAAACTGAATTTTGATAGCTTTACTTTAAAATGTGTATTTAATGAAAGCATCACAAAGGATAAATAGTTTGGAACATGTAGCAATCCAAAAAAATCCAGATTTTTAAAAATGTCTTTAAGTTGGTTTGACTGTTGTTTGATAGCATGAAGCTACTGACCCGAAACAGAATCAGATACATCTCCAGCTCAGCAATCCGACGACCCACACAGCCTCTCACGCCAAAGCCAAAGGGGATGGAGCCAAAGGCGTTTGGCCTGCTGTGGCCATCGCGGAGCCACCTCTCCGGCTTGAAGGTGAACGAGTCTGGGAATGTGTCCTCATCGTGACTGATGGCGTAATGGGAAAGCGTAAAAGCAGTCTGGGGAAACAGCAGTGAAGACAAGATACAATGTTGAAACTCTGACATTTTGTTTTCTCGTTGTAGTTTTCTTAAACTTTTTTTATCGAGTTAGAAAAGAAAGTCATCCAACTTTGACCCTTGTAATAAGGCAACCAGACAACTGAAACAGCTCAAGAATAACCTACAGTTTATACAATCTATACGGAAAAAAGAAAACCTCATTTTGATAAATGAAATAGTAGAATTTTTCATTGTATTTGCACAAAGCTGATCGCATGGAGAACTAAATGTCAATAAAAGACCTTTAAATATCTGCCAGTCAAACATTTGAGGGGTTTTTTTTGCAGCAAGAGGAAGCCTTAATAGGAATAGACAGTAAACGAGTCGAAAATTTCTAATATTAAAAAATATTCTACCCACATTCTTTGAAAAATGATATACACCAATCCTAACGGCCTTGTCTGCCACGACTCTTCCATTCAGAGGAACAACAGGATACATCCTGCAAAATAGTTATGTTGATTTGGTTTGTGTTGTGTCACTCAATATCATTGCACATAGTTTTCCTGATGGACAGTGTGGAAGCTGAACACCACTCATCATAACTCTATCTCTCCGGCAGTCTCACCTCAGCGACTCCTTAATAACAGCCTTTAAATAAGGCATCTGCGTGATCTCCTCAGCAGAAGGTATCCGGTTTGGTGGTACCAATGTTGACACTTCTTTATAGAGTTTGTCTTGGTTTTCTGGGTACATGGACAGCAGGTGCAAAGCCCATGTGAGGGTGTTGGAGGTCTTGACAAGAAAAACAATGTCATTCAGCAAACGGGCAACCTCAGATGCTTAAGCAGAATGAAAATTAGACCAGCGTGTAATTTAAGATCGATCCACCATACATAGTATGAGATATCTACTGACGAATCAAAGATCTTTCTTTAATGACGTCAAAACATTTTGATTTAAGAATGTGGGGAGTATCATATTCACCGTATCCACTCCCGCTAACAAAAGCTCCGTCACACTGCCGTAAACGTCTTCAGTGCTCATGTCAGTGCTTGAGAGAAGGTATGTGAGGTATTCACCCTCCACACGCTGGTTGCTGTCCAGACGCTGCTGAATGAATTTCATCTTCTTGTCAATCAACTTTATGGCTACAAGAAAAAAAAGAAAATTCTTAATTTTAAAGGCAAAAAAAGAGTGAGTTTGTTTTTCAGGAAATATATTCGTTGTGCACATAACAGCTTCACTTAAAGACTGCAAACCAGGGTAAATGGACTGCAAAAACTCTGTTTTACCGGTGGTTATGTGCAGTTCTATAGCATCATATTTAGAGTACAGTGAGTGGGGTTTGCCAGGTGGGCTTGTGGGGTCCACTACACTGTAGCTGTTGTAAAAGCACAGAAACCAGAGTACAAGAAAGTGAAAAAGGTTAAGAAGTTATTTATTACTGTATATAGTCACTGTCATTGATCACTAGACAGAACTCCCATGATTCCTTTCTGCTTCATGGTGTCTTTTGAGATCCTGTTTGTCAAAAACAACACTTCATTGACAAGGGAGCTGCAAAACAGCATTGATCTTGATATTTAAGAATGTTTTTCTCAGTGTCACATTGACTTTGTGTATTTAAATGTTTTAGTTACCAATATTTCTATCAGTCTGTCATCATGACTCATATGCAGCAACAGAATGGAGGGAGTATTCCATTACTTAAGGAATAGTAACACTAGTATTATTTGTATCTCAGTAAGAAATCAGTTTAGACAGTTTTGTGTAATTACAGAATATATTTTGCAATTTTTAAAGAAGTGGAACAAAAATATTCCTAGATGCGCCCCTGTATCCAGACCATAGTTCTTGGTAGAACTCATTATTCCATCAAGTTTCATGGAAATCTGTCCAGCAATTTTAAACAAAAAAGCAAAAAGAAAATCAACAAATAGTTGATGATGTAAACAGTTTATGAAATCTGATGAGGATGTACTATCTCCTTTACCACTCACCGAAGTTGAAAATGCCATCCCAGCCTGCAACGTAACGCCCCCAGTAGGGCAGTAGGCTGCGGGTCCACTTGGGTGTAACAGCCACAATAAAGTTGTTGGAGAACATCATGGATATTGCGTTGATGAACTCTTGAGTACCTGCTGGGATTTGCCTCTCCAGACATCCAAGCCTGGTCTCAAGCAGTATGGAGGCAATAGCTGCGTGACAACACTTAAAGTTAGAACAAGAAATGCTCAAAAACTGTAAATCCTGAAAAAGGCATTCAGCAAAAAATAGTATTTAAACATGCACAGTGCTCTCAGTGTCGAGCTTTGAGTTTTCTTTCACACCCTCAAGTGAGAAACGATAGAGCTCATTGGCCATATTGGTCACCAAGTCTCCTGTGGGGCTGCATTGCCTCAGGTAGCACATCCTATTCATGAAGTCTGTCACAACGCCATTGAGAGTGTCCACATATTGTGCAGCATCCTTCGGAAGCAGCATGCGCTTGTTCAGTACTGCTCGCAAGTTGTACCACTTCTTCCCATTTCTGCCAACAGTCATAGAGAGTGACAAACGAAAAAAGACAATTTTTTTGTCGAAGCTTTGCATTTAAAGAAGTGACAGTATTTGTAAATGTCCAGGCGTTGATGACATGAATATTGACTACATGTGACAAGAAAGTTTCAGCGCCAGCACTTAGCTGTGTCCCTTTGAAGATAAATGAAGGCCCTCTATTATAAGGTCCTTAAAGAACAAAAATGTGTTGCGTCTCTTGGATTTGTAGGTCTAAGCACTTTGTGAATATATGTTGTGCACTATTTAAGTTATTGGACTTTTTACTTAACTTTCTGAATATTAATTTGCAAGACAGCTTGAATATAGCCTGTTAGGGGTCAATGAGTATTAATAATTGCTAAAATAAATATTGACATAATGTTATTCTCTCTGTTTTAGAAGGCTGACTCAGAATCTTGTTGATTAAATGGGGATATAGCTACTTTTTAAAAGGTTTGAACAGATTTTTCTATGAACATTTAGTCAACCAATCAAGATTTCACCCTAGAGTGGCTGTACTTCAGGTCAGCCTTTCTAGAGTGTAGTTTTGCATTTTTGTTATAATTATAGAGTGTTTATCATCAGCTCATATATTTACTGTAAACAGCTCGGTTGACACATCAGTCATATTCTAGCTACCAACACTGTTTAAACAAAACACTCCTGGGCTGATGGCCATTTGTTGACCACGGTCAGTCCCTCCCCTCACATGACAGGACTTAACCAAGTGGGACAGTGGCTGTGAGGACTTTGGAACAGAGCACTGCTGTACACACAATGTACTACATAGTTGTCTACAGTCTTACTCTGTGAAAGGCCCATATCCGTATCCTCTCATGTCACGATAGTCTTTCCACAGGGACATGTCCCCTCGCTCTGGGAACTTATCCTCATTTCTCAGGACTGCTTCCAGCAGTTCTGGTGTGTTCACACAGATCGCCCTTGTTCCATCTCTGTATATGGGTCCATATAGCTTTTTCTCATAGAGCTGGTGATAGACACAGGGAATTAAAGATAGATGAGTCAACTGAGAAACCTCCTGTCACATGAGGTAAGAGGACATTCAAGATAAACATACCATAAAAGTTTAAATACCAGTCCCATCAAGAAAATGTTGTTGAGCAAAAAACATGCATTGTCTTCCCAGAATAAGGCCTCACTTGTCAAGGATATCAAGATTTGGTCAAGGCTGTCGTCAAGCAGAAATGAGGGCAAACAATCTCCTCTTTGTGAGAGTCTGCTGAGACTTACTGTTGCTAACAACAATTCTTAAGATGCGCAGTCTGACATTTTATCTGCATCGTCTCTCAGCAAGTCACAGAATATCTTAGTCCCTGATTAATAATCTCAATTGTAAGCAGATCAGCCCAGCAACCAAATCCTATTTCTATATTGTATTTTTATAAAGCATTGTCCAGAAACCAAGTATTAATTTAAGTATGGATTGAAATCATGTGCCATCCACAGTCAACACATACCTGTAGCTCATGCAGACGGCTGTAGAACCCCTGAAACGTCAGTCTGTAGAGCAGCTCCAAGAGGCTGACGTGGGGGAGGTCCTCTCTCGTCCGAGGTTTTTCCTGGAAAGTAGAGAGGGGCCCCCGGTCAGAGGATACACTTCCTACCCCTATGGAGCTGACCCTCGCCACAGCGACAGGGAATGTCAACAGCCTGCTGCCATTCCTCCACATCACGCTCCCCGCCTGCCACGAGGCCATGATGAGGACAGAATAGGAAATGCACTGAGCTGTTGTTGCTTCCAAAAGACTTGAAGAGCAGGGAGGGGCCAGGTCTCACCAAACATTTAACCCTTACTGCAGAATTCCCGAGGAGCAACCAGGGCTGGTCTATGGTGCAGAATTACATTTCTTCATAATAGGTGGCAGTCTGCCAGAAATAATTACATCCCACTTCAAAGCGCTGATGTATTGTAATTGTCAGTGATCGTGTGTTCGACCGTCCATATGTCCACCAAATATCGTCGCAACCGTTGCAGATAGAAAGATGAAACAAAAAGCACATTATTCAGGCGGCAAATGGGATGAAAACGAGATGATGACCTTGACAAAAGTAGGGCAAGGTCATATTTCAACTTTTGTACACTCAGGAACCGGATAAGATAGAAAGAAAGTAAGACGTTGTTAAGTTAACCCAGGCCGGTATGGAATTCATAGGTTTGATTAGCATGTTTGGTTTGGCAAAAGTTTTACGTCAGATGCCCTTCCTGAAACAACCCCCTGTATTTATCCGGGCTTGCGACCGGCACAATAAGACACTGGCTTTCGCCCTCTTGCGGCAACAGGGTAACAGACAGGGTAATAGACGGGGGCAACAGACAGGGTAATAGACAGGGGTAAAAGACAGAGTAACAGACATGGGTCAACTTCTAACCCCTTCTAACCCCTGAAATACTGATCATTTCCAATTAAAGGGTGAACAAGTCGATCACATAATAATAATTACAATAACGAGAGTGGTTGGGGACCGCTGATCTCGGGATAACGGGTAGTGATGTGTCGGTCGCGAACGTAACGGCTCTGAGAGCTGGCTCTTTGAAGTGAATGATGGGAACCGGCTCCTCTGTGCCTCGGTGTCTGCGCTCACTGCGCTGAGCAGAGGAGGGAGGGGCAAGTAGGTCAGGGTAAAATTTTGAATTCAGGGGTGTCGCGGGGTGTTGCAGTCTGTGACTGCCTTGGTTCTAGTTCATAAACTGATGTTGTCACACCCACCCTCATGTGAGCCGTTACGGTGAGCTGCACCCAGATTTGAATGGTTATCGTGGAGTCTGGGGAGGGAGATCAACACTACATTGTAGGTGGCTGATAGCGTCTTAACCCTCCTCCTCTGTCAGAGATGGTTTCTCCAGTTTGACAAAAATGGCTTCTTTACCTCCTCTCTCAAACTATCTATCTTTCCTGGATGAAACCTGGACATTACTGTACTGTCCTAAAAAGACTGCCCTGTCTCTTTCAGGTGCAAGTAGACTGCCGTGTCTACGATCAACCTTAAGCAAGTGAAACTTATTTTTTACTTTGCACTGTGGTCTGTGTCTCATATTGAATGAGCACTTCTGTTTACATGTGGTTCACAAACTTTGCCTTCAGACCAGGTATGTAATCAACGATCCACACTCAACTGACTGTTTTGCTGCAGAGCTGTTCAGTGGATAAATAAAGTTAGATCAAGTTAACCATATTCACAGCTATCAATTGAGGAGATGGGTAGAATCAAGAGCTTCCGCTCCTTCCTCAATGGCATTCCAAGATGTTTGTGTTTTACATGATGAAATGCATTTAACAGAAATGTATTTATTTGCAGTTGTATGGCTCGTATACAGTCGGTGGCACTGATGCAAATACATCAAAACTTGAGCAGTCTCCAGTCCAGTCCTGTTATTCTTTCATTACACCAACATTGATGATAGCTCCTTTGGGTTCCATTTTGTGCTGTAGAAAGTGTCCTTGCACTTGGGCAGCACTAATCTCAGAGTGGGCAGTCAATGCATGGTCTGCAAACTTCTCTCCTTCAGAAGCGGGCTCATCAGGGTAGAACCGCCGAAACATCTGTTCTAGCTGCCAGCGGGTGCAATGACCGATGTATTGCTTCATATCGACGCGGCCGGGTCGGATCAGTGCGGCATCTAATCTGTGTGTAGAAATTACAAGCAAGGCTGGTATTTATTGTTGTACAGAGGCAACATTTAGGCTTTTATTTTAGTTTTTATTGTAGTGTCCATCTACTCTTTCAAGCAAACAAACCCAAAAGTACCTGTCAATGAAGTTGGTGGTCATAAAAACTATTCTGGCTTCAGATGAAGCCACTCCATCCAGAGAATTAAGCAGGCCACTAAAGGTCAGTCTTCCCATTCCCTGGTAGGCCAAAGGGTCTGAAAGGGAAAGACAAATGGGATTTCACAAATGATTCTCTGAACAAACACAAGCACAAAAGGTCTGAACAAAAGTTTTAAATGTAGACATAGACAGTACTCATAGACAACAAGCATCTGCTAAGACAGCTTAATTTTACCAGGACAATTTCCCTGTAAAGCTTTTCCCTATTGGCACTGTCCCCCTGTCACGCCTTCCTTTTCTAAAGAAATGTGTAATGGAGCTCACATAAACAGACTAGTGCCCTCTTCTGGCAGGAGAACTGCAGGTGCACCTCTTCGTCATTTGTTTAGCGTAACATAGCAGTACAGGGACAAAAAAAGTCCAAAAGGAACTAATCTTTCCATCGTACTTACTCTCTGTTGGAAGCAGGTCTCGGCTAACAAACGCTGCATCTACATCCTCCAACAGTATGATGCTCTGCTGCGGTGCCACGCTCAGCAGGTGGTTCAGACGATCATCTGAAAGGGATCGGTCACTCAGACTCATCAAACAGATGCTGTAGCCCAGCTCACCTGCCAAAGCAGTGCTGAAATAGGACGACACACAAATAAAAAACTGAAATTTGAAGTGTGATATAAACTCTAATTAGAGGCATGACATCCAAAGCACCCTCACATAAAGCTGCTTTTTCCACACCCTGGAGGACCGTAAAGCAGATATCCTCTTCTGTAGGGGATTCCTAGGAGACAAATTTTAAAAATCAACGATGTCCATGTGGACGACACCATAGAAGTGAAAATTCTACAGCATGGTGTTTTAAGTTGTGGGCACACACGTGGACAAAGTTATTGGTACCCCTCTGTTAATGACAGAAAAATCCACAATGGTTATTGAAAACACTTGAAACTTACAAAAGTAACAATACATAAAAAAATTAATGAAAATTAAAATCAGTCATCACTTTTTAATTGTCGTTCAACAAACTAGTGAAACATGCCTGGACAATAAATGATGGTACCTCTGTAAAAGATTGAAAAAAAATTGACCAGAGGGACATGAATAACTCAGGTGTGTCCTGTAATTGGCAACACAGGTGTGTTGAATCTCGTAAGTAGTCAGTCAGCCTATTTAAAGGATGACAAATAGTCTTTGTGCTGTTTGGTGACATGGTGTGTACCGCACTGAACATGGACAGCAGAAAGCAAAGGAGAGAGTTTTCTCAGAAGTTTAAAAAGAAAATTATAGACCAGCACGTTAAAGGTAAAGGCTATAAGACAATCTCTAAGCAGCTTGATGTCCCTGTGACAACAGTGGCACATATTATTCAAGATGAACATCCACGGGACTGTAGCCAACCTTCCTGAACGTGGCCGCAAGAGGAAAATTGACAATAAATTGAAGAGACAAATGGTTCGAAAGGTATCTAAAGAGCCCAGAACAACCTCCAACAAAATTAAAGATAAACTCCAAGGGCGAGGTACATCAGTATCGGATTGCATTGGACTATTCTGAAGTGGCATTCTATGAGCCCAGATCAAAATCCTACTGTAAATCTATGGAAAGAGCTGAAACATGCCATCTGGAGAAGACACCCTTCAAACCTGAGACAACTGGAGGAGCATGCTCACGAGGAGTGGGCCAAAATACCTGTTGAGAAGTGCAGAGGTCTCATTGACAGCTACAGAAATCATTTAATTGCCTTCTTTCATTAACAGAGGGGTACCAACAATATTTGTCCATGTGTATAATTCATAAAATATTTGGTTGACAACGCTTAAACATTCAAGCGTTTTTAGTTTAAAATACAAATTATACATTTGTCATTTCTGTTACCAATCGACAAACATTGCACTCCTCCTTGTATACCAGCAGACAAAGATTTTTGAAGGACATTCTAAATTTTATAAGCAAGTCAGGGACCGCTAACAGCAAGAGATTCTACCTCTGTCTGTGTACCACTTGGGGTTTCCAATGAACTCCTTCACATCGTGTACAATTTTTTCAGCCACTCCCACCTCCAGAACTACAGAGCTGAGCGGCCTGCGCCGTCGTGGAAACCCAAAAGGTCTCCACTCAGCACCCATGGCCGTGTACATAACTGTGCGCCCCTCTTCCTGCTTCAAGGCCAATTCTCTTGCTGCAAAACATGATTGACAACTCTAATGAATATACTGTGGTTCACAGAATATACTGTACATGGTATATGTTGTAGACCTATGTCAATATTAACCTTCTTGTAAGATATTGAAGAAGATTTGTCTGTCCCTGCCGAAAGCAGTGAAGGTTACAGACTCCCACGGTGTTCCTGTATGTAGATCCACCATCTGCTTTTCTCTGGTCCGCTCCACACTAATCCACTTCCTTCCATACCTGCGAACCACATCGAATAACAACTGCTAAGACCCTGCACTGTTCACTGACGGAATGGACAATAATTGTAGAAAAAACGATTCAGAGAATCCTCCTGACCAGATGATGTGGTTCCCAGGGCTTGGGTGGAAGTCAAACTGGGTGTGAACTCGTCCACTCTCATGTGCCAGGTAGGACGTCTCCACGCTCAGGTGCTGAGTGTGTCTGGCATGTTTGGTGATCCATCTCAGGAGCCAATGGTAGCTCTTGTCCCTGCTGGGGACCTCCAGTGTAATCATGTAGTGCCTGCGAAAGAAGACCATTCCTACCTGGGCACCTTTCCTGGCCAGTGCTAATGCAGTTCCAACCCCAACTAGTCCAAATCCTGCCCCAAAATAAGGATTGTCCTTCAGGCCGTCCAAAAAGTCTGACAGGGGCATGATCCTGATAAATCCACAACCCAGGTGATATCAGGCTGTACTGCTGTTCTGACACTTCTACTAAACGTGCAAAAGCATTGAATGCCTTGAATGTGTGAAGACGTGTAACATCCGTTAGTGTAATGACATCAATACAAGACGAGTATTTCGTATCCTCATTTAACAGCTGATTTTTTTTAATGATATATCACTATACATCACATAAGCTGTCATGTTAGTCACTAATTTAAACCCGTTGTCTCCGAGCCTACCGTATTTTTCAAATTCAATAACTTAAAAGTTGACATATTCGTAAATGCTGCCGTTTACTCGTATCTCAATGTCCCTGCATGCGATGTGTGGAAGTGATACTGTAGCGGCGACCTCTGCGACACTTCCTGTGTTTGGCAAATACATCCCGACCTTCCGCTTGACCACAAACATTCGTTCCTCATTAACCAGAGCGTCATGACGATATAGTTTAGCTCAAAAGCTTTTGGTAAGAAATATTATATTTGCATTGTGGCTACAGACCAGATTATATTTTGTAAAGTGGAACTGCAATAGCGGTATAAATTAATAGCACCAACTGTACGGAGTTAGAAACCTGCGTTTCAAGCTAGCTAGCATTGACAGAGATGCTAGCGCATTGATAACAGTTGACTGTACAGTATAGGCAAATAATGTGAGTGGAATATCGGCTACTATCACCGTGTTGTGTCATCTTTAAGCTAATTTAGTAGAGAAATAGCGGTAAAGATGGATTTAATCGGTTGGGTAACTGTTGGTTTTCTGTTTTTCAGATTGATGGGACTTCAGAAATCGGGGCAGTAGGTTGAAATTGTGTCCGTGCTGGGGAGTGATGTGATCAATGGTGACGCTGTTATGGCTGCAACTAGCAAGCGTCAACTGTGTTCTGTTGAAGGTAAATAGAAAGCAGAGACTAAGAGTTGGTATGATGTTACATAATCTTGCTTTATTTTCCATTAACAGTTGACGTTAATAATGTTTTTGCTGGCCGTAACTTCAATAATCCCATTTATTAGAAGTATGTTTTACATTAGTATTCTGGCGCCTCTGTTACAGGTAATGTAACCACAGCTTTATCCACTGATGAAATCCACCAGCCTCATGTGTCCAGCAGGCCGAAAAGAAAACGAATACCCAATTCACGTTATGCATCATCAGTACTAGAAGACGAGCATGAAGAACAGCCTGAGAGGAAGAGCCACAAGAAGAAAAGTGTGCAAAAGGCAGCTGAAGGAGAAGAACCTTCAGGAATGGATGCTGCACCTCTTCCCTCCAAAGGTATAGACCCTGTTCTGCTTGGTAGATCATACTGATTGATTTTGATCCAAAATTTCCCAGTTCCTTTCGAACTCCATACCCCATCCTTCCACCAAGTTACATGTAACATTCTGAAAAATATGTTCAATTTTATCTTAAACTTATCTCTCAGTAATTTCAAATGTACTTGTCCCACAGAGTACCTTGCAGAGGGATCGGAGCATGTGTATCGTACCCACACCTGCCCCAAGTGTCGGCGCTGCTTCAAGATGCGCTCCCATCTAAAGGAGCACCTTCATTTACATTTTCCGGACCCCAGTCTTCAGTGTCCCACCTGTAAGCGTTACTTTACCAGCAAGAGCAAGCTACGCATACATAGACTCCGTGAGGAAGGTGAAAAAGTTCATCAATGTCACTTGTGCGAGTATTCTGCTGTGGAGCGTAATGCAATCCACCGCCACCTCATCAGTATGCATGCCAAAGATGCTGGCGATGGTGACAGCTATCCATGTCCCACCTGTGGCCAAAGTTTTCACCAGAGCAGGACACTTAAGGCTCATATGAAGACGCACAACTTTCTGTCAGACAACAAGCTACTAGTCTGCTTTTGTCAGGGTTGTTCTTTCCAGAGTTCTTCACGCAAAGAACTTATCGGACACACTGCAGCGGTGCATGGTGTGAAAGCATCAGAATGTCGGCATCATGCCTGTGGTGCCATCTTTCAAAACAAGGCGGACATGGAGGCTCATTTTCGCACACACCTCGCTTACCACTGCTCAAAGTGTGACTTTTCTTGCTCCAATAAGACCGTCTTCCTCCAGCACCAGCGGCATGGCCACCCAGGAAATCACAGGCTGTGTTGTGATTTTTGCCCTTTTGTCACCTTAAACCCTGTGGAGTTTGAGCAGCACGTTGGACATTTGCATGCCAACGAGAAAACCCATCGCTGCTCTCAGTGCAGCTACGTCACCTCGCATAAGCGTGGCTTGAAGCGACACATGCTGATGCACAGCGGTAAGAAGTTCATCCCATCCTGTTTTCCATTTTCCATTTGAGTAGCTCTTTACTGGAGAGCTAATACAGTACATTTGCAGCACATGTACTAATTCAGTCTTATCTTCCTACATTAGGTGAGAAGCCCCATAAGTGTAGCCTGTGTGACTTCAGTTGTCGAGACGAGTCCTACATCTCTAAACATATGCTCACACACTCTGATAACAAGAATTTTATGTGTGCTGAATGCGGCTATGTGACTAAATGGAAACACTATCTGAACGTCCACATGAGGAAACATGCTGGAGATCTAAGGTAGATATTTCAGTAGTTGGCTGCATCTGAGACACCTGAAACATATTTCCTTTTGACCGCAAATTTATGCACAGATTAGTTGACCTGCATGTGTTGTGTTAGTCCATGGCAGTAATCCCTAAAGAAAAGTTCATACAAATATGAGAGGATGCAGTAGCTGTTTTGATGTAAAAAAAAAAAACATTTTCCTGAAGTGAAAAAAAAAAAAAGATGAGATTTGTCATTTTTGGGTAACTGTTGAAAATGGTGCAAACAAATGAAAATTTAGTGGCAGAATGTCTTGAGGAGACACAACTATCATTTTTATTGATTTTTATCTATTTTTGTTAACATGTTTCTGTCAAGCCTCAAGCTGATCAGACCCCTAAATTGTCCATGACTTATCTCTCTGCTCTCTCAATGATGTGGAATGGATGTGGTACAGTATAGTATGGCTGTTTCGATTCAACTTCCTGTCTCCTCTCTTAGGTATCATTGTAATCAGTGCCCGTACCGTAGTCACCGCATGGACCAACTAAATAGCCACAAATTACGACACCAGGCCAAATCTCTCATGTGTGAGATCTGTGCTTATGCCTGCAAGCGCAAATACGAGCTTCGCAATCACATGTTGACCAAACATTCTGGAGGAGACAAACAACCATCTGTCTATAAGTGTAAATACTGCACATACACTACCTGCTACAGGCAAGCCCTCCAGAACCACGAGAACTGCAAGCACACCAAGCTGAAAGAGTTCCGCTGTGCCCTATGTATCTACTCCTCTTTCAGTAGCATTAGCCTCTTCCTGCACAAGAGGAAAGCTCATGGTTATGTCCCCGGTGACAAAGCATGGCTAGAGCACTACGCCGCAAAGGAGAAGGAGAGGAGTTCAACTGAGTTCTCACAGGAGTTTTACATCAAGACCTCAGCGGCTCATGAGCAGCTTGACCAATCTACTTCAAAAGAGGCTCCTTCATCTCAAAGAGAAAAATCAGATCATCTTGAAACAGCAGAATCCAGTAAAGAAACAGTGATGGATGTTTTTGATGTCGTCTCCCAAGAGGTTGTTGATGAAGGTGTTTCAGATAGCCCTTCACCTGCGAACAGTCCCGAGGAGTATTGTACTCTTGTTTTAACGACACTATCTACCTCTGACTATCTTACGCCGTCTCTGCAAAATGAAGAAAATTGCAAAAATCAAACCCCGAACAATTTAAGTTGCAATGAGTCTGATATATCACAAGAAAAGGCCTACTTCTCCACGGCTTCATCCGAGGAAGATCCTGTAACTGTCCCAGATAATGAATGTGAACGACGCGACCCAGAGCTGTTGAGTAATACTAATAAACCAGCTGAACCTGGGGAGAACCAGGCTCACACACCCAAGGCAGAGAATAATGGTGGAACAATGAGTTGCTCTTTTCCACCGGAGAGAAGTCAGACATCAGAGTCTGAGCTCCGTCTGCAGGCTATGAAGAAGCATGACAAGGATCAAGCGGAAGCCATGGTTTTGGAGGGACGGGTGCAGATGCTGGTGGAGCCAACGAAAGATGTTTATCGCTGTGACAAGTGCTCCTACATAACCAGCAAGGAGACTGCTTTGAACTACCACCGCCTGGCTCTGTGCCACAGTAGGACAAAGGTTCACAAGTGTCAGGCCTGCGGTGCACAGTTTAGGCAGAGGCGAGGCCTTGATAGCCACATTGCAAGGAAGTGTCCTGCACTTCGACGAAAAACAAGGACATTTGTAGGTGTTTCAAACACACATTTAGCTACAGAGGACGTCTCTCCTGATGTTCAGAAGAAATCCACACAACCAGATGAGGGAATAAGTTCTGATCAAACAAACCTTTCGTCTTCACAAAATCATATTGGCTCGAATTTGAATGATCAGAAATTTCAGCAGCAAGAATCTAGAGTACGTAAATCTTCATTAACAACCTCCCAAGGTGTTTTGCATAATGCAATGACAGAACACCAGCTAAACAAAACGCACGCAAAAAAGCTTTTAGATCGTGCAAAAAATCTGTTAAATTCTAGTAATGAAGAAAGACATCCCTTGGAGTCCCTTTACACAAAGATAGATGGGAAATTCAAATGCGAGCTTTGCAATTTCTCATCAGTGAAGCTCGTAACAGTTGAGCGTCATCTGTCAACCTGTAGAAAAGTCTCAAGAAGAAGAAACAGTCAGATGGTTTCAGAAGCGGATGATGGAGGGGATGACTTCTCAGTTGGCACGAAAAACGACTCAAAGTCAGATGAAAATGGGTGCACTCAGTGTTCATTGGTAGCCAAATCTAAAGTGTCTTTGAAATGTCACTTACTTCGTGTCCATAACAAAAGACAAATTGGTGTCACTCAATCAAAGCGTTTGCACTGCAAGCACTGCACTTTCACTTGTAAACAGGAACGGTGCATGGTCCAACATGTGGCCCTCAAGCACAAAGGTGCTCGACCTCATCGTTGTCAGTTCTGTCCTTTTAGTACCACCAGGCGTTATCGCTTGGAAGAGCATGAGTCTCTTCACACGGGAATCGGCCGTCACAGCTGTGATTTGTGTGAAAAGACCTTTGGGGCTGCGACCAAACTGCGTCAACACAAGATGCGCATCCATGACAAACAAGTGAAACACTTCTGCTCACTTTGTGACTTCAGCGGTTACACGCATGACGACATAAGACGACACAAACGTAGGTGCCACACGGGGGAGTTAAGTCATGCTTGCACTCATTGTGATGCTCAATTCAGTTCAGAAGTTGCACTAAGAAACCACTGCAAACGTGTGCACCAGCTCCAGGTCTGCTTCTCATGTAAACATTGTGACTACACCTGCAGCAATGAGGTCACACTGAAGACCCACCAAGAGACCAAGCACCCACTGGTGAAGTGCACCACCTGCCAGGAGTCTTTTAAAACGAAGGAAAGCCTCACCATTCACCAGAGAACCCACCTGGCGCAACAGTGTCAGCTATGCCCCTTTGCTACCAAAACAAAGCATCTGTTAGCTCAACACCTCCTCAGGGAACACGAGGATGGATCTCCAGACACCAAGCCTCTGAAGTGCAGTAGCTGCGCGTTTGCTTGTCGACATCAGCTCGTGTTAGAGCAGCATCTGCGTTCACATGGAGGCAAACGTCTCTACAAATGCACAGACTGCAATTATTCAACCCGGAACAGGCAGAAGATAACGTGGCACATTCGCATTCACACGGGGGAGAAGCCTTACAGCTGTGAGCTGTGTGCTTACACCTGCACCGATCCATCCAGGTTACGGGTAAGCTCAACGTTGAAAGGCTGATTTTTACTGTGAGTGAAATGAAAATTCATAGAAAGCAACGTTGCAACAGTCATGTTGAGGTGCTTTTTTTTTTTTTTTAAAGTAAAACTATCTTGACTTTGTCAAATTGTAAATGATGTGGAATTTATCTTTTGATTGCCACTAGCATATTTGACTTAAAACAGACTGCTACACTGTAAGTGAATACATGCAGTTTGATATGCAGGAGCTGGTACATATGACATGACGGATCTCTTTACACTTTATATTTCTTACCTGTGGACAGGCTAGGTTTGACTAGCTGTTTCCTAATCCAACACAGCCTGACTGGCTTCTGGTGATAGGAAATGCAGATTAAAGTGGTGTTTTCCGTATCTTCTTAGCTTCACATGAGGGTTCACCAGGAGGAGAAGAATTATCTTTGTCCACAGTGTGGTTACAAATGCAAGTGGGCGACTCAGCTGAAGTACCATATGACCAAGCACACAGGTACAGCAAAACATAAAGCTTGATGGTTGTACTTTGGTTCTTTGCAAGACTGGGAATTACTCTGACAGTGAAATTGTGGTCATGAATGTGACAGAATATATGTAGCATTCATTATTGATTCTATTATTAAATTATTTTTTCAATAATGACAATGTTTTTGCCGTCTGTTTTTCGAGCTTATTATATGTGAAAGTGTTCAGAGTTTTTAACATGTATTCATCTGCAGGAGAAAAACCGTATGCCTGTGATGACTGCGACTACCGTACTAACAGAGCAGACGCCCTCCGTGCCCACAGAGACACGCAGCACTGTGAATTGCGGCCTTACGTCTGCGAAAAATGTGGCAAAGCTTTCAAGACGAGTTTTATACTGAAGACCCATCAGCGTCAGCACAGCAACGACCGACCGTACGTGTGTGGCCTGTGCAACAAGGCCTTCCGTTGGCCAGCAGGTCTCAGACATCACTACCTGTCTCACACCAAGCAACAGCCGTTCTCCTGTCGCCACTGCTCCTACAGAGCCAAACAGAAGTTCCAGGTAGTCAAGCATTTGCAGAGGCACCATCCAGAGGTGTCAGCGGAGCAGGGGGTTGACAGGGACTCGGAGGCAGTCGGCCTTACCCTGAGGGAGGCCATACAGGGGATACTGGATGAGTGACCAGCAGACAGAAGAAAGGAACTGCTTGTGGGGTTGTGGAAAGAGGGGTAGACGGTGAGATGGAACACTGATGAGGGGAATGATTTACTGAAGAAAAAGTATGTATTTTTAATAAATTTTACTGTTAACATTTTCTGTTAATCAGCAATTTGACGTGTGTTGTGTGTATATATATATATGATGCTTGGGTTGACTTGAAAAAGAATTTCCAACTAAGATGGGTTTTAGTTATGCTCCATTATACTTACTGCGAACAAATAAACAGGCATTAATCTAGAAACAAGATGTATTTCTATTTTTTTCTGTGAATGGTGTTTGTCAGGCCCCTTGCTACACAATAAAATCAAATACTATCGGTACATGTGAATGGAAGTAGAGTCTTTCTGTACTCTTTAGTTTATGCAGTGAATAAAAACTTGAACATAGTTTATAGCGGGATTTTACTTCATGGGGTTGGCCCACTCAAAGTGCATTCCATTTATTTACAGGTCTGTACTGGATATACATGTATTCACATTATATAAAATATATCCTTGTTGAATTTTTACATGAGGAAATAGAAATAAATCAGTCACCAAAGTTGTTAAACAGCATAATGTGAAGTGATAAATACTTTATAATACTCGGTTATAATATTGGTATTTGGCATTTTCCCTGTGTTTTTACATTTATAAGCTGGAAATTGAAAAGAAATGTCACAAACACCAGCAAACATTTGTACATTTCATTCTTCTCAAGTGGTTTCAGCATTCAGACCACCAAATCTGGAAAATGACGGGAACAGTCGAGAGATTTTATAAATATTCACTTCCTGAATACAACCTTCAATTTCCTTTTAATTAGAGAAACATGTTAAGAATTACATCTTTTTCAAACATTTTGAAATTTGTGGCTTGCATGCCTCTTCCAAAGCCTAATGATATATAATTAATGAGCATGGTACATCTTTATCAACTGCAGGTCCCTTCATCACAATCCTCACCAACTTTAGTGTTTTTTTTCCTGGTCTAGTAGTTTTTTGTTATGTTTGCCTGCTCATAAGTAAGTTAACCAAACAACAAAGAATGAATAGAAAACAGACTAACAGAAAATGCTAGTTTGTCAGATATCTTTTCTACTTCCAGCAATCAGCACCTCTGCTATTACTATTCCTTTAAGAATTTTAAAGTTGATCCATACATTTTAATTCCTTTCTGGTTACTGATACCTCCAGAAATGCAATACATTTAAAGGCAAACGGGTATATTTAGACATGCAGCAGTCCTTCATGTTCATTTTGGACAATTTATATTCAAAAGCTTACATAATATATATCAGTTATGTAACCTCTAAGTGTGCACATTTAAAACAAAGTCCACAGAATTGATGTGGCATTGTGAGCTGAAAGAGAGGGGGGGGGGGCGACCAGCAGAGATGAATAGATTAAAGCTGGTGAGGAAAGTTTATTACGATCCATTTCACAACTTTAACCCAACATCGGCATTAGTGGGAATGTAGACTGAAGACCAAATTTAAAATCTCATCTGCAGATGAGACTTTTTCATGTGAGCTCTAAGATGCTGATGTTGACAAAGAGGGACGAGGGAGGGATAGGTGTCCCGTCTTTTGATAGCAGATGTATGTGACGATACCCTGGAGAAGAAAAGATGGTTAGGGAAAGCTTTCAAACCAAGAGTAATGAGTCAACCTGGAGTCTCTTCTAATATTGGACATAAGTTACAATATTCCAAACACAGATCGTGGAACCTCCAAATTTACACCAAAACGTAATGTTCTCACGTTATTCTTTGCTCACCTGCTTGGATACAGAGAAAGGGAAGAGTGAACTGTCCAATAAAGTCGTTCCTGGTTGCCTTATCGTAGTCCTCGACTAGGAAGCGAACTAGGGCTAACTCCGGGGTGTGGATGACAAAATTTAAAGTCTCATTCCAGACTGGGTTAAAACCTAAACGGGACAGCAGACAGCACTTCATGCTGACTCTATGATCATCACACATCATCCGAACCATCTCTGTAAATGATTGTAGATACAGTAATAACACTCCCACCATTGTTGTTGATGTGACTTGTCTCTTCCTTGGTCTGGTCCTGTGGAACTCCATAGATTTCCACTCTGACCAGAGGATCTACAATAGAGGCTTCTTTCTGATTCACCTTTGGAAGCTGCTGCCCACTGATCACCTGAGAAACAAACGTTAGACAAATAACCTTTCTACTGTGCTTGCACATGCCTACCTATAATGCCATTCAACTTTCATGTAGCTTTGGACCTGTATGGATAAGCGGAGTGGTTTGTATCCTCGTCGCTCCTCAGGTTTATCTGGACTGAATTGAGTGTTGCTGTCTCTCATGAAGTCAGGCTTGAGGATGTAGCCGCAGCTGCCGTTCTGCCTGAACAGCCCATCGTTCAGATCCATCTCCAGACCAGCTGTCTGAAAGTTCAAGGCCACTTTAGAAAGAGAGAATGGAAAAAAATGTCAGTAAGAAACGGCATATT
The DNA here is from genome assembly GCA_013358685.1 of Antennarius maculatus. NCBI lineage: Eukaryota > Metazoa > Chordata > Actinopteri > Lophiiformes > Antennariidae > Antennarius > Antennarius maculatus. Next base: position 19,887,836 of record CM023618.1, on the reverse strand, counting down.
TGTCTTTCTTAGTGTCTAGCTGTGATGCGTAGTCTTCAAGGCGTCATCTAGCTGTCAGAGTTTTTGTGAGAAGAGTGTTTTCGGATGGATGGATAGATGGATGGATAGACACATGGAGGAATTTGGTAGATAGAAAAAATATATAATTCATGCATTTTTTTCTCAAGTTTTTGTTTTTCAGAGGTGAGATCAGTACGCATTCATTCAAAAAAAAGAAAAGAATCATAATGTGCATTATTTTCCTTTCATTGTATGGTACCTGAAACATGATCTCAATCCTTTTTCAAGTCAAATACTGAACATCAAACTCAACAATAGACGTGATTTGGGAGAACCAACAGGGGGCGCTAGTCAACTCACCTATCTGGCAGCCCACATTCCACATCTCCTGTGGGTTGTAGTTGGAGGAGTCTGTCCTGAGGCCACTGGGGTAGATCCTGCTCAGATGCTTTGTATTGTGCTGCACAAAACGGGTCCCTGAGAGGAGACAGAGAATTTATTTCTATAGCATGATCTAGAAAGCATCATCACGTAATGATCTGCATTCATACCCGCTTCCTTGGCGAGCCTCTTGGCCTTGGATTCAGAGAAAGAGGACATCTCATGGCATTTTGCATGCAAACGAGCGTGCTCAAAGCTGTGGAAGTGTATGCTCTTGCAGTAAACCACCAGATCTGAGAGCTCCCTGGACAGTTTAGACTTGGATTTCTACACAAAAGGGAGAATAAAATGTAAAATAAGTTGGCACTGAAAACTTTTCCCTTCATCATTTACATTTAAAGTATTTAAGGGGGCAGTGGTCATGTAGGAGGTACACTGTTGATGTTGATGATGATTTTTTTTTACCTGTCAGTAAAAAAAAGGGTTTGCCATAACCTGCTTAGCTTCTACGACTAAAAATGTTCAAACAAGTTGTTAAAATATGACCATATTGAAAAATGTTCTGGAATAAACACAAAAACTTAAACATATTTTTTTCTCACACTGAAAGAGAACAGCTTGACAAGCAGAAATCAAGTTGTGATGCTACAAATAGTCCTCATCGACTGAGAAATTCTTTCAATATTCATTTAAATAAACCACAAAATCAATATGTTGTCCTTGATATTTATACATTCACCATAAAAGGCTTCATTTAAGTGATACAACTAAAGGCAACACTGGATTGTGTGACGATCAGCAATGACAAAAACAATTTTGAATATTTGCCTCCTGTTTCTTTTTGCATTCTCCCGTCTCGCCTATTCGTCTCTTCCAGCCCAACCCAGTTTCCTGTCTCTCTTCACTATCAGGCTCCATTCACCCCTGTCTTGATTCACAATGGCTTCTAATGTCTCTATTTTGAGTCTTCACTCCCACAGGGAAAACTTAGGAGGTAATATAGGTCTGTCATGGATGATGAAAACTAACTAATCAAATGTGAAGTCTGTCAAACCTTTGCATTGGCGTTTAGCGACTCGGCAGGTGGTTCCTCTGTTGACATGCTCTCAGCATCGTTGGCCATTTCATCCTCATCACTAACTTCGTCCGTCAGGGTTTCGTCACGACCTCCACCCAGACCACCAATCTTCTTGGCTTTCAGTAAAATTTTCCCTCTCAGTTCCTGTGATGAGCACAGGGACACCAAGCCAATGTCATTTTCAAGACCAAACATGTTTTGTGCAAAACTTTGTTTTCATCTGTTTTTGACTTCATACTAATATCAGATATTTTAAAGATACTAAAAAAAGAATCCAAACTTTTACCCATTCTGTCTATATGAAAAATGTTATATACAAGTAATTAGCAGAACTCTCCACCTGATCAATGGGAAGATGACTTATGCACAGATTTTCCAGACGTGCTCTGATTCAGATGTGCATTAGTCTCAGGAAAGGAAAATGAGCTTCGCTCAGTTGAACATTTGCCGTATTTCCTGGTCGCAGAGCTTCACTAATGTCCCTGATGACAGATGCAATTATCAAACTATTTCTAACTTTACCTGTGAATGTCTTCCTGAAAGATTATCAAATATTTATGAGCACCACTGGGATGCAGAAGGGACTCAGATCTGGCAACTTTAAATATAATTAGTCTCAATAAAAGCAGATTTTAAGAGGGTGATATGTAATTTTGCTCATTAATACAACAGATGTGTATATGTATATTCTCCTGCAGAAATATAAGAAAGCAGATTCATCCATCCATCCATTTTCTTGTAGATGACATGATTGTGATTGTAGAGATATCTTGTATAGAAATAATTCAAGTTATTTCTGATGCAAATAACTTGAATTAAAAAGTTAGGTAGTGTTTCATGTTGGTCTGTACACAGGCAGGTAGGAGTTCTTCCTGTTCTAGGAGTGTATGAGTTTTTCCTCATAAAGACAGGCCATCATATTCTACTCCATCTTCAAACTAAATGCAGCAATGTGCAGCTATTTATTTGCAAAGTCCTCAATGGAATTCCGTATTGCATTTATCTGCCATTACTTCAAGTTAGCATTGATTGAGCTAAGTGCTCTAATGGGAAAGAGTCTGGAAGTTATGGGTTAGCTTTGCTCTTAAGCTCAGTGAAAGATGGATGAGAAGGTGCACGTGAACCATTAGCCTTTTAAATGCTTTGAATTGTTAATGATACCTAGGATCTCCACCAGATTACACAGGATAATATCTGAAAAGTTATCATTCTGCAAAAATCCCTGCTAACTCAAAAAAAGGATTGAAACTTCATATCAGATCTGACAATATGTATTCAGATCGTTCCATGTTTAATTAATCAGGAAAAAAAATGGCTCGCTTTAGAATCACTAAGATGCTCGTTTTTTGGGGGGTTTTTTTTGTATTTTAGTGTCAGAGCAGAAGTCTGGAACTTGAAAAGTCTAACACAACTTTCTACTTCCATTCATCATCTTTCTAGAAATGAATAATGATCCTACTTTCCCAATAGTATCATTATCATTATCATAAATAACTGGCAAAATAAAAAAAATTACTAATAACAATTCAAAAATGTAAATAATTTTCTGATTTTGTAACATCATATTTCTTACTAAAAGTTCTGCATTGTGTTGTATTTGACCGATTCAAACCTGTGGAGAAGGAAGCTGTTGAGGGATTAATCCATCCAGCAGGTTGGTCAGCAATATGTCGCCCAGGATCTGTCTGAGGTGCTGGGCCATGACCGTCTGCTGCTCCACGCCACAGTGATTCTCAAGGGACAGGATGACTGGAAAGTCTGACACCTATTAAACATTAGGAAGATGACAACATTTCTCTCTGTCAGTTAAAGTGTGAGGAGCAGTTTTAAACAACTCTATCAAGTTCTGGTCTGACTGAGATAAAATATAGGAGAGAAGTTCCTTGCCATTTTCAGTCAACAAGGACCACATTTATTCTCAGGTTACACACACTTTCAGTTTCCTGGATCCAAATCCAGTCCTGGGACTGGAATTTATAACTGCTCTCAAGGGTTAGTTTGCTTAAATATTTTCCAGGCATAGTGGTGTGTAGGCATGCAAATACAGTCCAGATCCCAAAACGTTCTAAAAGCCACGCGAAACAAACAAAAAAAAAAATCGAATCACTTTTTAGACAGTTTTGTTACGTACTCATTTGAAAACCATTTCATCTCTTCGACTTCATTGATTTTTGTAGCATTGTTTCTTAATCAATGGCTGACAGAACTGTGGTTCACGTCTTCACAAAATGTTATCAACCCCAGGAAACAACATCTCAATGAAAACACACAGTGCGTGTATGAAGATGCACACACTCTGAGTGAATTGAGGTTAATACAAAAACCATGACTGTACTCAAACTGCACAGAACCGCATTATAATCTTTGAGGCTCCACAGAAGTCAACATACAGTAAAACTACTATATCCATTGGAATTCCTTTTTTAAAAAAGGTTGAATCAAAGTTTTCCATCATGTTGAGTAAATGAATCAATCAAGTGCTCATGATTCGAGTATCATAATAAAAGTCATACATTTTAAAATGCTTATTGTCTCGTGCAATAAACCAAGTTCAGCTAGTATGATTAATTCACACTGACAGAAAAGCATTTGCTCTGTGTGCAACCTGTGCAACAAAACTGAAAATCTGAAGTTTAATGTTTGTTTTTGTTTAGTTTTTTCCGTTTTACTTAATGATTTACACAGCATTCAACTTCTTTGGAACTTGACTTGCAGTTTTTGTTCTAAGGTTTAATAATGCTTTTAATATCTGCATCTTTCTGAATGATCTTCAATTTGTTGTATTTCTCCTCATCATAACACTGGTAACAGAGCCAGACTGGATAGCGATAAATGATGTGATGTGTGTGTCACCCTTTCATCAACAAATAGCTCTGCTCACCTTGAAGGCGTAATCTTTCAGCGTCGAAACGACGTCTCGAAAAAGAATTTTGGAAGTTAAAGTGTGACCGTGATACACGACGGGTTCACCGTCACTGCCATCCCAGCAGTCCACCTCCACACAACGGCAGCCCCCCTTCAGGGCCCTGTATACATACACACACACACACACACACACATGCAAATACACATTTTTTCTGCCTGAAATTAAACATAGCGCATTTATCTCCATCAGCACCATCATCATTACCATAAAATCTAGGCTAATGTCAAAACAAAGTCCTCCATCAGTCTCCCACCAGAGGTGTATCAATAAACTCTGACAGGATTTAGGCCCACGGTAAAATAACAACAGGTGTACCCACATGTGTTTTTATTAGTTATCAAGAAAAATAGAATTCTCCATTGTGGGGGTTTCATATCTGTTTTCATCTGGGCTTTATTACCTCTCACATGGAATCCATTAGAATCTGCATTATCTCAGCTACATCTGGAGGGTTCTGTTGGGTTCTGTTGCCTAATGGGATAGGATAGGATGGCGGTGCGTGCACACGCAGCGGCTCCTCTCTCTCCCGCTAGAGCGGTTCTTTCGTGTTTTATTTTGCTGCCTGTGGGTCTGAGAGGACTGTAATTTAATCTGTGCTGTATGTCGTGCATACTATGTGGTACATTTGACAATAAAGTTGACTATGGCTATGACTATATCAGTGATGGAGTTAGGGCTCTGTAATCTCTTCTAGTACCATAACACATTGACCCTCTTCTGGTATAGATGTCAAATAAAAAGAATTTTTAGATAATTGAAATTGGAAAAAGGCATCCATTAAAAAAATAAGTCTCTAGTTTTAAACAAATAAATTAATAATAATAATAAACCCCTCCTCTTGTGTGCTTTAATTTTATTGGCAAGATTAAAATGAACCCTGAGAATAAACTGTATAAACTGTATAATGTGAAGTGTGCAGCAGTCCTCACTGGATGTAAGCCTCCAGGCTGCTGAGTCCTCGCAGCTGGTCCTCCAGGAGGTAGGTGTTGTGTGAAGAGGAGATGAAGTAGTGGCTGAGCGGTTGGCTCATGTCCTGGTGAAGCCTGCCATGCTCAGGATTAAAGATGGAGCCCTCTTGTGAGCACAGATACATCTGAAAGCCGTCGAATGACATGGCGACTTGCTTTTTGGCTGCATTAAGAGGACCATACAGATGGAGATGGCGCAAATGCCAGTGAGAATCTTATAAAACCTAATGACTTTCAAGTAGACACACTGTTCCTGTAAGTAAAGGGTCTTAAAAATCTTGTAATTATTTTTCACACCAGATAAATGAAGCATATAAAGTATTAACATAATACCTGAAACTGAAAATGTACTGTGAATATGAGTTTGCTGCATTCTGTGTGCCTTCATCTCCAGTGTGTTTCAATATTCACAAAAATTATTAGACATGTTTTTGCTTTTTTAATTTCATTAAACACTATTATCAATAGGAAATTTTAATTTACCATCCAGCCTGCAATCTTTGTCTGTTCAATCAGTTTGTCGTCAAACATTATAAATAAATCAATTTAACATGAAAAAAGAGAGATAAACATTACCTGTTAACACCAACCTCTTCAGGATAGACTACTTTTGCATGAAGATACTCACTTAAAAGTACTTAGAGCATGTAAAATGTTCATCTAAATCCACCCTGTGTGGCTGAAATAATCCATGAAGATGCACTGCTGTCAGCGACAACTACCTTTACCTGATTCAGATGGCTCATAGCGACCAATCAGCTCCAGGGCATGCTGGGTACTATGCTCTCCCTCCTGCTGCTCCATGCGCAGGAAATTCTCCAGCTCCTCCAACATCAACTTCTCTCCATCTCCAGAGTAGTCCTGGAACACTGTCCATACTTCATCCCTCTGAGTCAGCATCTTGTAGAAGTGGACAAACTGCTCAATTTCCAGAGAACCACTTTCTGATTTGTCAGCCATCTGTGTGGGAAAGCAGAGAATTTAAGTTTTGCATCTTTTGGTGTTACTACTAGTGTTGTTAGCTAAATGCAAGAATATCCTCTCACCGTAAATAGATACAGAGCATGTTCCTCATTCATGTCTACATTCATCATCTTCAGTAATTTCCGCACCTCTTTGAAATTCATCTTCCCGTCTTTGTTTTTGTCAGCTTTCTGGAACCAGTCCCAGACCCACCTGAGAAGATGCTGAAGGAAACACTACCTCAGAACGTGTTTGTTCAAGTTCCTTCTGTAGGAGCTCATATGCTTCTTCATTACACAGCAGTATGGCACATAATCCTAGACTACAGAAACTCTGACAATTCAAAGTGATTAAGAAAAAAACATTATTACTCCCTTCGACATCTTTTCTGCAGTGTCTAACCCAAAGACATTAATTGCACCCTATCCAAGTTTCATTTCGATGCATTTAAAGGGCTAAAAGTTTAAGAAATCAATGCAAATCTCAATGTTACACGATACCTAGAAGTTGTGTCAGACACAGCAAAAAAGACCTGAAGATGCACAAACGAGTGCATCCATCTACTCCACATCTACGTCTTTTTTTCAATTGTGTTCATGTTTAAGTGAATACTGGGGTATGCAAGCACCCCAATTATTATACACCTTTCTATTTCTCAAAAAACGAGAACAATAAAAATCCACATTTTTGCACCATTCTCAGATGGAGGGGTCACTTATGGCTTAGAAGCTACAGAAAAGATTTCTGCCAATGACAACGGTGTGACAATCATTTCTTCAGAAGGCCCAGGCTTCTACAGACTTCTTCTTTAAAATAAATTCACATCTGCTTCTAATTTTTAAGAGAAGGTTGCAACTTCGATTTGCTACAAATGTCTCTGAAACAAAAGTAATGTGGACCAAGAAATAAGTGAATGATGATTTTTTTTTTCCTTTCTTAACCCCAATACTTGAAAAGTTTCAACCTGAAATTTCACAGCAGATACTTTCCTCACCACAACCTGATGAAACTATTCTTTCAGGGTCAAAAATATCTTGCTTTTTTTGTCATCAGAAAGAAGTTGTCATCGCCATTGACATTTAATAATCTCCATTTATGCAGTTCTGTCTCATAGATAAGCCTACGATTGTAGTGTACATGTACAAGCTGCAGCTTTACGCTGCTCAAAGCGAGTGTTTTGTGTGGTTTTTTTTGTATGTCTCTTATTTTTACAAATTTGTTTTCACAATTTTTTCAGAGATTAATTAAGTATCTATAGCTATCTATCTATCCCTCACTCATTTAGCAACACCTTTTTCAACCGGAATTCATCAGCATCTTTATTATACACCTCAAAAATGTCTCCCTCCAGTCAAAGGATACTGGTCCAGCTTCTCCTTCTCATCCATGGTTTGACTCTTGTGAATCAACTTGCGGACCCCCTGGATCCAGGCCTGTGCCTCTTCTGGACTTTCCGCCACCAGGTCCAGGTTGCGTTGGCGACCGTGAAACACCAAGGTGAAGCAGAGGTCAGCCGGGAACTCCTCAGCAATGCTCAGCAGGACCTCCGATTGGTGGCCCTCACGAACAGCCTCCAAATCGCTAATAGAAACTGAGACAAGATCAGCTTTTAAGGAATATGTTCACAGAAAGTACATGTAGTTTAATCAGCATCATTCAGGGTTGTTTTTAGCTCTTTTGCATGGTTGTATTTGGAATATTACCATCTATACTGAATAACAAGTGATTTTAGGGTCATTGGTTGACTTTATCCTTCTGTTCTACTTTTTTTTAATCCTCTCATTGAAGAATCTAGGTTTAGAGGCCACTGAACAGTGAGCCGCAAACTCAGACAAGAAGAAAGTCAATCAAAGTATTGTCAAATTATGGAGTCAGGACAACAGCTGGGAGCTCATTATCATCAGAAGAGAGGACAAATGAGAAAAGGACATCCTTGGGTACTGTTGCAGTATCTCTGTGTAAAGGAGACAAATCAATCACAGCCACTGGGAGAGTTGTGGGAGTCTTACCCAAGGACACATCAATGTGTAGACTGCAGTGATCTAGGTGGACTACTCCTTGAAATTTAAAGCCACAGCCACTTAATCACCTTCTGGAAATTTTGCCTTTATTGAAATTTATTTGCAACTTTTTGACATTAAGATTTACGGCATTTAGGGTGCCTTTTACTAAATGTCCTGTTTGACAGGAAAAAGACAAACCGAACAAAGGGGCTACTCTAGGGGCTACTCCATCTGTAATGTCATGAATGCTACGTGAATAAAAATGTCGGTTCTCACAGGTGGAGTGGCCTCTCCCTGCCCATCTGGACTTGTACCAGATAGTCAGTCCATCTTCTAGGAGGCGGAAATGTCGTTGCTTCTTCCATAAACGGGACTTGACTTTTCTCAGAGTCGACCCTGCCATCATCGCCCTGACATGGGGATCGTCCCGGATACCTGCGCAGGTCATGCAGAAGGTCACGATCATGACGTATGTCTGAGACAACACCAAATAATCACAATCTGTCTGAATAACGTTTACTCACATAAACCTTCAGGATCCATTGTTATTTGTGAATCACGCTCATGGGAACGTCACGCTAAGAAGAATACAAATTGCATTTTTAATCTTTAATGCAAAATTAACGGACACAAGAACATATTCATCTGTAATAAAGCATTCCACAGAGGAACTTTACTGTGAAGATACTTGATTCCTACTCTATCCACTCTTGATTTCTGTGCCAATCCAGGAATGTGAATCATGTCTATCCATCACCTTGAATAAGCAGCCATATTGTTGTGTCTCAGAAAATACTAATCAGTTGCCCAATTTCTATACTGAGAGAATCCTCAGTGTTATAGCTGTGAGCTCAGAGCAATAGACTGAATCCTACCAGCTGCAGACAGGTTGAACCCAATATTTGTGATGTGAAACTGAGATTAGCAACACACAGCTCCCTTGCTGTGGTTGAAAAAGAGGATACTGGCACAATCTGCAAGGATGTGATTTACAGCAGACAAGAGCTACAAAGGTATTTCTACAACAAGTCAGCATTTAGATCTTCATCCACTCACATCAACATCAATCTTTAAACATTTATCAGCTGAAAGCAGACAGTAAGGCTCGACTGTAAGCTGGTTCTGTTGTCTAAGTGCTGACTAGAAAAATCTCAGCAATCTGTGCTCGGCTCAGTCTGATCAGATAAGAACTCAGGAGGATATTGATTTTTTTTTTTAAAGTGATATATCTAAATAAGATTGCATTGCAATCACTCTGTGACAATAATTTTCAAAATTGTGCATTTACTTGAGTGACATAAGTACACATCGATTGGTTAAAGACAATGCATCACCATTAACTACCTATTTAAATCCCCTTTCAACATATTAATAACAATCTGTTCCAAAAAATAAAAGGAATAGAAAGAATAAAAGGAGTTAAAAATATCCTTAATCTGGATGCTGATAATGACTTTGGTAATTAGTGGCTTTTAAGATTACATTTTCTGGTACATTCCCCATCCTTACACCAGGCTAATGAAAATCAGTGCTGTTGTTTTTTGTATAATTTTAAATGTATACAACAATTGTATGGATTTGTCCTTGGCCCAACACAAAATAGGTCATTTATTTTTGAGTAACAGACCATCCAAGTAGCAAAAACAGTTGGAAACACAGGAACAGTAACTGTGTATTCATTATTAGTTTATATCTAAGTACTCCTGTTAACATTTAGATCACAGAACTATTAGCAGAGCTCTAGACCTTCAGCATCAGACTAGATGTCGTAATGTTTTTAGACCTACAATTTACTGATTGAATTTGGCTGGACAATGCTTTATGACAAATCTTGTATTTTTTTTACAGCCTCAAACCATAGATTTGCCTCAGAGTGCACCCTCAAAACATGGCACATTCCAGATCCACAAAACAGATCCACACAGACAATTTGCAGACTTTCAAATCTGTGAAATATGAGAAACTCCCACTATCTCTGCTTTTCACTGATAAATGTGCATTCAACATATCAGGGAAAGGAAGGTTTTATAAAGTCTGCGTATGTGTATTCCTGTCCGATCGCTACTCTTTCCTCTCATTGTGTCCTGAAATAACAAGAGCAAATATTGGGTTCTCTGTTTTTTTGATGAGGTTCATGAGAAGATCAGACACCTCGGTATGACCGAGATGATATTAAAAAAAAAAAATGAATTGGCAATTGAAAGACTGACGGGGGCACGGCTTATTTTCCAAATGATGTTCATTTTTAATTTTCACAGCAGAGCCACGTAAATGACATTCATTTTCCATTTGAGTTTTTTTTTCTCAGGTTCTTCTGTTGAAAGGTTACCACCGCCTCCTTCATACCTCACGTACAGACATCCAGAAGCTGAAATTAGGTCACATGATGTTGTTATATTTGTTGGGCTATGCTGAACAGTTCCAGATCTGCTTAGACCACGTGAATCACACAAGACCACTTAGCTTTCTTCACCAGCCACACACAGAAACACACACATTCACGCGTAAAGAGGAGAACTGCTCATAAAGATGTGCAACAGGATGGAAAAAATAACGCTCAAGTTATGAAAACATGCAGCTTCCAGACTTGACACATGCACTTATATCTTCAAATTTCCCTTCGAGGTTGGTTGTGCTTTGCTGAATTTATTGCATAATTATATGCAACACAAACAAGCTCCAAGAAAAGACTTTAAGGCAATAAATTAGAACCAGAGGCAGTAATATGAGACATAAGAGCATCACCTTAACAAAGCCTGGAACTGCAGCCTAAGAAAAGACTTGAAATTGAATTTTACTCACCGAATGCCCTGCGATATTAAGGGTTTGACCTGTAGAGGTGGCAGGAGACAGTTCCACCAGGGAGAGCCTCAGACGTTTATGGTAGGACTGTGGATGGCTGGCCCGATAGAAGGAATTCAGACTCAAAGGGAGTCCAGGGACTGTTCACTGAGCTTGCAGCTTCAAACGACTGGGTGTTTGAAGGGAAGTGGGACTCAGACTCTCATTCCCTCCCCTCTGTCCTCTAGGAGAAACCTGACTCCTCACTCACTGCCTCAGTACGGTCCACTCCTACCCTTCCTCATCCTCTCCCCCCACCTCCGTTACCACCAGCCTTCCTTCCTTTCTGTTTGACTCATTTGCAGACCCCTCCCTGCATCTGTAGAAGGTCGGCCCCCTCGGCCTGCTTTGCTCCGTCTATGTCACTCCCTCATCCACTGGATGCTTGCGGATGCTCTGCAGAAACGTTATCCGTTATCAGCGCTGATAACGGATTACACAAGTGTGGGAAAAGGTCGGCAATGTTTGACAAATTGTAAAAATAACATAACAAGTGCTTGAAAGAAGCCCAGCGCAATACAAAGCGGGTCAACAAAGGTCTTCTACTCTTTGAAAATTTCAGTCTTTGTGATGGAAAGGAGTGCAATATTTTGATAGGATTGATAAAGAACTGTGGTGAAGAACTTGACATCATGCAGAGCAGAGCCTTGATTGAGAAAACGCTTCAGATGCTTCTTTTTTAAATGCCCATTTTACTTTATATTCGTTTAGTGTTCAAAAACTCTGGAAACTTTTTCTGCAAGCAATTCATGACAGAACATTAGAGCAAAAGCATCACTTTCTCCATCCCAGACCCCTGATTAACTCTAATGTACTCTGTGATGTGAGAGCTTCCCTGGCTTCACTTCTTCAGCCAGTTCCACATAAAGTGTAAACAGCCCAAAAAAAAACAACATGGCCACCAGGGAATGTCTCCTGTAAGAATCAAATTTGCTCACAAATAGAAGGCTAGAGAGTGCACCATGTCCAGTTGAGGATAATGGAACCTGTGGGGGCAACAATCTGCTAATGTTCCACTAAAAGGAAGTGGAGGCTCATCAGTGAAGTGTGTTGGCTGTCAGATGGAGCACTCAGTGAGCACAGGTGAGTCACACTCGCATCTGACTGAAAAACAAAGAACTGCAAAAATAACTTCAAAACTTCGACTGATGCAGCCAATATACCCATTACGTTTGGCTTGAAATAACATCACTCTGCTAACTTGAGTCACAAAAAACAGTAAATAGTTCTTGGTCCCAGGTTTAGAGTCCATTGAATCCAATGAAACAGATACCCCCACTATTAGAACATCTCAAATTTTGCTGATGTGACCTTAACCTTTAATGTCAGAGTATAAAAATCAAGCTTAATATGCCTAACGATGCAAATGAAGAGACACACTCAGTCTTGTAGAAGACTAAAGTTCTTATTTGAAAGGCAAGAAGCAAATAACAGCAGCTTCTTTGTACTGGAATGTTACAGGGATAAAAAAAAGCAAGATACTAGAGCAGCCAGATCATTTGTAGAGACAATATCTGATACAAATTCAACCACAGATATATCAATAAGCTGACAAGCATCCATGGTTAAAGACAAGGTTAACTGGAGCATTTTGTTTTTACAGACTTATTTTACACATCATACTCCAGACATATCTTTATCTTTGTAGACCAAATTTTAAATGATTTTTCATCATTATTGTATTTAAGTTGTACTGAATTATAAATAACAGTACAGTATTAGCTTTGAACAGCTACCATTGTTTTGGCTCCAAAAACACACATTCAAGTGATATTGACCTTATGTGTGAACGTGACATACGGGTATGTCCATGTATTCAAAAACATAACAAATCTTCCTCTTCCATGTCCTTTACAAATAGTATTAGCACCACATTTGGCAAAATACAAAATCAAGCATTGAGCGAGTCTGTCTGTGTCGTCTGTGGACACACCAATAGTTCCCAATCACTGAGGGGCCAATGGGATTCCTCGAGCGTCGGTGACTTGGCCCTCCTGCAGGTTCTTCACCAGCTGCGCTAGCCAACGTTTAGTGGTGGTGTCGTCCTTCAGCACCTGGGAAAAGGTGCTGTCTTTGAGTTGGTCCGGCAGACACTGACGCAGGGCTTCTCTGGCTCTGCGGAGGGAATCCCACATGTCAGCATCCTGCCTCTAATGTTGGTGGCTTTAAAGTTATCATATACATACAGTATATATATATATATATATATATATATATATATATATATATATATATATATATATAATATATACAGTATATACACACATTTAATCTGATGCGTACCTAAAATCAATCCCCACTTGCAAGTAATACAACAATTTAGATTCCATATAATGTCTTCATAAACGTTCATCTTTACTTTTAACTATGCGGTAAATTCCTTATCTGAGCGGGAATAAACGACTGATGACTCATAGTTAACATAACGGCTCCCCCTAGTGGCGAGAACAGGTCATGATATTTTTCATTCACAACCTGTTGTAGCTGGCATGCCAGGAGGGAGTTCATTTTACACAGACCACCGCTTAATCAAGAGCCAGGTGAAACATGAAACCATATACAGAATGCTGCGTCTAAACAACGCTACTCTACCTGAGGTTATCGGAGAGGCGGAGGTAACAGCGAACAACATGCTTCAACAGTCGAGCTGAAGGTTCTTTAGAGAGCTGAAGCACCATTTTGCCCTGCAAAAAAGACGAAAAAAAAAAAAGCATTTTTGGAACATTTTATTGACATGAATGAAAAAAAGGGCAATTCTGAAACTTGCATCCAGACAGTGTTGGATGACAACAGGAGTGACTGCCACTGTCAGCCTAAATTCTATCTGTAACCATCAAAATTAATTACTACAAATAATAGAAGGCTTTAATTAAGAAAAAGGCACAAGTACTTGATTATTGTACATAGAAAGTCTTGTGAAAAAAAATTGGCTTTTGATTTAAGTTCCACAAACAAATCTTGATTAACAGGAAAACCTCATTTCCATATCCCCATCCTCACTTCATTTACAGAGGTGTAATAACCATGTGGCTTGAAGGTATAAGCGGATTACAGTCTTGTCTTCAAAAATGTATGTATGGATGTACGGATGTAAAAACCACAAGTGAAGGAAGGCCACTGGTGGGTTTTTTGCATTTAAGTCAATTAGATGCAGGTTTGTCAAGCAACACTTACAAGGATCATGGCAACGTGGGAGAAACGTTCATATGTTTGGCATATATAAGCCAGGCCTGTGTCATCCAACAGGATCTTCTGCAGAATAAATGTAGCAACCTGTAAAAAAAAAAAAAAAAAAAAGGAAAAAAGTGGAGAGATTAGTTACGTTCATAAAAATTGATGATTAGAAAATACAACAGTTCGGCCAGTCGTGACAGATGCTTATAAATCTCAAGGAAAAAGACTGTTTCACAATGTTACTGACTGCTTGGGGGAGACACAAAGAAGCAGGAGAAACTTTAATGCAGATTTGAACTCTAACTATATGGTAGAAGTCAAGTTAGGAAATATGAAGACTGAAACCAGCAAAACTAGTAAAATACCGTCTTAGAAAGCTCGCTCCCCGATTCCATGATGCGGAGACACAGTGGGATAATTTCAGTAGTCAGGAGGAAGTTGATCACTTCTTGCTCATCTGTTTTTACCAAGGCACCTGCAGTAAAAATGGACAAAGAGATCAGCAGAAGAAAATGAAGAATTGCATTTTAGCCTCAATTAAGAAATTAGACGTACAAAAGAGTAGAGCTTACCGATGACTCCCAGACTGGTGAGTCGCAGGTACTCAAATGGCCGTGTCTTGCTCACGGTGTGCAGAAATGGATAAAGGAAAAGAGGGATATGTGCAGCAAGAAAAGCTGATCTGGTGAGGAAGAAAGAAGAAGCATTTTAATTAAGTGTGACCAGAGTTTTATGCAAATAAATACCGTTGATCAGAATTCACTTAAGCGTTAAACACCCCAAATGCTTTTTTCCAGCCACTTCTGTAGATGTTGAATGAAACATCAACATGGAATTTCTCAAAAGATTTGTACCAATTATGTGATATAGTGGGTCAAGGCCTTTGCACTACAGATAGTACAGCCAGTATTAACAGCTTTCTCAAGCATTACATTACCGAGTTTCCGCGTGTGAGGCAACACACTGCAGCAGTGCCAGGGCATTGCACACTCTGTTGGACTGATGAGCTGTAAGGGTAGGTGGGTTTATAGATGGATAGATGTTTACTATTTCCTAAATAGAGACAGAGAAGAAAAAAAATTGAGGCTACACAACCGCTGTTGAACACAAGTAAATATGAATATGAAATGAGGCATGTTTGTTAATGTGACGTGTTACATTTGGAATGGAACATTTGTCATACTTGCAGCAGTGCAGCAATGGTGCCACAGGAGTGCCAGAGCATTGGTGCCAGGTCTGGCACAGATTCACGCTTTTTGCTCAGCTCCAGCAAAGCATTTTCTCTGGTCTCTGGACTTGACAATTCATTAATCCACTGGTAGATCTTTTCGCGGTCTACCTGGGCCAGAGCTGTGGCATTAGTTACAGCCTGTGAAAGAAAGGGACAACAATCATGATAGGCATAAATCAGATCAGCCACATACAAGTGACACTGGGACAAACATTGCATATCATTATGACTGCAAGAGAAAGGATATCATTTGTAATGTGATTCATGTTACCATGTGACACACCCAAAACACAGCACTGATAAATATATTAAGAAATAAATAAATAACCCTTTATTGTCCCTCTTTTTGGGTAAATTATCTTTTCTAATTATCTAAAAGTATATCAACTAATTTTAACACAGCTTTATTCTGTTTTCACAACTGGAAAGCACTCAGGGGATACTTCCACTGATGTTATCTCTTAATCGAAACAATTGGAAGATGGTATTATCAAAAGGAAGCCCTTTGTTCTTTTCCATTAGAATTCAGGCCTCTGAAGGGAATGAACTGAATGAGTAATACACAATATGCTTGTTCCATTGTGTACCACCATGAGAAGATCAACTGTTTTATCACCGTGTTCAGGTCATGCCACACACTACGGAGATCTACCTCATGTCTTGTTGGTTGCATTTGAAATGTTTTAAGCTGTGTCGACATGCTCATGTTTCAGGATTACATGATATTCTACATGAGCCTAAACTGGAGAAACAATGATTAAAATTTATGTATATGACATACAGCGTAGTTCAGAATATTTCTATCTGATCTGAGTGTTCGGTTTAGATAGGTAATTCAGTGTAAACATCACACAAGAGCATTCGAAACGATAAACAAAGCGGGGACGCAATGTTATCAAGCTCGGTACAGCGTAAAAGTAGACACTTACTGATCCAGTCGTCAGCATTTTGCGATGTTCTTCGTGTTCCCAATTCGTCGTGAAAGGTAGATTTGCAGCAGTTTATCGGCTGCAGTACGATGCGACGGGAAACTTTGGTGGCTACAATGCAACTACGTTAGCTTACGTGGCTAGCAATAACTAACACTAGCGCCCAGTTAGCCTAGCAGCTAGCCTTGAGCTGTTCGTAATAAATAAAATCGACTACAGTCTACAGCAGATATCGACTTATCATTACAAGTATCTCAACTTGGCTACGTAACAGGCAACATAGATATTAAGGTTTATGTGTGTAGATAAGATCGCTAAAAAACTGAGTAGAACAAAAAATAAAACATTGTCAACCCACTACCCAGCTTTCCCTATCGTCGCACGTCATACACGAGAATTCATATAGTATCGCGAGATGGACACGCGCTCTCGGTCATCACTTCCGCTGTAAAATTTCACATTCCCGCCATCATCGCGCAGTGTTGCTGCGAAGCATTGCGAGCAGACCCACTGTCAACAATATATATGCTGTGCTGGGAGCAGGTGAATGCCGGCAAAACAAACTTTATGCCCCGGTAGGACCTACGAAAAAGATACTGTGATTTGAAAGTTTCGAGAAAAGCGCATATCATCGACAGGTAAGGAACAGCGACAATGTAATCATACCGTGAAAGTGTTTTCATCACCAAATTACAATCAGGTAAATTAGCCAGTGAGCTAGCTGCCGCTAGCGAGCTAGCCGAGCTGCTAATGTCGGCCTTCTCCATCCATTCAGCGCCTGGAGAGGATGGGACGACATTATCAGCATCCTAGATATTCTACTTCGCTGTGGTGTATACTTGCTTAATCTATTGTTGCTCGGTTGATTTTCAACATATTTTTTAACGGTTTGTATTGTTAAAATAACCTTGAAAGTAACTTAGTGGGCACTGGTAATGTTACTCGCACCTTCATCTCTGCTGCCGTGACATGGATAGACCAATTGGCTAATCTGATGGCTAATTCAAACTAGGCTTCATTGACTCTTAATATAACCCTTTGACAGCCAATGGTTTTAATTATCCTACTTTAATATGAGCTGTCTTCTGTTCGCTGTGAGTATATCGCCCGTTATCGTGCAGTGAGCCTGTGAATACATGGCTACGTTGGTTAGCTATTTGCCTGGAGTTTGTTGTGACTTTCAGTCAGCGCCTCATAGAGAAATGTTGGCCACAGCGGGTTGGTATGATTGTATGTTTACGCTAAGAAAAGTTCACTAAATAACTTAATTTTGTTTCGTTATAAGGTGTGTAGTATTGGCTCCAATGATTGCTTTCAAATCACTAGGGTTCATCATTTCACTAATGATGTTGCTGTCATGCCGTCGCTGTGACGGTAAATAGAAGAGACTGTTTTAATTTAAACAGAGTAATTTGTGTAGGCTGGAGCTATATAGTGGGTTACACACGACTCAAGGTGATTGTAAATGGTGTTTAATTCCCACCCTTATGTAGGTTTTGCCTGATTTCAAGTCCAAGTGCGCCAACTGGATAGGAAGCCATGGCAACCGTAGTGCCCAAACTCTCCAGCGGTGGTGCTGTTAAGATCCGATTCACCAGCATGGACCGGGGCACCACCAGATGGAAAGAAGGAACTTTTGAGATTCTGGAAAAGGATAACAAAGTCAATCTATGCCTAAGATTCAACTGTGGCGGAGCTCCCAAAACTTTCCAGGTATTATCTGGTTTATAATTATTCAATTATGTTTGAAATAATTAATTCATTAACAAGTTTTTGCTGATTTTTTTTTTTTTTTTTTTTTGATTGAAGCCTTTTTGTGTGCCAGCATCTTTTATGAATCCATACACTTAAAAGTCCTTGTGCTAAATCCTCAGTGTCAATAAGATAGAGGTAAAGATTACTGTACATTTGTTTACATTATTACGTTTATGTCAAAAAATGTCTTTGGACCGTTAAAATGCTCTAAATTGTCAATGGAAATATTTAGATGGTGTAAGTCTTTTTAATGTCACCATTAAATTCTATACAGCATGCACAATGAAAGATGAAACTGAAAATATGACATGTCATAAAAGACTCTTACACAATGCCAGATTGCGGTCCATCTGACCTTATTCTCCATTCATTTTTAGTCAAATATATTGCTGGAACATTGTTGATCAGTTAAGTAGAACATTGTTAGAATAATTTTCTGTATGAGGTAAAATAGTTTATATTAAAACAAAAAAGTAAATACATTCAAGATATTAATTTGGCAATCAAATTGTTTTCTTGTCCTTAGCTGAATCAGAATGTGAAGGCCATCAACCAGAATTTAAACCGAATCCAGTTAACTTTGAAAGATAATTGTGTCATCACTCTGGATAAACTGCCCTCCACTTTGGTTCAGAGGACTAAAGATTACCTGGAAAAGCTGAAGCAGGGAAAGACAGGTAATGACATCGTGGCTCAAATTAAGATTTTGAAATGGTGAATTGATGGTTAACAGTAACGAGTGTAGGAACCTATTTACGACATTGACAGTTATATTGCATCAGTATTGGGTTTGTCATGAACTTGAGATAACGCTTGACTGAAATCTGTAGTAGCCAGTTTCCTGAACAGTTGTCTGTCCAAGTATGTCGAGATGGCTGGGATGGTGGATCTGTAGACATTCCCTTGGATTTGTGGTGTTATCTGTTCAATTTTCACATGTTTGTTACAACTTTGACAAACTGTCTGCTTCTGACTTGGGTGTGCATTTTTAATTTGGCTTGACACCAAAATTTGTCCACTGCAGTATTGTGGTATTTGGCTTTGCCACAATATAATTCATTATGTTCACATCAATAGGTGCACATGTAAATCACCTTGAAAAATAAAAAACTGAAGGAGCCTAAGGCAGTTTTAATTCTCCACTTAGCATCATAAGTACAACCAGTAAATGTGATTATCAAGCACCAGTCAAACAATGTTAAGAAAATTATGATGTTACCATTACATTTCTTTTTCATCTGGCTGTTTATTTTGAAGAATGAATAGAAGCGATTCTAATGGTGCTGTGCTTTTAGCTTATTATCAGGCAATCATACAAAAATTGTGATGTACCTTTCAGTTTATTTATCTACTGGTAATATAGCATACTATTAAGTTTGATATTATGCAATTAATTAATTTGTTAAAGGTAGATATGTGTCTTAAGCATTTAACGTTAATATTATATCATGCAACAAGCACTTGCTTATTACCACTTTTGTAAGAAAACACAAGTGTTCTATAAGATATTTTATGAAGGAGTATTTTTTTCTCTTTGTACTGAGTTTATTTTTGTTATTGTTGTTTAGTTTTAAAATCATCCCATGGAAGTGCAAACTTCAGTGTACTCGGAAACCGGTCTGCTAAGAATGAGACAAGCCCATCAGGAGAGAGACAGGTGAGAGAGAAAAAGACACCGTAACTTGTAAATTTAAAATGTATACTTAGATTTGACTTAAATATCTAGACTCGTAACACCTTCCAGACGACACCGAGAAGACATAGTACGGAAGGCCGGGAGGAGGTGACACAGAGGAAGCCTCTGGGCAGTCCGAGTAGAGCAGCCTCCACTCCCACTCGGACTGGACTCTCTGAGAATAGGTACCATGGAAAATCTGTTTTTAACAATTTTGAAAACAGAAATACCTAACATCTGCTGGTTCAAGGTTTTTAAATGCAATGTAAATCGAGATGTTGGATGTTGTTTGAACCAAATAAGATGATATAGAGATTACAGGAAATTCTGTAGAGATTTATGGAACAAGAAGTTAATTTTCCATATGCCAATACTTAAACATTTGTAGTTTTATGTTTTGTATTTGTCTTCCTGTCTGTGTCCAGTTAAGCTGTCGTCAGATTAGGTTTGTGACATGAATTTTATTCATTTTTTTGCTGATTTTCAGGAGTGAAAAGAGAAAAAGACTGCTGAGCTCTGAAAGTGACCTCACTGAGGACTATCCCAAGGAAAATGACTCTTCAAGGTGAAAACAACAATCTTCCTTAAACAGATTTGACTTTGGTGTCCCATCTGGTTACACGTAGAATGACCTGATAGTATCAGCATCAGAACTTTTTCTCTTCCCTTCTGGTAATTAGATAAATACCTAATTGTTAAAATGTTCATCAATGGAGGTTTTGTCATTTACTTTGTTAAAGGCAATCACTGAAATATCAACAGACAATTTATGAAAGCAATTTGAGTCTCTATATCTTGGTCAAGGACATTTTCAACTGTAAATCAAACCTTCCAGTCGATGGTTGATTGCTCTAGTTCCTGGACCACAGATGCCCACTGAGAATGCCTTTTTTTTTTTCCCTTTTTTTTTTTCGCAGCAACAACAAAGCTACTTCAGACCCATCCAGAAAGTTCTTGTTAAGCTGCAAGGATAAACTGAAGCAGGCAGAGGAGAACAGAAGCTCAGGTAAATGTCTTCATTCCTAAAGCAGCAAATACCAACAAATGTATAAATACCCGATCTATGCTTGCGATAGCCGATCGCCACAACGCCATAGGCGAAGTAAATTCCAGAGTGGCTACAAGGTTTTTAGCCTGTGTAGCCACAGTGGCGTTCTTATTTTGAAGGAAAAAAAGGCTAAACCTTACAACTTTTTTGGACTCGTGAAAATCCCCGAGCGATAACATAAGAAAACAAACTTTTTCTCTTGCTCTCGCTTTTTTCTCTCGCTCTCGCCAGCGCTCGTCGGCGAGCCACGCTGCGCCGCTGTCTTGACCATATCAGTATATGGCCTTTTTGTGGCTTAGTCAATTATTTTACACTGAGCCACAGTGGCGATTATGCTTTTAGTTACTTACCAAGTTCATCTGACAGGAATGTACATTTTTACTTTCATAGCCTCCGAAGATTTTTGTTGCATTTTATTGCATTAAATGAGACGTTAAATGAAGCATTAACCTGAACACTCAGACCTTAATTGTCGACACATTTTATCCGCTTGCCCTCAGCTCCACTGGGTTCAACTCCACTCCAGCCATCATCATTCTATGGCAGTCGGTCAGTGACTAAAGACTACAGCCAGAGTCACTCTTTCCTGGACAGGTGAGTTTCTTTTGCGGTGCAAATATTAGAAATATAGGTTTTTGGCTGTTATTGATTGAAAGACCTTGTGATTTTCAAAATGAAATTGCCTTAAGTTTAGTTGCACTACTTGGAATTTGTTAGCTGGAGAGACAAGTGATTAACATCTATGTGAATCTTTGTCAAAGGCCTTCCAGTACCACACAGAGTAGCACAGTCAAGAGGAACCTCTTGGTGCCCAATCACTCCACTCCCTTCAAGAAGATCCGGCCATCTCTGGACTATGGTGGCTGGAACAAGCAGAGGCCTTCTACTCTGGCCCAGTCCCAGCCTCCACTGCAAGGGTAGGAAAAAGCTATATGGACACATTGAATATCAGCATAAGCAGTTGGTGTATGTGAGGAGAATTTAAAGACACAGAAGGGAAATCAGCTTTTTTATGTTTTCGTTCAAAGCCATTAAAGTTGAAGATGACTATCCGAGAGGCAGCTTTGCTATTTATTTCAAATGTAAACATTTATAGCGTCATAAAAGCCACGTGTCTGTTCAGTTGTAGAAAACTTAAATTTTTTCAAGGTGTTTCATCCAAATTCTTCGTTTTTCCATCCATTTTATCAAGCTCATATCTTAACGTTATATGTGTGTGTTTGTGTGTGTGTGTTTTAGATTCTCTAACTTGGGAAACACATGCTACATGAATGCTATCCTGCAGTCCCTCTTCAGCCTCCCTTCATTCTCCATTGACATGCTGAGGCAGAGCATCCCATGGAAAAAGGTTCCCATCAACGCACTTCTCAGGTAACGTGGAGCAACATAGAAATTAAGAATAGCCACAATTCATAGCATCCTACAGTCTGATGAAGAAACTTGAAAATTGTTCATGTGATGAGCTCATGGGTAGACATTTTTAAAGCCCGCTTAAAAGTTCTTCAAGCAAACCATAACCTGTTGAAAGGTGGTTTTATTAAAACTGCGTTCACTCATTTCTGGAAAATTGTCACTATCTGCAGACGGTTTGCTCATCTTATGGCCAAGAAGGATGTGGGATGTCCAGAGACCAAAAAAGATCTTTTGAGAAAAGTGAAGAGTGCCATCTCCTCTACAGCTGAGCGTTTCTCTGGAAACATGCAAAATGTAAGATCTCCCTATAAAACGAATGGCTCCGAACAATTGTGATGTAATAGTTTGAAAAAAGTACCACAGTAGAGTAGATTCTGTGGACTTGTTGGAGACACATGTCATTTTAAGTATTTCATTATATTCAAGATGCTCTGACGTGCTTTATAGCAGACTTTAAATCTTGAAGCAGATTTCACAAAGAAGACCCAGCAAACTAATCTTGAGTACGGTGTATATATAAGTATACAAATATATCTCATCCAGTCCAGATCAATATTTCTATGTGGTATCTATCTTGCCTCTAGTCTTGGTTGGACTGTGCACTAACATGGTTCCTTGGATTTGTCGCCCATCTGTACTATACCTTCTTGTAACTATTCCTTGTGCTCATTGTTGACCAGGATGCTCATGAGTTCTTGAGTCAGTGTTTGGACCAGTTAAAGGACGATGTGGAGAAGATGAACAAGAGCTGGGCAAATGAAGCTGCTGCGTCCTCGTCATCCTCTGCGGCGGCTGACAACAGCCAGGAGGTGACATCATCGACAGCCAAGACAGAGCCAGGTGAAGAGGTGGAGACGTCCCGCATCTACACCTGCCCTGTGGCGGTCAATATGGAGTTTGAGGTGCAGCACACCATAACCTGCAAAGGGTGAGAAACATTTTGTGATCATTCAACCAAATTTAATCTTGAGTTGCAACTTTGCAGTGCATCAACAAAGCTGCTAGTAGCCCTGGAGAAAATAAAGGGTGTGTCATGCCTTTTTCATTTCTCTGTTCAGCTGTGGCGAGGTGGTGACCAAACGAGAGCAGTTCAATGATTTGTCCATCGACTTACCACGTAGGAAGAAAACCCTTCCACTTCGTTCTATCCAGGATTCCCTTGATCTCTTTTTCAGGGTGAGTTTTTTTGCATAAACAGGTTAAAATATACAATTAAAGTTTAAATGAATTCTACAAAGGATGAGCTGTTTTCCCATCTTATTATGTTTTTTTTAGAAAGGAAAAGGCCTGAACTAGACGTCTTGTTCGAGTGATATAAGCAGCCTAATCATTGTACAAGATTGGCTGTGTGTTAAATAAAGTGGTGTGACACTTGTGAATTCACGATGACTGTTTGTTTCTTGTGCTACTGAAAATTATTCCCAAGCTTTGGAGATTTGTATAACTTTTTTTTTCCTGTTACAGATGGAGGAAATTGAATACTCGTGTGAAAAGTGTAATGGGAAATCAGCGACGGTCACGCATAAATTCAGCAAACTTCCCAGGTACTTGGTGATGGTGTGTTGAGGGTGAATTGTAAATGCACTATGAGAAGATGCCACACTCATTGTCAAATGGTACAAGATCACTGAGTTTGAAACAGATGAATGAACGTTCTCAGTTCACAGCCGATAATCTGTTGTTCACCCGAATAAAACAAAAAAAACAGATTTAAGTTCTGATGGCTCTTCTTTTCTCCACTCAGAGTTCTCATCCTGCACCTGAAACGCTACAGCTTCAATGCTCAGCTGTCTCTCAACAGCAAGTTGGGTCAGCAGGTGGTGATACCACGATACCTGACCCTGTTTTCACACTGCACGGAGTCAACGCGGCCCCCTGTTAGTCTCAGCTGGAGCTCCCAAGCTGCTATGTAAGACATCAGGAACATCCATCAAATATGTAAAAAAAAAAAAAAGTCTTGAGTCAGTAGGTGTGACCTGGATACAGTAAGATTGGTCTCATTGGCTGAAAGTTAACAGTAACAAGCTGGAAGCAATAATTCAGATTTTAAACTTTTTGTTCCAGGTCCAGAACACTCAAAAGTTCACAGCTAGTCAACTCATCCACAGCACCTCTCCGGTAAGCACCTGTCGTTTCAATAGACTGTTAGGTACTAACGAGAAACACTTAACACTGGGCATAAAACTGCAACTTGACACTCTGCTTTCTTGATATTAAAAATGCTCAATTTATGACTTTGTGTGTAGAAGGACTGGAGGAAAAGTGGCCAACTCGACCTGCGCATCTATTCTTGTGGACTCTGACAGTGAAGAAGAGCCTAACAGAAAGCTGAACACGAGCCGCAAACGACGCTTCAGCAGCTGTCTGCCCGACGAAGATGACAGACCAGAAGAAGTGAGCATCTGCTGGCAAACCTGCATGCGTGGCTCAGTCTCCTGCGTTGAAGTGTTTTTGACAACGTCTTACGTCTTCTCGGCAGAGAACAATAGATTCGGCAGACTTCAGCGGCATCAATGATGATGAAATGCTGGATGCCGTGCTGGAGATGAGTCGACAGGAAGCTGGGCTCTCGGCTCCACCCTCCTTAGAAGATGAGCCAACCAGCAGCCCGGACACAGGTTTTGGAGACACCGATGCTCACGACATGCCATATCATAACAACCTGCTGGAAACGGAAACCAAACAGCCTGAAGGTAGCCCAAAACTTGACAGTAGATGAGGTT
Source organism: Antennarius maculatus (assembly GCA_013358685.1). Lineage (NCBI taxonomy): Eukaryota > Metazoa > Chordata > Actinopteri > Lophiiformes > Antennariidae > Antennarius > Antennarius maculatus. The sequence continues at coordinate 19,862,728 of CM023618.1, read as the reverse complement.
TCTTTAGGGGGCAGGGAGTGATGGATTCTGCATCAATCAGAAGCTGTTTACATCTGTCACTGAAATGTGTTTGGTAATCCAGTCACAAGTAGACAGCTCCTAGTATGTTAATGAGCATGTATTTGTTGTAACATGCATCATAACTGACCACCATTCTATATGCAAATAAGACACCCGTCAAATGGGATTGGATTTTGCTCCACCCAGGTTACAGGGTAATAATAAAAGTTGTGTAAAAGACTGATTTGAATGTTTCATTCAAACTCCTCAAAGCGGAGCCAGCCACCCCATATGCTTCAAGGTGTTGTGTGTACAACTTGGACAAGAAGTGAAATCATCCTTCCAGTTCGTAAAGACAAAAGTGTTCTGGTTTTCCTCCACAAATAGCAGTGACAGTGGTGACTGAGCCGAGGGTGTCTTGGGATTGTTCACGCATCCATTTGGAGCTGTCCACTCGTGATTGGATCTGAAATAAAGTCGAAAGCAACATAAAATGATTTTGAAGCCGTATGGACAACTCCATCAGTATTTTAGCTGAAGTGCTAACGCTATCTTCTCAACTTGTAGATGTGTTGGATTCCCTGGATTTGACCATGGATGAAAACAAGGAGAACCAGACTCCGGAGGGGGTGCAGCAGCAGGGGGAGCTGGACTGGGTGCAGCAGTACAACCTAGACCAGGAGAGGGAAGAACAGGAGCTCCAGCAGGCTCTGGCCCAGAGCCTCCAGGAACATGTAAGACTGAAGGACATGTGACATCTCCATGATTTGCTTGAGAATTGCAATAGCTGTGCTGTATCTAAATACCAAACTGTGTTTATTTATTCATTCATTTACTCGATGAGCAAGCAGGCACTGAGCTCCAAGGAGAAATGAACTTTCTAATCTTAAATGTTATCCCTCACTTCAAACAGGAGGCTCAAGAGATGAGAGAAGATGATGATCTGAAGAGGGCCACTGAACTCAGTTTGCAAGGTAGGAGCAAAGATGTTCCAGTGTTGGGGACAGTTACAGAAAAATCTGCTTGTTTAGGGAATATTAATCCCATGACTTACTGGAGTTTTTTTTTTTTTTTTTTTTAAACGAACTTAAGACCCCAGAATAAACCTCAGTAAAATGTAAAGCTATATGATCATATGTGGTTTTACCTATCTGCATAGAGCGTAGGTTTACTCAGTGTCTCGTTCCCTTCAGAGTTTAACAACTCTCTACCTGAGCTGCTGTGCTCAGATGACGATTCTGGTAATGAGGACGTGCTGGACATGGAATACACCGAGGCAGAGGCAGAGAACCTGAAGAGGAATGCAGAGGTACTCCACAACAACACAACACCCACCTTGTGGTTTTAAGCAAGTACAGTGTCACAGTCACCAGCAGAGTTCTAATTAAAGTCCATTAATGTGAGAGAATAGGAAAAATCCAAATTATTAAGGTTTTTTTGTAACTAGTCAGTAATATTAGTTCCTGCAATTTCTGCTTACTTTAATAATTTCTTACATTGGGTTGTTTTTTGGTACTAATTTTGGAAAAAAATAAATTTCTTAGATCACTTACATAATTAAATTTTTTCTCCAGTTTTAGCAGTGATAGAATCGATAGATTATCAAACTTGAGCCAAGCCAGACACAAAACTAGCCAGTGAGAGTCGGGATTTGACTTCTTTTTTTTTTTCGTTATAAAAGAAATGCTTGGTATATAAATAACAGATTCAGTAAAGATTACTTATAAATGTATTCCAGAGTGGAGAAGTGGCCAATTCTTTCAGACTGATAAGTGTGGTCAGTCACATTGGGAGCAGCTCCTCCTCTGGTGAGCATATACTCATATTTATGTCTAACTATGTTAGAATATTGTTAGAATGGCATCCTGCCCCTCCCTCAGTCGTAACGTGGCAAATCGCTGTCTGTTCTTACTGGAGTGTCTATAAACAAATTTCTTGTATTCTCCACCTAAGGTCATTACATCAGTGACGTTTACGACATGAAGAAGCAGTCGTGGTTGACCTACAACGACCTAGACGTGTCACGCACTCAGGAAGCAGCTGTCCAGCGAGACCGTGACCGCAGCGGATACATCTTCTTCTACATGCACAAGTGAGTTGGCAGAATGAAGCGTTGCCTGTGTGGGTCGGATGAATTTTGATTTGATTTAATTTATTGCTTGAAAATGTTCTTTCCTGCTCTCTGTCCCCAGGGATGTATTTGAGCAGCTGTCAGACATGGAGAAGTCGGGAGGCAGCACCACTTCAGAGGCAGGAAGGAACGTCCTGCAGCCCCTCTGAGTCGACGTTGTCAGAGATCTGGTCTCGTTGCAGAGTTCTCCTCTGGACAGCCTTCAGTACTACTGATACCGTCCTTTTCTGGTCATTGTCAGGCACCACTTTTTTTTTTTTTTGGACATACTACTAAACGGCCTGTAAACGCCAACACAGGTGTTATAAAACGTGTAAACTGTTTTCCATACCAGAAATACCGTGACACATTCAGTGGCTCAAAATTTGCCTCCATGTTTTTTTGAGATGATATTTTTGTTTATGATTTTATCAAACCATTTCTTTCTGCCATACTTAAAACTTAATGCCATTCATTTACTTTCACTTAAAGATAACTATCAAAAGCCAGATGCTACTGGTGCTTTATGGATTGTACGTTTTGCAGACCCTTTATTTCACATATAAACTAAATAAAGATATATTCTATGTTGGAGTATCAGCTATTGTAGAGTTAGAGGGTTGTTGTATTTAGTGGGTACATCTGGTGCAATATTTTATGTTCTGGCACAAACTGGCCAATTCAGACCAGGTTTCTGTCTCATAGTGTGTGGATGTTGCACTTTGTGTTTTACCGGAGATAATGTGTGTGATTGTCTCCATAGTCTAAATTTGAGAAACAAAAGCTCAATAATAACGGCCTGTTTTTACTGATCTGTTCTCAGTAAAAAACAAAACACTGCATTCATTGGGGTTCTGACCTTGTGCCTCCAAAAAAACTTTTTTTTAAAATGTGTACACAAGCTTTACTTTGAATATTGCACAAACTTTTCTTTTTGAATATGTATAATGTGTCATTCAGATCTACCTTTATATAAAGCCAAGGTTCTCTGTAGTTTAAGGGTGGATTTGATGTCATTTAACCCTAAAAGATATGCCACGGCAAGTCATCAATACTAGACCACCAGGGAAGCTAGATGTAAAGTAATTTCTTGTTTCACCATCTTTAAGGCCAGTATGCATTACTTAACGCCTTAGACCTCTGCTAAAGTTATTAGCATGCTTGCTTATAGAATTGAGCAAAATGGAAATATTTTGTTATTCCTATACTGTTTCCATCAGTAGTTACTGGTTGTGCAGCTCTAATTTGTTACCACTGTAAAACAATGACATCAGATGCCAGTACACCATTAACTGATTCTGTTGGACAGTTTCAGACAGCACATTATTTCCTCCTCAGATAAAATTAAAAATGCACATAGCACTATAAAACATTGGTAATAAGTCAGTATGGACCCAATATATCCAGTTCTTTATATTGTTGGGGTCTTAGGAAGTGATCATTATTATATGACTCTAAGGTACAGTATTCTGTTGCACCATGAAATGCATACCCGATTTTGACAGCAGATAAAACACTGGTTCATCTTTGTTTCCACGCTGGATTGACACTTCTGCTATATTGTGCTTTTCTGGAAATTCAGTGTACAGAGGGTATGGTGTATTTGTGAAGAAAACATCTTTTTCTACCCTTCGTAAACAATTGATTATTCCTAAAGCAGAGTTTAATAAAACGACAAAGTGAACTGACTTGTTCATTTGATGTTTAAAACACATCCAGTGGCATCCAGTGCAAGAAAAGGAGCTGCACAAATGGCCGAATGTCTGCTGTTACATAGAAATAGAGAACTGCATTCAGTGAACACTTGTTAATGAAGGAATGACTAAAAGGCATTTATTCCAACCATAGTCCAGCTGTTATTTTCAGCATAGTGAGCACCAATATCAAGCACCATAGTACACCTGGTGGAAGTTTAGCGGGAGGTAGTCACGTCTTCACACAGCACGTTTTTGTCAGAGGCTCCAGGTGACTTCCTGTGAGTCTGTTGTACTCTGTTAGGATGTAGCTTTCCCTCTGCAGCATCTAAAAACATGCACATTTAAAAAGAAATGAACCATTATGGTGATTTTTTTTTTACAACAATGTAAGATTTATGTAGATTTAAGTAGTTTGTATTTTATGGGAAGTTATTTTTTGCACCACTTGAACAAACACTGCAAAGTAATGAGACATTAAATAACACAGGTTTAGTGTTCAGTTGGTTGTTCAAATATCTGTGTCTAAGCTTGAGAGCTAGAAATGCATTTCAGTGGCAATGGGACTTTTATGTGGGTAGTTGCACCATTTTATCCCAGTTTCAGTGTTTGTAAGATCAGTAGGGGTCTGGAACCCATTATAGGAGGATTTAGATAAAAGGTATAGTTAGGATTTTTAAAAAAATGTTTTTTGTAAATAAGGTATGTGTTTCTATTTTTTGATTAGTTCAGTGGCAACACATCTTCTCAAAACTGTTCATTTTCATCATCGGATGATCAAGACTGACAAGGAGTATTTTTGTGAAAAGAAATTACATTCAGATTGTTTCTGATGCCACAAACATGCCTGAAATACTCAGGCAAGTGGAATCTGAATTTGGATCCCGTTTTCATTTTGTAACAAAAAAAAAAAAAAGATACAAGTTTGAAATTGGAAAAAGGCATCACAGTGAAAGGTATTTTAGATGTACTTCAAAATTAAAACCAAAAAGAAATAAACTTATGTACAACTAGTGACCAAAAATAAATTCAAAATTATTTCAATTCCAAATCATCTAACTGTGGATTAAAAAGGGGGAATGATCTGTATGTTATATCCCAGTTGCTGCAGCAGGAGATCAAGTTGATTTGCAAATGGGTCCAAATGTCTTTTACACCGTACCATATTCTCCATACAAACCTCAGTCAACTCTTCCTCTGTATCATGTCTGTAGCCCAACAGGTGACAGATACCGTGTGCTGTGATGATCTACAACATGAAGCAAACGAGAAACATTTCATGTCTGCAAACAGACAAATGCGGGAAGTTACAGTTTATGAACCAGTAACTACAAAAGGAGGGATGACCTTTTTTTTTTTTTTTTTTTTTTTTAAATTCACCATACACGTGTGGGAAAAAAAAAAAAAAAAAAGCTCAGCAGCCTGACAGGTGCCAGGATCCTGCCGGCCATCGACTCACAGTGAGGGCTTCATACAGGTCCTGGGATTCCTCCTGACACTGTTTCATCACGAACTCCACTCCCAAGAAAATGTCCCCGAGGTTCAAGTCATCTCTGTGAAAAGGGCAAGGCAGCCTGCCAGGCCTCAAGTCCTACAGACGAACAGATAACAAACAAGAGAGGACATTTAACTTTAACGTTTCAATGAAACCGACCAGTCGGCTTATCTCAATAAATACATTTACTGTTAAATGCTGGCATGTGCAACATATTTACCTCGTAGAATGGGAATGAGAGGACATCCGTAGGTACGTTTTGCTTTCTATACATTCTATTGATTTGCTGAATTCTTTTGTTATCCACGCAAATGATGCCCAGGTCGAATTTTTGGATGCCCAGTATATGCCTGATAACGTCAACGTTCCGGCGTAGTCTCGCTCGGCGCAGAGGCACCACCTTTTGGAGGTTCCGCAGCACTACTCCCATTTTAAAATTCAGGCAAATTGAGAAAGCATTATTTTAAAAATATCGCGGCAAAACTAAACTCTCCAACGGTAATCCTTTATTGCGAGGTTTCGTTTACAAGAAAAAAAAAAAAAAACTCCTGGCCGGTCGCGTTTGGTTCTACCGTTGACGGCAGTCAGGATTCAAGGTGACGCGTCCCGCTGAATCAAAATGTCTTTTCCCCACACCGACGGTTTGAGCCTCCACTTGTCCGTACAAGAGGAATATATCACGTTGACATTAAACGATCGCGTTATATGCCGTAAAAAAAGCAGATGATTGCCATTTCAACGTCAATTCAACAGTGTCACGATCGCGACGTTGGAGCAACTGCGGAACGTTTTTTCCCAACGAGGAAGGGGGGCAAAAAAAAACCGACGGACCGGAACCGGATGTGGGAGGAGTCTCTGGAAACAAACCAAAAACTCATCGACACAGAAACAACGTCAGACTTTTTAAGCGCTTGTGAGTTGAATTGCATTAATTTACTCAGCTTGCTTTTATTTTGTGGTAACAATTTACGCTAACAGACAAGTTTTCGCTCTTTGATAATGTTTTATAATGTGTTGTTTTCCACTCGTCACAGAATGCTGTTCTGAGAACCCCTGAGACGTAGCGCTGTCCCGCTTTTTTGATTTTTTCATGCCTCGATTAGAGACATTATCCTTGTACGAATAGCTGAAGCTTTTGGATATCCGCTTATATTAGCGCAATGCATCCATCCAACCCCTTTGGTAGTCCTCAAGGTGGAGCCTTCCAGGCCCCGAATAATACTGTGAAGAGTGGGTTGTTCCAGTCATTCGGTCAACAAGGCTCCAGCAATCAGCCCCAAACTATGGGTTTTTATCAGCCGTCAGCGTTTGGACAACCTCATCAGGGTAAAACAGTGTTTGGACAGAACCCATCCTTTGGACAGTCGTCTACACAGCCCTCCTCATTGCCTACAGTAAATCAAGCCCCAGTATTTGGACAGACACCGATGAGAACAAGTAGCTCAGGCTTTAGCAGTAGCGCTACACCGGCTTTTGGCCAGACTAGCCAAACGACTCGGAGTTCTGTTTTCACGCAGATTCCTGCATTCGGGCAGCCTTCTCTGTTTGGCAAACAGTCGTCTGGGTTTGGAAACTCACAGAGTGCCTCCAGGTCCACCGCTACTCTAAGGCAACCTCAGCCACTGGGTTTTGGACAGTCTGTGTTTGGACAGCCACCGTCCACTAGTGTCACCAGCAGTGTGTTCGGCACAGGTCAGAGTGTGACTCAGAGCAAAGGCTTTGGATCATCCAATTTCAGTTTTAAACCAGCCAACGAGGCCCTCTTCAAACCCATCTTCAGTGCCAGCCCTGAGCCTGCAAACACCCAAACTACTTCAATGTCCAGCTCATCTTTTGGCAGCAGTGAATCCCAGACTAACACCAACACAGTGAGGAGTAGCAACACCACCACCACTGGCTTTTCTCTTTTGACTGCAGCTAAGTCTGGACCACTGGGATTCAGCTTTGCACAACCAGCTGCAGCCCCTTCTGTCTCTCCTCAAAATAACTCTGTGACCACTGGGAATAGCAGTGGTTGTTCCAACAGCCTACAGTTCACCTTCTCCCAGCCAGCTGCACCCTCAAACTCCAGCACCCAGGCATCCACCTGCCAGCCCACCACCCCATCATCTTTCAGCTTTGCAGCAAAAGCTCCCCAATCTCAGGCAACACCCCTTTTTGGGGGAACCACATTTGGTCAGCAGTCACCTTTTGGAGAAACCAAAGCTAAAGAACAAACTAGCGCAGATGAAAAAGTGAGGACCATTGAGGCACCAGAGAACACAAATGTATTTTCACGATTGAGCAAAGGCACCAAGCGCAAAGAAGATACAGTGGTCACCAGCACAGGCTTTGAAAATCCAGCAACAGAAGAGGATGGTACGGGAGAAACGGGTTCACCAAGACATCCCTCAAAGAGGCCACTTGTGAGGTCACGCCGACCGGCCGTAGGGTTGTTTGGTCGTGCACTTATTGATCTTCGTAAAGATAACACCAACTCAGGGAGGCAGGGGTCCACAAAGGAGCCACAGCAGCAAGAATCAACACGGGAAGAGACAGAAAGGGAGGACGTCAATGCTCAGAGCGAAGACCTGACTGCTGCGCCACCATCATCATCATCATCATCATCATCATCACAAACACAGACGAGAGCAGTTCTGGAAAACATCAACCAATCAGGTGAGATTACATACATAAAAATCACACAATCATTTGTCAGTGAGAATTTTGGTGAAGGGTGGCGCAGTGGGTAGCGCTGTCGCCTCACAACACGGCGGACCCGGGTTCGAGTCCCGCTCTGTGCGGAGTTCGCATGCTCTCCCCGTGTCTGCGTGGGTTCTCTCCGAGTTCTCCGGCTTCCTCCCACCTCCAAAAGCATGCGCTTCAGGTTGATTGGCCGGTCCCAAATTGACCGTAGGAGTGAGTGTGTGCCTGAGTGATTGTGGCTCCTCGGTACACTGGCGTCGTGCCCGGAGTGTCCCCCACCTCACGCCCTGAGACTGCCGGGATAGGCACCGGCTCCCCCGCGACCTGCGTAAGCGGATTAAGCGGGTTGAGGAAATGAATGAATGAATTTTGGTGACCTATTGACTCTTTAGAAAACAGCATGGGATGCATACTGATGGTGGTGGTGCATATCAGTGCACATTGGGCCATTCCCATTTCAACCATATATGGACAAGCCAAACCACCTCATGCACGTTAAAGCAGAGATTGGAGTTTTGTGTGAATTAATGGGTTGATTTTTAGAGTTTAGTCACCCTGCTCTCACCTGTCATTCCTTCTCTTGATGTAGCAGAAGCCCCTGGACCCAAACTGGAAAGTCCAACCTCCACGAAACTTGGTCTACGCAGGGAGAGCTCGGAGAGCCTAAGCGGCATGTCTCCGAACGACTGCACCATCCTTCAGTGTAGGAATGTGATTCCAGCTCTGAACAGGAAAGACGTGATCGAGAAGCACTTTAGTCGTTTTGGCAAAGTCCGGAAAGTCTTCTGTCGACCTGGCAAGAACCTGGCCATAGTGTACTTTGATGACCATGTGAGTACACTCTTTGTTAATGAACCCCATTAAAGCAGATTCATCATAAACATCCTGATTTTACCATAGCGGGGAGATGATTATAACCGTTTTAGTCACCAGCTAGCTTTGTTTTTAGAATGTTCATCTTTTTATGTTAAATATTAATAATGACTTGTAGTGTCATATCTACTATACCGGCAACTCATTAATTTTTTTATTAATCTGCTGTTCTGTGATCAGGGATTGTGATTGTCCTGTTTACAAGAAAATAGATGGATGTATGATTGCATCGTTTTTGTTAATGACTCTCTGTTTTCAGGCATCAGCAGCTAAGGCAAAGAAGAAAGGCAAAATGCTGCACAGTCATGAACTCCTTCTCTTATGGCAGAGAAAGAAGCACAGTAAGTACAACATTTTAATACCAAACGTCGCTTCTGAACCATCTTTCCTATGATGACATCATTTGACGAGAGAAATGGTAAATCATAAAGAAACTATTGTCGAGCTGTATAGTATTGCAATGCATCCAGTTCCTTTCAGTGAATTTTAATTGTAATTATTTTTGTTGTTAAGTTCCAGGTACCAGTGAGGGTGGATCTGTGGCAGGACGGGAGGAGACAGTGGGAGAAAGTCAAGAGTCAAAGGCTGCTTCCTCCTCTCTCAAAAGAGCTTCACTCAGACCTCCTGCAGCCAGCAGTATGGTGACCTTCAGCCACAGGTAACAGTTGGAGCCTGGGTGAATGTGTTTGTCATCGTTTCAGAACATTAGTTTCAACTTAAATAGTGATGTATTCAACAAAAAGGTGCCACCAGACAGTCTAAAATTATTCGGAAAGGTCAGTGTGGTCCTGACTGTACTTTCCGCATCAGTTCTCCGAATAAGAAGATTCCATTTGCCAAGTCTCTGCAATTTGATGCTGAAGCACAGAGGGAGAGCAACACGGATGTACCAAGCTCAGAGACTCTGGCCCCCTCTTCTCTCCTCCACCTCATTGGCCAAGTTGCTGAGACCGCAGAAGATAAGTACCGCCTCCTGGAGCAGAAAGACAAGATCCTACGTCAAGGTTCACACACTTTGTCACCTATCACATTCATGGTTAGAAAATGTGACGAGCACTCTAACAGCTTGTACATGTCTGAACAGGTCGACCCAAAAGGACAGGACTGGACATGAGTAAAGTGTTTGTGGGGACCTGCCCAGACATGTGTCCAGAGAAGGAAAGGTACATGAGGGAAACACGGAACCAGCTGAGCGTATTCGAGGTCATCCCAGACACTGAAATGGTAATGACTGCATGTTTTTTCCTTCATCTAAGGCACCGTTGCATATCTGTGGTGCTGTAATGTGTCTTGAGAATACCAGAAGTGTGCTGGTGTAAAGTCTTAGATATGATGTGACTGCATTACTGAGTCTTGTCCTTAACTAGGTGGACCACAAAACAGCCATCAAGGAGTACAGCCGTTCATCAGCTGACCAGGAAGAGCCACTTCCTCATGAGCTGCGCCCCCTTCCTGTGCTCAGCATGACCATGGACTACTTGGTGACTCAGATCATGGACCAGTTCCATGACAACTCCAGGGACTGGTATGACTTTGTCTGGAACAGGACACGCAGCATTCGCAAGGTGAACCTGCTCTCCTCACGTGTCACCTGTAATCAAGCTGGAATTGTTGCATGACTATTAAAAAAAAATTTTCTTTGTTGATCTCAAGTTCCCCTTTTTGACTCACAGTCATCTCGGCATCATTGAGAAGAATCAGCTGATATTTTACTGATGCACATGCATTTTAGCAAATTATATAATGTCATTTATTTAGCAATTTCTTAGTGCAAAGAAAAAGTATGAGTGGAAAAACTCAACTCTCTGTTCATCAGCTCATCCTTAAATTCTCAAAACCAAAAGCAATAGCGGTACGTCTTGTACGGCCTGATTTCAAATCTTCCTCTCTTGTCCTGACAGGACATCACCCAGCAACGCCTGTGCTGCCCTCTCACAGTGTCACTGATTGAGAAGTGCACACGCTTCCATGTTCACTGCGCTCACCACCTATGTCAGGAGCGCATTTTGTTTTTCGATGCAAAGATCAACAACGAGAACATGACAAAGTGCCTCCAGAGTCTAAAAGAAATGTACCAAGATCTGGCCACGCGTCACATCTACTGCCCTCGGGAGGCAGAGTTTCGCCAGTACAGCGTTCTGCTGAAGCTCAATGACGGTGACATCCTACGGTCAGTCCACTGAGACACGTGAATAAATGAAACAAATGACTGATGAAATATGTTTAAATGTCATGGTAGCATGCTTAAAGCATTCACATAATTTCCACGTTACACGTGACCTCCATGCTTCATGTCCTCACAGTGAGGTGCAGCAGTTCCGTGACGAGGTGCGCAATTCCCCAGAGGTGAAGTTTGCCGTTCAGGCATTCGCTGCAGTCAACAACAACAACTTTGTGCGTTTTTTCAAGTTGGTGAAAGGAGCCTCGTACCTCGCCAGCTGCCTCCTGCACAGATACTTCAATCAGGTGAGCAGCTGCTGCCTTCTCTAACAGAGAAAGCAGACGACAACCGGGAAGTTCCTCTAACGTTGTCGTGTTTGTGCACCTTGTTAGTATTATGCATGAGATGAAATGTTTTCATGTGTTAAATCTTCACCTAATCGTCCAGGAGGAAATGTAAATAAACAGCAATGTTTGATGGGTTGAAACTTGTTCACCTGTCACTTTGGTCCATGCAGTTACACAGTTTATGTGAAATTCTATTTCATGCCACTGTTTGGACATACAAGTGTTGTAACTCCTGCCATTAGCAGATGGGATGACATTTGAAAACACTCCGTGTTGGAGCTGAAGTTGTTCCGTATTGACGTCCTGTAAGATGTGTGTTTTTATCCCTGCAGGTCCGAGCTAAGGCCCTGAAAACTCTGAATTTGGCTCACACTGTGGGTCCACGATCAACTGCCTTTCCACTTGAAGATATAGTCCGGATGTTGATGTTCCGCAACAATGCAGAGGCGTCTGACTTTATCCAGCAGTACGGCCTTGTTGTCAATGACGAGTAAGTGTTCGATTAAAAAGCTTTGAACGTGTGATCGTAGTATCAGTGTAAATCCAATGCTTTATTAGAATGATGTGTAATTGATTTTAAGAAGGGTCTCATTCACAAATAGACAGGCACGCAGGATTAAAATCACAACCCATAACCCTAAAGGAAATAACAAACACTTTGTTGCTGGTATTTTGTCTGAATATACAATCAACGTTTCGTCAAACAGTTTGGTAGAGCTGAGTCGAATAAACTATCAGGAGCCAGACCTGCCTCTGACCCGGAAGTCGGACGTCATCCTTGCTAAGATTCACGTGTTGATTGGGGAGGTGGTGAACGGTGGTCAACTACCAAACCCCCCCCAGCACATCCCTGTATGCAGCTTTGACTCAAAGAATAAATACTGTGGAGAAGGCCCTCTGTTTGAACCCACTACAATCCAGACTAAAGGTGATTCTCACTCCCCCCCCACCTCTCACCTCCCTCTATCAGTCTAACTCCTATGGTTAGTCTCATGAATAATGGCGGATGTTTGTTTTTTCAAGATATTGCTGCCAAGGAAGAACTAAAGGCGCCACTCAGCATCGATTTGGAGACACAGGTCAAACAGACCAGGGCCCCAGACGTGGCCCCTGTGTTTGCTTTGCCTCCAGCTGCTTCAGATGAGACAGGAGAGCCTACATGGGCTCAGGCGGCAGATGACCAGCAGCTGTTCCAGCCTGTATCTCAACCACTGCCGGTCAAGCCTCCATCACCTCGGCCCAAACCTCAGCCATTCTACAGTAATGAGGTGGGCGCGGCCTCTTGGGTCTTTGACTCATTTCACAATGAATCCAAGTATTTCCGAGATGTTTAAGGGAGGAGTGGATCCATTGTTTGTTTTTTTCCTAATTTTTGGTGTTATCTATTTTAATTTATATCATTTAGCAGCAGATGTGACAAATTACTGTACCTGGTTATTTGGCTCTTTTTTTAAGTTAATTTGACTTAAACCAACAGCAATGCATTGATAGTTTCTGTAGAAGCTGGGTTTCAATCTACTAAGTACTCATCAGGGAAAACAATAATAACACCTTATCAATTATAGATATTTAAAACTAGACAACCTGCGGTCCTCCTGTTTTCAGAGGGCTGCACAATAACTCTTATTGTTCTATCCTTCAGGACATTACGGCTGTAGTAGACTCTGTGATTGAAGAGGTCGTCGACGCAACAGTGAGGGAGGTGGCCCAGTCTGGAGCTAGCTACGCCACGGCTGCTGTTGCGTAAGTTCGAAAGATCCATCATCTCCTGAAGTTAGACTCTGCTTCCTTAAAGTTACTCTTATCAGTGTACAGAATGTAGAAGCAGTGTTAATTTTTCTTTCTGTCTTTTGGCTGGGCAGGGAGAGCAGCGTGCAGGCAGAGTCTCTGCTCAGCGAGGTGGTGGGACAGATGCTGCAGGAGGTGTCTTCTGCTGAGATCAAGCTGGAACAGGAATGCGTCGCTGAGAAGAAACGCAAGCTTGAAGAAGCCAGGTTGGTTGAATCACAACCTGTTTTTTTTTTATATAGCACACTGTGAAAATATCTTACTTGATCCAAAACTCAAAATGATCTGTAGTAGCTCTGTTAGTGTTTACACTTCATGTAGCTTGCAGGTGTGTTCTTCCATTAAGCATGCAGGTGAACTGTTAGCAAGCGATAGGTACAATTCCAGTTCAGGTGCAACAGAGACTGAATAGCTAAGGGCAGTCATCAGCATCTTGTCAGTTTAAAAAGAAAAAAAGCTTGAGAGGTCATCTATATTTTCTCCTCCATGTGCTGTGGTGCCAGGAGGAGGGAGGAGCACAATGCCTTCCTGGTGCAGTCCGTCTTCTCTTTCTGCACTGAGATCTTAAATGAAGTTTTAGATGAGACCATCGAAGAGACTGCCACATCTGAAATCCAGTAAGGCTTTCAGATCTTATCTGACCTGATGTTAATAATATGAATTCGGTCTGTTTGAGTCACATGTGCACAAGTGAGTTTCACTGGATTTGAATTGGCCCCATTTCTTTAGGCAGGCGGTGAACGAGAAAGCGGAGCTTGTGGCGAAATGCACAGAGCAGATCTGCAACAGTCTGGTTGAGGAAACTCTAAATGCCGACATCACATTGTTAGTGGAGGACATCCTTGAGACTGAACTGCAGCGTGTCCACAAGTACATCAGAAGGTAAGAAACAGAGAAAGTATGGAGCAAAGCTTAAAAGTTATGCCTACACGCAGTGCAGTCTGTTTGTTAGTGGTTTAAATTCCTTTTCCTGTTTATTATCATGCTGTATTTGTCCATCTGTGCCACCAGGTGGCGCGATGTGGTGAAAGTGCGTCGGCAGCTGAAGAGACAGATGAGAAGTTTCCCCGCATCTCCTTGCTGTGTGGACCCTCGCTTCAAACTGAAGGCTCTGACTCCTAGCGCCCCCGCACAGCCCTCCATGGAAGATCTGACTCACGGTCAGGTCAACCTGGGAAACGCAGGCACCCTGGCACTGTCCAGCACCAGGTGGGGACCCAGAGATATAACCCTGAGAATTGAATTAATAAATGAAAAACCATAGCCATCATTGTCACAGAATGATTATATTATTTCCCACACATGATGTAAAATTGTGTTGGAATAAAGTTAATTATATTGTTGTACTGACAGTTTTTTGGTTCTGTAAAGGTTGTTGAAAATGAGAGACGACGTGATCCACCAGATGAGAGTTGATTACTTCTATCAGCACTTGCTCGAGTAAGTCAGACATGTTTGTGCAGATAGAGCTCAGTGTCAGAAGAGCATTTTGACCTTTTCTATTGTATTTACCTTCTCAGTGAGGTGGTCTGGACACCACTCAACCTGCCGGCACTCGTGACAGAAGGTATCTCTGACCCAGCAGACAGAATTTTTTGGAAGGCTGTTTTACTGTTGCCAAGTGTCCTCGACACCGTAACCAGCATGGAGGACAGGTTTGCAGCTTCGCTCAGTATGTGTGACGAATGTCACCGGCAGACAGATGTTTAATCGAGCTTACCGATGTTCTGTAAAACATTCACTCTATGTCTTCTGTCTTCAGGATCTTGTCAGACTGGCTGGAGGTGAAGCTCAGTGGTGGAAAGCCCCTTGAGTCTAATGAAGAGGAGCTGGGGGACACTCTGAGGACCCTCTGTATCATCAGTACACTACAGGAAAGACAGCAGCACCTTCACAAAGTCCACATCAGCATCAAAGTAGGTTGAAACCACGGCTTATACATAGCACAGAAAAGGAGACAGAATGCAGTGTGTGTGTGTGTGTGTGTGTGTGTGTGTGTGTGTGTGTACACAGGTAGTCCTCAAGCGTTCGACTTATGAGCATTCGGAGATACGAATAAATGAGTGCCACCATATCTGACTACTGTACTGCAGTTCCTCTTTCTGCCACAACCTCGGTGGGGGCACCACCGCTGCTTTCACCCATAATTCATTCCATAATTCCATTAAAAATGTTAAACTTTCATAGATTGTGGATTCAGAGCCCAGCATTGAATGTATTTCAAGTATTTGTTTAATTTTACATAATTTGGGCTTCCAGCTCATAAAACCCATAAAAATCATATTAAAACTAACGACAAGTGTTAAAAAAAAGAAATAGAAGTGATCAATATGATAAGCACATGCATTTTGTTTTTAGTAAAGTTTGACTTTATTTGAGTAAAATGGAGTGATATTTCACACATGCCTTGTAGGGGATAGAAAAATGTATCTCAAAGGTTATGATCTATCCACTTCAGCACAAAAAATAATCTGCATCCTTCATTGTTATAAATTGTTTAATATATTGTAATTCTTGTTCATATTATTTCACTTGTAGCTGTGATGATAAACACTTAAAGTGACATTCCTTCTCTCTCCCAGGTGTCCAAAGGCCCCCTGTCTGAAGATGGCCTGTCCAAAATGGAGGAGTGCTGTGAGCTTCAAGGGGCAGGGGCTCTCATCATGCTGCTCCCTTCCATACCCATCATCAAACCTGGCCACGGGGAACAGGACGTTCCCTTTCTGTCAGCTTTGCTTCAGCTCAAACAGCTACAGAAAGCCAGCTCGTGGCAATTCCCTCTGCCTCTGGTCATTCTGGTGCCGGGGTCCAATGGAGGCGACGTACAGGAACTTGCTGAAAGTAATAAAAAAAATTTTTAGTTGCTTTCACATGAATCTCTTTCCATTCATTTTCTCCAGCATAAACTCAACGTTGAGTATTTTCTGCCCTTGCCTCTCAGTGCTGATGCTGCATACACTGGTCAAGGAACGCCTGATATCAGAGTTCACTTTCGTCTTCATACCGGAGACAACAAGTGATCTACAGGGAACCAAAAAGGTAGGTAGAACCGCCACAAGATAGTGATGGCATTCACTGTTGACTGATGCTGTGTTAAGGTCGTAAGATTGGAACTACAACGCAGTGTTTCAAATGATGATGTAATAACAAATTGAGAGATCGTGAGGTAGATGGATCTGCAGCTTTCTGTAGCTTGTTGAAGCTTTACAATGTTGTTGCACTGCTTGTCATAGTGCAGCTCGACAACTAGAGGGAGCTATTGTCATGGAAAACGCTCTAAGAAGTCTCGATGTGCCTCACAATCATTTTTTTTGATCAGTTAATCATAGTACTATTTTTTAGATTAAAAGATGAACTGAGGAATAAGTTTGAATATTCTAAAGATTTTATCAAGCAGTTTTTATAACAATTAGGGATGGAAAATAACAAAAATTAATGTGTACTTCTTCTGTAATTATAAAAAAAATTGTTCACTCATTCATTCATTTTCTGTACCGCTTTGTCATTTATGTGGGTCACGGGGGTTGCTGGAGCCTATCCAAGAAGACTTACAGGCATGAGGCGGGAAATATAAAAAACAAGCACGCAATTGATTTTGCCTGTACTTTTGTGTCTCCAGCTAATTGACGCAATGCATTGGCTCTTGGCTCGCGCTCCACCATGCCACCCGCTGTCCTGCCAGACCCTGGCGCAGCTGGTAGAGACCAGTTTGAGTCACGAGTTCAGTCCCAGAGTCTACACCCATCGCCAGGAGAGGGCCGCTGCAAATTTCCCTTCAGACCCTACGCCCGTTATTCAGCTCTACAACGCTATCCTGGCTCACATTGCTGACCGAGTGACGTCACAGGAGCTCAGCAGACTCTCTTGGCCGCCAGTCGAGTTCTACCAGCCTGATACGTGTGATTTTGTCCCCCATCTGAAGTGGAACTCTGTGCAACACTTGGACTGGATTCGCAAAGCCATCCTCTGCCTGCAGTTGCCACAATGGAATAAGCATTCTTACACCGGTCAGTGACTGAGATGCCATTTTGTATGCAGGACTTGTGTTTATTTTTGCAAACCACCCACCACCACCCTTTATCACGTTGTTTCTCTTCTACAGATTCATGGTCTGAGCTCTGCTCCTCCATTTTTCATTACGCCACTCAGATCCCAGCCTCACGTCTCAGCCAGCCTCTCCTGATGTCACGACTGGAGAACCTTCTGGAAAGGGTTAGGCTAAAGGGTCACTGCAATCGCATCTCGACGTCTAAGCTAACTTCCAACAACCAGGATGCTGGAGATTGGAACACGGGTCCAGCCTCCAGTCATATTCCTTGGGATGACATAGTGGATATTTGCATAGACCATAAGTTGAAAGACTGGCAGATCCCTGAACCACCTGTCTGTGAAGGTGAGGACAGTCTTACTTTTCAATGTAATGCGAGTTATCTGATGATGTCTGCATCACCACACGTAATTATTCATTTGATTTGTTTTTGTTACAGTGGAAGGGGAGATACTGGTTTACTTCTCTATGGATTCCTTGAAAGGTTTCCAACCACCTGAGGAATGGACCGAAGCCATCAGGAGAACTCACAGGGAGAAACAGAAAGAGAGAGAAGGGTAAGAAGCACCAAAATGCTCAGAAGAAATCCATTTTAACCGCTGGAAGCAGCTTCTCACCCCAAAACACGATAGTGTATTTAACATTCACTTAGTCATGCTGCTGTCATTAAGGTAGAGATAACGTTGTAAATCCAGGCTCAGACTGTAGGTGTCCTTACACATTTTCAAATCTCCTCTGTAATCAGCGTTTGCACATTGGGAAATATATTGAGTCCTGAAAATTTGCATGGATATGGGCCTGACAGATTAATCCAAGAGTCGAAACTCTTCTTTTGTTCATTTTCCAATTCTCCTCCTTCTACACCCTCAGGGTGATGATGACTAGTTGTGCCACACCTGCCCCCCTGTCCGTCAGACAGAGGTTGTTCAACAGTATGGTCGAGCCTCCTGAGGATCCAACAGCCCTGCTGGACATCACACACTGCCCCACAGCTCAAGAGCTGCTGGTCGACAAAGTCCTCCAAAGCTTAGAGGAGGAGAAAGCTGAAAACAAAAGGTAACAGCTAAGACTCTGTGGTTTAAAATACAATTTGACCGCAGCTTTTTTTTTTTTTTTTTTTTTTAAACAAAATATGTCGACTTTTTACAGGTTCTTTGAGCAGTTTCAGTGTTGGGTGGATGGTGAACCTGTGGAACACTTGTCCACAGCGCTTTTTATACCATCCTCCACTCTGCTGTCCATGCCCACAACCATAACACACCCCCTCACAGCTGGACCTCAAGATGCTGCTGGCACACAGGTATGACATGTCTCACTGATAGTGAAGGTAGCAGATTCAACATAACCTACAGAGCTTTATATATTAAAGCGAAGACGGACTCATAAATGAGTGCATTTCTGTTGTAACAGGAGTTGGACTCCGATGATCCGTCACACAAAGCAAACAGGCTTAAAACCAGGCCTGTTTCTATTGCGAGGCAAGCGAGGGAACTGGAGCGACAGATTTGGGCCAGCCGAGAGGAAGAAATGGCATGCGCACTGAAGCTTAGTAATCTGCTGTCCATTGTCAATGACTGATGAACTGAAAAAAGAAATCATGCAAGTTCTTCATCTTTGGAGATGTTTGAGAAGTGAGATGAAGAAGCCATTGTGTCTGAATCATGGCATAGTAGATTCCTTCTTTTATGTCTTTTAGTCCATTGTGGTGGGATGCATTTGCTGCTGTTGTGTCTCACCATAGGTAAAGAAAATTAAGATTTTATCTTTAGTTTACATTATAGATCGAATGTCCTTTTGTGTTTATTTGTACAAAGCTGGAGATTGTGATTCTAAAACTGTGCTTCTCTCAGCATTTATTTACCAGGCTGGAATAGTCAATCCGGCTACAATCTATAGAATGACTAATCTGTCATATTGTTGAGTTATGAAATGAAATGGTGGTGTAGAATAAAATAAAAGTTTTGTTTTCTACGTAAACTTGGTTTCATGATGCGTGTCAGGGTTTCCCTTATAATTAAACAGGCAGACCAACGAGAGCCCCCTCCAGGCAAGAAAAGAAAAAAATTACAGTATTTGGCAAAAATGCAAATCACTGATGCCTGATTTTTATAGTAATTACAGGGTACATACGGGGCATCCACATTCTTCTGACATGTTTGGGCGTCAATGTTTGTGTTTGTTTTCAACTGCTGATTTGGACTCAGATTGCAGTTTGAGCAGAGAAGTCCAGACACTCCTCTCTCCGGCCAATTCTATCCACTCTTCTGGGGGGGATCCCGAGACTCTCTCGGGGCCAACTGAGGGATCAAGCCTCTCCAGCGAGTCCTGGGTCGCCTTCCAGATGGACATGCCTAGAACCGAGGGCGTAGGAATGAGTTTAACATATCAGAAACCTGACAGATCTGTAAATAGTGTGTTAAGTATAAATGTGTCATAAATGAACTACACTGTAAAACATTCACAAAACGCAATGTGATCTTTTCTTTCTTGAAATGTATCTTGAAAACGGTGTTATGCACACCGATATTTAAATAACATATGATGTTTTATGATCGTAAGATGTGGGCAAACCATCCAGAAAAAACACACACCTCCAGCTCCTCCAGAGGGATCCCCAGGCGTTCCCAGACCTGCTGACAGACAGCCTGAGTCTTCAATCTACGCATAATGATGACGTCATCACAGGAACGAAAACTCCCGAGTTTAGCCGAGAGGTGACTCGGTGTTTTGGAGGCCGGAAAGCAGGAAATACCTGGAAAAACACGGCGGAAGATTAAACGTGGAGAAAAAGTGGCTAACACGTATATAACAGGTGGCATCGGGTCAGCCGTGGTTAGCCACTCTCAGCTAGCTTTAACCCTAAACTGGAGGACTGTCCGGTTAGACAACGACCTGCTGTTCGGTCTCTCTTTAAAGTCGAAATGGAACGTAACCTAAAGGTGCCCCAGGTGGAGGAAACATGACCAAAATGTTCATGTAACCAGGTTGAAAACCAATTCCCTCCTACAATGACAGGCATGGACAAACCACGTGACTGATGACGTTTGGCACACAAGTGCTCCGCATTCACCAGGTGACACAGTTCAGAGGTCAATGGGTGATCTGAAACACCGGCCGCTCCCAGATGTTTTAGGATGGATGAAACAGGGCGGTTCGCTGCCAATCGTGTCAATATCCCGTGAATTGATCACATTAGCGTCAGTTTGCGTCATAATTACTTTACAATGGATCCAACCAGAAAGACATCTCAAGTCTGGGAACATTCAGAACTGGTGCTGCCGAATAAAGTAGATTCTAATTTCTGAGAAACTTATTTTCAGGCT
Organism: Antennarius maculatus; assembly: GCA_013358685.1. Lineage (NCBI taxonomy): Eukaryota > Metazoa > Chordata > Actinopteri > Lophiiformes > Antennariidae > Antennarius > Antennarius maculatus. The sequence goes on along the minus strand of CM023618.1, from coordinate 19,842,204 downwards.
CTGTTGCTCACACAGTAGAAAATAATACACCACACATGTCATTGTTAATTTACCGGTGAAGTGTTTGCTGTGTTCCCTCCACCTGACGTACAGTATATAAATGAGGAGGGAGCCTCCATGCAACCGGAATGTTATTTAATCCTGAATAAAACCAAATCCAAATTTCAGATGATATCACAACACGTTGAATTAAATGGAGTTTATAAATATGAAAGCCTTGATTTCATTATTCTTCTATATGAAGACCGATAATTGTCCATAAATATAAAGCTGGTGTGAAGCGACTCCATCATATAAAACAGGAACGTGATGCTGCTGCCCCCTGCTGGCCACAGGTGAGAACGTCAGAAGGAACCCCACGATTCAGCTTCTAATGTAAGAAAACTGATAAATTACATACCGGCAAAAAAAATAAATAAAAGTAAAAAAAATAATTAAAAAAACAAACAAAAAAAAATTACATACCGGTGACGTCATTTAAAAGTAGTTCCTATATAGTCAACAGAAAACCTGCAAAATAAATCATATCAGGAGATCAGGGTGTCAACAAGAACATACGAGTTGTTTTCTCGTTCTCTCTCTCTCTCCTTCGTTCTCTCTATCTCTCTCTATCTCTCTCTCTCTCGTTCCTTCTCTTGCTCTCTCGCTTTTTCTCTGGCGCTCTCTCTCCCTCCTGTTTGTTCGCGTTTGTTCGCGTTCTTTCTCTCTCTCCAGTTCATTCTAGTGCTCTCTCGCTCTCGGTCGTCCTCGCTCGACCTCTCTCTCTCTCTCCCATTAGTTCTCATGCTCTCTCTATCTCTCTCTCTCCCATTAGTTCTCATGCTCTCTCTACCTCTCTCTCTCCCATTAGTTCTCATGCTCTCTCTACCTCTCTCTCTCCCATTAGTTCTCATGCTCTCTCTATCTCTTTTTTTTTTCATCTAACACAATATTTTCACGGACCCGGTCTTCATTTGCTCGATAATCGTTAATGACGCCAGAACGTCTTTAGACTAATAATAAATCATCCGCAGTGTTTTCATATAAAAAAACAACCTTATTTTTCTTAAATTGATAATCAACATCTCAGGAAACGAAATAATTGTATTAAAAACCAAGTGACCCACGACCAGGTCCCGGTCCCGGTCTGCGTCCCGGGGCTTTGGGCCCAGTTAACGAACCCACCACGCTACCGGTCCATTCACACTCACACCTTTTCTTCGCGCGTATTTGTCTTCGTCATTCAGGAAATAGCCTGAAAAAGGAGTGGAGGAGTGGGATTTGAACCTATAACGTCTGTATACCTGCTCAGCACCTTAACGGGATGAGCTAACGGACTCCACACATGCAAAAAGTGCTCACACAGTAGAAAAAAATGATTTAATTTTTAATTTTATACACTGTTATAAACCACACACACGTCTTTTTTAATTTACAGGTGAAGTGTTTGCTGTGTTCCCTCCACCTGACGTACAGTAACACAATTGGCACAATTGTCGCAAAAGGTTCGAAGCCCCTTGGGGCCCCATTCAGACATCACTACCCGTCTTCATACCTTTGATCAGTTTAGCACAGCTGTAGTTCATGTTTTTAGAGGTGGGGGGAAAAAAACAGTGAACCCACCAGAGAGGCCCTCAGTGGGATTTGAACCCAGGATCTTCTGGCACTGAGACGGCAACATTTCCGCAAACCTACCATGCTGCCCTGAGGAGGGGGGGGTGAAGACAAGTTTCACAACAATTCACCATTCCAACAACCTCTAAACTACAAAACCTTCTCTTCACTACCTACACTATTTTACGGAGGGGCTCCGTACTATTTGACTGTACTAACTTCTGTTTTTTTTTGTTTTTTTTTTTGAAAAATTTCAAACCCTCTTATTGATTTCAGCCAGTAGATTTAAACCCGCAACTTCAACACTTTTATGTAAGAATCTAACAGATTTTGACACTTTATGAATCTCCTCACTTAAAACTTCCTACATGTCTTTGTTTGGATGGTAACAATCGTTCAAAAATGATTTTTAAAAAAATGAAAAACTCGTCACCAGTTTTTGGTTGAACTTTTCTCGTGAAATTGAATCAAATATATTTCCTACTCGTCTGATGATTTTACTTTGAGCGACCACCGGACACGAACACATGTTGGTGACACTGCCCTCCTGTGGTCAATGGCCGTATTACATGTTTTAGTTTTCCTCAGTCTTCGTATCCGAATCCAAACGAACAATCGTTTACTTTACCTTTAGGAAATTCTAAAGAGGAGGGAAAAGGGGGGCTAGTGCTAGTTAGCATTTTACGCAGTTGTTAGATTGTATACAATTCAAATAGTAAGACACGTTAATCTCCATTGCTGATAAAATATTCGGAAATATCTTGATAGTAAATGTTTGATACCCTCCTGTGGTCAAAGTGAAGAACTATAAATGATAGAAGGCAAACTTGTTAAGATGAACGAAACGAATTAAAAGTTGGAGTGCATGGGACGCTTTTGGTTCGACGTAAATGGAGAATTGTCATTTTAACTGGCAACATTCTTGATTGTTGGATAGGTTAAGCCAACCGAGACTAAGCAGGTCATAAAAACGATATGTGGCTGGTTGGAAGATGGAGAGGATGAGGATCCGCTTCCCGATGACCTCCTGCCCCCGAACGGCCGTGGCGCAGCCAATCAGGGGAGGGAACAGGTGCACTCCCCCAATCACCGTCGGGCGATGGCACAAGCTAATCTGCATAAAACAATGAGCATCCAGAAAACAGGGAGTAAGGGAACGAACCCCCACACCCCCATACCCAAGATTTAAACATTCCCCTATAATGTTTAATTTCTACCGAACAAAAGATCACCTTGAAAGAGCCTCAACAATAACGTTATCTGTATCTTTCTTATGGGAGATCCGCACATTAAAATCCTTCAAAAGAAGAGACCAGCGCATGAGCCAATGGTTAGAGTTATGCATATGTGACAGAAACACTAAGGGGTCATGGTCTGTGAACACTTGGACTGGCTGTGAACTGGAGCCTAGGTAAACTTCAAAATGCTGTAACGTAAGTAAGAGGACTAGAGCTTCCTTCTTGATGGTACTGTAGTTTAGCTGATGTTGAATTGAATTTTTTTCAAGAATTGGAAAATTCTCAAAATTTTGAATTGAATTTTTTCAAGAAGTAGCTGACACCTGTGCCACACGCACCGGCATCTACGTCAAATCGGAAAAGTTTCTACAAAAAACACGGTAATAACCACAAATTCCAAGAAAGTGGCGCAAAGCTCTCTTGGACTGTGGGACCGGGAAATCAATAATTGCAGGATAGACTGAGAGTGGCAGTACTCTTGCGCATTAAAATGAACTCATCAGCCAGTACGGCTGCTTTAGTCATTAATGACACTTTCTGCTCATTCCAATAGACCACACTTTGCTCTGGCAAACGCTTCTTAAATTCTTCGAGCAGAATTAACTCTCGCATTGTCGCCAAAGTTTTAACATCACATGCTTGGCACTGTTTATCAAACAGAACTCTCTCATCATGCGCAAAAAATGTTGTCGGTATGCTACGGAGGCCCTTAGGGGACATCGAGAGAGAGAGGAAAAATTATTAAAGGTTCATCTTTGCGAGATCTTGCAATAACTTTTGCGAGATATCGCAAAACTACAGGTATATATACTTCTGGGTTGTTTTGGCTTTATGGCACAAAAAACAATGGAGGACTGGTTTTAAGGGGAATGATTTAATCATCACACGCACACACATTCATATTCTTGCTTTATTGCATACTTCATTTCGAACAGTTAATTTCAGATAACGCCTGACCTTGGGCATCTACGTACTACTCTTCACAACAGTGGCCTACTCCAGGTCAGGCTACTACCTGTTCCTGGAGTAGGCTTTTATTTTTACTTTGTATTAGAATTCTACTAATCAGGGAATAAATCAACGTTTTTGTGCTAAATCTTGTTGTCCCATCGTCTTTTATTCTATAAAAACGAAACACTGAAATCACCTCAATCTATAGGATTGAGGTGTCAATCAAAATAAGTCAAGCTTCTGAACCTGCCCCCCCACCCACTGTTTGAAGAGTGTCCAGAGTCAAAATTACTGTCAAATTGTTCAGTGTTATTTAAAGTTTAACCATTGACTTAAATGTTTGACAACTTTCTGTCACTTTCATTGAACTTGGAAATTTCATCCAGGGTTCATTCATTACAAAATGTAAAGCAGTGAAGTTCTGAAAGCTATACTACCTAAAGTTTAGCCTCTAATCTAAATTATTCTCACAATTTTACCCATTTTGTCTTACCAAGTAATCAAATGAAATAATATAGTACTTCATCAATCAAGAATATTAATGCAACTTGCAGTGAATAAAATGTCAATATCTTGTAAACAGCATGGGTTGTTTTGCACTAGTTATGTACATTTGAAAATAAACATGTTTTTTAAATGCCAATGACATTTGAATGCCTATGGTATGCTGGCATCACAGGAGTTCGGTTGGAGGATCTTAAGGGTAACAATGAGTTTCATAGATCTCCTAAACCAAGGATAGAAAAAAGCATAAACCACTGGATTTATACAAGAGTTACAATAAAGTAGCCAGACAGCAAAGACTGAAAACTCCTCACCGGATAAATTGTCTTGGCCTGCAAAAGATGGATAAAAATATGGACAAAAACATATCAGAAATACAAGCACAACAATACCAAGAGTTCTGGCTGCTTTTCTCTCAGACTTCTTAGTGACACAAACTGAACGCTGTTGTGTAACAGAGGTAACATGAGACCTCATGGCTCGGGCCTGAGACACAGCCACCACAAAAACTCTCAGGTACAAAACTATGATTACAGTAACGGGGCCGACAAAGGTCACCAGATTATCAACAGTTCCAGTTATGAAGGTAATTACAACAACACACTCTCCATCACAGGAATTATATCTATCTGGATTTTTCAGGAAGTCCATCAGTATCACACCATTATAGAACACAGAACAGGCCCAACACAGACCAACACAGACTTGAACTCGTCTTACAGTGACTTTTCTGGAGTAACACAAAGGGTCACAAATGGCCACATATCGGTCAACTGATATGAGCACCATGTTTCCTACTGAGGAAGATGTAAGGATAAAAGAAACATAGTCAAACAGTCCACATAACAGATTCCCCAGAAACCAGCAGCCCCCTGTGTGGAGGATTTGAATCGGCATCATCAGGAATCCAACAGAGAAATCTGAGACAGCCAGTGAGAGGAGGAGGAGGTTGGTTGGTGTGTGGAGCTGCCTGGAGAAAAAGAATATTATCATCATAGAACAAGCAGAAATCAGTCAATATATTTTCATATATAATATTATATTAAATGTGTTATAAAATGCCATATAATACTAATAGTATTATTAATGCTCAAAGTGCTCATTAAAGAGGTTAACATCAATGACAATACATTAACTGACAGAGTATTTATTAGTAATCACTGACTAGACAATACTAGCAATACTATGCAGATAGGTTCAATGCAATGCAGTGGATGTGATCTGCTTAAAACAAATATCTTCCTACAGTGCCTGAATATAACAGTAAAAATGTCTTAAAAGACCTTGATATATAATAAAAAGTGTCATATGACTAGTATTAAATAGTCTGTAATTTTCGTGAGTTTGTACTTGAAGTGGGAGATAGAGATGATGACCAGCAGGTTGAGAATCACAGTCAGCACAGAGATAACGGACAGCACGGTGTAAAGGACAATGATCTCAACACGATTCCGCACCGGCTTTCTACAGGAGGAGTTTAGCAATTGTGGAAAACAGAGTTCAAATTCTTCAATGACCGTCATGATCAGAGAGAGGGAAGGAGATGAGAAGCTCCTGAGCTCTGAGGCTTCAGACTGAAGCTGTCATAAAGCTATCTACCTCCTCTTGTCTTCCCAGAAAAATATTTTTGTCATGTGATGAAATTATCCTGCCTCCTAATGATGATGCAATCAGGGGTGGTTCTGGGGTCAGATCATCGGGGGGGGCTCAACTGGCGTCGGCGTCTTTGGCAAGGAACGTGAATGAATGAATAAATAAATAAATACATATATATATAACTTAATGACACATAAATAAAGAAACAGACAAACAAATGTTTAAGTGCAAAGCATGTTTATCAATGCATATTCGACGTGGAGCTGTTATACATCAGAAAACAGCCGGTTTTAGCTCCGTTTGTACCTGTAGACACGGGTCACATGCATGACGTCACAGCGGTTTTCCTCACAGGGACACGCCCCCCGTATAGAAAAAGTTGTGGATACACCAGGAGACACCAGGAGACACCAGGAGACACCAGGATACACCAGGAGACACCAGGAGACACCAGGAGACACCAGGATACACCAGGAGACACCAGGAGACACCAGGAGACACCAGGATACACCAGGAGACACCAGGATACACCAGGATACACCAGGAGACACCAGGATACACCAGGAGACACCAGGATACACCAGGAGACACCAGGATACACCAGGATACACCAGGAGACACCAGGATACACCAGGAGACACCAGGATACACCAGGATACACCAGGAGACACCAGGAGACAACAGGAGACACCAGGAGACACCAGGAGACACCAGGATACACCAGGAGACACCAGGATACACCAGGAGACACCAGGAGACACCAGGATACACCAGGAGACACCAGGATACACCAGGAGACACCAGGATACACCAGGATACACCAGGAGACACCAGGAGACACCAGGAGACACCAGGATACACCAGGAGACACCAGGATACACCAGGAGACACCGGGAGACACCGGGATACACCAGGAGACACCAGGATACACCAGGAGACAGCAGGAGACACCAGGAGACACCAGGAGACACCAGGAGACACCGGGATACACCAGGAGACACCAGGATACACCAGGAGACATCAGGAGACACCGGGAGACACCAGGATACACCAGGAGACATCAGGAGACACCAGGAGACATCAGGAGACATCAGGAGACTCGTGTGTATCTGACTGCCCTTGTTCAGAGGGGGGACACTAGGCCGGCTCCTCCATATCTGAGATGTCAGAATATGAGTCAATGACTGCGTCTGGCTTGTCATTCCATCCGTCCAGGATCATTTGCAGGACACGGTCCAAAGGGATCAGAGCTGACCTCCTATTAGCCATTTTAGTATTTTACTAACACCATGCTCTGTGGCTTGTTAATGTAGCCGCAAGAGGGCACAAGCCAGTGTCTTATTGTGCCGGTCCCAAGCCCGGATAAATACAGAGGGTTGCGTCAGGAAGGGCATCCGGCGTAAAACTTTTGCCAAATCAAAGATGCGAATCAAACATATGACTTCCATACCGGATCGGTCGAGGCCCGGGTTAACAACGACCGCCATCGGCGCTGTTGACCTACAGGGCGCCGGTGGAAATTGGATTACTGTTGGTCGAAGAAGGAGAGGAGGAAAGTGCGTTCGCACGAAGAAAGAGAAGAGGAGCGCCAAGAGTATAGGACTAAGAGTAGGGACGTTGAATGTTGGAACTATGACAGGAAAAGGTAGAGAGTTGGTCGACATGATGCAGAGGAGGAAGGTAGACATACTGTGTGTCCAGGAGACCAGGTGGAAAGGTAGCAAGGCTAGAAGTTTAGGAGCAGGGTTCAAGTTGTTCTATCATGGTGTAGATAGAAAGAGAAATGGAGTAGGGGTTATCTTGAAGGAGGAGTTTGTTAGGAATGTCCTGGAGGTAAAAAGAGTGTCGGATAGAGTGATGAGTCTGAAGCTAGAAATAGAAGGTGTGATGTTCAATGTTGTTAGTGGGTATGCTCCACAGGTAGGATGTGAGCTGGAGGAGAAGGAGAAATTCTGGTTGGACTTTGATGAAGTGATGCAGAGCATACCTAGAAGTGAGAGAGTTGTCATCGGTGCAGACTTCAATGGACATGTTGGTGCAGGTAACAGAGGTGATGAGGAAGTGATGGGCAGGTTTGGTATCCAGGAGAGGAATGCAGAAGGACAGATGGTAGTTGACTTTGCAAAAAGGATGGAAATGGCTGTAGTGAATACTTTCTTCCAGAAGAGGCAGGAACATAGGGTGACCTATAAGAGTGGTGGTAGGAGCACACAGGTAGACTACATCTTGTGTAGACGATGTAACCTGAAGGAGATCAGTGACTGCAAAGTAGTGGTAGGCGAGAGTGTAGCCAAACAGCATAGGATGGTGGTGTGTAGGATGACTCTGGTGGTGAGGAAGATGAAGAGGACAAAGACAGAGCAGAAGACAAAATGGTGGAAGCTAAAAAAGGAAGAGTGTTGCATGACCTTTAGGAAGGAGTTAAGACAGGCTCTGGGTGGTCAGGAGGTGCTTCCAGATGACTGGACAACTACAGCTAATGTGATCAGGGAGACAGGTAGGAGAGTATTTGGTGTGTCATCTGGAAGGAAAGTAGATAAGGAGACTTGGTGGTGGAATGAGGAGGTACAGGAGTGTATACAAAGAAAGAGGTTAGCTAAGAAGAAGTGGGACACTGAGAGGACTGAGGAGAGTAGACAGGAGTACAGGGAGATGCAGCGTAAGGTGAAGGTAGAGGTAGCAAAGGCCAAACAAGAAGCTTATGATGACTTGTATGCTAGGTTGGACAGTAAGGAGGGAGAGACTGATCTATACAGGCTGGCAAGACAGAGAGATAGAGATGGGAAGGACGTGCAGCAGGTTAGGGTGATTAAGGATAGGGATGGAAGTCTATTGACAGGTGCCAGCAGTGTGATGGGAAGATGGAAAGAGTACTTTGAAGAGTTGATGAACGTGGAAAATGAGAGAGAACAAAGACTAGAAGAGGTGACTGTTGTGGACCAGGATGTAGCAAAGATTAGTCAGGATGAAGTGAGGAGAGCACTGAAGAGGATGAAGAGTGGAAAGGCAGTCGGTCCTGATGATATACCTGTAGAGGTTTGGAAGTGTCTAGGAGAGGTGGCAGTAGAGTTTCTGACTGGGTTGTTCAACGGGATCTTAGATAGTGAGAAGATGCCTGAGGAGTGGAGGAGAAGTGTGCTGGTGCCCATTTTTAAGAACAAGGGAGATGTGCAGAGTTGTGGCAACTACAGAGGAATAAAGCTGATGAGCCATACAATGAAGTTATGGGAAAGAGTAGTGGAAGCTAGACTAAGGACAGAAGTGAGCATTTGTGAGCAGCAGTATGGTTTCATGCCAAAAAAGAGTACTACAGATGCAGTATTTGCTTTGAGGATGTTGATAGAGAAGTACAGAGAAGGCCAGAGGGAGCTGCATTGTGTTTTTGTAGATCTGGAGAAAGCTTATGACAGGGTGCTAGAGAGGTGGTTTGTCCTGGAAAGGAGAGGGATGAAGGTTAGCCGCAGTAAGACAGAGTACATGTGTGTGAATGAGAGGGACCCAAGTGGAAGAGTGAGGTTACATGGAGAAGAGATCAAGAAGGTGGAGGATTTTAAGTACTTGGGGTCAACAGTCCAGAGCAATGGAGAGTGGGGAAAAGAGGTGAAGAAGCGTGTCCAGGCAGGATGGAATGGGTGGAGAAAAGTGTCAGGTGTGATGTGTGATCGAAGAGTTTCAGCTAAAATGAAAGGAAAGGTGTACAAAACTGTGGTGAGACCAGCGATGTTGTTTGGTCTAGAGACAGTGTCACTGAGGAAAAGACAGGAGGCAGAGCTTGAGGTAGCAGAGATGAAGATGCTGAGGTTCTCTCTGGGAGTGACCAGGAAGGATAGGATCAGGAATGAGTACATCAGAGGGACAGCACATGTTAGAGGTTTTGGAGATAAAGTCAGAGAGGCCAGACTGAGATGGTTTGGACATGTCCAGAGGAGAGATAGTGAATATATTGGTAGAAGGATGCTGAGTTTTGAACTGCCAGGCAGGAGGCCTAGAGGAAGACCAAAGAGGAGGTTTATGGATGTAGTGAAAGAGGACATGAAGGTAGTTGGTGTGAGAGAAGAGGATGCAAAGGACAGGGTTAGATGGAGGCGGTTGATTCGCTGTGGCGACCCCTGAAGGGAAAAGCCAAAAAGGAAAAGAAGATGCTCTGTGGCTTGTCAGAGCTGTCTGCAGCATCTACCTTTGTGTTTTTTGGGAGTCAAAGTGAGCCCAATATGTCCCTGCTGTCCCTGAGGGCAGTTGGTGTTAGAGAGGAAGATGCAAAAGATAGGCATACATGGAAAAGGATGAAACACTGTGGCGACTCCGAACAGGACAAACTGAAAGGAAGAAAAGAAGATTCTACTATTCAATGAATCAATGCATGAATGAACGAATGAACAAATGAATGAATGAATCAATATCCAATTAATTCAATGTACAGTTGGAGGTATTCATTGTCCAAAATGACATTTAACTTGGACAATGTCCTTCTTTCCAAGATCACCGTCAGGGAGTCCAACTATACCCCAGGAATGTCAGCCCTGTGGATCAGTCTGTTGGCGTCCTCCGCCCTCAGACCACCGCCCCAGCTCACAACAGTGTACAGGAAAATACTGGCCACCACAGACTGGTAGACGGATGACTTAACAACCCATAGGAAAGTGACATACAACCACTAGTTTACCCCTGCGGTTAAGTGCTCTAACATCAAAAACCAATACCTCATGTTAAAGGTTGATACAAGTTTCAGTAGCTCTGATCATTTATATATTTTGAAAAACTTATTCTGCTTATTCCATTACAACCCAGCATGCCTGATCTGGTTCGTATGCTCTGACGGTTGAGAGCGGAGATATCTGTCTTCCACCGATCAGACGTGAAGAAGATTCTTGGATAAGAGCGTAAACCTCTGAACAAAAATGCATTTGCTGAAGGTCACACCTTGAGGACGAGAATTTCTTCACATGTCAAACTAAGGGTCTAGAGCTGCGGTCCCCAACCTTTTTTGTGCCATGGACCAGTTTCATCTAAAGACAATATTTTCACAGAGCGACCTTCATTTGCTCCATTATCGTTAATGACACCAGGACGGCTGTAGTCTAATAAAAAAATCACTGCAGGGGTTTTATGTGAAATGCAGACATCAGCAGACAGTGAACAACCTTTTGTTTAACCCTTCCTACCCAGAGTGGTAGAAGTGTTGAAAATTGTGAATTTTCTATGCTGACCACTTTTGATTATGATCTCAGGGTAATTACATTTTTATACTTTCATATTCATAAAGGGGAATGATTTAATCATCACACGCACACACATTCATATTCTTGTTCTATTGCATATTTCATTACGAACAGTTAATTTCAGATAACGCCTGACCTTGGGCATCTATGTACTACTCTTCTCAACAGTGGCCTACTCCAGGTCAGGCTACTACCTGTTCCTGGAGTAGGAAACCCACTGGACGAAAGACCAAGCTGACATCATCGATGACGCACTCAACCCAAAAATTTGAAATTGTACACAGTGGCAGGGCGAGGCAGGAAAAACGTTACTGAGACCGCTTCAGCTCTCCTCCATGCACAAGATAGGGAAACCTTACCGTCCACTTTTATTTTTACTTTGTATTAGAATTGTATTAATCAAGGAATAAATCAACTTTCTTGTGCTACACCTTGTTGTTCAATCATCTTTTATTCTCTAAAAATGAACACTGAAATTGCCTCAATCCTACATCGTCAATCAAAATAAGTCAAGCTTCTGATTTTTTAAATGGACATCTCTACAGTATGCTGGCATAACAGGAGTTTGGTTGGAGGATCTTAAGGGTTACAATGAATTTTATAGATCTCCCAAACCATGGATAGAAAAAAGCATAAACCACTGGATTTATACAGGAGTTACAATAAAGTAGCCAGAGAGCAAAGACTGAAAACTCCTCACTGGATGAATTGTCTTGGCCTGCAAAAGTAGGATAAAAATATGGACAAAAACACATCAGAAATACAAGTACAACAATACCAAGAGTTCTGGCTGCTTTTCTCTCAGACTTCTTAGTGACACAAACTGAACGCTGTTGTGTAACAGAGGTAACATGAGACCTCATGGCTCGGGCCTGAGACACAGCCACCACAAAAACTCTCAGGTACAGAACTATGATTACAGTAACGGGGCCGATAAAGGTCAACAGATTATCAACAGCTCCACTTATGAAGGTAATTACAACAACACACTCTCCATAACAGGAATTATACCTGTCTGGATTTTTCAGGAAGTCCATCAGTATCACACCATTATAGAACACAGAACAGGCCCAACACAGACCAACACAGACTTGAACTCGTCTTACAGTGACTTTGCTCGAGTAACATAAAGGGTCACAAATGGCCACATATCGGTCAACTGATATGAGCACCATGTTTCCTACTGAGGAAGATGTAAGGATAAAAGAAACATAGTCAAACAGTCCACATAACAGATTCCCCCAAAACCAGCAGCCCCCTGTGTGGAGGATTTGAATCGGCATCATCAGGAATCCAACAGAGAAATCTGAGACAGCCAGTGAGAGGAGGAGGAGGTTGGTTGGTGTGTGGAGCTGCCTGGAGAAAAAGAATATTATCATCATAGAACAAGCAGAAATCAGTCAATATATGTTCATGTATAACACTATAATGCTAAATGTGTTATAAAATGGCACAGAATAGCAATAGTATTCTCAAAGTGCTCATTAAGGAGGTTAACATCAAAGACAATAACATGTGTATTTATTAGTAATCACTGACTAGACAATACTAGCAATACTATGCAAATAGGTTCAATGCAATGCAGTGGATGTGATCTGCTCAAAACAAATATCTTCCTACAGTGCCTGAATATAACAGTAAAAATGTCTTAAAAGACCTCGCCATGTCATAAAAAGCATCATGTGACTAGTATTAAACAGTATTTTTGTGAGTTTGTACTTGAAGTGGGAGATAGAGATGATGACCAGCAGGTTGAGAATCACAGTCAGCACAGAGATAACGGACAGCACGGTGTAAAGGACAGTGATCTCAACACGATTCTGCACTGGCTTTCTACAGGAGGAGTTTAGCAGTTGCGGAAAACAGAGTTCAAATTCTTCAATGACCGTCATGATCAGAGAGAGGGAAGGAGATGAGAAGCTCCTGAGCTCTGAGGCTTCAGATGTCATGAAGCTAAAATATCTCCCTCCTCCTGTCCTCCCAGAACAATATCTTTGTCATGTGATGAAATTACCCTGCCTCTTAATGATGATGCAGGGGTGGTTCTAGGGTCAGACCCTTGGGGGGTTCAACCCCCAGACGGGGGCCAAATGTTTGTACGTTAAGAAGTTTTTTATTGTAATGATTGCGTAAGGTAGACTAAAAGTGTGCATGGCAGAGAATTGTGCTAACAAAACCCTGGCACATAAAACATTTCTTAATGTCACCAATCCATCACACTCACAATTTGTGCAGCACTGGAGATGATACAGAATGGAGTCAGTTAGTGTTTTTAAATGTACATAATTGCATTGCTGTACGAACGTCAACTGAAGGGAAATCCAGATCAATCACCTGATCGATTACTGTTTTGCAACTGCAACAACCCTAACTTCAGTATCTATCTTTTAATAATATGGGACAGATAATGGTAACATCGGGTTGCATAACATTGCAATAATGTTAAAATTTTTAACATAAATACTAATGGGGTTTTTCTAGTTAATGTAGCCAGCTGGTAACATAGGTAACATAAATATGACCTGGCTCTCACCTGCAAAAATGCCAAATATTTAAATCTATATCATCTCTAAGGAAAAGTCAGCCCAAGTCCTGTAAGGTGCTGTTAATATTACTCATTCCACCCTAACACTAACATGGCAGAAAACTCGATGAAGTGTTTCAGCCTACAATCAATCAATCACACCAGGAGTCTCAGTGATGGCGGTGATGTTTTACCTACATCCATTGTTACAAGTCAAGCATAAGGAGGTATTTCCTACTACTGATGGCTTAGTGTCAGTATGTTAATTTTTTAAGGTATTAAATCCTCATTAAAGCATATCTCTGCTTCTTTATGGGGTTGAAACTCGACATTGGTGCCATTGGAAAACTAAAACCTATAACCTACAGTTATAATCACACTGGAAAAGGAGAACTTTTCATCTCCATTGAGACTGAGAGACTTCTTACACTAAAAGAAATCAGGAGGAGCTGGGTGCCAAAGTCACATGTTTGTCCAGAACAGGCATATGGACTTCATTTACATTAAAGGTAACACCAGTGTGCGAATCCTCTATGAGAGAGAGAGAGAGAGAGAGAGAGAGAGAACGTCTACCGAAGTGTTCTGTGGCTTGTTATACCTGTTTGCAGCATCCACCTTGGTGTTTTTTGGGAGGCAAGGTGAGCCCAATATGTTCCTGCTGTCTCTGAGAGCAGTTGGTGTTAGAGAGGAGGATACAGAAGATAGGGATACATGGAAAAGGATGACACACTGTGGCGACCCCTAACGGGACAAACTGAAGGAAAAGAAAAGAAGATCCTACTATTGAATGAATATGTGCCACAGCACACAACAGCCTACAGGAAACCACTGGTCAGGTGTTTCATGTCTTCCATTACTCTCCAAGCTTGATTACAAAAACACTGATGACCCAGCATGCCTGATCTGGTTCGTGTGCTCAGACAGGTGAGAGCGGAGATATCTGTCCTCCAACAGTCAGAATTGAAGAAGATTCTTGGATAAGAACTGAAATTTCTCGACAAAAATGCATTTGCTGAAGAGAATTTCTTTACATGTCAGGCTAACGGTCTAGAGCTGCGGTCCCCAGCCTTTTTTGCGCCATGGACCGGTTTCATCGAAGAAAAATAGTTAACGACATCAGGACGGCTGTCGTCTAATCATAAATCATCCACAGTGGTTGTATGTCAAATGCAGACATCAACAGACAATAAACAACCTTTTTTTTTTCATAAAATGATAATCAACATCTCTGTGAACTAAATAATTCCATGAAATAATTATATTAAAAAACTCGATTCAAGTGACTGCAATGATGAGGTTTATTTTGAAGTATGGCAACTTACAATCAGTGCATTCAACTTAGGAGAAATACTGATCATTTCCAATTAAAAGGTGAACAAGTCAATCAAATAATAATATTAATAATGAGAAATAGTGGTTGGGGACCGCTGATCCAGGGATAATGAGAGACAATGACACCTAAAGTGTGTTCGGGATGTTTGGTCTACTCCGTAGTTTGGTTTAGTTTGCGGTCACTGCAGAAAATCCCTCTTTACACAGATAGGAGATTGGACATTCAAGCAGGGTTTTCACTGCTTTTTAGGCAATCTGAGGATATTCTGCCTTGACTGTAATCCAGAACGCTGGCGCAGTTATGGACGCTCAACTTAGGGGTAATGTCTGGCAAGCTGTCAAATGACCAAGACCTGTCAAGAGTTACAGATGCATGCATTTGTCTGTGTGTTACTCCACACAGAAGTCATTTTTCAAAATGAGACATCTTTAGACTGATAATTAATAAAAAAAAAAAACCAAAATTCAAACGTTGTGTGCCACTAGGTACCCAGTACTGGGTCACGACCCGGTGGTTGAGGACCGCTGGTCTAGAGAATGTTGGTGTCACATGAATCAGCACGCAGAACCTTAAGTGTCACAATCAGTTTGATGGATTTTCTGAACCAGGGGTAAAACAAGGCATAGATCAGAGGATTTAGACAAGAGTTAAACTGGAAGAGAGTTATAACAAAGATGGAAGATGTAGCATTGAGCATGGAGTTCTGACCAGATAGTAATATACAAAAAAAAGGACACACACATATCAGAAACACAACTACAACAACTCCAAGAGTAATGGCTGCTTTCATCTCTGATTTCTTAACAGTTCCTTTTTTAGAACACTTGATGGTGACAGATGTAATGTGAGACCTCATGGCTCGAGCCTGAGACACAGCCACCACAAACACTCTCATGTACAGAACTACAATGATAGTAACAGGAATAATGAAGGATAGAAACAGATCAGCAATAACATGAGTATGTTCAGTAACAATAAAACACTGTCCAACACAAGTGTTATACCTGCCTGGTTGTTGCAGGTTATCCTTCAGCATCCGACAGTGAACAAGAAAAAAAAACATCCAACACAGACAAACAGAGATATTAATTCGTTTTACAGTGACTCTGGTAGAATAATGTAGAGGGTGGCAAATAGCCATATATCGATCAACTGATATGAGAACCATGGTTCCTACAGAGGCAGAGGTAATGATAGTGCCCACAGTAGAATACACAACACAGATGATATGTCCTGAAAACCAGCAACCATCAATGAGGTCAGTTTGAAACAACATGCATAGACCCACGATGCAATCTGAGACAGCCAGAGAGAGAAGGAGGAAATTAGTGGGTGTGTGGAGCTGCCTGTAGAGAAAAGAGTGAAATAAAGTCACCATTATTTACAATAATATCTGTCTAATATCTAAAAAAGTCATAACTGAAAAAGAAAGGCATAATTTCGAACATGAATCTCTCACATCCTTATATTCTACCATTTCATTCTGAACAGCTGCCATTTTCAAAAAGTGATAAAATATTTTCCTACTTGAAGTGTGAGATGGAGATGATGACCAGCATGTTGAGAATCACAGTCACAATAGAGATGAAGAACAGTATGATATAAGAGAGTAAGGGTTCATAGTAGGGAAGAAGGACCTTCCTACAGGAGGCGTTGAGGAGCTGTGGAAAGCAAAGTTCATCTTCAACCAAGGATGACATCATCAGGAAGAGATGAGAAGCTGTGTAGCTCTGGCAGCTTTCTGCCTGCAAGTCTGCATATGCTAACTTATATATTCCTACCTTCTCTACGTCCTATTTACTTCCAGTGACAGTTTTTTTCATTAATAGTTACTTACGCCCTGTCCTTCAATTATATCGATTCTTTTTTTTTTTTTTTTTAGGAAAACCTGCCTGTGATGTTTTACTTCATCAACAAACTCTCAGATAAAGTCTGAGAGTTACTGAACATACTCATGTAGTTGTTCCAGACTCTGGAGGACATCATCTGGAGTCCAGAGGAAATCCCTGCTCCTTTAATGGCTGGCGATGCTATAACTGAATAAGAGAGTTACTCTGTCAGAGTAACTCAACATAAGTTAATAATGTTCAAAAGGTTTTAATAGAATGGACCAGTTGAGAGCAATGTTTTGCTAAATAAACAGATGTTAAATGTTCAATGTTCCTATTGAGGCAGGGGTAATAATATATTCCATGCCCAAAAAACACAACATACATGATGTCATCCAAATACCACCAACCATCTAATAGTATAATCTGAAAAACCATGACGAGGCCCACAGTGCAATCTGAGACAGCCAGATTGAGGATGAGGGGATTGGTGGGGGGTGGAGCTGCCCGGAGAGGAAAGAATGAAATTTAATCATCATCTGTAGTATTATCCTTGCTGTAGAAAAAAAACATGTATATATATACGTATATATATATATATATATACACACACACATATATATATACACGAATATATATATATATATATATATATATATACTGTTTAAAGCACTTTTGTGTCTCACGAAAGTCCGAGACCGACAGAACGGAGCGCACTTCCGGATGCTGTCAGCCAATACCATGCACGTATGGCATCACGTGACTACCTACTAAAAATCCACTATGTAATGAAGCCGGGCATCTTGAATCGCGAATATGCGAGGGATTACTGTACATATATGTATGTAGGGAGAGATTTTTTGATTTTTAAAATCACATTTATTCATAAAAGCCAAATTACAAGATAATCTCGTTGACACAAAATCCAAAAGAGATTCACGCAAAAAGGAATTCACATCTCAAAAATAAACAATGGTAGGATTTTCAACAGTACCGTGTGTTTCCTGAATATTCACAGAAGGGCCTCAAAACTGAGATTCAAATCATTGCTTTTGATCACAAGAAGAGAGAGAAAACGTGTGTGTGTGTGTGTGTGTGTGTGCTCCAAACATTTATTTGGGTTTCCGTTCTTGACTGATCACAAGATGCTTTGCTCAGAACGACACTGTGCTCGCTCGTGGACGAGCACTGACATACACAAATGATGTTCCATCATAAGCTGCCACGACTTCTCCATCTTCCTCTGATTTGCCATCCTCTGTTCCATAACTGAATCAGCTGCGAAATTCCATTATTAGGATCCAGATTTTCACTGACAAGCTCCACCAGACGGTCCCCCAGCCCTCTCTGTTGACAAATGTATTTGACGTCTATAGACATAATTGGCAGCCAGTGAGTTAATGTAAATCCCTTGTCATGGAGGTTTTGTGTAGATTACCGCTGGTTAAGCCCTGACACGCAAGGATACTTATCCCTTGCCCCGCAATGAAGAATCCCTAACGACCCTGAAGGAGGCTGTTTGGAATTCTGCATTAGTTTTGGTCAGTGGCCAAATGGCCAGTTGGACGTAACTCTCCTAATTAAGAAAAGATGGCTTTACTACCCCTGTAGATTTGTTTGACTTTATCTGGATGTCGTTTAGATTATGTAATGAACTTTTGCATTAGCCCAGCGGGTAGTGCAAAAAAGTTTTCTGAACCTGTAGAAAATGATCCTTTCATTACCTGTTATGATTTATAACAGCTCCTATTGCCAAAGTTTTTTATCTGTGGGTTGTTAAAAATAGTGATTTTAGACTCAAAGTTTTTGGTCATTTGGATGAGTCCCAACTTTTGAGAACATTAGACATTATGACATTAGAGAATCAAGAATGAACAAAAACATGATGTTGCTATTGATTGTCTGTCTACCATTGCAATTTGAAGATACATCAGAAACAACCTGCTATTTATACGCTTGACAGAAGTTACATAATACTCACAACCTAATAAAGAGTATATTCTTTTGTATCTGGACATCATTTTATCAGTCATACTATACACTGTACATGTCACAATATGTTTATATGACAAGAGTTTGGTTGCAGGATCTGAAGGGTAACAATGAGTTTCACTGATCTCCTAAACCAGGGATAGAATAAAGCATAAACCACTGGATTTAAACAAGAGTTACAATAAAGTAGCCAGAGAAAAAACACTGAAAACTCATCACTGGATGAATTATCTTCACCTGCAAAAGATGGATAGTAATACGGACAAAAACATATCAGAAATACAAGTACAACAATGCCAAGAGTTCTGGCTGCTTTTCTCTCAGACTTCTTAGTGACACAAACTGAACGCTGTTGTGTAACAGAGGTAACATGAGACCTCATGGCTCGGGCCTGAGACACAGCCACCACAAAAACTCTCATGTACAGAACTATGATTACAGTAACGGGGCCAACAAAGGTCACCAGGATATCAACAGCTCCATTTATGACGGATATTATAACAACACACTCTCCATAACAGGAATTATACCTGTCTGGCTGTTTCAGGAAGTCCATCAGTATCACACCATTATAGAACACAGAACAGGCCCAACACAGACCAACACAGAGTTGAACTCTTTTTACAGTGACTTTTCTGGAGTAACACAGAGGGTCACAAATGGCCACATATCGGTCAACTGATATGAGCACCATGTTTCCTACTGATGCAGAGGTAAGGATGAAAGAGGAATAATATAACATTACACACATCACAGTCCCAAAAAACCAACAGCCCCCTGTCTGGAGAATTTGAATCGGCATCAACAGGAGTCCAACAAGGAAATCTGAGACACCAAGTGAGAGGAGCAGGAGATTGGTTGGTGTGTGGAGTTGCCTAGAGAAAAAGGATATCATCATGATAGCACAAGTAGTAATCAGTTAAACCATTGTCATACATAATGATCAAATATAAAAATATGTTTAAAAAAATTTAATAGAATAGGCAGTAATTTTATTATGCCAGAAAGTTTTCATTAAAGATTTAGATCCTATGTAATCACATTCTATTCTGTCTTTCATGTCAAATGTCATTAACTGCCTGAGTTATTATTAGTGGTAACTGAATAAATAATAGCAGTACTACACAATTATGTTCAATACTAAGCAATGGATCAAACCAAATTTCTTCTTAAAGTGCCTTAAAATAACAGTAAACTGATTGTTTCTACATATAATTAAAAGCTTGATATACAAACTATTTATTAATAGTTTGTTACTCTTGTGTGTCTGTACTTGAAGTGGGAGATAGAGATGATGACCAGCAGGTTGAGAATAACAGTCAGCACAGAGATACAAGGTAGCAGGCTGTAAAGGAAAATGATCTCAAGATGATTCTGCACTGGCTTTCTGCAGGAGGTGTTGAGCAGTTGTGGAAAGCAGAGTTCAAATTCTTCAATGACTGTCATGATCAGAGAGAGGATAAGAGATGAGAAGCATGAGCTCTGAGATGTCAGACCGAAGCCGACTGTCATAAAGCTGAACCATCTAGGACAATCCCTTTGTCATGTGATGCAATATACCTGCCTCCTAATGATGATGCAATCTGTGATGCCTCGAGGATCAGACCATTAGGAGCAGGGGTTCAATCCTTAGATGAAGGTCAGATATTTGTCCATCCATCCATCCATCCATCTTCAACCACTTATCCAGGGCCGGGTCGTGGGGGCAACAGTCTCAGGAGGGATGCTCATGCGTCCCTCTCCCCAGACACCTCCTCCAGCTCCTCCGGGGGGATCCCGAGGCGTTCTCAGGCCAGCTGAGCCATAGTCCGTCTAGCATGTCCGAGGTCTTCCCCGAGCTCTCCTCCCGGTAGGACATGCCTGGAACAGGACGCATCCAGAACAAATGCCCGAGCCACCTCAACTGGCTCCGCTCGAGGTGGATGAGCAGTGGCTCTACTGTGAGCTCCTCCCCGGTGACTGAGCTCCTCACTCTATCTCTAAGGGTGCGCCCAGCCACTCTACAGAGGAAACTCATCTCAGCTGCTTGTATCCGGGATCTTGTCCTTTCGGTCATGACACACCACCCTTTTCCGGTCGAGAACCATGGCCTCGGATTTAGAGGTGCTGATCCTCATCCCACTGGCATCACACTCAACTGCAAACCGTCCCAGTGCACTCTGAAGGTCAAGGTCAGCAAACCAGATGCCCTCCAGAACCTGGCTGCACCTAGAAATTCTGTCCATAAAGCTTATGAACAGAACTGGTTATAGGGGGCAGCCCAGCCAAAGTTCAACATGTACCTGGAACAGGTCTAACTTACTGCCAGCAATGCAAACCAAGCTCTGGCTTCGGTCATACAAGGACCGGACAGCCCTCAGCAAAGGGCCCCGAACCCCATACTCCCGAACCACGCCCCACAGGATACCCAAGGGACACGATCGAATGCCTTCTCCAGATCCACAAAACACATGTGGACTGTTTAGGCAAACTCCTATGAACCCTCGAGCACTTGATGGAGAGTGTGGAGCTGGTCCAGTGTTTGGCGACCAGGACAAAAACCTCATTGTTCCTCCTGAATCTGCGTTTCGACTCTCGGTCTAATCCTCCTCTCCAGTACCCTGGAATAGACTTTCCCCAGGAGGCTGAGGAGTGTGATCCCTTATAAATGGAACACACCTTCCGGTCCCCTTTTTTGAAAAGAGGGACCACCGCACTGGTCTTTCAATCCAGAGGTACTGTCCCCAACTGCTATGCGATGTTACAGAGACGTGTCAACCATGACAGTCCCTGCACATCCAGAGACTTGAGGTACTCAGGGTGAATCTCATCCACCCCCGGTGCTTTGCCACCAAGGAGTTTGGCAACCACCTCAGTGACTTCAGCTTGGGTGATGGACGAGTCCACCTCTGAGACCACAGCCTCTGCATCCTCTGTGTAACACATGGTAGCGGAATTGAGGAGATCCTCAAAGTATTCTTTCCACCGCCCGACAATATCCTCAGTTGAGGTCAGCAGCTCTCTGCCTTTACTGTAACTTATATATACATATATACATACAGTATATACTGTATATATACATATATATGTACATATATATATACATATGTATACATATATGTGTGTGTATATATTTATGTATGTATGTGTTTATATATATTATATATATACATATATATATATGTCCCCACCTATTTATTTGAATAAGCTCACTTGAAAACCTCACGCTGTCACGCTTCCGATGTCTACCCGGAAGTTCGGGCTGCTAGCCGAGTTAGCTCTGGTCTGCACATTTGTTCATTTCTCTCACTTAGGGAGCTGTTTTGGCTTTATCAAACAAAGCAGTTTATATTCTTTGATTGTGACAGACCTCACGTTGTCGTATGGGGGACCCCGATGCTTTATTTACCAGGACCGAACTCACAAAGCTGGTGTCTACCCGGATGACTGGACCGTAATGCCGAAGCGGCCTTCATCTTCCCGTTCGTTCATCCCACACACACGGAGCAGTTACGGCTTAGCGGACACAGCGGTTTGCTTTCTTATGACAACGAAGAAAAAAAAGAAAACAAACAGGTCTGATATTATTATTATTATTATTATTATTATTATTATATTATTGTTTTATCATGGAATTTCCATGGGTTCCCGCTAGTATATATATATATATATAAAATATATATATAATACATGTATATTACACACACATATATATATATTATATACTGTATATATATTATACATATAATTATATATAATATCACACACACATATATATTATATATATATTACATTAAATATATTACATTATATATATATATTATATATAATATCACACACACACACACACACACACACACACACACACACACACACACACACACACACACACACACACACTAGTTCATACATAACACCATGGAAACTATGCCTGGAAATAACACCTATCAATTCAAGGTCTTGATCATTTATTTTCTTTTTTCTTTCCAGCTAAAGGAAGAATGCTGAAAACAAACATACAGTATAAAAAAATGCCTGTGAAAAACATGATGGAATAAATATACAATGAATGCTCCATATTGGCCTGATATAAGTTATATTCTGAAACACAGTTCAATATAATATATTTTTCAATATATTTTTTGTCTTTAGTTCCTGAATATCATTTTAGTCGACACTACAAACAACTCTACAGAATGCTGATGTCACAGGAATTAGGCTGCAAGATTTGAAGAGAAACAATGAGTTTCATAGATCTCCTAAACCAGGGATAGAAAAAAGCATAAACCACTGGATTTAAACAGGAGTTACAATAAAGTAACCAGAGAGCAAAGACTGAAAATTCATCACTGGATAAATTATCTTCGCCCGCAAAAGACGGATAATAATTTGGACAGAAACATATCAGAAATACAAGCACAACAATACCAAGAGTTCTGGCTGCTTTTCTCTCAGACTTATTAGTGACACAAACTGAACGCCGTTGTGTAACAGAGGTAACATGAGACCTCATGGCTCGGGCCTGAGACACAGCCACCACAAAAACTCTCATGTACAGAACTATTATTACAGTAACGGGGCCGATAAAGGTCAACAAGATATCAACAGCTCCAGTTATGAAGTTAACTACAAAAACACACTCTCCATAACAGGAATTATACCTGTCTGGCTGTTTCAGGAAGTCCATCATTATCATACCACTATAGAACACAGAACAGGCCCAACACAGACCAACACAGAGTTGAACTCTTTTTACAGTGACTTTGCTGGAGTAACACAGAGGGTCACAAATGGCCACATATCGGTCAACTGATATGAGCACCATGTTTCCTACTGAAGCAGATGTAAGGATAAAAGCGAGATAATTATAGAGTGCACATAAGAAATTCCCCCAAAACCAGCAGCCCCCTGTCTGCAAAATCTGAATTGGCATCACAAAGAGTCCAACGAAGAAATCTGAGACTGCCAGCGAGAGAAGGAGGAGGTTGGTTGATGTGTGCAGCTGCCTAGAGAAACAGAATAATGTCATTATAGCACTGGTGAAAATCAGTTAATATATCATCATTTGTAAGAGTATACTACCAATACTATGCAAATATCTAATCCTGTCATAATTGTCTCAAGATTAAAATATGCCATAAAACATTTCCTGCATTATAAGCTAGATGTTAAGTTTTTCTTATAAATTTATGCCTGAAATGGGAGATAGACATGATGACCAGCAGGTTGAGAATCACAGTCAGCACAGAGATACAAGACAGCAGGCTGTTATTGAAAATGGTCTCAGCACGATTCTGCAATGGTTTCCGACAGGAGGTGTTGGGCAGCATTGGAAAGCAAACCTGAACCTCTTCAATGACTGCCATGAGCATAGAGAGGAAAGAAGATGAAAAGCTCAAGAGCTCTTAGTTTTCTGACTGAAGGTGTCCTTCATAAGACTTTATTATCTAGCTCCTCCTCTTTTCTCACAACATTTTTTAAATGATGTGATTCAAAGCCTCCCAGTGATGTAATCAAAATGAGCCTTTGGTTGAAACATGTAGACTCAACTTGTACCATTTTAGATTTATCAATAGAAGCTTGATGTTAAGTTTTTCATATGGGTTTATGCCTGAGGGGGGAGATAGACATGATGACCATTCATTGCTTTTGAATTTTTCTCCAAGAAACAGG
The DNA here is from genome assembly GCA_013358685.1 of Antennarius maculatus. Classification (NCBI taxonomy): domain Eukaryota; kingdom Metazoa; phylum Chordata; class Actinopteri; order Lophiiformes; family Antennariidae; genus Antennarius; species Antennarius maculatus. The sequence continues at coordinate 19,817,773 of CM023618.1, read as the reverse complement.
AAGCTGTTAAGATTTCACTTCTTATGCTCCTGTCTTTACCAAACATCCGACAGTGGAGACTTCCACTAGATTAACATTCAGCTATAGCCGTAGGCTCAACGAATGGCATCAGGAAATGACAATTTATATTTTGATGCACATCTACTGAGCCAGTGAGTGAATTGTATTTGTTTACTGATTACAGCAAAAAGAAGTTGATGAGACTAGATTGAGTAACATCTGCAGTGATGCAGGCCTTGTACTGGTTGTTGTGGTGAAGAGGGAGTCACAAGACAAAGCTCTTGAGTCACTTGTCAGCCTTTATTCCTACCTTCCCCAATGGTCTTTAGCTTTGGGCTAATGGATTCAAGTAGCTGAAATGGACTTCTTCTGACATGTTTCTGGATTCACACTTAGTGGTAGGGTGAGGACATTAGCCATTTAGGAGGCGATCAGAATACAGTCATTGGTACTCCATATCAATTCTTAAAAATCGATCAAGAGCATTAATAAATACTTTAAATCTTCTTCTTCTTTTCCTTTCGGCTTTTCCCTTCAGGGGTCGCCACAGCGTATCAATTGCCTCCATCTAACCCTGTCTTCTGCATCCTCTTCTCTCACACCAACTACCTTCATGTCCTCTTTCACTACATCCATAAACCTCCTCTTTGGTCTTCCTCTAGGCCTCCTGCCTGGCAGTTCAAAACTCAGCATCCTTCTAGCAATATATTCACTATCTCTCCTCTGGACATGTCCAAACCATCTCAGTCTGGCCTCTCTGACTTTATCTCCAAAACCTCTAACATGTGCTGTCCCTCTGATGTACTCATTCCTGATCCTATCCTTCCTGGTCACTCCCAGAGAGAACCTCAGCATCTTCATCTCTGCTACCTCCAGCTCTGCCTCCTGTCTTTTCCTCAGTGACACTGTCTCTAGACCAAACAACATCGCTGGTCTCACCACAGTTTTGTACACCTTTCCCTTCATTTTAGCTGAAACTCTTCTATCACACATCACACCTGACACTTTCCTCCACCCGTTCCATCCTGCCTGGACACGCTTCTTCACCTCTTTTCCACACTCTCCATTGCTCTGGACTGTTGACCCAAAGTACTTAAAATCCTCCGCCTTCTTGATCTCTTCTCCCTGTAACCTCACTCTTCCACTTGGGTCCCTCTCATTCACACACATGTACTCTGTCTTACTGCGGCTAACCTTCATTCCTCTCCTTTCCAGGACAAGCCTCCACCTCTCTAGCTTCTCCTCCACCTCTTCCCTGCTCTCACTGCAGATCACAATGTCATCTGCAAACATCATAGTCCATGGAGATTCCTGTCTAACCTCGTCTGTCAGCCTGTCCATCACCATAGCGAACAAGAAGGGGCTCAGAGCTGATCCCTGATGCAGTCCCACCTCCACCTTGAACTCCTCTGTCACACCTACAGCACACCTCACCACTGTCTTACAGTCCTCATACATGTCCTGCACCGTTCTAACATACTTCTCTGCCACTCCAGACTTCCTCATACAATACCACAGTTCCTCTCTGGGCACCCTGTCATAAGCTTTCTCCAGATCTACAAAAACACAATGCAGCTCCCTCTGGCCTTCTCTGTACTTCTCTATCAACATCCTCAAAGCAAATACTGCATCTGTAGTTCTCTTTTTTTGGCATGAAACCATACTGCTGCTCACAAATGCTCACTTCTGCCCTTAGTCTAGCTTCAACTACTCTTTCCCATAACTTCATTGTATGACTCATCAGCTTTATTCCTCTGTAGTTGCCACAACTCTGCACGTCTCCCTTGTTCTTAAAAATGGGCACCAGCACACTTCTCCTCCATTCCTCAGGCATCTTCTCACTATCTAAGATCCTGTTGAACAACCCAGTCAGAAACTCTACTGCCACCTCTCCTAGACACTTCCAAACCTCTACAGGTATATCATCAGGACCGACTGCCTTTCCACTCTTCATCCTCTTCAATGCCCTCCTCACTTCATCCTGACTAATCTTTGCTACATCCTGGTCCACAGCAGTCACCTCTTCTAGTCTTTGTTCTCTCTCATTTTCCCTGTTCATCAACTCTTCAAAGTACTCTTTCCATCTTCCCATCACAGTACTGACACCTGTCAATAGACTTCCATCCCTATCCGTAATCACCCTAACCTGCTGCACATCCTTCCCATCTCTATCTCTCTGTCTTGCCAACCTGTATAGATCAGTCTCTCCCTCCTTACTGTCCAACCTAGCATACAAGTCATCATAAGCTTCTTGTTTGGCCTTTGCTACCTCTACCTTCACCTTACGCTGCATCTCCCTGTACTCCTGTCTACTCTCCTCAGTCCTCTCAGTGTCACACTTCTTCTTAGCTAACCTCTTTCTCTGTATACACTTCTGTACCTCCTCATTCCACCACCAAGTCTCCTTATCTACTTTCCTTCCAGATGACACACCAAGTACTCTCCTACCTGTCTCCCTGATCACATTAGCTGTAGTTGTCCAGTCATCTGGGAGCACCTCCTGACCACCCAGAGCCTGTCTTAACTCCTTCTTAAAAGTCATGCAACACTCTTCCTTTTTCAGCTTCCACCATTTCGTCCTCTGCTCTGCCTTTGCCCTCTTCATCTTCCTCATCACCAGAGTCATGATACACACCACCATCCTATGCTGTTTGGCTACACTCTTGCCTACCACTACTTTGCAGTCACTGATCTCCTTCAGGTTACACTGTCTACACAAGATGTAGTCTACCTGTGTGCTCCTACCACCACTCTTATAGGTCACCCTATGTTCCTGCCTCTTCTGGAAGAAAGTATTCACTATAGCCATTTCCATCCTTTTTGCAAAGTCAACTACCATCTGTCCTTCTGTGTTCCTCTCCTGGATACCAAACCTGCCCATCACCTCCTCATCACCTCTGTTTCCTGCACCAACATGTCCATTGAAGTCTGCTTCAATGACAACTCTCTCACTTCTAGGTATGCTCTGCGTCACTTCATCAAAGTCCAACCTGAATTTCTCCTCCTCCTCCAGCTCACATCCTACCTGTGGAGCCTACCCACTAACAACATTGAACATCACGCCTTCTATTTGTAGCTTAATTAATTATTTAATTAATTAATATTTTAAATATTGAGAGGAATGAGCTGAGGCTATTTGAGCATTTTGGTTAGGATACCACCCAGACATCTCCAAGGAAAAGAACTCCAGTTCTAAGGCAGCGGACATGCTGGAGGGATTACATCTCAGCTATCTTTGGAACAACTTGTGTATGTCTTCTTCTTCTTCTTTTCCTTTCAGCTTTTCCCTTCATGGGTCGCCACAGTGAATCAATTGCCTCCATCTAACCCTGTCTTCTGCATCCTCTTGTCTCACAGCAACTACCTTCATGTCCTCTTTCACTACATCCATAAACCTCTTCTTTGGTCTTCCACTAGGCCTCCTGCCTGGCAGTTCAAAACTCAGCATCCTTCTACCAATATATTCATGTCTACCTTAGGAATTTGTCTAGGTAAGGTTGCAGGATCTGAAATGTATCAATGAGTTTCATTGATATCCTTAACCAGTGATAATGTGAATCATAAAACATTGGATTTAAACAGGAAACACAGAAACTTTGCCAGACAGCAAGTAGTAATTGTCTTGGCCTGCAAAAGATAGATAATGACAATGAAAGCACAACAATACCAAGAGTTCTCGCTGCTTTTCTCAGACACAAACACTGTTGTGTAACATAGGTAACATGAGACCTCATGCCTCAGGCCTCAGACACAGCTACCAAAAACACACCATAGCGCAAATTATACCTATCTAGATGTTTCTGGAAGTCCATCAGTATCACACCGTTATAGAACACAGAACAGGCCCAACACAGAGTTGAACTCTTCTTATAGTGACTTTTCTGGAGTAACACAAAGGGTCACAAATGGCCACATATCAGTCAACTGATATGAGCACCATATTTCCTACTGATGAAGATATAAGGATAAAGGAGAGATAGGTACACAGTGCACAGAACACACTCCCCCACCACCAGTAGCCCTTTGTCAGAAAAATCTGAATTGGCATTACCAGGAGTCGGCTGAGCCTATTGGAGCATTTTGGTTAGGATGTCCCCAGGACATCTCCAGGTGAAGGTTTTCCAGGCCTAAGGCAGAAGACGTGCTGGAAGGATTACATCTCTCAGCTAGCTTGGGAACACCTCCTGTATGTCTGGAAGAGCTGGAGGAGGTTATAAGGAAATGTGAGTTTCAGCTATTCTACTGAGACTGCTGTGCTTCTGATAAGATCTGGATAAACACGAGAAAATATATGGCTGGACAGGGGGATTGTAGAAGCAAGGATTCACTTCCTGTCTTTTCACTTGGAGTAGTGGGTGTGGCATGTATGTGTGGGTGTGTTGGTGCAGGAGAGTGTCTAATTGATTGCCTAATGAATATCACATGCACTTGCCTGTGTTTTGTTTTGCTTGGTAGAGAGAGTGTGAGGTGGGCTGATAATGTTTCTATTGACTGCAAAAACGCAAGGACTAAAGACGCAAATGAGTCCCCAACTGCAGTAATGGTTCCATGTTTCATCCTTGGACTCATTGTGTCAGACAGAGCCCTGCTCTCTCCTCTCACTGACTAAATTTGACTTTTGATAGTCACAAACAGGGATATTTCATTCATTCATTCGTTGTCTTGTCTGCTTCTTCCGCTTTTGCGTTTCACGGGGGTCGCCAGAGGCGATGGGACATTCTGAGCGTAACACCAGTGCAATGACAAGCAGTCACTTACGCACACAATTGCACCTACAGTCAGTCAGTCATTTTCATATTACCACCGCTACATCCGCCGCAGCGGGTCACAGGGAGCTGGAGCCTATCCCTGCAGCATATGGCGTGAGGCGGGGGACACTCCGGTCATGACGCCAGTACACCGTGGAGCCACACACAAAGACAGACAACACACACACTCACTCCTACGGGCAATTTGGGACCGGCCAATTAAAATGAAGCGCATGTTTTTAGAGGTGGGAGGAAGCCGGAGAACCCGGAGAGAACCCACACAGACAGGGGGAGAACACGCAAACTCCGCGGGTCCGGGTTCAAGTGATTCGAACCTGGACCCCCCGTGTTGTGCGGCGACAGTGGTACCCACTGTGCCACCGTGCCACCCTATGTCATAATCTACATGTTGCTTATTGCTTTATGGAGCACTTCAGGAATCAGCCATCATAAATCATTTTCCTACTATGTATAGCTGCAATAGTGAAAGAAAGGATAAACATTCTTTTTTTTTTTCATGAACATCAGTTTATCACAGTCATACTAGATACATGTCTACAGACATCTCTACAATATGTTGACATTGCAAGAGTTAGGTTTCACAATCTGAAGTGTAACAATGAGTTTCATAGATCTCCTAAACCAGGGATAGAATAAAGCGTAAACCACTGGATTTATACAAGAGTTACAATAAAGTAGCCAGAGAGCAAAGACTGAAAACTCTAAACTGGCTGAGTTGTCTTGGCCTGCAAAAGTTGGATAATAATATGGACAAAAACATATCAGAAATACAAGCACAACAATTCCAAGAGTTCTGGCTGCTTTTCTCTCAGACTTCTTAGTGACACAAACTGAACGCTGTTGTGTAACAGAGGTAACATGAGACCTCATGGCTCGGGCCTGAGACACAGCCACCACAAAAACTCTCATGTACAGAACTATGATTACAGTAACGGGGCCAACAAAGGTCACCAGGATATCAACAGCTCCCTTTATGGAGGTAATCAAAACTACACACTCTCCATAACAGGAATTATATCTGTCTGGATTTTTCAGGAAGTCCATCAGTATCACACCATTATAGAACACAGAACAGGCCCAACACAGAGCAACACAGAGTTCAACTCTTTTTAAAGTGACTTTTCTTGAGTAGCATAAAGGGTCACAAATGGCCACATATCGGTCAACTGATATGAGCACCATGTTTCCTACTGAGGCAGATGTAAGGAAAAAAGAACTATAGCCATACAGTCCACATAGCATGTTCCCTGAAAACCAGCAGCTCCTCGTGTGGAAGATTTGAATCGGCATCACCAGGATTCCAACAAGGAAATCTGAGACAGCCAGTGAGAGGAGGAGGAGGTTGGTTGGTGTGTGGAGCTGCCTAGAGAAAAAGAATATGATCATCATAGCAGAAGCGGAAATGACTTAATATATTCTCATTTAAAGCAGTATGATCCAGAATGTGAAGCTACAAAATGGCACAGAATCAAAAAAGCAAGTCTGTATTAATCAGTTGATTTGAGACAATGAAACCTGGATTTCAACATTCATGTATCTACATTCACAGACTTATGATTAGTAGTAGATTAACTGAGAATTGGGAAAGCTAGCAGTTCTTACAAAACATATTAAACAGTTTGCAGTTAATATGTACTGTTCAAAAAGCATTTTAACAAAAATTCCGTCAATTAACAATATACCTATCGTCCAAAAATCTTTCCTGCAAAATGAGGAACTGTAATTAAAGTGCAAGAAATTGTATTGTTCTGATGAGTTATACTTGAAGTGGGAGATAGAAATGATGACCAGCAGGTTGAGGATCACAGTCAGCACAGAGATAAAAGACAGCAGGACGTGAAGAAAAATATCTTTAGCCAGATTCTGCACCAGCTTTCTACAGGAGGTGTTGACTAGTTGGGGAAAGCAGAGTTCAAATTCTTTAACTACTACCATCATCAGAGAGAAGAAAGGAGATGAGAAGCTCATGAGCTCTGAGGCTTCAGACTGAATCTGTCTGTCATAAAGCTCAACTATCTACCTCTTCCTCTCCTCCCAAAACATCTGCGTCATGTGATTCAATGTACCTGCCTCCCAATGATGATGTAATCAGGGTGGTTCTAGGGACAGCCCATTGGGGGGGCTCAACCTCCTGATGGAGATCAAACGTTTGTGCAGGATTTTTTTTCTTTGTGTCGAATGTGCAAGGAAGGCTCAAAATTTGCAAGGAAGAGAATTGTGCCAACAACATACTGGCATGTAAAACATGAGTGTTGTCACTTATTTCATCACACTCATCATTTTTTGTAGCACTGGAATTGTTAGAGAAAGCTAGTGCAAATTAGAATTAAACAGATGAGATGAGATGGGAGAGATAATGTTCATATTATTGTCAATGGGGTGGATGCTGTTGATGTAGCAGGTAACAGCAGGTAACTTTGTCAATAGAGGCCTCTTCCTAAAACAATATCTTCATCATGTGATCCAATGAACCTGCCTACTGATGATGATCTCATCATGGACAGTTCTAGAGTCAGACCACTGGGCTCAACCAGGTCTCAAGACAGGGATAAACTTAGACTAAGGTTAAGACACAGGACTTGGCATGATGATGTTCATGTTTCTGTTTTCAGTTTTTTAACAAGTAGTAAATTGTTCATTCTAAGTGTGCCTCAACACACTTGAGTCATGTCATATCCCAGGTCCAACTGAGAAGGTGACCCACAATCAAGATGCTCTTCTTGCTCCATGCCAAGATTGAAGAAGATTAGATAAACGTTAATGTTTTTCACAACAGGTGAATCATAACCAGACGGACGGATGGAAAAATGGACAGACAGACATTTATTCCATCCATCCATCCATCCATCCATCCATCCATCCATCCATCCATCCATCCATCCATCCATCCATCCATCCATCCATCCATCCATCCATCCATCCATCCATCCATGCATCTTCAACCACATTTCCGGGGCCAGGTCACGGGGGCAATCGTCCCAGGAGGGATGCTCATATTTCCCTCTCCCCAGACACCTCTTCCAGTTCCTCCGGGGGGATCCCAAGGCCTTCCAAGGCCATTTGAGCCCTAGTCCCTCCAGCGTGTGTTAGGTCTTCCCCGAGGTCTCCTCCTAATATTTTATCCGTTTTGCTACAAATTGCTACAAAGTCATTGCATGACTTGTTGGACAGCAGCTCAGAAGGGACTGATGCTGTGGGGTTTGTCAGTCTGTCTACAACAGAAAACAGTCTACTTCTTTTCCTTTGGGCTTTTCCCTTCAGGGGTCTCCACAGCCAATCAGTGTCCTCCATCTAACCCTGTCTTCTGCATCCTCTTCTCTCACACCAACTACCTTCATGTCCTCTTTCATTACATCCATAAACCTCCTCTTTGGTCTTCCTCTAGGATTGTCTCTAGGATTGTCTCTAGGATTGTCTTGCATTTTTCAGTTCCTGGTTGTAGATGTGAAGACTGTCTTTGTAGATGTCGTAACGAATCTTGAGTTTGGTTTTGCACTACCTGCGCTCTGCTTGTCTGCAAACTCTTTTTTGGGCCTTAACCAGCCTGGCATTTCTCCAGGGTGACTTTTTCCTGACTGACAGAACTTTGGTCTTAATCGGGCCAATGGAATCCATAACAGCCAAAACGCGTTGAACTGAAAGCATTTACAAGGTCATCAGGAGAAGCTGACGGCAGGCTGGATGATGGTGAAAAAGCCTGAGTGAATAATGCACAAGTGTTATCACTAATATGCTTTCTGACTACTTCTGTTTCACCCTTGTTCAGATTGGCAGGAGTGATTATTTTAAATAAAACACAGTAATGATCAGAAAGGGCAATATCAATCACCACAAGCTCCGAAATATTAAAACCTTTGGAAATAATTAGATCTAGTGTATGCCCCTTGTTATGTGTGGACTCTGTTACATGCTGAGAAAGCCCAAAATTGTCCAGAAGGTTCAAGAGATCTCTAGCATTTCCATCTTTCACATTATCAACATGAATGTTAAAATCGCCCACTAAAACAACATAGTCATATTCAAGGCAAACAATAGACAACAGCTTGGCAAAGTCATCAATAAATTCCGTATTGTATTTAGGAGATCTATAAATAGTTTTAAATATTGCTCGATAGGAGAATTTGGACTGAAGAGCAACATATTCAAAATAATCAAACATCCTAAAGGATATTTTCTTGCACTGTAGATTGTTATTGAACAAAATGCTGACCTCCCCTCCTTTCTTATGCATTCTAGCTTCACTCATGAAACTGAAGTTTGGATGGGTTGACTTAATAAGAACTGCTGCACTAACAGAAACTTGTCCTAATGAAGTTTCTGATAAAAACATGATTGATGAAGACATGAAATTTAAAAGTGCTAAATTAGATGTGTTAGAAGCCCTATCTTTACCATGTTTTGGAACAGAATGTAGCTGATGAGTATCAAATTTGATCTAGTGGGGACCGTTCTGGAAAACTTTCTTCTCTTACCTACGGAGACATCAATTGATGAAACTTCCTGCATACTGGGCCCTGGTTTTTTTTTGAATGAATGAATGAATAGCACATGCAGTTGAAAGCCATGGTTTCAGTGCAATCAACCGGCTGAATCTTTCAACTACTCTTCTAACCGATGGTAGCGGCCCACTGATAAAAACGTCAGCATTCAGTGAGCTAGCTGTATAGCAGATTGCTAAAGTCCCGTTTGAGTAATTCAGACTGTCGCTTCATGATATCACTTGCCCCTGTGTGCAGGTTGACATTTTCCACAGTTGGATTTGCTGCAATAATACTCAGGATCCTGTCATTCATTCAGAGACCATATCGTAAGAAAAAAACACAGCACTTTGGTGTTTTTGCTGTACATGCTTCTCACATCTTTTATAGCACAGTCACCCACAATCAGAGTTTGAGGTCCAGTGGTTAACTGTCTCTGTAGCCTCTTATCTCCTGATTTACTTTCAGACCTTACCCTTCTCTGCGAGTGTGAGGAATTGTCCAGGCCGTCAATGTCTGTGACAACTGTCCAAACATTTTGAAATGTGTAACTGACATTACAGAAACAAGAATTAACTAGAAATAACTAAGTTGATGTTGATTGTCTTTCTGCCATTATAATTTAAAGATACATCAGGAACTACCTGCTGTTTTTATGCTTGACAAAAGTTACGTAATACATAAAACTTAATGAAGAGCACATTCTTTTGTATCTGGACATCATTTTATCACAGTCATACATTTTATCACAGTCATACTAGATACATGTCTATGGGCATCTCTACAATATGTTGGCATTGCAAGAGTCAGGTTGCACGATCTGAAGCGTAACAATGAGTTTCATAGATCTCCTAAACCAGGGATAGAATAAAGCATAAACCACTGGATTTAAACAGGAGTTACAATAAAGCAGCCAGACAGCAAAGATTGAGAAATCCAAACTAGTTGACATGTCTTGGCCTGCAAAAGATGGATAAAAGTATGGACAAAAACATATCAGAAATACAAACACAACAATACCAAGAGTTCTGGCTGCTTTTCTCTCAGACTTATTAGTGACACAATTTGAACGCTGTTGTGTAACAGAGGTAACATGAGACCTCATGGCTCGGGCCTGAGACACAGCCACCACAAAAACTCTCAGGTACAGAACTATGATTACAGTAACGGGGCCAACAAAGGTCACCAGGACATCGACAGCTCCAGTTATGAAGGAAATTATAACAACACACTCTCCATAACAAGAATTATATTTATCTGGATGTTTCAGGAAGTCCATCAGTATCACACCATTATAGAACACAGAACAGGCCCAACACAGACCAACACAGAGTTGAACTCTTTTTATAGTGACTTTGCTGGAGTAACATAAAGGGTCACAAATGGCCACATATCGGTCAACTGATATGAGCACCATGTTTCCTACTGAGGCGGATGTAAGGATGAAAGAAGAATAATAAAACATTCCACATATCACAGTGCCCAAAAACCAGCAGCCCCCAGTCTGGAGAATTTGAATCGGCATCAACACGAGCCCCACAAAGAAATCTGACACAGCCAGCGAGAGGAGGAGGAGGTTGGTTGGAGTGTGGAGCTGCCTATAGACAAAAGATACAATATTAGATTCACAAGTTATTAGTTAATATATTCTCACACCTAGTAACAATGTGGTTCAATATGTGTGGTTATGAAATGGCATATAATAGACAAATGTTTTCCACATTATTGTATAATATTATGGATATAATATTCTTAGCAGAAAGTGCTCATCAAAGGTTAAGACAATATATAATCATATTCGATTCCAACAGTCTTGTCAATACATTGACAGACAAAGCTATTAGTAGCATATGAACAGAAATAATTAAAAGTGCTATCCCAGTAGATTAAATATTATGCACTGAATGTGAGCAGATCACTAAAAAAATATTTTCATATAGCACCTGAAGATAGCAGTGTAAAAATCTTTCACATATGTTTGAAAGCTTGATATTAATTACATAAATACTCATAGTTAGTATTATGAGTTTATGCCTGAAGTGGGAGATTGAGATGATGACCAGCAAGTTGAGAGTCACAGTCAGCACAGAGATACACGACAGCAGGACGTGAAGAAAAATGGTCTCAGCATGATTCTGCACTGGCTTCCTACAGGAGGTGTTGAGAAGTTGCGGAAAACATATTTCAACTTCTTCAATAACTGCCATGATCAGAGAGAGGAAAGCAGATGAGAAGCTCATGAGTTCTCCGTTCCCTGACTGAAGTCATATATATATATCATGAAGCTGAAATACCTAGCTCCCCCTCTTTTCACTAATCATGTGGTGCAATGAACCTGCCTTCTGATGATGATGTTGATGATGTAATTACAATTACCTTTTGACTGAATTTGAAGACTCCCCAATTGATGTAGGAAAACAGAAACTTGATGATATAAGTTTTATCAAAGACATTATTTTGTGTTATCACCTAGAGTGGAGCAGTGGCATTTCTGATATTTTTTAAGTGAAGTTCTGTGCATCTTCCCCAGACCATCACTCACCTCATGTTACTGACCCATACTACCCATGTCACCTACAGGCCAAAGATTAACTATGCTTCTATTACTGCAATAAAACTTCTCTTACTCGTTAGCCAAAATACAGTCATATCAAGATGACCATCCTACCCATCGTCAACTTTGGTAATATCATCAACAGAATGACATCTCAGGGCTCCCTCAGGAAGCCAGATTCACTCAACATCACATCAAAACTTTTTGTATTTCTCTAGAAATGATGCATCTGTTTATATTCTCAGGGCAGCATGGAAGTGGGTGGCGCTGTTGCCTCACATCAAGGAGGTTCTGGGTTTTTTGGAAGAGTTTGCTTGTTATCCCCGTGTCTGCCTGGGTTCTTTCAGGTTTTCTTGCTTCCCCCCCATGTCCAAAAACAGAGACATGTTCAGAAGTGGAATATGGAATGACATGATTCTATCTCTCTATATTTGCTATTAAAATGTTCAAACATGTTTGCTATATGAACTTATGAACTAAATTTCCATAATTTAGCTAATGTATATAATGTAAAGTGTTTTTTTATGTCAACAACTGCATGTGTGTAACGTCACAACATAACAACGTATTTTTTAGTCGAATGTGCTACATTTTGTACGTGTAAATAATTCTGCCCTGAGACTTGAAAAATAACTCACTCATGTTGTTTATTGAATAATGACACTGTAGCTACATTCTAGCTTATTCACCATGTTTGTAAATCTGATTATGATGAAGTCGGTACCTGACCAGCCATGAACCTCACTGCACGTCACTACAGATAGTCCACCTGTGACGTGCACTGAGGTTCACGGTGGTGAGGCACTCACGTCATAGAATTGGCATGAACGTGGGCTGCCACATCTTGAATAAGCCTAAAGTTCAGCACCCTACAGGGCTGTAGGCTAAACCCCCTTCTGCATTCCCTCTGCACTTGCAACTGCACCCCTGCCAACCTCAGCAACTTCTTTATCTAGAAATGTACAACTCCGGGTGCCTCAGGTGGGCCTGCAACATCCTCAAAGACCCATCCCACCCTGGTCAGCACTATTATGAACTATTATTATTATGAACTATAATTATGAAGTATAGCGTGATGGGCACATACACAAATAGGTATAAGAACAGTTTTTCACCTAGAGCGATAGTGTCACTCAGTAATACTGTAGCTGAACATTAGGCAGCACAAGTTGACGTGCTATGAATTCTGGTGCATGAACATATGTGCAATATTACACCTCAGAATAAAAAAAAAAAAAATTCCAAAGCGTAAACAGAGTAGATTAACCCTTTTTTCTCAGAACTGAAAGCCTACACTTCATGTAAAACAACATTAACATCTTCAGAAAGATGTTACCATATGCGCATTCTATTGGCTGACAGCATCTGGAAGTGCGCTGAGTTCCGAGACTCAGAACGTAGCACACCTCCGTCTATTAAACACTTAAAAGCACTTTAAACAGTCTATATGAGTGTGGGAAAAGGTAGTACAGATAAAAGGTGGTTTAATATCAGTATAGGAGGGTTCATCAACGTTTAAATTACCTTAAATAATAAAATAAATAGTTTGTCGCAATATCGTAGAATGTTGTTATTTGCGGGTTGTTCCTGGAACGCATTAACCGCGAGTAACGAGAGACCACTGTACTTGCTTTTGATAATGTTCATGGTTGAAAAAGTTATCCAAAAGCTGTTGAGTCGATCCACTTTGTTGATCCAGTGGTTCCAGTGGATCGACTCAACAGCTTTTGGATAACCATGACCTGGATGGCTGAGAACCTACACAGACATGGTTGAAAAAGCTGACTCACAGCTGTTATTCGATCAAAATGTTGTCAAGATGTGCAGTGCTACTTTAGTTAGACCAGGAAACACACTCTCAGACACAGTCTGTAGCCGGGAGGTCACAGGGTCAGTTGTCTCAAAGTGCTTTCTTAATACAGCATTTCCTTACAGATCAATGTGCTCTCCCACATGTGCCCACTTGAATGTCTGTGTCATCTCCTTAAAAATATTTGTGAAGTAACCTGACATACACCCAAAGCTGGGCATTACCAGTAACATCTGTAGACTCATCAATGGCCAAAGATATGCCTGGTGCTCTCTAAATAGTTCCATCAAGCTGTTAATATTTCTTATTTTCTGGTTGCTGTTGAAGCTGACATCGGGATTTGTTGAGTTTTTCACACATCTCATCTTACAGTTTTCCCTCAAATAATGTTTGAACAACAGCTTTAAAGCACAAATTGTTTATGATGCCCCAAAACCCACAATACCGTCAGTGACCATTCGTTTGCATTATGCTCGGTCATTTTGGCCTCAACTTGGAATTCAGGGGATAACTTTGCTCAAAAGTTCTGTGCTTTGTTAATTTGTGTCTCATATGCCACAAGAAAATTTATCACAGAGTGGTCATAGATAGAACCATCACTCGGTCCAGATCTGGACCGTGGTCCGCTGTTTGGTGATGCCTGATAAAACCTTTTTGAAATAATGTGCCAAACGAATATTTCATCAACTAAAACAGATCTAGTAGTGATTCATTTGGCTGACCCATATTTATCAATATTTAGCACACTTTTTTAAACATAAACTGGTAGTTTTATTTACTTTACAATATGTGTTATTTTCAAAACAGGAATAAACTACTTGAAAACACACATAAACTTTGGTGCATTTATATATATTCAAATTATTATTTTTCTGTTTTTATCCACCACATGTAAGATAAAAAAAATCTCAATCTAATTAACAAACTTTAAAAAAACACGCATAAAAAACAAAACAAAAAACAAAACACAGGCTTACTAAAGAAAACAGTCTTTGCTTTTATTTTAAATTTGATCCTTGGTTGTTGATATTGATTTTAGTTCAGACAGTACAGACATGTCAAAAGATATATCTACAGTACGTTAGCATAACAGGAGTTAGGCTGAAGGATCTTAAGTGTAACAATGAGTTTCATACATGTTCTGAACCAGGGATAGAAAAAAGCATAAACCAATGGATTGAAACATGAGTTACAATAAAGCAGCCACAGAGCAAAAACTGAATAATCTGCACTGAACGAATTGTCTTCGCCAGCAAAAGATGGAAAATAATATGGACAATAGCATATCAGAAATACAAGTACAACAATACCAAGAGTTCTGGCTGCTTTTCTCTCAGACTTCTTAGTGACACAAACTGAACGCTGTTGTGTAACAGAGGTAACATGAGACCTCATGGCTCGGGCCTGAGACACAGCCACCACAAAAACTCTCATATACAAAATTATGATTACAGCAATGGGGCCAACAAAGGTCACCAGGATATCAACAGCTCCAGTTATTAAAGAAATTACAACAACACACTCTCCATGACAGGAATTATGTCCATCTGTTTGTTTGAGGAAGTCCATCAGTATCACACCATTATAGAACACAGAACAGGCCCAACACAGACCAACACAGAGTTGAACTCGTCTTACAGTGACTTTGCTGGAGTAACATAAAGGGTCACAAATGGCCACATATCGGTCAACTGATATGAGCACCATGTTTCCTACAGAGGAAGATGTAAGGATAAAAGAACAATAGCGAAACACACGACATATCACGGTTCCCAATAACCAGCAGCCCCCTGTCTGGAGGATTTTAATCGGCATGAACAGGAGTCCAACAAAGAAATCTGAGACAGCCAGTGAGAGGAGGAGAAGGTTGGTTGGTGTGTGGAGCTGCCTAGAGAAAAAGGATATGATCATAATAGCACATTTTGATATCACATAATATATTTTCAGATGTACAGATGCACTAATGTGTTCTGTTAAAATACAGTAGGAAATTAAATTCGGCGTATACATAAATACAAGTCTGTGTCTGTCATAGAAGGGAAGGGTAGAAATAAAGTCTAACATTCATATCAATACACTGACTGAGACAGTAATGATTAGAGGTCATAAATATAATGCATTAGGTGAAAACTTTTTAAAAAATATTTTCATAATGTGCCCCAAAGTAATCATATAATTCTTGGATGAAAGCAATTCTTGCATAATTACCAGCCTGAAATAAATAAAATAACGACTGATAGTTATTCTTATGAGTTATACTTGAAGTGGGAGATAGAGATGATGACCAGAAGGTTGAGAGCCACAGTCAGCACAGAGATACAAGACAGCACGATGTGAAATAAAATCTTCTCGGTATGATTCTGCACTGGCTTTCTACAGGAGGTGTTGAGCAGCTGTGGAAAGCAGAGTTCAGGTTCTTCAATGACTGTCATGATCAGAGATGAAACAGGATGAGAGGCTCATGAGCTCTCAACTTTTTGACTGACGCCATCCTTCATAAGAGGTCATTATCGAGCTCCTCCTCTTTTCATCCAACATGTTTTTCATGGTTTGATGCAATGAACCTGTCCCTGATGATGATGATGATGATGATGATGATTTTGCAATTCAAGTTTTTGGAATGAACATGTAGACTACTCAATTCCTATCATTGTAAATTCAAGGAAAGGATAACATTAATGAAATGTGGATTCGTAGACTGTTATCAGCTAGAATGTAACTGTAGCATTGACAACAATGCCATCAAATAGGAGTCATTTAATTTTACAATAACACAATTCCGAGCTTTCCAAATGACTCGGTAGACTTAAAATGACTTACCAATGTTGATACAGACGTAATTAAAAATAGTTTATATTTGCTAAAGATGTTGACAGAGGGAACTCTGACGTATAATGGCCAGCCCATCAAACAAGCAAAAGTATATTTGAACTATGTTCAGTCAAAGATACTCAGGACCACAGATCAGTTTGGGGCAACACATTTCAAATACACTGTACCACGCAGCTGAATCATATTAATTGAAAAAAGCACAATATGGGACCATTAAGAAATGCTCATCACCTGCTTTGTGGAATGGAAAATTGAATGAAAAACTGCTTTGAACATACATCTAGGACATTTGGACTGGTGTGTCCTTGGTGAGTTTTCTGGGCTATTTGGTGGAAAAAGGACACCTTTGGGCCAATTTCACCAAAGTGGATGTGTTCAGGGACTGAAATGCACCTTCCTTTTGGAAGCAGCTAGAAAAGTTTTTGGAATTTATACATTTTTTAGGAGGTTTATCATAGCATAGCATCTACATAGCAGCCCCTCTCATACAGCTCACTTCTCCCAAAGTCAGCGAACTCCACGTTTGAAAAAAACTTAAGAACGTACTTGCAAACTCACCTGTTCTTTTAAATCCAGATCTGAATGAGCAGTTTCTGGTCGAGGGTGACGCTGGGACTCGGACAGTCCTCTCTCAGTGACTGCCTGTGGACAACAGACTTCACCCTTTGCACTTTCTTCCTTCAAATTTTCTTAGCTGCCCATTCCCTCACGTCCCTGGTCCCGTATAGTAGTTGATCGTGTTACAGGATTTCTCCTATTGGAAGGCAACAACTTCATACTAACCATAGTCGACTGGTTCTGTAAGTTGATTCATTTCATCTCTCTGCCAAAACTTTCCACTGCCTTGGAGACTGGTAACTTGTTAATCAGTCTTTGATGTTGTGTCCTTAAAACAAGTCCAAATGAAGCTCGGTAGTGTGTGTGGCCTCAATGTGTCTGTATGACCTCCCTACAAAGCCTGGGCATGCTCCTGATGAAGTGATGGATGGCCCCCTGAGAAATTCCCTTCTTTTCCTGACGTTGCCACCCCAACACACAATGGTGTATGACAGCAAACTGGAAACAACAGACTGATAGAACATGAAAAGGGGCTCAGGACAGATGTTGGAGGCCAGCCTCCTCAAGAAGTACATCCTGCTCTGCCCCTTCTTGTACACACAGTCCGAGTTGAGTGACCAGTCCAGTCTGCTGTCTAGCTGCAGTCCCAGGTACTTATAGTTGCTTACCACCTCCACCTCACTGCCCTTAATGATCACTGGCTGTGGAGAAGGGGGTGCCCACCAGAAATCCAGCACCATCTCCTTCGTTTTGGAGACATTGAGCTGGAGCTGGTTCTGTTGGCACCATTCCACGAAGTCAGCCACCAATGCCCTGTACTCCCCCTCCTCACCCCAGGATACATGCCACAATAGCAGTGTCATCGGAGTACTTCTGTGTGTGGCATGTATCCGAGTTGTGCTTGAAGTCCGACGTGTTGAGGGTGAAGAGAAGGAGGGAGAGCATTTTCCCCTGTGGCGCCCCGTGCTGCTGGTCACCATAGAAGACAAACAGTCCACCATACAGACGTACTGGGGTCTGTCTTTTAGGTAGTCCGTGATCCAGCTCACGAGGTAGGGGTCCACAGCCATGGAGGTCAGTTTATCCTGCAGGAGCCAGGGTTGGATGGTGTTGAAGGCGCTCGAAAAGTCAAAGGAGAGCACCCTGACAGCACAGCCCCCGACATCCAGGTAGGAGAGCCCACAGTGGAGGAGGTACAAGACGGCATTGTCCACCCCAACCCGGGCCTGATAAGCGGACTGGATAGGGTCCATCGCACCCTGCACCTATGGACGCATGAACTCCAGGACCAGTCGCTCTAGGGTCTTCATTACGTGGGAGGTAAAAGCGACTGGTCGGTAGTCGTTGAGCTCAGTAGGGCGTCTTTTCTTGGGTAAAGGGACGATGCAGGAGGTCTTCCACAGTGACGGGACCCTTCCCAGCCGCAGATTGAGGTTGAACAATCGCTGCAGGGGGTCCCCTGGTTCCGAAGCACAGGCTCGGAGGAGTCTTGGGGAAACCTGATCTGGTCCAGCTGCCTTATAGGGACGGAGCCTCCGCAGCTTTGTTGTCACCAGGTCTGCAGTGATGACTCGGTTGTGGTGGGAGCAGGAGGTCATGGCGAGGTTGGCAGTCCAGTGGTTGAGGTGGGGCCGTTGAGTTTCGCAGCTCTTGAAGTGGGCTCGGGAGGGAGTGGCAAGAGCAGAAGGAGAGGAAGCACAGGAGGAGGGAGCATTAGTGGAGCGGTCTGCAGGGCCGGGAGACGCCTGGGATGAGGACTCAGGAGTGATGGGGGAGCTGAACCAATTGAAAAAGCTGTTTAGTTCATTTGCTCGTTCACTATTCCCCTCCACAGTGCTGCGCCCTTTCCCGTGTCCGGTCATGGTTCTCATCCCATTCCAGACCTCCCACACCTGAGCTGTCCCCTCAATGTCCTCCCCATGTGAGCCCACAATAAGATCCAAGTCAGTGGTCTGGAAGCAGTCCCTCAGCGTCTCCTCTGCTTCCGGGGATCACCTCCTGACCTGCCGTGTTGTTGCTGGCAGCCGTTTCACCAGCGGGGGAGGTGGGCTGTAGGTACACTAGGTTATGGTCCGATTTACCTAGTGGGGGGAGGGGGGTGGCGGGGTATGCCTCCTTTTAGTGTAGAACAGATCGATGGTTCTGTTCTTCCGTGTGGAACAGTCTACACACTGGACCATTGTGGGTAGAGATGAGTCCAAGGTGACGCGGTTAAAGTCACCGGTAATAATGACGAGTGCCTCTGGGTGCCGGGTCCGAAAAGCAGAGGTGGTCGCACAGATGGTCTCACATGCAGTCTCAAGGTCCACACGTAGAGGGATGTAGACGGTGAGGACAATGATTTGTGAAATTCACGCGCCAGGTAGTAGGGTCCGATGCTAACAGCTGTTAGCTCCAGATGGCGGTTACACAGCGTCGATTTCACCATCACACGTCTTTCTTCTTACCGGCGGTGTTAGTGTCTCGGTCTGCTCGAACGGAGGAGAAGCCGGTTAGTCGGACATTAGCGTCTCGCACGTTGCCAGTTAGGTCGCATGTTATTGGGTCTCCTTTGACCTTCATAGACATCAACTCCAACCTGGGGTACACTAGCCTAGTGCTAGCCATTGTCTAAAGTTAAGTTACAATAACACACACATAAACAAAGAAAAAACGCAAAATTAAGCACAAAAAACGTGAGGAACAGAGGAAACTGCAGCCTGCTTGTGCATGCGCACTGGAATGATAGCATTGGCATTCCATTAGCATTCCATTTGATAGAATATCGTCAGATAAATATTTGAAATGCAAGCTAGATGGTGACTCCCTCATGTACACCTTCTGGCATTGCAAAAGTGTTAACAAGGTTTTGGAGAGCGAGGGGAGTTGGCTTTGTAAAAATACTAAAAGAGAAATTCATTTCACCCCAAAATGTGTAGAAGGGATGAGATATCTAATGAGCTGGCAGAAACCTTTCTCCTTGCTTATCCTTTAAAAATTTGATACTGCAAAATTGAAAGAATAAAGATGGACCTTCAAAAGAGAGAATCAAAAGGTCTTGATGACGTATTACCTGTGTATTGAAAAATCAATGTCACAGGATAAAAATAATTAATGCCACAAGATAAAAAAACAAACAAAAAAAAAACCAATTTGATAGCTAAATTGATAATGCACTCCAGAGCATGTCCTTGGACCCCCTTTTCTTTAATTTTTTATTTTCAAAAACATTTTTAATAATGTGTGTTGACCCAATATTTCATCAACTAAAACACAGATGTGTGTAGTGACTCATTTGGTTGGCCCACTTGTTTCTATGACATGTCTTAATAATTCTGAACAATCTGGAATATTGTCTGAAATGTTAAATGAAAGGTAAATGCAAACAATGAAATTCACTACATGTTTGTATCTGATTGATCGTTTTAATCCTTGGTTCTTGATGATTATTTTAGTTCAGAAAGTACAGACATTTCAAAAAATATTTCTAAAGTATGTTAGCATTGCAGGAGTTAGACTGAAAGATCTTACGTGTAACAACGAGCTTCACACATGTCCTGAACCAGGGATAGAAGAAAGCATAAACCACAGGATTGAAACAGGAGTTAAAGTAAAGTAGCCACAGAGCAAAAATTGAATAATCTTCACCGGATGAAAAGTCTTGCCCCGCAAAAGATGGAAAATAATATGGACAATAACATATCAGAAATAAAAGTACAACAATACCAAGAGTTCTGGCTGCTTTTCTCTCAGACTTCTTAGTGACACAAACTGAACGCTGTTGTGTAACAGAGGTAACATGAGACCTCATGGCTCGGGCCTGAGACACAGCCACCACAAAAACTCTCAGGTACAAAACTATGATTACAGCAATGGGGCCAACAAAGGTCACCAGGATATCAACAGCTCCAGTTATGAAGGAAATTATAACAACACACTGTCCATCACAGGAATTATGCCTGTCTGGATGTTTCAGGAAGTCCATCAGTATCACACCATTATAGAACACAGAACAGGCCCAACACAGACCAACACAGAGTTGAACTCGTCTTACAGTGACTTTTCTGGAGTAATATAAAGGGTCACAAATGGCCACATATCGGTCAACTGATATGAGCACCATGTTTCCTACTGTGGAAGATGTAAGGATAAAAGAACAATAGCAAGACATTCCACATATCACAGTGCCCAATAACCAGCAGCCCCCTGTCTGGAGGATTTTAATCGGCATCATCAGAAGTCCAACAAAGAAATCTGAGACAGCCAGAGAGAGGAGGAGGAGGTTGGTTGGTGTGTGAAGCTGCCTGGAGAAAAAGGATATCATCATGATAGCACAATTTGATAACACATTATATATACTTAGATGTACAGGTGCACAAAATGTGCTTAGTTATAATACTTAATAATACGTATTATAACTGAGCGTAATAATATGTAAAACAGGAAATAGTTCATTAAATCCTGGATATATTTAAATAAACTGTGTGTCTGACAGAGAAAGATAAAAATAAAGTCCAACAATCATATCAGTACCAGAGTCATTACTGGACTCATAAAGCAGACGGATAATACTATATAGTAGATGATCTTCATGCTGTACCCCAAAGTAATAATATATTGTCGAAATTCAATTCGTACCATATGAACAAAATAGACAACTATAATTATTTTCACGAGTTCTACCTGAAGTGGGAGACAGAGATGATGACCAGCAAGTTGAGAGCCACAGTCAGCACAGAGAAACACGACAACAGGATGTGAAGTAAAACACTGTCTCTATGATTCTGCACCGGCTTTCTACAGGAGGTGTTGAGCAGTTGTGGAAAGCAGAGTTCGGGTTCTTCGATGACTGTCATGATCAGAGATCAAAAAGGATGAGAGGCTCATGAGCTCAACTTTTTGACTGATGGCGTCCTTCACAAGATTTTATTATCGAGCTCCTCCTGTTTTTGTACAACCATGTTTTTTATTGTGTGATGCAATGAACTAGACCATGATGGTGATGATGATTATGATGATGCAATTCCCATCGTTGTAAAGTTAATAAAAGACAAACATTCATGAAATGTGGATTTGATGCGTTAGACAAGAAAATAAAACACACTGAAGAAAAATATAGACACAACACTTATGTTTTTGCTGATTAGATAGTATGATTATTGCACAGGTGTGACTGGCCACAATAAAATATCACTCTGAAATGTTCAGTCACATTTCTCTACCATGAGCCATCTCCAAAGGTGTTTCAAGGAATTTAGCAGAACATCTAACCAGCTTCACAACCACAGAACATGTGTAACCACACCAGTCCAGGACCTGCACATCCAGTAGGGCAGCTTACCAAGAGCCTCTCGGAATCAATTGTGTTTTTGGGTTAAGGACTACCTGTGTGTGTGTGTGTGTGTGTGTGTGTGTCCGGAAGAAATTACGTAGGTAGAAAATTACGTAAGTAGAGACGAGTTTTCTATGTAAATGCACTAAATCGTTTAAAGCCCCCCAAAAATTCCGACATAAATGTTTTATAAAGCATAAAAATGCATCAAAACATGTAACAAATACATGTTACGATGAGATTATTACACAATAAATGAGAGTTGTGCATAACGTAAAAAACAAAGAATAGAGTAAAGAATAAAAATGATGGTCATTAACCTTTTAACTGCTGTCCTCATTGTTTTTTGCCCTCTTTGGTTCATGCGCTCCTGCCTCACCATGAACAACAGAGTGAATTCCAGTCCTCCTTCTGAACTTCTCCAACCACCCACGCCATGCCTTAAACTCCTTAAACTTCCTTTAGTTTTAATAACGTGGTGATTGTAGATGCATTACGGCCATATTCTTTGGAGAGATCAACCAAACGCATCCCTTTTTCATGCTTTTCTATCATCTATTGCTTTGTTTGTACGGACAAAAAAACTCTTTTCTTCGTCTTTTCTTTTCCTCTTTTCTCCGTCACTTTCTTGGGGTCCATAGTGAATACGTACTCAAAAAGTTATTGTATTTGCGCAAAACTATCAGACAACGTCATGGGTTGAGGCGAATGCCAAAGACAACAAAAGCACTGATCTAGCTCCACACAGAGGTCCTTCTTAGCCAATGGGATGCCAGGAAGATACGTAATAGGTAATATCCAATGGCAGGGCAGCGATGAGAATGTTGCGTTCAGGAACCTGTGGGAGATTCAATTATCAGCCGATGCTGTGTTTTTACATTACGTAAGTCGAAATTTCTTTCGTAACTAGAGGCAATATTTTCCTTCTGAGAAATTTCGTAAGTAGAAAAATTTCGTAAGTAGAGACATTCGTAACTAGAGGTATCACTGTACCTGAAATAAACGTTTTGCATAACCAAAGGATTTCTGCACAGTCAGAAACTGTCTCAAGGAAGCTCATCTGCATACTCGTCATCCTCATCAGGATCTCAACCTGACCCCAGTTTGTCGTCGAACTGGCTTGAGTGGACAAATGTTCCCATTCGATGACATCTGGCACATTAGAGAGGTATTCTTTTCACGGTTGAATCTCGGTTTACACTGTTGAGTGCAGATGGCATACATCAGGGGTGTCAAACTCATTTTCACTGAAGGCCATGTCAGCATAATGGTTGTCCTCAAAAGGCCAGATGTGACTTATGAACGTAACTCAATATAATGTAAAATAAATGCAACTACTCCTTAATGTTAAATAACTCTGAATTTATTACTTATGAGCTGGAGCCTATCCCAGCTGTCTTGGGACGTGAGGCGGGGGAGACTCCGGGCGCGACGCCAGTGTACCGCAGAGCCACACAGAGACAGACAAACATGCACACACACACTCATTCCTAAGAGCAATTTGAAATGGCCAATTAATCTGAAGTGCATGTTTTTTGGGGGAAGGAGGAAGCCTGAGAACACATCTGGCCCTTGACGTCAATAAAGCCCAAAATTGACATCAATATGTCGACTGAGTTCTTTTCAGATGTCAGAAAAGATTCATGTAAAATGATGCAGAAGATGACAACTAAAAAAAGAACCTTCATACTGTACCCAGAAGTAGTAACATCAGTATTATCAAAAAGTCATTTCTGCATAATTACAATCTTTACATAAATATAATTAAAACTCAGCCATTTTTTTTAATGCAAGAACACAATTCCAGGCTTTCTAGCTCCACAGATACAGACAGTGGCTCAGATGTGTATATTAAATGTCCAGTCTACTAAAGACTGGACATCACCAAAGCGTGTGATTAACAGTGTGAAATGCTGTTTTCAGGTCCAAGAGCAATCAGTGGAGCGCTGACCTTCTCAAGCAAATAACAGTTAGCTGATTGCATTTATATGATACATATGGTTTTATTTATGTCATCAAAAACATGTCACTAGCAATGTAATGGAAATTTTTCCTCCATGGGTGCCTGAAGATGTTACACTCTAAAGCATAGCTTAGAAAAGAAAACACTCTTTTTTGTTGTAGTCCTTGGTTCCTTGTGATTATTTCAGTTCAGACAGTACAAACAAGTCAGGAGATATTTTTACAGTATTTTGACATAACAGGAGTTAGGCTGAAGGATTTTAAGTGTAACAATGAGTTTAACAGATGTCCTGAACCAGGGATAGAAGAAAGCATAAACTACAGGATTGAAACAGGAGTTGCAATAAAGTAGCCAAAATGAAAAAAACGAATAATTATCACTGGATGAAAAGTTTTGGCCCACAAAAGACGGATAATAATATGGACAAAAACACATTACAAATATTACCACAACAATACCAAGAGTTCTGGCTGCTTTTCTCTCAGACTTCTTAGTGACACAAACTGAACGCTGTTGTGTAACAGAGGTAACATGAGACCTCATGGCTCGGGCCTGAGACACAGCCACCACAAAAACTCTCATGTACAAAACTATGATTACAGTAACGGGGCCAACAAAGGTCACCAGGATATCAACAGCTCCACTTATGAAGGTAATTATAACAACACACTCTCCATAACAGGTATTATATCTATCTGGATGTTTCAGGAAGTCCATCAGTATCACACCATTATAGAACACAGAACAGGCCCAACACAGAGCAACACAGAGTTGAACTCGTCTTACAGTGACTTTTCTGGAGTAACATAAAGGGTCACAAATGGCCACATATCGGTCAACTGATATGAGCACCATGTTTCCCACTGATGCAGAGGTAAGGATAAAAGAACAATAGTGAAATACTCCACATATCACAGTCCCCAGAAACCAGCAGCCCCCAGTCTGGAGGATTTCAATCGGCATCATCAGGAGTCCAACAGAGAAATCTGAGACAGCCAGAGAGAGGAGGAGGAGGTTGGTTGGTGTGTGGAGCTGCCTGGAGAAAAAGAATAATGTCATTATAGCACTGGTGAAAATCAGTTAATATATCATCATCTTGATAGCACAATTTGATATCACATTATATATTTTCAGATGTAACCCTAAAGCACAAAATGTGTCCAGGCCTCATTAGTGGTCATAGAGGATATTGTTAATACTATGCAGTATATGTGAACTGATCCATACAAATACATTTTCATAAAATGGCCAATAATGTTTATATAACTAGCAATTCCTGTATTAGTACCAGCTCTTCACAAATGAAACAAATACTGATGGTTATTCTTGAGTTCTACCTGAAGTGGGAGATAGAGATGATGACCAGCAGGTTGAGAGCCACTGTGACCACAGAGATACAAGTCAATAGGATGTGAAGTAAAATGTTCTCGGTATGATTCTGCACTGGCTTTCTGCAGGAGTTGTTGAGCAGCTGTGGAAAGCAGAGTTCAGCTCTTTCAATAATTGCCATGATCAGAGACGAAAGACGATGTGAGACTTTCTGACCAATGGTATCTTATAAGACATTATTATCCAACGCCTCCTCTTGATATACAACCATGTTTGTCATGTTGTCAAACAATGAAACTGCTCCCTGATGATGATGTAATTACAATTTCCCTTAGGATTTAACATGAGCACTCTTCAGCTAACAGACAAAAATGAACTATGAATCTGTCGCCGCACCACACGGCGGGCCCGGGTTCGAGTCCCGCTCTGTGCGGAGTTCGCATGTTCTCCCCGTGTCTGCGTGGGTTCTCTCCGGGTTCTCCGGCTTCCTCCCACCTCCAAAAACATGCGCTTCAGGCTAACTGGCCGTTCCAAATTGCCCGTAGGAGTGAGTGTGTGTGTGCATGGTTGTCTGTCTTTGTGTGTGGCTCCGCAGCGCACTGGCATCGTGCCCGGAGTGTCCCCCGCCTCACGCTCTATGCAAACTGGGATAGGCTCCAGCTCCCCGTGACCCGCATTGTCACGGTGTGACAGTGATGGATGAAAATAGATGGATGGAAGTATTGTATCTCAATTCTGAGGCTGTTCTGTAAATGTTCATTCATACAATTAAGAATATTCATGTTCTGAGTTAATAAAAAACTTTCTCTCTGCTGTACTTGCTGGGAATATTAAATATTTTTTGTACAACTCTTATTAAGGGTCTGTATATACCCACAAATCCATATTCTGGGATTAAGAGGAATTTTGTATTTTATATTGTCTGGGGATGTTGTGGTGACATATTTCCAGAATTCCTATAAATATGAACAGTTCCAATGCATAGCGCAAGGAAGATGTGTTGGTTAAAAATATTGAGTTGGATTTACAGGACAGGACAGTGTAAATGACGGATACAAAGCCTTTTGTATTGGATAAAGATTTACCACATGGGTTTCTTATTGATCGCTGAAAGAGTTTTTTTACAGGTCATGAAAAGCAATAACCTCAGTTCAAGGTTCAAAGGACACTGAAACCTTGTTTCAGTGACTATAAATGCAACTACAACCATATTGATCAAAACTGGGCTGCAAGATGGTAATTTCTAAAATCGTGAAGATTAAATCCACTGTTGGCATGTGGGGTGTGCAAAGTCAAGTTTGTCTCAGGATTTTATTTTTCTAGACAAAACCAGTTGTCGTTCAGGAATTCGGATTGTAATAGAATGACATAGATAATAAAACTCAAGGAGAATTATCGTTTTGATTACATTCACCCTTCCAATCAGTGATAATGAATGACGTTCACTTTATGAGAGACTTAACTTGCATGCAAATGCAGATGACATTGTCAGGACTTAGTGGTCTGCCACTACATTAAAAATCATAATGACATCATGCTTTCTACATTGTTTTCAACTTTTGAGGCTGTGACTTTGATGAGCTGCCACTTTATGCAACTATTGCAACATACATTGAATTGCAATCGAAACATTTTTAAGAATATGATGTAAGATAAAAGTAATGTGTTTCTTACACTACAATTGCATAATGTTTTTAATGGAAAGATTAAGTTTGTTTGTCATCATGTGACACAAGTGAAAAGAGGTGTGAAAACTTTCCTTGCATCACATCCATTAGGAGTCGATAATAGGCTACACAGTGGGGACTGCTCAGTGTCTGGAGACAAATTAAATGGAACAGTGTTTATGTTTGTTTTGTGTCTCGTGAAGCCGTTAATGGCCACAAGGCCTCTGAGATTATGCACAATGAAGTTGTGTTTTCCAAAGTGATGCAGTCAAGCAGCTCAGTTTGTGGACATTTTCCTGCACATCTTGGTCCATTACACTGTCGACAATACCAATTTTAACAATCCTTAAAATTTTTAGATGGAATAAGGCTTCTATTGTGTTAAATCAAAAATAGTGGTCCCAATCATTTGAATCAAGACCTTTACTGAAATAAAAGAGTCATGACAGCGAATAAAACAAATACAGTATAAAATCTATTATTATTATTATTATTATTATTATTATTATTATTATTATTTCTCGCCGCCAAGCACGAGAAAGGTCGAGAGAAAACGTGACAGTAATGTGCTTTTTATTTTAGTTTACTGTATTCAATAATTTCTCACTTAATCTGCGTTCCATTGCCTATGGTACGAGTTACGGTACCGTAAACTTCGTAAACTCGTACCTTAGGCTAACCTGATTACGTCCATGTTTTTTTTTTCTTTCTTTCTTGTGTTTGCTTCTTTCTTTTACATTTCTTTGATATGTTTCATTACTATACAATTTGATATATAAATGACATTATGAAATAATATATTATGTTGAAAAAAGGTAGTTTTCTAGCGTCTTGGAACGGATTAAGACCATTTATTTTATTTGTAATGGGAAAAATGTATTTGGAATTCGAACAGCCTTCCGGAACGAATTGTGGTCGGGAACCGAGGTCTGCATTTTCTGCATCTGTAGTACTCTTTTTTGGCATGAAACCATACTGCTGCTCACAAATGCTCACTTCTGCCCTTAGTCTAGCTTCCACTACTCTTTCCCATAACTTCATTGTATGGCTCATCAGCTTTATTCCTCTGTAGTTGCCACAACTCTGCACATCTCCCTTGTTCTTAAAAATGGGCACCAGCACACTTCTCCTCCACTCCTCAGGCATCTTCTCACTATCTAAGATCCTGTTGAACAACCCAGTCAGAAACTCTACTGCCACCTCTCCTAGACACTTCCAAACCTCTACAGGTATATCATCAGGACCGACTGCCTTTCCACTCTTCATCCTCTTCAGTGCTCTCCTCACTTCATCCTGGCTAATCTTTGCTACATCCTGGTCCACAACAGTCACCTCTTCTAGTCTTTGTTCTCTCTCATTTTCCACGTTCATCAACTCTTCAAAGTACTCTTTCCATCTTCCCATCACACTGCTGGCACCTGTCAATAGACTTCCATCCCTATCCTTAATCACCCTGTCCATCTGTCCATCTGTTTACCCCTATAGCAAGGGGCATGGAGACAACAATCTCTGTTTTTAGTTTGACAAATGTTAAAAGGTTTGATGTTTTCTTTGTTCAGGAAACACACAGTACTGTTAAAAATCCTACCATTTTTTGTTTTTGAGATGTGAATTCCTTTTTGCGTGACTATCTTTTGGATTTTGTGTCATTGCGATTATCTTGTAATTTGGCTTTTATGAATGTAGCCCAGTTGAGAAAACTAGAGGTTTGAACTAAAGGAGCCCTTAATTTCTTAATATAGTATTTAAGAGAAATAAACTCAAAACATTAACAAGAGTTACTAGGAGAATAAAAGTAATTCAAGTTGGGACTATGAGTGTTAACTGAGGGTTAATACTGGATAATTCAAAGCGTGATGAGTAAACAGTCCTAAGGTATTAATTCTAATACTGAAAAGACTGGTTTAAACCGAGATTATGGATGGTGGTTGAATGTGGTATGAGTGGATGCTGGGGATTGGTTGGGAAAGTGTTCCGTTTTGTGCCACCTGCGGGCATTGGCTGGGGGGGCATAGGAGATGGCGGGAAAGAAAAAGGGGGAATTGTGGGAAAAGAGGAGAGTGAACGGATTACTACTCGGGGCAGCGTGGTTTATGTGGTTCCTGCAAAAGTAACGTCGAGACAACAATTAATTTTGCGGTGGGCGAGTAGCTCATTGTGTTGTGCAACGTTCACAGCAAGAGGAGTAAACCCCGGGTCCCGGTGTGTCAGCGGGGATCAGCAGAGCGAGAGGTGGACCGGCCGGGCGACCTTCGCATCTACGAGACGTCAGTTTGGAGGAGGTTGTCGCGGAGAGACTGTTTCCCTTCACATTGGACGTTGGACACGTTTGGCGAAGGTGCTGTGTGTTGGATTCTACAGCGTCTGCTGGAAGCAGTGAGTTGTTCGGTGGTTGTCGGATTCTGCTGAGGAGCGCGTCATCGCCGCACGGAGCGACGCACAGGCCTGCATCGTGGGTGGGGTGTGTGTGTGTTGTGTGTGCACATGTGGGCCCACAAGGTGTGTTAAAGGTGTAAATTTATCTTTTACCAGTCCATTTCAAAGCCAGTATACCTTTTATGGGTTAAGTTCAACCGATATATTCATAAATATGATTTATCAAAAGTTTAATAGTATCATTTGAGTAAACCTCAATTTTGGAGAAGTCCATATTTTATGGTCTGTTTGGTGTTAAGGGTAACAAATAGTGAGGGAGAGAGACAGGGGACCAGTGTTAAGTATTTGGGGAAATATTTGAGTGGATTATATAATTTGAGAAGTCAATCTTTAAGGTTGTAAAGCCTTGTGTTATATTCTGGGCATTTCATTGTATCTTTGCATTTCATTTAATATTTTATTTAATTTTGTTCCATAAGGGAGTTTTTCTTTTACATTTAAAACAAAAATCCAAATATCATTTCAGTAAAGAGATTCCTTTAAATTTAACAGCTGTTGTCTGGGTCAGTCATTTCATTATTACTCGAACTCAATGCACCCCATGGTGTTATGGGGCGCTACATAAATAAATGTGATTTTAAAACTCAAATCAAAAACTCTCTCTCGCTCTCTTCTTCTCTGTAACCCCAACTGGTCGTCAGACGACTATCCCCCAGGAGTTGGGGTTTGCTTGAGGTTTCTGTCTGTTTAAAGGAAGTTTTTTTCTCATCACCGTTTGCTTCTGGAGAATTCTGTTGGGTTTCTGTAAATAGGCTTGAGAAACTGGTTTAGACCAGCTCTATATATAAAGTGCCATGAACTCTGTCATGCTTTGGGACCACATAAACAAAACTTGATCTAATCTGATGACAACAACATCTGTGTCACTGGCTTTGACCTTGATGACTGACTTTGCTGCTTTAATTGCGTGCCTGGAATGCAAAAGAGAATATCAGTTTTTTCTTGACTGCACAGTGCTGCTCCAAACATACCATGTCACTTCAGGCTCGTGTAGCTCAGTAAACATCTATGGTAAACTACATGTAATCTACACTAGCTAACTGCATGCTGAGTGTCACAGCATCACCACCTGTGTGTCCTGCTTGTGCATTGATATCTGCTCTGTTGAGCTACTACTCTACACTTTCTTCTACAAGTTTCTCAGTGTCCCCCAAAGCCTTGTATCACATCCAGTTTGGAAGTCTTACAAAGAAAATGTTAAACATCCTAAATCTCTAAAACTACTACAATATACAAGTTTAAGTCAAGTCAGCCATCATGGTCCCGGGCCAGTCTCGCCAACTGTCCCCAGGTGCACCGTTTTCTTCACTTCTGTGTCAAGGTCTTGGCGCCAGGCCGTCAGACCGATAGAATCCAGTTTTTGTCACTTTCAAGACAAAAAAGTGAATAACACTGTCGGCTGGCTGCTGCTGTGGAGAAAATACTACAATCTGATGAGGTAGGACAAGGTTCTTGTAAGAGTGAAGAATGACGCATTGATTTTCCAGGGTGTACCACATTTCTCATTCCCAAGACAAAATTGACGAATGGGATGGAGAGAATAAGGATTATATTAGCTTGTCAGAGAAGTTTAGTCTCAGAGCTAGTAGAGCTCTGTAGTGTCTCCATTCCTCTCTGATAATGGAGACAACAGAAGAAACTGAACTCTGTTTTCCAGAATTCTTAAACACGTCCTGTAGGAAGCCAAAGCATACATACTCTGAAGCTGTACTGATTTATATTGTAATGCCCGTTACTTCTGTGATCACTGTCATTCTCAACCTGCTGGTCATCGTCTCCATTTCTCACTTCAAGTAATATGCTAAGGAAAATAATAGACATTCAGAAATAAATGATTAACAGACACAAATAGAAAGTGTCTAGCCTGCTTGTATTCATTTATGATTCTAAAAACTGCTTGATAATGCAATGAAATCTGATACTCTAAGCAATTATAAAAATAATGTTTTTCTCTTAATGCAGGCAGCTCCACACCGCCACCAACCTCCTTCTCCTCTCACTGGCTTTTTCAGATTTTATTGTCGGTGTCCTGATGTGCTTCCACATCTTCATAACAGACGGATGCTGGGCTCTTGGTGACATTGTGTGTGTTGCATTTAGTGTTTTTGACTTTACTGGTACCTCTGCCTCAGTAGGAACTATGGTGCTCATATCAATTGACCGTTACGTGGCTATTTGTGAACCTTTACATTACTCATCCAAAATCACCGTGACAAAAGTTACAGTCTGTATTTGCCTTTGTTGGGTTTTTTCTTTTCTATATAACTGTCTCCTGATCCAAGATAATCTAAATCAACTAGACAGATATATTTCCTGCTTTGGAGAGTGTATCATTGTTGTTGACCACATTGCAGGAGTTGCTGACATTATTATAACCTTTTTTGCTCCCGTCACTGTCATCATAGTTTTGTATATGAGGGTTTTTATGGTTGCTGTGTCTCAGGCTCGAGCCATGAGGTCTCACATTACATCGGTCACACATTCACGAACCATGTTTGCAAAGAAGTCAGAGCTGAAAGCAGCCAGGACTCTTGGTGTTGTTATAGTTGTGTTTCTGACATGTCTGTGTCCGTACTTCATTTCTTCTCTTGTGGGTGAAAGTAGCTTGTTTACCGTATCATCTGTACCCCTACAGAACTGGCTCCTATCTTTTAACTCTTGTCTAAACCCAATAATCTATGCTTTTTGCTCTCCGTGGTATCGGAGATGTGTTAAACTCATTTTCACATTTAAAATACTTGAGCCTGACTCCTGTGAGGCTCATGTATTCTAGTGTGTCTAGGAATCAGAGCATTATTTAGTGAAGAATGGACAACATTTTTTCATTTATTAGTGTCATGGATTTAACTAATCAAAAAAAGTCTCAACAAACATTTAATTTGTATTTTCAAAATATAAAGTACAAGTCACAAAATTTACAAAAAGTGTCATTAGGTGTCATCATAAACACTCATAAAAGATGTTTACTGGAGTTTTATCACTTTATGTGCAGTTTATTTTAATATAACAGATTTCCCTAATACCAATTTGTCAATCAGAATCATCCTTTTAATATCAGTTAACCTAATTGACTATTTTTGACCATAAATATTATGCTTGTCTAACAGGAGAGGTTTTACATCTGTCAGTGCTCAAGGTCAGGTGTCTGTTTAAAGAAAATCAGACGTAAAACCACCTATGACTCTTGTTGTAGTTATGACTACATGTATGCTGTAGTACATTATGAATATTTACCCATATTTCTGTTCTGTAAATACTGTATTAAAAGTATTGATCATAGGTATAGAAAGGAATGGCGTCTGACACTCACTGGATTGGATTGCAGTTTTATATGGCAACCAAAGTCACCAATGTAAAGCAATTTTATGGAGTTGAATGTAAAAATATGGATGATGGATTTATTTTAATAAGTATGCCTTTAAAATTGTTTTCTTTGTCACATTTCAGTTTGAATAAAAATAACTTCTTTCACAACTGATATTACAGCATTCCCCTTCAGTTTGTCTCTCACACTTAGTGCTAATGTAACTTCTGAAAGGAGCTACTGTATGTGATGTGACGTGGGCAGAATGTGAAAATGTGATTGTGTTTTTCTACTTCGCCCCAAATCGGAAGCAATTCATTTTTATGGTGCCGAACAAAATTGATTGAAACACAAGTCAAAGTCTATAAACTGCATGATTTAGGTGGTGCACCAACGCGACAGTGACGAAACACACTGTTCACCTGATTTAGTGTTTATTACTCTAAGAGTTAGTCTTTTTTACCTGGCCCGAGAGCACACGGTTATCATGGTAAGGGCTGCGCACACACCACCCACTGCTAATGCTTACAGCATTTAAGACCCTACTAGCTGCTGTTAGCACACAACAGTCCACACACCCGGATGGCATTTTCATTGTGGCCGGAGACTGTAATCATGTGGACCAAAGAACTGCGCTTCCTATATTTTCTTAAGGTTTACAGTAGGATCAAGGACCCCAAACTGTGACCCCAAACTGTGGGTGGTTGCGCTATACTGGGCAACGTCACGGCCCTTGATTTCTCATCGTGATTGTTTGTAATATTCTAGAGTTGATTTTTTTTAACCTGTACTAACTGCTGTTGCTCAGAATTTATTGATGTCTTTGTGAGCGTCAGAATGAACTGTCCAAACCCCATCCAATTAGATATGGTTTACTTCCTAAAGTTGCAATTTATTCCTACACAACGATGTGTTCAATTATTTGTACACCCAGCTGAGATTCTGGCACTCTGCTATTATCTCATGTGTATTGTTGTGCATTGTTATTAAGTAGAGCAAACAAAACCCCCACATAGGCCCTATTCTTTTGCTGGTGAGCCACCAGTGAGATACTGCAGCAGCAACACATGCAAGTAAATTTAGTTACTTCACAGAAGGAGTACCGCGCACCCTGGTTCTTTGCGGTTAATCGTTCCAGAACCACACGCGATTAACGAATTCCGCGATATAGCGACAAACTATTTATCTTATTATTTACGGTAATTTAAACGTTTATGACACTCCCCATACTGATATTAAACCACCTTTTATCTGTATTACCTTTTTCCCACACTCTGAAGTCTGAGACTCAAGGAACCGAGCGCACGTCCGGATGCCGTCAGCCAATAGAATGCGCGTACGGTATCACGGGACTGCCTACCAAAAATCCGCCATGAGGTGAAGTCGCGAGAGTTAATGTGCGAATGCGTGAGGGCGCACTTCAAGATGCACAGATTCACTACATTCGGGAGTTTTAGTAGATAGTCACATGATACTGTACACGCATTCTATTTGCTGACAGCATTCAGAAGTGTGCTGCATTCCAAGAGTCCTGGAACGCAGCACACTTTCCTGTATTAATAAAACACTTTTCTTTAATATAACAGTGCTTTAAATAGTCTATACGAGTGTGGGAAATGGTAATACAGATATAAGATGGTTTAATATCAGTATGGGGAGGGTTCATGAACGTTTAAATTACCGTAAATAATAAAATAAATAGTTTATCGCTATATCTCGGAATTTTGTTTTTTTGCAGGTAGTCTTGAAACGCATTAACTGTGAGTAACAAGGGATTACTGTACCGTGTTATAATATACTTAAGGATATGATATAGTTGAAATTTAAGTGTGGTGTTTTTCTAAATAGATATGTCTATCTATGTGTGATTTACAGGACGATGCACATAAATATTGAATAGACTTTTAATAGATAATACAATGACTGAAGTGGTAGGGCTACAAAACTGTGGCAGTGGTACTTTAAAAAAATAAACCAAAACATCACTGCAGCTATAGCTGTATCTAGACAATAACTGACACACATAACCAACAAAGTATCCTATATCCAGAACTCTGATGATAGTAACAAGAGCAAAAAGGATCATTACACACTTATAGATATCTCAAATAAAACACACAAGTCATTTGGAGCCCTCCATCCACCTTTCATGGGCATTATAAGATGTAAAATAACATTCTAAATTTCTATGTTATATACTTTGTGAAATAAAATGAAATTACATTTCATATCTCTTCAGACAATGGAACGAAATTCACTTACGTCACTAAACATTCAAACATAATTTTGTTCCTTCTTCATAAAAAATTTCATGTCATCACCTACCCAGTCTCTAAAGTAAGTTATTATCACAGGAGTCAGACTGAATTATCTTAAATGTTACAATGAGTTTAATAGATTTTCGATACCACGGATAGCAAAAAGCATATATAATTGGATTTAAACAAGAGTTAAAATAAAACAGCCAGTTTTGTAAGGGCACGGATGATACAGTAAACAAGCTGTTTTCATCAACAAGAGAGGAAATGAAATATGGACACAGACATGTCAGAAACACAACTATAACAACTCCAAGAGTCCTGGCTGCTTTCAGCTCTGATTTCTTAGCAGAAACAGTTCCTGAATGTGTTACCGGCATAATATGAGACTTAATGGCACGAGCCTGAGACATAGCCACCACAAATACTCTCATATATAGAACTATGATGACAGTGACAGGAGCAAAAAAGGTCAAAACAATGTCAGCAATTCCTGCAATGTAGGTGATTGCAGTCACACACTCTCCAATGCACAGAGCATATCTGTCTGGATGTTTCAGGTTATCATACATTAAGAGGCTGTTATATAGCAAAGAACAGATCCAACAAAGGCAAATGCAGACTGTCACTGTTCTCACGGTGATTTTAGTGGAGTACCGTAGAGGATAGCAAATAGCCACATAACGGTCAATTGATATGAGAACCATAGTTCCTACTGAGGCAGAGGTAGTAGTGAAGTCTAATACACTAAATGCAACACACACAATGTCACCAAGAACCCAGCAGTCATTTGTTATGACAATCTGAAATGACATTAGGATACCCACGAAGAAATCTGAAAAGGCCAAGGAGAGGAGGAGGAGGTTGGTTGGAGTGTGAAGTTTCCTGGATAGAGAGAGAAGCATCACATATATTTTGTGGTTTTGATTGCAATGTGAATACAGTATTCAGCAGACACAATCTAATAGTAAAGTGCAAAAGAAGAATAAGTCACTGCTTCCGCACATTTTTTCCTTTCATAATTACTTGAAGTGGGAGATAGAGATGATGACCAACAGGTTGAGAGCTGTAGCGATCACAGAGGTAAAGGACATAAGAACGTAAATTAGCGCAGCATCAGAGTGTGGGTGCTTTGGCTTTTTACAAGAGACATTGAACAGTTCAGGAAAACAGAGTTCAACTTCTTCCATTGTCTCCATCATCAGAAAAAAAAGATGAGTAAAGAAGAGGCTTCTGAGTTCAACAAGCTCGGAAACCAAACCTCTGTACAGCTGATATTACTCTTCGGCACTTCATCCCATCCTTCCATTTTGTCTTGACAGAAAATTGTTGTGCACCCTGGACAATTTGTACCTTATCACTATCAGTTTTTTTCATACTGAAGCCCCTCCTCCATTACACTACCCCAACCAAATGTGTTTTCTGTCAAGTTGTCTTCAGTTACTGATTAGTGACTTTATGTCACTTCCATTTCTTTAATTTTTAATTGCTAGAATTGTCTTGACATTCCACCACTCCACCCACCCCCATTTTCGCCTGACAACTCAAAATTCAAAATGTTTATTGTCACAACAGAACATTTGAAGATATTGGAGAACGATTTATTTCTTAAACCCCTAAAAACAACAAGGTTTCTGAGTCTGAGGCTGTGGTGTGAGCCATTGAATGGCCAGTCTCATTTCAGGCATGAGGGAAATATACTGTGGTGTGACCTGCTTGGCATGAGCCACTATGGGGGATCAGTAAAAGTGTATCTCATGTTACTTGTCATGGGTTTGGAACCATCAGTGACGCACAATACAGAGCAATGACTAAGGAAAGGATGAAGAAGGAATGTCAGCCTAAAAGAGAAGGCATGTCAGATATTTTCAGCACTATAAATTAATTTTTTTTTAGAACTTTTAGTACTCTATCAGTCTTCAACTATATCTGGTAATCAAAGGTTAAATTCGTAAAACTGAGATTATGCACAGCTTAATGGAGAGAAACAGTGAATACCAAAAAAATGTGAGAAGATCTGCCTCCCAAATTATTGGATAGGACAAGAAAAACACGTTATAATTTGCCTGATAATTAAATCAGAAGCAGAAATATGAATTGTTGATTTCTTAAAACTAACAAAAAAAAAAAAAAGAATCTCTACAGTACTTTGGCTTCACAGGTGTCAGACTGAAATATCTTAAAAGTTATAAGGAGCTTAACAGAGTTTCTATACCAGGGATAGCAAAATGCATAAATTACTGGGTTTAAACAAGAGTTAAAACCAATTAGCCAGTTTTGTAAGGTCACAGATGTGACATTAAACATGCTGTTTTCACCAACAAGAGAAGAAATAAAATATGGGCAAAGACATGTCAGGAACACAACAATAACAACACCAAGAGTTCTGGCTGCTTTCAGCTCTGAGTTCTGAGCAGACACGGTACGTGAATGTGTGACAGATGTAATGTGAGCCCTAATGGCGCGAGCTTGAGACACAGCAACCACAAATACTCTCATATACAAAACTATGATGACAGTGACGGGAGCAATAAAGGTTAAAATAGTGTCAGCAACTCCTGCAAAGGAGTTAATAACAATGACACACTCTCCAAAGCAAGAAATATATCGGTCTAATTGTTTCAGATTGTCATTCATCAAGAGGCAGTTGTATAGAATAGAACAGACCCAGCAAAGACAAATACAGATTGTAACTCTTCTCACAGTGATGGTGGTGGAATAATGTAGAGGGTCACAAACAGCCACATAGCGGTCAACTGATATGAGAACCATTGTTCCTACTGAAGCAGAGGTACAAGTAAAGTCTAGAATATTAAATAGACCACACATAAGATTGCCAAGAACCCAGCAGCCATCTGATATCAGGATATGGAAGCACAACAGGATCCCAACAAAGAAGTCCGAAAACGCCAGTGAGAGGAGAAGGAAGTTGGTGGGAGTGTGGAGCTGCCTGCAATGAAAGAAAGAAAAAACCATGTGCATTACTTGTAGGATCACATGTTGATATAATATTTTAGAATCAAAATGTAATGCTAATATAAAAGCTTCTGTTAAAACACACACACACACGCACACACACACACACACACACACACACACACACACACCCACAAACAGAACCATCAACAAATAATCAGACTTGACATTTTGTTTCTGCAAACCATCCATTTACACATTTATCAGTTTCATAAATTGATTACTTAAAGTGGGAGATGGAGATGATAACCAGCAGGTTGAGAGTCACGGTGAGCAGAGAAGTCAAAGGCATCAAAATGTAAATCACTACAGTCTCAGAGTGAGAGTGTATTTGCCTCCTACAGGAGGTGTTTAAGAGTTCAGGAAAGCAGAGCCCAGTGTCTTCCAGTATCTCCATCAGAAAAATGAGATGAGGAAATTAGACAGAGATGAATCTTTTCTGTAAAGCTGTTTGAACTATTCTGCACGATATCAAAACCACACATTGCCTTTAAGTGGTGATCCTTCAGTGGGTTAATGGGGAGGAGCTACCTCAAGTGTGACATGTCACCTCTCATCCACACAGCAGCTAATTCCTCATATCAGCGTGATGTCTCACCTCTTAAACATCTCAGGGAAGAAAAATCCTTGGCCACAACCCTTTTCTAGAGATTACAACGTAGCACTGCTTCGTTGTAACAAACAGTTAATGCACATGAGAGAAATTATTTAGACCAGGTGGAAAGGTAGCAAGGCCAGAAGTTTAGGAGCAGGGTTCAAGTTGTTCTATCATGGTGTAGATGGGAAGAGAAATGGAGTAGGAGATGTATGATGTATGAGGACTGTAAGACAGTGGTGAGGTGTGCTGTAGGTGTGACAGAGGAGTTCAAGGTGGAGGTGGGACTGCATCAGGGATCAGCTCTGAGCCCCTTCTTGTTCGCTATGGTGATGGACAGGCTGACAGACGAGGTCAGACAGGAATCTCCATGGACTATGATGTTTGCAGATGACATTGTGATCTGCAGTGAGAGTAGGGAAGAGGTGGAGGAGAAGCTAGAGAGGTGGAGGTTTGTCCTGGAAAGGAGAGGGATGAAGGTTAGCCGCAGTAAGACAGAGTACATGTGTGTGAATGAGAGGGACCCAAGTGGAAGAGTGAGGTTACAGGGAGAGGAGATCAAGAAGGTGGAGGATTTGAAGTACTTAGGGTCAACAGTCCAGAGCAATGGAGAGTGGGGAAAAGAGGTGAAGAAACGTGTCCAGGCAGGATGGAATGGGTGGAGAAAAGTGTCAGGTGTGATGTGTGATCGAAGAGTTTCAGCTAAAATGAAAGGAAAGGTGTCCAAAACTGTGGTGAGACCAGCGATGTTGTTTGGTCTAGAGACAGTGTCACTGAGGAAAAGACAGGAGGCAGAGCTGGAGGTAGCAGAGATGAAGATGCTGAGGTTCTCTCTGGGAGTGACCAGGAAGGATAGGATCAGGAATGAGTACATCAGAGGGACAGCACATGTTAGAGGTTTTGGAGATAAAGTCAGAGAGGCCAGACTGAGATGGTTTGGACATGTCCAGAGGAGAGATAGTGAATATATTGGTAGAAGGATGCTGAGTTTTGAACTGCCAGGCAGGAGGCCTAGAGGAAGACCAAAGAGGAGGTTTATGGATGTAGTGAAAGAGGACATGAAGGTAGTTGGTGTGAGAGAAGAGGATGCAGAAGACAGGGTTAGATGGGGGCAATTGATTCGCTGTGGCAACCCCTGAAGGGAAAAACCGAAAAGAGAAGAAGACTAGTGAGGTAGCGCCGGGTCGCTACAACTCTTTTGTGCACCGCCACTTAATGGGGAGGGCAAGGGAGGATGGCTCGGTTGGGTAGGGACGGGTGAGATAAAAAAGTAACAATCCCAAAAATACTGTCAACCAAGACATTTGTGTATTTGCCAACAAGTGACGCTACTATGTTAACCAAAGACAACGCTTCAGTTTGAGATATACAGTATATATATATATCCCCACCTATATATTTGAATAAGCTCACTTGAAAACTTCACACTGTCATGCTTTAACTCCACCCACTGTCAATCAAGCACCCAACCAATCACAGTTTATATTGGTTTACAATTTCCTGATGATAAACTGAGAAAAAATGCAGTTTCTGGGGCCTGAACACCTCTGAAACTTATTTTCTCAACGGTTGATTGATGGCACCCTTGGTGACCTGCTGGAATGCTCCTCTTGCTGTGGTCCTACTCTTTGCCAGCTGCATCACCACAGGCATCAGCAATGGCTTCAGCTGTTGTTGTGCTCCCAGCACTACACTAGATCTTTTCTGTAAATACAACATCTTCTACAAGTCTGTTCATCAAGGTAGGGGGATCTATTGTCCAAGGGATTTCTCTGTCTTTTCTTTGTTCTTTGATAGAAAAGAACAAAATAGCTGTAAGCATGATGATGTATTGCATGTACATGATGGCAGTGGCAGGTGCTATATATTTAGAAGAGCATGTGTTCAGTGTTCAGTTTCTTCTTTTAATTTCCCCTGCTGAAACTTTTTTTTTTCTTTTGAGGAGTCTTGTCCTCAAGGGAACGAGGACAGAGGCTAAAATACTGTGTACACTCTGTAAAGCACTTTTGTGATTCTTAATGATGCTTTTCTATCCTGATTTCACTTGGGATATCCTCCAGCCCCAGGACCATGTAAATGATTATTGGATATTAGAAGCATGAGAGGACATGAAGTACCACAGAGCTAGTGGAGCTCAGAAGACTCTGACTTTCTCTGATCATGGAGACACTGGAAGACTTTGAGCTCTGCTTTCCTGAACTCTTCAACACTTCTTGTAGGAAGCCGAACCACTCACACTCTGAGGCTGTGCTGATTTACATTGTGATGCCATTAACTTCTCTGGTCACTGTGACTCTCAACCTACTGGTCATCATCTCCATCTCACATTTCAGGTAATTCATTCATGAGTAAAACTAAGAAAACAATGGTTTAAAATGTTGGGTCTGGTTCTGTGTTGTTGATCCTGAACACTGTTTTAATATTTTACTTTTAGAATGTGTCTGCTAAATGCTGCATTGATTTTTTTTTTTTTTATGTTACAACCCAAAAAATGTGTGACGTTTTCTCTTAATGCAGGCAACTCCACACTCCCACCAACTTCCTCCTCCTCTCTTTGGCTTTTTCAGATTGTTTTGTCGGTGTTCTGATGTGCTTCCATATCGTCATAACAGATGGATGCTGGTTTCTTGGTGACATCATGTGTGCTTTATTTAACATTTCTGACTATACTAGTACCTCTGCCTCAGTGGGAACCATGGTTCTCATATCAGTTGATCGATATGTGGCTATTTGTGACCCTCTACATTATTCCACCAAAATCACTGTCAAAAGAGTAACAATCTGTATTTGCCTTTGTTGGGTGTGTTCCATTACGTATAACAGTCTACTGATGAATGATAACCTGAATCAAATAAACCAGTATATTTCCTGCTCTGGGGAGTGTGTTATGGTTATCAACTACATTGCAGGAGTTGCTGACATTATTTTTACCTTTATAGCACCTGTTACTGTTATCATCGTTCTGTACATGAGAGTATTTGTAGTTGCTGTGTCTCAAGCTCGAGCCATGAGGTCTCACATTACATCTGTTACACTTTCAAGAACTGTATCTGCTAAGAAATCAGAGCTGAAAGCAGCCAGAACTCTTGGTGTTGTGATTGTTGTTTTTCTGGCATGTCTTTGTCCATATTTCTGTTCCTCTATTTTAGGTGAAAACAGTTTGTTTAATGTTACATCTGTGCCCTTACAGAGCTGGCTGTTTTGTTTTAACTCTTGTCTAAACCCAATAATCTATGCCTTTTGTTATCCCTGGTACCGAAAATCTGTTAAACTCATTGTAACATTTCAAATTCTTGAACCTGACTCCTGTGAGGCCCACGTATTGTAATTCCTTTGCACCTAATGAAATGAGATTGCGTTGTTTATCTGATTGTTTGGTTGTTTTGTTGTTTGAGTTTTTTGTTTGCCTGTTCGTTTGGGTTTTTGTCAAAAAGAGAACTGTGTGTATTATAAAAATATTTAAAAAATTAATGTGTGTTCATGTTATTCTATTTAAAATTTTAAAAATCTGGGCAGATGTAAAATGTGTCACTTGCACTCCCAAGCTTCACAGACATCTGAATAAAAGTTTGACTACTTATCCATCAACCTTCTTTCTGTGAGGTCACAGCGCTTCCCACTGCTCCACCACGTCGTGCTTTTGTTCAAATTTATCTCCCTATTTACATCGCACCAAGTGCCTTTCAATTTCTTTGGAGTTCAGAACATTTTATTCTGAAACTTTTTTATTAAACGCCCAGAGACTGATACTTCTTTTGTTTCTTTCTTGTAGAGGGTTGACATTCTCATATGATATAGTTGCACTCAAATCTGAAGGGTTCTTCACAGGAAACATTTTCTGATAGATGGAGTAAGTAACAGAGTGATAATGCTGCCCCGTTATGCCATAACGGGGCAGCAGTAGCTCAGTCCACTAGGTCTTGGGCTGAGGACCGGAGTGTGACAGGTGAAGTCCTATGTAACTCACGCACACGAACACGTCTATATTTTTACGTTAAATATACATGCATGAACATTATTGCTTTATTCAGAGACTGCAACACCCCGCAACTTACTCTGACCTACTTTATGAAAACTAGGCCAAGTTCAAATTTCTACTCTTGTACACTCAGGAACCCGATACGTTACAGTAGAAAGACGAGGGAGAAGGCCAGTGTAAGGCCATAGATCAAAGCTAGTGCTTTGATTTACCCTGACCTATGAAAGTAGATCAG
The DNA here is from genome assembly GCA_013358685.1 of Antennarius maculatus. NCBI lineage: Eukaryota > Metazoa > Chordata > Actinopteri > Lophiiformes > Antennariidae > Antennarius > Antennarius maculatus. The sequence continues at coordinate 19,774,719 of CM023618.1, read as the reverse complement.
GGTAAAATTATTAACTCAGGGGTGTTGTGGGATGTTGCAATCTCTTGACTTGGATTTACACATTGGATTATATTTGGAAATGTCACAGCGTTCTTTTCTGGGCTCATCGATCATTGTGCGGTTGCGGTACAGACACCCTGCCAAAGAGGGCGTTCATGTTCCCAATTAATGGGGCACCGAGGAATAAAACAGTTTTTGGCACATTTGCTGAAAACGGTTCGAAGCCCCACTGGGCGCCATTCAGACATCACTACTTTCCTGAGCACTGAAGCGGGAGAAAGTAACAAGGCAACACACGTGAGCTGCATAGCAATCAACTCGCAAAGACCCAGAGCAGCTTTGGACAGGAACAAGAGGAGGAGTTGATTGCTGATTGACTGCAGGTGTGCCAACCCTCGACTCCACGCCCAGCGTGCAACAAGAAGCAGAGAGCGTCTCCACAGGAAAATCCCTTCCTTCCAAACTAGTATAATCACCATTAAAATTAAATCTTTTTGGAACGTTCAAAACATAAATTTATATTCAACTGAATTAAAGGTCAATAGGTCCACTCTTTTTCTAATCGACCTGAAGGTAGAACTCACCTACTGACTGAGAACATCCATTACGAAATTCTAAATTCTGAGTTTCCAAGCTCAGAATAGGTCAACTCAGAGTCAAAGATTTGACTCAGAGTTTGTTAAAACTGCTTGTGACACAGACCTCAGGTCTTAAAGTAACATGAAATTCTTTTGAAATACAGAATAGGATAATTACATAATTGTTTTGAATTTCATTCCACAATCTGACACTAGACAATACTATAGGTTGCCTGTATGAATGACTTTAATAGCAATAGCAAGTACTTTAGTCTTGAAGCTGCGTGCCTTGGTGGATGCAAACTACTAAATATAGAGACGAGCAACAGGTTTTAAACGTTGCACAAAGGCTGTAGATCTCCTACAATGCAGCGCATGTCAAAAATGTTCAAGTATTTTACTAAAAAATATGACATGAAAATTGAACCGCAACCCATGACAGCAGACCAAAGCGGTAGGCCAATGAATGAATGAAAAAAATAAAATGCGTCAGTTCAACACTGAGAATCACAGTGGAACTATAATAACAGTGTAATCAGAGTACCCTGTTCTGCAGTGACTCTGAAAGAGAGGCTTAAATTTTTAATTCTTTTAAATCTGTAGTCACACAAATACCAAGCTGCTGGGAGATGGTCTTATAGCCTAAAAACATGCTTGTCTTTAATTTTCTTTTTTAATCTTCTGACACAACTCTCAGGTGGAATTGCACCTCCCACTGCCAGCACACACCAAATGTTTTTGGTTCACACAGGCCTTAAGTCGGCCAACCTTCCCAGCTCAAGTCCTAGTGAACTGAACTACTGCCGCCCTAATATGAGCAGAGGATATCCTCTGGAATTAATAAAGAATCTGTTTGTCTATCTATTCATCTGTCTATCTGTCACGAGTGTGCTGGACCCTATCTCAGCTGACTGTGGGCGAGAGGTGAAGGACAAAACAACCACTGACACACACGGTGAGACTTATGGTCAATTTAGATTGTTCAATTCACCTAAATCACATGTTTTTGGAGGCAGAAGAAAGACAGAGAACCTGGAGAGAACCCATGCAGACATGAGGAGAACATACAAATTCCGTACATAAAGGTGTCAAACCCGGAACCTTCTTGCTGTGGGGCAACAGCGCTACCCACTGCGCCACCGTGGTGACTGAGGGCCAAGTTTCTTAAAAATGAAAACATGAATAAATGTTTTCATTTTTAAGAAAATGAAAACATTTTCTTAAATTAAACATAGACAAAACAGAGCTGTTAGATGGCTGCCTTAATTCTGGAGTAATCTTTCATCCCAGTTTCACATCCCAAGCTGATACCAAGTCCACCGCCAAGACAGCATTTTCTGATGTCAGCAATACTGCTGAGATGTGGCCTGTTTTATTTATTATATTTATATTAAGTGATGCTTGAATTTCAATCAATGTATCATATATTCCAGACTTAATTACTCCAATGTACTCCTCTGAACTGGTTCAATACTCTAGATGGTAGCTTGTCTAGAATGCTGCTGTCAGAATTCTGGCAAAAACTGGAATACAATTATATAATCCCAAATCTAGCCTCTCTATGTTGGCTGTCATTAGAAACAAGAGATGACTTTAAGGTCTCCTTTTAATTTATGAGGCTTTGCATTGCCTAAATCACATGAGTCAAGCTCAAGGCCTTGGGGCCACATGTTCCCCGCCACATCACTTTGTGAATTATACCGTAAAAAGAATTTAAAAAATCCAACACAGACAAACACAGATACTAATTCCTTTTACAATGGCTTTGGTAGAATAATGTAGAGGGTCACAAATAGCCACATAGCGATCAACTGATATGAGAACCATGGTTCCTATTGAGGCAGAAGGAATAATATAACCCAGAGTATTAGAAGCAACACACAAAATGTCACCCAAAAACCAGCAACCATCAATCTGAACAATTTGAAACGTAAGCAGGATGCCCATACTGAAGTCTGACGCGGCCACAGAGAGGAGGAGGAGGTTGGTGGGGGTGTGGAGGTGCCTGAATAGAAAAACTCATATCATTTGCACTATTATCTTTTCAGCATGTAAAAAACTGAATCATAAAGTATCAATTATAAACATGAGAGTCTTCCTCATATTCTGATTTTCATCCATTTCATCCTGTACAGCTTCCAGTTTCATCAACTACATAGTCTCTCCTAAGTTAAATACTGTACTTCATCATTGAGGCCCAGTTACTTCCTATCTTCCACAATGTCAGTGATCAACAAAACTAAAAATCAAAGGTCAAGGTCAGGTGTCAATGTAGCATTTGGTGGATACATCACTTAGAACATGTCGACGTAGTAAACATATCTTGACATAGAGCCGAAACATTAGAAGTATTTTACTCCCATAGTTACTGTTTTCATGTACTGTACTCTTTTGTAAACACACATTGTTCTTTTTGTGCACCATTCAGAAGGACATAGAAATTGTCATCGGTGACATAGTCTTCAGAATATGTAGTCCAATGAAAATAATGATGTAAATTAATAGAAGCTGAGTCACTTTTATTGAAATGAATTGTCACTAGACGGAAAGAGGGAGGAGGAGCGTGGAGGAAAAAGACATAAATCAGTTATGACAGTGAGGTTCAGGACAAAAGCTGACAGAGCTTCTCATCTCTTCCTGATGATGACATCATTTAATGAAGATGAACTTTGCTTTCCAGAACTCCTCAACTCCTCCTGCAGAAAGACTATGCGTCCTTACTTTGCATCCATTTTAATTTACTTCATAATGTTTTCCATCTCTGTTTTCACTGTTATTCTCAACATGCTGGTCATCATCTCCATCTCACACTTCAAGTACACAAAATTCATCACTTATTGAGACTGGTAGCTGCTCAGAATGAAATGGTAGAATTTGGAGGGAGAGTTTCATGTGTCTAGATGATGCTTTTGTGTTTCAGTTATGGCTTTTTCTCTTGTGGAATGATCGCACTACAAATGATAAATATTTCAACTTTTTCTCCCCAGGCAGCTCCACACCCCCACCAACTTCCTCCTCCTTTCTCTGGCTGTCTCAGATTGCATTGTGGGCATCCTTCTGGTTTTTCAAATTATACTCTTAGATGGCTGCTGGTTTTTGGGTGACATTGTGTGTGTTGTGTATAATGTTTTAAACTATATGATCACTGCTGCCTCAATAGGAACCATGGTTCTCATATCAGTTGACCGCTATTTGGCTATTTGTGACCCTTTACATTATTCTACCAAGGTCACTCCAAGAAAAACGAGTATCTGTGTTTGCCTGTGTTGGATGTTTTCTGTCCTCGCTCACTGTCTAATTTTAAAGAATAATCTGGAAAAACCTGGCAGATATAATACTTGTGTTGGACAGTGTGTAATTATTCTTGATTATGTTGCTGGACTTGTTGATCTATTTCTATCTTTTATTATTCCTGTTACTATCATTGTAGTTCTGTACATGAGAGTGTTTGTGGTGGCTGTGTCTCAGGCTCGAGCCATGAGGTCTCACATTACATCTGTCACCATCAAGTGTTCAGTGAAAGTAACTGCTAAGAAATCAGAGATGAAAGCAGCCATTACTCTTGGTGTTGTTGTAGTTGTGTTTCTGATATGTGTGTGCCCATATTTTTGTGTTTTAATTTCTGGCCAAGACTCAATGATTGATGCCTCATCTTCTGCATTTATCATATGCCTGTTTTATTTTAACTCTTTTTTAAATCCTCTGATCTATGCCTTGTTTTACCCCTGGTTCAGAAAATCCATCAAACTGATTGTTACACTAAAGATATTAGAGGCTGACTCATGTGGCATCAACATGTGACATAGAAGTGAATGCTGACAGCTATATGTCTTAAAAGACATGTAACTAAACTTTGAACAGCACCCTCAGATAAAATTAAAAACTGGTTTTGAAAACAGAATTTGTTTGTAATAATTAAATCTGTAAAAAAAAAAAAAAAAATCACAGGAACATTTCTGACTAACTGTGATGTTTCATCACAATTGGAAATTGGCCTAAAATTGAAGCGAAGGATCCAAACAACAAAGAAGAGTGAGAAAGAATGACCTGGACTTTTTTTAGGCTGTTTGAAGATGTTTCACCTCTCATCCATGAGGCTTCTTCAGTTCTGACTGAGTAGTAAAGAGTCGCGATACTCTTTTTAGAACAGAAAACAAAATACTGAAACTACCAAGACAATTCATCTCTGTGTAGGTTCTCATTCATTCCAGGTCATATTTATCCAAATTTGTTTTAATAGATCCACTAGACTAGAAGAAAGTTCTTTGAAGACGTTTCACCTTTCGTCCAAGAGGCCGAGTTCAATTCTGAACTGAAGAAGAGGTCAAAAACATCTCTACTACAGGAAGGAAGGTCAAGGAGCACAAACACATCAAGAATGCTTTTAAGACATGTGGCTTTTCTAAACTAGGCATTTGACAAGACCAACAACTCCATCAAGAAAAACAACAATGAACATGGGAGTGAGGACAGATGGAAACTCGTCGCCATCGGACAATTCGCTACCGGCCAATTTGCCTAAAGTGCACGTTTTTTGCATTTGGGAGGAAGCCGGATAACCCAGAGAGAACCCAAACAGTTCAATAACTTATTTACAGTAATAAGCACAAATAATCACAATCGATATTGGTGGGTGAACCTGACAAAATTAATACAGCCTTTCTTCCAGTAAAAAGCCCATTTGCTGGAGCAATTCCAACTGGTAGAAGCAACAAGACGTGAATGTGAATCCCTGATTGCGCCAAGACCAGGATAAAACATGATCTATACATTGATGAGGGAATGGAATTGCCCAAACTAATGTTTAAGTGCAGCCAGAAAAAAATAGTCTTTATCAAATGTTCTCATTTAATCATTTGCAAATAGACTTGAATGACCTCAACCAAATACAGGGCCCAATATGTTTCTCATGGATGCAACTGAAATGTGAATTTAGACTGTCAATCAAACATCACTAAGCCATTAGTGAGGCTTTGGATACACCACCGAAACATCTTGACACAGTAACAAGTTAACCAAACACTATAGATAGACAGAGGAAGGGATTATTTGTTGGGATGTCAGATGTATTCTTGATGTTAATTCTGGGCTTGATATCAGCAGGAGAGCAGTGCAACTTATCTCTGTCTGTACATGTTTACTTCAGTAATGGTTTTAATATACAATGATATAAAAGAAAAAATGTTTGGAAAGAAGTGAAATAAGGAATGAAAGATTAAAAAGGAAGACTAGTCTGTTGAGAAGGATGTAATAATAGGAGTTGCTTCAATGCAACTAAAATAAATGGCCTCCAGAGAGAAATAAGGAGGGAGGAAAAAGAGATAAAAGAGTAAGGACTAAAAGGTTCAGGCAGAAACTCACAGAAGTCAGCAGCGTCTCATCTCTACTCGATGATGACATCCCCAACAGACGATGAACTTTGTTTTCCACATCTCCTCAACTCCTCCTGCAGAAAGACCATGCATCCCTATTTTGCATCATTGCTCATTTACATCATAATGTCTTCCATCTCTATTACCACTGTGACTCTCAACATGCTGGTCATCATCTCCATCTCACATTTCAAGTAGGCAAATATTTTATCAGTTTATTAAACTGGTAGCGGAACAGAATAAAAGGCTATAATATCAGAATGTGACGAAAGATTTTCATGTTTCTAATGTTGTCAATGCTTATGTTAGTTTGATGACTTTTTTCAACTGCCGAACAATATTACAATTTATTGCAATCCTTTCTCTCCAGGCAGCTCCACACCCCCACCAACCTCCTCCTCCTCTCTCTGGCTGTCTCAGATTGTACTGTGGGCATCCTTCTGGTTTTTCAAATTATTCTTATTGATGGTTGTTGGTTTTTAGGCGACATTATGTGTGTTGTGTATTTTGTCCTGTACTATATGATCACATCTGCCTCAATAGGAACCATGGTGCTCATATCAGTTGATCGTTATATGGCTATTTGTCATCCTCTACATTATTCGGCCAAAGTCACAAAAAAGAAAATTAATATCTGTATTTGTCTGTGTTGGATGTTTTGTGTTCTTGTTCACAGTCTGATCCTGAAGGATAACCTGAAACAACCAGGTGGGTATAACACCTGTGTTGGGCAGTGTGTCATTAATGTTAATTATGATTCTGGACTTGCTGATATGATTCTGTCCTTTATTATTCCTGTTTCTATCATTGTAGTTCTGTACATGAGAGTGTTTGTGGTGGCTGTGTCTCAGGCTCGAGCCATGAGGTCTCACATTACATCTGTCACCATCAAGTGTTCAGTGAAAGGAACCGCTAAGAAATCAGAGATGAAAGCAGCCATCACTCTTGGAGTTGTTGTAGTTGTGTTTCTGATATGTGTGTGTCCATATTTTTGTGTTTCACTTTCTGGCCAAGACTCCAAGATTGATGCTTCTTCCTCTGCATTTATAATGTGTCTGTTCTATTTTAACTCTTGTCTGAATCCTCTGATCTATGCCTTGTTTTATCCCTGGTTCAGAAAATCCATCAAACTGATTGTTACACTTAAGATACTGGAGGCTGACTCATGTGACACCAACATGTGATTTAAAAAGAACTTCTGGTGTAAAGACACCATACAATAATGTTGTCAGGTAATGATAAAGTATAAATATCTTTTGGTGCTGTTAAATCTGTCAGTTGCAAATATACAGAGACGAGTCACATTTCGTGCTTAGTGCAGGAACTTTCAGAATTGTAATATAATAATAATAATAATAAAATAATAATAAAACCTTTATTGTCCCACAGTGGGGAAATTTGAAATTTGAAATATTATAAGCATTATAGTGATTCAAGTGGAGAAAAGTGTCAGGTGTGATGTGTGATAGAAGAGTTTCAGCTAAAATGAAAGGAAAGGTGTACAAAACTGTGGTGAGACCAGCGATGTTGTTTGGTCTAGAGACAGTGTCACTGAGGAAAAGACAGGAGACAGTGCTGGAGGTAGCAGAGATGAAGATGCTGAGGTTCTCTTTGGGAGTGACCAGGAAGGATAGGATCAGGAATGAGTACATCAGAGGGACAGCACATGTTAGAGGTTTTGGAGATAAAGTCAGAGAGGCCAGACTGAGATGGTTTGGACATGTCCAGAGGAGAGATAGTGAATATATTGGTAGAAGGATGCTGAGTTTTGAACTGCCAGGCAGGAGGCCTAGAGGAAGACCAAAGAGGAGGTTTATGGATGTAGTGAAAGAGGACGTGAAGGTAGTTGGTGTGAGAGAAGAGGATGCAAAGGACAGGGTTAGATGGAGGCAATTGATTCGCTGTGGCGACCCCTGAAGGGAAAAGCTGAAAGGAAAAGAAGATAGTGATTCAACTTTATAAAATGGTGTTCGGCTTCATATGAATGTGCAATAAACTTTGCACATGTTTGCGTATATATTTGAATTTAACAACAGACACATTATTCAGCGTTTTCTGCATCAATAAAGTGTCATGTCTACAAAACCACACTGGAAATAAGATGGAAAAATCATATATGACAAAAGGACATTAAAATATTGAATAAATTTACCCAAACTGTAAGTACACTGTTAGTATAACAATAATAAAGGGAGGGTACGTCCGAACAGCATCTGGATAATTTTTTCAAAAAATCGTAGATGGATGGACGGACGGACAGACGGACAGACTTTATTTATCACAAACTGGGAAATTTAAATGTTACAGTAGCATTTAAATATAAGAACAGACAGAAACAAGGAAAATATATATTGAAAAAAATTAAGATAATTGGGAATGGGAATAATAATAATAATAATAATAATAATAATAATATTAAAAATATTAACAACATCAAAAATAATAATAATGGTACCCAAGTATGCCAGGCATAAAGTCACAAATACAGTGGCACTCTGTGGCCATACACAAAGTGTGGCACTCTGTGTATGGCCACAGAGTGCCACACTTTGTGTATGGCCACAGAGTGCCACACTTATTATAACGATCATATTTGATGAGGCCTCTATATCACTCAGACAACTAATAGGTGGAAAAATGCACACTAAAATTAGACATGTGCAAGGACAACTCATCAGATTAAAAGGTGTTTAAGAGGCAACCTTCAACGGCCATCAAAAGTGATTGCTTTCAGTTTTAATGTGTCCTGAATGTCTATTTTAGTTTAGAAAATAATTATGCTGTGTAATAACAAAAAAATGCTGACTGTATCAAATAAAACATATAATTTATGCATGAAAAGTGCCATTAATTATTATCGCTGTTATAATAATTGTTATTTATTTTATGAAGCTCCGCGGTGCACTGGCGCCATGCCGGGAGTTTGCCCTGCCTCACGACCTATGAAAGCTGGGAAAATGAGTGAATTAATGAATTTTATTATTTTATTATATACTACTACTATATGTGTTCGTAGGAAGAGAGAGAAGAGGTATGCCAAGAGTATAGGAATGACAGTAGGGACATTGAATGTTGGAACTATGACAGGAAAAGGTAAGACAGTTGGTTGACATGATGCAGAGGAGGAAGGTAGACATACTGTGTGTCCAGGAGACCAGGTGGAAAGATAGCAAGGCTAGAAGTTTAGGATCAGGGTTCAAGGTGACTCTGGTGGTGAGGAAGATGAAGAGGACAAAGGTAGGAGAGTACTTGGTGTGTCATCTGGAAGGATGACACACCAAGAAGGAGACGGAAGGAGACTTGGTGGTGGAATGAGGAGGTACAGGAGTGTATACAGAGAAAGAGGTTAGCTAAGAAGAAGTAGGACACTGAGAGGACTGAGGAGAGTAGACAGGAGTACAGGGAGATGCAGCTTAAGGTCAAGGTAGAGGTAGCAAAGGCCAAACAAGAAGCTTATGATGACTTGTATGCTAGGTTGGACAGTAAGGAGGGAGAGACTGATCTATACAGGCTGGCAAGACAGAGAGATAGAGATGGGAAGGACGTGCAGCAGGTTAGGGTGATTAAGGATAGGGATGGAAGTCTATTGACAGGTGCCAGTAGTGTGATGGGAAGATGGAAAGAGTACTTTGAAGAGTTGATGAACGTGGAAAATGAGAGAGAACAAAGACTAGAAGAGGTGACTGTTGTGGACCAGGATGTAGCAAAGATTAGCCAGGATGAAGTGAGGAGAGCACTGAAGAGGATGAAGAGTGGAAAGGCAGTCGGTCCTGATGATATACCTGTAGAGGTTTGGAAGTGTCTAGGAGAGGTGGCAGTAGAGTTTCTGACTGGGTTGTTCAACAGGATCTTAGATAGTGAGAAGATGCCTGAGGAATGGAGGAGAAGTGTGCTGGTGCCCATTTTTAAGAACAAGGGAGATGTGCAGAGTTGTGGCAACTACAGAGGAATAAAGCTGATGAGCCATACAATGAAGTTATGGGAAAGAGTAGTGGAAGCTAGACTAAGGGCAGAAGTGAGCATTTGTGAGCAGCAGTATGGTTTCATGCCAAAAACTAGTACTACAGATGCAGTATTTGCTTTGAGGATGTTGATAGAGAAGTACAGAGAAGGCCAGAGGGAGCTGAATTGTGTTTTTGTAGATCTGGAGAAAGCTTATGACAGGGTGCCCAGAGAGGAACTGTGGTATTGTATGAGGAAGTCTGGAGAGGCAGAGAAGTATGTTAGAGCGGTGCAGGACATGTATGAGGACTGTAAGACAGTGGTGAGGTGTGCTGTAGGTGTAACAGAGGAGTTCAAGGTGGAGGTGGGACTGCATCAGGGATCAGCTCTGAGCCCCTTCTTGTTGCTATGGTGATGGACAGGCTGACAGACGAGGTTAGACAGGAATCTCCATGGACTATGATGTTTGCAGATGACATTGTGATCTGCAGTGAGAGCAGGGAAGACGTGGAGGAGAAGCTAGAGAGGTGGAGGTTTGTCCTGGAAAGGAGAGGAATGAAGGTTAGCCGCAGTAAGACAGAGTACATGTGTGTGAATGAGAGGGACCCAAGTGGAAGAGTGAGGTTACAGGGAGAAGAGATCAAGAAGGTGGAGGATTTGAAGTACTTAGGGTCAACAGTCCAGAGCAATGGAGAGTGTGGAAAAGAGGTGAAGAAGCGTGTCCAGGCAGGATGGAACGGGTGGAGAAAGACAAGAGGTCAAGACAAAACAATTGACACGATGTGTCGGGTGTTTGTGCCGAACATACACGAATCACTGTGTACGTTGACACATTGTGTCAATTTGTGATGACACGCCCCCTTAGCCATCACTGGCTAAGGGGGACACTTTTGTGTCATTCAGGTGATCACACTACATCCATTAGCCTACCTGTGCTACATGGGATTTTGCGCACTCAGTAGTCGATTTATGCCTGTCACGATGGTACGTCATCTGATTGCTTTCTTAATTTAATTCATAGTAACTATGTTGAGCAAAAAAATAAAGTGGTCGGACGAATGTGTGCAACGGGCGCCCGTGGCTCAATGATTCAAGATCAGCGGTTCAATTCCCGCTCCCGCCGAGTCATTTGTCTTTGTGTCCTTGGGCAAGACACTTTACCCTCCTTGCCTTCAGTGGAGCACTCGCTGGTGTTTGAATGTGTGTGATTGTTCTGGTGGTGGTCGGATGGGTCGTGGGCGCAGATTGGGAGCCACGCCTCCGCCAGTCTGCCCCAGGGCAGCTGTGGCTGAACTGCCAGGCAGGAGGCCTAGAGGAAGACCAAAGAGGAGGTTTATGGATGTAGTGAAAGAGGACATGAAGGTAGTTGGTGTGAGAGAAGAGGATGCAGAAGACAGGGTTAGATGTAGGCAGCTGATTCGCTGTGGCGACCACTGAAGGGTCGCCACAGCGCCACCGAAAGGAGGCGCCACCGAAAGGAGAAGAAGAATTTTTCCTTTTTTTCCTGTATTTTATAGATACTGACATTCTATACAACTTTTATATTTCTTTTGTGTCATTCACATGACCACATGCACATTGAGATTGGAAAGAGAGAAAAAGTGGGTGTGTGGGTTGGTGGTGGTGGTGGTGGGGGGTTATAATGAAAAAAATTACAAATAGTGATGTAATTAGAGGACAGAAGTTAAGTCACAAGAGGATAGAGGGAGGAGGTAGGAAAACAAGAGATAAATCAGGACAGAAAAGTTCAGCCAGAAAGCGGACAGAGCAAACAGGCTTCTCATCTCTTCCTGATGATGACAATCTTTGATGAAGATGAACTTTGTTTTCCACAACTCCTCAACTCCTCCTGCAGGAAGACCATACAGTCTTACTTTGTATCAATGCTTACTTACATTATACTATCTTGCATCTCTATTGTCACTGTGATTCTTAACATACTGGTCATCATCTCCATCTCACACTTCAAGTAGGAAAATATTTTATGTTTACAAAACTGGTAGATATTGTAATCTGCCTGAAGGATAATTCTATAAATGATGTTGGCTAAATTGAACTCTTTTTCTCCCCAGGCAGCTCCACACCCCCACCAACCTCCTCCTCCTCTCTCTGGCTGTCTCAGATTGTACTGTGGGCATCCTTCTGGTTTTTCAAATTATCCTTATAGATGGTTGTTGGTTTTTAGGTGACATTATGTGTGTTGTGTATTTTGTCCTGTACTATATGTTCACAGCTGCCTCAATAGGAACCATGATTCTCATATCTGTTGACCGCTATGTGGCTATTTGTCATCCTCTACATTATTCAACCAAAGTCACAAAAAAGAGAATTAATATCTGTATTTGTCTGTGTTGGATGTTTTGTGTTCTTGTTCACAGTCTGATCCTGAAGGATAACCTGGTACAACCAGGTGGGTATAACACCTGTGTTGGGCAGTGTGTCATTAATGTTAATTATGCTTCTGGACTTGCTGATATGATTTTGTCCTTTATTATTCCTGTTTCTATCATTGTAGTTCTGTACATGAGAGTGTTTGTGGTGGCTGTGTCTCAGGCTCGAGCCATGAGGTCTCACATTACATCTGTCACCATCAAGTGTTCAGTGAAAGTAACTGCTAAGAAATCAGAGATGAAAGCAGCCATTACTCTTGGTGTTGTTGTAGTTGTGTTTCTGATATGTGTGTGTCCATATTTCTGTGTGTTGCTATCTGGTCAGGACTCAAAGATTGATGCTGCATCTTCTGCAATCATTATGTGTTTGTTCTATTTAAACTCTTGTCTGAATCCTCTGATCTATGCCTTGTTTTACCCCTGGTTCAGAAAATCCATCAAACTGATTATGACACTCAAGATACTGGAGGCTGACTCATGTGACACTAACATGTGACGTAAAGAAAAATGTTGGTACAAGCATACTATATAGCAATGTTATAGGGTACCAATGTATGAATTTATTTTTGCTGTTGTTGAATCTGTCATTTGCAAAGTCTAAATATGTGTATTGATAAAGAGATACTTTTTATATTTTGTGACAAAAAATGTCAGAATAGTGATTGAATTACTGTGTGGTCAGTTTCACAAATGTGAATTTACCTTGGCATACTGTAAATATTTTACTGAGGACATCCTATTTAGAATTTTCTGTGCAAATTAAGTATCATTTCTATAAATGCACACCATATTCCAAGAATCAGTCGTTGGCCCACAAGCAATTTTTGAATAAATGTTAAAAAAATGTAAAATTGAGGACGTGAAGTCTCTTGATGTTGAAGTGAATGGCTGCAGGCAAAGGAGAAAAGGAATATGTCCAACACAAAACAAACAGTGTTATCATCCTGTTCAACCCTACGAACTTGAGCCACATCTAAATTCTCTCACACCTGAATATGAGGAGAAAAAAATGTTAAACACAACAGGATACAAATTAGGATGACAACATAATACTATAAGGGTAATGATTAGAACAACTGTACGGTTATAAACCTTGTTGTTACATCACAACACTCCACTGCTAGTGAAAAAGAAAGTCTAAAAATATTTTGCATGAACTGATCAGTCTCATTTAAGGAATATTCTAAAATTTGGAGACATGGATCTGCTCTACCTGGAAGATGAGAAATGAAAAAAATGCACAGTTGGAATAATAAAAACAATTTATTATGAGTAAAAATTCACAGTAATGAAATGAAGCAAATTAGTATATTTAAACAGGTTATAGAAATGACTGATTGAAAAACATATCCATTGATATGTGCTGAATTTCAATGTTTAATGGGTGGGTCAGATCATAGGCGTCATCCATCCACCCATCCATGAATGAATAAATGAGTGATCACATGAATGAATCAATCAGTTAATATCAATCAATCTTTTTTTTTTCTTTTTATAGCCCCATAGATTCTATGAGGACAGAGTACAGTACTTCAACAAAATCATATACAGTGCGCCCTCGCACATATAAAATATATGTTTATGTTAAAATAATATAATCAGATGAAGACCCAGATGACCTCTGCTTCCTCCAGTGGGATGTAAAGATGTAATGGCGTTTTCGGCATCAAAACTTGCAGAAGCAGAACCTAGCTGAAGAAGGGGAGAGACGGAGAGAGGTCAGAGGGAAGAAAATGGAAAGTCGAAGTGAAGCATTAGTAGAAATGGACTAATATGAGTGGAGTGTAATCATATTTGAAAAGAAATGGAAAATGACAGGTGATCTATGTCATTAAATTTACTTTTAGGTGTTAAGGTTAAATTATGCTATTCGATGTTAAACTGTTGTCATAACTTTGTAAGATCAGTCAGCCTACTTGGCACGAGGGGGAGCTCAGTTTTATTTATATTTAATATCTCTACCATCCTCCTCTTGTTTTTTTTAACTCTCCAGCAAGAAGAAAATTTGTATAAAATAAAATAAAATTTGTCAGTGGTGATGGTTTGGTCCTCAAACTCATCAATGCGTTGAAGAACCAACTACATTTATTGATTGTGCTGCCTGGGTTTTGAGGCCTACCTCAAAGCATTTTACTTGTAAGGACAGTATGCCAAAAATATGTGGTGAAGGTTTGGTGTGAAGGTAAAGAGTGGAGGTAGATTTTGTATGTCGTATTCTACACACACACACAGTAAGAGGCCAAGTTTTACACAATTAACCTTGTAACCTGATCAATCGATCAGACAGAGAAAATAATAATCAGCAAAATACACACCGTTTGGTCACTCAGGTGCCTTGAGGGTTTTAAACAACAGCAAATAAAGCATCCATGTCAATACGGAAAGTGACTTTTGGTTTACACAAAATTATGGATACTGATGAGTCATCATACTGGGTATTTGTGAGGACATTGGAGGGGTTGGCACTGACCTTCTGAGCTGGCGTCGTCCCCAGAGTTCCCCCCGCCTCATGCCCTAAGCCAGCTGGGATAGGGTACAGCTCCCCGTGACCCACGATGGTGGATGAAGCGATGTAGGAAAATGGATGGATGGATGGATGGATGGATGGATGGATGGATGGATGGATAGTTTCCCTGTGCTTTCCTGTACATTATTTTTCTGGTATTCAGAAGAACACAGACATTGTCATTGGAGACATTGAAATGGGGAAAAAAAAAGAGAAGAAAAGATGAAATTGCAAGAACAATCTGATGAAAATAATGATGTCATTAATAGACAAACGTTAAATCACTACAGGGAAAGAGGGAGGAGAAAGGAAGAAAAGCAATAAATCAGACAGGAGAGAGACAGGAGAGGCAGAAAGCTCTCCAGCTTCTCATCTCGTCCTCATGATGACTGCTCTTGATGAAGATGAACTTTGCTTTCCACAACTCCTCAACTCTTCCTGCAGGAAGACCATACGTCCTTACTTTGAATCCACGCTTATTTACATCATAATGTCCTCCATGTCTATTATCACTGTTTTTCTTAACATGCTGGTCATCATCTCCATCTCACACTTCAAGTAGGCAAAGATTTCATTAGTGTATGAAACTGTTACCAACACAGAATGGTTGAATATGTGAATGTTAACTTCCATGTTTCTAATCGATGCTTCCGCTTCATGTAATGGTCTTTTTTATCTGTTGGAATGAAAATACTCCAAATGCTAAATAAATTTAATTCTTTTTTCTCCAGGCAGCTCCACACCCCCACCAACCTCCTCCTGCTCTCTCTGGCTGTCTCAGATTGCAGCCTGGGCCTCCTTTTAGTTTTTCAAATAAGTCTTATAGATGGTTGCTGGTTTGTGGGAGACATCATGTGTGTTGTGTATTTTGTTCTGTATTATCTGTTCACAGCTTCCTCAATAGGAATCATGGTTCTCATATCAGTTGACCGCTATGTGGCTATTTGTTATCCTTTATATTATTCTACCAAAGTCACAAAAAAAAGAACTAATATCTGTGTTTGTCTGTGTTGGATGTTTTGTGTTCTTGTTCACAGTCTGATCCTGAAGGATAACCTAAGACAACCAGGTGGGTATAACACCTGTGTTGGACAGTGTGTCATTAATCTAAATTATGCTTCTGGACTTGCTGATCTGGTTCTATCTTTCATTATTCCCGTCACTATAATTGTAGTTCTGTACATGAGAGTGTTTGTGGTGGCTGTGTCTCAGGCTCGAGCCATGAGGTCTCACATTGCATCTGTTACCCTCAAGTATTCAACAAAAGTTACTGCTAAGAAATCAGAGATGAAAGCAGCCATTACTCTTGGTGTTGTTGTTGTTGTGTTTCTGATGTGTGTGTGTCCATATTTTTGTCTTTTACTTTCTTCCCAGGACTCAAGGGTTGATCCTGAATCCTCTGCATTCATGATGTGTCTGTTGTATTTAAACTCATGTCTAAATCCTCTCATCTATGCCTTGTTTTACCCCTGGTTCAGAAAATCCATCAAACTGATTGTGACACTTAAGATACTAGAGGCTGACTCATGTGACACCCACATGTGACATAAAATACATTTCTGGTGAACACACATTATATGCCATTGTTAAGTCTAAATATACTGTATGTGTTGAACAACAGAAAATATCATGTTTTGTGACAGGAAACATTCATGATTAAATGATTTTTAGTCTTTAGTCATCATCTTAATCATTCCTTGTTTTGTCACACAAGCCCAATAAAATCTGTTATTAACTATATTACAGTTATTCATTACAATTAATGGTGTCCTGCTTCATTTAGATATGAATAATCGTTGTGTGTGTGTGTGTGTGTGTGTGTGTGTGTGTGTGTGTGTGTGTGTGTGTGTGTGTGTGTGTGTGTGTGTGTGTGTCTAAAATTAGGTATAAACACTGCAATCTCACACATTTCAAGCAAGTGTGAAAGTTCTGATCAGTGATTTTAATGTGGATGCATCAGTTCTGCTGTGGTAGAGTAGAGGGCAGCTATGGCTTTGCCTGTTTTTAAGGATTTTCTGAAGCAGGAGATGCACTCCGAATGAATCTGCTGTGGTACTAGGAGTCTGTGCAGGTTCTGGAAGACGGGGTGATGGAAACAAAAAACTAAACAAAAACCCCGCAGACTTGAACGATATATCCTGTACATTCTCTGGCGCCTGATATTGAGCGGAAAAAAACAGCCAAATACCACCTTAAATAATTCCGAATAGGCACCAGGAACATCGATACTGTAGGGGAATAAGTAGAATGACTATTGTATACTTCAGCAGGACTGACAAAAAAAATTACCATTAACTAATGTCTCATTTCAGGAATATCTCAAATTTCACAAATCTGCTATTTCTTTAAGAAAGGTGCTGAGAAAATGTGCTGTAAGAACAAGAACAATTTATTATGTGTAAAGGAGACAGAGATGAAATAAAGGAAACGAGTACAATTTCTTTCGGGATTAATAAAGTATATATCTATCTATCTATTCAATCTCCCCATACAAGTGTTGGAAACATAATCTTCTGTTGATATCTCGGGTTAAACCAACTGTTGGACTAGCTTCCAGGCCCAGTGCTACCCTGTCAACCTTCCATCAATGTTTAACAGGAACTTTTATTATAGTTGAGGTGATTAATATTTATCAATTATAAAATGAGCAAGATTGGTGAGTCAATCGACAACAATGTTTTTCACATGTCTCACTAGCAAAGAACCAAGAACATTCAAGTATGTGAACTTTGAGGAGTTACATTGTGCTCCTCCTTAAACAAGCCCCGAGGCTGACTGCCCACCTGTCCACCTTCACTGTGTGGTCAAAAACCTGTTTCAGTTCTTCAGCAAAACGTTCGTAATTATTGGTGATTCCTGATTGTTGACCAGAAATGGCTAACAACCAAGCTGTCCTGACAACAAGCTCATTAGGTTCAATCTTTTCTAGGTCGATGAGCCACAGGTGTGTCTTGTATCCTTGCTGAGAAGGGAAAGGATCAGGGAACCATGAGGACAAAACCACATTTACTATATTCTAGTATAGTAAGTTTCTTTAACCATATATGCTGAAAGAAATTCCCAATGATCGAAGCAGTGATAGAAAGATAAATAATGATGGTAAACAAGCTCCAAAACATGCAAATATACAATTATTTGTGACTTCACTTTAAAGACCTCAACAAAATATAATATATATTTTCTACTTGCAGATACTGTTTTTATGTGCCCTTCTGCACACGTTTTGATTTTCCGGGGCACCATTCAAAACAACATGGCAATTGTTGTTTGAGACATGTTGAGTAAAAAAAGTGGAAAACATGACAAGTTCCGTCTGATTGAAATAGTGATGTCATTAAAGGACAGAAGTTAAGTCACAAGAGACAAAGTGGGCGGAGGGAATATGAAAAGATATGTCTGTTAGGACAGGAAGCTTCAGGCAGAACGCTGACAGAGCTAAGCAGTGTCTTGTATGTTCCTCAAGATGACTTCTCTTGATGAAGATGAACTTTGTTTTCCACATCTCCTCAACTCCTCCTGCAGAAAGACCACACGTCCTTATTTTGAATCCATGCTCATTTATATCATAATGTCTCTCATCTCTATCGTTACTGTAATTCTAAACATGCTGGTCATCATCTCCATCTCACACTTCAGGTAGGAAAATATTTCATCAGTTTATGAAACTCTTAACAGAACATAATGAAATGGTAGAATACGTCGGAATTTGAATGAATAGTTTCACGTTTTTATCTGTTTGTGTTGATGCGATGACTTTTTTTTTTTTTTAATCTCCTGTTACAATCATGCTATTTCACTCTTTTCTCTCCAGGCAGCTCCACACCCCCACCAACCTCCTTCTTCTCTCTCTGGCTGTCTCAGATTGCAGTCTGGGCATCCTTCTGGTTTTTCAAATTATTCTCATTGATGGTTGCTGGTTCTTGGGAGACATCATGTGTGTTGCATATTTTGTCCTGTACTATATGTTCACAGCTGCCTCAATAGGAACCATGATTCTTATATCAGTTGACCGCTATGTGGCTATTTGTCATCCTCTACATTATTCCACTGAAGTCACAAAAAAGAGAATAAATATCTGTGTTTGTCTGTGTTGGATGTTTTGTGTTATTGTTCACAGTCTGATCCTTAAAGATAACCTGGAACAACCAGGTGGGTATAACACCTGTGTTGGACAGTGTGTTATAGATGTGAATTATGCTTCTGGACTAACTGATATGATTTTATCCTTTATCTTTCCTGTCACTGTCATTATAGTTCTGTACATGAGAGTGTTTGTGGTGGCTGTGTCTCAGGCTCGAGCCATGAGGTCTCACATTACATCTGTCACCATCAAGTGTTCAACAAAAGTTACTGCTAAGAAATCAGAGATGAAAGCAGCCATTACTCTTGGTGTTGTTGTAGTTGTGTTTCTAATATGTGTGTGTCCATATTATAGTGTTTTGCTATCAGGCCAGGACTCAAAGATTGATGCTGCATCTTCTGCAATTATCATGTGTTTGTTCTATTTTAACTCTTGTCTAAATCCTCTCATCTATGCCTTGTTTTACCCCTGGTTCAGAAAATCCATCAAACTGATTGTGACACTTAAGATACTAGAATTTGACTCATGTGACACCAACATGTGAAATGAAAAGAAATGCCGATATTAAGACATCATATAGTGTTGTTGTCAGATAGATTGCTAATAAAGGGACACTTTTCATCCTCTGTGACAGGAAATGTCAGAAGAGTCAAGTCAGTTTGCCATCATCTCGATTACTCCTTATTTTGTCACTAAAGTTAAAATAAAATATAATAAATTATAATAACATCAGTATTACAGTGATTCAGCACTATCAATGATGTCCTGCTTCATATAAATGGGAAATAAACATTGAATAGTGTACATGCAGTATAACAGTATTTTATTTTATTTTTTGTTGTTTTTATGACCTGTAATTTTTTTCTGGTATGTCTTAGGGAATAGTAATTTTGAGTAGTAATGGCATTTAAATGACCTGAAATGGTATTTATAGATTTCAATGTAATAAATAATGACTTAGGAACTATTCAGCTTACAAACAGCCTCGCCGAACCAATTGTGTTTGTAGGTTGAGAACTACCTGCATATATTTTAATAGAAGTAGAGACACACACTATTATTTAGCATTTTCTGTATGTGTAAATTATATTATCTACAAGCATTTTATAAAAGATGGAAAATCACATTATCATATTCATTCATCTTCATAATTGTATGAAGGAATTAATACAGGAAATACAATTTTGAATACTGGTCATATTACTTTTACTATTTGTATTGTGATAAAAAAAAGACGTCCGCGGCGCACTGGTGTCATGTCTGGAGTGTCTCCTGCCTCACGCCCTAAACCAGCTGGGATAGGCTACAGTTCCCTGCAACCCGCGACAGCAGACAAAGCGCTCAGTAAAATAGATGGATGGAAAAAAAGACATGTTCAGCAGCATCTGGGTGGTTATTTTAAACCATACAATTATCATGCTAAGTGTTATCATATTTAATGAGGCATTCTTTGGGAATATTTATTGTCTGAAAAATTATTGTGTACAATCAGATACATCAATCATGTCATCAATCATGAATCCACAGTTAGTCTTGTGGGGACATTTTTTACTTGATTACTGACCATATATTTTAGATGTAATTTTAAAATTTTAATTCTAATTAACTGTAATGAAAGAAAAATTATTAGCCACTCCAGCACACTGGTCATTAGTTGTACATATATATATAGTGTGTACAGGCTTGTAGCACACACACGTAAGGGGCCTGTAGGCATGCATGGTGCGCCCCCAATGAGCAGCTCTATAAGGGGAAGGGTGTCTTGCTCAAGGGCGCCGTAGCAGTGCTTGGGAGGTGAGCTGACACCTCTTACTGCAAATTCACAACCCAAAATTTTTTGCTCAACACAGGTCTTGAACCGGCGACTTCTGGTCTCTAGTCCAAGACTTGGTGGACTGAGTTACTGCTGCCCCCCTATGAATACTTTGTTCAATCAAACTGTGGAAACTAATCAGATACGTTTCCACAGATAAGTTTATTAAATTACGGTTGGTTAAATTGAGATTAAATACAAATTCACGCCCCAAACATTCTACCTATTATTGGGGTTCAGGTCAGATGGGCAGCAGCACGGGGCACTTCTTTCAGCTCTTTTAGAGGCACTTTGAGGCACTCCCATACTAGACAGACAGACAGACAGACAGACAAATACAGTAGATACATAGATATATACACTTTAATCATCCTGAGGGGAAATTATTTTTACCCTCTGCCCAAATACACATACAATCATACATTATATAAGATTACCATTTAAAACTCCATGTGGTCTTGCTTCTGCTCTAAGTTATTAAAAAGCTATTGAAACCCTGAGCTGAGATGACCTCTCTGTATTCAGTTACTTAGCCAGCTTGGCTGAGTTCAAGCCTCTCTTCTGCAGTTTAGGTTCAGCAGTTTATAGCACAGAAGCACATAGAGTGCCCTGCACTGTTCAATATGGAAACAAACTATTTGTGTCTCCTTCAGCCAAAATGCTGTTTACTGAATGAAACAGCATTCCATCAGAACCTGCAACTCAAGACACCAAGTTAGAATAAAAAGACAGAAAGACCTTAAGACATGTCACAGGTTGTCAGTGAGACCCTTCAGTCTCAATGGAGTAGGTTGTTTGTGTTACTGTTGGAGTTTTGGCGTAGTTCTTCTCTCTCTTTGTGGAAACTTGCATTTATTATTATGAGCTGGTGATAACTGATGATTGATTGTTTGTTCTGACTATAGTTAATCTGATTTCCTGTTTCTCTGTCTTCAAATCACAAACTAGAACCAAGGCAGTCACAGACAGCAACATCCCACGACACCCCTGAAGTCAAAATTTTACCCTGACCTACTTGCATAGGTCAAAGATCAAAGCTAGTGCTCTGACCAACATTCATAGATCAAAGCACTAGCTTTGATCTACGGTTTTTACACTGGCCTTCTCCCTTGTCTTTCTATCTTATCCAGTTCTTGAGAGTACAAAAGTTGCTCTGTGCCCCTTGGGCCTGTCCCGTGCGCCCTGGCGGTGGCAGCTGCTGCCTCCTCTGGGTCTCTGGATCTACGTGGTTCTCGGTGCCACAGGTGGCTCTTCGGGTGATGGCCTCTGGATGCTCCTGGCTGACGGGGTTGGGGGTACTCAGCTAGCGTGGCCCTGTTGGGTTCTAGTAGCCTATCTGGGCTTTGGTTTCCATCACACATACATGTTGGGTCAGGGCTTACCAGCTCCTGTCGAGTCCAATTATTGAGGACCATTGGGTCCCGTCAGAACGTGATGAGTCTCACTTCAGTCATCACAATCTTATGCCCTCTATCTTCCTCCTACACTGGTTTCCTCTGGTGGCCTATTCTATACTGTCAGGACCTCCACTAATCTGGTGTTTTGTAACATTGGTATTAAGGTATCAGTTCTAAGATAGGATAAAACAGCCTAAACCGTTTCACTCCAACAGCACTGCCTGTCTATCCACTACCTGTGTTTGTGTTTTTTCTCCCTGTCTCCTTTTGCTTTCCCCATTAACTCACAGGAGTGCAGCACCCCCCTCTTTGGCTCACAGTAGGAAATTCTAATAAAGACTGACAATTTAGTTCCCAGAGAGGATTGGTGACGGTCACATGCACGCATTAAAATATATGAAAGATTTTGCTGCAAGACTAAAACAAGCATTGATATCATAAAAAGTTGACCCCCTTTTATGGGGTTAAACTATGAGAATACATGCAGACAAAAGAAAAAAAAATCCTCTGACAACATAGCTCCTATGATCATTTTTACACTCAAACTTCCACACCCCTCCCTTCAAGAGGAGGGGAGGTAGGATGAAAAAGAAATAAAACAGAAAGGACAGAGACCTTCAGGCAGAATGCTGACAGAGCTAAGCAGCTTCTGATCTCTTCCTGATGATGTCATCCTTTGATCAAGATGAACTTTGCTTTCCACAACTCCTCAACTCCTCTTGTAGGAAGTCCATACGTCCTTACTTTGAATCCATGCTCATTTACACCATACTGTTCTCCATCTCTATTGTCACTGTGATTCTCAACATGCTGGTCATCATCTCCATCTCACACTTCAAGTAGGAAAATATTTCATCAGTTTATAAATCTGGTAGCTGCAAAGACAGAATATGTCAGAAAATGTCAGAATATTGCTTTTGTTGTCATCTGCTGGAATGATAATACTGTATTACAAAAGATGTGTTTTTGTTACCCTCTTTTCTCTCCAGGCAGCTACACACCCCCACCAACCTCCTCCTCCTCTCTCTTGCTGTTTCAGATTGCATCGTGGGTTTCCTTATTATTTTTCAAATTATCCTCATAGATGGCTGCTGGTTTTTGGGTGACATCATGTGTGTTGTGTATTTTGTCCTGGACTATGTCATCACATCTGCTTCAATTGGAACCATGATTCTCATATCAGTTGACCGCTATGTGGCTATTTGTCATCCTCTACATTATTCTACCCAAGTCACAAAAAACAGAACTGATATCTGTAATTGTCTTTGTTGGATATTTTGTGTTCTTGTGAACTGTCTGATACTGAAAGACAACCTGAAACAACCAGGCAGGTATAACACCTGTGTTGGGCAGTGTGTAGTTAATGTTAATTATGCTTCTGGACTTGCTGATATGATTTTGTCCTTTATTATTCCTGTTACTATCATTATAGTTCTTTACATGAGAGTATTTGTGGTGGCTGTGTCTCAGGCTCGAGCCATGAGGTCTCACATTACATCTGTTACCCTAAAGTGTTCAGTGAAAGTAACTGCTAAGAAATCAGAGATGAAAGCAGCCATTACTCTTGGTGTTGTTGTAGTTGTGTTTCTGATGTGTGTGTGTCCATATTATTGTGTTGTGCTATCTGGTCAGGACACAATGATTGATGCTGAATCTTCTGCAATCATCATGTGTTTGTTCTATATTAACTCGTGTCTGAATCCTCTGATCTATGCCTTGTTTTACCCCTGGTTCAGAAAATCCATCAGACTGATTGTGACACTTAAGATACTAGAGACTGACTCATGTGACACCAACATGTGACATGAAAAAAAGGCTGGTGTTAACAAGCCATATTGCATTGTTGTCAGATGGAGAGCGCTGAAAAATGTACAAGGAAATATTACAAGAGTGACTGACTTGCCCTGAATCATTCCATATTTTTGCCTGAAAGTTTGATAAAACATATCAGTATTCAAATGATTTAGCACTATTAATGACGTCCTTCTTCATATAAATGTGAGATAAACTTAGTGTCCACATTTTACTTGAAGCAGAGATAGATAGAAATAGATGAAAAGATAAATGAATACTATATTAATCCTGAAGGGAAATTATTTAGCCTCTGCTCAAATACAAATACAATTATACACAAAATGGGATACAAAAGATACACCACATTATTTGGCATTTGGAATCTATTATGTAGCCAACTGTATGTATGAATAACATATATTATCCATGAATAAACACTGTGAAAATGGAAAAATCATTTTATTATTCTATATTAATCATAAAAAGGAATAAATGTTGCTTTTATTGTTGAATGAACATACAATAATGCTCATATTATTTTTTTGTTATTTCTGCTACAATAAAAAAAACAGGTTCAAATCAAATCATATTTAATTTACGTCGCTCAAAGTTGTAAAAGAAGTCATCTCATGACACTTTACATATGGAGCTCTTAGCCAGTCTCTCAAGCCTATTTACAGAAACCCAACAGAATTCCCCACGAGCAAACAGTGGTGATGAAAAGTTCCTTTTAACAGGTAAAAACCTAAGTCAGGCCCCAGCCCCTGGATGGCGGTTGTCCGCCTTTACCAGATTTCAGGGTTAACTTACCCAGGTTTTCCACTAAACCTGTTTTGTGAAATGGGCCCAATATGTTTGGTGAAGGTTTTCCTACTTGGTAAATGTACAGCATGCCTGACCAACATTAAATATCAAGCTGATATGGTTCTCTGAATGTTGTTTGGCAGGCCTTAAAAATTAGGTTATATTTAATTCAAAGGAATATTTCTCAACATAGTATTCATATCATGTTACAAATCATACTGCCGGTATTAGTTCCCTTATGGATGACTAATGAGGGGCTCTTTAATCTTAAATAATACACAATTATGCAATGCATTTGAATATACATTTCTCATATGTAGTTAACCTATCAATCGATTTGCACTGCTCTTGCAAAGAACTGAAGGCTGAACAGAGTGTATGTAACATGGAGTCTGATTCAGGTGACGAGCGGCAGGTGGCTGCAGCAACGCAGGTGAACAGAATGAACTGATTGAATGCAGGGATGTGGAGCAGGCTCTGAAATGACAGGAGATGTTAGTATGGAAAACACAAACTTGGATAGAATAAAAGAATAAACTTAGGTCTCGGCAGGAGTCTTGACAGTCGAAGCCAGGGGTCTCCTAAATTCTTCCTGTAAGGGCCACATAACTTTTGAACTCTGATGGGTCAGTGGGTAACAAAAAAGCTGTGACGATCACAGGGGTACCTAAATGTAAACATTGACTTTCAGAAAGCAACACAGAACCAAATATTAACAACTCTTTCTGGGATCTTGACAGAAAAAAAAATCATGAAATAAATAACACTATTAATGAAATAGTACCGTTCAGGGATGCATATCAAATATGGTCCCATCCAGCCTGCGGGCCGTAGTTTAGACCACTGGTCTAAACCAATCCCACAAGAGGACGTTTTACAGATTGTTACCACGTTAGAACTAAATGTGCTGCAATTTTTAATTTAGTTTTCTTTCAATAAATCTCAATGTGCTCATTGCACTTTATAGTCTACTGAAAATAGATAATCGGTCTTCTGACTGGTTCTGGTTCTGTCATAATCAGTTTTTTTTTTTTACTTAAATTGTTTTAAAGGTGTAAGTTTGTAAAGTACACTATTCACAAAACCTGACTGAAATGCCAGCTTTTTTCAAGAGCATTGGTTCAGAAATTAACTCTACTAAAATTAACCTTCCACACAGGGAAGGGTGAGGAGAGGGTAATAAAAGAGGGACAAAACAGAGATGTTCAGGCAGAGATCTGCCAGAACCAGGCAGCTTCTCATCTCTTCTTCATGATGTCATCATTTAATGAAGACGAACTTTGCTTTCCAGAACTTCTCAACTCCTCATGTAGGAGGACCATACATCCTCACTTTGAATCTATGCTCGTTCACATCGTACTGTCCTCCATCTCTATTGTGACTGTGATTCTCAACATACTGGTCATCATCTCCATCTCACACTTCAAGTAGGTAAATACTTTATCAGTTTGTGAAACTCTGTTTAGCTGTTGACTGAAATGGGAGAATATCAGAATGTGAAAAAAGATTTTCATGTTCCTAAATGATGCTTTTGTTTTTTTATCTGCTGAAATAATAAAATCACAAATGAATATGGCTGAATTTCACTCTTTTCCATCCAGGCAGCTCCACACCCCCACCAACCTCCTCCTCCTCTCTTTGGCTGTCTCAGATTGCATTGTGGGATTCTTCTTCATATTTCAAATTATCCTCATAAATGGTTGCTGGTTTTTGGGAGACATCATGTGTGTTATGTACATTGTCGTGGATTATATAATCATATCGACCTCAATAGGAACCATGGTTCTCATATCAGTTGACCGCTATGTGGCTATTTGTTATCCTCTACATTATTCTACCAAAGTCACAAAAAACAGAACTGATATCTGTATTTGTCTTTGTTGGGTTTTTTGTGTTCTTTTTAATACTCTGATCCTGAAAGACAACCTGGAACAACCAGGCAGGTATAACACCTGTGTTGGACAGTGTATAATTCATGTTAATTATGCTTCTGGACTTGCTGATATGATTGTATTTTTTATTATTCCTGTTACTATCATTGTAGTTCTGTACATGAGAGTGTTTGTGGTGGCTGTGTCTCAGGCTCGAGCCATGAGGTCTCACATTACATCTGTCACCATCAAGTGTTCCACAAAAGTTACTGCTAAGAAATCAGAGATGAAAGCAGCCATTACTCTTGGAGTTGTTGTAGTTGTGTTTCTAATATGTGTGTGTCCATACTATTGTGTATTGCTGTCTGGACAGGACTCCATGCTCAATGTTTCATCTTCTACCTTCATCATATGTTTGTTCTACTTTAATTCATGTCTAAATCCTCTGATCTATGCCTTGTTTTACCCCTGGTTCAGAAAATCCATCAAACTGATTGTTACACTTAAGATACTAAAGGCTGACTCATGTGACACCAGCATGTGACATAAAAATAAACACTGGTGTTTTTCATAACACATAGCACTGATGTCAGATCTTTTATTTACGACTAGAAATTTCAGAATACAGATTGAATTCGTTTTTATTTAGTTTACAATAATCTTTATCTTTTTTTATTTTGTCACACCAGTTCAGAAAATGTATTATTATCAGTATTAAGTGATTCAGCACTCTTGATGGTGTCCTGCTCCCTATGAATGTGAAATAAGCCTTGTATTGTGTATCTTTTTGTATCAGAACCAAAGAAACAACTTATTTAACATGATCTGCATGAATAAAATGTAAATAAGATGAAAAAAATCATATATGCAACTATGACATTGACCTAGTTTTTACAAAGTCAAGCTCATCATCTCATTTTCATCCCCATTTTACCACCCGAGTAATATGCTTTTTGTTTCATCTTATTATCTGCTACGGTTGTGAAGATATTTGGTGGACGGACGGACAGACGAATGAACACACAAATACTGACAATTACAAAACATCACCACTTTATGGGATCAATAATAAAGAAAGGTCAAGTACAAGCACTGTCTTTTTTTTTTTTACGGTAAAATTACAATACAACCTATGGCATATTTGATGAAGCAATATTTACAAATATACACTGAGAATAGGAAGAAAAATCAAATAATATTAATAAAGCAAAGGAATAAACGCAGGGCATCAAAATTGTGAATGAATGTACAAGCTTGCTTGACCCCTGAAGGGAAAAGCCGAGAAGAAAAGAAGATAAAAATAATAAACTTAGTTAAGTCCAAGCAACACGAGTCATTTGTAAATACAAATTATAGTTGCAAGTGTCAAATATTTGAAGAAGCCTCTACATCATCAGTGCAGGACATTTTATCATCACGTATAGAATCCGATACAAGCTGTAAAAGAACTTCTCCTCCTTTGGGCTTTTCCCTTCAGGGGTCGCCACAGCCAATCAGTGTCCTCCATCTAACCCTGTCTTCTGCATCCTCTTCTCTCACACCAACTACCTTCATGTCCTCTTTCACTACATCCATAAACCTCCTCTTTGGTCTTCCTCTAGGCCTCCTGCCTGGCAGTTCAAAACTCAGCATCCTTCTACCAATATATTCACTATCTCTCCTCTGGACATGTCCAAACCATCTCAGTCTGGCCTCTCTGACTTTATCTCCAAAACCTCTAACATGTGCTGTCCCTCTGATGTACTCATTCCTGATCCTATCCTTCCTGGTCACTCCCAGAGAGAACCTCAGCATCTTCATCTCTGCTACCTCCAGCTCTGCCTCCTGTCTTTTCCTCAGTGACACTGTCTCTAGACCAAACAACATCGCTGGTCTCACCACAGTTTTGTACACCTTTCCTTTCATTTTAGCTGAAACTCTTCTATCACACATCACACCTGACACTTTCCTCCACCCGTTCCATCCTGCCTGCACACGTTTCTTCACCTCTTTTCCACACTCTCCATTGCTCTGGACTGTTGACCCTAAGTACTTCAAATCCTCCACCTTCTTGATCTCTTCTCCCTGTAACCTCACTCTTCCACTTGGGTCCCTCTCATTCACACACATGTACTCTGTCTTACTGCGGCTAACCTTCATTCCTCTCCTTTCCAGGACAAACCTCCACCTCTCTAGCTTCTCCTCCACCTGTTCCCTACTCTCACTGCAGATCACAGAGGTGCGCTCCGTTCCATGAATGTCTGACTTCCATGAGACACAAAACTGCTTTAAACAGTCAATAAGAGTGTGGGAAAAGGTAATACACATAGAAGGTGGTTTAATATCAGTATGGGGAGGGTTCATAAACCTTTAAATTACCATAAATAATAAGATAAATGGTTTTTTGCAATATCGCAGAATTCGCTATTCGCGTGTGGTTCCTTGAAGGCATTAACCACGAGTAACGAGGGTGTATTATATCCACAAAACCTGATTGAAATGCTTGTTGTTTCATTACTTATTATATTATGGTTGTTTGGATTGTAATGAATATATTTTTAGGGCACCAACATTCATCTTTCGCAAAAGTAGTTGGGTAAATAAATGTGATGTAATTGCAGGACAGAATTAAACGATACTAAAATTAACCTTCCAAACAGGGATGGTGAAGGAGGGAGGAGTAAAAGAGAGACAAAACAGAGATGTTCAGGCAGAGATCTGCCAGAACCAGGCAGCTTCTCATCTCTTCTTCATGATGTCATCATTTAATGAAGATGAACTTTGCTTTCCAGAACTCCTCAACTCCTCATGTAGGAGGACCATACATCCTCACTTTGAATCTATGCTTGTTCACATCATAATGTCCTCCATGTCTATCATCACTGTTTTTCTCAACATACTGGTCATCATCTCCATCTCACACTTCAAGTAGGCAAAGATTTTATCAGTTTGTGAAACAGTTTGCTTTTCAGAATGAAATGGTAGAATATCAGAATGTGAAGAAAGAGTTTCATGTTCCTAAATGATGCTTTTGTGTTTTTTATCTGCTGGAATGATAATGCTTTATTACAAATGATGATGGCTAAGTTTCACTCTTTTCCATCCAGGCAGCTCCACACCCCCACCAACCTCCTCCTCCTCTCTCTGGCTGTCTCAGATTGCATTGTGGGATTCCTCTTCATATTTCAAATTATCCTCATTAATGGCTGCTGGTTTTTGGGAGACATTATGTGTCTTATGTATGGTGTCCTGGGCTACATAGTCATATCAACATCAATAGGAAACATAGTTCTCATATCAGGTGACCGCTATGTGGCTATTTGTTATCCTCTACATTATTCTACCAAAGTCAGTACAAAGAGAACTGATATCTGTATTTCCCTTTGTTGGGTTTTTTGTGTTCTTTTTAATACTCTGATCCTGAAAAACAACCTGGAACAACCAGGCAGGTATAACACCTGTGTTGGACAGTGTGTAATTCATGTTAATTATGCTTCTGGACTTGCTGATGTGATTTTATGTTTTATTATTCCTGTTACTGTCATTGTAGTTCTGTACATGAGAGTGTTTGTGGTGGCTGTGTCTCAGGCTCGAGCCATGAGGTCTCACATTACATCTGTGACCATCAAGTGTTCAGTGAAAGTAACTGCTAAGAAATCAGAGATGAAAGCAGCCATTACTCTTGGAGTTGTTGTAGTTGTGTTTCTGATATGTGCTTGTCCATACTATTGCATATTGCTGTCTGGACAGGACTCCATGCTCAATGTTTCATCTTCTACCTTCATCATATGTTTGTTCTACTTTAATTCATGTCTAAATCCTCTGATCTATGCCTTGTTTTACCCCTGGTTCAGAAAATCCATCAAACTTATTGTGACACTTAAGATACTGAAGGCTGACTCATGTGACACCAGCATGTGACATAAAAAGAAATGTTGTTTATATACCACATAGCATTGTTGCCAGATTTTTTATTTATGACTACAAATAAAAGAATATGAATTGAATCCATTTTTATTTCGTTTGCAATCATCTTCCCTTTTCTTATTTTGACACAAAAGTTCTCCTTTTCCCTTCAGGGGTCTCCACAGCCAATCAGTGTCCTCCATCTAACCCTGTCTTCTGCATCCTCTTCTCTCACACCAACTACCTTCATGTCCTCTTTCACTACATCCATAAACCTCCTCTTTGGTCTTCCTCTAGGCCTCCTGCCTGGCAGTTCAAAACTCAGCATCCTTCTACCAATATATTCACTATCTCTCCTCTGGACATGTCCAAACCATCTCAGTCTGGCCTCTCTGACTTTATCTCCAAAACCTCTAACATGTGCTGTCCCTCTGATGTACTCATTCCTGATCCTATCCTTCCTGGTCACTCCCAGAGAGAACCTCAGCATCTTCATCTCTGCTACCTCCAGCTCTGTCTCCTGTCTTTTCCTCAGTGACACTGTTTCTAGACCAAACAACATCGCTGGTCTCACCACAGTTTTGTACACCTTTCCTTTCATCCATCCATCCATCCATCCATCCATCCATCCATCCATCCATCCATTCTCTTCCGCTTATCCGGGGTCGGGTCGCGGGGGCAGCAGCTTAAGCAGGGAAGCCCAGACTTCCCTCTCCCTAGCCACTTGGTCCAGCTCCTCCGGGAGAATCCTAAGACGTTCCCAGGCCAGCCGGGAGACATAGTCTCTCCAGCGTGTCCTGGGTTGTCCCCGGGGCCTCCTCCCGGTAGGACGTGCCCGGAACACCTCACCAGGGAGGCGTCCAGGAGGCATCCTGACCAGATGCCCGAGCCACCTCATCTGGCTCCTCTCGATGCGGAGGAGCAGCGGCTCGACTCTGAGTCCCTCCCGGATGACCGAACTTCTCACCCTATCTCTAAGGGAGAGCCCGGACACCCTGCGGAGGAAACTCATTTCGGCCGCTTGTATCCTGGATCTCGTTCTTTCGGTCACGACCCACAGCTCGTGACCACAGGTGAGGGCAGGAACGTAGATTGACCGGTAAATCGAGAGCTTTGTCTTTCGGCTCAGCTCCTTCTTCACCACGACGGACCGATACAGAGTCCGCATCACTGCAGACGCTGCACAGATCCGCCTGTCGATCTCCCGTTCCATCGCACCCTCACTCGTGAACGAGACCCCGAGATACTTGAACTCCTCCACTTGGGGCAGGATCTCATCCCCAACCCGGAGAGGGCACTCCACCCTTTTCCGACTGAGGACCATGGTCTCAGATTTGGAGGTGCTAATTCTCATCCCAACCGCTTCACACTCGGCTGCGAACCGTTCCAGTGAGAGTTGGAGATCACGGCTTGATGAAGCCAACAGCACCACGTCATCTGCAAAAAGCAGAGACACAATACTGAGGCCACCAAACCGGACACCCTCAACGCCTTGGCTGCGCCTAGAAATTCTGCCCACAAAAGTTATGAACAGAATCGGTGACAAAGGGCAGCCTTGGCGGAGTCCAACCCTCACTGGAAACGAATCCGACTTACTGCCGGCAATGCGGACCAAACTCTGACATCGGTCGTACAGGGACTGAACAGCCCTTATCAAGGGGTTCGGTACCCCATATTCCCGAAGCACCCCCCACAGAACCCCCCGAGGAACACGGTCGAACGCCTTCTCCAAGTCCACAAAACACATGTAGACTGGTTGGGCGAACTCCCATGCCCCCTCAAGGACCCTGCGGGGGGTGTAGAGCTGGTCCACTGTTCCGCGGCCAGGACAAAAACCACACTGCTCCTCCTGAATCCGAGATTCGACTTCCCGACGGACCCTCCTCTCCAGAACCCCTGAATAGACCTTGCCAGGGAGGCTGAGGAGTGTGATCCCCCTGTAGTTGGAGCACACCCTCCGGTCCCCCTTCTTAAAAAGGGGGACCACCACCCCAGTCTGCCAATCCAGAGGCACTGTCCCCGATGTCCACGCGATGTTGCAGAGGCGTGTCAACCAGGACAGCCCCACAACATCCAGAGCCTTTAGGAACTCCGGGCGGATCTCATCCACCCCCGGGGCCCTGCCACCGAGGAGCTTTTTAACTACCTCGGCGACCTCAACCCCAGAGATAGGAGAGCCCGCCTCAGAGAACCCAGACTCTGCTTCCTCATGGGAAGGCGTGTCGCCGGAATTGAGGAGGTCTTCAAAGTATTCTCCCCACCGAGTCACAACGTCCCGAGTTGAGGTCAGCAGCGCCCCATCCCCACTATACACAGTGTTGATGCTGCACTGCTTCCCCCTCCCGAGACGTCTGATGGTGGACCAGAATCTCCTCGAAGCCTTCTGGAAGTCGTCCTCCAAGGCCTCACCGAACTCCTCCCACACCCGAGTTTTTGCCTCAGCAACCACCAAAGCTGCATTCCCCTTGGCCAGCCGGTACCTATCAGCTGCCTCAGGAGTTCCACAGGCCAAAAAGGCCCGATAGGACTCCTTCTTCAGCTTGACGGCATCCCTTACCGCCGATGTCCACCAGCGGGTTCTGGGGTTGCTGCCACGACAGGCACCGACCACCTTACGGCCACAGCTGCGGTCGGCCGCTTCGACAATGGAGGCGCGGAACATGGTCCACTCAGACTCAATGTCCCCCGCCTCCCCTGGAACGTGGGTGAAGTTCTGCCGGAGGTGGGAGTTGAAACTCCTTCTGACAGGGGATTCCGCCAGGCGTTCCCAGCAGTCCCTCACAATATGTTTGGGTCTGCCAGGTCGGACCGGCATCTTCCCCCACCATCGGAGCCAACACACCACCGGGTGGTGATCGGTTGACAGCTCCGCCCCTCTCTTCGCCCGAGTGTCCAAGACATGCGGCTGCAAGTCCGATGACACGATCACAAAGTTGATCATCGAACTGCGGCCTAGGGTGTCCTGGTGCCAAGTGCACATATGGACACCCTTATGTCTGAACATGGTGCTCATTATGGACAGTCCGTGACGAGCACAGAAGTCCAATAACTGAACACCATTCGGGTTCTGATCGGGGGGGCCGTTCTTCCCAATCACGCCCTTCCAGGTCTCACTGTCATTGCCCACATGAGCATTGAAGTCCCCCAGTAGAACGATGGAGTCCCCGGTGGGAGCGCTCTCCAGCACCCCCTCCAAGGACTCCAAAAAGGGTGGGTACTCTGAACTGCTGTTTGGTGCATAAGCACAAACAGCAGTCAGGACCCGTCCCCCCACCCGAAGGCGGAGGGAGGCTACCCTCTCGTCCACCGGGGTGAACCCCAATGGACAGGCGCCAAGCCGGAGGGCTATAAGTATACCCACACCTTCTCGGAGTCTCTCACCATGAGCAACTCCAGAGTGGAAGAGAGTCCAACCCCTCTCGAGAGGACTGGTACCAGA
This sequence comes from Antennarius maculatus, assembly GCA_013358685.1. Taxonomy (NCBI): domain Eukaryota; kingdom Metazoa; phylum Chordata; class Actinopteri; order Lophiiformes; family Antennariidae; genus Antennarius; species Antennarius maculatus. Next base: position 19,740,847 of record CM023618.1, on the reverse strand, counting down.
ACCAAGCTGTGTGTGGAGGTGAGCCCGACTATATCTAGTCAGAACTTCTCGACCTCACACACCAGCTCGGGCTCCTTCCCTGCCTTTCCTTTCATTTAAGCTGAAATTTGTCTTTCTTTAAAAAAAAAAAAAATACACCTACATTTTAACTTTGATTTAAAGCTGATCAATGTTTCAAATGCAGAAATTCCATTTTTACAGCATTTTTTTTCCACCCCTGTCCAGTCTTGATGTCCAAGGGCTTGAGGTTCTGCGTTAATACAGGACTCACATTCCATTTTCCCTGGAACATCATGCCTCACAATGAACATCTTTAAAGGCCCCCAATAATGCTTTTTAAATTCATGTTTTTCAACTGCCAGATGTCCAACTACACAGTACAATATTTAAAATGTCTGGCCCCAAACTGATATATGGACCTCAATATGTTTAATTGAATATAGATGAAATCACTTCCGGTCACAGACGCTTCGTTTAAAGGCATTGGCCTCTGAGCCCCTCTGTCGACACCTGCCACCCCCATCCCCATCGGGCGGTATACATGGCAGAGAATTGGTGGAGAAAAACACAGTGTTTGCAAATGGGACCGGAATAATTGGAGGAGACAACAGACAATTGAAGCTGTATAACCATAATTTTATTCCATGAATAAAGTATGGATTGAAAGCATGGTTAAAATGCAATATACGTAGTATGTACATGATGTTTATTTGAATCAAATGCAGATTTATATTGTCTTAACTACAGACACCCACTGTAAATAAATGAAAATAAAAATCTGTTCCATGCCCAGCAACAAACCTGACTGCTTGAATTAAATGACTACCTTTTTTTGATTATTTAGTTGATTTTTAAATTGTGTTCAATTTAGTTGGGGTTATAGTTAGAATACCTCTTCAGCTATTGTTCCAGTAACACATTTCATATGTGCAAACTGTGTCATGTTTGATGAGGCTTTAGCATCATTAGTGGGACAAATTATATTCTGACAAAACTGAATGTATGCCGTTAGATATGTCCTGTACCTGCAACAGTGAGGAGTACGTGAAGAGTACGTGAAGGCCTGCCATGTTTACTGCTGGCACTATGAAAGGTGTCACACACCAGTTCTGCATGCAGTTCAAATGAACTAGTGTTTAGTCAATCTGTCTGGGGTCCAGTGGCAGTTCTGGGGGTTTATTAGAAACCAGAAGAGCTGCCTGGAATAGTTTGGATACGTAAATGAGTGCTGTCCTCAACTGCACATTGCCTTCACTACTGGTCACATGAATCTTGGTGAAATTCAAAAAATGAAGAAGGACCTCGACCAAAAAAGCGAAGACCTAGGTGTTTGAGCCTTGGTTGTGCTCTTGAATTTATTTAAAGTGCTTTGAGTTACCTCTGGTGTGTTTCAGCGCTTTAGTGAAGTTGAATTAAGAAAAAACTGAATGAGCTGGGCATAACAGTATGCCTTTTACAGAGTGAAACACTCCATCAGACACCTGCAACTCAAAACCAAGACAAATTCATAATTAAAGGATGGAAGGACGTCAAGACCTGTCACATCCTATCAGTAAGACCCTTCAGTCTGAATGGAGGAGGTTGTTTGTGTTACTTTTGGACCTTTGGCCATTTTCTTCTTTTTTCTTCTTGAAAACTTTCATTTATTATTATGAGCTGGTGATAACTGCTGACCAACTCTTTATGCTTTCTGTAGTTCATTGTACGTCTCTGTTGTCTCTGTCTTCAAATCACAAATTAACAAACCACACTGCCGCCTACAGTGATGGATGCACATACATGCTTGTACTGAATTACGATTGTGCTTCGTAGTTGTACATGTTAAATATGAATGGAAAAATTAGGGTCCAGAGTTTTATAAGAAAAAACTGAACTTTAGGAAGGGAAACCTTGAGTTTTTCCTTCAGCAGCACAGTTTGATAAGGCAGTTAATGATCTTCCCAAATGTAAGCAATTAACCAAACTGTAAAATAAAAGGTTAAGGTCATTACTCAAGGAAAGATGAAATGGCAGAAGTTGTGAGATGAAAATAGTGATGTAATCAAAGATCAGAAGTTAAGTCACAGCTACTAAAATAAACTGTCATTTGAGGGAAAGGAGGAGGGAGGATGGAAAGGGATAAAGCATACAAGACAGACACTACCAGGAAGAAAGTTGGCAGAGCTCTTTCTCATGATGTCCCCCATTAATGAAGACCTTTGCTTTCCACAACTTTTCAACTCCTCTTGTAGCAAGTCCATACGTCCTTACTTTGAATCCATGCTTATTTACATCGTACTGTCCTCCATCTCTATTGTCACTGTGATTCTCAACATGCTGGTCATCATCTCCATCTCACACTTCAAGTAGGCAAATATTTCATTAGATAACGCAACTGGTAGCTGTTCATAATGAAATGGTAGAATATCAGAATGTGAAGAAAACGTTTTATGTTTGTAATTGATGATTTTGTACTTTTTCCATTTTTTATCTGCTGGCATGATACTATTAAAACTGATAAGCTTTTTTACACTCTTTTCTCTCCAGGCAGCTCCACACCCCCACCAACCTTCTCCTTCTCTCTCTGGCTGTCTCAGATTGTATTGTAGGATTCCTCTTCATATTTCAAATTATCCTCATTAATGGCTGCTGGTTTTTGGGTGACATCATGTGTGTTGTATATTTTGTCCTGGACTATATAATCACGTCAACTTCAATAGGAACCATGGTTCTCATATCAGTTGACCGATATGTGGCTATTTGTCATCCTCTACATTATTCTACCCAAGTCACAAAAAACAGAACTGATATCTGTATTTGTCTTTGTTGGATGTTTTGTGTTGTTTTTCAATGTCTGATCCTGAAAAACAATCTGAAACAACCAGGCAGGTATAACACCTGTGTTGGACAGTGTGTAGTTAATGTTAATTATGCTTCTGGAGTTGCTGACATGATTGTATTCTTTATCTTTCCTGTTACTATCATTGTAGTTCTGTACATGAGAGTGTTTGTGGTGGCTGTGTCTCAGGCTCGAGCCATGAGGTCTCACATTACATCTGTCACCATCAAGTGTTCCACAAAAGTAACTGCTAAGAAATCAGAGATGAAAGCAGCCATTACTCTTGGAGTTGTTGTAGTTGTGTTTCTGATATGTGTGTGTCCATATTATTGTGTTTTGCTATCTGGTCAAGACTCAAAGATTGATGCTGAATCTTCTGCAATCATCATGTGTTTGTTCTATATTAACTCATGTCTAAATCCTCTGATCTATGCTTTGTTTTACCCCTGGTTCAGAAAATCCATCAAACTGATTGTTACCCTTAAGATACTGGAGGCTGATTCATGTGACAGCAACATAAATATGACATAAAACATAAGAAGAAATGCTGGTGTAAAAACACCATACATCATTCTTATCAGTTAGAGAATACAGAAAATGGGACACTTTCCATCCTTTGTGAAAGGAAATAGCAAAGTAATTTGAATGTTTGGTCATTTTGACATCGTCTCAAATATCCCTCATTTTGCCACACGACCTGTAATTTCATTAGAAGTGATATCCGTATTGCAGTGATTCCGCACTATTGAGGTGTCCCACTTCATATGAATGTGAAATAAACCTTCATAGTGTATACAATGTAGCTGAAGCGAAGGAGTACTTTTTTCATTTTCTGTATGAAAAAAGTGTCACAACTGTCATATAATAAATACTGCAAATAAGAAAAAATCATATGTTAATCATATAAAAGACTGACATAAAAATTTTGAATGCTTATAACATTTCCTATTTTTATACTAATAATAAAGACAGGCTATGTCCAAGCAGAATCTTGGTCTGAAAAAAAACAAACCAATTATAATTCTACCTGCATCATATTTCACATCATCAGTGAGACAACCACTGTATAGAACCAGATATATTGTGTGTAACAGCAATCCGTCAGAGGTGTCAGTGAAAATGAGTTCTGTGGGATATCTTATACTGATCAAAAGGTATACTTGTTCCTATATATCATAAAATACATCTTAGCATGTCACTGCACAGGTTCGCATCAGACGAGAAGAATAATTTTTATCATATTAATGGCATAGGAAGTCATTTTTGTGATTTTTATTTCACTAGGAAGTTTTTTACTGGTTAAATGTGCACTTGAGAAGTGATTATTTTCTTATTATTGACACATTACTCTCATTACTTTCTTATACAAAGTGAAGAGTCAAGCCCCTCTCAAGGGGTTGGGTTCCAGAGCCCAAATTTTGATGGAGACGAGTCAATCGACATCTGGACTACGTCCTTTGGAAGGTGGTGAGTCCACCAGAGGTCTGGCCCACTTTGTCCTTTTGGGCTGAGCCTAGCCGGGCAGAGGTCTGGCCGTCGTGTCCGCATTGTTATTCAGAACCACCCACCACGATAAGGTAGCAGGTCAAGGTGGAGATTTTTCTTGAACCTTATATTGCGCGTCAATATAGTGAGAAGAAAGAGAAAAGAAGACGAAGAAAGATGAAATAGCTAGAATACTATGATGCAAACAGTGATGTAATGGGGGGGGGGGTGTTACAAGAGGGAAGGGGGGAGAAGTGAAGGAGAAAATAGATAAATGTCTTCGGACAAAGACCTTCAGGCAGAAAGCAAACGGAGCTAATCAGCGTCTGATCTCTTCCTGATGATGTCATCCTTTGATGAAGATGAACTTTGCTTTCCACATCTCCTCAACTCCTCCTGCAGGAAGTCCATACGTCCTTACTTTGAATCTATGCTCATTTACGTCATACTGTCCTCCATCTCTATTGTGACTGTGATTCTCAACATGCTGGTCATCATCTCCATCTCACACTTCAAGTAGGAAAATAATTTTTCAGTTGATGAAACTGGTAACTTGGTGAAATGGTAGAATATCAGAATGTGAAGGAAGACTTTCATGTTTTTAAATAATGCTTTTGTGTTTTTATCTGCTGAAATAATTACACTACACTGATGAATATATTTTACTCTTTTCTCTCCAGGCAGCTCCACACCCCCACCAACCTCCTCCTCCTCTCTCTGGCTGTCTCAGATTGCATTGTGGGTTTCCTCACAGTATTTCAAATTATTCTCATAGATGGCTGCTGGTTTTTGGGTGACATTATGTGTGTTGTGTATTTCGTACTAGACTATTTAATCACATCCGCCTCAATAGGGACCATGGCGCTCATACCAATCGATCGCTATGTGGCTATTTGTCACCCCCTACATTATTCCACCCAAGTCACAAAAATGAGAACTGATGTCTGTATTTGTCTGTGTTGGATGTTTTGTGTTCTTGTTCACTGCCTGATTCTTAAGGAAAATCTGGAAGAACCAGGCAGGTATAACACCTGCATTGGGCAGTGTGAATTACTCTTGGTTATGTTCCTGGGATCATTGATCTATTTCTATCCTTCATCATGCCTGTTACTATCATTGTAGTTCTGTACATGAGAGTGTTTGTGGTGGCTGTGTCTCAGGCTCGAGCCATGAGGTCTCACATTACATCTGTCACCATCAAGTGTTCAGTGAAAACATCTGATAAGAAATCAGAGATGAAAGCAGCCATTACTCTTGGAGTTGTTGTAGTTGTGTTTCTGATATGTGTGTGTCCATATTTTTGTGTTGTACTTTCTGGCCAGGACTCAATGGTTGATGCTTCATCTTCTGCAGTCATCATGTGTCTGTTCTATATTAATTCCTGTTTGAATCCTTTGATCTATGCCTTGTTTTACCCCTGGTTCAGAAAATCCATCAAACTGATTGTGACACTTAAAATACTAGAGGATAACTCATGTGACACCAATATGTGACATTTAAAAGAAATGCTGGTGCAGACATAACATGTAGCAATGTTTTCCAGGTAATGATGACATCTAAATATTTATATTTGATAGATAAATAAATAATGTACCCAAGTGCACCAACAATGCATTATGGATGCATTTTGCCCATCTTAATGTCATGACACAACCTATGTAAACTGTCTCTCTGAATGCTTTCGATAATGCCTCAATAAAACAGAAAACATGCATCTCAAGTTTCATTCATACTTTACATGATCATACGATGCAGATTACCTTGTAGTGATTCGCAGAGCTGTTTAAAAGTTTCTGGTCCTGATCTGGAAATTTTAATCTCATGGAGTTCATATATTACTTTGTCACCAGTAATATATAGTGACAAAGTAGATGTTAAAGTATTTGAAGCCAAAGAAAGGCCTTGACTCATCAGAATAGGAAAATTCTTCCTCATCACTTTGTTTTGCCTCTTCATGAGCAGGCCCTAGTTGGCACCAAAGCTTCGTACTGCCAGCTAGCCTTTGCATTATTTTGGGTAATAATGCATTGCTTTTTTTTAATTTCACAGACATGGTAAGAGAGGTCAGATTAATAATTTGGCTAAGAACTGGATTTCAGTTTTACTAATATATACTTGGGAAACATGACTCTCATGTTGAAATTTCAAGGCAGATGCAATGAGGGAATAAAATAAGTTAACGCTATAACCCAGAAATGTCTGAGTCTGAGAAAGGTTCCAACAGTTATAGGATGGAAATATTTAGAGAAATAATAGATCAAAAAATTTATATGAATGAATGAAATTGTTATTATTATTATTTGGGGTTTTTTTGCATTAGTTAATATTTTCTTTTCTTTGGAGTTTGTATGTACTTCCCGTGTCTGTGGGGTTCTCTCCAGGTTCTCCTGCTTTCTCCCACCTCCAAATACATGCAATTTAGATGAATTGGTTGCATGAAATTGTCCATTGAGTGTGTATGTGAGTGGCTGGTTGTCTTTCATGTGACTCCAAGATGCACCGGCAACACCTCTAGAGGGTACCCCGCCCCTTGCCCTGGGATAGGCTCCAGTAATGCCTGTGACCCGCAAAGTGGAAAAGCAGCTGAAGACGAGAAGATTATGACCTACTCATATGAAAGAAAATAGATGTATGGATGGATGGATGATCGGATGGATGGATGGATGGTCTCTTAAATCCAAACAGCATACACGATAATGTACAATATTGTCTAGTTATAGATATAGTTTTCAATTTACGTGAGTATATTTGGCAACATTGATATGTTTTCTCTGTATATCATTATAATTTTGTAGCAATGAGCTCTCTCCTTCCACAGCGTGTGGGTTCTCTCACAGAAGGCCCATGGGAAAATTGGACAATTAGAAGGCTATATTAAGAATGTACAAGTTTATATTGGTCAAAACATTTCACTTTCCTGCAGTTCCTTCTTTTGGTACATTCACTTCTTTTTAGATTTAGATGAAGTTTCTGATCTGTTCAACACTCATAACCAGCTGCAGCCACGTCACAATATATGTGCTTTAGAGCTGCTTTCTACATGTTTTGGAGCAGAGCCGGTTCTTCAATGGTGTAAAACAAAAAGACTGAGATATAACGTTCATGATTGATAGGGTTAGTTAAGAATTATACTCTCCTCTTGTCTTCAAACGCTTATCTGAAATATGGGAAGCAGGTTATACCTTATCCTATCCCAACTGGCTATGGGCAAGAGATGTTGTAACCCTTAGATGTCGTAGCTTATAACACCAGCTCATTGCAGGGCCACACATAGATATGTAAAAAAAAACCATTCACCTACAGTAAGTTGCATGCTGCACCATTTGTGAGTGAATATTTAAATCCATAATGAGGCCCACGCTGCAAACAGAGACAGCCAGAAAAGCCACATTGTACTTTGAATGACTGTATGCAACAACAGCACTTCAGATTAAATCGGATTAAGCCCTGTGTCTTGTAAGGGTAACAGTCTTGTCTTATTTCAGTATTTTGATTATGTGAGGCTATTTCATGTGTTGCACCACCCCCCAAACCTACTAACAATAATACTGTTGACCCAGCAGGCCTGATCCTGCACACATTTTTAGAGAAATCCTTTATTGTGACCTGATGCAGGTTTGTTTCATACTGTATTGTATGTTCAGTGTCATGGGATGATGCACATGATTGGACAAACTTCAAAGAAGTATTTGAGTTGAAACAATCACAGTTTATTATTTTTGGGAAAAGGGTGTAATGATGTCCACTGTGACTTCAAACTTCAAACAGGTTGTAGGACGGCGAGGTGAAGAGGACTGGGAAACTGCACCATTCCTGAGCAGACAGAGAAAATCACTATTATTTCCAGATTGTACTAAAAGGAAATAAATTCTTAGTTTCTTCAGGTGAGGCCAAAAGTCAGCCAATAAAGCTACCACTTAGGCCTGGTAATAATCCAGGAGTTGCAGTTCTGGGATGCTTGTCCTTGAGATTGTGGGATTGACAGGAACTGTGTGTAGCTGTGCCATAACACGCAGAAAGAAAGAGGAGAGGGAGGAAGATGGAGGAGAGAGAGGAAAGGAGAGAAAAATCAAAGGAGACATAATTTTAGTATGAACAGTAGATATAACTTGTCGATTACACTCTGCTACAGCCGGACACCAGTCATAGCGCTGACTCGCTGCAGTGTACATACATATTAAACATCTGTGACAAAACAAGGAAGGACATGATTATGTTGGCAAATTCACTGAAGCCTTATGATTTTTCTGACATTTTCATGTCAGAAAACATGAAATGTGTAGCTCTTTCAATTCTCCCACATATAACAGAACATCATACATCATCCACTGACTGAGCAACGTAAAGACACATTGTATAATGTCATTACTTGACAACAATGGAATGTATTATATTGACACCAGCATTTATTTTCATGTTACATGCTGGTGTCACATGAGTCAGGCTTCAGTATCTGAAGTGTAACAATCAGTTTGATGGATTTTCTGAACCAGGGATAAAACAAGGCATAGATTAGAGGATTTAGACAAGAGTTAAAATAGAACAAACATATGATGAAGGTAGAAGATGAAACATCAACCGTGAGGTCCTGGGAAGAAAGTAAAATACATAAAGGAGGGCACACGCATATTAAAAACACAACTACAACAACTCCAAGAGTGATGGCTGCTTTCATCTCTGATTTCTTAGCAGTTACTTTCACTGAACACTTGATGGTGACAGATGTAATGTGAGACCTCATGGCTCGAGCCTGAGACACAGCCACCACAAACACTCTCATGTACAGAACTACAATGATAGTAACAGGACAGATAAAAGATAATATCATATCAGCAAGTCCAGAAGCTTCATCATTACCAAATAAACACTGTCCAACACAGGTGTTATACCTGCCTGGTTCTCTCACGTCATCTTTTACCAGCACAAAGTGAAAAAGGACAGACAGCATCCAACACAAACAAACACAAATATTAATTCTCTTTACAGTGACTTTGGTAGAATAATGTAGAGGGTCACAAATAGCCATATAGCGGTCAATTGATATGAGAACCATGGTTCCTGTTGAGGCAGAGGTAATTGTAGAGTTCAAAACAACATACACAATACACATGATGTCACCCAAAACCCAACAACCATCTATGAAGTCGATTTGAAAGAGCATGATGAGGCCCACAATACAATCTGACACAGCCAGAGAAAGGAGGAGGAGGTTGGTGGTGGTGTGAAGCTGCCTGCAGAGGGAAGAGCAGAATAAATTCATCATCATTCCAGAAGATGGTCAAACCATGGTCAGTACAGTAGTATCTATTAGTAACATGAAACTCTTCTTTCATATTCAGATATTCTACCATTTCATTCTGTGCAACAGTCAGATTCACAAACTGATGAAACATTTTCCTACTTGAAGTGTGAGATGGAGATGATGACCAGCATGTTGAGAATCACAGTCACAATAGAGATGATGGACATTATGATATAGGTGAACAAGGATTCAAAGTAAGGAAGTATGGCCTTCCTACAGGAAAAGTTTAGGAGCTGTGGAAAGCAAAGTTCATCTGCATCAAAGGATGACATCATCAGGAAGAGATGAGAAGCTGATTGGCTTCTGTGGATTTCTGCCTGAAACTCTCTGTGCTAACTGTTTTATCTTTTCTTTCTCCACATCTCTCCTCCCTCTTTCCCTGCAATGACAGTTTATTTTTAGTAACAGTAACTTAGGTCTTGTTCTTTCATTATTTCACCCTTTTTCATCAACTTCAACTGCCAGTTGTTCATTTCTTTCTTACAAGCTAGTGCATAGCTTTGACCTACCCTGAAAAGTCAAAGCTATGCACTTGTCAGCTACTACTTTCAGGGTACCCTGACCTACCCTGGAAGTAGGTGGCAGGATGGTACAGTTTCTGACCGCCTTGTTATACTTTTTTTTTTTTTTAATGTCTCCAATGAAGAAGACGTTCAAAATGGTGGTCCATGAGTCTGCAAACCTTCACACATAAAATCAGGTGCATGCACAGAATACCAGTGACTTCAGTAGACTGTAAGAAAAGGATCATTTCTACTCTGTGTCAATAGGAGCCACCATACACTGTAAATTGACTAGTATGACCCCTGTCCAACAAGTTCCAATCACTCATGTTGCTGTGGATCTTCCATGTAAGACCAGACAATGGTATAATCACAGCTCTCCTGAGAGAGAAGCTTCGTCATATTGACCTTGAATCAATTTTTCGCCATTGCCGACTGCTAGTTTGGTCATATTCAGTGAGGCACTTCCATCATAAATCACGCACACAGTCGAAGGCCATGGACCTCTGAAGATCTGGCAGGACTGTGTTGAAGGGGACCTGAGAGCTACCGGTTAAATTGCGTGTCACACACTTGACAGAGAGTGATAGCGAACCACAGTCTACCAGGCAACGTCCAAGATTCATATACATGCCACTCTTTTTTCCTGTCTTCTTATGCAATTAATGAATCTTCAAATAAATCTAGAATCTTGTGCATAAGCATGTCACAAAAGACTTGTGAAAGACTCACTATCAATGTACTGGCCTGTTACTGTTATTGTAGTTCTGTACATGAATGTTTGTGGTGGCTCTGTCTCAGGCTTGAGCCATGAGGTCTCAGATTACATCTGTCACCATCAAGTGTTCAACAGATGTCACTGCTAACAAAGCAGACATGAAAACAACCTTTGCGATTGAAATTGTAGTTGTGTTACAAATGTGTGTGCTGTTGTTTTTTTGTGTATTATTTTCTGTCCAGGACTCAATCCTCAATAATTTGCCTTCTGCCTTCATCATATGTCTGTTCTATTTATTCTATTTGTCAAAAATCCTCTGATCTATGCCTTGTTTTACCCCTGCTTCAAAAAATCCATCGAACTGATTGTTACACTTCTGTGACACCAACAGACTGGTTTTAGTTGACTGGTTAAAGATTCCAATGTTGCCTCCTGTCATACATGTTTCTACCCAGTTTGGTGACTCCTCTGCCCTGCCTGATGGTCCTAGGCAGGTGGACATGGCAAAGGTTTGTTGGTGATGTGACAACACCTCTGTTTATCAGCAGCACTGGTCACTCCTGAGCCCTTTGGTCCAGTCTTCCTTTCAATACTGAAATCCTAAGTCTTTAACTCCATTCTGGGACACCGATCAGGTTAAACGTTTGTTTTGAGTTGGTTTATTTTGGTTTGGTATCATTTGGTTTGGTTTGGATTGGTTTAGTTTGATGCACCGTGTGCCATTAGACAAAAGTAGACAATTCATGCACTTACTTACACCAATAGTAACTAATTACACATTCCATCATTAGTTTCACTCCCTTCTTTTACTTTGTTGTGTGCATCTCCCTTTTATTTCATGGCCTTGCATCCTGGTTTTTGACACCAGCAACAAAAAACTAGGCAACAGGTTTAAGATATTAGAACAACTGAAAAATAACAGAAAAGGAGGTGATGGGAAAATTATCCATACCATGGGGGGCACAGGGACTGCAATTGAGCTTCCAGCAATCTGGGGACAATTTGGAATAAGACAAATACCCTCCAAATTCTAAAAAGATCGAGGGGGATTATGTCAGCCTAACCTGGAAAATCAGGTCGGGTACACCCAGGGTTAGGTCAAAGTCGGGGTCATTAGTGGTGCTGAGAAAATCCTACCAGGTTCAGCTGTTGGAAAAAGGTCAGACACTTTGGAATATATAAAGCACCTTACTGCCATATAGTTTATGAGATCTTATCACCTGTGAATTACACCTGTGAATGACAGAGGCCCAAGAGGATGCCTTTGGTTTTTAGGCACTGCAAAAAAAAATTCTTGTCTTTTTATGCCCCTTCCAAACTTTTTTAGATTCTTTGCTGACGTAAAAAAGACAATGTACAAGTTTGAAAAAATAAAAGCTACCAGTTTAGATATGAAACAAATATTTTTGTACTGTGTTGAGGTGAAATGATTATAGATTACAGTCTTGGAACCACTGGAGTTTCCTCTCTCTCTGTTTCTCTCTCTCTTTCACACACACACACACACATGCACACACACACACACACACACACACACACACACACACACACACACACACACACATAGTCACCCACTACCTGACCGTCTACTGGGACTTTATTCGTGTCAGAGCGAACATCCACATATAGAGTAGTTAATGTTCTCCTATGACCGCCGGTCATCAAGGATTCACATGTTGATTTCATACAACTGCAGAATCCAACCTCAAAGGGATTCCACCAATCAGAGGTGTTAGGAACAATGTTTGCACCCCAAAGTAAACACAATCCACACATCAACACATGATGCAAACTCTGAGGAGTTACAGTCATATTTCATGGTTTTACAAGTTCATTGACCTCAGCGTTTTATAATTTAACGTTGCACAATAGAGAGAAATATTTTTCTAATATCCGACAGTTTTGAAAATAATAATAAAGGTATTCCCCAACCTACAAACACAATTGACTCCGAGTGGCTATTCGGAAGCTTCGTCATTTATTCAATTTCAATCTATAATGGCCATTTGAGGTCATTTAAATGCCATTAATACTCAAAATACAAAAGCCCTCTTCCTCGTTGGTAAACTTACCAGAAACAATTACAGGATATAAAAATAACACATGAATGAAATGACATAATGTAGTGCCATAGTGTCACTTTTACATTTTTTCATAAAAACGCTCTCTGCTGACCGTTATTACTGTATTTGATTTATTTTGATACAACATAAGCAATTAAAAATTATTTTTTAGGAACGGTGGTTAGTCTTTTACTTTTAAACGTAACATGGAAAAGGGGATACCTGGAGCTAGGGCTCATGGGTAGTGTGTAAACCCACAGCACCACACACACACCTGCCTTAAACAGGTTTTTGTCTCTCCCTGCTGATCATCATTAGTAGTACAAATGATAACCCACGCAGACATGCATAGAACATGAAAACTCTACACAGATATGCCCCGGTGCGATCAACCCCAAGACCTTCTTGGGGTTGATCGCCTATAACCTTGATTGTCTATAACCTATAACCTATCTTGGGGTTGATTGCCTATAACCTATAAATCTGAACAACATTAGAATATTTAAAATAATTTACCATTTATGAAAGAACACTAATTCTGTGTAAGTGGAGGTCAAATTAAAGGATTTCAGATTTGAGCAGATGAGTTTTCCAGGCAAGAACTTTCACAGGGAGGGAATGTTTGCATAATTTTTCCACAACTTCCATCCCATGTATAACTGTATCTTATCTTATTTAATTGCTACCAATGCACTTTTTATCTGCCAAAAGTCAAGAATTGAGGTCCGTGAGGAAGGACCTGCAAAAAGATTTCTCAGAGTCTGAGGCTCATAAGAGACATCCAGACCAATCCAAGCTCCCAAAACAAAAACATCTTAAAATCAATCATCTCACAGACATCCAGCGAAGGGCAGCAAGGACTGGTGTGATATGGTTACTTCTTTTACAGGCAACTCAGCAGCATTTTGGATAACATGCTGTCTGCAACAAGCTCAAAATAAATGAAATGCCACCAAACTGCTGATGATTTTACTAACTTGCCTGTTGTATTCTGTTGCTCATGTGGTGATTATATAAACCATGTCATAACTGATCTACTAATGACGTGACAAGTGATCAATGATTTCTACCACTACCCCTCATAACTTCGTATACAATTCTTACAAATAATCTATTTAAAGTTATTATCGAAGATGATAATAGGTACAGGACATTTACATCGAGTCAGGGAACATCCTCCGCTGCCATTAATGTCACAATAGTCCAAAAAAATCAATGAAGTTGATGTGGAAAGTTTAATATATTGACTTTTATTAACCTCCAGCAACAGGAACATACAATTTGTTATTTTCAATGCAACACAAATACTTATTTTTCATGCATAAAAGAATTTGCCCGGTACTTGACATTTTACATGTATATGGAAAATAAATACTTTATTGATAACAAGGGAAATGGTTAACCTCTACATTATGCTGGAATCACAGGAGTTAGGTTTCAGGATCTGAAGTGTAACAATGAGTTTTATTGATTTCCTAAACCAAGGATAGAATAAAGCATAAACTACTGGATTTATACAGGAGTTAAAATAAAGTAGCCAGAGACCAAAAACTGAAACCTCCTCACTGGATGAATAGTCTTGGCCTGCAAAAGAAGGATAAAAATATGGACAAAAACACATTATAAATAATACTACAACAATACCAAGAGTTCTGGCTGCTTTTCTCTCAGACTTCTTAGTGACACAAACTGAACGCTGTTGTGTAACAGAGGTAACATGAGACCTCATGGCTCGGGCCTGAGACACAGCCACCACAAAAACTCTCAGGTACAAAACTATGATTACAGTAACGGGGCCGATAAAGGTCAACAGATTATCAACAGCTCCACTTATCAAGGAAATTACAACAACACACTCTCCATAACAGGAATTATACCTATCTGGATTATTTAGGAAGTCCATCAGTATCACACCATTATAGAACACAGAACAGGCCCAACACAGACCAACACAGAGTTCAACTCTTTTAATAGTGACTTTGCTGGAGTAACACAAAGGGTCACAAATGGCCACATATCGGTCAACTGATATGAGCACCATGTTTCCTACTGATGCAGATGTAAGGGTAAAAGAACAATAGTTAAACACTCCACATATCATGGTCCCTAGTATCCAACAGCCTCCAGTCTGGAGGATTTCAATCGGCATCACCAGAAGTCCAACAAAGAAATCTGAGACAGCCAGAGAGAGGAGGAGGAGGTTGGTTGGTGTGTGGAGCTGCCTGGAGAAAAGTAATCAATATATTTTCATATGTAATGGTGTCCATTTACAACATGGTATAGAATATGCGACATTACTACTGAATGTAATGCAAAAAATACTTCAAGTTATTATTTTGGGTTTATGCCTGAAGTGGGAGATCGAGATGATGACCAGCTGGTTGAGAATCACAGTCAGCACAGAGATACATGACAGCAAGATGTAGAGGAAAATGGTCTCAGCACGATTCTGCACTGGCTTCCTACAGGAGGTGTTGAGCAGTTGTGGAAAACAGAGTTCAACTTCGTCAATCACTGCCATGATCAGAGAGAGGGAAGGAGATGAAGAGCTCAGGAACGCTCAGATTTGTGACTGAATAAATAAAGCTACACATCCAGCTCCTCCCCCGTCCTGTAACAGTCTCTTCATTGTGTGATGCAATGAGCCTGCCTCGTGATGATGATGATGAGGATGATGATGATGATGATGATGATGATGATAATGATGATGATGATGATGATGATGATAATGATGATGATGATGATGATGATAATGATGATGATGATGATGATGATGATGATGATGATGATGATGATGATGCTGGACTGAACATGAGGATGCTTGTTGTAATTGTGTTTTAGTCCATTTTTGGAAAAAAAGGCAAAAGAGACAAAAAAAAAAACTTCTTCTCCTCCTTTCGGCTTTTCCCTTCAGGGGTCGCCTCCATCTAACCCTGTCCTTTGCATCCTCTTCTCTCACACCAACTACCTTCATGTCCTCTTTCACTACATCCATAAACCTCCTCTTTGGTCTTCCTCTAGGCCTCCTGCCTGGCAGTTCAAAACTCAGCATCCTTCTACCAATATATTCACTATCTCTCCTCTGGACATGTCCAAACCATCTCAGTCTGGCCTCTCTGACTTTATCTCCAAAACCTCTAACATGTGCTGTCCCTCTGATGTACTCATTTCTGATCCTATCCTTCCTGGTCACTCCCAGAGAGAACCTCAGCATCTTCATCTCTGCTACCTCCAGCTCTGTCTCCTGTCTTTTCCTCAGTGACACTGTCTCTAGACCAAACAACATCGCTGGTCTCACCACAGTTTTGGACACCTTTCCTTTCATTTTAGCTGAAACTCTTCTATCACACATCACACCTGACACTTTTCTCCACCCGTTCCATCCTGCCTGTACACGCTTCTTCACCTCTTTTCCACACTCTCCATTGCTCTGGACTGTTGACCCTAAGTACTTCAAATCCTCCACCTTCTTGATCTCTTCTCCCTGTAACCTCACTCTTCCACTTGGGTCCCTCTCATTCACACACATGTACTCTGTCTTACTGCGGCTAACCTTCATCCCTCTCCTTTCCAGGACAAACCTCCACCTCTCTAGCTTCACCTGTTCCCTGCTCTCACTGCAGATCACAATGTCATCTGCAAACATCATAGTCCATGGAGATTCCTGTCTAACCTCGTCTGTCAGCCTGTCCATCACCATAGCGAACAAGAAGGGGCTCAGAGCTGATCCCTGATGCAGTCCCACCTCCACCTTGAACTCCTCTGTCACACCTACAGCACACCTCACCACTGTCTTACAGTCCTCATACATGTCCTGCACCGCTCTAACATACTTCTCTGCCACTCCAGACTTCCTCATACAATACCACAGTTCCTCTCTGGGCACCCTGTCATAAGCTTTCTCCAGAGCTACAAAAACACAATGCAGCTCCCTCTGGCCTTCTCTGTACTTCTCTATCAACATCCTCAAAGCAAATACTGCATCTGTAGTTCTCTTTTTTGGCATGAAACCATACTGCTGCTCACAAATGCAGCAGTATGGTTCTGCCCTTAGTCTAGCTTCCACTACTCTTTCACATAACTTCATTGTATGGCTGATCAGCTTTATACAAGACAAAAAAACGAGACAAAAAAAAAAATTCCGTGAAATTCAATTTTGCAAATATCAGGTTGTCTGAGTCTGAAACTTGAATGACAGCCAGCAATACACATGCAGAGCGGAGGCAACATGGGAAAATGTTGCATCTTCAATAGTTTGATAAATTGAGGTTGAGACACTCAACACTAGCCATCATAAAAGGATCGCTTCCAACCATATGGGACCCGGGAACTGCACCTGGTTCACAAGTTTTTTACCTCATTTACTGGTTACCTCTCCTTCATACCAGGTATGTGTAGTCTGAGTTTGTGTTTTAGCATCCAGTGTGTTCTTGGGTCATAGGAACACACACATACAGATTCCCATGTTTTTATCCTATTTACAGCTGCTGACGAGTATGGTGAAGTCATCTTCTATTTGTCTAAATCAGGGGTGTCAAGGCTAAATACACGGAGGGCCAAAAAAAGCTAAATTCGGCCTCCGCTCTGACTGCTGACAAACACCCATCCATCCATTGTCATGACCACTTCATCTGCTGTTGCGGGGAGCTGGAGCCTATTCCAGCTGGCTTAGGGCATGAGGCGGGGGAAATTCCGGGCACGACGCCAGTGCACCGCGGAGCCACACGGAGACACCCAGGGATACAGACAACCACGCACACACTCATCAAATATGGGACCGGTCACTTAACCTGAAGCGTGTGTTTTTTTTGGAGGTAGGGGGAAGCTGGAGAACCTGGAGAGAACCCACGCAGACACTGGGAGAACATGCAAAGTCCGCACGGAGCGGGACTCGAACCCAGAACCGCCTTGCTGTACGGCCACAGCGCTACACACCGCTACACCGTGCCGCCAAATAAAACCCAATGCCCGCTTCCGTTGCATTGTGGGGAATGTAGTTCTGGTGCGTGTTTGTGTGTGTGTGTGTGTGTGTGTGTGTGTGTGTGTGTGTTCATGTCCGGTTTGTCGAAGGAACTGGGCAAGATGAGGGAGATAAAGGGTGATAATATTTGGAGATTCACATTTGCATTTCCAACCCATCATGCTCGGTGTGGGTTAGATGGAGGCAATTGATTCGCTGTGGCGACCCCTGAAGGGAAAAGCCGAAAGGAAAAGAAGAAGATGCTCGGTGTGGGTTGCTGCAGAGAGGGGAATTAGTCAGATGTGGTACGCAGTTAAAATACTAGCTTGGAAATGCAATAAGGCCTGTATTGAACATTTATACATCAGTCAGCGGTGGTTCTTATGTTTGAATGTTTGTATCTTGGGGAGCACCGGTTCATCCACCATAAACCTTAGTCCATGCTACAATTAACCATGTCCTCTCCGGAAGAGGGGCATATGGCAGGTGCTGGCAGATGTAGCTCATTAGCATTTAATGACCAGACTAAAAAAAAAAAAAAAATGTTTCTAAGGAAAGCTCATTTTGTGTGACTTTTAGACGGCTGAAGTTCAGTTTGGGGCAATATATTTTGAATCAAGTGTAGCTGGACATCAGGCAGCTGTTTGAAATTGATCAGAAAGAGTTTATTATGGGACGTTCAAGTCGTTATGTGTGTAAGGTGTTATGGTTTTGGTTGTCCTGTGCATGTTGTGTGGCTGTTTTTGTGTTTTCCCCTTTTGTTTTTTCCTGTCCTTCCAGGACCTGCAGGGCTGGTGTGTGGAGGTGGGGTGACAATGAGGCACACCAGGTCACAATCAACCCTCTTCAACCTCTCTATAAAGCTGGTCCTGACTCTCACTACAGTGCCAGATAATTCCGTCTTGTTCGGTAGCGCAAACCAGACTCTTTGCGACCTTGTGAGTACTTTTTGTTGTTTCCACAGGAAACTTTTCAGTGAACAGCAGAGCTAATTCTCGGTTTTTTGTTGACTGCAGTTTGGTGCCTCGTCACCGTTACCACTTGGAGCCCCATCCACCTGCCACCACCAGGCTACCTGCAACATTTGTGTTCTTGCTCGCTTTTCTAGTAAACTTTCTGAACATTGGTCAGCCTGTGTCCTGCAATTTGGGTCCACGACAGTCTCCAGTCAGCCGTAACATAAGGGTCTTACATCACAACTAAGCCTATGTTGAAAAATGTCCAGTCTGAGTCAATTCATCTGCAGACATCTAGTCTCTGTACAGTTTTATGTCCATTTGCAAATAAATAAAACTCTTTGCAGATAATGTATTTATTGAAAAGGAGAAATTCCACAACAGTCCTAAAACATTACTACTGTGCCCAGTCAATTGAAATATATGAAACATGACCGATGGACAATGTAGTCCACATGATTACTATTCTGACAACTTGCATTAAGTAAGTGAAATGCAGCCCCGTCAGAGCAAGAGCCAGTGTCAACTTTAGGCCAGTCCCGATCCAGATAAATGCAGAAGGTTGTGGCAGAAAGCGAATCTAGTGTAAAACTTTGCCAAAAAAATATAAGCATTCATCTAAAGAATTCCATAGAGCATCAGATGTGGTCTGAGTTAAAAACATACAGTACGTCAACACCTTTAACATACAGGGTATCAATTGAAATTCAGCTGCTGTGGGTCAAAGACAAAGGAGAGATGGCCAGTGGATTCTCAGCCAGAAAGAGAAGAGTAAAGGAAAGCCCCAACATCTGAAAATGGGGACTGATAGAAAAAGTTAAGCAGTTATGGAGGCAAAACAATAACAACTTCTAGCCAATCATCTCACAGACATTTAGCATAGGGCAGAAAGGACTGGTGTGATATGGTCACTTCTATTAGTGCATGTTACAGGTCAAGCAGCAGCATTTTTGATAACATGCGGTCTGCAACAAGCAGAAAATAAATTATGCACCAAACTGCTGTGAGTTTTAATAACTTGTCTGTTTTATTCTCTGCTCCTGTGATGATTATGCAAACAATAACATAACTTATCTACTGATGAAGATCATTGTTAATGTATTTTAAGTAGCAGTAGTATATATTTGTACAATTTTTCATAATAAACTATTTAAAGTTATTATTGAAACTGATAATAGGTACAGGTTATTCGTATAGAGACACGGTACATCCTCTGCTGCCATCAAAGTCAGAATAGTCATTGAAAAAAAAATCAATGAAGTTGATGTGAACGGTTGAATGCATTGACTTTTATTAATTTCCAGCAACAGGAACATACAGTAGATATATTTTTCATGCATCAAAGAATTTGCTCAATACTTGACAAGTAGATGCAGGATAAATACTTAATTGTCCACAAGGGCAAATGAGAAATCCCTACATTATGCTGGAATCACAGGAGTTAGGTTGCAGGATCTGAAGTGTAATGATGAGTTTTATTGATTTCCTAAACCAAGGATAGAATAAAGCATAAACCACTGGATTTATACACGAGTTAAAATAAAGTAGCCAGAGAGTAACGACTGAATACTCCTCACTGGACAAATAGTCTTGGCCTGCAAAAGATGGATAATAATATGGACAAAAACACATTATAAATAATACTACAACAATACCAAGAGTTCTGGCTGCTTTTCTCTCAGACTTCTTAGTGACACAAACTGAACGCTGTTGTGTAACAGAGGTAACATGAGACCTCATGGCTCGGGCCTGAGACACAGCCACCACAAAAACTCTCATGTACAGAACTATTATTACAGTAACGGGGCCAACAAAGGTCACCAGGATATCAACAGCTCCATTTATGAGGGTAATTACAACAATACACTCTCCATAACAGGAATTATATCTATCTGGATTATTTAGGAAGTCCATCAGTATCACACCATTATAGAACACAGAACAGGCCCAACACAGACCAACACAGACTTGAACTCTTTTAATAGTGACTTTGCTGGAGTAACACAAAGGGTAACAAATGGCCACATATCGGTCAACTGATATGAGCACCATGTTTCCTACTGAGGAAGATGTAAGGATAAAAGAATTATAGTGAAACACTCCACATATCACAGTTCCTAGTATCCAGCAGCCCCCAGTCTGGAGGATTTCAATCGGCATCACCAGAAGTCCAACAAAGAAATCTGAGACAGCCAGAGAGAGGAGGAGGAGGTTGGTTGGTGTGTGGAGCTGCCTGGAGAAAAGTAACCAATATAGCAGATATGAAAATCAGGTAATATTTTTTCATATGTAATGGTATAGAAAAACATGTGTCCAGTTACAATATGGTACAGAATATGGAATATTACTACTAATGCAAAAAAGTTATTGTTTTAGGTTTATGCCTGAAGTGGGAGATCGAGATGATGACCAGCTGGTTGAGAATCACAGTCAGCACAGAGATACATGACAGCAAGATGTAGAAGAAAATGGTCTCAGCACGATTCTGCACTGGCTTCCTACAGGAGGTGTTGAGCAGTTGTGGAAAACAGAGTTCAACTTTGTCAATCACTGCCATGATCAGAGAGAGGGAAGGAGATGAAGAGCTCAGGAACGCTCAGATTTGTGACTGAATAAATAAAGCTACACATCCAGCTCCTCCCCCGTCCTGTAACAGTCTCTTCATTGTGTGATGCAATGAGCCTGCCTCGTGATGATGATGATGATGATGATGGATTGAACGTGTGGATGCATATTGTACTTATATTGTACTCTAATTTTTTGACAAGGGGAAAAGAGACAGAAATAATTCAGTGAAATTCATAAAAACCCTTCTTTTTTTTTATATATATATCAGGCTGTGTGATTCTGAAACTTGAATGACAGGCAGCAATACACATGCAGAGCAGAGGCAACATGGGAAAATGTTGCATCTTCATTAATGTGATAGATTGAGGTTGTATTGAGAGATGAGGCCTGTTAGACAAGTGTATTACTAGGTGTATCCTTGCAACATATCTTGGTGGACTTTCTGAAGTAGCTAGCAGACTTTTTATTAATACAAACCCTTTCCAGAAAATTAGAATACGATAGAAAAGCTTATTTATTTCCATAATTCCATTCAAAAAGTAAAACCTTCATAGATGATAGATTCAGGGCCCACAATTTAAACAATTTTAAGTAGTTATTTGTTTACATTTACATAAGTTTGGCTTCCAGCTCATGACAGATATTAAAATAGGAATTCAAAAACTTAGAATACTGAAAAGAAATCATCGTTTACTTTTTCTTTTGCAGAAAAAGAAAAAAAGAAATTAGGTTCACATCAAATCAATCAAAATTTTACACATATACAGATACGCCATGTTTTTATCCTATTCACAGTTGCTTATACAGTTGCAAATGTTTTACAAGAAAATTAATCCTATTAGTGCTTCATAAAGACTATTAGCCTGAAGTTACCTGAAGTTAAGACATTCCTCTGTCCCTCACCAGTGAAGCATGATTAATAGAAAACCAAGATGTGAAAACGACATTAATAGAGTGTTGTGTACTAGAGTATTATTTATCTGGGTAAAGGAATTATATTCTTTCATGGATCAAAGAATTTGCTCGATACTTGACATTTTACATGTAGATTGACAATATATACTTAAAATGGAAAGACTATGAGACATCTCTATAGTATAGAGGAATCACAGGAGTTGGGTTGCAGGATCTGAAGTGTTACAATTAGTTTCATTGATCTTCTAAACCATGGATAGAAAAAAGCATAAACCAATGGATTTAAACAGGAGTTACAATAAAATAGCCAAACAGAAAATACAGAAAATTCCTCACTGGATAAATAGTCTTGGCCCACAAAAGACGGATAATAACATGGAAAAAAGCATATTACAAATAGTAATACAACAATACCAAGAGTTCTGGCTGCTTTTCTCTCAGACTTCTTAGTGACACAAACTGAACGCTGTTGTGTAACAGAGGTAACATGAGACCTCATGGCTCGGGCCTGAGACACAGCCACCACAAAAACTCTCATGTACAGAACTATGATTACAGTAACGGGGCCAACAAAGGACAGCAAGATATCAACAAATCCGTTAAGGAGGGTTATTACAATAACACACTCTCCATAACAGGTATTATATCTATCTGGATTATTTAGGAAGTCCATCAGTATCACACCATTATAGAACACAGAACAGGCCCAACACAGACCAACACAGAGTTGAACTCGTCTTACAGTGACTTTTCTGGAGTAACACAAAGGGTCACAAATGGCCACATATCGGTCAACTGATATGAGCACCATGTTTCCTACTGAGGCAGACATAAGGATAAAAGAACAATAATGAAACAGCACACATGACATGGTCCCCAGAATCCAGCAGCCCCCTTTCAGGAGGATTTCCATCGGCATCACCAGGAGTCCAACAAAGAAATCTGAGACAGCCAGAGAGAGGAGGAGGAGGTTGGTTGGTGTGTGGAGCTGCCTAGAGAAAAGTAACCAATATAGCAAATGTGAAAATCATATTTTTTCATGTGTAATGGTGTTCCAAAAAATGTCTAGTTACAACTGGTATCAAATATGCAACATTACTACTAATGCTAGAATTAGCTCATCATATCCTAGACATAAGATTGTCTCAGCATCATATTTTTAAATAACATTGATTGTCTTCATTAGGAGGGAAGTTTAGAGACATCAATAGTTTAAGCAACATTAATGTCAATACATTAGCTGTTTAAGGTTATTCATACTACTAGTAGTAGTTGTAGTAGTTGGAGTAGAGTATACTAATAATGTATAGTTACACTTAAAACACTACACAATACATGTAAATTGCACAAAGCAAAAATGTTAAGAAACGTTTCCTGTGTAATTAAATTGTAATGTAATGGAAAAATACTTAAAGTTGTTTTGTTTTTATGCCTGAAGTGGGAGATAGAGATGATGACCAGTTGGTTGAGAATCACAGTCAGCACAGAGATACATGACAGCAAGATGTAAAGAAAAATGGTCTCAGCACGATTCTGCACTGGCTTCCTACAGGAGGTGTTGAGCAGTTGTGGAAAACAGAGTTCAACTTCGTCAATGACTCCCATGATCAGAGAGAGGGAAGGACAAGAGAGGCTCAGGAACGCTCAGATTTCTGACTTAATAAATATCTACAATATCTTCCTCCCCTTTTCCAAAACAGTCTCTTCAACATGTGATGCAATGAACCTGCCTCCTGATAATGCTAATGATGAAGCTGCTGATGATGATGATGGCCTGAACATGTAGACTCTTCTTGTAATTATGTTGTTGTCTCAGCTTTTTGGCAAAGGCAAAAAAGAAAACAAAATTAATTCAGTGAAATTCATAAAAATTGATTGATGGATGGATGGATGGATGGATGGATGGATGGATGGATGGATGGATGGATGATGGATGGATGGATGGATGGATGGATGGATTGAGGTTGTATTGAAAGACAAGATCTGTGATGGGAGTCATGTATATTATTAAGTGTTTTATTGCGACAAAGCTGGGGCAGTTTGTCTGTACTAGCGATCAGGCTTCGCTTCATTAACCCACCTGTAGACAGACAGACGGACAGACAGACGGACAGACAGACGGACAGACAGACAGCTCTATCAAGAATGCAATGCCTACCATCACGGGATAATGAAGGAGGATTGTCTTCATACTCTTCAAGATAATCTAAAATTATCAGCCCAAAGGTTGGGTCTTGAGCGCAGTTGAGTGTTCCAACAGGACAATCAAAATGGTAACGGAATGGCTAAAGCAAGAATTAAGGTTTTAGAATGGTCTTCCCAAAGTCCTGACTTAAATCCAATTGAGAACATGTAGACAATGCTGACGAAACAAGTCTATGTCAGAAAGCCAACAAATTTAACTGAACTGCACCAATTCTCCAATTCTGTTAAGATGACTGGTTGACTTCTGGTTGGATCTCAAGATTAGATTCAACCAGAAGCTTGCAGGAAGCTAATGAACGGCTAGCAAAAGCACCTAATTAAAGTGAAAATGGCCAAGATACAAGCAATCAAATATTAGCATTACTGTATGTATATTTTGACCAAGCCGATTTGGTCACTTTTTCAGTTGACGAATAATAAAGTCATAAAAGAACGAAAATTTATGAATGTTTTGTGACAAAGAAGTCTCTGCTCTATTCACTCTATCAGAGAAAAGTCAGAGTTGTAGAAAAAACTGAAAACTCAAGACAGCCATGACTGGATGTTTTTTTTACTATTCTATGGAAACTTCTGACCACAACTATTTGTGTAAATGAAATAGGCTACCTGTGTGAGTGAACGTTTTATGTCGTGGGCGTCTAGCTAGGTGAAATGGACAGTCTTTTAATAGATTCTTATTAATTTTATTACATGTAGATTTGCTCAGTACAATGTTATAAATCACTTACATCAATTATGGAAACCAATCAACATAATTACAGTCAGGCCAGGTGAGCCGAAAAGCTGAAAACCTGCTACCGTAAACCCTGTAGACGGTACTGCCTGCGCAGGGGACAGGTTGCCGGCAACTAAACTGGCGCCACCACCTAAAATCAGATAAATGTAGAAGTTTTTAATTCTTGATTTAGGAAAAATCATGATTCATTTCCATTTCCTCGAGTAACCTAGATCATACTTGTCATGATTGTGGCACAGGGGAATTCAGGACTCAAATGTACAACAGAGACCAGTAGAAATCCAAAAGCTGCCTTTTGGTTTATTATCAGGATGAAGTCAGTACAGAGGAAGACAATCAAAATCAGGCAGAGGTGTCCAAAATGTAAGGCATGGGCAAAACACAGGCAAGGATCAAAGACTATGACTGAGGTGTTCTCTGGTAACTTTAAACCATAAGTATGAAATATGTATTTGATGTTTTCAGCTGCTGCCTAATGGAAAGGATTTCACACCCATGAGAACATAATAACTGGAAAGAATTGTTAAAAATGAAAGAATAAACATTAAAATCAAATTAACTTAATGATTTATAATCATGCATTATATGAAATCAGTCTTGTTTGCAAGCCACATGGTCTGTCACATATACATGTCAGTGCATATACTGTATATCTACATAAAAACAGTTTAGCGTATACTGTATGCAGTTAAGGATAAACACATTTTTCTTTCACACGTTTGCTCATAAAGTAAAACAGAGAATATCATTTTCTCCTTCTTAAAGAACACTCAAACATCTCAGTTTAATGATAGTATTTTAACATCACGGGAACCAGGCCTCCATATCTGAAAAGTCAGGATGAGTCGAAGAGATTTTCGAAACCAGGGGTAGAAGAAGGCATAAATAACAGGGTTTAAACAGGAATTAAAATGTGCCAGCCAGATGTCAAAGGCTGCAGATGAAGCACTGACTGATATCTCTTCCCCTGTTAGAGCAGGGTAGAAGTATGGACAGAAACAGATCAAAAAAACAGCTACAACAATACCCAGAGTCCTAGCTGCCTTCAACTCGGCTTTTTTTGCAATTTGTACCCCTGACCGTTGTAATGTTACAGCAGCATTATGAGCCCGCACAGCACGAATCTGAGACAAAGCCACCACAAATATTTTCACATACAGAGATATGATGATGACAATGGGTATGATAAAGGTGAACACAAGATCAATAACTCCCGCAATGTTATTAATTACAACCACACACTCTCCCAAGCAGCTGTTAGACCTGCCTGGTTTTTCCAGGTGATCATTTAAAAGGAGAATCCTGTAGATAATAGAGCAAAACCAACACAGAAAAACACAGATCTCTGCTTTTCTTTTGGTAACTCTAGCCGTGTAATGCAGAGGATCACAAATAGCCACATAACGGTCAAATGATATGAGCACCATGTTGGCTACTGAGGCAGAGGTTATGATGTAGTCTACGACATAATACAGAGTGCACAGAATGTCACCAAGAAACCAGCAGGTCTCAATGTAGATGATTTCAACCGGCATCAGCAGGAAGCCCACGAGGAGGTCTGACACAGCCAGGGACAAGAGGAAGAGGTTGGTGGGGGTGTGAAGTTCTCTGAAGAAGAAGAATGTCATCATAGTACATATAAGACAGACATTACTGGTATACTTGTATGTAATTTCATCACTTTCAATAAATGCAATTGCAATTGGAGACAATGCAGTCTGTAAACTCATAAACAACCAGATTTAGCATGACACCATAAGTACCAAATCCTCTAAAAGCCAAGATTGTCATACAACATAATTGACGGAACATTTTAGACGGGTCATATCTGCCTGAAGTGAGTGATGGAGATGATGACCAGCAGGTTAAGAGTCACGGTGGTCAGAGAAACACAGGAGAGAAGGACATAAATCAGTGTGGCTTGAGTTTGAGGATATGCAGATATCCTGCAGGAGTTGTTCAGGTTTTGATAGCAGAGTTCACCTTCGTCTATGGCCTCCATCAGAGAGAGAAGCTGCTGCAGCAGCTTTCTGGAGTGAACTATCTGCCACACAGTTTTTAAGTCTTCTCCTCCCCGATTTCCCTCCTCCTTCTATCTTAATATCATGTTTTTTTTTCATTATTGTACATCCCAGTTTTGTTTTTTTTGTTTTTTGTTTTTCTCCTATCATTATACTCTAAACCATCTCAGAGTCGATATTACGTCAGGGCAGGTGAGCAGAGCTCTGCTTTGGTTGCCAAGCCCTTAAATAAGTGTATTATTTTTAGTTTTATTGAAGTCCACAACTAACTAACAACTTTTAATTCTTTAATTTCTTTAATTTTTTATGCCCAGTGGCAAATATCTTTTGAATAGTGGAAGCCTTCGACCATTGGGATCCACCGCCCAATGTTTGAATATGATATAAGTCTATTGTGTGTTCAATGACTGCAGTCATTAATAAAGGTCATAAATCAAAACTAAGCCTATGTTGAAATATGATGTCTGAATAATTTCGTCATCCACAGATCTGATCTCTGAACAGCTTTATGTAAATGTGGATGCAAAAAAACCCTCACCTGATTGGTGTTTGGTGGGTAATGTCTTTTTTGAAATATCAAAAAATTCATTTTATATAAATAAAATCAACTTTTATTTATATAGCACTTAATCATATCAGCAGACATTTCAAAGCGCTTTTACAGACAGAGAAACCCAAAAGAACCCTCCAGAACAAGCAAAAGCAACAGCGGCGGGGGGAAAATTCCCTCATTGAGGAAGAATCGATGGGCAGGACCCAGATTCTGGTGGGCAGCCATCCGCCTTGACCGGTTGGGTGGAAAAGAAATACAATGTGGATAGGGACTAGGGCAAAGGAAAGAGAGCGAAGAACTGTGTGGCAGATAAGCCAGATAGAATTGCAAACGAAAGTTTGGATCCAACCAATGAAGTGAGGGCAGGATATCAGGCCTTCAGATGAGAGGTAGAGCATGGTGGGCAGCTCCTTAATGGTGGGCCCCAATAAGCAACTTATAAAGGGTCAGGTGCCTTGTTCAAGGGCACCCCAGCAGTGCTCAGCAGATGAATTGGCACCCCTTCGTTGCCAGTTCGCACTACAATTTTTTTGGCCCACACGGGCCTTCAACTGGCCACCCTTCGGTCTTCAGCCTAACTTAGTGGACTGAGCTACTGCCGCCTCCATGACCTTGATACCTATGTGAGTATTCGATGAAAATCCACAAAATAAACCAGAATCAAACTATGTGTCTGTAAACGATGATGCATTACATTTTGAAAAAGTGAATTCAGTTCAAACAGTCATCTCTCCTGGGATTTACTTTTTTGCCAAATCGTTTGTTGTAAATCTGTTGGCTTCATCTTTGACGATGAAGCCATTGTCATTCTGTCAATATCAGAAAACATTTACAAAACTTGAATAATAATTTGGGACAAAGGATATGTTTACTGGGGCAATGGTAACAAATTCTAACCTAATTATAAGTCATAATCAGTCCAAATATGTTAGAAACGTCACAACTTGACAGTCTTTAAAACAATAGTTTAAACTATTTTTTTGCACCTTCAAAGTTTTGCTTGGAGTTAAAAAATGCAAATCAACTGCATTCAATCAACCATATAAATACAGATATTCTGTGTGATCAGTTGCTTCATTTCCTGTAAATAATATGATGCATCTTAATTGTGTTCATGTTTGGGGGAAATCAAAAGTTCAAAAATGGGTATACTAATTAAAGTGCAAAAGCGTGCAATGAGAAAAGAATTAGCTAACTTGTACATAAAGCTATTATTTAGTCTACAGTGGTAACAGATGAAAAATAAATAAATATTGCATCATGTTTTCCACAAAGTTTTTGATGAGCTGCTACTTTAAGCAACTATTGCAACATGCATTGGGTTGCATCACAAAAGTTTTAAGAATATGATGCAACCTACAAGTAATGTGTTTCTCACACAATTGCATGATGTTTTGATGGAACTATTATGTTTGCTTGTCATCATGAGACACAAGTGAAAAGAGGTGTGAAAACTTTCTTTGTTTAACATCCATTAGGAGTCGATAATAGGCTACACAGTGGGGGCTGCTCAGTATCTGGAGACAAATTAAATGGGATAGAGTGTATGTTTGTTTTGTGAAGCTGCTAATTGCATAACGCCCTCTGAGATTTTGTACAATGAACTTGTGTTTTCCACCATGAAGCTCTCAGCTCTGTGAACTTTGTTGTGTACATTTAAGTCCATTATATTAACCACAATATCACTGTTAATGTTTCTTAAAAATGTATTTTCAGTGGGTTCAAAATTCTGGTGTGTTCAGTCAAAATAGTATTCTTAATCATTTGAATCAAAACATTAACTTAAGTAACAGTCATGACAGCAAGGATGAAACATTAAAATTTGAAATATACTCGTGTTTTGACAGATCTCACATGAAGATGTTTCAGTTGTTACTCAGTCTATCTGCAAAAATGTTGATCAATTCATGAACTAGAAGGAAAATCAGAGAATATACCAGATCAAAGGTTGCAGTATGCCCAACGACAACAAGTAGGCTTAACCTGTAAAGTTTCAACCACATTATCTTATTTACCATCTATATGTACAGTATATCTGTGTAATCTGTTTCAGTATACCATATGTCCTAATGTTTCCTCTAGATTTCTTTTAGGCCTGGCAGCAAGAGATGATAGAACCTAAGTGAGCGCCACATTTTTAATTTCACTTCCAGGTAAAATGTTAAAAACAAAGCAATTAGGAGAAGAACATACTCAACAAACTAAATTTATTACACAAGAGGAGAAAACTCTGCACAATTTGGTGGAGCATGAACAGTATTCTGGCCTCTTATGGTGAAAAGAGTGATAAGTTGTTGGGGTATGACCTATGCTCATGAGCTTTGACTGACTGATAGGGCAAAGAGCTCTGACATGCAAAGAGAGAGAGCATGATGTAGAGGCCCTTAACATTGTGAAGAGTAAGTTCAAGTTGTTCAGCCATGTGAAGAGCCGAACACATCCCTTTGAAACCCATAATAGGCTCATGACTTACTAGCATACAGTTCTCATCTGGCCAGGATGGATGAAAATTGATCAAATCGTATTGACAGGCCTCAGAAACTAAATTCTGTATAATTAAAAAAAAAATCTCTTACAAGAAAATGACAAAATGTAAAGGCAAGGAAACTGGCGTTGGACTTGAGGAAGACCAATGGTAGGTAATTCCTGTCTCCATCCAGGGGGTCAGTGTGGACGTTGTGAAGGACTGCAAGAACCTGGTCGTGAAAACTGATAATAGACTAGAGTGGAGGAGGCACACAGATGCCCTCGATGAGAAAAGCCAGAGCGATCTCTTTTTGCTGAAGAGGCTGAGATCCTTAAACTTCTGTCAAACTGTATTGAGAGTGTTTTACCACTCTGTGGTTGGCAGGCCTTTCTTTTACAAGCTGTGTTATGCAAAGGCATCAGCCTGATCTGCCAACAGACCAATCTGCATGAGTGGGGACATTGTTAGGGCAAAGTTTGTTTTTGATAGTGGTGTTGGAGGACACTGTCCAAGTTAAGTGTCATCCTGGACAATGAGTATTGGCTGCTGACAATTCATTGATTGGATACAAGAGTTTATTCATGCGTAGGATAAACCTCCCTAAATGCGTTACTGAGCACCATAGGAAATTCTTTGTAATTCCTGAGATGCAGACACTCTCATTATTTAAGATCAGGCTTAAAACGTTTCTCTTTCAGGAAACATACAGTTAAGGTGGCTTAGGCACTAAACATAAAGACGTTGACTCTATCTGGCCTATCCGACATTCTGTCTCTCCATCTCGCTCTTTCTCTTGCCCTATCCCTATCTCCATTGTGCTTCTTTTCCATCCAACAGGTCAAGGCAGATGACCCCTCTCCATAGTTTGGGTCCTGCCTGGAGTTTCTTCCTCACTTAGGAAGTTTCTCCCCCGCCACTGTTGCTTGTGCTTCTTCTGGAATGTTCTTTTGGTTTCTCTGCCTGTAAAAGTGCTTTGAAATGTCTGTTGATGTGATTAAGTGCTTTACAAATAAAAGCTGATTGACTGATTGTGGCCATCATACTCCAAGCTACTCTCTGACCTCTCTCTCTCCCAGTCTCTATCCATACCTTACTAACTCAACATCTTCCCTGGAGTCTGTGCTCTCTGCCCTCACAGATTTTTTTTTTAGGTTCACTCCTCATCTGTCCATCCACTGTAGACCTGCTCCTCAATGCCCAACAGTACCACCCCTCATCTATCCATCGGCTGGGGTCCTGCTTCCTTCTTCTGTCGCCATCATACATTCATCCATGCAGCTGTAATAGGGTTTTTTAAATAACCTGACCGGAGTTCCTTCCTCAATAAGGGAGTTTTACTATTTTAGTCTTCACTTCATCCTCTGCTTCTGTACAAACCATGGTTCTCATATCAGTTGATTGCTAATGGCTATAGTTCCTGCCTAGGACAGTTACTTTGATAAGTCTGTTTTAGAACAGGACGAGGACAGTGCTAGATGAACCAACAGGACGTTTCACATATACTGATGAGAGGAATGTTAATAAAATCGTATCATGGTGTTCATGAACTGTCAGTTGCAATAGAGAGGACTGGAAATGCATGAATATAACCACCAGCAAAAGTCACAGACAAAGATTTTTGCTCCTTTGAAAATATGAAAATATGAATAATGAAAATAATAATGAAAATATTCACTGATCATAACTTTAGTTTACAGATAAGTTAAATCTGTTAAGTGGTAAGGAGAAGTGACTTCACTCTGATACAAGAAAAAGGTTGTTGTAAAGGAGATATGACCTGACGAAGGTGTACTGCACCTTTGTGGCTTCCTTTCCCCCAAGAGAATGGATGGCAGTAAATGCAGAAGACATATCAGCTGTACAGAGAGAGCTGAGCAGCCTTTCTTTTCCTCTTGTCTTTTCTCTGAAGATGAAAATACTGGATGAAAGTGAACTTTGCTTTCCTGAGCTTTCCAACATCTCCTGCAGGAAGCCAAGGCTCTCTCACCCTGAGATGGTGGTAACTTACATTATGTCGTACGTTACGCCTGTGGTTATTGTGATTCTCAACCTGCTGGTCATCATCTCTATCTCTCATTTCAAGTAATTATCTTGTTAAAATTACACTAAAAAGTAGTTCTTTAATAAAAATAGTAATGCTGTTTACATTTATAAAACATAGCTGTCATTTTACTGTTAGAATGTGTCTGCCATGTGGCGCTACGAGCAATAACACACATGATGATTTCTCTCAATGCAGGCAGCTCCACACTCCCACCAACCTCCTCCTCCTCTCCCTGGCTTTTTCTGATTTCTTTGTAGGTGTCATGTTTATCCTCCATGTCCTCATGGTAAACAAATGCTGGATGCTTACTGAGATTGTGTGTGCATTTTTTAGTATTTTGGACTTCACTTCATCCTCTGCTTCTGTAGGAACCATGGTTCTCATATCAGTTGACCGCTATGTGGCTATTTGTGACCCTCTATATTACTCCACCAAAATCACTGTGAGAACAGTGACAGTCTGCATTTGCCTTTGTTGGTTTTGTTCTTTTTTATATAACATTGTCTTAATGAATGATAACCTAAATAAACTAGACAGATATATTTCCTGCTTAGGACAGTGTGTGATTGTTATCGATTACATTGCAGGAGCTGCTGATGTTATTTTTACATTCTTTGCTCCCGTCACTGTCATCATAGTTCTGTACATGAGAGTGTTTGTGGTGGCTGTGTCTCAAGCTCGTGCCATGAGGTCTCACATTACATCTGTCAGACTTTCAGGTACTGTGTCTGCTAAGAAATCAGAGCTGAAAGCAGCCAGGACTCTTGGTGTTGTGATTGTTGTGTTTCTAATATGTCTTTGCCCATATTTCATTTCCTCTCTCCTCATTCAGGAAGAGTTGTTTAATGCTACATCTTTGCCCTTACAAAACTGGTTTTTTTATATAAACTCTTGTTTAAACCCAGTAATCTATGCTTTCTGCTATTCCTGGTATCGCAAATCTATTAAACTGATTGTTACATTAAAGATATTTGAGTCTGATTCATGTGAGGCCAGCGTTCTGTAGACAATGTAGAGAAATGAAATATATATAATGTGAAATTATAATTTTTGTCATTTTGTCTCAGTTTCTCATTGTCAACAATACTCTGTACTACCTTTCAATTGATTGTGTTTCATTGTCTCCTGTTAAAAGAGTTAAGTCAGAGACTCTGTGATGTTTTCGTAATATTATTGATTTACCCTTTTTGATCACCTGAAAACAAATACTTAAATAATCTTTTTCACTGTGGAGCAAGAACAACAGTAATTGTTTCTGACATTCTTTTTAGCAGATAAGGCACTATAGTTATTCAACAAACAGACAAATGAAAATAAATGATTGTCTATACATTATAATGTGTCAGTAAAATCAATCAAATGTTATCTATTCAGTATCCAATCATAACTGGTCTGAACCAGTCTCTCAAGCCTTTTTACAGAAACCAAACAGAGATCTTCAAGAGCAAACAGTACTGCCCACAATTATGTGGAAATGATTTTGTTTATCAATGAGTATTTGTCGATATGTATAAAAATAAATATTTATGATCTATTTAGTATGTCTTTTTTTGCCTGTTTATAAAAGACCACATGAATTTCTTTTTTTTTTTAAAGCATTTTTTATAACAAGGTGCTCTGAGCTGCGTGTTTTGAATGTACAGTAATGTCCTTCTGCTTAAACCATCACTACAACCCACTGATGCCCAGTGCTGGTGCAGGCTCTACCACTGGCCTTACATCAACAGCAAAGAGATGTATTATGATACACATTTTGCAGAGTACACAACTTTGAAAAAACACGACCATGAAAAAATACCAGAAAAAAATAATAATTAACTACACAAAACAGGAGAATACTCTGAACTGCAGTAAAAACCAGTCCAGTGTGTTTCATTCTGACTTGTTGCTGTGTTTAGTAGTGAAAGTTTTCATCAGCAGTCATCTGATATCAGTATATGGAAGGGTTTTTTTTTGTTGTATTTTGTTTTTTCATGCAGTGCTGGCATCTGCAGAAATCATTACCTGCTATTAACATTGATGGGACAGGGACTGGAGATTGTGGCACTGACCTGCTGATGAGTGGATTTCTGTTCTGCCAACTAAGTCACAGCCGTCCTTTCAAAGTTTAAACCACCACAAAGATCAGTTACATTTTTTTTTTTTATCAGAAGTGTTTCGGTAATATGTTGAACAACAGGACAAAATTTCATGTAAGAGAATGAATTTTCTCTGTTTAATTGATCACATGCTTCAAATTAAAAATCATTTCAAAATTGTTTGATTTCATGTCATTTTTTTATATCGATATCCAACAGCAATAGTATTTACCCCCTACCGGGCTCAATTTACACCATCATTATGCTCATTTTACCCTTACCCTGGGGAACTTTTTGCCTTGGAGATAACTTTTTTTTGATAAGTCAGTCCTCTAAAACCACAATAAATATGTAACTTCCAAAGCTGTTTTCTTCCAAAGCTGCTTCTTCAGTTCTAAATTATTCTCCAGACCTGTAGTCCCTATCCTATTCTCATTCATTAGGTCAAACCTAAGCCTTTTTGCTTTACTCTCTTTCCTCTTTCTCCAGTGGATCGATTTAAACAGCTTTGGATAACCATAACCTGTACAACTCAGAAACTACACAGACAATTAAGTAACTTGTTTAAAATCCAATTTGCTTGTGTCAGCTTTTATGCCATTGACTGTTTTTTTTTACACTCAGACACTGCTCGCTAGAAATTCTGCGTGATGGCAGACGTGGCCAAATAGTGTTGCTTTTACATTATCTTCACCCGTTTACACATCCACTTAAAGTTGTTAGTTGTTATGTTTAACAAAATAGAGGAATAGACATATCAAGAATGCACTGAGAAGTGCAGTACATGTATTTGCTGTCATAGTAACTATGAAGGTTTTATTTTAATGTGGTTAATTATACCACATGGTGGAGTGCAGAGGTATATTTTTTAATGGTCCAGTTTTTTTTTAAGTTCCAGTTTTCCTTCCTTTTCCTTCCGTCTGTAACCTGGGTTTGCACCTAATCGATCCACTCATTCAGGTCGTCTGTGTTGCTACAGCCACCTGCTTCCCATCTCTAATCAGGATCTGAGCTCAGCTCAGATCTCAGTTTGCTGCCAGATTGTCATTTGTCACCAACTCTTCAGGTTTCTTGGTCCTTTTTGCGATTTTGCTTGTTTCTTGGATTTTTACCTGTTGGTCGGTCCATCTGAAACATGTTGTAGAAATTTTTGTTTGATTAAACGATGAATGTGGACTTGTCCTCTGGTGTCCTGCATGTGGTCCTAATCTCACCCCTAACATATTTTATACTATTTTTCCCCCCCACTAGCTAAATAAATAAAAAATTTTATTTGCTTTTAGTAAAAGGCCAAGAAAAAATAACAGTTCAGGGAAGCTTGTTTGATTTTTATTATTTAGTGGTTTTCTTGCCTATGGTTTAGAAACAGAAAACAAATGACAAGAAATAAGACAAATCTTTGAAGGAGAAGTTATATGTGTGTATGTGGGCATTAATATTTGTGAATAAAATAACAACAACTACAAAATTCATTCATTCATTTTCGCCACTGTATCCGCCGTAGCGGGTCACGGGGAGCTGGAGCCTATCCCAGCTGACTTAGGGCGTGAGGCGGGGGACACTCCAGGCACGACGCCAGTGCACCATGGAGCTACACACAAAGACATACGAACACGCACACACACACTCACTCCTACGGGCAATTTGGGACCTACCTAACTACAAAATTGCAAGTATAATTTCAATTTTTGGATATGTGCTGAGAGTAGAGTAGAGTAGGACTTTATTCATCCCTTCAGGAGGTTCCATCAGGGAAATTAGTTTCTCTGTCACACTACACACAGCACAGTACGTACACAGGAAGAAAAGACATACAGAAAGTAATGCCAACACCAAATAGAAAGAGTAATAAATAATAACCCACCAGACAGAGAGAATAATAAATAATAAATAACCCACCAAATAAAGGAATATACAAACACAGAGACCTAAGTGGGCTTAGGAATAGAGGGCCTGAATAAATAAACCTGGATAGGCATGGACTGAATATTATATTATTAGTGTGTATATTGTTTATTGTTTACATTGTTTGGGGCACTGTTTCCGTCATCCCTCCGCTCTCGTGTGAACTCCCTTTTTCTTCACCTCCCCCAGAGAGGAGTTGAGTAGTTTGATGGCTCGGGGGATGGAGGAGTTCTTCAGTCTGTTTCTCCTGCATGTTGGGAGGCGCAGCCTCTGGCTGCTCAGGCTTCTCTGGTTATTGGTAACGGTGTGCAGAGGGTGGCTGACATTGTCCATGATGTCCAGGAGTTTGTCCAATGTTCTCTTCTCTGCCACCTTTGCCAGAGGGTCCAGCTTCATCCCGACTACTGAACTGGCCCGCCTGATTGGCTTTTCCAGCCTGGAGAGATCCACCTTGGTCACGCTCCCTCCCCAACACACCACAGCGTAAGACAGGATGCTGGCAACCACAGACTGACAGAACATCCACAGAAGCTTCCTGCAGATGTTGAATGCCCTCAGCCTCCTTAGAAAGTACATCGTGCTCTGTTCTTTCTGGTACAGCTGCCTTGTGTTGCTGGTCCAGTCCAGCTTGTTGTCTAGCCACAGCCCAAGATATTTATAGGTCTGCACAACCTCCACCTCCTCCGTTCCTATCAGAACTGGTCCAGGTTGGGGTCTGCCCCTCCTGAAGTCAGTGACCAGTTCTTTAGTTTTGGAGGTGTTGAGCTGCAAACTGTTGCTGTGACACCAGTCAACAAAGTCCTTCACCACGCATCTATACTTCTCCTCCTTTGCCGTGTACAGGGAGAAGAGAATTGGGGACAAGACAGTCCCCTGTGAAGCACCAATGCAGCTGACCACAGTATCAGGTTTGACGTCCTTTAGCCTGACGAACTGTGGTCTGTTGGTGAGGTAGTCATGGATCCAAGCAACCAGGCCAGGGTCCACTCGCATTTTTAAGAGTTTGTCCTGCAGTATACAGGGCTGGATGGTGTTGAAGGCA
Organism: Antennarius maculatus; assembly: GCA_013358685.1. Classification (NCBI taxonomy): domain Eukaryota; kingdom Metazoa; phylum Chordata; class Actinopteri; order Lophiiformes; family Antennariidae; genus Antennarius; species Antennarius maculatus. Next base: position 19,703,508 of record CM023618.1, on the reverse strand, counting down.
CTTGAAAAATCCAGAAAAAGGATCCTCACAGTGCCGCTTTCCCTGTCCACATACGAGTGGGCTCAGTGTAGCATGTGGAGGATGGCGTCGTCCACGCTGACCTTTTTCTGGTAGGCAAACTGTAAAGAGTCCTCAGCATGTTTCACCTGAGGCCTGAGGAGATTGAGGAAGAGCCCCTCCAGAGTCTTCATCAGATGCAATGTGAGCGCCACCAGTCGGAAGTCGTTCAGCTCGCTGGGCCGGTTGTTTTTGGGAACTGGAACGATGCACGATGTCTTCCAGATGGTGGGCACCTTTCTGAGACTCAGGCTCAGGTTGAAGACCCGTTGTAGCGGCTCCCCGAGTTCAGCGACGCAGGTCCTGAGTAGACGGGGGTTCACCCCATCCGGTCCTGCTGCCTTTCGGGGCCGAAGCTTCCTGAGTTCTCCTCTCACCTGGTCCGTCGTGAAGGGAGGGGGCGGTGGTGGTGGTGGTGGGAGCTGGGGGGTGGAGGGAGGGTGTCTCAGACAAGGGGGAGGGCTTGCAGGTGAGGGAGTGGGGGGGTGAGGAGAGGAGGGAACTGAGATAGGTTGAGGTGGGCTTGAGGGAGGTAGGATAGGGGGTGGGATGGGGGGAGGAGAAGCGCTCGAGGTAAGGGGGTTGAGGGGGGCTGCTCCGCAGAGGTCATGGGATAGGGGTGAGGCTGGTGAGCTGCTGCTGAGGTGTTGAGGGTGGAGGGTGATAGGGGGTGGTGCGGGGAGTCCTGGTTGAACCTATTGAAAAAGTCATTCAGGTCGTTGGCCCTCTGCACCCCTCCCTCCTCTGTCCTGGTCCTGGCTTTGTGGCCAGGACAGAAGAGGGACAGAAGACATGAACATGAGCTACTGAAACACAGTCAGTGTGTAAGGTAACAAAGAACTCAGGCTCAGGAACAGATCTGGATTCAGGCTTTTTTTACTTTATTTATTCAGCCAGTGGAGAAAAAAAATTGTAAAAAATATTTTACAGGTGAGGTTAGCACCCACATGCAGAACGCCATGCAGTCCACATTCATCGGTTAATCGACCAAAAATTTGCACAAGTTTCAGATGAACCAACAGAGATGAAACAAGCAAGACCTGAAGAGCAGGGAGAGTTGGTGACAATCTGGCAGCAAACTGAGATCTGAGCCGAGCTTCGGTTGGTGGAGCCTGATTAGAGATGGGAAACAGGAAGCAACAACAGGTGACCTGAATGAGTGGATTGTGTGTGTGTGTGTTCAGGGCCTGTACACACTAACTAACATGCATGTGATTTCATCTGGACTAACTAGAGTGTGCCACTAATTTCCCTTCGGGGATTACTTGAGTATATAAAATTTAAAAAAAAAAAAAAAAAAAAATTAATTAAGTTAACTATAACTGTGTACAACTACAGAATTAAAAAAATTTTATGTCTACTGAAAGAAGACGTCACTTATATTATCTCTGGAGGGTTCTGTTGGGGGTTTTTTTTGTCTGTTAAAGCGCTTTGAAATGTCTGTTGCCATGATCAAGCACTTTATAAATAAAACTTGATTGATTGATTGGGAAGACATCAATGAGTAATAGTAGCACAGATTATGAGAATAAACTACATGAACAGGAGGTTTTAAACTGCAGTCAGTTTGTGGGTAGAACAAAGGTATTGAAGATAAGAATTGAAAAAAAAATCAAGATAATGAATTGAATTTCTATGGAACTCTCAAGTAATCAGTCAATTAACTTTTATTTATATAATGCTTACTCACATCAGCAGATATTTCAAAGCGCTTTAACCCTAACCCCTAATCCGACAAAAAACACAAAACTATCATTTCTATGTCTAGATTCACTCAGGCCAATGTTTCCTATCAGTTGAGCAATACTTTGAGAACAATGTTTGCACAATAGACAATCAGAAAATATGGACAGAAACACAATTACACTACATGTCCTGTCGGCTTTCATCTCTTATTTCATTGAAGACGCCTTACATGAAAGTGTTGACTGCTGTAAATTAAGACCTCTCCTATTAGATAAGCAAAATGCTGAGGGTCACAGATGAGGTTATTAACCCATAGTATAATAACTATAATAAGAGCTGGGATTCCTTCTGGTGCAGAGGTAGTGGTTATGTCTAAATATCTATAAAGTTCTTTGGCATGAGAAATAAATAAAATACAGTAATATACATGTGTTCAGACCCAGATCTGTTCCCGGTAGTTTTAAATTCAGTGACATTAAACATTTTAACACAGTCTCTACAACACTCTGGCCTCACAGGAGTCAGACTCAAATATCTTGAACGTTACAATTAGTTTAATAGATTTTCGATACCAGGAATAGCAAAAAGCATAGATTACTGGGTTTAAACAAGAGTTAAGGTAGAACAACCAGCTCTGTAAGGGTACAGATGTAGCATTAAAGAAGCTATTTTCACCCAGAAGAGAGGAAATGAAATACGGGCAAAGACAAGTCAGAAACATAATAATAACAACACCAAGAGTTCTGGCTGCTTTCAGCTCGGATTTCTTAGCAGACATAGAACCTGAATGTGTGACAGATGTAATGTGAGACCTCATGGCACGAGCTTGAGACACAGCAACCACAAAAACTCTCACATACAGAACTATGATGACAGTGACAGGAGCGAAAAAGGTAAAAAATATGTCAGCAGCTCCAGCAAAGGAGTTAACAACAATGACACACTCTCCAAAGCAAGAAATATATCTGTCTAGTTGTTGAAGGTTATCATGGATTAGGAGACTGTTATATAGAAATGAGCAGACCCAACAAAGGCAAATACAGATTGTAACTCGTCTCTCACTGATTTTGGTGGCGTACCGTAGGGGGTCACAAATAGCCATATAGCGATCAACTGATATGAGAACCATGGTTCCTACTGAAGCAGAAGTAGTGGTGAACTCTAAAATAGTATATAAAGCACACATGATGGCACCGAGAACCCAGCAGCCATCTGAGATCAGGATATGGAAGCAAAACAGAACACCAACAAAGAAATCTGAACAAGCCAGAGAGAGGAGGAGGAGGTTAGTGGGTGTGTGGAGCTGCCTGCATTGAAGGAAAGAAATCACAATTATTACCTGTGTTGTAAAAAAACAGACCTAATCCAATCTAAAAACAACAGTCATTACTTGAAGTGAGAAATGGAGATGATGACCAGCAGGTTGAGAATGACAGTGGCCACAGAAGTTAAAGGCATCACGATGTAAATCAGCACAGCATCAGAGTGGGGGTGCTTTGGCCTCCTACAGGAAGTGTTGAGGAGTTCAGGAAAGCAGAGCTCTGTTTCATCTTGTGTCTCCATCATTAGAGAAAAGGAGAGGCTACTGAGCTTTACAGACTCTGAGATCAACCCTCTCTGTACACCTCATATAACCCTTCTTAACTCCATCCCATCCATGTATCTTGTACAACCAGTTATCCTTTTCTGGGTTACGATGACTTCAGCCTATCCCAGGAGTCATTTGGTCTGATGTGTATGGCTTACCTTAAACTGATCCCCAAAGATCTCCAAAGATCTTAATATTGAATAGTACTGCTCTTTCTGACCACTACTGTGTTTGGTTTAAAACGATCACTCCTGCTAATCCTACGATAGGTGAAGCAGAGGTAATCAGAAAGTGTTATCTAAAAAAAACACCTGTACATCAGCATCCATCACCTACCATGCCCTCAGCTCTGGCTGATGAACTTGTACACAGTTTTAGTTCTAATGGAATGACCGTAATTGATTCCATTATCCCATTAAGCCAAAAGTTCGACCAGGAAGGAAAAAGTCACACTGGAGAAATGCCCCACTGTTTAATTCACAGAAAAGAGTGTAAACAATCAGAACGCAAGTGGTGTCAAATCAAACTCCAAGTACAATATATTACATCTATAAAGAGAGTCTCCACAAATAAAAGCAGGAACTGGAGAATATAAAGAAATTATACCGAAATTACCAATAGAAACAGTAATAACGCCTGCTCACTTTTTTTCTGTAGTGGACTGACAAAGCCCCAAATCTTACTCCTTCCTGAACCCTCCTGTCCACTAGTCATGGAATGACCTTTTTCTTTATCACACACAAAATATTACTGATGAGACAAACAGTTTGCAGCTCCAGCTCAGGAAGGACAACAAATGTGCCTTCCTATCCTCCAGTTAATCTCGGACATTTTAGTCTCCTAAATCATAAAACTCAATGTCTCACAATTAGAATGCAAAATGTGCCTCCTTGAAATTTTGCCCTCAAACTTTTCTAAAACTGTGCAGGGCTGCATAGCTCTGTATGTACTGTAGTGCAGATAATAAATATGTCTCTTAAAGCAGGTCAGTTTCCTCAGACCTTGAAAACTGTTGTAATAAAATGACTAAAAAAGTCAAATTTGGTTAATACAACAATTAGTAACTATAGTCGAAATGTGACGTTTTGTAGAAAATCATTGAAAGGGTTATTTTCCAGCAAATTTGTGCTTTTATGATGCAAAACAATCTTTTAAGCACATTTCAGTCTGGATTTAGGCCACTGAGACTGTACTGTATCAAAGTCTTCAACAAGAACCAAGGCAACCAGGGACCACAACATCCCTTGACTTACCCTGACCTACTTCTGACCTAGTTTTCTCAAGGTCAAGGTCATCATCTCATTTTAATCCCCTTTACTGCCTAAGTAATCTGCTTTTGGTTTCATCTTTCTATCTGCAATGATTGTGAAGATATTTGGTGGACATACTACGGACTAACGGACAGACGGACGAACACGCGAACGCTGACAATTACAATTCATCACCGCTTTGAAGCGGGATGTAATAACAATCTGAACACAGATGCATGCTAATCCTCTGTTCTGGTATTACTGGATCTCAGTGCTGCATTGGACACAGTTGATTGTAACATACTACTCAGCAGATTGGCCAGAGCAGGTGGCACTTTCCGACTCTGTATTACAATTTTTCAAATCTTATTTACAAGATGGAAAAGCATGAGTCTGAGTGGACTAATGTCTCGCGTGGAGTCCCTCTAGGGTTCATTCTCAGGCCGCTTCTATTCAACATCTATATGCCAGCCTTAGTTCAGATTATGAGAAAAATCAGAACATGTCCTACCACATGTATGCCGATGATACTCAACTCTAAATTTCAGTGCTGTCACATGATTATAGTCCCTGACTCTCATTATCATTAAATCTATGAATACAGTTACTCAATGAATAAATATAGAAAGGACATTTTTGACCCTAAAAATGAAAAGGCAAAGATCAGTGCTCACCTTGGTTCCATGTCATTGACTGTAATTTAATTTTATTTGTAATTTATTGACGCAGACCAGAACTGTCAGCTCCTTTAAATCAGGGTTGAAAACTTTATTATTTACTGCAGCGTACCTAAATTAAACATGTACATACAGTATTTTACTACCTGTACTTTTTTACTTCTTAATGATAAAAATTCACAAAAACTAATGACAGTAGATTAATTACTTTACTTTTTTCCTTTTAGTCATTATTTTCTTAATTTTATTACACTGCGTTGTAACTTTGCTCTGGTGAGTTCAAATGTAGTCGCTGGGATTGAGATTCTTCTGCCTTAAGGTTGATACTGATAGATTTATCAAAGAGGACAGGTTTTGGAAACTGCTGTACAATCCAGAGGAGAGTCAAGGATCCGTACAGCTACAGCCTGATGTGACTCACATTGTACTGCAATTTGATTTTATATTACCATATTTACTTGTTTCTTCCTTCTTCTCCTCCTCACTGCACTGTAAATTTGGTCCAGCTTTTATCTTATATTTTTATTTCTGTTCCCTATTTAAGCGACTGTATTTTTCTCAATTTTGTTGCACTTCTTTTAATATTTAAGCGACTGTATTTTTCTCAATTTTGTTGCACTTCTTTTAATACAGAGAGACAGTCTTCATTGATCCCAAACTGGGAAAGTCGTAAATTGGTGTGAAGCACTTTGAATTATCTTTGTTAATGTCCTAGACAGATTAATTTACCCATACACCAAAGGCCCTCCAGTTAGACATATTTTCTATGAAAAAGCGCAGGTTTTCCCCAAAACACTAGCCCTCTCTTGTTTCTGGAATCCTTCACAACCACTTTTCACAGCTGGATACAAACAATCCACCATTCCCACTGACTGTTTCTATGAAGGTACAAACCACCTTTAACACAGCTGAAACCAGCAGCATAGTTCCATCTGAGGATGAGGTACTTATAAAGTCTTGAATATTTAATAAAGCATACATTAAATCAGCATGAATCCAACATCAATATAATACAAGACATGATGACTAAGATAACTTCGTTGACATATTCCCTATGACATTAAATATGATTTACATTTGTTGTGAATTTTGTATTTCTGATTTCAGTGACATCACTGAAGGGGCAGCAGTAGGTCAAGTTTTGGACTGTGGACCGGAAGTTGTCAGTTCAAAATCCTGGTGGTGAGCAAAAAATATTTGATTAATTTTATTTTTAGTTTTTTTTAAGCTTAAAACAACAATTCAATCCATCTTCACCAAAATAAGTCGTGTCATTACCAACACGTCTCTACAGCACCTTGGCCTGAGAGGAGTCAGACTCAAGAATCTTCAGTGTTACAATGAGTTTAACAGATTTCCGATACCAGGGATAGCAAAGAGAGTAGATTATTGGGTTTAAGCAAGAGTTAAAATAGAACAACCAGCTTTGTAAAGGCAATGATGTCATAATAAACATATCACCCATTAGAGAAGAAATAAAATACGGGCAAAGACATGTCAGAAACACAACAATAACAGCACCAAGAGTCCTGGCTGCTTTCAGCTCAGATTTCTTAGCAGACATAATACCTGAATGTGTAATAGATGTAATCTGAGACCTCATGGCACGAGCTTGGGACACAGCAACCACAAAAACTCTCACATACAGAACTATGATGACAGTGACAGGAGCAAAGAAGGTCAAAATCATGTCAACAATTCCTGCAACGTGGTCAGTAACAATCACACACTCTCCAAAGCAAGAAATATATCTGTCTAATTGTTCCAGGTTATTATACATTAATACACTGTTATATAAAACAGAACAGACCCAGCAAAGGCAAATACAGATTGTGAGTCGTTTCACAGAGACTTTGATCAAGTAATGTAGAGGGTCCCAAATTGCTACGTAGCGGTCAACTGATATGAGAACCATAGTTCCAACTGAAGCAGAGATAGTAGTAAATTCTAAGATAGAATATAAAGCACACATGATGTTACCGAGAACCCAGCAGCCATTTGAAATCAGGATATGAAAGCACATCATGATACCAATAAAGAAATCTGAACAAGCCAGGGAGAGGAGGAGAAGGTTAGTGGGAGTGTGGAGCTGCCTGCATTGAAGGAAAGAAAGAATCACCATTATTATTAACTGTGTGGTAAATACCAAACACATCTATGAACTAAAGCTAAAAACAGCAGTCATTACTTGAAGTGAGAAATGGAGATGATGACCAGCAGGTTGAGAATGACAGTGACCAAAGAAGTTAAGGGCATCACAATGTAAATCAGCACAGCATCAGAGTGGGGGTGCTTTGGCTTCCTACAGGAAGTGTTGAAGAGTTCAGGAAAGCAGAGTTCTGTTTCATCTTGTGTCTCCATCATTAGAGAAAATACACAAGAACGGAGAGGCTGCTGAGCTCTGCCTGAGATGAAACCTCACTGTGATATAATCCATCTGAACTCCCATCAACCCGTGCATTTTCTAGAACCACTCGTTTACTGGGTCACCATGACTCCAGCCAATCCCAGGAGACACACATGTACTGAAAAAGTCATGCCTCAATCCTACAGCTATGTTTTCATTCTTATCAAATTGAAATCTATTGATGTCCCTCCTTTTCAAATGTAGTATAGTTGCTTCATCAGTTACAGCCGTGGAAGTTGAATTTTAACAGGATACTCATCCTCTTCCAAAAAACAGTTTTAATACACTGCTTTAAGACTTTCAGATAATAATTCCTTTCATTGAATGTAAAAAGTGATTCAAAACTTGTATTATCCTGTGGAGTCATAAACACTAATGTTTACTGAGGCAAGTAAAGCTTGCAGTTAATTGGATATTGTTCTGGGCCTTTTGTGACCTCTTGGAAAAGTCATTGATGAGCTCTTCTGTTGGTTGACTGGCCAGTAAACCAGAAGGTTTACCTTTATTCTTATTTTTGTTCTTTTGAGACTCCATCTGCTCATATTTTGCCGTAGTCCTAAAGCCTTAGAAATGACTTTGCAATCCTTCTCAGACCAAGAAATGCCAACATTTTTCTTTATCATTTGTTGTTGAATTTTTTTTAAGCTAATTTTGTAGATCCTTTCACGTGCTTCACTCTGTTACACAAGTTCCATTTCAGCGCATTCTTGATTCAATAAGTCGGGCAAGGTAGGATTTCATTTTTTTTACCTTAAAAAGCAAAAAAGCTGAATTTGGGATGGAATCTATAAGATAAAATCATCCTTTATTCGTCCCACAGTGGGGAAATTATTGGTTGCTTGGTCATTTGGGCGCTTGATTGTTTGGTAAGTTGTTTCATCAATATCTCAACAAGCTCTGGTAAATTTCTAACCTCTTCACCAGAGGACACTTCACTGAATTACATATGTTCAAAATATGCTGCTACTTCTTTGTGTTTTCGAATCGGAAAGACATCAGATCAGCTGTATTTTCTGGATCAAACTGCTGTTCTGACGGCACATTAGCACATCAGGTAGCGCTGTTGCATCTGTTGCAAGTCCTTTCTGTGTAGAGTTGATATTATCTCCTCGGGTCTTCATGGGTTCTCTCCAGGTTCTCTGGCTTCCTCCAAACTCCAAAATTATGCAACTTAGATGGATGTATCGTTCCAAGTCGCCCATAAGTGTAAATGTGTGAATGAGTGGTCGTTTGTCTTTCATGTGGCTCTGCAGTGCACCGAGGTCATGCTCAGAGTGTCCCCACCTGTCAAGAATCATCAAGTCCCAGCATATCTGATTTATCAATATATTTTATTGTTTTATCATTGAAGACATAATATCAATAATAAATACAGCATGTAGCTTTTTGTGTTACACCCAGAGAGCACTGCACAGCCTAACCACGTCATTCAACATTTGCCTTCACCTCAAAAATTCAAACTTGGACAAAGAAAACTTTATTTGCATTGAAACTTCATCCATACTTTTTTCCAATGACATGCAGAAATTTAAATCATTAAGAATAATCAGTTGCACCTAAATTAATTATTAATGGTAAACATTATGAGAACCCTTCCCCACATCCACCTAAAGCCCCCCTGCCAGCCATATTGTTTCTGAAAGATTTTCCACACACTGGCCCTCTCTTGTTTCTGGAATCTGATGACTCCCTGACTCCACAACCACTTTTCACAGCTGGATGCGAAGCATCCACCATTCCCACTGACTGTTTCTATGTAGGTACAAAGAATCTTTAATACAGCTGTTATCAGCAGCATGGTTTCATTTAAGGAAGAGGTACTCATGAATCTAGAATATTAAATAAAGCATACATTAGATCAGCATGAATTCAACATCCACATGATACAAGACATGGTGACTCGATAACTCAGGAACACTCTCTGGAGATTTTTTGATATGTTCCATACAACGTTGAATTACATGATTTGCATTTATTAAAATTTTGTATTTTGACTTAGCCATATCATTTAACCATTAAAAACAATTCAATCTATCTGCACCAAAATAAGTTGTACCAACACGTCTCTACAGCACCTTGACCTGAGAAGAGTCAGACTCAAGAATCTTCAGTGTTACAATGAGTTTAACAGATTTTCGATACCAGGGATAGCAAAAAGAATAGATTACTGGGTTTAAACAAGAGTTAAAATAGAATAGCCAGTTGTATATGGGCACAGAAGACATAATAAAATTGTCATCTAGAAGAGAGGCAATAAAATACGGGCAAAGACATGTCAGAAACACAACAATAACAACACCAAGAGTTCTGGCTGCTTTCAGCTCTGATTTCTTAGCAGACACAGTACCTGAAAGTGTAATAGATGTAATGTGAGACCTCATGGCACGAGCTTGAGACACAGCAACCACAAAAACTCTCATATACAAAACTATGATGACAGTGACAGGAAAAAAGAAGGTCAAAATAATGTCAGCAACTCCTGCACTGTGGTCAATAACTATTGCACACTCTCCAACACAAGAAATACATCTGTGTAATTGTTCCAGGTTATTATACATTAAAAGACTGTTATATGTAACAGAACAGAACCAACAAAGGCAAATACAGATTGTAACTCTTTTCACAGTGACTTTGGTAGAATAATGTAGAGGGTCACAAATAGCTAGATAGCGGTCAACTGATATGAGAACCATGGTACCTATTGAAGCAGAAGTAGTCGTAAACCCAAATATACTGTATAAAGCACACATGATGTCACCAAGAGTCCAGCAGCCATCTGAAATCAGGATATGGAAGCACATCATGATACCGACAAAGAAATCTGAAAAAGCCAGGGAAAGAAGGAGGAGGTTGGTGGGAGTGTGGAGCTGCCTGCATTGAAGAAAGAAATCATGTGTGTAGCATCATATTTCAATATTCAATAGACACATTCTAAAAGTTAATCGTGAATCTCATGATTACTTGAAGTGAGAGATGGAGATGATGACCAGCAGGTTGAGAATGGCAGCGACCAGAGCAGTTAAGGGCATCACAATGTAAATCAGCACAGCATCAGAGTGGGGGTGCTTTGGCCTCCTACAGGAAGTGTTGAAGAGTTCAGGAAAGCAGAGTTCTGTTTCATCTTGTGTCTCCATCATCAGAGAAAACAGACAAAAATAGAAGCTGCTGAGCTCTGCTGGCTTTGAGATCAAAGTTCTCTGTACAGCTGATATACTTCCTCTGCACTCCCTCCCCTCCATCCATTTTCCTGAAGCACCTATCCTTTACTGGCTCACCAAGGCTGGAGCAAATCCCAGACGTCATTGCAACTAAGCAACTACTATAAGCAACTAGTCATTGCAACTAAACATCCTACAAGCCAAGTTTTACTTTCTGTCAGCAGAAGTGTGAGAAACAGCCAACACAGATCTTTGCATTCTGTCACATTACCATGACGATTGTGCAATGTCGGAACTACTCAGCAGATTGACTCGTCGTGTTATTGACCATCATTAGCATATTAATTACAGTCTTTGAAATTTGTGATGGAATGACTACCATTGACATTCCCTGTTATTCCCAATGACCATCGTTGGGGCAGCCAGGTGGGTCTTAACAATGTTTTTTGGAATATGAACAGCACTGACCACACCTCAAAGAGGTCAGAAACTGAGGGAACATCAAGCCCCACCAGAACCGAAGAAGCCTCTTGGATGAGAGGTGAAACATCTCCATGGAACTTTCTACAAGTCCAGTGGATTTGTGGACATACGAAAAATGTTTACTCAAAGTGATGGATTAGGATAATGACCAGCAGAACACCCAACATGTGTAACCTTAAAAAAAAAAAAAAGTGCCTCATCTGATGAGTCTTGATTTTATGCTGTGATTTTCAAATGAGCATCATCATCACTACCACCGTCATCATCACGCAGGAGAAACCTAATGTTGTGTCGTGATAAATCAAGACTTAGACAACAATCAACAATCTCAAATGAAAAGCGTAGAATCATAAAAAACAGAATCAACCAATTACACAACTTAGTGTTTTGATTCCTTTTAATAAGAGAGAAAACACAGAAAAAACTGGAAAAATGTACATGATTTCAACAGAATTGTCACACTTTAATAAAATGATCATTCAAACTATCGTAAACTTAAAATGAGGTTGTTGAAAATCCAGCATGCAACTATTACAGGAACTGATGTCTCATAATCAGATATCTTTTACATGTTTGTTATATAATTAAATGAAATATTTTACATATACTCACATTATTGTCATAGTATTCAGTGGCATCAATAAACACTTAAACAACCCTCTAACTCATCATCATAAAATGATCTCATGTCATCACCTAGACAATCTCTACAAAACTCTGGCCTCACAGGAGTCCGGCTTTAGAATCTTAAATGTTACAATAAGTTTAATAGATTTTCGATACCAGGGATAGCAAAAAACATATATTACTGGATTTAAACAAGAATTAAAGTAGAACAACCAACTCTGTAAGGGCACAGATGCAGCAGTAAACAAGCTGTTTTCACCCAGAAGAGAGGAAATAAAATATGGGCAAAGACATGTCAGAAACACAACTATAACAACGCCAAGAGTTCTGGCTGCTTTCAGCTCTGATTTCTTAGCAGTTACAGTACCTGAAAGTGTGACAGATGTAATGTGAGACCTCATGACACGAGCCTGAGACACAGCAACCACAAAAACTCTCATGTACAGAACTATGATGACAGTGACGGGAGCAAAAAAAGTAAAAATTATATCAGCAACTCCTGCAATGTAGCTAATAACAATGACACACTCTCCAAAGCAGGAAATATATTTATGTAGTTGAATCAGGTTATCATTCATCAACAGACTGTTATATATAATAGAAAAGACCCAACAAAGGCAAATACAGATTGTAACTCTTCTCACGGTGATTTTTGTGTAGTAACGTAGAGGGTCACAAATAGCCATGTAACGGTCAACTGATATAAGAACCATGGTTCCTACTGAAGTAGAAGTGGTGGTGAACCCAAATATAGTATATAAAGCACACATGATGTCACCAAGAAGCCAGCAGCCATCTGAGATCAGGATATGGAAGCACATCATGATACCGACAAAGAAATCTGAAAAAGCCAGGGAGAGGAGGAGGAGGTTGGTGGGAGTGTGGAGCTGCCTGTGTTTAGGAAGAGATTATCAGCATCAAATTTCAATGTTCATAATAAACATTTTCTCAAAGGATATTATTTATAAAACCAATGATTACTTGAAGTGGCAAATGGAAATGATGACCAGCAGGTTAAGAAAAACAGTGACCACAGATGTTAAGGGCATCACAATGTAAATCAGCACAGCATCAGAGTGGGGGTGCTTTGGCTTCCTACAGGAAGTGTTGAAGAGTTCAGGAAAGCAGAGTTCTGTTTCATCTTGTGTCTCCATCATCAGAGAAAACAGACAGGAAAGAAAAGACTATTGAGCTCATCAAGCTCTAAGACCAAACCTCTCTGTACAGCTGATATAACTCTTCTGAACTCCATCCCATCGATCCATATTCAAGAACCAATTATCTTTTTCTGACTCATAATGTGAACAGCCAATCCCACGAATCAATGGGACGGAGGAGTTTGCTTAACCTAAAAAAAAACAAAAAAAAAGCATGCCTCATAACTAAAGGTACTTGAAAGGTACTCGGGCTTCACCTTTTGTCCTATGTAAACTAAAGTTACTGAGTTGGCAGAAGGAGAAAACACCTTTGGCCATGACTGCTAAAGTTAGTTTGATTTATGCAGGGTAGGATTTGTCCAAAAAACAGGGTGAGGGGGCCATCATGAAAAAATAAACCTTCATATTTAATACACACTTAAAAAGATATGAAAAATTTAATTTTGATCCACTTTTGAAACTGGAAATTAGGGTCAAGCCCAGGAGTTGGTGATTGCTTGGTCAAAAAATTGGAAAACTGCATGCACTGTCCATTTCCAAATGCGAGAGGCCATCATGGAGAAACTCAACATTCGTTCAGCCAAGTCTACACCACCCATGTTGGTGTTAAACTCGCAATCGTCAGTGGGCTTGACACCTTGTCTTTCTCGGACCATCTTCTGTGTGTGTCCTGAGGTTCAGTGCCACAGGCAGAGATGCCACGGTAACTGGCTTGTTGTCCACCCATAAGATCAGGAGGGCTTTGTCTAACTACCATCTCTGATGCCTATTACTTTATTTTTGAAGGGTTATCCCCAAGATGTCGCACTCCTTTGACACCCCATTTTTCAACAGGGTTCCAGTCTCTATCAGTCCTTTTGCCTTCAGTGCATCAAGAAGGTTGATTGTGTTGAAGAACATGTTCAAAAACGGGTGAGCTCCTTGGGGGAACAGACTGTGAAAGAAGAAGAATAACTATAGATGTCCACCACAGACGACATTGAGATGCTGCAATGCAACTAAAATAATTCAAAAATGTTTTAATGTGCTCTTATGAGGCTTATATAAAATATGTCAGCAACATTTCAAAGCAAAATTTCCTATAAAAAAACATTACACTGTACACCTTCTGTTCCTTTTTCCATAAAATGTGGTTGCACTAATGTTATGTTTGGTATCATTGAAAAGCCCTAAATGTCCTCTGTAGACAGCAAGGTGTTAATTATTGGACTAGTATGTTGTGGGTTTTATATACTGTATATACTGTATATATTTATATACATTACATTAACTTTTTCTTTATACAAAGTCATAACTATCAGGCGAGCACTTTCAGTTGTCCATGTGACCATCACAAGATGAATATGTATATAAAAATGCATACATAAATTTCAGTTTAAATAAATTGGACTCCTTTTTTTCCTTATATTATCAATATTTTCAGTGCAGAATTTGAAGGACAGTAAACACAAGTATGGCTGAAATCAAAAACTCAATAACACCTAGAGTCTGATGATGCCTGTCTTGTATTCATCTCTGATTTGCAGACTCAATACTTGACCATGTGACAGCAAGGTAAAAGGTCAACAGTCAATGTTCACCTAATAGAAAAACAAAAGTTCCTTCTGAGCCAAACGTAGCTGTGAAAACAAAACTTTAATATAAAAGACACATGAGGTCATCAAAAATTCGGCATCCATCGATATTAGAATGAGTAACAGGACGACTCATTATTACACAGTCTGTAGATTTGTTTTTATACAATGAAGTGAAATATTTAACATATACTCACATTATTGTCATAGTATATTCAGTGGCATCAGTCAGCACTTAAACCACTATATGACCCATCTTCACAAAATGATCTCATGTCACCACCTAGACAATCTCTACAAAACTCTGGCCTCACAGGAGTCAGGCTCAAGAATCTTAAATGTTACAATGAGTTTAATAGATTTTCGATACCAAGGGTAGAAAAGGACATATATTACTGGATTTAAACAAGAATTAAAGTAGAACAACCAACTCTGTAGGGGCACAGATGCAGCAGTAAACAAGCTGTTTTCACCCAGAAGAGAGGAAATGAAATACGGGCAAAGACATGTCAGAAACACAACTATAACAACACCTAGAGTCCTGGCTGCTTTCAGCTCTGATTTCTTAGCAGACATAATACCTGAATTTGTGACGGAAGTTACGTGAGATCTCATGGCACGAGCTTGAGACACAGCAACCACAAAAACTCTCATATATAGAACCACAATGATGGTGACAGGGGCAAAGAAGGTCAAAGTAATGTCAACAACTCCTGCAATGTAGTTGACAACAATGACACACTCTCCAAAGCAGGAAATATATCTGTCTAGTTGTTTCAAGTTATCATTCATCAACAGACTGTTATATATAATAGAGAAGAACCAACAAAGGCAAATACAGATTGTAACTCTTCTCACGGTGATTTTGGTGGCGTACCGTAGAGGGTCACAAATAGCTACATAGCGATCAACTGATATAAGAACCATGGTTCCTACTGAAGCAGAAGTAGTGGTGAACCCAAATATAGTACATAAAGCACACATGATGTCACCAAGAAGCCAGCAGCCATCTGAGATCAGGATATGGAAGCACATCATGATACCGACAAAGAAATCTGAAAAAGCCAGGGAGAGGAGGAGGAGGTTGGTGGGAGTGTGGAGCTGCCTGTGTTGAGGAAAAGAATGTTTGTCACATCAGAGGTCAATCTTCAATAATAAACATATTCACACAGTAAATGACTTATAGAACTCGTCATTACTTGAAGTGGCAAACGGAGATGACGACCAGCAGGTTAAGAAAAACAGTGACCACAGATGTTAAGGGCATCACAATGTAAATCAGCACAGCATCAGAGTGGGGGTGCTTTGGCTTCCTACAGGAAGTGTTGAAGAGTTCAGGAAAGCAGAGTTCTGTTTCATCTTGTGTCTCCATCATCAGTTAAGACACACAGGAAAGGACAAACTGTTGAGCTCAGCAAAACCAACCCTTTCTGTACAGCTGATATAACCCTTCTAAGCTCCATCCCATCGATCCATATTCAAGAACCAATGATCCTTTCCTGGGTCACAATGGGAACAGCCAATCCCAAGAATCAATGGGACGTAGGAGTTTGCTTAACCTAAAAAAAAAAAAAAAGCATGCCTCATACCTAAAGTCATATTTCACGTTCTATCACGGTGAACTCCCTCCTCTTGGAAGGTACTCAGGCCTAACTTTTTGTCCTATTAGCTAAAGTTACTGCCTGGCAGAAGGAGAGAACGGCTTTGCCAATGACTGTTCATGTTGGTCATAGTTGTGTTCTTCCTGTCCTCCTTGCTGCGACAGCTGGTTCATGTGCTTGATGATTCATCATATTGACAAAGTCTGATTTTATGTCTTTTGCCTCGCACTTGTTTGAACGGGTTACGTGGTTTATGGACTCTGATTTGGAAATAAATTATGGATTTTGGTTTTCCTTCTTAATAATAATAATAACCATCCTTTATTAATCCCCCACGGGGATGATTAGATTATTAATCAGGCATGCATTAGCCCCAGATAGTTCTTGGTGCGCCAAGACCAACTTGTAAGGGGGTGGTGCCTTGCTCACCTCGGCAGTGCTCAGGTGACCTGAATGGACCTAGTGGTCCTTGTGCAGGGGGGTCATTCCAATTTCAGTATGCAGTATGTATTGCCAAAGTAATGTGTTTAATATGATTTTAAATTCACACCATCCAACCCATGACAAAAATTGCAGACATAGGTGATTATCAAACAGCTCAGATAATGTTCAAAGCTAAAAGTAATATAAACATATCAGTAATGTAAACACACACACACATTGTGTGTGTGTGTATATATATATATATATATATATATATATATATATATATATATTTGCACTGACTCCCTGTATTTGACATGGTTTTTAAGATTATATTGTGATAAATCAAGTATTATGAAAGGATCATACGGGAAAGGATCATAAAAGTTGTTGACTAAGGAAACAGTGACTACAGAATTGAAAATAGAATTTGACTGAATAAAAACCAATTAGTGTCTGGATTCCTTTTATTCCTTTTAGTAAGAGTAAACAGAGATTAAGCAGGAAGAAAAAATACTGGGTTTCAACAGAATTCTCACACGTGATAAATTAATCCTTAAAATGACTTCTAGATTTTTCCTTTTTTGCACATTAATTCATCTTAAATCAATAGGACTCCTCTTGGGGCCCTCTCAAACTGTAATATGATCAATATTTTTCAGTGTAGTATTTGAAGAAAAGGGGGACACAAATATGGCTTCAGTCGGAAACATAATAATGACACGAGGAGTCCTGAATGTATTCATCTCTGATTTGTAGACTCAGTACTTGACAGTGTGGCAGCTGTAATATGAGACCTGTCCTGTTAGACATGAGCAGTGTGAAGGGTCAACAAACAGTCACATATTGTTCAGCTGACATGAACACAATGTTTTATACTGAGTCGGAGGTAATGATCAAAATAAACAATATAGTAATATATGAGGCACATGCGGTCAGCATCCAACTTATGGAAACTAATGTCTCATAATAACAGAGTCTGTAGACTTCTTTTACATGTGCTTTATGCAGTTAACTCGCATATTTTACATTCATTCAAATGATTGTGTTTGTACAATCAGTGTCATATATAACGCAACATGATATAGTGTCATTACCTATATAATCTCTAAAGTATGTTGGCCTCACAGGAGTCAGGTTCGAGTATCTTAAATGTTACAATTAGTTTCATAGATTTTCGATACCAAGGATAGCAAAATGCATAAATAACTGGGTTTAAACAAGAGTTAAAAGAGAACAACCAATTTTCTAAGGGCAAAGATGTAGCATTAAAGAAGCTGTCCTTACTTTGAAGAGAGGAAATGAAATATGGGCAAAGACATGTCAGAAACACAACAATAATAACACCAAGAGTCCTGGCTGCTTTCATTTTCGATTTCATAGCAGAAGCATTGTCTGAATTTTTGATATCTGAAACGTGAGACCTCATGGCACGAGCTTGAGACACAGCAACCACAAAGACTCTCATGTACAGAAATATGATGACAGTGACGGGAGCAAAACAGGTCAAAATAATGTCAGCAACTCCTGCAATGTGGTTTATAACAATCACACACTCTCCGATGCAGGAAATATATTTTTCTCGCTGAGTTATGTTATTGTACATTAGGAGAGTAATATAAAAAATAGAACAAACCCAACAGAGGCAAATGCAGATGGTAACTCTTCTCACAGTGATTTTAGTGGAATAATGGAGCGGGTCACAAATAGCCACATAGCGGTCAATTGATATGAGCACAATGGTTCCTACTGACGCAGAGAGAGTACTGTACATCAAGACACTATATGCAACGCACATGAGGTCACCGAGAAACCAACAATCAGTTGTCAGGAGAATTTGAAAGGACATCAGGATTCCAACGAAGAAATCTGAAACTGCCAAGGAAAGGAGGAGAAGGTTGGTGGGAGTGTGGAGTTTCCTGCATTGAAACAATTTATATGAATTATTGCAGTATTTGGTAGACATTATTTTAAAGTAAAATATAAAAGCAAAGTTTTTAGAAATCAACACATAATTAGACCTGGTAATTGCTATTTTTTTCCTTCTAGAAATTAATTTCCCCATGTTAATCAATAATGTATTACTTGAAGTAAGAGATGGAGATGATGACCAGCAGGTTTAGAGTTATGGTGATCAGAGAGATGAACGACAGCAGAATATAAATCATCACAGCCTCAGAGGGTACGTGCTTCGGCCTCAAACAGGACGTGTTAAAGAGTTGAGGGTAACAGAGTTCAATTTCTTTCAGTGTCTCCATCATCAAAGAAGAAAGACGAGGATATGACAGCCTGCAGAGCTCCACCGCTGTAGCTCTGACATCAAACCCCTCTTTACAGCTGATATAACTGTTCTCTACTCTCATCCATCCAGTATCTCCTGGGAGAAATTGAGCCAAAGAGGCATGACGCACTATGAACAGATCCTGCCCCATTCCTGGAGCTTTTTTTTTTTTTTTTTTGTCAATCAGACTCAAATCTTTCTGCTTTGACTTCCCGTCACTCTCGGGTTGTTCTCTGAAAAGATGTATACACTTTCACGATATTTTCTTTTCTCTCTTTTTTCCTGTATCATTATATCAAAAGGCAAATTAACTTTGATTGGTAGATCTTTACTACTTTCTACTTTCTACTACGATCTACTTTCACAAGTAATACGAATGAATGAACAAACAAATAAACGAGTCCACCCAGGAAATTTTTTTAATTTCCTCACTACAAAATATTCCGGATGCTGAGGTGCATAGTGCGCAGAGGTCAATAACTGTCTGTAGAGCTTCATTGAATGGGTTTCTATGGCCCAAAAGTTTCATCTAGGCCTAATATCACCAAGCGCAATGCAAAGTATCAGATGTAGTGGTATAAAGCAGCGGTCCCCAACTCCCGGACCGCAGACCGGTACCGGCCCGTGGGTCATTTGGTACCGGGCCGCACAGCATAAAAAAATAATTTATATTACTTCCGTTTTATTTATTTGGGAGTCTGAAAGATGTTTTATTTTGAAAAGTGACGTCTGTGCGGAATGACGCACAGACTAATGCGTGCGTCTGTCGCGTTTGACAGGTCTCGGTCACGTGACAGGTTACCCCTAAATTAAGCGCCCACAACCGGTGTTCTGGATTAAAGTCAAGGCAGATAATCCAGAGATCGCCCAAAAAGTATCGTAAACTCTGTTTCCATTTCCAACCTCCTGTCTTTGTGAAGCGCGATTTTCCGCAGTGACCGTAAAGAAAACCAAACTGTGGAGTAGAACACACTTCAGGTGTCATTGTCTCCCATTACCCCAAGATCAGGGGTCAACATCCACTAATTCTCATCATTGTAATTATAATTATTTGATTGACTTGTTCACCCTTTTGTTGGAAATGATCAGTATTCCTGCTATGTTGAATGCACTGATTGTAAGTCGCTATATTTCAAAATAAACCTCATCAGTGCAGTCACTTGAATCAAATTTTTAATATAGTTATTTCTTACAATTATTTTGTTTACAGAGATATTGATTGTCAATTTATGAAAAAAAGGTTGTTTATTGTCTGTTGACGTCTGCATTTTACATAAAACCACTGCAGATGATTTATTATTACTGCCCCTAGCAAAAAGTATGGAATCACCAGTCTTGGAAGAGCACTCACTCCGACATTTTAATATGTAGAACAAAATCAGATAAATAAGCATGAAAAAATAATTCATTTTTTCAAAAGTGCATTCAGTGCATTCAGAAACACTAAAAGAAATGAAGAAAAAAACATTGTTGTGTTCAGTAAATGTTACTTTTATAGAGCAAGTGCAGAGAAATAAATAGGGAATCACTCAATTCTGAGGAAAAAAATTTGGAATCACTCCATTTTGAGTAGAAAATAAGGACACACCCAGTCAATTTCCTTTCCTTACTTGGGCACCTACCTCAGATTAGATCTGCTTGTTAGTCAGCAGTTAAAAACAGTGCAGTTATCACACCTTGGAGGGCTGCTGGACCAAGTGGATTGGCAAGAATCGTGGCTCCAACAAGAGAGATGTCTCTTGAGAACAAAGACAGGACTATCAAACTTCTTGAAGAAGGTAACTCTACACGTATGGTTGCCAAGATGTGGGCTGTTCCCACCAAGTACAAACAGCATAGGAATGTTGTTAAAGTCAATCATACTGGCAGACCAGGGAAGACATCTAAGCATCAAGACAAACAACTAAAGGCCATATGTCTTGAAAATAGAAAATGCACAACAAGTCAAATGAAGAAGAAATGGGAGGAAGCTGGAGTCAATGTATGTGACAGAACTGTGCAAAATCGCCCAAAGGAAATGGGATTTTCATACAGGAAAGCTCAAAGGAAACCATCATCGACGCTTAAACAGAAAAGAACAAGACTGCAATGGGCTAAGGAGAGGCAATCATGGACTGTGGATGACTGGATGAAGGTTATCTTCAGTGATGAGTCACCAATCTGCATTGGACAAGGTGATGATGCTGGAACTTTTGTTTGGTGTCGTTCCAGTGAGATTTATATAGAGGACTGCCTAAAGAAAACATCAAAATTCCTACAGTCCTTGGTGATACAGTCCTTGATGATGACACATCTGGTCAATGTCATGGCCTGCAAATAACCCAGATCTCAACCCAGTTGAAAACTGGTGGTGGAAAAATGGTCCACAGTAAGGCTCCGACCTGCAAGGATGATCTGGCAACTGTAATCAAAGAAAGTTGGCACCAGATTGAGGTTTTTTTCCTCAGAGTTGAGTGATTCCATATTTATTTCCCTGCACTTGCTCTATAAAAGTAACATTTGCTGACCACCACAATGTTTTTCCTTCATTTCTTTTAGTGTTTCTGAATGCCAAGAAGTTGCACATTTGTAAAACTTCATTATTTTAACGTTTATGGAGCAAATGAAGGCCAGTCCCTGAAAATATTGTCTTAGATGAAACCGGTCCGTGGTGCAGGAAAGGTTGGGGACCGCTGGTTTAAAGCACAACACTCCTCAACCCTAAAACGGTTGAGGAGTGACAAATCGTACTTCTGGCAATCTGATGGATGAGTGTAGGTTTGGTGATTGCCAGGTGTCTAACTGCCAAATGTAAAGTTTGATGGTTGGTGTTCACGGTGTGGAGTTGTTTTAACAATTTCATGTTCCCATCTTTGTGGCAAAAGTTCGGAGAAGGTTCCTTTCTGTTCAAACATAGTCGACTACGCATCGGTGCACAAAGCAGTGACCATAAAGTCATGGATGACTGAGTTTGGTGTTAAAAAACTTGACTGGCCCACACAGTCCTGATTTAAACTCGAGAGAACACCTTAAGCATGAAATCAAGTGGAGCCAGGCTTTCTCATCCAACTTCAGTGTCTGACCTCACAAATTGTCTTCTGGAAGAATTTCCAAAAATTCCTAAAAGAACCGTCCTAGAAGAGTTGAGCTGTTATAGCTGCAAAGGATGGACCAACATCATAACAAATCCTATGGTTTACGAACAGATTGCCACTAAAGTCTGAGTTCCTTGACTGAGGGCTGGCAAGTAAATACTTTTGCCGTTACAGCGTACCTTCTGCTGTTCTATAATCAAACGCAAAATGTCCAAACAATCATGAAAATCTTCTAAAATGGTATATTATATTCCATTTTAAATTAACTGAAAAGAGAATCTTTGCAACTCCTTCACCAAAAATCATAGGGCTGCCTGATTGTTTGCATAATTTGTCTTTGTCAATACGCTTTTCCTTACGGAGAATGAGGCCATTCAAAATAGGAGGAGGGGTCAGCCAGGGATGAGACTGATAAAACGGTGTCCAGTGCTGAGCATAAGCTCATGTGTTCCTTACATTGGTGATGGCAACTCTGGAGGGAACTGAACTCTGCTTTCCGCAACTCTTCAACGCATCATGCAGAAAGACCCATCGTCCTTACTTTGCCTCCATATTCATCTATGTTACACTGTCCTCCATCTCTCTGCTCACCACTACCCTGAACCTAATGGTCATCATCTCCATTTCTCACTTTAAGTATGTGGCTTTGTTGGTGCTGTTATTTCGTGTTTATGTGTGAACGGAATAATTAATACTAAAAATGATTTGTTTATTGCAGGCAGCTGCACACCCCTACCAACATCCTTCTCCTCTCTCTGGCTGTCTCTGATTGCGTCGTGGGACTCCTTGTTTTGCTTCTAATTGTTGTCATAGATGGGTGCTGGATTTTCAGTGACAGCATGTGTGCTACTTATTATGTTATTGACTACACTTTTACTTCTGCTTCAATAGGAACCATGGTTCTCATATCAATTGACCGCTATGTGGCTATTTGTGACCCTCTACATTATTCTACCAAAATCTCTGGCAAAAAACTTAAAATATCTGTTTATCTGTGTTGGATGCTCTCTTTAATATTTCACACTGTGCGGTTTAAGGACAATCTGAAACAACCAGGCAGGTATAACACCTGCATTGGGCAGTGTGTACTTGTTATTGATTATGCTTCTGGACTTATTGATCTGTTTCTATCCTTTATTATTCCTGTTACTATCATTGTAGTTCTGTACATGAGAGTGTTTGTGGTGGCTGTGTCTCAGGCTCGAGCCATGAGGTCTCACATTACATCTGTCACCATCAAGTGTTCAGTGAAAGGAACTGCTAAGAAATCAGAGCTAAAAGCAGCCATTACTCTCGGTGTTGTTGTAGTTGTGTTTCTACTGTGTATTTGCCCTTATTTTTGTATTGTACTGTCTGGTCAGGACTCAATGCTCGATGCTTCAACTTTTACCTTCATAATAATTCTGGTTTATTTTAACTCTTGTCTAAATCCTCTGATCTATGCCTTGTTTTACCCCTGGTTCAGGAAATCCATCAAATTGATTGTTACACTTAAGATTCTGCAGGCTGGTTCATGTGACACCAACATGCTGTAGAGAGAGAATGTGACACATAAAGAAATGCAGTTTGCTCCTTACTTTTCAACATTGTCGTTATTTATATTATCACCACAAAACATTGTTTGCACTGGAAGCATTATTAGAATGTATCTGCAAGCATAAACAAGCAGGGTTTTAGTGACAGACGTTGGTTCACCTGTTATGCAAATTAATCTTGAGATGTCTTGTGTGATTTAGCCATTATTTGTTATTCTGTTTTTGTTTTTTTGTTTTGTTTTTATTTTGTTTTTTATCTGAGTATTCATGAAGCCAACTCACATTAACCCATGGTATTAAAACGAGATTTGTGTCCAGACAGATTACCCCAATCAGGTCAGAAAAAGCTGTTTATTGCAATGTGTAAAAGACTTGTGACCGGATCTGTTCAAAGAGGAGTGAAAGCCAGATTTCACGGTTCAGTCAAATTACCTTTACGTTTTGAAGTTGTTGATAATTTAATTACATAAACATAATGAAAATAATCAGAGTCAAACAAGAATAACAGGAAGATTAAACAAGCCAATCAAATTTCATGTTGTTGTACCTTATATATCTTATATATTGTATTTGGCAAAGTCAGAGTGATGAAACATCATATTATCTTAAGCTGAAATGCACAAAATTACATTTTCTGTCATCGATGCTGATGATCAAGTCAACATCAAAGTCATTTTTTATTAAAGTTTAATCAGGACAAACTGGTTGTTGAAGTAAATTATGCAATATGTGTTTCAGGAAGTCTGTGGCTCTTGAACTTGAACATCAGCGAGCATCTCTTCCTGGGACGCAAAGACACAAAGACACACACACACACATTAACACACACGGAGATAAAACACTGCTCTGGCTTGATGCTTATATATTCCACCAAGAAGAAACAGTCTTGGCGGTTTCAGACTTTAGTAACATTAATTTTATGACGATACTGTACGCCGAAAAGCCTCTTCATTTGGCGCTCTAGTCTACACCAAACCTGCCTACTTCAAATTTGTCCTGTAAAGTTTAATCAAGTCAGTGATGAAAAGTTGTCACAACTTCAAAGGTGTGGCTGATGCTTTTCTATCTCTGTCATTATTCATACCTTGAAGATATCCATGTCAAAGTTTATTTTATTATTATTATTAATTTACCATCTGAAACAGTCAAATGGTTCATTTACCATCTGAAACAGTCAAATGGTTCATTCACCAGCTGAACCAGTTTACTGGTTTGCATCAATCGGCAGGCACTTGAAACACCAGTGAGTCCCTGATGTCTAAAAATGGATGAAACAGCGCTGCCTATCGGGTCAATACCGATTTGATTAGCGTTCAGATTGTATAAGAATATAAATATACTCATACAAATAATGAGGCCTCTATTTTCACATCACTGTCATGGTCCCAGTTCCAGCTTTCCCTCCTGTTGTCTGTAGTCTGGGTTCACTCCCACTCAATCCACTCATTCCAGTCACCTGTGTTGCTACAGCCACATGCTTCCCATCTCTAATCAGGCTCCACCTACTTAAACTCAGTTTAGATCTCGCTGCCAAATGAGGCCTCATAGGGCTCAGGCGTCAGCAATCCGAAAGCTAAACTAATCAATCCAGAAGGTATTGACACGATAGGCAGCACACCGTGCTGTTTTATCCATTTTAACACATCAAATCCGTGCCAAGTTATCCAAACCCCTTGACTGTTTCACCTGGTGAATGAACCACTTGAGTGCTTCAAATGTCATCAGATATGTGGTTTTTTCCATGTTTGAAGCAGGCTTCGAAGCAGTGGTTCAGGAAAAAAAAAAACCCACCAGGTCTGGGGCATGGTTCGGAGCTTCGTGTCAAAGAGAACATCACTAGTCACCCACACTTCGTACTCTTCTGGGTTCATGGACAATTTTTAGATTTTACTTGTTTCCTAGATTCTGAACTGACTGACAAAACTGACTTTTGTGCATGGCCTTACAGTGTTTTCAGTATGGTAATGTCTATGTCTATGTCTCCAGTTTTATGGCCCTCCATCACCTCTCCATGGTTGATGTTCGTGCCACTGCCATTGCACAGATTGACCTACCAAGTAAACCATATTGACCTTAAACATTGGTTTTACATCTATTTATTTGGCACAACATCGCACCCAACTGTTCCAATCTATTAGAACCATCTTAAGATGTATAACGTTTTGTTGAGTTTCTCTTACAGACGCATTAACCAGATATAACATCAGTCATTAGAGGAGCAGGAATTTCCTCTGGAAGAGATCTGAGAGTTTTTTGATGAAGTAAAATCTCACAGGAACTTTTTCAACAACAACGACAAGTGGGAGGAGGCACTGTGGAGGGAGAAGGAATATATCAGTCAACAGAGAATTTCAGGCAGAAAGCTGGCAGAGCTTCTTATCTCTTCCTGAGAATGTTATTCTTTAATGAAAATGAACTTTGCTTTCCAGAGTTCCTTAACTTCTCCTGTAAGAAGGTTGTACTTCCTTACTTCAAATCCTTATTCACTTATATCACAATGTCCATCATCTGTATTGTGACTTTGATTCTCAACATGCTGGTCATCATCTCCATCTCACACTTCAAGTAGGAAAATGTTTTATCAATTTATTAAACTAGTAGCTGTTCAGAATGAAATGGTAGAATAAAAGCATGTGAAGACAGACTTTTATGTTCCTAAATGATGCTGCTGTTTTTCACTCATGTTGTTCTGCTGAAATGATAATACATACTACAAATGATGATAACTTTATTTCACTCTTTTCTCTCCAGGCAGCTCCAAACACCCACCAACCTCCTCCTTCTCTCTCTGGCTGTCTCAGATTGCATCGTGGGTCTATTCATGTTGTTTCAAATTGACCTCATTGATGGCTGCTGGTTTTCAGGTGACATCTTATGTCTTGCATACTATGCTATGGGCTCTGTGATTACCTCTGCCTCAACAGGAACCATGGTTCTCATATCAGTTGACCGCTATATGGCTATTTGTGACCCTCTACATTATCATATCAAAGTCACTTTAAAAAGAATTAATATCTGTATTTGTCTGTGTTGGATGTTTTCTGTTCTTGTTCACAGTCTGATTCTGAAGGATAACCTTGGGAAACCAGGCAGGTATATCACCTGTGTTGGACAGTGTGTAATTACTCTAGACTATGCTTCTGGTCTTGTTGATACAATTTTATCATTTATTATCCCTGTCACTGTCATTGTAGTTCTGTACATGAGAGTGTTTGTGGTGGCTGTGTCTCAGGCTCGAGCCATGAGGTCTCACATTACATCTGTCACCATCAAGTGTTCCACAAAAAGAACCGCTAAGAAATCAGAGATGAAAGCAGCCATTACTCTTGGAGTTGTTGTAGTTGTGTTTCTGATATGTGTGTGCCCTTTTTTTTGTATTATGCTGTCTCGACAAGACTCGATGCTCGATGCTACATCTTCAATCTTCGTCATAACTCTGTTCTATTTTAACTCTTGTCTAAATCCTCTGATCTATTCCTTGTTTTACCCCTGGTTCAGAAAATCCATCAAACTGATTGTGACTCTCAAGATTCTGCGTGCTGATTCACGTGACACCAACATTCTCTAGACAGTTCGTGTGACATGTAAAGAAACTCTCATCCTCAATGTTTAATCTGCATCAATGCATTCTCATTGAGAAGTTTCACCTCTTATTCAAGAGGCTTCTGACAGATATTTCCTCTTTCAACGGTCAGAGCCTGCAAACCACATCAGGTGATCAGTAATGTTACCAAGTGTGGAGAGTAATGGAATAGATGGAACACCTACAATATATATTGAAACTACATGTTACAGTTATAGGGGGAGCAATAATCAAATTACAGATGTACTCACTAAAATTTGAACTATTTACAGGATTTCTTTAATGTAATAACAGTCACATTTACTGAAACCTGTTTTAACCTTTAAAATGTCATCCTGTTTTTTTGTGTTATAGCACTCCCCAATGATGAGTTATGTCTGGCATGTTTCTAGGTTCATTGAGTAAAATGTTTTTTAGAATTATACCAGTTCTCAATTCTGTAACTCTAAATTGCTTACAGATTTGAATATCCTGGGAGGAATATTTTACTAAGGACATCGAGCCCTGCCCTAACATTTTGTCCCTAGGTAAGTGTTTTGGTCACTTCTGGGGCTCAATTTTGAGCATTCACTCCTTTAGAAGTTCTGTTTCTCACAAAAACACACTCCTACATTAATATCTCTAGCTTTATATCAGAGTGGGAGACAAAGATGTGGAACAGGGACATGATTTTTTTTACATTAACTTTACTTAAATTTAAAAAAAAATTATAGAACTTGCTGTCTCAGTGGGCCTCACCTCAGTAGAAGATGAATTGGAGTAAGGTTCTTACAATCGCCTTAACTACATTTTTTTTATTTGTTCTGATTCTGAGGGACAAACTAAGCAGATATAATATCTGTCTTGGACAATGCATAATTAATCTAGATTATGCTTCTAATCCAATTTCATCTTTCATTACTCTTGTCACTGTCATTGCAGTTCTGTATTTGAGAGTATTTGTGATGGCTCTGTCTCAGACTCATGAAAATACATTGAGATATAATGAGGTCTCACATTACATCTGTCACCATCAAATGTTCAACAAAAGTAACTGCGAACAAATCAGAGATGAGAGCAGCCATTACTCCTGGATTTGTTTTGAAAATGTTTGATTTTCTTGGTGTGTGAATTCATGAATGTATTGTGACAGCTGATTATAAATCCCCGGAGTAATGTTTGGGTGTGGCTGTGATTCACGCAGTGGTGGGCGGTCAGGGCAAGCAAGGCCTTCTCTGCTGGTCTTACAAAAAGAAGAAGAAGAAGATCCACTTTATGAATCTCCTAATGGGGAAATTACTTTTTACACTCTACGCATGTCTTTTTGTGTTAGATACACGGGCGCCTTGGCAACGGCCCGGAGGTGAGCTGACACCTCCCACAGTCTGTAATTTTGAAAAATTACCCAATCCTCTGTTACATCCGTGTATGTCAGTGGTCCCCAACCACCGAGTCACGACCCGGGACATTAGGTACAGGGCGGCGCAGAAAATTTGACTTTCTTTTTTTTTTTTTATTGATTACTGGTCTAAAGATGTTTTATTTTGAAAAGTGACATCTGTGTGGAATGACACACAGACGACAGCATGCGTCTGTCCCTCTTGACAGGTCTCGGTTACGTGATAGGTTACCATCCATTACCCCTAAATTAAGCGCTAGTATTCTGGATTAAAGTCAAGACAGATTATCCTGAGCTCACCTAATAAGTATAGAAAACTCTGCTTCCATTTACATCCTCCTGTCTTTGTGATATTCTGCAGCGACCTTAATGATTTATTATTATTCTACAGCTGTCCTGGCATCATTGAGATTATTGAGCAAATGAAGACCGGTCCGTGAAAATATTGTCTTAGATGAAACCGGTCCGTGGCACAAAAAAGGTTGGGGACCGCTGCTCTACAGCACCTGCTATTGATGTGTCGATTAAAATAAGTAATTAGAAATCTACATTTTAGAATAGCTTTTCATTTATTAGCCTTAATGATAATGAAATTAATACAGTACTCCAACTCTTGGCTATAATCAGCTGAGATAGGATTCGGCAACACCCGTGACCAACAAAGCTGCTACAGCGGCTGAAGACGAGACGATTAGGATTGTCTTATTGTTAAGAAAATGTATGGATGATTGAATGGATCTCTGTGGGTCTGTGTTGCACATATGAAAATGTGTTACTGGAATAATTGCAGAAGAGTTATTGTAACTATAACCCCAAATAAACTGAACACCATTTAAAAATCAACCAAATAATCAAAGTCATTTAATTCAAGCAGAGAGCTGACCACAGGTCAGGTTTGGTGCTGGGCATGGAAACAGATTTTTATTTTCATTTATTTACGGTGGGTGTCTGTAGATAAAACAATATAAATCTGTATTGCAGAAGACAGGGTTAGATGGAGGCAACTGATTCGCTGTGGCGACCCCTGAAGGGAAAAGAAGATTTGATTCACATAAACATCCTGTACATACTACATTTACTGTCGTATGTACTTCGTTCAAGGACAACTATACAATAATTGCATCATGATGGCATCACCACAGGCAACAATAATTATTACATTGTAATAGCAATTTATACAATATAAGGAAGGCACAATACACCAACAATGGTAATGGACAAAACACCAACAACACTAATTAACAAAATACCAACGATGGTAAGGAAACATTGAGCACATGTTAACACTACGAAACAGAACAGCAGCTGCTTGAGTTAAAGACCCTCATCTCTATATTTTGACCAGACATGATGTTTATATAACAGTATGAATTGATGAGTACTTTGGCATTTCTTGTGTTGTAAGTCTGCACACAGACACACAAAAACGTTTACGATTGTTTTGAGCCCTCGCCAATGAAAAATATCCAAAACCTCTCAAGTTATGAGCCCTGACTGGAGTTATAAAGAATCGTTGGAGGTTTGCTGGTCATAATTTATGAATGCTTTTATATAAAACTATTGATGTATTATATTGTATAAGATTATCAAATTTTAGCAACTTTGACTGCGGTTATGAGTATGTTCAAGAAAACCAACCTTGTGAATGATCCGCACTGCTCTTTTCTGTCATATGATCAGAGGATTAATTGTGTTCTGGTATTTCCCCAAACTTCAACACCAAGATTACACCTTGAGGATGAGAATTTCTTTACGTGTCACATTAACTCTTTAGAGTTTGCTCGTGTCACGTGAATCAGCACACAGAATCCTAAGTGTAACAATCAGTTTGATGGATTTTCTGAACCAGGGATAAAACAAGGCATAGATCAGAGGATTTAGACAGGAGTTAAAAGTGAACAGAGTTATGACAAAGATGGAAGATTTAACATTGAGCATGGAGTTCTGACCAGACAGTACAATACAAAAAAAAGGGCACACACATATTAGAAACACAACTACAACAACACCAAGAGTAATGGCTGCTTTCATCTCTGATTTCTTAGCAGTTACTTTTTTAGAACACTTGATGGTGACAGATGTAATGTGAGACCTCATGGCTCGAGCCTGAGACACAGCCACCACAAACACTCTCATGTACAGAACTACAATTATAGTAACAGGAATAATAAAAGATAAAATTGAATCAGCTAGTCCAGACACAGAATCTAGAGTAATTACACACTGTCCAACACAGGTGATATACCTGCCTGGTTGTTCCAGGTTATCCTTCAATATCAGACAATGAACAAGAACAGAAAACATCCAACACAGACAAACACAGATATTAATTCTTTTTACAGTGACTTTGGTAGAATAATGTAGAGGGTCACAAATAGCCATATAGCGGTCAACTGATATGAGAACCATGGTTCCTATTGAAGCAGACGAAATCACAGAGCCCATAGCGTAATGCACAACACATATGATGTCACCCGAAAGCCAGCAACCATCAATGAGGTCTATTTGAAACAACAAGATGAGGCCCACGATGCAATCTGAGACAGCTAGAGAGAGGAGAAGGAGGTTGGTGGGGGTGTGGAGCTGCCTGGAGAGAAAAGAGTGAATTAAACTCACCATTTGTTACACGTATTATCATTCCAGCATGTAAAAAAAGTCATAGCCGAAACACAAAGCATTAGTTTGGAACATGAAATCATTTGTTCACATTCTGATATTCTACCATTTCATTCTGAACAGCTACCACTTTCAAAATCTGAACTTTTTGCCTACTTGAAGTGTGAGATGGAGATGATGACCAGCATGTTGAGAATCACAGTCACAATAGAGATGGAGGACAGTATGATGTAAGAGAGTAAGGGTTCATGATCAGGAAGTATGACCTTCCTACAGGAGGCGTTGAGGAGCTGTGGAAAGCAAAGTTCATCCTCATCAAAGGATGACATCATTACAAAGAGATGAGAAGCAGCGCAGCTCTGTCAGCTTTCTGCATGAACCTCTCTGTGCTAACTGATATATTCATTCTTCCTTCACATCCCTCCTCCCTCTGACCCTCCATTGGTAGTTTATTGTAGCCGTCACTTAGGTCCTTTCCTTTAATTATGTCAATATTTTTTGTGGAAAGTCTAGGGCACATGTGACATGTTATGAGACAATGTGCTCCCCCATCACCTTGTAGTATTTTTTTATCATTTTCATTCATTCATTCATCTTCCAAACCCACTTCTCTCGCTGTCGGTGGTTGTGGGGTGCTGCAGGCTATCCCAGCCGACTGGGGGCGTGAGGCAGGGGACACTCAGGGCGAGATGCCAGTGCACCGCAGAGCAGTGTACCGGCCAATCAAGCTGAAGCGCATGATTTTGGAGATGAGAGGGAACCGGAGAACCCACGCAGACATGGGGAGAGCATGCAAATTCCGCACAGAGCGGGACTCAAACCCAGAACCGCCTTGCTATGCGGTGACAGCGCCAACAACTGTGCCACCATGCCACCCATAATTTTTATTATTTGAGTTTATTATTTTGTGGCTTCCAATTCTGTTCATCTGCAATGTCAAATGTAGTATTTTAGTTAATGAATGTACGGTTACAATGACCAGAGCTCACATGGGCACTTTGGGCAGCCAGGTGACCTTAAGGGTGCTTTAAAAAGGCACGGGCCACTTTCAGTGTATAGACAGTCTGCAGCTCATAGTGAACTGGATCGTGTGCATGTGTCACGAAGGTAGGGGTTTGCACCCAAATGCAGAACACCGAAGACATCACTTTTATCCATAGCTTCAATCAAATAAACTTAAACTACACGGGCAAGATGCAAACAAAAACTCAGGCAGACCAACGCAGAAAAACAGAACAGACTTACAGGAACCAAACTTCAGAAAACGAACCAGCACCTAGCTCTCATTGAGCCAGGCTTAAAAAGCCTTATGGTCATTAGCACAAACAAGTTCAGGTGTGACGATCAGAACGGGTGTGTGGATGAGATCCAGAGCCATCTTGAGGCTTTTATCAGCTGCTTCAATGATGTTCTTGATGGTTCTGCTCTTTGGTGTTCCTGTGATCCCCAGTACACTGACAGCTTTGTAGAGTGAGTTGACACAAATCCCCCACAGCCTACCTCAATGGGCATGTGCCTCTCCTTCCAGCCCTGATGCTGAGAAATGATGAGCAGATGTTCATATTTGGTTCTCTTCCTTTCACAAGCCTCTCCCAAGCGGGCCTACCAAGACCATCATGTTGATGATGGTCTTGGTGCTCTCTGACACGAGAAGTATATCTGGCCTCAGGGTAGTGCTGACAATGTGGTGTGGGAGCCTCAGCTAATTCTCCAAGTCCACTGTGAGCTGCCAATCCAGCACTGTTGCCAAGATCCCTACTGTCGCCTTCATGTGACCCGCCCTCAGCGGCGCTCCTGCATTGACAAAAGCAATTGCGCTGGTGGTATTGCGTACTCAGCTGAAGCTGCTGATCCCCGTGTTGAGGGTTTCTGCAATTGCCAGCTGTATTGGTCCTCGCAAAGAGCTTTTGGGCAGGAGCTCAGTATATGTTGCAATGTTCCCCTTGCTTAGCACATTGGGCAATTCAGGTCTTGACTCTCCCCCAGGAGTACAGGCTCACTGGGCTAGGCAGGACATCGTACACTGCCTGAATCAGGAAGGTGATGCTTTGTGGCTCAGCCTGCCAGTGGTCCGTCAGCAGAGGCCCCTTGTTGCCTCAACCTAGCCGCTCTGCTAGATCTTCCTCCCTCCACTGCTGCCCTCATACGAATCTGCCTCCTTCCCCGTGCTCTTCTGCCAAGATGTTGGGAACAGTCCCAAGCTTGCTCTACCATGGGCCACCATGCCCACCAGATCTTTGTGGCGCAGCCAGGATTCAGTATCCAGCACCGCAGCGTGGGCATTCCACTTCCTTCCTATCTTTACCTCCGCTCCTGCCTAGGCCACCTTTGGTTCTCTTGAGTCTCTGTACATCTGCACCTCTTGTGTCCATGTGACCTTGAACTCTTCTTCCAGAGACTTCAGTGGCAACCGAAGCTTTGTGTTGTTGCCATAAAGGGCAATGTTGCTGATGCCTTTAGGCAAAGCCAACCATCTCCTGAGACAGCTGCTGGCCTTTATCTCCAAGATCTCCACGGTGATCATGGAGGCCTCGTAGACAACTAGTGGCCATAGCATCCTTGGAAGAATTTCATGCTGGTATGTCCACGCTTTAAACTTACCTGGGAGTCCAGATTTGTCGACTGGTTTTAGCAAGCCGTCCAGCTCCTTGCCAGTGAATTGAGTAGATGAGAAGTCCCTGAGGTTGCTATCAAGCACCTCACCCAAGCTCTTCCAAGTTTCAAGTTTCAAGTTTATTTATTCTTATATAGCCAAGATTCACAAAGAATTTCTCAAAGGGCTTTACATTCTGCACATGGACAAATTCCCTCTGACCTTTGTGTACTGCGAGCAGCACGACCCTCACATCGGATAAGGAACAACTCCCCCAAACCAGGGGAAAAAAATAGATGTAAATAATGGTGGGTTTATTTCACTCTTTTCTCTTCAGGCAGTTCCACACCCCCACCAACCTTCTCTTCCTCTCTCTGGTTGTCTCAGATTGCATGGTGGGCCTCATTGTATTGTTTCAAATTGACTTCATTGATGGTTGCTGGTTTTCAGGTGACATCATATATGTTGTGTATTTTAACCTGGACTATATTACTACCTCTACCTCAATAAGAACCATGGTTTCTGACAAAAAGACTGTTAGACACTTCTTTATTGCTGTGCATCACTGAGATAACCCATGGAAATTATAAAGGAATAAAGGAAGGTGCTAATGTTGCACAGAGAGACCTAAACAAGAATACCTTGTGCAACTCATGGTTACCCGAAGTACGCAGCATGACACAACACAGACTCAATTTTGGTTTAATATAATTTTATTTATTCTCTCACATCAGTTCATAACACTGTAAAAATACATAGAGGACGGGCGCACAGAAAAAATATGGGCGGAACCAAAAGAAATTCAAATAAATTTTTACAAATGTTAAAGAAAACCCCAGTAACCTTTGTCTCAGCAGCTCTTCTATAGAAAATCTATGTTTTTTAGCAATGTGACAATAGATGACTTAATTTCTTGTATCTATGTCCTATTATTACATGCTTATTTGGGTAAAAAAAAAAAAAAAAACTATCAAGAGAAGCTGGACAGATAAATGTGTCGTACTTTAGAAACCCCTAAGGATGTTCATTGTAAGGCATGAAGTTCTTGGGAAAATGGAACGTGAGTCCTCTATAAATGAAGGACCTCAATACCCTTGGACATCGAGAGTGAAGGGGAATAAAATATTTGTTAATGGAATCTAATGTAGCTTCCATACCGCATCAGTCAAGGCCCGGGTTAACAACAACCACCATCGGTGCTGTTGACCGACAGGGTGCCGGTGGAAATTGGACTACTGTTCGTCAAAGAAAGAGAGGAGGAAAGTGTGATCGTAGGAAGAGAGAGAAGAGGAACGCCACGAGTATAGGACTGAGAGCAGGGACGTTGAATGTTGGAACTATAACAGGAAAAGGTAGAGAGTTGGTTGACATGATGCAGAGAAGGAAGGTAGACATACTGTGTGTCCAGGAGACCAGGTGGAAAGGTAGCAAGGCTAGAAGTTTAGGAGCAGGGTTCAAGTTGTTCTATCATGGTGTAGATGGGAAGAGAAATGGAGTAGGAGTTATCTTGAAGGAGGAGTTTGTTAGGAATGTCCTGGAGGTAAAAAGAGTGTCAGATAGAGTGATGAGTCTGAAGCTAGAAATCGAAGGTGTGATGTTCAATGTTGTTAGTGGGTATGATCCACAGCTAGGACGTGAGCTGGAGGAGAAGGATAAATTCTGGTTGGACTTTGATGAAGTAATGCAGAGCATACCTAGAAGTGAGAGAGTTGTCATTGGTGCAGACTTCAATGGACATGTTGGTGCAGGTAACAGAGGTGATGAGGAAGTGATGGGCAGGTTTGGTATCCAGGAGAGGAACGCAGAAGGACAGATGGTAGTTGACTTTGCAAAAAGGATGGAAATGGCGATAGTGAATACTTTCTTCCAGAAGAGGCAGGAACATAGGGTGACCTATAAGAGTGGTGGTAGGAGCACACAGGTAGACTACATCTTGTGTAGACGGTGTAACCTGAAGGAGATCAGTGACTGTAAAGTAGTGGAAGGTGAGAGTGTAGCCAAACAGCATAGGATGGTGGTGTGCAGGATGACTCTGGTGGTGAGGAAGATGAAGAAGACAAAGTGAGAGAAGAGGATGCAGAAGACAGGGATAGATGGAGGCAAGTGATTCGCTGTGGCGACCCCTGAAGGGAAAAGCCAAAAGGTAAAAGAAGTGTAAAATGGAATCTCTGTAGCTAAAGACTGATTAGTGTTAAACCGAATCAGTAGGTGTATTTTGAAAAAAAAAATGCAATGGAGGGCATTGTAAAATTCTGTTACTGTCCTTTGTTTGCCTGCCTTCTACTGCGATGGGGTCCACTGTTATACACAACAAGTTCTTTGAGATTTATTAATAATTTCACAGTCTGCAATCCATTAAACACTGCGTGTTCAGGCAGGCGTAAATAAGCGTGTACAGGCAGGATGGAACGGGTGGAGGAAAGTGTCAGGTGTGATGTGTGATAGAAGAGTTTCAGCTAAAATGAAAGGAAAGGTGTACAAAACTGTGGTGAGACCAGCGATGTTGTTTGGTCTAGAGACAGTGTCACTGAGGAAAAGACAGGAAACAGAGCTGGAGGTAGCAGAGATGAAGATGCTGAGGTTCTCTCTGGGAGTGACCAGGAAGGATAGGATCAGGAATGAGTACATCAGAGGGACAGCACATGTTAGAGGTTTTGGAGATAAAGTCAGAGAGGCCAGACTGAGATGGTTTGGACATGTCCAGAGGAGAGATAGTGAATATATTGGTAGAAGGATGCTGAGTTTTGAACTGCCAGGCAGGAGGCCTAGAGGAAGTCTAAAGAGGAGGTTTATGGATGTAGTGAAAGAGGACATGAAGGTAGTTGGTGTGAGAGAAGAGGATGCAAAGGACAGGGTTAGATGGAGGCAATTGATTCGCTGTGGCGACCCCTGAAGGGAAAAACCAAAAGAAAAAGACAAAGAATCCATTAAACATTGGAAGAGTGAGAGAAATCTCTGCCAAAAGAGGCAAGGTCAAACACCAACACTGCATTGAACCCTGGCATAACTCTATGAAACCTTTCAATAAATGCAAGACATACAGTAATCCGCCATTGGAAAGTGACAAACACTATTTTACAACTGTGGTAATCTAACAGAAAACAAAATGACATGTTACAGGTTGATACAGGTTTGAATAAATAACTTGTATTTTAAAAAAATATTCTGAAAATAATTCCTATTTCTAGTAATTTGATCAATATTTCCTGTAACTGTAAAAAGTAGTTTCATTGTATATTGAAGGTGTTCCATGTATTCCATTGTGTTCAAAACTGACTATTGTTCCGACTGCTAAAAGTGGAAATATCTGTCCTCCACTGGTCAGAAATGAAGAAGTCTCTTGGATGAGAGGCGAAACTTCTCAGCAAGAATGTATTTGCACTTTGCACCAAGATTACACCTTGAGGATGACAATTTCTTTACGTGTCACATTAACTCCTTAGAGTTTGCTAGTGTCACGTGAATCAGCACACAGAATCCTAAGTGTAACAATCAGTTTGATGGATTTTCTGAACCAGGGGTAAAACAAGGCATAGATCAGAGGATTTAGACAGGAGTTAAAAGTGAATAGAGTTATGACAAAGATGGAAGATTTAACATTGAGCATGGAGTTCTGACCAGACAGTACAATACAAAAAAAAGGGCACACACATATCAGAAACACAACTACAACAATTCCAAGAGTAATGGCTGCTTTCATCTCTGATTTCTTAGCAGTTCCTGTTTTAGAACACTTGATGGTGACAGATGTAATGTGAGACCTCATGGCTCGAGCCTGAGACACAGCCACCACAAACACTCTCAATAACAGAACTACAATGATAGTAACAGGAATAATAAAGGATAAAATTGAATCAGCCAGTCCAGACGCAGAATCTAGAGTAATTACACACTGTCCAACACAGGTGATATACCTGCCTGGTTGTTCCAGGTTATCCTTCAATATCAGGCAATGAACAAGAACAGAAAACATCCAACACAGACAAACACAGATATTAATTCTTTTTACAGTGACTTTGGTAGAATAATGTAGAGGGTCACAAATAGCCACATAGCGGTCAACTGATATGAGAACCATGGTTCCTATTGAAGCAGACGAAATCACAGAGCCCATAGCGTAATGCACAACACATATGATGTCACCCGAAAACCAGCAACCATCAATGAGGTCGATTTGAAACAACATGATGAGGCCCATGATGCAATCTGAGACAGCTAGAGAGAGGAGAAGGAGGTTGGTGGGGGTGTGGAGCTGCCTGGAGAGAAAAGAGTGAATTAAACTCACCATTTGTTACACGTATTATCATTCCAGCATGTAAAAAAAGTCATAGCCGAAACACAAAGCATTAGTTTGGAACATGAAATCATTTGTTCACATTCTGATATTCTACCATTTCATTCTGAACAGCTACCACTTTCAAAATCTGAACTTTTTGCCTACTTGAAGTGTGAGATGGAGATGATGACCAGCATGTTGAGAATCACAGTCACAATAGAGATGGAGGACAGTATGATGTAAGAGAGTAAGGGTTCATGATCAGGAAGTATGACCTTCCTACAGGAGGCGTTGAGGAGCTGTGGAAAGCAAAGTTCATCCTCATCAAAGGATGACATCATTACAAAGAGATGAGAAGCAGCGCAGCTCTGTCAGCTTTCTGCATGAACCTCTCTGTGCTAACTGATATATTCATTCTTCCTTCACATCCCTCCTCCCTCTGACCCTCCATTGGTAGTTTATTGTAGCCGTCACTTAGGTCCTTTCCTTTAATTATGTCAATATTTTTTGTGGAAAGTCTAGGGCACATGTGACATGTTATGAGACAATGTGCACCCCCATCACCTTGTAGTATTTTTTTTATCATTTTCATTCATTCATTCATCTTCCAAACCCACTTCTCTCGCTGTCGGTGGTTGTGGGGTGCTGCAGGCTATCCCAGCCGACTGGGGGCGTGAGGCAGGGGACACTCAGGGCGAGATGCCAGTGCACCGCAGAGCCACACATATACTGTACACAGACGAACGTGCACTCACACACTCACACCTAGGGTTCACTTAGTACCGTCCAATCAAGCTGAAGTGCATGATTTTGGAGATGAGAGGGAACCGGAGAACCCACAGAGAACCCACGCAGACATGGGGAGAGCATGCAAATTCCGCACAGAGCGGGACTCAAACCCAGAACCGCCTTGCTATGCGGTGACAGCGCCAACAACTGTGCCACCATGCCACCCATAATTTTTATTATTTGAGTTTATTATTTTGTGGCTTCCAATTCTGTTCATCTGCAATGTCAAATGTAGTATTTTAGTTAATGAATGTACGGTTACAATGACCAGAGCTCACATGGGCACTTTGGGCAGCCAGGTGACCTTAAGGGTGCTTTAAAAAGGCACGGGCCACTTTCAGTGTATAGACAGTCTGCAGCTCGTAATGAACTGCATGATGTGCATGTTTCTGTGTATTCCAGTGTTTTGGAAGTAAATAACATTTTTTTATGCACGCCTGGAAGTCAATTTATTTCTTACAAGTTTACAACAAAAACCTTCCTGTTAACACCTGGCCGGTGTTTCCCAGGTTATTTAACTCCGTCTTCCCCTCACAGACATTTGGTTGAAGACTTGGATTGATGGATTGGTTTATGTTT
The DNA here is from genome assembly GCA_013358685.1 of Antennarius maculatus. Classification (NCBI taxonomy): domain Eukaryota; kingdom Metazoa; phylum Chordata; class Actinopteri; order Lophiiformes; family Antennariidae; genus Antennarius; species Antennarius maculatus. The sequence continues at coordinate 19,664,116 of CM023618.1, read as the reverse complement.
CATAAACTTTTGTTAACTTTTGGAGCCAACCGCTGTACATTTTGTTGCAGTCTACGAGCTGGCCGGAACAACTTGGGGGCTCGTCCAATTCAAGTACCAATTCAAGTCCATTCAGTCCCAGTAGACATGATGAAGATGTGTTTGCACATGTCTTCATCAGTTCCTGGAGTGACTTAAAGTCTTGTTAATGACCTTTAATAGCATGTTGCCATGTGTAATAGTCCATTGCCATGAATAAATTCAACAGAGAGCTGACTACACGTCAGGTTTGGTGCTGGGCATGGAGACATATTTTTATTTTCATATATTTACAGTGGGTGTCTGCAGATAGGACAGTATAATTAGTTAACATATTAGTTAATTTCCCTGATGGAATCTCCTTAAGGGATCAATAAAGTTCTACTCTCTATAAATCTGTATTTGATTCAGATAAACATCCTGTATACACTACATATACAGCACTGCATTTTAACCATACTTTTAATCCAAGCTTTATTCATATATTAAAGCATGGTTAAAAAGCTTTAGTAGTGCTGAATCACTGTAATGCAGATAATATTAAATTACAGTGGAATATTGTTTGGTTTTTTTTGATGAAGGGATGAGAGTGATGGCAGCAAACTCAAAACTCATTAAGTAGTAACTTTACATTCAAACTGGCCCTGAATCATGTCTAACCTTTGTAATTGAAAGATTCAACAATTTGAATGTTTTAAACAATTTAAACATACCACACAGCACTGACACATGTTTCAAACCCCTGTTCTTTGTCATGTTCACACTCCCTACACAATGTTGATGTCACATGAATTTGCATGTAGGATCTTAAAAGTCACAATCAATTGGATGGATTTTCTGAACCAGGGATAAAACAAAGCATATATCACAGGATTTAGACAAGAATTAAAATAGAACAGACATATGATGAAGGCTGAAGAAGAAGCATCAAGCATGGAGTCCTGGCCAGAAAGTAAAACACTAAAATACGGGCACACACATATCAGAAACACAACAACAACAACTCCAAGAGTAATGGCTGCTTTCATCTCTGATTTCTTAGCAGTTACTTTTGTTGAACACTTGATGGTGACAGATGTAATGTGAGACCTCATGGCTCGAGCCTGAGACACAGCCACCACAAACACTCTCATGTACAGAACTACAATGACAGTAACAGGAATAATAAAGGATAGAAACAGATCAACAAGTCCAGCAACATAATCAAGAATAATTACACACTGTCCAACACAGGTGTTATACCTGCCTGGTTTTTCCAGGTTATCCTTCAGCATCAGACAGTGAACAAGAACAGAAAACATCCAACACAGACAAACACAAATATTAATTCTTTTTACAGTTATTCTGATGGAATAATGTAGCGGGTCACAAATAGCCACATAGCGATCAACTGAAATAAGAACCATGGTTCCTATTGAGGCAGATGTAATGATATAATCCAGGGCAAAATACACAACACACATGATGTCACCCAAAAACCAGCAGCCGTCCAAGAGTATAATTTGAAAAACCATGATGAGGCCAACAATACAATCTGACACAGCCAGGGAGAGGAGGAGGAGGTTGGTGGGGGTGTGGAGCTGCCTGGAGAGAAAAAAGTGACATTTAGTCCATCATCTATGACATTATTATTCCTGCATATAAAACAGCCATAAGTGAGTCACGAAAACTTCATTCAGAAATATGAAAGGTATTTCAAAACCATTTCAGTTTGTACATTTGTCGTGACACTGAAAAACATTTTCCTACTTGAAGTGTGAGATGGAGATGATGACCAGCATGTTGAGAAAAACAGTAACAATAGAGATGGAGGACAGTGTGATGTAAGAAATTATGGATACAACGTATGGATTTATGATTTTCCTGCAGGAGGAGTTGAGGAGTTGTGGAAAACAAAGTTCATCTTCATCAAAAGATGTCATCATCAGGAAGAGATGAGAAGCTACTCAGCTCTGTCAGCATTCTGTTTGTACTAACTGTTTTATCTCTTCTCTTCCTCCACATCCCTCCTCCCTCTTCACCGCGGTTTAATGATAGTTTTAAAGGGAGTGGCTTGAAATTTTTCCTCTCATTACATCATCTACTTTCATCAGACTCCAAACTCTAAACACACACAGGGTTGAAATAGAAGAAATCCTCCTATTTTCAATGTCTTTGGGGTTTGGGGTTCCGTATCAGGTGAGAGGATGTGGAGGTGACTCACATATGAAACAGAGACACAAGGAAATTGATCGCAGCTGGTGTGTAGTATTGAGCTGAGTGGTCTTTCTTTTACAGTAGCATACATGAACCAATGAGAGGGGTTTTTCCCAAAGAAGAATAAAGATGTGAGAGGGATCATGTCTATTGTATAGTACATACAGTATATCCAAAAGTGATTCTGACTGCCACCTCGTTCAGGTCTCACGCAATGAGGGAACTTTACAATGTATATAGTTGTTTACAACTATAAACAATCATCTATTACTTGCACTTTGGGATGAGGTGCAAAGTACTATTTTAAATTTTTGGTCAGAAACCAGGTGCGGTTTAGATCCTGTTTCAAGTTTAAGCTGCAATTTAAACAAAATGTATGTGGGACCAAGTACTGTCTGCAGTCTGGATACATCCTCCTCTACACATCCACCAGGCCATGAGAGTAGACCAGCGTGTTGGGAAACTGGGTGAGGCTCTGCATGAATATGGGCTAAAAACCCGTTCTCATTGGTTAAAATCCCACCCAAGAATAAAAAAAATCCTCCAAGCTACAGTAGTTTAGTCTAGTTTGGACAATTTATAGAAAGTGCTTCGTCTCTCCACCGTTTGTTGGAGAATAAATATTCATAAAGACCAGGGTGCGCTGCTCAGTATGCCTTGGCTGAAAGACACCTGCTCTTTACAACCTACTCGACCAACAGAGATGTTAGGTTAAAAGCTTTGGAGAGCAGGAAGCCCACTCCATCACTGAGTGTGGTGTTATGACTCAGGACCACCTGTCCTTCCCACTCCTTCATTCAGTCTACGTCTTTGCTCTCATTGCTGTATGTTACTTGTAAAAACATAAAATCCACATTTTTCTTCTGAGCTGTGTATGACATCAACATCCTTGTCTTTCGTTCTATGGCTCCATTGACATTTAATGTCCCCATTCTATAAGAATCCATGTTGTGTGAGAAATTAAAAGCAAGAATCTTAAAATGAATAAGTGAATAAATAAATAGAAAAATAAAACAGTCAGCCTAGTCAAAATAAAGTACTTGAATGCATCTTCCAATGCATCTGAACACGTCATCAGTAATGTAACCTGGTGTCATTGGGTGTTTTGGGTCTCAACATTATACACCCTCTTCCAGGTGACCCCATCTCGGTTAATCAGACCATGGTGTGTGTTCAGATGGCATTCGCTTGTCCCTGCGGGCCTTCTCTCCAGATCCAGAGCCATCTCAAGGCTTTTATCATCTGCTTCAATGATGTTGTTGATGGTTCTGCTCTTTGGTGTTCCTGTGATCCCCAGTACACTGACAGCTTTGTAGAGTGAGTTGACACAAATCCCCCACAGCCTACCTCAATGGGTAGGCTGTTCATATTTGGTTCTCTTCCTTTCATGAGCCTCTCCCAAGCGGGCCTCCTAAGGCACCGTCAGTTCCATGTTGATGATGGTCTTGGTGCTCTCTGACACGAGAAGCATATCTGGCCTCAGGGTAGTGCTGACAATGTGGTGTGGGAGCCTCAGCTAATTCTCCAAGTCCACTGTGAGCTGCCAGTCCAGCGCTGTTGCCAAGATCCCTGCTGTCGCCTTCATGAGTCCCGCCCTCAGTGAAGCTCCTGCCTTGACAAAAGCAATTGCTCTGGTGGTATTGCGTACTCAGCTGAAGCTGCTGATCCCCGTGTTGAGGGTTTCTGCAATTGCCAGCTGTATTGGTCCTCGCAAAGAGCTTTTGGGCAGGAGCTCAGTATATGTTGCAATGTTCCTCTTGGGCAATTCAGGGTCTTGACTCTCCCCCAGGAGTGCAGGTTCACCGGGCTAGGCAGGACATCGTACACTGCCTGAATCAGGAAGGTGATGCTTTGTGGCTCAGCCTGCCACTGGTCCGTCAGCGGAGGCCCCTTGTTGCCTCAACATAGCCGCTCTGCTAGATCTTCCTTCCTCGACTGCTGCCCTCATCTCCTCCTGAATCTGCCTCCTTCCCTGTGCTCTTCTGCCGAGATGTTGGGAACAGTCCCAAGCTTGCTCTACCATGGGCCAACACGCCCACCAGATCTTTGTGGCGCAGCCAGAATTCATTATCCAGCACCGCAGCGTGGGCATTCTACTTCCTTCCTATCTTTACCTCCACTCCTGCCTAGGCCACCTTTGGTTCTCTTGATTCTCTGTACATCTGCACCTCTTGTGTCCATGTGACCTTGAACTCTTCTTCCAGAGACTTCAGTGGCAACCGAAGCTTTGTGTTGTTGCCATAAAGGGCAATGTTGCTGACGCCTTTAGGCAAAGCCAACCATCTCCTGAGACAGCTGCTGGCCTTTCTCTCCAAGATCTCCAAGGTGATCATGGAGGCCTCGTAGACAACTAGCGGCCATAGCATCCTTGGAAGAATTTCATGCTGGTATGTCCACGCTTTAAACTTACCTGGGAGTCCAGATTTGTTGATTGGTTTTAGCCAGCTGTCCAGCTCCTTGCCAGTGAATTAAGTAGATGAAGCGTCCCTGAGGTTGCTATCAAGCACCTCACCCAAGCTCTTCCAAGTTTAAAGTTTATTTATTCTTATATAGCCCAGATTCACAAAGAATGTCTCAAAGGGCTTTACAATCCGCACATGGACAAAATCCCTCTGACCTTTGTGTACTGCGAGCAGCACGACCCTCACATCGGATCAGACGTCATTTGCTTTGACTGTTGTCACATGTAACACACTGTCCTCCATATGAACTGTTACTGTGATTATCAACATGCTGGTTCTCGTTTCCATCTCATACGTCAAGTTGGTAAATATTGTATCAGCTTAAGAAACATAGATGTTAACAATGAAATGGTAAAATATCAAAACATGGAAAAAGAGTTTCAGGTTCTTGAACGACTATTTTGTGATACAGTGATGACTTTTTATCTACCTGAATCATAAATGATTCTACAAATTCTAAATGCTGGAAAGATGATACTGTAAATAATGGTGGGTTTATTTCACTCTTTTCTCTCCAGGCAGTTCCACACCCCCACCAACCTTCTCTTCCTCTCTCTGGTTGTCTCAGATTGCATGGTGGGCCTCATTGTATTGTTTCAAATTGACTTCGTTGATGGTTGCTGGTTTTCGGGTGACATCATATGTGTTGTGTATTTTAGCCTGGACTATATTACTACCTCTACCTCAATAAGAACCATGGTTTCTGACAAAAAGACCGTTAGACACTTCCTTATTGCTGTGCATCACTGAGATAACCCATGGAAATTATAAAGGAATAAAGGAAGGTGCTAATGTTGCACAGAGACCTGAACAAGAATACCTTGTGCGACTCATGTTTACCCGAAGTACGCAGCATGACACAACACAGGTTCAATTTTGTTTTAATATAATTTTATTTATTCTCTCACGTCAGTTCAGAACACCTTAAAAATACATAGAGGACGGGCGCACAGACAAAATATGGGCGGAACCAAAAAAAATTCAAATATATTTTTACAAATGTAAAAGAAAACCCAGTAACTTTTGCTAACAGAAGCAGCCAGAAAAAGTGATATCAATTTTTCATGCATTTAGGGTTCATTGTGGTTCATTGTCGTAGTTTAGAAACCTTTAACGATGTTCATTGTAAGGCATGAAGTTCCAGGGAAAATGGAAAGTGAGTCCTCTATAAATGTAGGACCTTAATACCCTTGGACATCGAGATTGAAGAGGAATAAAATATGATGTGTAAAATGGAATCTCTGTAGCTAAAGACTGATTAGTGTTAAACCAAAACTGAGTAGGTGTATTTTGAAAAAAAAATGCAATGGAGGACATTGTAAAGTTCTGTTACTGTCCTTTGTTTGTCTGCCTTCTATTGTGATGGGGTCCACTGTTATACACAGCAAGTTCTTTGAGATTTATTAATAATTTCACAGTCTGCAATCCATTAAACATTGGAAGAGTGAGAGAAATCTCTGCCAAAAGAGGCAAGGTCAAACACCAACACTGCTTTGAACCCTGGCATCACTCTATGAAACCTTTCAATAAATGCAAGACATAATACGCCATTGGAAAGTGACACACAACCACTATTTTACAACTGTGGTAATCAAACAGAAAACAAAATGACATGTTACAGGTTGATACAGGTTTGAATAAATAACTTGTATTTTAAAAAAATATTCTGAAAATAATTCCTATTTCTAGTAATTTGATCAATACTTCCTGTAACTGTAAAAAGTAGTTTCATTGTATATTGAAGGTGTTCCATGTATTCCATTGTGTTCAAAACTGACTATTGTTCCGACTGCTAAAAGTGGAAATATCTGTCCTCCACTGGTCAGAAATGAAGAAGTCTCTTGGATGAGAGGCGAAACTTCTCAGCAAGAATGTATTTGCACTTTGCACCAAGATTACACCTTGAGGATGACAATTTCTTTACGTGTCACATTAACTCTTTAGAGTTTGCTAGTGTCACGTGAATCAGCACACAGAATCCTAAGTGTAACAATCAGTTTGATGGATTTTCTGAACCAGGGGTAAAACAAGGCATAGATCAGAGGATTTAGACAAGAATTAAAAGAAAACAGAGTTATGACAAAGATTGAAGATGTAGCATTGAGCATGGAGTTCTGACCAGACAGTACAATACAAAAGAAAGGGCATACACATATTAGAAAAACAACTACAACAACTCCAAGAGTAATGGCTGCTTTCATCTCTGATTTCTTAGCAGTTCCTGTTTTAGAACACTTGATGGTGACAGATGTAATGTGAGACCTCATGGCTCGAGCCTGAGACACAGCCACCACAAACACTCTCATGTACAGAACTACAATGATAGTAACAGGAATAATGAAGGATAAAATTGAATCAGCCAGTCCAGATGCAGAATCTAGAGTAATTACACACTGTCCAACACAGGTGATATACCTGCCTGGGTTTTTTAGGTTATCCCTCAGAATCAGACAATGAACAAGAACAGAAAACATCCAACACAGACAAATACAGATATTAATTCTTTTTACAGTGACTTTGGTAGAATAATGTAGAGGGTCACAAATAGCCATATAGCGGTCAACTGATATGAGAACCATGGTTCCTATTGAAGCAGAGGTAATCACAGAGCCCATAGCGTAAAACACAACACATATGATGTCACCCGAAAACCAGCAACCATCAATGAGGTCAATTTGAAACAACATGATGAGGCCCATGATGCAATCTGAGACAGCTAGAGAGAGGAGAAGGAGGTTGGTGGGGGTGTGGAGCTGCCTGGAGAGAAAAGAGTAAAATAAACTAATTATTCAAAGTATTATTTTTCCAGCATGTAAAAAAGTTATCACCATTTCATTCTGAACAACTTCCGGTTTCATAAACTGATGAAATATTTTCCTACCTAAAGTGTGAGATGGAGATGATGACCAGAATGTTGAGAATTACAGTAACGATCGAGATGAAGGACATTATGATATAAATGAGCATGGATTCAAAGTAAAGACGTATGGTCTTCCTGCAGGAGGAGTTGAGGAGCTGTGGAAAGCAAAGTTCATCTTCATCAAAGGATGACATCATCAGGAAGAGACGAGAAGCTGCGTAGCTCTGTCAGCTTTCTTCCTGAAGGTCTCTGCGCTAAATGATATATTCCGTCTTCCTCCACATCCATCCTCCCTCTTTATCTCCATTGGTAGTTTATTTTAAGTAGACGTCACTTACGTAACATAACATGTCACGTGGGACACATGACATGTTATGAGACATTAAGCACTCCCCTCCCCCCCATCACCCTGTTGTGTTTTTGTTATAATTTTTATTATTTGAGTTTATTATTTTGTGGGTTTCTATGCTGTTCATCTACAATGTCAAACGTAGATGAACAGATACCTGGGTATGCGTGTTGTGGTGGACATGACGGTCGCAGTGGAATAATATCACAAGTGACAACTGCTCACATCATATGCTCGTGATAAGAGCCGCTGAAAATAAAGTTCACCATCGTAGGATCTCTTGGATTAGAGATGAACTGTCATCAACCAACGTAAAGCAAGTCCAAAAGATGTGCACTACCCTTTCTGACCTGATACTGAGCCCAAAATAAGCCCCAACCATAACCCCACTGATAAAATTAGGCAAGGAAGGCACCTGGCCTAGCCTGTCCACTTGAGTAATCTAAAGTTGGATTTGAGGGAAATCCAACTTCCCTCAAGCCCTTTTTCTTGCAGTGTAAACTGGCTCAACCCCACCCATCTCTCATTCAGTTGCTATTAGCATTTCTGAGCCTGGAATAATTTCACCCATGAAATGGCAAAGTGTATGGAGGTTTGGCTCCAGAGAAGATCAAATTACATGTTTACTTGAGCTTTAACTGTCTTGCCAGCTTTCTTGAAACAGATCCTAAATCCCACTGGTTTCCTACCAAACAGTTAAAATGGGGAAAAACCCAACAATCAGTGTCCTCCATCTAACCCTGTCTTCTGCATCCTCTTCTCTCACACCAACTACCTTCATGTCCTCTTTCACTACATCCATAAACCTCCTCTTTGGTCTTCCTCTAGGCCTCCTGCCTGGCAGTTCAAAACTCAGCATCCTTCTACCAATATATTCACTATCTCTCCTCTGGACATGTCCAAACCATCTCAGTCTGGCCTCTCTGACTTTATCTCCAAAACCTCTAACATGTGCTGTCCCTCTGATGTACTCATTCCTGATCCTATCCTTCCTGGTCACTCCCAGAGAGAACCTCAGCATCTTCATCTCTGCTACCTCCAGCTCTGCCTCCTGTCTTTTCCTCAGTGACACTGTCTCTAGGCCAAACAACATTGCTGGTCTCACCACAGTTTTGTACACCTTTCCTTTCATTTTAGCTGAAACTCTTCTATCACACATCACACCTGACACTTTTCTCCACCCGTTCCATCCTGCCTGGACACGCTTCTTCACCTCTTTTCCCCACTCTCCATTGCTCTGGACTGTTGACCCTAAGTACTTAAAATCCTCCACCTTCTTGATCTCTTCTCCCTGTAACCTCACTCTTCCACTTGGGTCCCTCTCATTCACATGCACACATGGCGTGTTTAACTCCTAGTTCTACTTTTGCCTACCTGAGTCACCTCCACACCCTCTCACGTGATACTGAGCCCCAAACCAAGAATCTCAAACCCCACAGACCTTGAAAATGTAATTATTTCTTTTATTTCAACTGTGTCTAGGATTGTTGTTTTGGGTTTGATGAAAGTAGGTGATGTAATTACAGGAAATACTTCAAGTCACTCCCTCTATCATTAAAAAACGGTGGAGGGAGGAGTGATGTGGAGGAAGAAAAGAGATAAATAATTCGGTACAAGCAGCTTCAGGAAGAAAGGTGACAGAGTTCAGTAGCTTCTCATCTTTTCCTGATGATGTCATCCTTTGATGAAGATGAACTTTGTTTTCCACAATTTCTGAACTCCTCCTGCAGGAAAATTATACATTCATACGTTGTATCCATAATTTCTTACATCACACTGTCCTCCATCTCTGTTGTTACTGTTTTTCTCAACATGCTGGTCATCATCTCCATCTCACACTTCAAGTGAGCGAATGTTTCTTTCGTGTTATGAACCTGGTAGCTGAACAAAATGATGCACAAAATGGTTTTAAAACAAGCTTCATGTTTCTGAATGAGGCTTTTGTGATTCAGTCATGACTTCTTCTTTTTTTCTACAGGAATGATAATACTACAGATGATAATTAGATTTTATTCTTCTCTCTCCAGGCAGCTCCACACCCCCACCAACCTCCTCCTCCTCTCTCTGGCTGTATCAGACAGCTTTGTTGGCCTCATTATGGTTTTTCAGATTTCTCTATTAGATGGCTGCTGGTATTTGGGTGATATCATATGTGTTGTGTTTTTTGGTTTGGAATATATTATTACCCCTGCCTCAATAGGAACCATGGTTCTCATATCAGTTGATCGCTATGTGGCTATTTGTGACCCTCTACATTATTCTACCAAAGTCACTGTAAAAAGAATTAATAATTGTGTTTGTCTGTGTTGGATGTTTTCTTTTCTTATTCACTGTCTGATACTGAAGGATAACCTAAAAAGCCCAGGCAGGTATAACACCTGTGTTGGACAGTGTATTGTTGGTATTGATTATATTTCTCGACTTGCTGATCTGTTTCTATCCTTTATTATTCCTGTTACTATCATTGTAGTTCTGTACATGAGAGTGTTTGTGGTGGCTGTGTCTCAGGCTCGAGCCATGAGGTCTCACATTACATCTGTCACCATCAAGTGTTCAAAAAAAGTAACCGCTAAGAAATCAGAGATGAAAGCAGCCATTACTCTTGGAGTTGTTGTAGTTGTGTTTCTGATATGTGTGTGCCCTCTTTTTTGCATTTACCTTTCTGGTCAGGACTCTAGGCTTGATGTTACATCTTCTGTTGTCGTCACAACCCTGTTCTACTTTAATTCTTGTCTAAACCCTCTGATCTATGCCTTGTTTTACCCCAGGTTCAGGAAATCCATCAAACTGATTGTTACACTTAAGATCCTACAGGTTGACTCATGTGACAACAACATATTGTAGTTTACAACATATTACATATTATTGTTGTCAAGTAAGGTGTGTGTTTATCAATCAGTCCATCAACTTTTATTTGTAAGTGCTTAATCACATCAGCAGACATTTCAAAGTGCTTTTACAAACAGAGAAACCCACCAGAACCGTCCAGCAAAAGCACAAGTGACAGCAAAGGGGAAAAACTCCCTTTCTGAGAAAGGAACTCCGGGCAGGACCCAGACTCTGGAGGGCGGCCATTAGTGGTGACCGTTAGCCTTGTTGGAGTTACTGGACTCCACCAGGTTCATATGCGCATTCACAAACCCTTCTTAACAACTTCTTACACTGCTATGAGGATCGGTTTGTTGATGAGTACAAAGCCGAGACCCGGCTGAGTAGTCTTTTTATCAAGTCTGGCTCTCTTTACCTTGTATTCAGCCAGTGTTGTGTTCTTGTATTCCCCATCTCCATGCAGCTTTAAGGAAGTGTTTCCTTACTTTTGCCAGTTATGGACTTGAATTACTCAACTTGGCCTTACAAATCATGCAGTTGGGATGCTGACTCCCATCACGTCCCTTTATACCATTATGCCAGAGAACTTGGAGAGAACCTACGCTGACAAGAGGAGAACGTACTTACAACAGATTCAATTTTGTTCAACTTTGCTTTTCCTTCAAGCACATCATCTTGTGCTTGATTAATCGAGTCAAACGGAGAGATTAGGCATGTCAGTTAATTATAATACACACAGAAGAAGTGTACAGCTCCTGGCAGGAAACCAGGTCTGGGTCGGTGCTCACCCACTTTCCACAACAACTGAACATTTTTCTGCAAAACTTGCATCCAAGTGATCAGGACCAGCTACGGTGACAAAGACATTGGGCCCCATCAATTCCCAAGTGCAGTAGAGGGACCTTAAAAAGAAAAATGAACATAATTAATGTGGTGACACAGAAGTTTTACTTCAGGGTTCAGCCTCCCGTGCCTCCAGCTGGGAGAGGGGGATCTGTGACGCCGTCATATAAAAGAATTGTATAGCATAGCAGAATAATTGTTGACTTATGAAAGATACATACAAAGCATTTGTAAAATTAGGTTTACAAAAATGATACATGTATTCACTTTATATGCACCAGTCATTTTTCCACTGTGACCAGTAAGTCCAGTGGTGCCTCTGCTTACGAAATTAATTGGTTCTGGAAGAAATTTCGTAAGTAGAAAATGTCGTAAGTAGAGACGCGTTTTCTATGCAAATGCCCTAATCTGTTCTAAGCCCCACAAAATTCAGACATAAATGTTTTATAAAGCATAAAAATGCATCAAAACATGTAACAAATACGTGTTACAATTAGATTATTACACAATAAATGAGAGTTGTGCATAACGTAAAAAACAAAGAATAGACGTACTTAGTGAATACTCTAAAAGTTAATATATTTACGTAAAACTATCAGAACACCTCATGGGTCGAGGGCCGAATGACGAGGACGCTGCATAGACACCTATCTAGCTCCACACAGAGGTCCCTCTTAGCCAATGTGATGCCAGGATGCTAGGTAATAGCCAAAGGCTGGGCAGCTATAAGAATGTTGCATTCAGGAACCTGTGGGAGCTGTGAGTATCAGCCGATACTGAATTTTACCTTTCGTAACTCAAAATTTCTTTCGTAACTAGAGGTAATATTTTCCTGTTGAGGTCTTTCGTACGTAGAACATTTTGTAAGTAGAGACATTCGTAAGTAGAGGTACCGCTGTAGACAGTGATAATTAGTAGCTGATCAGACACACCTGTCGAGGGGTGTACACCCTAACTTTTTTCAGGAGATGCTCAGGTAAGACAGTGGGAAAGTAACCACACAGTGAGAATGGTAAGCGAGTAGCGCCAGAGAAGAAATCTGCCAAAAGAACGACAAAAATATTTCTTTCAGCGTGGGAACAGTTTAAAAATCTCATCTGGGAATTGGTCGACACCTAGTCGCTTTCTTGTTGGATTACTGGATGCCACCAGGAAACGGGCACCTCAATTCTGGATTACTTCTCCATCTCCGGTGAGTCCCAGCCATTGTTCTTTGTCTGAGAGTTTGTTGAAGAAGTAAAATCTCACAGAAAGCTTTTCCACAAAAAAAGTTGACATAATTAAAGGATGGACATCAGTGTTACTGAAAATAAACTGTCAATGGGATAAAGAGGGAGGAGGGATGTGGAGAAAGAAGTAATATATCAGTTGGCACAGAGAGCTTACTTGCAGAAATCCAGAAAGCTGACAGAGCTACGCAGCTACTTGTCTCTTCCTGATGATGTCATCCTTTGATGAAGATGAACTTTGCTTTCCACAACTCTTCAACTCCTCCTGTAGGAAGGTCAAACTTCCTTACTTTGAATCTTTTCTCACTTATATAATATTGTCCTTCATCTGTATTGTCACTGTGATTCTCAACATGCTGGTCATCATCTCCATCTCACACTTCAAGTAGGAAAATATTTCATTGGTTTTTGAAACGGGTCGCTAAACAGAATGTAATGGGAGAATAACATGATGAGAAGGAAGACTTCCATGTTCTGAGATGATGCTTCTGTGCTTTACTGAGGAATAGTATGAATAATGGTGAGTTTGTTTCACTCGTTTCTCTCCAGGCAGCTCCACAAACCCACTAACCTACTTCTCCTCTCTCTGGCTGTCTCAGATTGCATCGTGGGTCTATGCATGTTGTTTCAAATTGTTCAAATTGATGGTTGCTGGTTTTTGGGTGACATCATATGTGTAGGGTCTTTTGCTCTGGGCTATATTATTACGTCTGCCTCAATAGGAACCATGGTTCTCATATCAGTTGATCGATATATGGCTATTTGTTATCCTCTACATTATTCTACCAAAGTCACTGTAAAAAGACTTAATGTCTGTGTTTGTCTGTGTTGGATGTTTTCTGTTCTTTTCCACTGTCTGATGCTGAAGGACAACCTGGAAGAACCAGGTAGATATAACACCTGTGTTGGACACTGTATTATTATTACTGAATATGTTCATGTACTTGCTGATATGATTTTATCCTTTATTATTCCTGTTACTGTCATTGTAGTTCTGTACATGAGAGTGTTTGTGGTGGCTGTGTCTCAGGCTCGAGCCATGAGGTCTCACATTACATCTGTCACCATCAAGTGTTCAAAAAAAGTAACTGCTAAGAAATCAGAGATGAAAGCAGCCGTTACTCTTGGTGTTGTTGTAGTTGTGTTTCTGATATGTGTGTGCCCTTTTTTTGGTATTGTACTGTCTGGTCAGGACTCCATGCTTGATGCTACATCTTCTCTCTTCGTCATAACTTTGTTTTCTTTTAACTCCTGTCTAAACCCTCTGATCTATGCTTTGTGTTACCCCTGGTTCAGAAAAACCATCAAACTGATTGTCACTCTTCAAATTCTCCAGGCTGATTCATGTGGTATAACTGTACTGTAGTTTATAGCACATGCTTTTACATTGTCCAGTGTGTGAGGACATGATAATATATGAGAAAATTGAAAATGGGCCACATTTCAATTTTTGTGACACAAACATGTCAGACTGAATGAGTTTTCAGTGAATTTGTCATCGTCTCTGTTGTCCTCTTCTCCCTTACTTTGTCACATAAGTGTAATAAAATTGAAGTGTCTCAATTGAATTCAAATAATGTCTCAATGTATTTTATTTTTGTATCCAGTAAAATCTATTGTGTGAAGCATCTTTTGTTGTAAGAACTGTATACCCGATAATCTTCTTTTTGTTTCGGCTTTTCCCTTCAGGGGTGTCCACATCCAATCAGTGTCCTCCATCTAACCCTGTCTTCTGCATCCTCTTCTCTCACACCAACTACCTTAATGTCCTCTTTCACTACATCCATAAACCTCCTCTTTGGTCTTCCTCTAGGCCTCCTGCCTGGCAGTTCAAAACTCAGCATCCTTCTTCCAATATATTCACTATCTCTCCTCTGGACATGTCCAAACCATCTCAGTCTGGCCTCTCTGACTTTATCTCCAAAACCTCTAACATGTGCTGTCCCTCTGATGTACTCATTCCTGATCCTATCCTTCCTGGTCACTCCCAAAGAGAACCTCAGCTGTATTCCCGATAATATTGGTCAAAAAATGAACATGGTTGTAAATTTGATTCCAGAATTTTTCATCAGGAGTGATAGATGTAACTGAAATGACATGTGACTGAGCCCTACTGGAGAGGTTTTTTGTGTACAAAGTTTTCCCTGTTTTTTATTGTCCTGTGCTGTTCACTCACTTCTCTCAACCAGACTGCTGCTTATGTGAACTGAGTGCATAGCTTTCGGTAAAATTACAAAGACAAAACTTAGTTTTGTCAGTCTTCATTGTCCCTTCATTTGTAGTAATCACCTCCTTATTCAGTAGAAAATCTAAAACCACAGCACAGGCTAGTCGAGTATTGTCATTGGACAGTTCACCTCTGGAGCACTGCTGAGGTGCCGTTGAGCAAGGCATTGTCCCCCAACAACTTGTTACTTTTGGAGTGCAACACAACGTAGCTGCCCGCTGCTCAACCAACACCCTCTCCCTAAGTGTGTGTGTGTGTGTGTGTGTGTGTGTGTGTGTGTGTGTGTGTCATCCCCTTGTCTCTCAGTGGTGAATAAAGTGAATGTCTTCCTCTCTTAAGTCATTTCCCAATAACTTATCATCAGTTCAATTCAACACAGAACAAAGAAATATATTTCATGTTCAATTTAATAACCTTTATTATTTTTGTAAACATGCACACATTCTGTTTGTTTCACCCCCTGTTAACAGTAAGTCCTGAAGACTGGGAGAATTTAGTAAATCCCAAAAAAACATCTCAAGAGTTTCTGTCATTGACAAGAATGGATCCAGCAGTGTTCAATGTCTTGTAGGGAAATATTCCTACCACAATATTCAAATCTGTAGGCCTTTTAGAGATTTCACTCTGTAATCTATTAAACACTGAAAGAATTCTCTGCCATAAGAGGTCCACAGCGTCAATGCAAACCTCCGTTACTCTGATCTGTTGTATCGTCACTTTTCTCAGCATTCTATACAGCATGAAAGCTCTGCCGTAAGTGACTAATGAAGGGATGACTCCAGTGTTGTCATCCCAATTGTCATGTCAGCATTTTGATAAATAAACTCGGAAACATGCTGGACATTACACTGGAAAGTGTCACACAACCAATAGTTTACCACTATGGTGCAATAGCACCAAAAATAGATATGACAAAAGTTGATGCAGGTTTCAGTAACTCTGGTCATTTATATATTTTAAAAAAATCTTTAAAAATACCCCATTTTTAGTGAACATATCTGTGATCTCATTAATGATCCCCGTCCTGGAACTGTAACAAGTACTTCACTATTGTAAGCGTTCCATGATTACACCTTGAATATGACAATTTCTTTACATGTCACATTAACTGTCTAGAGTATGTTGTTGTTACATGAATCAGCACGCAGAATCTTAAGAGTCACAATAAATTTGACGGACTTTCTGAACCAGGGGTAAAACAAAGCATAGATGAGAGGATTTAGACAAGAATTAAAAGTGAACAGAGTTACGACGAAGACAGAAGATGTAGCATTGAGAATGGAGTTTTGACCAGATAGTACAATACAAAAAAAAGGACACACACATATCAGAAACACAACTACAACAACACCAAGAGTAATGGCTGCTTTCATCTCTGATTTCTTAGCAGTTACTTTCACTGAACACTTGATGGTGACAGATGTAATGTGAGACCTCATGGCTCGAGCCTGAGACACAGCCACCACAAACACTCTCATGTACAGAACTACAATGATAGTAACAGGAATAATAAAGGATAGAAACATATCAACAAGTACATGAACATATTCACTAACAATAAAACACTGTCCAACACAGGTGTTATATCTACCTGGTTGTTCCAGGTTATCCTTCAGAATCAGACAATGAACAAGAACAGAAAACATCCAACACAGACAAACACAGATATTAATTCTTTTTACAGTGACTTTGGTAGAATAATGTAGAGGGTTGCAAATGGCAACATAACGGTCAATTGATATGAGAACCATGGTTCCTATTGAAGCAGAGGTAGTGATATAGCCGAAAGCATAATACACAACACAGACAATGTCACCTAAAAACCAGCAACCATCAATGAGGTCCATTTGAAAGAACATGAACAGACCCACAATGCAATCTGAGACAGCCAGAGAGAGGAGGAGGAGGTTGGTGGGGGTGTGGAGCTGCCTGGAGAGAAAAGAATGAATTTAACTTTTTACAGTATTGTCAATCCAGCTTGTAAAAAAGTCATAACTGAAATACAAAAGCATCAATTTGGAACATGAAATTGTTTCTTCACATTCTGATATTCTACCATTTCATTCTGAACAGCTACCAGTTTAATAAACGAATGAAATATTTTCCTACTTGAAGTGTGAGATGGAGATGATGACCAGCATGTTGAGAATCACAGTCACAATAGAGATGAAGGATATTATGATATAAGTGAACAAATATTCAAAGTAAGGAAGTTTGACCTTCCTACAGGAGGCGTTGAGGAGATGTGGAAAGCAAAGTTCATCCTCATCGAAGGATGACATCATCAGGAAGAGATGAGACGCTGCATAGCTCTGTAAGCTTTCTGCATGAAGCTCTCTATGCTATTGATTTATATTTCTTCTTCCTCCACATCCCTCCTCCCTCTTACCCTCCACTGACAGTTTATTTTTAGCAGTAGTCACTTCCTTCTGCCCTTTAATTTAGTCAGTGCTTTCTGTTGAAAACCCTCTTGTGAGGTTTTACCTCAAAAACCTCTGAGATGATGTCTTCCAGAAGAAATCCCTGCTCCTTTAGTCACTGGTGATGCTACAACAGGATAATGTGCTCTGTAAGATAAACACAACAAAAGGTCAAAGTCTGTGTCCAATGGGATCCCTTGGATCCTGAACACGTGTCGGAGCAGGAGGGACGCCGTCTTCTCCAGGATGGAGGGCAGTTTGGAGAGACGAACAAATTGTGCCAAAAAACGGTCAACACTAATGGTGTTCCCTTCAGAGATAGGAAGTCCAGTAACAAAATCCACCGTGATGTGGGACCAGAGCAAGCATAAGCAACAAGCACAACTCCCTCATTGAGGAAGAAAGTCCGGGTAGGACCCAGACTCTGGAGGGCGGATATTCGCCTTGACCGGTGGGGTGGGAAAGGAATACAGTGGGGACAGAGACAAGGCAAGGACAAGAGAGAGACACAGAGAGTGGCAGATAGTCCAAATTTATGCATATTTGTGTTCCACAAACGGAGAGAGGAAGAGCTTTCTAGGAAGAGTTCAAACCAGAGTGAGCTGCTGTGGCTCAGAGGATTTTTTTTAATTTTGGGAAGGATTCTAACTAATGAAAACGGGGTTTTAGACCATAATCATGCAGAGCCTCAACCAGTTTCCCAACATGCTGGTGGTTCAAAGGATGCGAGAACAAAAACTCTCTGGAATGGAAAGAAGCCTCCTCCTGGACTACAACCAAGGGACTGAACCTTTCCAGAGGTTCACGTCAGACAGCTGGACAGTCCTCTCATCACAGAACATCTGAAAGTCAGTCTGCACACAGCAAACAAAAAACTGGTTGAGAAATAATAGTTTGGACGGGACAAGAAATGACTGGATAATCCTCAAAAAACACCTCAAGAGGCCGTGTCATTCACAAGCATGGATACAGCAGGGCTCAGTGTCTTGCAGGGAATATTCCTACTAGAATATTCTAATCTGCATGCAATTTAGAAATCTCTCTCTGTCATCCACTAAACACTGAAAGAGTCAGGGAATTCTCTGCCGTAAGAGGTCAAACGCCAATGGTGGATGCCCATGACCTTCCACCATTCAGACACCACTGAATTGAATATTCATGATATTTGGAAATGAAATACAACCACGACTTTACCCCTGTGGTGCTCTAAGACCAAAAACCAAGATGAATGAATGAATGAAAGCTTTTTTATTTTGATATGTTAAAAGGTGGATACAGGTTTCAGTAACTTAATTTATTTTTACATTTTGAAAAAAATTATTTTGAAAATAATAACCAACTTTAGTAAATATCTATAATGTGATTAGTGTGTTCCCACTCCTGTAACTGTAACAAGTACTTTCATTATTTACTATCGGTGGTCCACAACACCTCCTGTATGTCAACGTCAAGCGCGGGGGCTAGATCCGGCCCGCGAATGAATTAGCTATGGCATCCTGGATGGTACTTTATTACTATTACTATTCCCCACAATGCAACGGTAGCAGACAAAGTCACTGCAGCAAGCGAGCCTCGGCTTCATTATTTATCAGCCGTCAGAGCAGAGGTTAACTCTCAGCTGCCCCCCCTCCTCAAAAATGGCTAAATGGAAAGTGAGCGCTGAGAGAAGGGGCTTTCAAGCCAGGTAGGAGGTAGAGTACATGTTCACAGAGGTAAAAGGCAAACCTGTGTGTCTTCTGCGTGGGGAAAGTCTGGCTGTAACTAAAGAATATAACCTAAGAAGGCACCATCAAACGTCTCAGAAACACACCAAGACGTGATTTTTCTTGAAAAGAAGTTCATTTTTGTCTGTGTACCTGTTGAAAAACGTTTTGACTTCAAATTACTGACAGATTCACAAGAAAATATTGCTTTATTACTGTATTTACACTGAACCAGTCTGGCCCTCAGCTTGAAGCAAATTTGGTTTTTTGACCCTCCGTGTATTTGACTTTGACATCTCTGCTCTACAAGCTTGGAACAAAAACACCGATGATGGTCAGAACTGAAGAAGATTCTTGGATGAGAGCTGAAACTTCTCAAACAAAACTGCATTTGCTGCAGATTACGCTTTGAAGATGATAATATCTTCACATAACAGAGTAAGTGTCTAGAGCAGGGGCTTCAAATTCATCTTCACCGAGGGCCACATCAGTGTAATGGCTGAAATCAAAGGGCCAGATGTGACTTATAAATGTAACTAAATGTAACTCAATATAATGTATAATAAATGTAACTACTCCTCATTGTTAAAAACTGAATTTATTACCTATTTGAGTTACAAACATTATAGTTGTGCGCTTGTTGCTTTGTTGTAACATAAATCTTTTTAATTTGACCATCAATCAAGGATCAAACTATGCAATAAGAAAAATAACATCAAACACAATTTAGAACATTAACTTTGTTAAACCTTTTTGTCAAAGTTAAAATGAGCTGAATTACTGTGTTGTGGGAAATGTAGTTTTTGTTCAAAGCTCACTTTTGACCTACAGATCCATTTACTTATTTTTAGATACTGCCCTTTTATGCTCTCGGGGACCACAAAGATATGGCAGGCTACATTTGGCCCCCAGGCCCCGAGTTTGACACACGTGGTCTGGAGCAGCGGTCCCCAACCTTTTTAGCTCCACGAACCGGTTTCACAGACCGGCCTTCCTTTGCTCGATAATCATTATTGATGCCAGGACGGCTGTAGTCTAATAATAAATCATCAGCAGTGGTTTTATGTAAAATGCAGAACTCAAGAGACAATAAACAAACTTTTTTTCATCAATTGATAATATTTCTAAATGAAATAATTATATTAAAAACTCAATTCAAGTGACTGTACTGATGAGGTTTATTTTGAAATATAGCGACTTACAATCATTGTATTCAACATAGAAGAAATACTGATCATAGGGGTAGGGGTAACAAGAGACAATGAACCTGAAGTGTGTTCCAGGCCTCCGGTCTTCTCCACAGTTTGGTTTTCTTTCCAGTCACTGCAGAAAATCCCGCTTCATGAAGACAGGAGGTTGGGAATGGAAACAGGGTTTACGATACTTTTTGGGCGATCTCAGGATTATCTGCCTTGACTTTAATCCAGAACATTGGCGCAGTTGTGGGCGCTTAATTTAGGGGTAATGACTGATGACCTGTCACGTGACCGAGACCTGTCAAGAGGGACAGACGCATCCATTCTTCCGTGTGTCATTCAGCACAGACGTCACTTTTCAAAACAAATCATCTTTAGACTGGCAATCAATAAAAAGAAAGAAAGTCAAACGTTCTGTGCCGCCCGGTACCTAATGTCCCGTGACCAGGTACTAGGTCATGACCTGGTGGCTGGGGACCACTGACATAGACGGATGTAACAGAGAATCGGATAATTTTTCAAAATAAAACTTATTTCAGACTCCAAAATATATAACATGGAAGTAATGTAAATTATTTTGTTTCCAAATGATCCATGGACCAGTACCGGTCTGCAGCCCAGGGGTTGGGCACCACTGGTCTAGAGTATGCTAGTGTTACGTGAATCAGCACACAGAATCTTAAGTGTAACAATTAGTTTGATGGATTTTCTGAACCAGGGATAAAACAAGGCATAGATCAGAGGATTTAGACAAGAGTTAAAAGAAAACAGAGTTATGACAAAGAGAGAAGTTGTAGGATCGAGCATGGAGTCCTGACCAGACAGTACAATACAATAAAAAGGGCACACACATATCAGAAACACAACTACGACAACACCAAGAGTAATGGCTGCTTTCATCTCTGATTTCTTAGCAGTTCTTTTTTTTGAACACTTGATGGTGACAGATGTAATGTGAGACCTCATGGCTCGAGCCTGAGACACAGCCACCACAAACACTCTCGTGTACAGAACTACAATTATAGTAACAGGAATAATAAAAGATAAAATCAAATCTACAAGTACATGAACATAATCAGTAATAACAATGCATTGTCCAACACAGGTGTTATATCTACCTGGTTGTTCCAGGTTATCCTTCAGTATCAGACAATGAACAAGAACGAAAAACTTCCAACACAGAAAGATACAGGTACTAATTCTTTTTATAGTGACTTTGGTAGAATAATGTAGAGGGTCACAAATAGCAACATAGCGATCAACTGATATGAGAACCATGGTTCCTATTGAGGCAGAGGCGATGATGCACCCGAGAGCATAATATGCAGCACATATGATGTCACCCAAAAACCAGCAACCATCAATGAGGTCTATTTGAAACAATATGAGCAGACCCACAATGCAATCTGAGACAGCCAGAGAGAGGAGGAGGAGGTTGGTTGGGGTATGGAGCTGCCTGGAGAGAAAAGAGTGAATTAAACTCACTATTACTTTATCCAGTTTTCCATTATGCAAAAAATGTCACATCCAAAACGCAAAAGCATCATTGCAGAAAATGAAACTCTTCTTTCACATCCTTATATTCTACCATTTCTAAATAAAATATTTTCCTACTTGAAGTGTGAGATGGAGATGATGACCAGTATGTTGAGAATCACAGTGACAATACAGATGAAGGACAATATGACATAAGTGAACAAAGATTCAAAGTAAGGAAATATGGTCTTCCTGCAGGAGGAGTTGAGGAGCTGTGGAAAGCAAAGTTCTTCTACATCAGAGGATGCCATCATCTGGAAGAGATGAGAAGCTGCGTAGCTCTGTCAGCTTTGTGCCTGCAGGTCTCTGTGCTGATGCTGGTATATCAACATCAACACATATGCTGATATACGAGTGTTACTTAATTACAACCTAGGTCTTCCTCTACATCCCTCCTCCCTCTTTATCTTCATTGACGGTTCATTTTAATTAGCATTCACTTCCTTCTTTCCTTTAATTACGTCAATGTTGACATGGAAACCTCCTCTTTGGTCTTCCTCTAGGCCTCCTGCCTGGCAGTTCAAAACTCAGCATCCTTCTACCAATATATTCACTATCTCTCCTCTGGACATGTCCAAACTTTCTCAGTCTGGCCTCTCTGACTTTATCTCCAAAACATCTAACATGTGCTGTCCCTCTGATGTACTCATTCCTGATCCTATCCTTCCTGGTCACTCCCAGAGAGAACCTCAGCATCTTCATCTCTGCTACCTCCAGCTCTGTTTCCTGTCTTTTCCTCAGTGACACTGTCTCTAGACCAAACAACATCGCTGGTCTCACCACAGTTTTGTACACCTTTCCTTTCATTTTAGCTGAAACTCTTCTATCACACATCACAACTGACACTTTCCCCCACCCATTCCATCCTGCCTGTACATGCTTCTTCACCTCTTTTCCACACTCTCCATTGCTCTGGACTGTTGACCCTAAGTACTTCAAATCCTCCACCTTCTTGATCTCTTCTCCCTGTAACCTCACTCTTCCACTTGGGTCCCTCTCATTCACACACATGTACTCTGTCTTACTGCAGCTAACCTTCATTCCTCTCCTTTCCAGGACAAACCTCCACCTCTCTAGCTTCTCCTCCACCTGTTCCCTGCTCTCACTGCAGATCACAATGTCATCTGCAAACATCATAGTCCATGGAGATTCCTGTCTAACCTCGTCTGTCAGCCTGTCCATCACCATAGTGAACAAGAAGGGGCTCAGAGCTGATCCCTGATGCAGTCCCACCTCCACCTTGAACTCCTCTGTCACACCTACAGCACACCTCGCCACTGTCTCACAGTCCTCAAACATGTCCTGCACCGCTCTAACATACTTCTCTGACACTCCAGACTTCCTCATACAATACCACAGTTCCTCTCTGGGCACCTTGTCATAAGCTTTCTCCAGATCTACAAAAACACAATGCAGCTCCCTCTGGCCTTCTCTGTGCTTCTCTATCAACATCCTCAAAGCAAATACTGCATCTGTAGTACTCTTTTTTGGCATGAAACCATACTGCTGCTCACAAATGTTCACTTCTGCCCTTAGTCTAGGTTCCACTACTCTTTCCCATAACTTCATTGTATGGCTCATCAGCTTTATTCCTCTGTAGTTGCCACAACTCTGCGGGTCGCGGGGGCAGCAGCTTGAGCAGGGAAGCCCAGACTTCCCTCTCCCGAGCCACTTCGTCCAGCTCCTCCGGGAGAATCCCAAGGCGTTCCCAGGCCAGCCGGGAGACATAGTCTCTCCAGCGTGTCCTGGGTCGTCCCCGGGGCCTCCTCCCGGTAGGATGTGCCCAGAACACCTCACCAGGGAGAGCCCGGACACCCTGCGGAGGAAACTCATTTCGGCCGCTTGTATCCGGGATCTCGTTCTTTCGGTCACGACCCACAGCTCTTGACCATAGGTGAGGGCAGGAACGTAGATCGACCGGTAAATCGAGAGCTTTGCCTTTCGGCTCAGCTCCTTCACCAAGACGGACCGATACAGAGTCCGCATCACTGCAGACGCTGCACCGATCCGCCTGTCGATCTCCCGTTCCATCGTACCCTCACTCGTGAACGAGACCCCGAGATACTTGAACTCCTCCACTTGGGGCAGGATCCCATCCCCAACCCGGAGAGGGCACTCCACCCTTTTCCGACTGAGGACCACGGTCTCAGATTTGGAGGTGCTAATTCTCATCCCAACCGCTTCACACTGGGCTGCGAACCGTTCCAGTGAGAGTTGGAGATCACGGCTTGATGAAGCCAACAGCACCACGTCATCTGCAAAAAGCAGAGACGCAATACTGAGGCCACCAAACCGGACACCCTCAACGCCTTGGCTGCGCCTAGAAATTCTGTCCATAAAAGTTATGAACAGAATCGGTGACAAAGGGCAGCCTTGGCGGAGTCCAACCCTCACTGGAAACGAATCCGACCTACTTCCAGCAATGCAGAACAAACTCTGACATCAATCGTACAGGGACCGAACAGCCCTTACCAAGGGGTTTGGTACCCCATACTCCTGAAGCACCCCACACAGAACCCCCCGAGGAACACGGTCGAACGCCTTCTCCAAGTCCACAAAACACATGTAGACTGGTTGGGCGAACTCCCATGCCCCCTCAAGGACCCTGCGGAGGGTGTAGAGCTGGTCCACTGTTCCGCGGCCAGGACAAAAACCACACTGCTCCTCCTGAATCCGAGATTCGACTTCCCGACGGACCCTCCTCTCCAGAACCCCTGAATAGACCTTGCCAGGGAGGCTGAGGAGTGTGATCCCCCTGTAGTTGGAGCACACCCTCCGGTCCCCCTTCTTAAAAAGGGGGACCACCGCCCCAGTCTGCCAATCCAGAGGCACTGTCCCCGATGTCCACGCGATGTTGCAGAGGCGTGTCAACCAGGACAGCCCCACAACATCCAGAGCCTTTAGGAACTCCGGGCGGATCTCATCCACCCCCGGGGCCCTGCCACCAAGGAGCTTTTTAACTACCTCGGCAACCTCAACCCCAGAGATAGGAGAGCCCGCCTCAGAGAACCCAGACTCCGCTTCCTCATGGAAAGGCGTGTTTGCGGGATTGAGGAGGTCTTCGAAGTATTCTCCCCACCGAGTCACAACGTCCCAAGTTGAGGTCAGCAGCGCCCCATCCCCACTGTACACAGTGTTGATGCTGCACTGCTTCCCCCTCCTGAGACGTCTGATGGTGGACCAGAATTTCTTCGAAGCCGTCTGGAAGTCATCCTCCAAGGCCTCAACGAACTCCTCCCACCCCCGAGTTTTTGCCTCGGTAACCACCAAAGCTGCATTCTGCTTGGCCAGCCGGTACCTATCAGCTGCCTCAGGAGTCCCACAGGCCAAAAAGGCCCGATAAGACTCCTTCAGCTTGACGGCATCCCTTACCGCTGATGTCCACCAGCGGGTTCTGGGGTTGCCGCCACAACAGGCACCGACCACCTTACGGCCACAACTGCGGTCGGCCGCCTCGACAATGGAGGCGCGGAACATGGTCCACTCAGACTCAATGTCCCCCGCCTCCCCCGGGGACGAGGGTGAAGTTCTGCCGGAGATGGGAGTTGAAACTCCTTCTGACAGGGGAAGGTGGAGGGAGGCTACCCTCTCGTCCACCTGGGTGAACCCCAATGTACAGGCACCAAGCCGGGGGGCTATAAGTATACCCACACCTGCTCTCACCATGGGCAACTCCAGAGTGGAAGAGAGTCCAACCCCTCTCGAGAGGACTGGTACCAGAGCCCAAGCTGTGTGTGGAGGTGAGCCCGATTATATCTAGTAGGAACTTCTCGACCTCACACACCAGCTCAGGCTCCTTCCCTGCCAGAGAGGTGACATTCCACGTCCCAAGAGCCAGCTTCTGTAGCCGGGGATCGGATCGCCAAGGTCCCTGCCTTCGGCCACCGCCCAGCTCACAGTGCACCCGACCCCTATGGCCCCTCCCACAGGTGGTGAGCCCATGGGAAGAGGGACCCACGTTGTCCTTTTGGGCTGTGCCCGACCGGGCCCCATGGGTGCAGGCCCGGCCACCAGGTGCTCGCCTTAGAGCCCCACCTCCAGGCCTGGCTCCAGAGGGGGCCCCCGGTGACCCGCGTCCGGGCAAGTGAAAACGTGTTCCATTGTTAGTACTCATCATTTAGGGCCTTTGAGCAGTCCTTTGTCTGGTCCCTCACCTAGGACCTGTTTGCCATGGGTGACCCTACCAGGGACATAAAGCCCCAGACAACTTAGCTCCTAGGATCATTGGGACACACAAACCCCTCCACCACGATAAGGTGACGACTCAAGGAGGGGAATAATAATAATAATTTCCGTAATTTCCATGAAAAATATATACTTCGTCCTCTAGCGGAGCTGGAATTTCTGCTGTACTCCACATGATGTCCTCCAATGTCTAAAGGGCATCATCTGAGAGTTTGTTGATGAAGTAAAACTTCCCAAGGTTTTCCATGTAAACATTGACGTAATTAAAGGAAAGAAGGAAGTGAATGCTAATTAAAATGAACTGTCAATGAAGATAAAAGGGAGGAGGGATGTAGAGGAAGACCTAGGTTGTAATTAAGTAACACTCGTATATCAGCATATGTGTTGATGTTGATATACCAGCATCAGCACAGAGACCTGCAGGCACAAAGCTGACAGAGCTACGCAGCTTCTCATCTCTTCCAGATGATGGCATCTTCTGATGTAGAAGAACTTTGCTTTCCACAGCTCCTCAACTCCTCCTGCAGGAAGACCATATTTCCGTACTTTGAATCTTTGTTCACTTATGTCATATTGTCCTTCATCTGTATTGTCACTGTGATTCTCAACATACTGGTCATCATATCCATCTCACACTTCAAGTAGGAAAATATTTTATTATGAAATGGTAGAGTATAAGGATGTGAAAGAAGAGTTTCATTTTCTGCAATGATGCTTTTGCATTTTGGATGTGACATTTTTTGCATAATGGAAAACTGGATAAAGTAATAGTGAGTTTAATTCACTCTTTTCTCTCCAGGCAGCTCCATACCCCAACCAACCTCCTCCTCCTCTCTCTGGCTGTCTCAGATTGCATTGTGGGTCTGCTCATATTGTTTCAAATAGACCTCATTGATGGTTGCTGGTTTTTGGGTGACATCATATGTGCTGCATATTATGCTCTCGGGTGCATCACTACCTCTGCCTCAATAGGAACCATGGTTCTCATATCAGTTGATCGCTATGTTGCTATTTGCGACCCTCTACATTATTCTACCAAAGTCACTATAAAAAGAATTAATGTGGGTGTTTGTCTGTGTTGGATGTTTTTTGTTCTTGTTCATTGTCTGATACTGAAGGATAACCTGGAACAACCAGGTAGATATAACACCTGTGTTGGACAGTGCATTGTTATTACTGATTATGTTCGTGTACTTCTTGATATGATTTTATCCTTTATTATTCCTGTTACTATAATTGTAGTTCTGTATATGAGAGTGTTTGTGGTGGCTGTGTCTCAGGCTCGAGCCATGAGGTCTCACATTACATCTGTCACCATCAAGTGTTCAACAAAAAGAACTGCTAAGAAATCAGAGATGAAAGCAGCCATTACTCTTGGAGTTGTTGTAGTTGTGTTTCTGATATGTGTGTGCCCTTTTTTTTGTATTGTACTGTCTGGTCAGGACTCCATGCTCGATCCTACAACTTTTCTCTTTGTCATAACTCTGTTTTCTTTTAACTCTTGTCTAAATCCTCTGATCTATGCCTTGTTTTATCCCTGGTTCAGAAAATCCATCAAACTAATTGTTACACTTAAGATTCTGTGTGCTGATTCACGTAACACTAGCATACTCTAGACCAGTGGTGCCCAACCCCTGGGCTGCAGACCGGTACTGGTCTATGGGTCATTTGGTACTGGGCCGCACAGAAACAAAAAATAATTTGCATTACTTCCATTTTATTTATTTTGGAGTCTGAAATATGTTTTATTTTGAAAAATTATGTGATTCTCTGTTACATCCGTCTATGTCAGTGGTCCCCAGCCACCGGGTCATGACCCAGTACCTGGTCACGGGACATTAGGTACCGGGCGGCACAGAACGTTTGACTTTCTTTCTTTTTATTGATTGCCAGTCTAAAGATGATTTGTTTTGAAAAGTGACGTCTGTGCTGAATGACACACGGAAGAATGGATGCGTCTGTCCCTCTTGACAGGTCTCGGTCACGTGACAGGTCATCAGTCATTACCCCTAAATTAAGCGCCCACAACTGCGCCAATGTTCTGGATTAAAGTCAAGGCAGATAATCCTGAGATCGCCCAAAAAGTATCGTAAACCCTGTTTCCATTCCCAATCTCCTGTCTTCATGAAGCGGTATTTTCTGCAGTGACTGGAAAGAAAACCAAACTGTGGAGAAGACCGGAGGCCTGGAACACACTTCAGGTTCATTGTCTCTTGTTACCCCTACCCCTATGATCAGTATTTCTTCTATGTTGAATACAATGATTGTAAGTCGCTATATTTCAAAATAAACCTCATCAGTACAGTCACTTGAATTGAGTTTTTAATATAATTATTTCATTTAGAAATATTATCAATTGATGAAAAAAAGTTTGTTTATTGTCTCTTGAGTTCTGCATTTTACATAAAACCACTGCTGATGATTTATTATTAGACTGCAGCCGTCGTGGCATCAATAATGATTATCGAGCAAAGGAAGGCCGGTCTGTGAAACCGGTTCGTGGAGCTAAAAAGGTTGGGGACCGCTGCTCCAGACCACGTGTGTCAAACTCGGGGCCTGGGGGCCAAATGTAGCCTGCCATATCTTTGTGGTCCCCGAGAGCATAAAAGGGCAGTATCTAAAAATAAGTAAATGGATCTGTAGGTCAAAAGTGAGCTTTGAACAAAAACTACATTTCCCACAACACAGTAATTCAGCTCATTTTAACTTTGACAAAAAGGTTTAACAAAGTTAATGTTCTAAATTGTGTTTGATGTTATTTTTCTTATTGCATAGTTTGATCCTTGATTGATGGTCAAATTAAAAAGATTTATGTTACAACAAAGCAACAAGCGCACAACTATAATGTTTGTAACTCAAATAGGTAATAAATTCAGTTTTTAACAATGAGGAGTAGTTACATTTATTATACATTATATTGAGTTACATTTAGTTACATTTATAAGTCACATCTGGCCCTTTGATTTCAGCCATTACACTGATGTGGCCCTCGGTGAAGATGAATTTGAAGCCCCTGCTCTAGACACTTACTCTGTTATGTGAAGATATTATCATCTTCAAAGCGTAATCTGCAGCAAATGCAGTTTTGTTTGAGAAGTTTCAGCTCTCATCCAAGAATCTTCTTCAGTTCTGACCATCATCGGTGTTTTTGTTCCAAGCTTGTAGAGCAGAGATGTCAAAGTCAAATACACGGAGGGTCAAAAAACCAAATTTGCTTCAAGCTGAGGGCCAGACTGGTTCAGTGTAAATACAGTAATAAAGCAATATTTTCTTGTGAATCTGTCAGTAATTTGAAGTCAAAACGTTTTTCAACAGGTACACAGACAAAAATGAACTTCTTTTCAAGAAAAATCACGTCTTGGTGTGTTTCTGAGACGTTTGATGGTGCCTTCTTAGGTTATATTCTTTAGTTACAGCCAGACTTTCCCCACGCAGAAGACACACAGGTTTGCCTTTTACCTCTGTGAACATGTACTCTACCTCCTACCTGGCTTGAAAGCCCCTTCTCTCAGCGCTCACTTTCCATTTAGCCATTTTTGAGGAGGGGGGGCAGCTGAGAGTTAACCTCTGCTCTGACGGCTGATAAATAATGAAGCCGAGGCTCGCTTGCTGCAGTGACTTTGTCTGCTACCGTTGCATTGTGGGGAATAGTAATAGTAATAAAGTACCATCCAGGATGCCATAGCTAATTCATTCGCGGGCCGGATCTAGCCCCCGCGCTTGACGTTGACATACAGGAGGTGTTGTGGACCACCGATAGTAAATAATGAAAGTACTTGTTACAGTTACAGGAGTGGGAACACACTAATCACATTATAGATATTTACTAAAGTTGGTTATTATTTTCAAAATAATTTTTTTCAAAATGTAAAAATAAATTAAGTTACTGAAACCTGTATCCACCTTTTAACATATCAAAATAAAAAAGCTTTCATTCATTCATTCATCTTGGTTTTTGGTCTTAGAGCACCACAGGGGTAAAGTCGTGGTTGTATTTCATTTCCAAATATCATGAATATTCAATTCAGTGGTGTCTGAATGGTGGAAGGTCATGGGCATCCACCATTGGCGTTTGACCTCTTACGGCAGAGAATTCCCTGACTCTTTCAGTGTTTAGTGGATGACAGAGAGATTTCTAAATTGCATGCAGATTAGAATATTCTAGTAGGAATATTCCCTGCTAGACACTGAGCCCTGCTGTATCCATGCTTGTGAATGACACGGCCTCTTGAGGTGTTTTTTGAGGATTATCCAGTCATTTCTTGTCCCGTCCAAACTATTATTTCTCAACCAGTTTTTTGTTTGCTGTGTGCAGACTGACTTTCAGATGTTCTGTGATGAGAGGACTGTCCAGCTGTCTGACGTGAACCTCTGGAAAGGTTCAGTCCCTTGGTTGTAGTCCAGGAGGAGGCTTCTTTCCATTCCAGAGAGTTTTTGTTCTCGCATCCTTTGAGCCACCAGCATGTTGGGAAACTGGTTGAGGCTCTGCATGATTATGGTCTAAAACCCCGTTTTCATTAGTTAGAATCCTTCCCAAAATTAAAAAAAATCCTCTGAGCCACAGCAGCTCACTCTGGTTTGAACTCTTCCTAGAAAGCTCTTCCTCTCTCCGTTTGTGGAACACAAATATGCATAAATTTGGACTATCTGCCACTCTCTGTGTCTCTCTCTTGTCCTTGCCTTGTCTCTGTCCCCACTGTATTCCTTTCCCACCCCACCGGTCAAGGCGAATATCCGCCCTCCAGAGTCTGGGTCCTACCCGGACTTTCTTCCTCAATGAGGGAGTTGTGCTTGTTGCTTATGCTTGCTCTGGTCCCACATCACGGTGGATTTTGTTACTGGACTTCCTATCTCTGAAGGGAACACCATTAGTGTTGACCGTTTTTTGGCACAATTTGTTCGTCTCTCCAAACTGCCCTCCATCCTGGAGAAGACGGCGTCCCTCCTGCTCCGACACGTGTTCAGGATCCAAGGGATCCCATTGGACACAGACTTTGACCTTTTGTTGTGTTTATCTTACAGAGCACATTATCCTGTTGTAGCATCACCAGTGACTAAAGGAGCAGGGATTTCTTCTGGAAGACATCATCTCAGAGGTTTTTGAGGTAAAACCTCACAAGAGGGTTTTCAACAGAAAGCACTGACTAAATTAAAGGGCAGAAGGAAGTGACTACTGCTAAAAATAAACTGTCAGTGGAGGGTAAGAGGGAGGAGGGATGTGGAGGAAGAAGAAATATAAATCAATAGCATAGAGAGCTTCATGCAGAAAGCTTACAGAGCTATGCAGCGTCTCATCTCTTCCTGATGATGTCATCCTTCGATGAGGATGAACTTTGCTTTCCACATCTCCTCAACGCCTCCTGTAGGAAGGTCAAACTTCCTTACTTTGAATATTTGTTCACTTATATCATAATATCCTTCATCTCTATTGTGACTGTGATTCTCAACATGCTGGTCATCATCTCCATCTCACACTTCAAGTAGGAAAATATTTCATTCGTTTATTAAACTGGTAGCTGTTCAGAATGAAATGG
The DNA here is from genome assembly GCA_013358685.1 of Antennarius maculatus. Classification (NCBI taxonomy): domain Eukaryota; kingdom Metazoa; phylum Chordata; class Actinopteri; order Lophiiformes; family Antennariidae; genus Antennarius; species Antennarius maculatus. The sequence goes on along the minus strand of CM023618.1, from coordinate 19,632,529 downwards.
TAGAATATCAGAATGTGAAGAAACAATTTCATGTTCCAAATTGATGCTTTTGTATTTCAGTTATGACTTTTTTACAAGCTGGATTGACAATACTGTAAAAAGTTAAATTCATTCTTTTCTCTCCAGGCAGCTCCACACCCCCACCAACCTCCTCCTCCTCTCTCTGGCTGTCTCAGATTGCATTGTGGGTCTGTTCATGTTCTTTCAAATGGACCTCATTGATGGTTGCTGGTTTTTAGGTGACATTGTCTGTGTTGTGTATTATGCTTTCGGCTATATCACTACCTCTGCTTCAATAGGAACCATGGTTCTCATATCAATTGACCGTTATGTTGCTATTTGCAACCCTCTACATTATTCTACCAAAGTCACTATAAAAAGAATGAATCACTGTATTTTTCTTTGTTGGATGTTTTCTGTTCTTGTTCATTGTCTGATACTGAAGGATAACCTGCAACAACCAGGTAGATATAACACCTGTGTTGGACAGTGTTTTATTGTTAGTGAATATGTTCATGTACTTATTGATATGATTCTATCCTTTATTATTCCTGTTACTATCATTGTAGTTCTGTACATGAGAGTGTTTGTGGTGGCTGTGTCTCAGGCTCGAGCCATGAGGTCTCACATTACATCTGTCACCATCAAGTGTTCTAAAAAAGGAACTGTTAAGAAATCAGAGATGAAAGCAGCCATTACTCTTGGAGTTGTTGTAGTTGTGTTTCTGATATATGTCTGCCCCTTTTTTTGTATTGTACTGTCTGGTCAGAACTCCATGCTCAATGCTACAGCTTCTATCTTCGTCGTAACTCTGTTCTATTTTAACTCTTTTCTAAATCCTCTGATCTATGCCTTGTTTTATCCCTGGTTCAGAAAATCCATCAAACTGATTGTTACACTTAAGATTCTGTGTGCTGATTCACGTAACACTAGCATACTCTAGACCAGTGGTCCCCAACCCCTGGGCTGCAGACCGGTACTGGTCCATGGATCATTTGGAAACAAAATAATTTGCATTACTTCCATGTTATTTATTTTGGAGTCTGAAATAAGTTTTATTTTGAAAAATTATCCGATTCTCTGTTACATCCGTCTATGTCAGTGGTCCCCAGCCACCGGGTCATGACCCAGTACCTGGTCACGGGACATTAGGTACCGGGCGGCACAGAACGTTTGACTTTCTTTCTTTTTATTGATTGCCAGTCTAAAGATGATTTGTTTTGAAAAGTGACGTCTGTGCTGAATGACACACGGAAGAATGGATGCGTCTGTCCCTCTTGACAGGTCTCGGTCACGTGACAGGTCATCAGTCATTACCCCTAAATTAAGCGCCCACAACTGCGCCAATGTTCTGGATTAAAGTCAAGGCAGATAATCCTGAGATCGCCCAAAAAGTATCGTAAACCCTGTTTCCATTCCCAACCTCCTGTCTTCATGAAGCGGGATTTTCTGCAGTGACTGGAAAGAAAACCAAACTGTGGAGAAGACCGGAGGCCTGGAACACACTTCAGGTTCATTGTCTCTTGTTACCCCTAGATCAGCGGTCCCCAACCACTAATTCTCATTGTTGTAATTATTATTATTTGATTGACTTGTTCACCCTTGTATTGGAAATGATCAGTATTTCTTCTATGTTGAATACAATGATTGTAAGTCGCTATATTTCAAAATAAACCTCATCAGTTCAGTCACTTGAATTGAGTTTTTAATATAATTATTTCGTTTAGAGATATTGATTATCAATTGATGAAAAAAAGTTTGTTTATTGTCTCTTGAGTTCTGCATTTTTCATAAAACCACTGCTGATGATTTATTATTAGACTACAGCCGTCCTGGCATCATTAATGATTATCGAGCAAAGGAAGGCCGGTCTGTGAAACCGGTCCGTGGAGCTAAAAAGGTTGGGGACCGCTGCTCCAGACCACGTGTGTCAAACTCGGGGCCTGGGGGCCAAATGTAGCCTGCTATATCTTTGTGGTCCCCGAGAGCATACAAGGTCAGTGTCTAAAAATAAGTAAATGGATCTGTAGGTCAAAAGTGTGCTTTGAACAAAAACTACATTTCCCACAACACAGTAATTCAGCTCATTTTAACTTTGACAAAAAGGTTTAACAAAGTTAATGTTCTAAATTGTGTTTGATGTTATTTTTCTTTATTTATTGCATAGTTTGATCCTTGATTGATGGAGTTCTGTGAGTTTAATAGCCTGTCAAATTCAAAAGATTTATGTGACAACAAAGCAACAAGCGCACAACTATAATGTTTGTAACTCAAATAGGTAATAAATTCAGTTTTTAACAATGAGGAGTAGTTGACTGGTTTGTTCAACAGGATCTTAGATAGTGAGAAGATGCCTGAGGAATGGAGGAGAAGTGTGCTGGTGCCCATTTTTAAGAACAAGGGAGATGTGCAGAGTTGTGGCAACTACAGAGGAATAAAGCTGATGAGCCATACAATGAAGTTATGGGAAAGAGTAGTGGAAGCTAGACTAAGGGCAGAAGTGAGCATTTGTGAGCAGCAGTATGGTTTCATGCCAAAAAAGAGTACTACAGATGCAGTATTTGCTTTGAGGATGTTGATAGAGAAGTACAGAGAAGGCCAGACGGAGCTGCATTGTGTTTTTGTAGATCTGGAGAAAGCTTATGACAGGGTGCCCAGAGAGGAACTGTGGTATTGTATGAGGAAGTCTGGAGTGTCAGAGAAGTATGTTAGAGCGGTGCAGGACATGTATGAGGACTGTAAGACAGTGGTGAGGTGTGCTGTAGGTGTGACAGAGGAGTTCAAGGTGGAGGTGGGACTGCATCAGGGATCAGCTCTGAGCCCCTTCTTGTTCGCTATGGTGATGGACAGGCTGACAGACGAGGTTAGACAGGAATTTCCATGGACTATGATGTTTGCAGATGACATTGTGATCTGCAGTGAGAGCAGGGAAGAGGTGGAGGAGAAGCTAGAGAGGTGGAGGTTTGTCCTGGAAAGGAGAGGAATGAAGGTTAGCCGCAGTAAGACAGAGTACATGTGTGTGAATGAGAGGGACCCAAGTGGAAGAGGGAGGTTACAGGGAGAAGAGATCAAGAAGGTGGAGGATTTTAAGTACTTAGGGTCAACAGTCCAGAGCAATGGAGAGTGTGGAAAAGAGGTGAAGAAGCGTGTACAGGCAGGATGGAACGGGTGGAGAAAAGTGTCAGTTGTGATGTGTGATAGAAGAGTTTCAGCTAAAATGAAAGGAAAGGTGTACAAAACTGTGGTGAGACCAGCGATGTTGTTTGGTCTAGAGACAGTGTCACTGAGGAAAAGACAGGAGGCAGAGCTGGAGGTAGCAGAGATGAAGATGCTGAGGTTCTCTCTGGGAGTGACCAGGAAGGATAGGATCAGGAATGAGTACATCAGAGGGACAGCACATGTTAGAGGTTTTGGAGATAAAGTCAGAGAGGCCAGACTGAGATGGTTTGGACATGTCCAGAGGAGAGATAGTGAATATATTGGTAGAAGGATGCTGAGTTTTGAACTGCCAGGCAGGAGGCCTAGAGGAAGACCAAAGAGGAGGTTTATGGATGTAGTGAAAGAGGACATGAAGGTAGTTGGTGTGAGAGAAGAGGATGCAGAAGACAGGGTTAGATGGGGGCAATTGATTCGCTGTGGCAACCCCTGAAGGGAAAAGCCGAAAGGAAAAGAAGAAGAACAATGAGGAGTAGTTACATTTATTATACATTACATTAAATGTAGCCACAAGAGGACACAAGCCAGTGTCTTATTGTGCTGGTCCCAAGCCCGGATAAATACAGAGGGTTGCATCAGGAAGGGCATCCGGCGTAAAACTTTTGCCAAATCAAACATGCAAATCAATGACTTCACTACCAGATCGGTCGAGGCCCGGGTTAACAACGACCACCATCGGTGCTGTTGACCTACAGGGTGCCGGTGGAAATTGGACTACTGTTCGTCGAAGAAAGAAAGGAGGAAAGTGTAATTGTAGGAAGAGAGAGAAGAGGAACGCCAAGAGTATAGGACTGAGAGTAGGGACGTTGAATGTTGGGACTATGACAGGAAAAGGTAGAGTTAGTTGACATGATGCAGAGGAGGAAGGTAGCAGAGCTGGAGGTAGCAGAGATGAAGATGCTGAGGTTCTCTCTGGGAGTGACCAGGAAGGATAGGATCAGGAATGAGTACATCAGAGGGACAGCACATGTTAGAGGTTTTGGAGATAAAGTCAGAGAGGCCAGACTGAGATGGTTTGGACATGTCCAGAGGAGAGATAGTGAATATATTGGTAGAAGGATGCTGAGTTTTGAACTGCCAGGCAGGAGGCCTAGAGGAAGACCAAAGAGGAGATTTATGGATGTAGTGAAAGAGGACATGAAGGTAGTTGGTGTGAGAGAAGAGGATGCAGAAGACAGGGTTAGATGGAGGCAACTGGTTCGCTGTGGCGACCCCTGAAGGGAAAAGCTAAAAGGAGAAGATGAGAGGACCTCATGCATGGTGAAGCATGTCTTTGGTGACGGACAGTCCTGGTTATGGAGGGTTCTTTTGGGTATCAGGCAATGCAAGTGGTCGAGCTCCTCCAGGATGAGTCCTCCATAAAGTAGTCACAAGAGAGGCTGCCGTGACTCACAGCAGATGCAAGAATCAGATTCCAGAAGATCAGCCATGGTGTCACAGTTTCAGAAATTATACCCCATTCTATCACAGATCCTGGATTTGAGCTTTGCACTGGTCACAGCCTCTATGGGGTAGGCTTCAACATCAATTCATGACAACATTGAGGCATTTCCCCTTGTAGCCCAGCAACTCGGGTCCAATGGGGTAACATCAGTTATAAACCCTGCAGTTAACCCGTAGTTATTATATAATTTGTTTGCTTGGTATTAAGAAGCTAAAAAAACAGATTTCTTTACTTTGAGAGAAGTACAGAAAAGCATCAAATTCTCCAATATGAGTAGCTACAACCAGTCTTTTTTACACATTATGACGCTGTAGCATCACCAGTCATTAAAGGAGCAGAGATTTCCTCTGGACACCAGACGATGTCCTCCAGTGTCTGGAGAAGAAAAAAATATTAACATAATTAAAGGAAAGGACTTAAGTGACTGCTCCTGAAAAAAAATGTCATCGAGGTAAGGAGGGAGGAGAAATATATCAGCACAGAAACCTGCAGGCAGAAAGCTACCAGAGCTACTCAGCTTCTCATCTCGTCCTCATGATGTCAACCTTTGATGAAGATGAAATTTGCTTTCCACAGTTCTACAACTCCTCCTGTAGGAAGGTCATACTTCCTTTCTTGGAATCTTTGTTCACTTATGTCATTTTGTCCTCCATCTGTATTGTGACTGTGATTCTCAACATACTGGTCATCATTTCCATCTCACACTTCAAGTAGGCAAATGTTTTCATCAAATGGTAGCTGTTCAGAATGAAATGATAGAATATCAGGATGTGAGGGTAGAGTTTCATGTTCCGAAATGATGCTTTTGTGTTTCAGTTTTGACTTTTTTTATATGCTGGAAAGATTATTTGGAAATAATGGTGAGTTTATTTCACTCTTTTCTCTCCAGGCAGCTCCACACCCCAACCAACCTCCTCCTCCTCTCTCTGGCTGTCTCAGATTGCATTGTGGGTCCGCTCATATTGTTTCAAATAGACCTCATTGATGGTTGCTGGTTTTTAGGTGACATTGTATGTGTTGTCTATTATGCTCTCGGCTATGTTATTACCTCTGCCTCAATAGGAACCATGGTTCTCATATCAATTGATCGCTATGTGGCTATTTGTGACCCTCTACATTATTCTACCAAAGTCACTGTAAAGAGAACTAATATCTGTGTTTGTCTGTGTTGGATGTTTTCTGTTCTTTTTCATTGTCTGATGCTGAAAAATAACCTGGAACAACCAGGCAGGTATAACACCTGTGTTGGACAGTGTATCATTATAACTGAATATGTTCATGTACTTGTTGATATGATTTTATCCTTTATTATTCCTGTTACTATCATTGTAGTTCTGTACATGAGAGTGTTTGTGGTGGCTGTGTCTCAGGCTCGAGCCATGAGGTCTCACATTACATCTGTCACCATCAAGTGTTCAACAAAAGGAACTGCTAAGAAATCAGAGATGAAAGCAGCCATTACTCTTGGAGTTGTTTTAGTCGTGTTTCTGATATGTGTGTGTCCATATTTTTGTATTGTACTGTCTGGTCAGTACACCATGCTCGATGCTACATCTTTTGTCTTTGTTATAACTCTCTGCTTTTTTAACTCTTGTCTAAATCCTCTGATCTATGCCTTGTTTTATCCCTGGTTCAGAAAATCCATCAAACTGATTGTGACACTTAAGATTCTGAGTGCTGATTCACGTAACACTAGCATACTCTAGACCGTTAATCTAACATGCAAAGAAATTTTCATCTTCAAGGTGTAATCTGCACCAAATGCATTTTTGTTGAAGTTCCATCTCTCATCCACAAATCTTCTTCAGCTCTGACTGGTGGATGACAAATATCTCCACTCTCAACTCTCACAACATACGAACCCGATCCAGCCTGCTGGGTCATCAGTGTTTTTATACCAAGCTTGTAGAGCAGTGGTACCCCCAAACTAAGGCCCGCCTCAACATTTGGCACGGCCCCCTGAACAGTACCAGAAAAATGCCTTCCTGACAAAACGGTTCCAGAGCTGATTGATCCAGAATGAAAATGGCACTTTGCATTTTTAACAGACGTGACGGAAATGCTGAACTTGTAGCTACTAGGCCGGGGGAAACTCGTTCGCGACATCTATTTCCACATAAAAGCGCTTGAGGTGAATCATGCGCTGGTTGTGGAACAAGTGAAAAAGCACAACTTCATCCATCTCCCTGGTACCCAAAAAAATTTTGAGACCCCTGTTGTAGAGTAATGGAATACATGGAACAAACGTAGATAATAAATAATTAAAGTACTTGTTACAGTTACAGGGGTGGGAACACACTAATCAGATTACAGATATATATTTACTAAAGTTGGGAATTATTTTCAGGATATTTTTTGAACATATAAAAATTGCCAGAGTTACTGAGACCTGTATCAGCCTTTAAGGTGTTGTTGTTGTTGTTGTTGTTTTTTGTTACAGTGGTAAACTAGTGTTTGTATGTTACTTTGCAATGGCGCCTTGTCGAGCATGTTTGTGAGTCCATTCATTTAAAGGTTTCATAGAATGATGCCAGTTTTCAACACATTGGTGTCTGCTGGGTCAAAGGTCATGAGCATACTCTGATCGTTTGTCCCGCCTCACGCCCTAAGCCAGCTGGGATAGGCTCCAGCTTCACGTGACCCGCTACGGCGGATAAAGCGGTTCGGAAGATGAAGATGTAAATTTAAGTCACTACACATAAAATCAAATCAACTGAAGCTTCCCCTGAATTGTGTTGAAATGGAAATATAAAATTACATACATATGTATATATTGAGCTGAATTGTTTGTAATTATCAAATTTCAATCTATAATCGCCATTTGAGATCATTGAAAAGTCATTACTACTCTAAACACGAGAGTGCAGTTCGCTCCAGGGTCTGGAGGACATCATCTCAGAGTTTGTTGAAGTAAAAATTACAGGAAAGTTTTCCAGAAAAAAATTAACATAATTAGAGGACAAGATGTGAGTGACTGCTACTGAAAAAACTGTCAATGGAGGTAAATAAGGAGGACGGACATGGAGAAGGACGAAGTATATCAGTTGGCATGCAGACAGCTGACAGAGCTCCACAGCTTCTCATCTCTTCCTGATGATGTCATCCTTTGATGAAGATGAACTTTGCTTTCCACAACTCCTCAACTCCTCCTGCAGGAAGGCTGTGCTGCCTTACTTTGAATCTTTATCCACTTATGTCATTTTGTCCTCCATCTGTATTGTCACTGTGATTCTCAACATACTGGTCGTCATCTCCATCTCACACTTCAAGTAGGAAAATGTTTCATCAGTTTAAGAATGAAATGATAGAATATCAGGATGTGAAGGAAGAGTTTCATGTTCCGATTTGTTGCTTTTGTGTTTCAGTTTTGACTTTTTCTTACATGCTAGAAAGATTATTTGGAAATAATGGTGAGTTTATTACACTTTTTCCAGGCAGCTCCACACCCCCACCAACCTCCTCCTCCTCTCTCTGGCTGTCTCAGATTGTTTCATTGGTCTTCTCATATTGTTTCAAATAGACCTCATTGATGGTTGCTGGCTTTTGGGTGACATCATATGTGCTGCATATTATGTTCTCGGGTATATTATTGCCTCTGTCTCAATAGGAACCATGGTTCTCATATCAATTGATCGCTATGTGGCTATTTGTGACCCTCTACATTATTCTACCAAAGTCACTGTAAAGAGAACTAATATCTGTGTTTGTCTGTGTTGGATGTTTTCTGTTCTTTTTCATTGTCTGATGCTGAAAAATAACCTGGAACAACCAGGTAGATATAACACCTGTGTTGGACAGTGTATTTTCATTACTGAATATGTTCATGTACTTGCTGATATGATTTTATCCTTTATTATTCCTGTTACTGTCATTGTAGTTCTGTACATGAGAGTGTTTGTGGTGGCTGTGTCTCAGGCTCGAGCCATGAGGTCTCACATTACATCTGTCACCATCAAGTGTTCCACAAAAGTAACTGCTAAGAAATCAGAGATGAAAGCAGCCATTACTCTTGGAGTTGTTGTAGTTGTGTTTCTAATATGTCTGTGCCCCTTTTATTGTATCGTACTGTCTGGTCCAGAGTCCACGCTCGATGCTACATTAACTGTTTTCGTCATAACTCTGTTCTCTTTTAACTCTTGTCTAAATCCTCTCATCTATGCCTTGTTTTACCCCTGGTTCAGAAAATCCATCAAACTAATTGTGACACTTAAGATTCTGCGGGTTGGTTCACATAACATCAGCAAACTCTAGACATTCAGTCTGATGTGTTATATATCCACTCTCAGCTGTCAGAGCATACCAACCACATGCGGCCTGCTGGGTCATCAGTGTTTTTGTACCAAGCTTGTAGAGTAATGGAACACATGGACCACTGATAATAAATAATGAAAGTACAGGGGTGGGAACACACTAATCAGATTACAGATATATATTTACTAAAGTTGGGTATTATTTTCACAGCAATTTTTTTTTTCAATGTAAAAATGAATAAAGTTACTGAAACCTGTATCCACCTTTGACATGTCATCTTGATTTTGATGTTGGAGCACCACAGTGGTGAACACATGTTTGTGTGTGACTTTCCATTGTCATGTCTAGCATGTGTCTGAGTCCATTTAGTAAAAGATTTCACAGAATAATGCCAGTTTTCAATAGAAGGGTGTCGAAGGTCCTGGGTATACTCTGATGGTGTTTGACCAATGTTTATTGGATTCTAAATATATTATGCAGATTTGTGTATTCTGGTAGGAATAATTCCCTGCAAGGCATTGAGCCCCGCTGGATCCATGTTTATGAATGACAGAAGAAAATGTTCTTTTTATTTTTACAAAAACACTTTAATTACAGTAACAATTTCACATATCAACAGGAGAGTGCTACAGTGCTTTAAATACAAAAATCATGAATAAAGAATGAAGAACACTGCAAGTCTCTTACGATCACTGAAATCATGAAAAACTGTCTCACAAAAGAGACCAAAGGGATACTGGTTTGTCACAACAAAGTTAAAAACATAGATGTGATGACACCATGAAAAATTTTACAATGGAGGTCAGCTGTTTTTTCTAATGTGGAGGTTTGTATAAGAGTCTCCGTTGTGGGTCTGGTCCATTTCCCCATTCCCCCTCATTTTGCTGGTCCAGGCAGTGGACGCTCTGTCACACCTTTCCTTTTCATTACTTTTTGTAATTAACAGGAGCTTTGTCTCCCTGGATGAGATTTCTTAACATGTATGTCTCCATTCAGTCACATGGCCCTCTCTCACCTCTCCATGACTGAAGTTTATGTTGCCACCATTTGCAGATAGAACTAACGAGAACAATTTTTGAATAAATTATACTTGACTTTTTAGACATTGATTTTTCATTTTTATTTAGCACAACATCACTCCTAACTGGTCCAATCTACTAAAACCCTTTTAAATCATGTTCAGTAAGTAAGCCAGACGCATTATCCAGTTGTAGCATCACCAGTCATTAGAGGAGCAGAGACCTCAGAGACTTTTGAAAAAGTAAAACCTTACCGGAAGATTGTCAACAAAACAACACTGACAAAAATTAACATACACAGGAAGTGACTGCTACTGAAAATAAACTGTAAATGGAGGTAAAGAGGGAGGAGGGATGTGGAGGAAGAATGAATATCAGTTGGCACAGAGACCTTCAGGAAGAAAGCTGCCAGAGCTACGCAGCTTCTCATCTCTTCCTGATGATGTCATCCTTTGAGGAGGATGAACTTTGCTTTCCACAGCTCCTCAACGCCTCCTGTAGGAAGGCTGTACTGCCTGAATTTGAATCTTTGTTCACTTATGTCATTTTGTCCTCCATCTCTATTGTTACTATTTTTCTCAACATACTGGTCATCATCTCTATCACACACTTCAAGTAGGCAAAATATTTCATCAGTTTAAGAATGAAATGTTAGAATATCATGACGTGAAGAAACAATTTTGTGTTCCAAAATGATGCTTTTGTGTTTCAATTTTGTCTGTTACATGATGGAATGACAATCCTGTAAATACTAGTGAGTTTAATTCACTGTTTTCTCTCCAGGCAGCTCCACACCCCCACCATCCTCCTCCTTCTCTCTCTGGCTGTGTCAGATTGCATTGTGGGTCTGTTAATGTTCTTTCAAATTGACCTCATTGATGGTTGCTGGTTTTCAGGTGACATCATATGTGTTGCGTACATGGCTGTGGGCTCTATGATCACCTCTGCCTCAACAGGAACCATGGTTCTCATATCAGTTGACCGCTATGTTGCTATTTGTGACCCTCTACATTATTCTACCAAAGTCACTGTAAAAAGAATTAATAATTGTGTTTGTCTGTGTTGGATGTTTTCTGTTCTTGTTCACTGTCTGATTATGAAGGATAACCTGGAACAACCAGGCAGGTATATCACCTGTGTTGGACAGTGTGTTATTGTTACTGAAAATATTAATGTACTTGTTGATATGATTCTATCCTTTATTATTCCTGTTACTATCATTGTAGTTCTGTACATGAGAGTGTTTGTGGTGGCTGTGTCTCAGGCTCGAGCCATGAGGTCTCACATTACATCTGTCACCATCAAGTGTTCTAAAACAGGAACTGCTAAGAAATCAGAGATGAAAGCAGCCATTACTCTTGGAGTTGTTGTAGTTGTGTTTCTAATATGTGTGTGCCCCTTTTATTCTGTTGTACTGTCTGGTCAGAACTCCATACTCGATGCTAAATTTTATGTCTTCTTCATAAATCTGTTCTATTTTAACTCTTGTCTAAATCCTCTCATCTATGCCTTGTTTTACCCCTGGTTCAGAAAATCCTTCAAACTGATTCTGACATTTAAGACTCTGTGTGCTGATTCATGTGACACCAGGAAACTCTTAATGTGACGTGTAAAGAAAGTCTCGTCCTCAAGGTGTAATCTGAAGCAAATGCATTCCTGTTGAGAACTTTCACCTCTCATCCAAGAGGCTTCTTCAGTTGTGACTGGTGGAGGACAGGTGTCTCCACTATCGGCCCTCAGAACATACGAATCAGATCAGGCCTACTGGATCATCAATGTCTTTGTACCCAATTTAAAGTATAACGGAACACTTGACAATAAAAGTTGATCTATGCCTTGTTTTATCTGTGGTTCAGAAAATCCATCGAAATGATTGTTACACTTAAGATCCTATGATGACTCGTGACACCAGCATACTGTAGTTTACAACACACAATATAGCATTGGTATATAATTTAATCTAATATTTAGATTAGATTACAATATATGAGACTGGATTACATCCGATTACATTAGAAATCATTATAACAACATTTCTCTGATAGTTCCACATAAATGTTCTCCTATACTAAAGAGGGAACCACTGCTTCAGACAGTGTTAGACAGTTAGTGTGGAGAGTATAGATATCTCATCTGGATCAGGCCTCCTGGTTTTTTGGTATTTGACCCTAATCCTCACCCTCCTCTGTTACTGTTATAGGAGACAACATTCATCAAATTGCTAATATCTTCACTGAAAAGGGGAATTATTTGCAGGACTACATTTTTACAAAACACTGAGTCACAGTTACTGAAGCCTGTACCAAGCTTTAACGTGTCATCCTGGTTTTAAGGATTAGAGCACTTGAGTATCATGGTAAAATATATCAGTTATGTCTCTTTCTAAAGCCATGCTGTGTCTAGCATGTTGCAGTTTGATGGAACAGTGACAAAGACGGACCGGATAAGAGACAAAACGCAAAAGAGCAACAGGACAGGTGGGATGGTTTGGAGACAAAGTCAGAGAGGTGACACTGTTGGTTTGGACATGTGACCAGGAGGATATACAGAGAGATGGATGCTGAGGGTGGCCACAAGAGAAAAGCGGGGAGGCCAAACAGTTGGTACGACAGGGGGGAAGATGCAGAGGACAGAATGACAGCGAGACGGGCGATCTGCTGTGACCTGTACCAGAAGGTCACAGCAGATCGAAAAAAGAAAAACTTGTTATCCTCTCTGTCTCTCGTTCTCTCGCACACACACACGCGCACACACACACACACACAAACACACATTTTCTCCAATGAGAAGATTCACGTGTTGACGTCAGACAACTGCAGACATGAACCTCAAAGGGATTCCTCCAATCAAAGGTGTTAAGAAAAATATCTACGCTCCAAGGTAAACACAATCCACTCAACAACACATGATGCAAACTCTGTGAGGAGAGACACTCAGATTTCATGGCTTTGAACTGAATGACCTTAATGTTGGATGAGCGAATGTGGAACAATCGAGAAATATTTTTATAACGTCATATACAAATAATAATATAGAGAATATTTTAAAATGCATATTCTCTGAAGCTGAACTGCACAAAGGTTATTTTTATAGCCTCATGTTGATAGGTCTCAGAATCTATTCACATCTTCCCCGTTCCTAAAGTCACTCCACTCATTCTGAAAACAAAGACAAACTTTAACAACGACAGCATACATTATGCATGTATTCCCTCCCTGCTTACTGATATTCAAAATTGATTCATTTTTACTTCATGTCATGTATGTTGTTGGGGGCATAAGATCATTGCCACTTGAAGTTTAATCAGCACAAACTAGTGGTTGAAGTAAATTCTGTTTATTATATCAAATTCTGAACAGGAAACATAGGGCGCTAGCACCAAGCTAAAAAAAAAAAAATTATTTGGTGGTTGTGGTAATTACATTTTACATCTGAAAAAACAATGTCAGACGAATCTTAAAACACACACTGACGGGATACAAAGATTGTTCAGATGAGATAACACAGGTTACATGGGCAACATTGCTTAAAGATTATAATCAGTAATGATGAATTGTACATATGCGTATTTACTGAACAACTCATAGGGGTTTGCATGTAAGTGGTGCACAGGTGTGCATGCATGTGGCACAGTTAGAGCATGTTGTGCAACATGATTCATCCACATGGTCTTTGTCTCCCCCTGCTGTTCATCATTAGTAGTACAAATGTTACAGGGGAAATGTGTAAGAGTGCTAACAGCTGCAAAAAAAAAAGAATTTCCTGCAGCAATGTTCTCTTTCAATTGTATTCGAAATGATTCAACTGGTGAAAAAGATTCCAGCTACCGACAGTAAATGTCAAGAGGTGAATTTCTTGACAAAGGAGCTTTTCTCATTACAACATAGGTGGAGTCCTCTGGATTTCTGCTTCTCAGCTGGAACACAGAACACAACAGAACATGTCTTTAGGTTTCCTTCCTTCATATGGAGCTGAGGGAGTGAAATCAATCCTCTAGCATTGCTGCAGAGTTCAAGCACCTCAGATTTTAAAGTGAGAATGAGTAGTTATTAAAACATGCTGTTATTCACCTTTAGTGTGACGTAAAAGTAGGTGATTGCACAGCAGTACAGAAACATCAGAGCCAGCACGCCAATCATAATCCACGTGATGTCAAGAGACTGAGTAGGAGGAGCAGGAGGATGTCCACAAACTGTGTCTGTTTGACCTATGAAAACATTTCATCTAATTTTGTCACTTTGATAGTTGAAGTATTAATAGCATTTATTATGAAATGTGAAAATATCAACAATGGAGCAAGAAAACATAAAATAAGTGAATTATTTCTCTTCATTTAATCCTCCGTTTGGTGCATTTATTCTTGAACCAAACATATTCTTATTACTTGTTTTGTTTTATATGCTGTTATAATCCCCGAAGGGAAATTTAGAATGCACACTCTATTATGTCAGTCAGTCACACGCATGCATACTAGTGTGTACAGGCCCCTGTAACACACACAACCACACACAAGGGGGCCTGTAAGCATGCAATGGGAGGTAGAGTGGCGGGCAGCCCCTTTGTGGAGCGCCCAAATGAGCAACTTGTGAGGGAGAAAGCGCCCTGCTCAAGGGCGCCTCAGCAGTGCTCCAGAGGTGAGCTGACACCTCCAACTGTCAGCTCACACTGGGCGGGAGCGGGAATCGAACCGCCGATCTTGGAACATTGGACGACCCGCTCTACCGCCTGCTCTACCACTGAGCCACTGCCGCCCGACATTATGACATTATTTGTGACATCATAAATGTTGCTTGTAGGTCCAACTCTCAAATTGGTTTTTTTTTTTTTAAAAAGCAGAGAGAAAGTTTAATAATTAGATCAGTTTTAACCACCAGTAGGATCTGAAAGCAGTTTCTATCTAGCAGGTTTATTCACAAATTCGTACTCGTTTAAACACGTTAGATCTGAACTTACCCAGCAGCAGCAGGGTGGGTGTTCCCGTCTCGGTGTAATCTAGATCATTTATTTGCACCGTGAACTCACACTCGTATTTCATGTTCTTGGCCTCCAGATCAACGTTGAGTATAATGAACAGGAACTTCTTGGGGTTCTCTTGGTGCATGATAATGTTCTCACAGCGGTTCATTCCCTTCTGGCAGAGCAGTGTCCGTTCACTATTTCCTGTCCTGATGGTCAACAATGACACAGAGACAGAGATCTCCTACCAAGAAGTTGACTTTATTTAGTTTTCATTTGTATATTGATAAGGTGAAAGAATAACTCTGTATTCTTAGACGCACAATGGTATGCCAATGAGTTGGACGTCTTTGACGGAGGCGCCGTTTGCCGTGTGTTCACAGCTGATGGAGGCCAACCTATCCGAGTTGACCGTCCGATTATGTGGCTGAATCACTTCAAAGCCTCACAAATGAAAAGGAAACGTTACATATTAAGCACATGCATCATTAATTCGTAATTAGGAATTCATATGTTGTTTTTCATTGTTGTTGATTTTTATTTATTTTTTTTTTTCATTTTTTGCAAGCAGTCAAATCAAAAGAGAGTTCAACTTTTTAAAAGTTCATTTTCTTGGAACAGTGTGAAAATGTGCAGCTTAATCAGTTTGCTATTGAGACGTTAATAGACTGACTTTGTCCCAGAAATACATCTGTAAATGTATTTGTAACATGAAATTTGGGAAGAATGTAGACTGCATGAGAAACAGAACAAGCATAAGCAAAGAGCATATACAGCAATATACAGTACTTGTGGATTATATTGGTTCTACTGTTTTTTTAACAAATATATAATAATAAACTCTAACTAATAAATAGCAAACTATGAGTGCTGGTGAAGTGGAGAGTCCTACCATATGCTGGCCAAAGGATGAAGCTCAGATAGTTTAAGATGAAGACACAGAATAAAGAAGCTGTCATCTCGGCTCTGTTCTTTCTCATGCTATGTGTTAAAGTGAACCACAGACAGCAACAACCAGCATGACGGCTCAATCTGATCGTAAAGTGTGTGTCAAACAGGAAGAAAGGTTTGACTTGATACTGATCGAATCAAAATCTTTGCGTCTATGGTGCGTCTATCGTTGAAAAACCTGCTGTTTGTGTCACTGTTTCATTTTCCTGTTTGTATTTGACATTCAACCATTTCTTGTTTGTTTGGTTTTTTTTGAACAGACAGAACAGATAAGTAAATCACACCACTTCCTGTCGAGCGCAATTCAGTGCTTTGATTCAGTCTGTGAAAACCTTCAGAATTTACATTAGGGGAACAAATTCTTTTAGAAATATATGGATAATGGGATTTTATTATGAATAAATATCAAGTGTACCACATAACATGGCACACTTTCCCTAGCGTTTGACACCTTTTAGAGTGTTTTGTGTATTACTTCACATTATTTTAACTGTTTTTTATCTGATTTAATTTCCACTTTTAACTTACTTTAAATTGTTTTATTGGATTTTTATTTTGATATTTTATTTAACTGCATTATGTTCATGGTTTTATGGCGCGTCTGTTCTGTTTTTTATCCAGTTGCTGTGCAGCACTTTGGAAACCTTGTGTTTATTTAAATAGTGCTTTATAAATAAAGTGGATTGGATTGGATATGAAGGAACCTGGTGTAAACACTTCTGCTGTTAAAGTGAAGAATTGATATTTTACATTCTGGGTTATTGGTATTATTGATGCTGTTGAAGTAATTATCATATTCCACTTCAGTGTATTGAAAAGTTTTCCACTCCAATCTAGCAGTAAATTCTTTCCAAATGTAGCTGAACGGGCACTTTCTGTTACTGTCATGTTTGCATGCATTAAGCCTTACTGTTGCCTTGCAGTGATGTTCATGAAAATTGTATTTTCCTCTGCTTCTTCAGAAGTCTTCCCTTTCCTTTTTGTCGGGTGTTCACTCAAGCGGGCATCCGATTCAGTTCTTCCCTTGTGGGAGCAGCTTTTTCCTCTTTATGACTCATAATAACAAGTGCATGTGTCGCTTTCATTAATCCAAGGCAGAGGAGGGCATACCTCAATGCTATTTCTCACCATTCACAGAGTTTATGTCCGGCACCAGTCAGTTCCAGTCAGATGATATCCGTTCACATGTCCAATTCCAATGCTTTTAACAGGAGTGCAATAATAGAAATAGAGCAAATGCAATGGCGGTTGCATAGAACTATGTGTCAGGGAAACCAAGCAAGCGCTCCACAAGTCCGTGGCGCATCAGCTCCTCAGGCCAGGACTCCGTTCTCCTACAGAGGAGCTGGAGGCACTTCATGAGGGCTGAGGAGTTATCACTGGAGGTCCTGTGTCAGGACTTTGTGCATTTAGCTCTTTTTCATGATCATCTCTTTGGTTTATTTTGTGCTGAGAATAAACTTTTGTGTTTTAAGCTGTCACCTGCTCCACCTCACGTCTGCACTGCTGATGCGGCTGTTGTTAATGATGTTGTAGGTGTTGAAACTTTCAGAACAGTGATGCATCATGTCTCCTGGATTTTAATAACAGTCAACTACATATCCTCCAAAAATAGTGTTCATAACAACATTTGTGGTGAAGAAGGTGTCGAGTCTGTCATCAACACAATCAAGGAAGTGGTTGATAAATGCAAAGCTGAGCTTTTGTTAGACAAGACAGACATTTGAATTATAACAGGGCCAGAGCTTCAATTAAGATGGAAATAGTGGTACCCCAAACATTCACCACTTCCACCAATCATATAGCAGAGGTAAAGAGCTGCCTGCGACCACCAGGGTACATTTGCTTGAACCCACCATCTTTGTTCTATATTCTGTTTCTCCATTTTTCTTTCTTTCTCTATTGCAAACTGAAGAATGTTATTCTTTGTCTGTTAAAAACTTACCTTTGATAATTTTACCACCTTGTTGAACTTTGATGATGTCCTCCCCTCACCTATGAGTCATCTTCAATATGAAAATCATTTCCAGGGTTGAATCACCTACATTTTTGAGCGAGGCCTCAAAGAGCGTGCTAGCACATCATGGTTTTGATGGCAGAACCAGACAATGAGGTACGTAGTCCTGACTACGGTCCCAGATAGAAATTGTCCTCCATATATTGTCAGGGAATTAAAACCGAAGCTCCTGCAGTCCTGAACCGGGTTTAATTTAGACCTATCAACAAAGGTTTTACTATGAAAGGGTGATCTTTTGTCGCGGAATGGCCATTTATTGACAGAACAATAGAGTTTGGAGTGTGTGATCAGCTCAACCAACTCATCTGAATATAATTAGGACACAGCCAAACATGTCTAATGGCTCCTGTGTGATATACTGTGTGTACACAGACAGTCTTAAGGCAAAGGAACATTTTCAGCTTTGATGAAAGCTGTTGTCACCTGGTGCCTCAAAGGGAAACCATCTTGTTTTCCTTTGAATTCCGATTTCATCTTGTAAGTTCTGAGCCTGTGAGTGTGGTTTGTGCTTCCGGGTGCGTGTGGTGTTGGGGAGTGGTTAGTATTCAGTGACAGAGAGAGTGGGGGAGGTTCCGGGGGCAGTAGTAGAGAGGTGTGTGTGTGTGTGTGTGTGTGTGTGTGTGTGTGTGTGTGTGTGTGTGTGTGTGTGTGTGTGTGTGTGTGTGTGTGTGTGTGTGTGTGTGTGTGTTTGACTACTTGCTGTCTGTCTGAGACTGGAGTCTCTTAGAGCAGAGGGGGGGGAACAACTGGACCAATCAAGCTAAAAAGATTTTATTTTACATCGAACACAGGAAACATATAAAACATGAGTAATAAGTTGAAACTGCAATAGCAATAATATATAAAAGTAGTGGCTGTCAGTACTTTTATTAAGATTTTATTTATCTGGCTAAAGCATTGCATTAGATGGATTGTTTAGTCAAGTCAAAGCTGCCGGTTGCAATATAAAGATCCAGAAGTGAGACCACCTCAAAAGTTTCAGCTTTTTATACACCTTTTTTCACAACAATGTAAACATTATTTTATACTTAATGAGTATAACGAACACAGACACTAAGCTTTTTTAAGCTACCTTTTCCCATGAAAACGGAACAGCATTCACTTTGTGGGGAGCGCCAGGCGTAGATCTGACAATATCCACTCTCCTATTATTACGCTGGGTAATCTGTATAAAAGGAGAGACATTTTTTAATGCAAAAAAAAAAAAACAGATCATAACCAGCCTTCTATGTGGTTCTCAGGCAAAAAAAAAAAAAGAAGACACTCTAAATAATCCTTAAATATGATAGAGAAATATCTCGTACAAAGCAGGACTCCTGTAAAGGTGGGAGTGAATTTTTAATGTGACGGAAGAGGCCTCCTTCAAGCTAGTCTAGATAAGAAGTTAATTTATGCTGCATGGCTTAACCTTTACTATCTTTAGCCAATGACTGAATTGGAAATGCAGAAATTATTTTTTCTTTTTGCTTCAGATAATGTCAACACTAACGCTTTGCATATTATGAAAAAGACGATTGGAACCAAGTAGACGGAATACACAACCAAAGTCGAACTAGAACCAAGGCAGTCACAGACTGCAACATCCCATGACACCCCTGAATTCAAAATTTTACCCTGACCTACTTGCATAGGTCAGAGATCAAAGCTAGTGCTCTGACATACTTTCATAGATCAAAGCACTAGCTTTGATCTATGGTCTTACTCAGACTGGCCTTCTCCCTAATCTTACTATCTTATCTAGTTCCTGAGTGTACAAAAGTTGACCTAGTTTTCTCAAGGTCAAGGTCATCATCTCTTTTTCCATCCCATTTGCCGCCTGAGTAATGTGCCTTTGGTTTCATCTTTCTATCTGCAACGGTTGTGGAGATATTTGGTGGATAAACTTACAAACGGACGAACACATGAACACTGACAATTACAATACGTCACCGCTTGGAAGCGGGATGTAACAACCCCACATGTCTCTTTAGCATCTCTGATTTGTACCCCATCATTCCACTAGGATTCACAGAAACATAATTAATCAGGAATAAAAAATTAAATAAAATCCACTCACCTGGAAGGAGATAATGAAGATGAGGACAATCATGTTCAAGATCACGAGTACAATCACAGGAATGTTGACTTGTTCCACCTTTTCATTGGTCTCATCATACTGTTCTTCATTGCTGGGGTGTCTAGCCTCCTGTGTGGGACAGTCAGAGTTGTCTGTGGACAAATCAAATGGATGAAGAAAGACGATCATGTAGGACGGACATGTTTGGGATGCTCATGGATGGGAACAAAGCAGAGAAAGTTGGGAGACTTATGAACAAAAAAGACACAAAATTCCAGGTCAAGGCACTGAAGGAGATTTGAAGTTTGTCTTCGGGGGGGTTGATGATGGTGTCAACATGTGAGCATCTCACCTAAGATGTGAATGAGTGTGCCATTTCCAGTTAGTTGGAGGTATGGTGGTGGGCACAAGACTTCAATCTCACAGATGTAGATGTCTGTGTCAGTCGCTTTCAGGCCCAACACTGTCAACTCTACAGCGCCCCCCCTCATCTGACCAGAGCACTGCACCTAAAACACAGAAGAGAAGCTGTTTGAAACAGGTTTTGTTGAGTCGTGACATTTAATTCCTTATTTATGTTCCGGATCACTATTTCAAGTTCAACCAAATTCTCAATTTGGGCCTTTTTCAATGTTTTGCCAGTATGATGAAAAATAATTAAATGGATGATCAAACTGTTATGAATATATATTGTAGATTCACTCAATGTCCATCCATCCATCCATCCATCCACTTACCTTCCCCTCTTCCGCCACACCCATCTCTCTCTGCTCTGTGGAGGTGAGGGTGGATGAGCAGACTCTGTGGGTGCCATGGATGCCTTTGAGCAAAGACACACGCACCTTTGCAGAGCTGGTGTATGTCGGACTCTGGTTGTAGGAGAGTGGGGGTTGGATGAAGCACTGGACTTGTACTGCACTACCGCTGCTCACTGCTTTATAAGGCTGGATCACGTTCATTTCTGATAGAAAAAGTGGAAGGTTGGGGGTGAAAGGTTTCAAAATGGAAAAATTTGTGTTACATTTTTGTGTCCTGCCTTTTATATATATATATATATATATATATATATATATATATATATATATATATAAGTTGACACTTCATCTTATATTTATTGTTTAAGAAGTACGACAATCTCTCCCTAAACAAAGGCCAGGTCATTGCAAAAAAAAAAATGCTAAAAACTTAGAAGTCAGCATTTTTTAATTATTAAAAATCACATTCAGACACGTGAATTTCACATTAATGGTAACTGACCACTAAAATGACTAAAAATTAAAGAATTTGAATTGCTAAAATAAGCTACAAATAATGTCTGATATCAGAGTGAATGTGTCACTGAATAAAAGGTGTTATCAGTATCTGACCTGGACATTAAAACCATCCCATCAGCATCACTATAAACTCACCGCTCCACACAGGCAGGCCAAAGCTGAGGAACGCCAGGACAATCCATCCCATCATGCAATGAGCCAGCAGCGTCCTACAATGTCTTTCAGAGTGAGAGTGACTCCACACCCTCTCAACGAGCAGATTTGACCAAAATACAGCAAAAACTATGAACCTCAACTATATAGTCCTTTGTTTCCCTTCACTGTCATGGAAACTGTGCAGCAGCACAGGAAATG
The DNA here is from genome assembly GCA_013358685.1 of Antennarius maculatus. Classification (NCBI taxonomy): domain Eukaryota; kingdom Metazoa; phylum Chordata; class Actinopteri; order Lophiiformes; family Antennariidae; genus Antennarius; species Antennarius maculatus. The sequence goes on along the minus strand of CM023618.1, from coordinate 19,610,991 downwards.
ATGATTGAGTTTTGCCGGTAAAGATGGCAAGATTTCTGCTGTAGGAAACGCAACAAGAACCAAATTCGACAATTTTAAGAAAACCTTTCTGCTGTGTTTTTGTTGATTTTCATACATTTTCATGCATGTTATAGTCTTGTTATGTATAAAAGAGTCAGAATAAAGGAAAAATCATTAATTGGTCAATAAAATTGACCCTTTGCTCAAATTAGATGTTTAAATAATTTTGACAGGAATAATTTGCTCCACAATATCCAGAGATAAGTTGATTTAGTCGACATGTGTAGAAATATACTGATGCTCAAAAGACTTATTTGTGTAAAAAAAAAAAATTTAGCTTAGATTCCTTTTCATTAATTATAAAGGTTTTGAATATACAGCACAACTACATCAGTTTATTTTTCTGACTGTGACTTACCGTTCCCTCCTGAAATATCCTGTGAATTCAGGAAAACTATGTTGTCATTCATAGTGTAAAGCTGACATTTTGGGAGTGATAGGGAAATAGCTTATGTCAAACTGAAAGTACAACAAGTTTTGTTGAATTTTTCAACTTAGAACTTTAGAGTCACTTTTTGGTTCATCATTCTCTCATGCTTGATATATCAAGATATTTTGCAAACAGTGGAAACGGTTAATTCTAGCACCTGCATGTTCAGACCCTAATAGATATTGCACATGTTGATACAACATTACATTCTGACGTCACGTCTGTTTTGCTTGGAAACTCTGTGAGGTGCAGTCTTTCTCTCAGAGCTGACTGTCAGCACTGAGTCTTACGTCGTCTGGGAAACCTTTTTTTCTGATGTGATTGTTTCATTTATGGTTTAGAATGACGTGCAAAGATGTGAACAAAAGCAGTCATGAAACCTGCATGGCTGGAAAATTCATTTCATGAAGCAAATCTTGGTGTAGACTTGGTGTAGTTTCCAATAAAAAGAAAAAACAATGTAGTTACAAGATATGAAGAGATTAGGATGAGGACATTATAATAACTAAGACTGGACAGTGGGTTATGCTGTAACCTTTGTTCTCTGAGTGAGCAGACCAACACTTGAATGCCTTATATAGATACACATAGGGACATCTGATAGAAATAACTGAGTTTATCAAGTTTTATTTTCATCACATCAGTAGTCATAGCAATATGAGCCTTTGCCTATAAGCCTATCATGTCTATGCAGACATTAACAAGCTAAAGCATTTGTGGGCATGAGACAAAATATTTGTTGTCCGTTTTAAGTGATAATAACCATTATGATTGGGGAAATAATTCAGAATACATTCTAATCTGTCTAGCGTGCCACACAACTATTTCCTTGTGCTGTAAAAACCCACATTATTGTATGTTTTTATCATTCTGCCATTTAAAAAGTATCTTGAAGAAAATGTTCTACACATTGCACTGGACATTGCTGACTTGTTCCTGTTGCTTTTCTTCTGCTTTTGTTAGGCTTTGTGGTGCCTTATGTGCTCTCTAAGTTTGGTGTTGACGTACACGATTGTGTCTTCCTCATGCCTCTTCATCTTCCTCTGATGAACACAACACAAAGACGAGGAGAAAATACTTTACTTATAGCACCAACAGTTGTCATCTTATGTGCAGGACAGAATGAAATCAATCACTGTATTCATTCTTACCCAAACAGCAATGGTAAAACACGTGATTGACAGGCTGTAGACCAATACAATTGCAGATCCCACCCACATCACCTCTTCTGGAATGAGCAAAGACCTGTCTGGGCAGCTCTGACTGGATGCTGGATTAGTTCCATTGGTTGTTGGTAAAGACTCTGAATCTACCAGAACAATTTATAGATTATATTTTGCTGTATTTATCATTTAAATATGAAATTATATAATTGAGGGTTTTAACTTGCATCCTACCTCCCACTATGACTTCAGTGGCGTGACACTGGACTGGTATTGGATCTAGAGGATAATACGCATGATTCTTGCAGATGTACTTTCCACTATCATGAACCGTAACTTCAAACTGACCAGAAAACTTTGCAGAATTCAACTTCTGTGTGATGAGAGACACAGAGGTACATGGCCATTGTATTCTCACCATGATGTCAGGAACACCCGAGTACATCTCTGAAAAAGTTATCAGTCACTAGTCATGGGTAATTTATCTACCAACATACTGCTTTGTGTAAAATATGTTCAGTCACAAAAAATGCTTGTAGTTTTTATATGAAATAAGATTTTAAAAATATTAACTTTACGTCACAGCAGTTAAAAGCTGTGATATCAGTGGCCAACATGTTACTGAATATGTCATATATACAATGTATATGAAGACAATCAAAGCAAATAAGCACATACATACACACAATATCTGACCTGACTAAGGTCTACTTTGGTGATGCTGCGGTCATTGAAGAAGAGTTCGTAAAATAATTCTGAGTAGTTCGACATCAAATGTGGACAGGAAATGTATGTCTTGCTGAGTTTCGCCACTGTTATATTCGTCGTCACTGTCAAACACAAAAGAAACATGTTTAAAGGATCAAAATGCTTAAAACAATACAAAAAAAGAAACATTTAAAATTTAGTAGTTCCGAAACCATATGTGAAACTTTTTTTTTTTTATTTCTACATTCTGAAGTGTCTAGGAGGTGGTGAGGTGTGCTGTAGGTGTGACAGAGGAGTTCAAGGTGGAGGTGGGACTGCATCAGGGATCAGCTCTGAGCCCCTTCTTGTTCGCTATGGTGATGGACAGGCTGACAGACGAGGTTAGACAGGAATCTACATGGACTTACCAGAGCATCTAGGGATCTCGCCATTTGTCAGACACATCATCAGCATCACCAGGACTCGCGCTCTCATCTTCCTCCTGGTCGGTTGCTATTGATTATGACGGCTGGCAGCTTCTGTGTGTGCAAAGTGCAATGGGACACTTCCTTCTGTCTGTGGGAACTGTATAACAAGAAATACCCAGATATGCAAAAAATGTGTACATGTATGCACAACACACACACACACACACAAGTGGTGGTATAAGAACCCACAAGACCACCAGCATTTGAAAGTGACAACACTTTTCTTCTCTCGTGAAGCATTCCGAGCCCATGGAGAAATTTTTGTTGTTTTGTGTTCAGCTGTTGTTCTTCTTTGTTTTTAGGCATAATCTGGATTTAAGAGTTGTAATCCTCTGATGTTTTTAATCAGTAACATTACCTGTTATTCCCCTATTATTTTTATATGTATTACCATTATCATTCTCTATATAGGGGTGGTGATATAACGGTAAAAAAAAACAACAACCACAAACTAAAATGAAAAAGTGAGTCTTGAGGTGTGGATTAAAGCTGAGCCCGCTCTCATTTTTAGCTCCTTCAGCCAAGAGAACCAAAGGTGGATATTATTTCTAGTAAATTCATTTTAATAAAAGGTTGTAGAAATGAGTTTCAAATGTTGCTCTACTTTTCTGAGACTTTTTCACTGTCAAATTTTTTTAGATAAAAAAATATATTTTGATAAAATGATCAAATATTTGATTGGAGGAGAACTGATTTAATGCTGAATTTTATTTGCACACATACCATGCACCACATAACGCAGGGAACTCCTCAACTGTACAAATTTCACAATAAAAGTGAAACGAAGCCATTCTGACAGCAATATAAACATAAAATAAAGTGACTTTAATTAATTTGGATTATAAGAAGAAGGTTATTTGTTTGGCTGTTGAGTTCAAAGGGTATACCTGTTTACCTGTTGCAACATAAACCACCTGGCACTGGACTACAGGTGGCCAGTTTTTCCGAGGACCTACACACAGAACAACCGACAGAATATACAAATAAATAAGTGTTGTAGTGATGTAGGAGACCACCATTGCGGGTTAGGTGGTACTTTCTGGTTCGTGACTAGTTTGTACCATCTCCTCTTCCTTCCTCTCAGTCTGTCACTTGTGCTGCTGTACCAGACCCAGCTCACATTCACTTCAGCCCCATGATGCAACCACAGATGTTGAGTTTGACCGATGCTGCGTGAGAATGTGACTATAAGCTTTACGCTGCAGGAAGATGTCTGCTTAGATTTTATCACTAGTTTCTTGTTGATCTGATGAAGGGGTGGGTGGTTCTTTGTGTACACCTTGTATGTGGGTTGAAAATGTGTATCAAACACTGCTTGTTGTGTCACTGCTCTGTGCATAGGCAGCTGTAGTCCACTAGAGGGTAGACGAAGCTTAGAAAGAGGAGGAAAGAGAGAATGGATGGATGGAAGGAGAGGGTGAAAGAATTAGAGAGTGATGGTTTTTTGTAAGTTAGAATAGAATAGTCGCCAACAGCCCGTACATAAAATACAAGAAATAAAACGGTATCAACTTTAATAAATTAAAAATTATCACGTTTATAATATATGAAGACAGAATAATAAAATTATATAGAATACAGTGACGTTTTCACAAACAGTATATATATATGCAGTTAGAGGTAAATTATTTAAAAATTCCAATAAAACTATAGAATAACATTTATAACCTTGTCAGTTAATTGGGTAAGACGCAATCGCGCTTTCTGCAAAAGCAGTAGCAGTTCACTAGAGGTCAGCCATTGGTATAAAAAAATACGGTTGAGAGAGAGAGTACTGTATAAGTATAAAATTCTAGAGGGAATACAATATAAATTACGATAAACTTGGAATAGAATAGAATAGAATAGAATAGAATAGAATAGAATAGAATAAGGGGCCGATTGGTTGACTTTTTTTTTTATTTATGGGCTGGGTTGGGCAGGACAGGAACAAGGCACTGGGAACGCGCAGGCCGTCAGTCCGCGCTCCCGCTGACTTTTTGGGATTCTGTGTGGAGCTGCGCGTGCATCAAGTCAAACTCTGTAAAACAGGAAATAAAGTCACTTCACCTTCACAATAAATGTAACAACAATTTGAAATCGGTGGCCTGCTTTGCTTGCACTTTGTAAAATGTTCCTGGCTTTTACATATTTACATATGTTTACATATGAGAATGAACACAAGTAACATTTTGTAGACTTCTTATCAGCCCACAAACTAATGCACGCCATTCTGTTTGATGGCATAATAATTCAAAATTGTCAAAACCAAGCTTTAAAAAAAACTCTGTTGTTATTACACCACAATTAAACTCTGATCATCTGGAAATGAAATGACATGGTGTTCAGATTATTAAAAATTACAATGACAAAGGGATCGCATCGTGTTAATGTTAAAACGAGTCGTTTTAGTTCCCTCTGGTTTAGTCTAAAACGTAGGCACTGAACACTTACTTTGAAAATCATACCCGGAAGCTGTTTCTTTTTTCCTGTCGCTAGCTTAATGCTAGTGTTTAGCGGTGCTGGGATTCGGTGGCAGCAGGGGAAACCAGGGATATCTGGGAGAGGGGAGTCGGTGAAAACGGGGTCTAAGCCGGCAGATACCCCAACGAATCCCTGCCGTTACACCAAGGGGGGTCCCGGTGGATACGTCTCCGTCTTCTCGGTGGTCGCTGCGGGTTTTTCTCCCAGAAAGCTCCCTGGATCCGCACAGTAAGTAGCCTAATTCTCCTTCACCCTTAACGCATCTCTATCCCACCACATTCCCCCGGCTGCCCCTCTTCTCCTCTGCGGGAGGGAAACTTCGCGCTGCTTGGTTGTAGCAGAATATTAAAGACCGTTTAGATAAATTAACATCGGATGAAAAAAAAAAAAAAAGAAGAGCTAATTAACGCTTGTCTGCATGTGTGCGGAGAACGGAGACGAGGGGGTTGGTGGTGGTGTTGGGGGGGGAGGGGGGGGGGCATGACAGAAAATGACCACAGAAAAGGGCTGCGATCCATTCCAGCTGCTTCAATGACTGCGTTCGCTCACGTCGGCTCGGTTTCTACCCCGCGGCGCTGTTTATTGTTCATTCTTCATTCATGTGGTTTGGAGGTTTGTTTTTTTTCGGTACCGTTTAACACCACCGCGGGGCCTGCGGGACGCAGAACCGGGGATGGTGAGGGGGGTGGTGGGGTTGGACCGGCCTGGATGCGCAGGATCGCCGGTGGGCAGCAGCCGGCTGACAGCGCCTCTCCAGCCGGACTATTTGCGCTCCGCGCAGCAGCTCGGAGGCCGGCTGACAACCAGCAAGGCGTGGCAAGCGGATAACATTACGCGGGTCGAGGCGTGTTTCACCGCAGCCGCTTCACCACCGACCTCCGAACCGTGGGCAGGATTCCGGATCCGGCATTACGTCGGCCTGAGTGTGTCATTATTTTATGATTGGTTTTTATTTACTAAACATCCAGGTTAATTCCCCCCCACCACACACACACACTCACACACACACACACACACACACACACACACACACAAAGATTGATTTAAAAGCAATAAAATTCAGCATCATCACACATGCAGGCCTGCGCCTGTCTGTCTGCATGTCTGTCTGTCTGTCTAGAATATTAAACCATCCGTAGATTAATTACAAATATTTAAGGGGAACTATTACATAATTAATATTTACCCATGTTTCTTCTTTGGGTAAATCAGATTGTTTTATTATATATTTAGTGTAACACTGAACTGATTCAGTGAGTTCCTAAAGTGTGCAGAGTACAACCATTTTAACCCTTAACGGGGCTGGTGTGGTTAAAGTGGTTTGCATTACACCATTTGCATTATCGTAACACAGTGTCAAGGTTTTATTTTTATTTTTTTGCTTAAACCCCATTTGCATTATCGTGCGAATGCAAGATGATAATGATGTTAAAGTGTCTGGTGACTTTTTCTTAAACAAAGCTGAATCTTTCAGATGTTTTTTTTTTTTCTCTTTGAATCAAATCTTCTTAGAATCACCAGCGATGTGTCTCGACCCAGTAATCTGTAATCAGGCCCGTTAGACTGGAAGTTAATCATTCAGACCTACTTCAAACGTCCCACATCTTCACAGTGCAAAAAAAAAAAAAAAGTGGATCAAGCTTCCACGTCTCCTGAAGTGTTTTGAGGGTTAACTGGAGTATGAAAATCCCTTCTGCCCTACTTCAACCAACCAGCCCGAGCTCCAGGCCCCGGTTTCCTAGTTTCTCCTCATCTTCCTGCTCCCATCCTTCTCTCCAGTGTCATGATATCTGAAATAAACAGTCACACTTCACTTCTAAATTCATGGCAGCCCTGCGTCTACATCAGCTGCTCGGATGTGGTTCTCCAAAGAGGTCGACCCCGGTCACCATCCCATGTTGTTTTCTCCTTCCCGTCTTCCTGCCTCTCTCTCTCTTGCTCCCTCTCATTGGAGTGGATGGAAAAGTCATCTTCCTTTTTTCTCAGGAAATTCCTCTTTGTCCCAGGAGCGTGTCAGATAGATCGACAGACAGGTTGTGCAGAGCAACGGAGGCGATCTTCTCTCAGGGACGCTCCAGATCCTGCTTTAATGAAGCCATCGGTGAGATAGAGCTAACACAATCACCATCGCACAATCTTCGTTTCTATCACCTGAACTGAACAGGTAAAATTTCTATATATGGGCAGAATTTAAACAGAGCTGACCCGTCAAGCGTCTTTTAAACTGTACTATAGTTTGTAGTACGAAGCAGCGCTGCGGTTTGATCCTTAATGATTCTGCTTTTTGCTGTGTCAGTGCTGAACCTGCTGACTCGTAGAACAGCTGACCAGGTGGAGCAGAGATGTGAGTGGGGCTGGTCCTGGTGCGAGGGTTCCAAAAAAAAAAAACGCCTCTACTTATGAGGAAAAACTTTTTCTATATCCCAATCTTTTTAATATCTGTCGCAACAAATTTGTGCAACTGAGAACGAATGACTTCTGTGGTTTTTTTAGATGAAGAAAAATCAATTTTAAGCCTTTTTATTTAAAATCAGTACAGCTTTGTTCAGAATTTGCGCTGCGTCCAATTAGTTTTCTTAGACCCAGACCTGCCAAATTCTTAGGGTGAGTATCGTGGCGCTTGTCATTATAGAACTTTCATCACTTTAACTGTTTAGCAGACAGAAATGCTACTACATGTGCTGTATATTAAAAGAATAATACGTCCTTTGTGGGTGGAACTGGACACGAGCCATGTGAGGCAGAACGTTTGGTTCTGCCTCGGAACCTTCTGAGTCATTGGCGTGGGCGAATCGGTAACTAAAACACCTACATAGGTGAAAACACATCCTCCTACCAGGTAATAAAATAGAATAAAATCCTTCTGACTACCCAGAAATTGAGGATTTTGTGCCCAGAATATTCAAGAAGAACCAAGAGTTTGGGTTCAGGCTGTCTGCGGTCCAAACACTCAGCTAACTGTGATACCAGCTGTGTGTGTGTGTGTGTGTGTGTGTCTGTGTGTGTGTGTGTGTAGGAGGGGGTCAAACTCACACATAGCAACAAACATACTATTAATGGAGTGTCCAGATGTAGTAACAGTACTCCAGTTTCCTGTGTCTCTTAGTTAACTGCTCTCCAAATGAAACAGCGGCACAGTGGAAGGACCCGATGCTCACGTTCCTGCTTCCCAAATGTTTGGATATTTTTGTGGAGTTTAATTTTGTTCCTATGATTTTATCGCTGTGCTATTCGCGCTGGACCACAGCTTCCAGAATCCAGCAGGGTTCAGAGGTCAGGGATGCTGTTCGGAGAGTCTTGTCGGCGTTAAAGTCGTCACTTCCAGTCAGCTGTTCATGCAAGAAGCAAAAACACTTCTGCAACAAATTGGAAGGGAAGCCAGATTAGAAGTCCGGGGGTGTGATAGTGATAGATATGTGTTGGAATTTAAGAAAAATGTAGCAAAAAAATCAATAACAGATTCATCTCCTTATCTGCACTCAGTGAATGTTTTACTGCACAGTTTATGGGGAACTGACAAACATTCAAAAACTATAATGTAATGAAAATGAAACTAAACCCTCAGTTATTGCACTTTCTTTAAAACCTGGAGAATAAAAAAATGAAAATAGAATTCAGATCAATAGATTGAAAATAATAAAATTAGGTTATAATTAATTTAAGGAAAGTCATAGCTAGATATCGTTACCAGAAGAATTTTTAAAAATTAATTTACATCGTTTAGGAGCTGCTTTAGTGTTGATTGGGGGTGTGCTCCATAGCTAATGATTTTTATTTTGTTTTTAGCTTTTGCAGTGACCCCCCAATAAAGCAGCTAAATTATTTACCGCAACACAACCTTTTGCAATGTTAATTGTTGTAGCAGCTGTACCAACAACCAACAGCAGCATCGTCTCTCTCTGTCGCTGTAATTCCACACAGACGGAGACTTACTCTGGTTGCTGCCCTCGTTCTCGGAAACTTTAATCTCATTTCTTTTTTTCTTGCCTGTTTTTTTTTTATTTTAAATTTTTTTTAAGTTCTTGTATTTTTCCCTTTCGTGTTTTCCTCAGCTGGGTTACTCACGCCAAGGCCCTCATGGAAATTCAGGGGCAGTCTGTGCACCGGGAATCAGGGGCTGTCAAACTGATGGCGATGGACGGAACTTGACTCCCGTTTCCTTTTTTAATGTTTAAAAGTGCTGTGTCAGATGTCAGCGGAAATATGTTTTTGATGTTGCTCAATGAGTACACTGAGTACGAAAAACAGAAAAAAAAAGAAATGCAGTGTGCCCTCATTCTGTGCAGTTAATGCGCTCCAGGAACCACATGCGATTGAGGAATCCGCGATTGCGATCTATTTATCTTATTATTTACGGTGATTTAAATGTTTATGAACCCTCCGCATACTGATATTAGAATTAGACCACTTTCTATCTGTATTACCTTTTCCCACACTCTTATCGACTGTTTAAAGCGCTTTTGTGTCTCACGGAAGTCCGAGACTGATGGAACGGAACGCACTTCCGGATGCCGTCAGCCAATGAAATGCACGTACAGTATCACGTGACTGCCTACCAAAAATCTGCGATGAGGTGGAGTCATGAGCATTGATGCGCGAATCCGCAAGGGTGCTTTGTAATACCACAGTGAAAAAAGATTCAAAATGTGATGCAAAAATTGAGGTGAGGCAAAAATTGCGACACATATTTATTAGAAATAAATTGCAGCTTAGCATGGATAGAGATACAGTATTTCTTATCAAGTAGCAACCACGTGGACATGTACGTGAACATATGGAAGCGGTGTTTTACCTTGACCTTTTTCCACATGGCCTTTAATGTGTGTCACAGATGCTGAAAGGCGATGATGTCATTATAAAGTGTGTGGTGTGCGTGTGCGAGGGTGGAGTGAGAGTGCGTTTGAGGTTTGAAGTTACTGTTGATGACATAGTGAGTGCATGTGTGGGTGTGTGTTTGCTGTTGACACTGTAAGCCTGTCTGTTTTCTATTGAGAAGAGTACAGGTTTTAAGTGTGTATGTGTGTGTGTGTGTGTGTAGGTGTGTGTGTTACTATTATGGTTTGCAGTCTTACAGGGACAGCTACTGTTCTTTGTACCGACTCTTTCGTACGTGGAAACCTCAGCTCCCTCCTGTCCAGAATAGCTCTGTTGGCGATAGCGTAATGGAGCCTTCATCCTAGAGTTGGAATCCAAGATGCGTGCCTGTGGATCTGCCACAACACTACACCACAGTGCTGTTTGCCTGGTTACTGCCGAACCGTGAGGCAGCTGTGACGGGTCCACCGTTCAGACGGACTCTGTTCGTATAGCACCGACTCCACTTAACCCACCGAGACATTAATCCGCATCAAATGACTTCCTCTTTGGGGAAGTTGAGTCAAGTGTGGTTGATTTGTGACTGGAGGGTCACTAGCTACATCGGGGAAAATGTAGAGGTGGAAAGTGACTGTGGAATATGCTCGCCTGCTGCTGTATTTGCTGTGTAGGTGTCTTAACAAGAAACAGTCCACCCAGGAACCCTTGAGACCCTACATTCGTACCCCATTGGGCGGGTAACTGGAGAAACAAGTTTGTAGGACTATTTGCTTCCTTCGTGTGGTTTTTCTGCATCTGGGACAACAGAGAGGTCATATTAAGGATGATATGAAGGGATATGAAGCAGGAACAGGTTCCTATATGGAACCAAGACGTCATTTTACCATCCTTTGTCCAGTCCTGTGAAAATGGAGTGGTTCATAAAAGTTGTGAGATACTAGCAGTATCTCTTAGTTGAGGCTGTTGCCACCTTTTCATAAATCAATTTGCAACCAGGTCTCACAACGTTTGTTTTAAATTTAGAATATACTGACTTCATAAGCTGCCAGACAGCTGGTGTCAGAGGTGTTAGCGAAGTAAAAGTGTTTAGGCTACTTTAATTCTTGATGATGAGGAGGTGAAGCCGGGTCTGGGGCAATCTCTGCCGACAACTTGTCAGAACTGGAGCCAGTCTGGAGGTTTTTAGCTGAGTCAGACTCTTTACCTGCGCTGTCATTATATGATTAGCTACGTAACGCTGTACAAGTGAGTGTAATTTCTGTGTATGGCTATACTCTATGTGTCTGAGCAGGTCTGTCAGCAGTGAAGACCTATTTCATGTCCGTTCCTTGCTGCCTTCCTCCACCTGGCTTCGTGGGTGTCTATAAAAAATACACCAACAGAAGTCTTTGTCATTGTTCGTTCTTTTCCTGTTGGGTCTCGTGGTGAAAAGGTTGCCGTTGGTACTGACTGCAGATGTTGATTTCTGACAGGAAGAGTTTTTAAGCCAAAAACAGAAAGAAGTGGAAAGTTTTGCTTTTAGTGTCCTTTGTGAGGCGTTTACTTTGAGTGTCTCTGTGTTGAAGGAAAATTCCACTATTTAACCACTGTCATGTCATGGCAGCTGAAATTGTTTTCGAAGGAGTTTTGGCAGGGTTTTTAAATGTCAGTTGGGTAAAAGCTGTTGACCTGATGGTTGGAACAAAATTATCGCCATTTTACTGAAGAAAGTAAATTTATATATGATATATTTTCAGTTGTAGCTAGGACGTGATGGTTTAACTGGTCGCTGCGATGTCGCTCCTCTATTAGATCTGTAGCTAACTGGTTACCATAGAGTCAGTTAGCCAGTCCAGCTAAGTCCAGCTCATTCTCCTGGCTTGGGGGACCTCCAGTTGAAGACCCCACTAAGAGGTTTGAAACCAGTTCAAGGCAGGAAATACAGCCATTGACGGTTTTTGCTCATCTTGCTGCCACACACTCTAGCTGGATGGCATATGTTTAGCTTTCCTCAAAGATAAGGGTTCAGGTTTTTCACATTGACAGATAAGAAGTTGGATTTATCAAGTTGTGATCGGTTGTATTTGTTCTCATCAAAAATTAACATCTAAGGTAGTTTCTTGAACCAAAAACAGTGTTCTTTTCCTGAATGGGTGTGGCCTTGGGAATTGGGGCTTGACATTTTTTCGATGGTCTGATGAGTGTCGGTATGTAATTCAGACTGCACAGCATCCTCCCGTGTCACAGGTTGAAGCGCTCTAGTCTTCTTCCTCTTGGCAGCGCTTTAACCCAGTAGCTCAGTGACCTTGCATTGAATATAAGAGGCCGTGTTCGGCCTGTGCTCGTGTCAAAGCAGCAATGCAGAGCACTGTGATTCTTCCTGACAGTTCTGCATTGCGACCGAGAACTCCACTGCACCAATACTAGACCTGTGTGTTTGTGTGTGTGTGAGTGTTTTTGCATTCATGCTTTAATGGTAAGTATGAGGAAACCTCTTAACAATATTGCAGCATTGTTAGGGACCAGGGGTCAAGGCTTGGGGGGTTGTGCATCTAGTAGATTTTAAATATTATGATTTCAATTCTCATGATTTGTGAACTTGTTTCTGCTTCTTGTCAATTTTTGATTTTCAGTTTGTTGAGGCCACGAGAGACAATCATATAAACCATCAAGCAAAACAATAGAATGCGTTGTTCGTCACAGATGAGTCATACATTTATTTGTGCCATGTCATGAGATCATTGTTTAATTATTTATTTTGCATTTTACATTCATTCAGTCGTTTCATAATTGTGAGGAGGAGCTGCTGTCTGTTGGTTTAGAATTAAGGGTTGGAGGAGGTGAGACGTTTCCCCCTCGCACGAAAATAACTTTGGCATGGGTGTTGAACTTTGCTGACTTCAAAACAAACCCAAACTGACGCTTGAAATGAATTTAGCAACCGATAAACAGATCAAAGTTAAAGTTTCAAAGGACAAACCGTTTCCAATTTGGAACAGGTTCTCGAGATCCAACCGTGATCAGAAGTAAACTTTGACACCTTGCCTCCAGCTCTGAAGGGATCAAGGCTCCACCTATTTTCAGTTAAATTCTGCAGAGCCGGACATACTTTAAATTATGAAACTGACAATCACAGTTTCACATTCAAACACTCAAGAGACTTGTTTTGTCCAACCAGGAAGACAGGAAGATAAAAACCACACGATACTAGATGAAGTGAAAGAAATTTTTTTCTGTCTTTCTTAAATAAAACTTGAATATAAATAAATGGCTGAATTGTTTCTTTCCTCTGCCTAGGGGGGCGGTTATGTCATCGCCCATGCTTGTTTGTTTGCATGGATCCAGCTAACACACTACTCAAGTGAGAGTGCCGTCCGTTGCAGTCCTGAATATTTGCATCCATTCATGTTAATCAGGGTTTGATTGTTGCTTTTCTTTTGTCAGCCATCGGAGAGAACTTTTGCCGTAAGAAATGTTGTACATGAATTTAATGTGTCAGCAAAGGTTTGAGGAACCCTCCGTATCAAACTGGAAACGCGTTACCCTCATGAACCCCAAGTCACTTCCTGGAAAAGCTGATGGTTCGGAGACCTTTGACACCATGTAGTTACAAAACCGATCACATGAACCTGTCTTATTTAAATCTGCTGTTCAGTCAGCGACACATCTGACTTTTTACGGATTGTCCCTGAACGCCACACTGCACTACAAACAGCAGCAGCGGTTGTATTTTTCCTGCCCTCCGGTGCTGGCAGCTGCTGCACCGTTTGAGTAATAAAAACGTAGACAGATATAACCCAGGGGTGTGCATACGTCAGGTGTGTGTGTGTGTGTGTTGCTATGCAGACATGTATGTTATATTATCTACTCCTTGCAGCTTGTTTGAGGTTTTATTTCTGCTGCAGTAGCGGCAAACAGGAATTCATCGGAACATCTCGTCGCCATTAAACTATGATTTGGGATCCACCGTGGAGTCACTGACACTATATTTAAATGTCGACCTCTTTCTACGTCTGTGGCCTTCAGCTGCCGTAGACTAAACTGTCTGCTGTCACGAGACAAACTGTTCTAAATAGGTGTATGGGGGTGGGCTGATGTACCCCCTCCCCCCAGTCTCCCCAGTGTTTTAAACTTCTCTGTTGTGTGTCTCCATTAATTTAATAGTCACCATTAAGGGTCCATCCATAAAAAATATTGTTGTTATTCTTCTTCGGTTGTGTCCATGGAAATTGCGTTTTTAAAGTGATACTCGTGTTTATATGAGAATAAATTGTTTTAAATGTGTTTTATTTATAAATTGTTTCATAAGGAAAGTTAAATGTTTCTGGTTTTCCAGTTGTAGTTCCTATATTGTTCTGTGTAAACTGTAACTTTGGTATTTAATACACTTTTAACTTGCAGCCCACATAAATTGCATTTCCAAGTCCTATTATGAGTGAAAGCCTTTGTTTTCAGTGCACGATCCTTTATTTTGGCAGGTCATTTTGTTCTATAATACTATTTAATGCATCCTGTTGATCAACAAGCATCTTAAGTCTGCTTCAGCATCTTAAACCCTCGGAATACGCATCACAAACATCCGCAAAACGAGAAGAGAAAAGAAAAAGATTTCATAACTGATTCTGGTGCTGAAAATTCAGAAAGATGTTCCTTTAAAAAAAATTTTATTGAAGTAGGGTTTTAATATTTGATATTCCTATTTCAATAAGCATTCATTAGATATATAAAAAGGAAAACTCTTAGAATTGCATCAAGGGGCAATTAAATGATTAGTCACTGACAGTTGCAACACCCAATCTGTTGTTACCTGCACAAAGGAAGTCGTTTTCACTCGTCTCATTAGTTCATCGGTTTGTTTGTTAGCAGGATCACTTCTCGAATTACTGCAGGGATGGCATTTTACTGACACTTAAATGACATTTGACTGATTTGATAAATCATATGCAAGAAGCTTGCTTGACATTCGACACTAAAACATGGTTTTATATAAAGGTAAACTAAGAAATGATTGTATTACGATATAAAATATCTGCTCAGATGAAAGGTAATCTTGTTGAAAGGAAAAGTTGGATCAGTTTCGTTCTGATTGTCCTGTTAGAACACAATGGAGCTGTGATTAACACACAATCAAAGAGCTTAAGCCAACCAATCCCTTGAGTTACTTACAGAGGACCGATGGTTAACCATCAGCTGTTGTGAAACAATGCTATTAGCTAATTCTTCTTTATAATTTCCTGTGAAGTAACCAGTTACAAAATGGAGGTATGAGGAACTGTTAAAAATCAGTGCTTATTTCCTGTAACTGGAGCGTTAAGTTGAATGTCGCAACCTCATCATCCCAGATGGAGAGACAAGATATTGTCAGCCCAGAACTTTATGGGCTATGACCGTGAATGAATAGTCCATTTAAATGTTTTAAATTTAGCTTCATGGCTATTGTCTTTGTTGATAAATGTCCACAAGTCAGCCATTGGTAGTCTGTGGGCTCCTAAATGAGAGCAGGTCCCTACAACCAGTATCACCAGTTATTTTTGTTTTTGTGCCCGGTGACAAGGTGCAAAGGGGGTTTCTGTAAGAAAAAAAGTCATGTGAGGAAATACATCCAATCTAAGATCACATGTTTACATGAACTAACCTGTGGGGCACACCTGTCTATTATGAATGTACCGTAGGACTCCAACCTCTTGCCAGCAGCAACAGCAAGAGAAGTAAAGTACCGTACTCAACGTGACAGCAATCAGTGGCGAGTACACACTGATGGCGTGACTCGTTATTTGGGGGGGTGTGGTTAGCCACCAGTGTACAGTTATATATTGCGTTTTTTTTACAGCGGTAAGAAGAAGAAAAATCCATACTACCACAGCCATGGGTACCAATTATGTTCTGGGTGGTTTTACTCACCCAGTGGAAAGACCTGGCCCGTGTTCATCCCTTGTCAGTGTGCAGTGTTTCCAGCCAGGATGAACGGAGAACCTTTAACCTTCTTAAGTTTCCTTTAGAAGAACAGAATTCCTTTCTGACCTTGCATCTACAAGCAGTAGTGACTTTGCGGTCAACCTGGATTGTGTCCTGAACTTCCAGGGGTTTTTCAATCATAGTTTTCCCTTCATCTATCAAACGCGCTGCTCTGCTGCCAGTAAATTTCTCCATGTTTGTGATTTGTTATATATCAGTGTGAATGTGCTCCTGGGTACCTTTTGGAGAACTTGTTTTTGGCTTATTGAGCTGATCACCACCTTCTTGTGACCTGTGCAAGCTTGCAGCGGATTGGTTCATGGAAGCCAGATAACGAAAAGATCCTCAGCATGTTGAACTTGCTTCGCAGTCTGGACCTCAGTCCGGCGTGGACGTGCTATTCATGTGGATGTTTTTGCAAATTCACTGGAAGCCTTGTTTTCAATACATGTTCTGCTCGAGTTCAGGAAGGAGGCAGATGTCTGAGTTTTTGCACAATAAGAGGCTGTTTCTTTTGTTTAAAATGCTTCAGCAAAAATTTAAAGGGTAAGAGCAGCAAAAAGCAATGTGACACAAATTCATTTATATTGGAAAAAGATTTAAATAGAAGTTATAACAGGAAACATGACAGAGACAAGCATCCTTGGTTTAAAAAAATTTGTTGTTGCAGATCTTCAGTTCTAAAAGACTTACTTTAGATATGAGGGGGATAATAACTGAATGCTGCTTCTCCATTTTTAATTTAGATTCTTGGAACAGAGCCTGGGCCTGTCCCAGGAAACTTGAAGGTGTAGATGATTGATAACCAAACAAAGGATCAGAATCGTATCTCAGTGCTTTACACATCAGCAGACAGAAAGTATTTATAGCTCTTAGAAATGAGCCGATATGGTCTACTTTCCTGGTCTTGGTAACCAACAATGTTCTGAATCAGTACTGACCTTAAATTCTACTCTCATGTCCCAAAATATGACTTCAGTTTAAAGACGTCTGGAATCCAGCAGTTGATTTTCTTTAATCCACTGAACCAAATCTTTCATTGGATTAAGGTTCCCTGGTGATATTGTTACGTAAATGTGTGGGTCACTTTCATAATGATGGCATAATGATGGTCTATTTTCTTTATTTTATATAACTTGAGATAGTACAAGAAGACCCAGAATGGAGCCATGGGGAATTCCCCATGTGGTTAGCACTATGGGATATATCATTCATCTTTCTCACTCGATCTTAGCCCCTTTTACTCTCAGGTGTGCATAAACTTCAAGTAATGAACATTTCAAGTGAAAAAAAAATATGTGAAGTTATCAGTTATTGATCACAGCCCTATCTACAAATAACATTAACTTTCGGCGGGGCATGTTTCCAGACCTGGCAGCATGATTCTCCTCACATCGGCTGCAGTTCCTGACGTAGCAGGTCCTCTTGAGCGTAGATCAAACACGTTTCGCTCATCTTCCAGCGCGACCTTGCCTCCAATTGGGATGAATCATCCATTCGTCTTGATGTAAGAATGGATGTTACAATCAGTTGTCTGGCTGACCAAAGGTTTGGGTTTGGACGGTCTATGCTGGGATGTTGGCGTGTAATTCTGATGGATCCATGAGCAGCACACTGGAAGAACACAACAATAGTGCTGTTGTTATTTCAGCCATCAGCCACTGATCATATGAGATCATGATCATTATCATGATCATTTGAACAAGGATCGGTGTGTGTGTGTGTTTGTGTGTGTGTGTGAGTTTGTGTGTGTGTGTGTGTGTGTGTGTGTGGATGTGTTTACATTTTTGTGTATTTGGCATGACATGTTGTGGAAAGAAGACAAACGTGACAGGAAGTCGGCACATGGTGATTCATAAAGCGCATGTTAGACTCAGAGTCAGACTCTTTGACTCCTGTTTGTGCAGGAATTTCCAGCTAAAGGTCAAACACAAATTCAATATGAAGATGAATTTCAAATCACAAGCTAATTTTTATTGGGATGCACACAACTGTACCGTGTGTGTGTGTGTGGCCAATAAGTGTGTAAAGGAGAGCAGTAGGTCAAGACGTTCAGACACCCAGCGGTGTTTTTAAAATATTGTTGCCTGTCAGTTATTTTTAGGTCACACATTTAGTCTGCTCAGCATGAAACACACACACACACACTAGTGCCACCTGCTGACAGTACATTTGGTGTGTAGACAGCTGCTGGGGGGGGGGGGTGTTGGAGGTGTTTTCAAGTTGTATTTTTTTGCCACCTTTGATAAGTTTCCTCTTTCACTCTTTGTGCTGAATTGTGCTGAAAGCCTTATTTCCATAACTCCAGTTCAGGTCATTAAATAGTTAAGCATTTTTTAAATTTTTTTTATTTTTTGATCATCGAAATCAACATCTAACACAATGATTTGAAACCAAAAATTGCATTTCTTGCTGCTCAATGACAGCGAGAATTATGTTTTTTTTTTTACCGTTCTTAAAGGGTGGTTTAATAATGTTAGTTTGGAGCAGGAAAACCAGCAGTGACCCAGAGGCGATGGAGTATTCCTGTGGAAAACTTATTGAGAAAACCATCGCTGTTGATCAGGAGATGGGTCACCGTGTCGCTGCTGCTTCTGTCCGTCCAAAGAAAAGCTGCTGATGCTTTTTGTCTTTGTCTCCTCAGGTTGACTGAATTCATCTACGGAGTGTTGAAGCAGGACCGAGCAGTGTTAGCAGACCAAAGGTACTGAAGTCTCCTAGCATTGCCTTAGTCTCATGTTTCATGAGGTCTTATACCTGTTTTGGGTTGGTTTGACCCAAGTTTTGTATGTTGCACCCATTAACACCCCCCACCCTGACCTTACTGATGCTCCTAAATGAGAGCGGGTCCCTACGGCCAAGCGGAAACCAGCGGAGGCTCTTACAGCGGCAGATTAACGTCCATATTTTGAAATGTTCACCAATCGTGTAAATTGTGATTGTTGGATCGAAAACTTGTCTGTTGAAAAGTTGCTGACATCTGTTTCAGATATGCTGTTTAACATTTATTACCGTCCCACCATGTTCATAGTTGAGGCATACCCCAAAGAAACCAGCCCAGCACTCAACTGATGGTTTTTGGCGAGTTGTGGGGAGGTTTCCAAAATAAATGTTCTCGTAGTGAATATGACAGTTAATCACTCCCAGCCTCTTGTGGAGTTGTGTCGAGCCCTGTGGAAAAATGAATATCTGTGTGGAAGGAGGCTCCAACATTCACCCACAGCCAACCGTCCAGCGGCTGAATCTTGAATCTGCGGTCGCAGCGCGTTCGTTTCCTGGATAGAAACAAGCCCGATGAGTTTGGTTTCAATAGTGGAAAGTGACATGATACTGGTTGTGTGTCGGATTTTTTTATTTATTCATGTCCTAAACGTCGCTGTCGTCCTTAAAGCCAGTAACAGCTTATTTTTTGCCGTTATTTATTGGAACCTCAAGAAGCTAAGAACCTAACCTAACCTAAGAATCTTGTATGGATCATCCCCAAGGGTATTACATATGAATTATTACAATGCTAAAAGACCAGAAGACATAATTCATTAGATCATGGGACTTATCTGTAACCCCCCCCCCTCCAATTAAACTTTGCTGTAGTATATTTTGTGAAGCGGTTCGGCTGGGGACAAATCCACTAATGTTGGTTTAAATCAAGATAGAGATAAAGTTGGGGGGTGGGGAGGGGTGATTGGGGTCTGCTCATGTTTCCATCTTCATTATAAGGAGCTGGAAGGCTTTGTCCAGACATAGCAAGGAATCATGGGTAATCTCAGTAATGTAACTAAATGATTTCAAAGATCGATCCTGTGGTTTCCTTCAATAAAGCACTTCGTCTGCCAGGTGATGCACTTCAGGACATCCATCAGGCTGGGACAACTAAACTTCACCCGTTGTCACGGTAACAATCTTTTAACATAGACGCTACCCGCTGACCAGTGAAGGTTACACCGGCTAGAACGCGCTCTGTCGGTTCAGTACGGCCGGCGTTCTCCGCTTCCATGTGGAATTCTTTATTAGCGTGTCTAGTTTAGCTGAAACAATATGTGATATTATTAGAAAGCACGAGAGACCAGTTTAAAACCAGTAGTATGTGGGATGAACACTCTCGCACCGCCTGCAGGGTGGGCCAGGATTCTTCCAGCGGAATGCAGTGCATGCTGGTTATTTTATTTTTTTATTTTATTTTTGTTTAAAGCACGTTTGTGTCTCACGGAAGTGGGCTGCGTTCCGAGACTCGCGGAACGGAGCGCACTTCCGAATGCCGTCAGCCAATAGAATGCGCGTACGGTATCACGTGACTAGCTACATAAAATTTGCGATGAGGTGAAGCCGCGTATGTTGATGCGTGAACGCGCGAGGGATTACGGTACTTTGGGGTCCACGTGGGCGGGGGTGGCGAGGGCGGGGGGGTGGCAGGGGCGGGGGGGTGGCAAATGATGTCCACAGGGGTAAATTGAATGAAGGGCGACGCGTCCACCCTGTATTCATCATTGTTTGTGCGTCCGTGGTAAATCCATTCAGCTGCAGCCGAATCAACTTCCTGCTGCCTCTTGTTTGTTTCTCTTGAAGCAAAAATAGAACACATTTTTCTGTGTGTGTGTGTGTGTGTGTGTGTGTGTGTGTGTGTGTGTGTGTGTGTGTGTGTGTGTATCACGTTACAAAGCGGCAACTGAGCACCCTCGGGATGTTCTGGGTCCAGTCTCTAGGGCACACACACACACACACACACACACACATACACACACTATTGGGTGTAATTTTGGACACATTGCATGCAAGCAAACTTAGTGTGTGCGTCTCTTCCTCATCTGACCACACGTGCTGAGGATTATGGGTGTCTTTGTGAGTCACACGGTGACTGTACGTCAGAGCTGTAGAAGCTCAGTCGGCTACCAGCTAGCGTTCGATAGCCTTAAGTTGCCGCAGAGCAAACGGGATGGGTACACGTTCCTTGTCCTCTGACTTAATCTTTGCGTTCAGAGGCAGACACAGCTGTTGATCCAAGGCAGGAAATGATGTAATCCCTCCTGTTGGTCTCAGGGGAAGTGATGTCATTGTTGCTGTATCTGCAGGCGGCTCCTCGGTCATCCTCTGCTTCCTCTGCCTCTCGCTTTTCTCCTTCCTGTGCGCTGCAACAAATATTTTGGTACCTCCGTAATGATACGACGACCTCATGAAGGTTCGCCTCGTCGAATTTCGCCGCGCGTCCATCAGTTCCACGCAGTCCGGAATGTTGAATCGTCATGAGAAACAACGATACCCTGACGACAACAACAACATGAACAACATCCAGAGTCCAGACTTGAGCCAAGCTGAGAGACTCTGACCTATAAGAAACAGAGATCAACAGCTTCACTGCAGGATCCGCCTTGGCAGCGCTTCAGGCCTTTCTCACACACACACACACACACACACACACACCTGCAGGGGATGTCGCAGTGTGAGCCCTCTTCCTAATTATGTTCCCTGGAGAGAGACGAGCACACACACTTACAGTACGCTGGCGGTGTGTACGGTGTGTCTGCAGCATGTGGTGGAGTCTGACAGGAAATGACACGCTGCAGTAAAACCATGTTTTCCATCTTACTTGGCGTGTTCTCTGATGTCACACGTGATGCGCTTCAGCCCGGACGAAGTGCCGGAAGGCAAACGTGGAAAATTTAAGATATAGCAAGAGAAAGGTAGGATGGTTATGTAACAGAACTGGATGTACCTTCGCCCGGGCCAAAACGGTCCCACGTGTCCGTTTGACCGGTCAGGACGTTCAGACTCCACCCCCCCATGGACCGGCTCTGCCCCCTATGAACGCTCCCTCTGAAAGAAATCGATCTACCCCCTCGACCCGCATACGCTACAAAGTATTATAGGCTCTCATCCAGCCGCCACACACAGGTGGAGCTCCTGGTGGAGCTCCTGGTGGAGGTGATGGGCGTCTGAGAGGAGTCTGGAAGCCGTCCCTTCAGACAAGTGGAAAAAGTGAGGAATCAGAAGGAAATGGTTTTAGAGTGTCTGGTAAAGATTTAGTACGGTCAGTCCTGCAGTGTGTGTGTGTGTGTGTGTGTGTGTGTGTGTGTGTGTGTGTGAAAGAGAAAGAGAGAGAGTGAACATCTCAGTTTACAGTCTGGATTTACTTGTTACTTCTTTTTTTCTCTGGATCTGATTTATAACTTCGTTTCACAAAAACCCAGTAACCCGGCCTAAAAATACCAGTTTGTGTGGGTGTGTGTGTGGGGGTGTGTGTCAGTGGGGGTGTGTGTGGGGGGGGGGTGTTCCTGATATAGAGCCGTGGGAACAGGCCACATTGCACGTAGCTTGAAGGAACTTCTTCTGTTGTTGTTCTGTTACGGCAGTGGACCAGTGTGAGGACTGGGAGCTGCCCAGTACAGCTGCCACGACGTTGCTCAAGGGCACCAAAGCAGTGGATGCTGATGGAGCGGCGAGGAGTTTAATGTTCCGCCGTTGCTGGAGGAGAAGCGGAGGAAGAGGAGATGGAGGGATAACAGTAATAGACGAGGAAGAGTGGAGAGAGGGAAAACCGAAGGGATGAAGGAGGAGTGGAGGATGGAAGGATGATTGCATGGTTCCATCTGACAGGCGGGAGGAGTGCGGCAGCAGCAGCAAAGTAATTACTGTTTGCTTTGGACGGAGGCGACGCTTCTATCCCATCAGGACGACCTGCTGCATCAGCTCCGGTCCTCAGAGCGCCGCCTTTAACCCGGTGGTGCGTTCACTGTCCTCACTCAGCAGCAAACAGCATAACACAGAGACGAGCAAACTGACGCCGGGTTTTAACCAGAGGCGTCGTCAGCATCCGCCCGGCGAGAGCATCCTTTGACCGGGCGAGATGCGAGCCTCCACAGACACGGGTGGAGATATAGCGTCTTTATCCAAACGGGTAACGTCAGTACAGTTTTATCGATTCCCGTGAACTGGAAGCAGATCTGATTAGATTTGTTTGTTTGTTTGTTTGTTTGTTTCTTGCATGTTTCACCTATCATGAAGGAATTTTCTTCTCGTTCATTTTGCGCCTGGCGAGAAAAACGTTTCATTCATTGGACTGAATCTGAGGTTCACCTGCAGGCAGCAGATTGGCGGACAAGAGAGCAGCTGTGACAGTTTTTCATCGGCTCCTCTAGTCCCTCAGCAGCCCCCCCAAACACACACACACACACACACATACACACACACACACACTTATCCTCTAGTCTAAATGACAGACCTCACTAACCGCAGGGATCTAATTGTAGCGCCACTCCTCAGCGTGTTTTTTTTCAATGTGTTTGCATGTGGGTGTGTGTGGCATACTGCTCTCTAATCTTGTGAGCGTGTGTGTGTGTGCATGCGTGTTTGTATGTGCATGCATATGTGTGTATTGGCTAGCCATCTTTCCCTGGAGTGGGACAGAGGAGGTTGCAAGCATAACAGCTCCCCAGGAATAGAAGTGTGCCCTGGGCTAAACTCTGGGGGCTGCCTGGGTGGAGTTCTGGAGGAGGAGGTGGTTCACAATTATTTGTGATGTTTCAAACAAATGTGCTTTATGTATAGTTTCAGACACGACCGTGGTGTCGTGGGGCACCACGGTGGGGCTTGTATTTAGAGGTTGGACACACAGCATTTCAATCGATTTCGCTAAAATGTCCTTTTTCAGCTCCGCTTTTATTCTCAAGATCAATATTTGTTGTTATATGACATGACGTAATATGATATGATACAGACCAATACACTACAATAAGATGCAATAAGATATGTTGTATTTTCAGATTGTTTTTCCTCCTCCAGCTGCATCCAGACACGTTCAGTTCAGGTCTCAGTGATGAGTGAACGCCTTCCCTGTCGTCCACGGCAACACACTGGACAACACTTTTGACCAGCAACTGGTCAATAAGGATATTACTGTGCAATACATTTTCAAATTACCGTTTTAATATCCATCCGGTTGATTAATTGCTAACAGTTATAGAGGAAAATATTTGCTACTGCTTGTCATCATAGAGAAGAATCTAACAGCTGTCCTGTGTCTGTGATCTGTCCTCCGATGTGTGTGTGTGTGTGTGTGTGTGTGTGTGTGTGTGTTTTATTGCTGTCATTAATCACACCAACACTCTCCAAAACTATGTTGACTTATTCTTATTATATAAACAATTTATACCCCTATCCCCGCCAACACACACACTCACAAACACACACGGACACACACACACACACACACACCACCTTAATCTCTCATAATCTCTCCTCTCTGTCATATTTCTTTGTTATAAATCACGTTTATGATTATTTTCCTTAGACCTTGGAACAAATGGTTCTGTCTGCCCATGAATATTGTTGGAAGTATAAAGTTAACAGACTGTTAACACCTGGATTTATGAAATGCACGTTTTCATTGTTAATGAATTCAGCTGTTTCTCTGTAAAAACCCAATATAGTCACAAAAACTGAGGAATGCAGAGTAGCCCACATTGACGACACAGGTTTCCTCTGGACAATGTGAATGGCAGAGATCTAATGATCCAGATTCACACACGCTCCTAAATCAGATCTGTGTCTGATTCCTGCAGAAGTGTCACTCCAATAAATCATTTTAGCACAGATCTCAAATTTTTGTCTCAAAGCTGACTTCTGGAGACTTTGTTTCCCTTGGTTGATGGTGATGATGTTCCAAGAATCAAAAGAGCCGACTGGAGGATGTGACATGTTGTGTAGTTCAGACTGTCGTCCACCAGATGGAGCTGATGGTTCACTCTGTCCCCACATTAATCAGCATCCTTTCTTCCCCTCTTCATTTTCCGTCTCCTCCTTAGATGGATCGACTATCGGACGAGGAGGTGGAGGTGAGGGAGGAAGAGGAGGAGGAAGAAGAGGACAGTGATAAGGAAGACCAGGACCTGGATAAGATGTTTGGAGCCTGGCTTGGCGAGCTGGACAAACTGACACAGGTACAAACAGCAGTAAGTGCACCGAGCTAATAGACCAAGTATATTTTATATTATATTAGTATGTGGTGTCATTAGTTGTGCTAAAGCTGACATGAATGCATTCTGGTGGAAGCGGAAAATAAATGAGCATTTTCTTCTGTCTATCCAGAGTCTGGATGATGGGCGTCCAGAGCAACCCCCTCAGCAGAAAGCCCCCCTCAGACAAGAGACCAACATGGCCAACTTCTCCTACAGATTCTCCATCTACAACATCAACGGTTTGACACGCAGACTTTTTTTTTTTTTTAAGCGTGATCTATTTAAATCAGCAGACGTTTCTCCTCTGTGAGGTCTGACGTCTGAATATCTGCGTGTCTACAGAGGCGTTGAACCAGGGCGAGAACGTGGATCTGGATTCGCTCATGGCCGACCTCTGCTCCATCGAGCAAGAGCTCAGCACCATCAACGCTAAACCCAACAGCGCCGGCGGCATGGCTCGCCTGGGGCTGACCGACACCAAGGTGCAGATTTATAATCACAGTTGAAATATTGAACTCTCCTGGTTTCTTAAGCATTTCATGTTTTGTCTTCAGGTTCGTCAGAAGCCCCCGGCAGGCCGCAGCAGCACCAAGCAGCAGGCTACCGGGGGCAGCGGCGGCAGTGGAGGAAGTAGCAGTAACAGTGTTAGTGGTGGAGGGGGCAGCAGTGGGGCGAGCAGCAGCAGCAGCAGCACCAGAGCATCACCGGCTGGCACTATTCGAGCTCCTATTGGGCATCATGGGAGACCGGCGCTGGCGTCTAACTTCAGCCTCGATGACATCACCGCCCAGCTGGAGAAGGTGACATTTATCCCGCTTCACATTGCGTGTCTTGTTGCGTGTTTTCTCTTGACC
This sequence comes from Antennarius maculatus, assembly GCA_013358685.1. Lineage (NCBI taxonomy): Eukaryota > Metazoa > Chordata > Actinopteri > Lophiiformes > Antennariidae > Antennarius > Antennarius maculatus. The sequence goes on along the minus strand of CM023618.1, from coordinate 19,585,149 downwards.
CACCCCGTCCATCGTTCTCCATCTGATTACCCATCAGGCCTCTCTCAGTATGGATGAAGCTGCTCGTCAGACCTCCTCCCACTCTCTCAGCTCCGCCTCCTCCTGCACATCAGCCTCGATGCGGCGCCCTGGATCCTCCCAACGCCAACATCGACGCACAGGATCGGTCGGCACAGTCAGCGAACATGAGGTTAAAAAAAAAAAAAATCATCTTCAACATTCTGTGAATGATAAGAAAAATCACATTATTGTTTTTCATATGAAATATAATAATAATATAATTCAGATCGATGCATATTGTATTATTACTAATGCGTGACGATATAGCGCCCCCTGGTGTTCAGGTTATCACCAGCGCCCTGCTACACTGATTTGGACACTTGAGGCTTCCACGTGACGCTTCTGTACCTGCAGCTTTTCTGACCCCCCCTCTCCTCCCTCCTCTGTGACCTTTTAGGTGCGTTCCATTGTTCACTCCTCACGCTCCTCCGTCGCCTCCGCCTCCGGGGTCTCCGTTAACTCTGCTTCTTCCATGGATTCTTTGGACAGCGTTCTTCGCTCGGAGTCGGACGGTCAGCAGACTCCGGCTGCCGCTGGTCAGACTCACCTCAACACAGAGGTACGCTTCTGAACGGCTTTGGGAATTCACAAATTAAGAATTTCTATTTGCTCAAATTCGTTCGTATTTCAAGTCTTCTCTGGGTTTTTTTATGCCTCTGGTCCAGATCCAGTTTGTGTTGCAGCAGATATGAAAGAAAAGGAATGAATAACATGAGAAGAAGGAGATTAGAGGCCGTACTGAGTCAGCAAATAATGAGGGAAAGGCAGCGTTAGAAGTGAAGGGTGAACAGAGACAGAGGGGCTCATGAAAGGGCAGAAGGATGAGGTGCAGAGAAGTAGGACAGAAGGAGAGGAGTAGCAGTACTACTGCTGATAGTACTACTACTGACAGTACTACTACTATTATTAGTTCTACTACTGTAGTACTTTGTCTCATAAAGAACAGCTCTCACAGCTGATCTGTCTCCCAGAGGGACTCAAAACACACACACACACACACACACACACACACACACACACACAATTACTGTGGGTCACATTTTGGCCAAAGGGAAAAGCTGTGTGTGTTTCTGTGTCTATATCCGTGTGTGTGTGTGTCTGTGTGTCTGTGTGTGTGTGTGTGTGACCTAGATATGATTTTTAATCTCTAGTTCTTGAACGATTGCTTTCTATAAAATGGTTTCTAGTGATTGAAACACTCAGCAGATTATAGAAGATGAGAATAAGAAGTGTGTTGGTATTTGAAGCTCTATTTTAATATCTAAATGATGAATGGGGAAACAGTGAAGTAAAACATTTATTTGTGATTTTTTTTTTTGTTTTGTTTTAAAGTATAGGGAAATATTAGTAGATTAGAAGATCTGAAACTGGACCAAGACTTAAAAGCATAGAAGTAACTGTCACTCCATGATGAACCTGATTAATGATTAATTAAATAAGTACTGATTCTGCTCTCTGCTGCATTTCCTGCTTCCTGTATCTTTAGCATGAACTCTGATTTGTGCCTTCATTTCCCTTCTCTCGGTATATGTTAGATTAAATGTTTATGTATTTTCAATATTTTCAATCGTGGTCACTTTCAGCTTTTTAAATCAGTGATGTGGATGTTTTTCTGCTGCAGCGCTCTGATTGGTCACACAGCTTTCTGCTAAACTGACGCTGCCACCGCACTGAACTCACCAGGACTCACTCTTTCTCTCTCTTTCAAGCACTCCTATCTGGACAAGGAAACCTCTCTGATTCTGAGAAACATAGCAGGAAAGCCCTCCCACCTGCTGACCAAGGTGATACCGTCATCACTGCTGCGCGCCCCCACCCCACCTTTTCTTGCATGACAACAGCTGTCCCGCTTGTATGTCTGTGCATGAATTAATGAGCATGCTAGTTGCGTTTTGAGGACTGTGGGTGTTCACATCTTTTTTTGTGCACCTCCCTGTTTTCACCATCTCCTTCTCAGAGGAGGGACTAGTTTGTGTTGTTGTTGTTGTTGTTGTTGTCATGCACAGTTTGCAATGGGATGCTGATCTCAAAGTCACTTTTTGGACAGTTCTTGTTTTGTGCTTTCATGTGAGGTATATTAAATTTAGATTTTGTTCCTTCTATCTTATCCTTGTTATACTTTGTTGTATAAAACTGTGTCTGTTGGACATTTTCTGTAATTGTGCTTCGATAGCTTCTTCTCTAAATGAATGATGAAGAGAAAAATGTCGCTAACTCTGAGGGTAAATCACATCAAGCTGGTGACGCACATTCTTTGGGATTGTACTGTGAGAGGTTTACTTGTAACGAAATATTTGAGTAACAAGGCGGTAAAACAGGAGAAGATGGACATTTGTTCATTTTTCATGAAACAAAACAAAACAAAGGTGACAGTCGGCGCTTCTGGGTCTGCTTTCCTTCTGCTTGTAGCATTCAATGGACGACTGGATTTGCATTGCACATTTTAACCCATTGAAAGGTGGCCTTCGATAAATATTGTATTATATAAGGACAAGTTTTCTAACAATCCTTCATGGGCGATAAACACGACTAGCTTAGAACTCTTCGTGTTTACTTTTAAGTCATATTTCCACGCTGAGCTTCCTGATCTTCTTTGCTTTGGATCTTCAGGTTCTGCTTGACTGTTTATTGGGAGAACATGATCCTCCGCCTGAACACCCATCACCATTGATCCGTTTGGTGATGGCTGTTTGGAGCTGGGCCAGGAGCATTAATGGACTTTAGCGGATGATCCCATTGCGCGCTGATCAATGCAGATAATGGGACTAGCTACGGCTCAAATTGTTGTTGTTGAAGCCTGATCAGGAGGCTGCTGGTCACCACCCTGTCCAGGGGGGTGGAGTGCAGAAATTACCCATAAATTAATTGTCTTTTTGCCCCCATTCTGTAAAGAAAAGTAAGTTTCCAGTGGAGTGAGTAAAAGTTTGCCGTGTGGGACCAGCTGGTCAGCTGACTGTGGGCAGTGATGTGAAATACGCACAAGAAAATCCCAAATTCATGAACTTTAGGGAACTTCAAAATTGACTGCATATCAGACCAAAACCTACTCCATCATCCAGCATAGGCTGACCCGTTTGATCCGTACCTTAACGAATGGATTTCTTGGTTCAAGGACACAGAGGAAGTTACACAATGGTGGTGCACACATGGGCGTTTGTTCAAATACTTCTAATAATAATAATAATAAGCACTTCTTTTTTCATGTTCTTGTATGAAAAGTTCTCTATAAATAAAGTTGATTTGACTTTATTTGATAATACACGTGGTGCATTGTTCACTTTGACACTCGTGCACCACTTTTGTGTCTTAGCGCTGATTTGTCATTTGATTGGACGATCCAGCAGATGAAACGTTTTGATTGGATGTGAGGGGAATGAGCCAGATGTGGGGGGTAATCCCCTTTTGGTGCAGCGATGGGTGATTCCCTGTAGCATCACACACACACACACACACACACACACACACACACACACACACACACACAGCTGCTGGCGGCTGTTGCAGCTCTTTTCTTTGGCTGTCTTTGTAATGGCAGCAGACATATAAATCTTTTACATGTTTTTTTTTTTGTTGTTGTTCCAGTGTGGAGAATAAATATCAAGCATCCAGTTAAAATTTTCTCAAGAAACTTTCTTGTATCAGTCAGTGATGTTTTTTCCCCAGTAGGGCAGTAATAATCCAGAAGTCAGTCTGGACTTTTGGGCCCAAATGAAGTGAATATGGTCAGATTAATTCTTTACTATTCGTCTCGGAGCAGCTGCTTCAAATCCAGCTTTTACTGCGGTGAAGAAAGCCCATCTTATCGTCTCTCTGTGGTTCCTTCCAGCAGTAATTGTGACTCTACTGATTCGGGTCAAAAAAAACACTCTGACCTGCCTCTGAAAGTGTCTGGACCCGGATTAGAGGAAGAGGGATCGCAGAATGGACCTAAAGATTTCAGACAGATTAGGAGCTGCGAGGCCGGTCTTATTTCTGCAGCAAAGATTAAAGCGAGGGTGAAGTTATCACAGCCACACACAGATGTGTGTGTGTGTGTGTGTGTGTGTGTGTGCGTGCGTGTGCGTGTGCGTGTGTGTGTGTGTAGCACACCCTTTCTGTGTCAGTGTCACGCTGCCTCCGTGATAAATGCTTTCCACCCACACGTTTTCTCGTTCACACGCAGCTCGGCCCACTTCTGCTGTCTGTTGAGTCTCATGGCTCTGATCTGTTTCGAGCCTACGGTGGCTCAAGAGGGACACATTTCTTGTGACTTCAAAGGCGTGAGCTAATTTTAGTGGCTTCATGATGTAGGTCAACTGGATGTCTTTGAGACAGAGAGAAGATGTTGTCGCCGCTGCTGGAAGGAGGCGACAGAAAACAAAGCAATGAAAGAAATCCTAATGGTCAAATAGAAACTGAGCATTTAATGTCCAAATAAAAATGTGGTGCGAAAGATAGATTTGAGTTTAATGGATTAGTTGATAAGACACTGATTTTTAAGTACAGTAATTCCTCATTTAGTCGCACTAAACACTTTAAATACATTGCTGTTAATCTATTTCTCCAGAGTCACAGATAGAAAAAAAATACAGTAGTTGTGAGTCTCTTAAAAGTGTCTCCCAGGCTTTTTTATTTTACTATTTTATTTTTAAGTTTATTTTTCTGCTTCCAGTACAAATGTCAGAGATCGGCCATTTGGTAATTAAAATTATAAATCATAAATTGTATTTTCAAATGAAGTAAATACCCATATTATAACCCCAGTTGCTTCAGTATCATATTCATTTGATATAATCCTGTCTTTTGCATCATACTAACGCTAACTTTTTAATAGTTATTTTTAGGAGTCATTAAAATATTGACTCTAATCCCTGAGTCACTCCTTTGTTTAAAAGGTACGAGCAGATTATTACGTATTATGTAAGATAGTTTTCAAATTAAAACCCCACATTTTATTTTCAGCTGTGTTTAAGCTCAAATGGTTGTTATGCAAGTGTGACACCTCTGCAGCTCCGCTGCTCATGGGACTTACGTAATATGAGAAAGATTTTTCAAGTCAGACCAACAATATAACCATCAGTCACTGCTGAGGTGGATTCAGTGGCATCAGGATGTCTTTCTTCAAAGACCGGGGGTACAAAAATATCATACAAATTAAACATGGAAATACATTTTCACAATTTAGTTCTGCAAAAACAAGTTGCATGCCGAACCACATCGTCTTCTCTTCTGGTGCTCATTCCATTTGGATTTGAAGTCGCTTCTGCAAAGAAAAGTGTGACAGGGAGGTGCGAAATATTCCGTGTGTATCCGATTGGAGAGCAGCTATTTTCATAGACGGACCTTAGAAAGAATTTTAAATTATAGTCCATTAAGGTTTCACTGCTTTTAATGTCAATCTGCGTGAAGATATTGGGAGCAGTGTCAGAGGCGTTAACCTCCACTAACAAACAGCTGAGCATCTCGTCTTCCTCATCCCCTTCGCTGTCACTCCTGCTTCCTTGTGTGTGTGTGTGTGTGTGTGTGTGTGTGTGTGTGTGTGTGTGTGTTTTGGCAAAAGCGTAGCACCTGATTGTACAATAGGGCTGGCAGAATTCTATTAAAATCATCAACAGGTCATTTTAATGGTCATGCAATAAACGGTAAACATTAACATAAGTCATGACCATTGGATTCATTAGCTGCACTTAGCACACATATTTCATGTGTTTTCTATCATGTTAATAATAATAATTCTTTAGTTATGGGTGCCGACCTGTTGTTGCTATTTTTGATCCCAAAGATAGATTAATGAAAAAAAATAAACCTAAAAAATAAACCTGAGCCATTTCTTTTTTGTGGCAAGTGCCTTTCCTTATTTTACTCAGCTGTTTGCATTTTATGCTACTCAGTTAACAGTTGTTTAACTATGTAGCATAAATTCTTTGTCATTAATGGTTTAATGAACCATCATCTTAATTGTCTTAATTGAATATACCTTGAACACTTCAAGCTGAAAACTAATGATGGTTATATAAGAGCAGCTTCATGCTGGTGCGTTAAGGTGTGTGTTTCACGTTCAATTGACATACTATCTGCTTAGTCGAGTAATCAAAAAGAATAATCGTTGATTATTCGACTGTCTGACGGCCCTATCGTACAGACATCCAGACTGGTAGGGGAAGTGACCTCATACAGAGAGGTCAGGTGAGGCTGGGAAACGCGAGGCGAAGAACAAATCTGACAGGAAACAGAAAGACGAGAAGAAGAGGAGAGCCACTGCGATGATGATGGAGGGGGGAGAGGGGGCAGCTTGAGATAAAGCGACCGGCGCTTCTGTGTGGACGGGAGTGGCCCCTCCCCCACGCACATCCATCTCTACGTCCCTCTTTCCCCCGGCATTCCCTCCACCTCGCCCGTCCAGGGAGGATGTGATGACGGGACGAGGCAGCGTCTTTCACCCGTCAGCTGCAGCGGGAAGCAGACCGACAGTTGTCCTGCTGGACGGACGCTGTGCTTCCTGTTTAATTAGTCTCGTTTGACTCTGTTAGTTATGGGACAATCGGCTTCGGTATTCATTTCAAGAGGTTAATCCTTCTACCTGGTTTTCCCATTGACTTACTCTTATTTTTGCCTCCAGACTGTTTGCACCTCCATCTCAACTCTCTATTTTCCTCACGGCTTGATCTTCATAGTTTTGCTTCCATCGTTTTTCCTAGGAGATTTGTCAAGTCAGACGTTTGTGTTGAAACAAGTTAGAAAGCTGTCGATGACGGTCGGAGCATTGAGAACTGGATTTTTCACTTCCTTGCGTCGCTGTCCGTCTGGTTCCTCCGCCGCCGTGACCGAAGAACGCTGGCATTGATTCCGCTGTGACTGTGTGGAAATCTGGATAATCCTCTTCCTACATGTAGCTTCCGAGCATAGATCAAGTCTCATTCCCATGCAGTTACGATAATACAGAGATGATGATGATGATTATGGAATGGAGAAAGAGGAGGAGAAACCGATTCCCCACAGCTAATCAGATGTGTCTTATATTTCCTCATGGTTTGGACTCGTCTCGTTGGGACTAACCTTTGTGCGTTCAGGTTAGCTCTTTTTTTTCCAGTATGTGTTGGAATGAATGGAACTCCACCACCTGATGAGGCCGGGAAATTGCTGACGCTCAGCTCAGAGCACACCAATAAAAACAAGCGAGGATTTTAAAGATATTAGCGTTGAGATTTTTCCATTTCTCTGGCGGGAAAGCAGACACAGAAGCGTTGGTTGTGTGAGAGAAATCGACTGAGGGTTAACGATGAATTCGTGTTGGAAGAATCAGGTAGGTGAAAGAGTGGATTCTAATAGGTGTGTGTGTGTGTGTGTGTGTGACAGGAAGTGTGTGTTAATGCTGTTTGTATTGACTGACCGGTGTATCATTTCTTTCTCGTCCGTACTCAGGAGGAGCAGGCTGCCAAGCTGAAGGCAGACAATATCCGTGTCGCCCTTGAGAAGATCAAGGAAGCCCAGGTTAAAAAGGTGAGTCCGGCACACACTCACAACACACACAACACACTCTCACAACACACACTCACAAGACGGATGACTGAGTGCATGTGACGTCTGGTTAGCGTGTCAGCGTGTGGCACGTGTCCTCCGGACCGGCTTTCTAGGTCAGGTCAGTGTTACTCTGCAGTGAAAGCTCTGGTCAATAACAGCTGGGGTCAAAGCGTGCACACACACACACACACACACACACACACACACAGAGCACTCAGCATAATGACCATTGCAAATTAAACCCCAATCCCTCGGCCAGAGGGAGAAACTGGATTAACAACCTGGATTATTACACACAGACAGAACTCCAGATACCTGCGTCTGTTGAACCAGATTAAATTATCTCTATATCACTCCCATATATATGTGTGTGTGTGTGTGTGTGTGTGTGTGTGTGTGTGTGTGTGTGTGTGTGTGGTTTTGAAATGTGTGAAACTATTGCTTCTATTATTATTACAGTATAATAATTAATTTAATATACCCTTTTGACATTTTAAATTGGTTATGATTGTCCAGCTTGTTAATGATAACAATGATGCTCTTTTTTTGTGCCTAGGACTTTTTTTTTTTCCATAATATTGAAATCAGTTTAAATCCACACACACACACACACACACACACACACACACACACACACACACACACACACTGACTGTATGTATTTTTATGTTAATGTAGTATAAATAATATTTCCTTTCTCCTTGTAGCTGGTGATCCGTGTCCATTTGTCAGATGAGAGCTCAAAGACCATGATGGTGGATGAGAGACAGACAGTCAGACAGGTCGGACTGACTCACGTACAGCCCACACACACACACACACACACACATACACACACGGACACAGTTACAGCAACGTAGTGAAAGCAATTCAAATAAATCTAATAGCCGCTGCACAGGAATTCAATTTATAACGTTCTTTAAGTCAGCTGTAGTAACTGTATGTACTGGAGTCAGCAGCAGTAGTAGTAATAGTACACGCTACAGTCAGTGACAGTAGTAGTAATAGTACACGCTACAGTCAGTGACAGTAGTAGTAATAGTACACGCTACAGTCAGTGACAGTAGTAGTAATAGTACACGCTACAGTCAGTGACAGTAGTAGTAATAGTACACGCTACAGTCAGTGACAGTAGTAGTAATAGTACATGCTACAGTCAGTGACAGTAGTAGTAATAGTACATGCTACAGTCAGTGACAGTAGTAGTAATAGTACACGCTACAGTCAGTGACAGTAGTAGTAATAGTACACGCTACAGTCAGTGACAGTAGTAGTAATAGTACACGCTACAGTCAGTGACAGTAGTAGTAATAGTACATGCTACAGTCAGTGACAGTAGTAGTAATAGTACATGCTACAGTCAGTGACAGTAGTAGTAATAGTACATGCTACAGTCAGTGACAGTAGTAGTAATAGTACACGCTACAGTCAGTGACAGTAGTAGTAATAGTACACGCTACAGTCAGTGACAGTAGTAGTAATAGTACATGCTACAGTCAGTGACAGTAGTAGTAATAGTACATGCTACAGTCAGTGACAGTAGTAGTAATAGTACACGCTACAGTCAGTGACAGTAGTAGTAATAGCGTGGACTACAGTCTATACTAGCTTTATTAATTGTAGTATTAATAGTGTATATTAGTATCTTTAACCTGTAGCATAGTGTGTACTAGCATCCTTAGCTAGTAGGATTAACAATGTGTACTAATATCCTTAAGCAGTAGTATTAGTAGTCTGTACTAGTATCCTTAACCAATAATATTTATAGTGTGTACTAGTACCCTTAACCAATAGTATTGATAGTGTGCACTACTCTCCTTAACTGGTAGTATTAATAGTGTGTACTAGTATCTTTAACCAGTAGTATTAATAGTGCGTACTTTAACCAGTAGTATTAATAGTGTGTACTTTAACCAGTAGTATTAATAGTGCGTACTTTAACCAGTAGTATTAATAGTGCGTACTTTAACCAGTAGTATTAATAGTGCGTACTTTAACCAGTAGTATTAATAGTGCGTACTTTAACCAGTAGTATTAATAGTGCGTACTTTAACCAGTAGTATTAATAGTGTGTACTTTAACCAGTAGTATTAATAGTGCGTACTTTAACCACTAGTATTAATAGTGCGTACTTTAACCAGTAGTATTAATAGTGAGTACTTTAACCAGTAGTATTAATAGTGCGTACTTTAACCAGTAGTATTAATAGTGCGTACTTTAACCAGTAGTATTAATAGTGCGTACTTTAACCAGTAGTATTAATAGTGCGTACTTTAACCAGTAGTATTAATAGTGCGTACTTTAACCAGTAGTATTAATAGTGCGTACTTTAACCAGTAGTATTAATAGTGCGTACTTTAACCAGTAGTATTAATAGTGCGTACTTTAACCACTAGTATTAATAGTGCGTACTTTAACCAGTAGTGTTAATAGTGCGTACTTTAACCAGTAGTATTAATAGTGCGTACTAGTACACCTGCAGTGTTTTGTCTGATGCTCACTTCTGTTGAATCGCAGGTTTTAGACAGTTTACTGGAAAAATCTCACTGTGGTTACAGTCCAGACTGGTCCCTGGTGGAAACCATTAATGAGCTGCAGATGGGTGAGCGCATGCACAAGCACAAATACACACACACACACACACACACACACACACACACACACACACACACAGAAATACAAAGTTTATTTCCCACCATAAACAATATGAAGAAAGGACTTAAGTTGAAATTAATATTTATCCCATTTTAAAATAATTGCAAAGACTCTTTAAATTTCCCTTTTATTTGAATGAAAGCACCCGTCACAGAGCACCGTGAAAAAGAAAAAAAAATTTATATATTTTATATATATATATATATATATATATATAATATATATATAATATTTATTTTTTTTTATTTTTTATTTTTTTATAATGTAATAATGTTCTGCCCAGCATTGTCTATCACTAGCGAGGTTATTCAGGCACACATACACACAAACACAAACACACACACACCCTTGGGGGTGCCGTATTTCTTCGCCTGCACACTCTGTACTACGAGCTTCAACGCCACTTAACGCTCTTTGACAAACACACACACACACACATTACACACACTGTCTTTATGTAGGTCTGGTGCAATGGTGCGTGTGATCTAACCTACATCTTCAGGGCTGCTGCTGTGCAGCCAGGCAGCGTGGTTAAAAATGTGAGAGGGGAGGTTTAGAGTAGCTCCGTTCACGAAGTTCACCGGAACCTAAAGCCTTCCTCATTCACTCAGATCCGCTCCACGTGTGCTCCTAAACCCCGGGCGCACAGCCAGGACTGGGCCTTCCAAAGATTTAAACCGGTCCCGGTGTTAATTAAGGGAGTAGCTTGTGTCCTTCCCTGCAGAGAGGAAAAAAAATGATCGCACACACAAACACACACACCAGCGCCACCAGCAACCTGCCATATGCCCTATGGCGAGAGGCGGAGCTCCTGTCAAATATAAACCTTTGACCTCTCCAGTGAGCCCAAGAGCAAATAGTTGATCAAGAAGAGATCATGAGCCGAACATTTATTTTCGTTAATAATGTTATTGATAGTGGTAGGAGCTGCAGTGACAGTGTTAGTATTGTACGTATTCGTTTCCAGTGTGTAATTGAACACATTCATCAAGTTGTTAAATCACTCAATTTAAGGCACCGACTTAGATTCATCTCACCCCCACAGAAATGCCAGTTTTTGTTTGTGAGGTCGTCTTAGTTGTCCACAAATGCTATGTGGGTCACAGCTGTCTGGGTTTGTCCACCTCAGAGGTAAACATGTGAGAGGCAGCTGGGTCTGAGAGATGGGGAATGAGGCCAGCAGATGGAAATCCCTCCTGAAACCAGTCATTTATTTACCAATTTAAAATTTTAAAAAGCTCCTGGAAATCACAGGAGACATTATGGATAGAAGAATTTGTCCCCAAATCAGAAGCTGAACCCTGCAGACCTAATCAAATAAGTTCACTTTCTCGTTTGAATTCACTTTTGGATGAATTCAATAGTTACAGTTGAACTGCTAAATTCTCTGTCGGCAGAGCGGATTTTTGAGGATCATGAGAACCTGGTTGAGAATCTGCTGAACTGGACCAGAGACAGCCAGAACCGCCTGATGTTCACCGAACGCATCGAGAAGTATGCTCTGTTCAAGAACCCCCAGGTGAACGTGGCACACTGAAACACAAGAGGCTTTACCAAAAAGCAAATTGTGTCAATAAATCTACACACGTGGTTTAATTTTCCCTGTCCGCTGACGGGAATGTTCCTGTGGTTTCATATCTGCCCTCTGTCTTTGGCAGAATTATTTGTTGGGACGGAAGGAGACATGTGAGATGGCTGAAAGAAACAAAGAGGCCCTGTTGGAGGTTAGTTTGTGTTTTTCTGCTGCATGCAAAGTGTTTCCTCAAAACGTCATTCGCTAAAACTGTTGAAAAATCTGTCATTGTTCTGAGAATGCACACAGATCAAAGTCTGAAGAAAAAGTAGGAATAAGAAAAGCAATGAACTGCTTCTCCTCCATCTGTGCCTTTTACACACAAGGCACAACAGCATAGCTAATAGACATACACACCCCAAGCTTCCACACATGGTTCACGTTCACACTTTTCATTGAGTCCTATAACTTTACATACAGAACATAGTCAGATCAAGAATATTTCTTCACTCTAGATTGCAGTTTGTTGGCCTTGACTACGTCACTCCCCTGGAATGACGTAGACACATTTTGAGAATCAGTATGGCTGGATAATGTCAAAGCTGGCCTATGCATTACTGATATTGTGACATTGCCATATATGTCTTTCTCCCTCAATCATGCATCCTAAAAACACTGCACTGTTGACTTTACACCAAGTTTTTGTTGTGTCCTCTTGTCTGCAGCTGTGTTGTCGGAAGCTAACAATGATGCTGTCTTTCCCCTGCAACGGGCACAGGACGGAACCCTGTGTGATATTCTTGACTTGGCTGTTGCTCAAATCCGTTTGCCGTGTGTGTTTGTGTGTGTCAGGAGTGTTTCGGCGGCAGCTCGGTGTCTGTCCCAGAGATGGAAGGAGTGTTGTGGCTCAAAGAGGATGGGAAGAAGTCATGGAAGAAAAGATACTTCCTGCTGAGAGCCTCTGGGATTTACTATGTTCCCAAGGGAAAAGCAAAGGTATGGACCTAAGCTGGAAGAAAAATGTATAGCAAACAACTACAATTTGTTTATTGTCAAGCTTAATAAAGATACACAAAACTCAATGTGTGCTTGTTTTTCAGGCGTCCAGAGACCTGGCGTGTTTCCTGCAGCTGGATCATGTTAATGTCTACCTTGGCCAGGACTATAAGAGCAAGTACAAGGCTCCTACAGACTACTGCATGGTGCTGAAGGTACATCTCGCTCATACCTGTCAGTGGAGTAATTGTACAGGCAGGAGAAATGAGGTTTGACTCGTAATGCTGTTGTCTTGCTGTGCCACCTAGTGGTCGGACAGTGAAATGACACATTTCATTTAGTGACAAGACAGATTTGTAATTGATGTGTTAATACCACAGTTTTTTTAAATTTAATTATGGAACATTACCTTTAGAATACCTGTAGGATCAAATGGTGACAGGAATTGTAGTAATAGTACTAGTAGTAGTTGCATAAATGGTAGTACTAATACTAGCAAACAAACGACTCTTTGGTGTAACATTATACTGTATGTACTGTATATGTTTTTGTGTGCAGCACCCTCAGATCCAGAAGAAGTCTCAGTACATCAAGTACCTTTGCTGTGATGATGTCAGAACCCTCCAACAATGGATCAACAGTATTCGCATTGCCAAGGTAGGAACTTTTAAAACGTCGACGTCACTAAATCCACATCGTCCAGTGGGGGAAATGATCTGCACTGTAAATTACAATGACGGTCTGAAAGGCCGACTGAAGGCCTGTAAAAATGGTCCAAGTACATAACAGTTGTGTAATCTCTATTAATCTGTTGAATGAAGAGTCAGGCAGACATAATTTTCTAGCTTTGACCAGCTGTTCCCTTCTGGTAACAAACGATTCATCAGTCAGTCTTTGGCGGCGATCTTTGTAGCAATAACCCCAGAAATTGAACTGGGACAATGTAAAGCAAACATTTCAGTAATGACACATGCATTTTGTCTACGTGCGTCATTATGTATTATTAAATCCTCACTAATATCTTCTCTGCCTGTCCAACAGTATGGGAAACAGCTGTACATTAACTTCCAGGAGGCAATGAGAAGGACGGAGGCGGCCTATGATTGGTCCTCCCTCTCCTCTTCCTCCATCAAATCTGGGTCCAGCTCATCCAGCCTTCCAGGTGTGTCTGTCTGCTCTGGATGACATGATTCTTTTGCAGGTTTTAAGGTCAAATGTTTTTTTTTTAGAGATTTTTAGCAAGGTAATATGAAAATAGACAAAAGTAAACATCACATTTCATTTCAGAAGATAAATACATGCACAAATGAAATTTTTCTGAGAAAGCCGTCATAATTGTAATCAGATTAAAAGTTTGATGCCCTACATCTGTCCTGTGACCCCACCCCAGAGTCCCAGTCCAATCACTCCAGCCAATCTGACAGTGGCGTATCAGAGATGACATCATCTGGCCACACCCGGTCCCAGAGCGTCGTCAACTCCATTTTCTCTGACGCCTGGAGGAGAGGAACACAAGGAGAGGTGTGAACACACACACCAACACACTCCCGTCCCGTTCATCCTCTGTACTACATTTCACTCCTTTCCCCTTTTGCTTTCCTGCCAGCGCTCAAAGGTGAAGGGACGTATGCCAGTTGCTCTTTGTGCAGGAGGAGGAGGAGGGAGTGGAGGTTAGACAGGAAGTGATGTAACAGGCATGGTAACAGTGTGGCTGCAGCCTTTAAAACGCTGTTTCTGTTGATGCATCAGAGTGACCCGTGTCCGACCCAGTTTGGTGCTTTTGATAGAAGAACAAATATAGTCGCTGTGAACCAGCTGTAGCTGTGGAAGTTACTTCTGACTGAGACAGGAAGAAAAGGGAAATGTTTTGGCAATGGCACTTGATAGCAAGAAACACACATGAGCGATAATCTATATCTGCTCTTCCATAGTAGACAGGAGTCAAATAATCTCTTTCCTCCACTGCTTTTGAAAAGAACCGAGTGTATCCCAACGAACTCCGGGTAAAAGTTGGGTTAGGCTCAAACAAAACTTCCTAACTCTTTGTTTGTACATCCGGGTTTCCATCTTGTGTCGAGACTTGAAATGAGTCTACGGTGACGTATCTCTGTTTTAAACGGCTGCAGCTCAACTGTTGGTTTTTATCTAATCTTGCTGTGATGGAATGTCCGAACTAACGTATCTGATTACAAAACCTTCTCAACAACACGGGTTTAGACTCTTGTCACCAACCTGGAGTCTCATAGTGATCACAGCGATGATGTACTTTATTTTCACTTTGAACCAAATTAAACGCAATAGCAACGCATTTCAGGCGCCCGGAGGAACGGCTCTTGTGTTTTAACGCGTCAGTCAGACGTTAGTGTTTATGAGCACTAACGTAACTATGGAGGGTCTGTCTCGTCCTCTCAAATGTATTGTGGCACCACCATGACGATTGTATTGTGTTCCTCAAACTTTTTGTCTCTCTTCCCTCCTCCCGCTCTCGTTTCTCTGCCCCACAGATGATGAAGATCGACCCTATCAGTAGACCCATCCCTGTCCAGATACCTTCCCTCTCCGCCCAGGCTGTCCCTCTCTCCCAGCCTCAGACTCCGCCCTCCCGGACCAGCTACACCGATGACCTCGTCCCGTCTGAGGAGTCGACCCCGTCTCCACCCTCGCCTCCTCCACCGAGTATGGCCCACCAGCCGGCGTCGGTCTCGTACATCAAGTACAGCACGCTGGCTCGACTGCAGAACCAGAACCAGGCGGCGACGCAGCCGACCGGCGCCCCGCCGCCTGCCGATCCCAACCAGTTCGCCAAACCGAGCTACAACACCCTCCCGGCGTCTTACAGTGCCTCCCCTCCGATACCGCCGTCCCCACCCCCGCTTCCTCCACCCACAGAGCCGGTTCCTGGCTCGGCCGTAGCTGCGCTCAAATTTGGTCCGCCAAGCCCTTCCGCTCTTCCGCCACCTCCACCCCCACTGGAGGAGGCTGTGCCGGAGTCCTACTACCTCCCGCCTCCTCCGCCCGAGAGCCTGGAAACCAACGGTTTGCCTCCACCTCCCCCTCCGGAGCCCATCCCCAGCTCTTGCCCCCAACTGTCGAACGCTGGGCTGCAGCAGTTCTTGGCGCAGAAGTTCCCCAACATGGTGTACGACTTCAGTCAGCCAGTTGCTGAAGATAAATCTCCTCCTGCTCCTCCTCCTGCTGCTGCTGAACTTTCTCCTCCCACCTCCCTGCAATTTCTCCGGCCTCTGTCGCCCAATGCGCCCCCTCCCGCGCCTCCCAAAACCTTCACGGGTGGTTTTCCTCCTCAAACAGCTCCCAAACCCTCAGGTCCTTCTTCCCTTCCGATCGCTCTCTCACCCGTGTCACCGACGCAGCCCCACGCCGGCCACGGTCCGGTCAAAAAGCAACAGAGTTTCTCCACGGGACATTCTCCGAATCAACCGCCCCCCACTCTGCCGAAGCAGCACAGCCTCTCCTCCAAAAATCTCGCCCTGTCTCCCTCCTCCTCCACCTCGTCCGTCTCCATCGCAGCAGCGACTTCTTCTTTGGTCAAACAGATTGTCAATCAGTTCCCCGGAAACTCCTTCTCTTCCTCCCTCCCCCCCTCCAACTCCGTGGAAGGATCGAAGTTCGGTGCTCCTCAGTCTCCTCCAGCTGTCAAGGCTAAACCGAAGTGGCAGCCAGGGGGTGTCGTGGCCCCACAGTCCCCTGAGTTCCCTCCACCTCCTCCCGACAGCTCAGCAGGAGATTTCCCTCCTCCCCACTCTTCGTCCTCCTCCAAGACCGGCTCCCCCATAAAGAAGTCACCTTCCACCTCGTCCACAGGATCCACCAAACGGGGACCCCCACCAACCCCGCAGAGAGCATCCTCCATCCGGAGTGGCTCATCGGGCGAGGCCCAGGATGAGAGGCCGAAGAAGGTGGAGAGCCTCGTCAGCAAATTTGCCCAAGCCCCCCAGACCGGGGGCTCATCCAGCTCTTCATCAGTGAGCGGGTCTCCTTCGAAAGATTCTTCCGGGCTTCCTGCGCCCCTCCCCAAGCCGGGGAAGCTGAACTTGGCCAACCTCCCCCTGGCGCTCCAGGGTCTGCAAACGGGTCAGCACCATCAACCCGTAGAGTTCACATCCCCTCCTCCCCCGCCTCCCCCGGCCCAGCATCTTCACCTCGACTCGTCTCCCGATTACTTCCCGCCTCCCCCCAGTGACTATGAGCTTTTCCCCCCTCCTCCCCACCCATCGGAGTTCCATCACCCTCCGAAAGTTGCCGTGGTCAATCCTCAGCCTCAGTTACAGCAGCATCAGCAGCCTGTAACTGCCTCTCTGTCGTCATGGAAACAAGGTTCTGCAAAAAAGGGCGCAGTCCCCCCTCCAACACTGAACCGGCGGCCAAGCAACACGACCCAGTATGACAGCATGACGTCGAAGCCCCTCTCGCCGCCTCCTCCGTCTCAGACCCCGCCTCCGTCCCTGTCTTCGTATTCCTCCTCCTCCTCCTCTTCCGCCCCCCCAACTTCCCCCAAATCAGCCGGGCCGGGCTCGCTGGCGCTGAAGCCGCTTTTCCTGGAGGACCTGAACCGCACTCTCAAGAGGAAGTCCGTGTCCCGCCACGGCTCGCTCACCTCGTCCCACCTCATCGCTTCGTCAAAGATGGAGCCCGTGGGCACCATGGACGACATGGCGCTCCTCCCGCCCCCTCCCCCTGAGCTCCTGCTGCAGCAGCAGCAGCAGGGCGTCCGGGGACACTCCCAAACGTTGTCTCGCCACCACGCACACTCCCATTCCACCAAACACGCCAACATCTCAGGCTATGCAACGCTGCGGCGAGGCCCGCC
The DNA here is from genome assembly GCA_013358685.1 of Antennarius maculatus. NCBI lineage: Eukaryota > Metazoa > Chordata > Actinopteri > Lophiiformes > Antennariidae > Antennarius > Antennarius maculatus. Next base: position 19,567,597 of record CM023618.1, on the reverse strand, counting down.
TCCCGCGCCTCCGAAACGGGACCAAAGCACCAAACTGACCAGTGATTGGTAGGGGGGGAGGGTCACTAGGTGGAGCCTAAATAACAGATATGACTGTTTAGGTCTCATCGTTACTGCAGCCAATAAGTAATCAATGTCCGTCTGTCCTCATCCCAAAACACCCATCCTTGGATTACGAGCAAGTAGCAAGCTGTGTTTTATGATTGTTCCTATTAGCCTCATTATTATATCATCCTCATCATTACTATCATTACCAATACACGTTTAATCCAACAACATGAGTATATGTATATTTATATATTGTATACATATACATATAGCTGTATACAAGCAAGCCAGAAAAGTCACCTATGGAGCTTTTTTCACGACGTCAGCTTTGCATCGAGATAAACAAAAGACGAGACTTGAACGACGGCAACAGAGACAATTTGCTGCAAAAAAAAAATTAAAAAATCTGGTACTGCGATGAGCGGCGGCCGTGGAAGTAGCGTCACTGATGAAGAGAAGGAAGTGTGGGGGGGGGGTGGGTGGGGTGGGGGGGAATGGAAGGAACGAGAGATGCAAAAGCGGAATGATGTGTGTATAGAAATGTATGTTGTGAATTAGAGGGTGGGAGCAGTGCCATTTCTTTCAAACCTTTTTTTTTTGTGTGTGTTTTTATATAAGATTATTTAATACTGGAAAGATATTGTTATTATTCTAATTATTTTATGTTTTTAAGAAGTGTCAAAAAGAAAAGGACTGGACATGGGTCTGTATTGTCGAAATATATCTAAGTGTTAAATCTGGATTACCAAACTAGCATGCAGCTAGTTTAATTAAGATTATATTTGGGTCACTTTTGTCAAATCATATTTCTGCAGATTTAGAGGTTCAAGGCTGATTGTGCGGTGACTCCCGGGGGGGGGGGGGATGAGGCTTGAAACAGAAAAGCACATGCAATTAAACACATAATTATCAGTCAGAGAAACCGCCAGGAAGATTACCGACAAAAACCCAACAACACCAAAAACACAAATTATCCAGGTTTATGTTTAGTATCTTTTAGTTTTGTAGCATGAGGGGCCTCTCCCATTTCAGATATCGAAAGAATAATTTTCCTCATATAGAAACAATCCCTAAACTCATGGCTGTGCCCTGTCTGTGTCTTGTGTTTAGGATCAATAGAAGCTTCCTGTGTCCTGGACAAACTGTCTCACGTCACGTTTCACCAGCAGCATCAGTTTCACCAGTCAACAGAATCGCGTCAGCTTCTGTAACATTAATGCTAGTGTCTCCAACAGAGTATGTTCAGTGTTTGCGTCTGCAAATGACTAAAATCAGCTTCATCTTCTCATCTTGACATTCAGTTGTATTTCAGACTTAAAGCCCCCCCCTCCCCCTCCCTCCCTCCCCCCCAGATGCTGTCCGGTATGAACTAATTTAATCTCATCCTTCACCAGTCAGTCAGCAGCAAAAAAAAAACAAAAAAAACTACTTGATCCATTTTAGGGACAAACTTGATGAACACCTTATTTATTTGAATCCTCTTGTTTCATCAGAACTGCTGGTCACTGTGCTAGCGAGTTGCTAAATGTGTGGGTCCACTCGTGTCTGTAAAGAGCAGAGAGGCCCTGGGAACAAGTGCCTGAAGAACAAAATGCTCAAACCTTTGACTTTGACTTCTGTCATAATAACTGTTCAAGTTGTGACATTTGGAAGCCAGACGTTTAGGTTGACTCTTGACATACTGCCATCTCCATGTGACCCGACAACCACATGATCCTTATTTTAGCAAGAACACTATAACAGTATTATGAAATCATCTCAATGCGCACTGACAAGTTCTTTATTAATGCAGCCATCATGACCTCCCATATTCAGTCTTCTTTATTTCTCACTCGGGGTCGTTTCTGTGTTCAGTGAACTACATATGATTGATTGTTGTAAGTTTCATTTCCAACCTTCAACTGTGATGATGGATACGCCGAGGCTGTAGGATGGGACCTACCAACGATGAATTGAATTGCTTGAAGATTCCCAAATGAAAAAAAAAAAAAATGATGAAGAATGGGTACATTCAGTTCAGTCACCCAGTTAGTTAGTGGAGATAATAAACCAGTCAGTTAAGTAGTTAACCGGTCCGATGCATCCTTCCACACACAGTCTCCAGATCAGCTGATGAAGGCCTCCTCAACACGTTTTATATTATAGATTTTTTTAAATAGCTGAACCTAAATCTGTTTCTACCTTCCTGTTTTTTATCATCCTTACCGTCAACTAGATTTTACCTGCATGACACGTCGACACCAGTGCAACCAACACAGATGCCAATAATTATATTACTGCCCACGTTTTGACTTTAAATATGCAATTGTTTCTGTTGATGAAGTATTCTGAGTTAATGCATAATGACTAGTTACCTGAATGGGTTCGGTCTGACGTCACACCTGTCTGTTTTGTGACGTTTTGTCGAGGGGAGGATTCATTGAGAGAAGTACTTCCAATGCCCACCGCGCTGTGGGGACTCACGTCATCACAAGGCCTACATCATCTGCGCCACTGAAGATCAACATAGAGTTTAATGCTGATCGATGTCTTCAAACGTCTTGTTTCAGGACACCCAGCTGAGCAACGTGGCTGTTACTGGTGTCCAACCTACTGTTGCATTTCAAATAAATGAGACAAATGAGACAAAACGGAGTAGATTCTAAAGTTTTTATACATTCCAACACTGACAGAATGTTCCGGTCAAATATCAGATTGTGTTTCGAGTTCAGGCAACATGAAGGTTTTATTTATTTCACATTAAATGTAGGAAAGTTGTGGCTAACAGCCCTTAAAATGCTTCTGTTAAACCCTTTAGTTAAAAAGATAAACTTAGGGCAGAAATGGGTGAGACTCATTTGGTGCCTTTTTATTCTTTAGCGCAAATTAAGGTGTAACGTTTCCTAATGCAACATCCTGGAAATAATTAATATGCATTGTTACCAAAAAATATCAAACAAACAAAAAGCATTTAGGATTTATCAAATAAAAGTATTTACATCACCGTAAAGATTCAATTTTAATGTTATAACATGCTGGAACAATGTGCACACATCCTTTATGTTTTGAGACAAATGTTTAAATTAATTTTTGTTAAGTAAAAACATGATTCGTTATGATTTGCTTGACAAAACCAGACCAGATCTTCACACCTTAACACTCCCACTTGAATCAGTGTGTGTCGCGAGCCACTTCCTCTGGGGTTGAGGGGTCAAAGGGGCGGAGTCAGTGTCTGGGGTCCTCCTGCATGAAAACAGGAATAGGTAAGGGACCGTTGGAATCACTTCAACATAAAATACATGAAAGCAAATCAACACACAAACTAAAAACAACCTAGCATTGCTATCAAAATGTTAGCACGCAGGTTTGCGATTACCAGGAGGTTGATCCACTGGGATTGAGAGTAGATGTACAGAGCGCCCCTGTCCTTCCTAAGGACCATCACGTTGTCCCCCCGCAGTCCCCTCATCTGCTTCTCTCCATCCACAATAAAGATCTGGAGATTCACAGATGAAAGTCTGTCACCATTTGTGCACATAGCAGCAAAAATTTTTTTAAAAAAGCGACGTTTCTGTCCACAGGGCGCGGCACCGACCGTCTGAACCCTCTCTGGGGGTCGTTCCGGGGTTTGAACCGGTGAACAGCTGCAGTTATCCGGAGGACCTTGAATTCCCCGGTCTCCCTCCAGGCCACGTAGGACGTACACTATGAGACATTCATGCTGAAGATTAACGATACTTGGTTCTATTATCACACCAGCAAGTCCGACTATTATCCTTGGTTCATGCTCGTTGCTGAGGAATCGATGATTCCCTCTGTTGCTCACCTTGTCCCGGAAGTCCAGGTTCTCCGTTCAGGCCGAACCCTCCTGGAGGACCAGGATGACCGAGTATCCCAGCGAGTCCACGGGTGCCCTTTAACCCCTGCACACAGTGATTCATTCCTTCACTGGATAATTGACGTACTAAAACTGTATCGACATACTTCTATGCATTAACAGTATGGACCTACCATACGTCCTCTGCCGCCCAGTTCTCCTCTGGGTCCCTGCACACCTCTGAGCCCGGCATCACCGAAATGACCCGAGTCCCCCTGGAACAGCACAAAAACACCAAAAACTCAGTGCTGCATTCACGTCTTTAACCGTCTCCTTCTGTGGTGGCGTGGTTGGCCATTTGAACTCTACCTTCTCTCCTGGCGTTCCAGTGAGGCCCTGGTGGCCCTGATGAGACACAGATAGAGATAGACCCGCAGATCATCTCAGGAGAGTAATGGTGATACAGGAAATGAATGACAAGACCCTCACCATCTCTCCCTTGGGTCCCCTGTTTCCTTTCACACCTTTATTCCCCTAACAGACAGAGAGAAAAGTTAAGACCATGAAAGATATTCACTAAAATTCTAATAATGTATAAAACGGAAGAGGATGTGAAGGTCTCTCACCCTGAAGCCCTTCAGTCCTTTACTGCCCTGTCAACATATAGGGAGAGTTAGCGAGAGAGCTAGGTCACAGCTACAGGATGTGTACTTCCTCTCCCAAACATCTTATAAAATACTTATCAGTTAACTTTAATTTCTAAATCATAATGTGCATCAGTGACGTGAATGGTGAATGGATCTAGGATCTACCTTTATTGTTCCAGGAGATCCTTTGTCTCCATATAGACCCCTCCAGCCTCTGTAACCCTTCTCCCCCTGTGGAAACATCACGGCATAAACTGTCGGTGTGACGTGGTTTGCTAATGTTCACAACAACAGTAGGGAGGGGGGGCTCAACAGGTAGCTTTAAGTCGTCCACACTGATAAACATTCCAGGTTCAAACAGTGGGAAAAGTCAAAGTTCAAAGTTCAAAGTTTGAAAAATTCAAAGTGAAAAAATTCAAAGTTCGCACAGTGGATGAAAATGTAAACAATGTGTGCATGACACGAGTGTGACCAGGTGTGTGTGTGTGGGGGTGTGTGTGTGTGTGGGTGTGGGTGTGTGTGTGTGTGTGTGTGTTGTGGAGCTTCTCATGGAGGTACTTTATATCTGATGTCATTCTAATCGGGATCTGCCCTTTAAATTGCAGGGGAAACACTGGTTCCCCTTCACACACAGAGTCTGTGTCTGACCTTTTGACCCGGCTGTCCCATGGCTCCTTGTTTTCCTTGTTCCCCCTCTGGGCCCATCACACCGGGCTGGCCCTGACGTACACACAGCAGTGTGGAGAAGTGCATTTACACAGTGTAATGTGTGTGATGTGTGTGCGATGAGAATGTGTGTGACAATACCTTGAGTCCTCTGGGTCCTCTGCAGCCCTTTAAACACACAGGTTGTTGTTATGGAGCTAATTTAAACCACATGAAATCACATGTCTGTTGTCTTTCAGGTGTGTCTCACCTTTTCACCTTTCGCTCCTGTGATGTGTTCCGTTATATCGATCTGGTGAAGATAAATCAGTGTTATTTAAGCGTGTGTGTGTGTGTGTGTGTGTGTGTGTGTGTGTGTGTGTGTGTGTGAGATCACCATTAACGCCATCTTGCGTTTGATTGGTGGAAACATAGGTGGCGGAAGAGGAGGAGGGATGAAGACGTCACATTTCCGAGTGAACCACCTCCCTACACACAGACGGATACACAAACACACACTTAACACTGAACTTAGTGACAACAACATTGTGAAAACACAGTTTGACATCCTTTAAACCTTTGTCCAACCATGACGTGTAATCTCTGTATAACTACAGTATTTACCTATTAAACAATACACAATTTACATATTTTCGTACTATATCAGTGCGAGTGATTAGTATGTGACTAATAGATATGATTAGTGTATCTTTGTGCGTGTTGAATGTGCACGTTACTACTCACTTAAATTTAAAATTGAAACTTAGATGTTAACTTAAAGAACCTTCGAGCTGGAGGTGTTCGATGCTGCACTTACCGGTTGTGACAGATGGAGCTGTTGGCTGGATGCCACTGAGCAAGGCAGCCCATCCCAAAAACAGCTGAACCAGCATTCCTTCCTGCAACAATAACTGAATGTCAAAATTAAAAAGGAAATAAAGAGAACATATCTCTGCGAAATAATATACATTTTATAAAATGCAAGGCAAAAAAACTCCTTCATGAACTGTATGGAGTTTCATTTACCTTTATAACCAGTGACATAACATCCAGCGCCTCTCATGATAGCCAAGCAGCAGGTGGATGTAGGAGGAGGAATTTCTCATTTCTCATCCTGTCCAGTTGTGATGTGTGCACTTCATTCGCTCAAATTCAGAACTTTTCCAATTCATCCTTCATTCTCACGTCTGTCACATCTCAGCTCCTCTGAGGAGAACATGCCTACACTGCAACATGCCGTTGACAGACTTTTTATGTCCTCTTATGTACTCTATTTCTACATTGTTATCAACAAGACCGCAAACAAACACACACTAGAATTAGAATAAATATTAACAGTGCAAAGAAGAATCAGCTTCATGCTCAAGAACAGATTCATGAGCAGGACATTTAGAGTTGCATCTGGACGTCTGACAAATTGATGAACCCCTCAGCAAGATGACGATGGACTTTTATGTCAGTGCATAATAAGTGAATGGTGGTCGCTCACACACTCATCTCATAGCTCGGAGGGTGGAAGGACGGATACATGCAGCCTGCTGCGTGTCATACCTTATCGCCTCCTCTTCACAGCACCGTGTGGAAGCTCTCATCCCGCATTGGAGACGTCTGTAGCGTCCTGGTCATCGTCCAGCAAAGAACAATCTGCTACGCTTGCACGCCGACTCTGACTTATCTCAAGAAACTGCAAAAATGCAACGCAGCCTCTGGCAGCACTCTGCAGAAATCAGATAATTGCTTAACACACCGAGCCAAAGAGAAGTCTGCTTATCAGGCCAGACTGTAGTCGGGGAAAGTGTCTTCAGACAGAGGCATCTTCTGTCATATTGTGTTGTGTTATCGTTCCTGTTTCCCCACTCAGCTTTTATTGTCCAGGCTGAGATTTCCACAGCAATCATACTTGAACTGACTCGGCTATAACAGGAACATGTCTACACTTTTTTAATCGAGGGTGAAGCAAAATGATTCAACCCTTAATGATAAGTGCTTCTGGTACTTTCTATGACTTGCTGTAAACATGATGTATATCTAGACAGCAGCTTCTGGGAGCTTTCCCCACAGTTTCCAGGTCTGGAATATTCCTAGCTTCATATGCTATAACCACATTCTTCAAATCCTTGCTTTAACACAGTGATCCCCAACCACCAGGTCGCGACCCGGCACCGAACTGCGGGCCCTTAGGTGCCGGGCGGCACAGAATGAATCATTCTTTTTAATCTGTCTCTCTCTGTTTTCCTTTCCCCGTCTCATTCTCCAATGTATTTCCTTTCCCACCCAACCGGTCAAGGCGGATGACCGCTCTCCAGAGTCAGAAGATGAATGAATGAATGAATGAATGAATGAATGAATGAATGAATGAATGAATGAATGAATGAATTTTTTCATTCATGAATGTTTTTTCCAGTGGTCCTAATTCTCCTATGCAACTCACGCACACAAACGCATCTGTATGTATTTATATTACATACACATGCATGAACATGTAATCTACTGTATATCTCTGATTGCTTTATTGAACCCTGTAAGGATCAAGGATCATAAATTAATTTCCTATAATCTATGTGTGATCACCCTGCTCTGCTGGTTGAATAAGGAATGGCTCTGGAGTCGAGGTGGACACAGGCTCCAGCATCACCACAGCATGGCAGCTTCTCTCTGCTGTAGGTTACTCACAGTGATCGTATAGAGCAGGGGTCACCAAATGATCCGGACCGCGTGATGGTTCTGTCCGGACCCCTGACCACTCCATAATAAATTCACCAGAGTAGATTTTCTTGGCGCACTCTTTCTGATAGTCTCGGCTAAAGACGGTGGGCGCTGCTCCTCCAGTTAATACGGTAATAGGTCCACTCACTTCAGCCAATCAGATCGTTTGTTTACCTGCTCTGTCAGCGAACCCGGAAGTGAGACAGCTAGCTCGCGCTGTGAGTTCACCGCTACAGGAGCACAGAGGAAGGAGACGGCGAGGATAGCATCGCTCCAAACGAAGGAGGTTAACGAGAAAAACCACTGGTTAACAATGAGTGGACGAAATTTATGTTTATTCCTCTGTCAGGAAGTTCAAAACCATTTTACCTCATGTGGTCTGAACACGGAGCACTAATTAATTCATTAATAACGTGAAGCGCCACTACGAAACAAAGCACAGAGCTTTTGAGCAAAGTTGTCCCCTGAAGTCCGAGCTGAGGGCCAAATAACCGAGAAAAATGCAAACGAATGGTTTGAGAAGGGAGAAAAACCAGTGGAGGACACCCACCCATATGAGCGGTTTATTGAGTTTTATTTTGAAATCGGCCAAAAAAAAATCTAAGGACATTCAAGAAGTTCTTAGTAGGCGGCACAATTTTCACATAAACCAGAGACATTTGAAAAGGATTGTCGCTGCAAGGGGACACACTCTGACCTGCCCGACCTGATGGACTTCATACGCGGTGACCTCCAGTCCTCTGGGGTGCTTCATGGCTGCAGGTGAGTGTCTAAACTAGTTTGGTTTCCACATTGTGGGAGAATTGTAAAACTCTCGTCACATCGAGAAGACTATATTAAACAGGAGAGCACAAACTTATGACAGTTGCCACAGCAACAGAGAGAGAGGAAGAGGGGGAGAGGTTAGGGGGTAGGGGGGGTAGATATTTAATATGTTTTAGTTTTTGTTTCTAAATGACTTTGTCCCCACTTTGTTTTCCCAATAGGACATGACACTGCTACTGTCTGGAACGCACACTCCATCAGGCCATCAAAGAACGTGAATGTTCCAATAATATGTATGCCTTGCCTGAACTCTATGGGACAAGAGACTTTCTTTCTCCTGTTGAAGAGGACCATATTCAATAATGCAAAAGCGAGTGTGTCTTTCGCTTGAATGTACCTTGTGATCCTGACGTGTATGAACTCTGCAATATTATTATGGCTGAATCCCATCTGACCCCACCAACAGATCCAAACCAGGCTTTGAACTTGTACATGCACCTGAGAGCTTTTTTTTTTTCTCCATGTCACCTTAGGGGCTCCGTAATTTCCGATTTATTTACTTGAATCGAGTTTTTAATATGAACATTACTTACAATTATTGTGTTTACAGAGATGTTGATTATCAGTTTAAGAAAAAAAGGTTATTTATTGTCTGTTGATGTCTGCATTTTACATAAAACCACTGCGGATGATTTATTATTAGTCTAAAGACGTTCTGGCGTCATTAACGATTATGGAGCAGATGAAGGCCGGTCCGTGAAAATATTGTGTTAGATGAAACCGGTGTGTGGTTTGTAGGTAATAGCAGCAACAAAATTGGGATGAGTTTTTCGGACTAAGAACCTGAAATGTGATAAATAGAAAAAATATTTTTTAAAAAACACTACTGAACCAGAAAGTATCGACTAACAGCATTTTATTCATATTTTATAATATACAACAGAAGCATTAAATGTTCGAGTCCGGTTGGGAAGCTGTAGTCATGGGAATTCCGGCTCTTTTTAGAGACCCGGTTCTTTCGGCTCCCAAACGGCTCATCAGATTTTTGTTGTTGTTGTTGCTTTAATCAATATATTACCAATAATATAAAATTATAATGTAAAATTATGCATCTCCTCCCTCTGCTCAGCGCAGTGAGCGCACTAAGGGCAGACACCGAGGCGATAATGGCACACATATTGACCAATCACGTGCGGCTTCACGAGAAAAAAAAGAAAAAAGCGGCTCCCCCAATCAGGAGCCGGCTCCCGTCGTTCACCCGGAAGAGCCGGTTCTCATTGCCGTTACGTTCGCGACTGACTCCTAGAGTTGCACATATTTTCTGAATAAAACCGAATATAATCTAATTCAATGTGTTCATCCTTTCTTGCTATATGTATAGCACTAGAATGAACGAGAGAGGTAGAGAGAGCATGAGAACTAATGGGAGAGATAGAGAGAGCATGAGAACTAATGGGAAAGAGAGAGATAGAGAGAGCATGAGAACTAATGGGAGAGATAGAGAGAGCATGAGAACTAATGGGAGAGAGAGAGATAGAGAGAGCATGAGAACTAATGGGAGAGAGAGAGAGAGGTCGAGCGAGGACGACCGAGAGCGAGAGAGGACTAGAATGAACTGGAGAGAGAGAAAGAACGCGAACAAACGCGAACAAACAGGAGGGAGAGAGAGCGCCAGAGAAAAAGCGAGAGAGCAAGAGAAGGAACGAGAGAGAGAGAGATAGAGAGAGATAGAGAGAACGAAGGAGAGAGAGAGAGAACGAGAAAACAACTCGTATGTTCTTGTTGACACCCTGATCTCCTGATATGATTTATTTTGCAGGTTTTCTGTTGACTATATAGGAACTACTTTTAAATGACGTCACCGGTATGTAATTTTTTTTGTTTTTTTTCTTAATTATTTTTTTTACTTTTATTTTTTTATTTATTTTTTTGCCGGTATGTAATTTATCAGTTTTATTACATTAGAAGCTGAATCGTGGAGTTCCTTCTGACGTTCTCTCCTCTAATTGTTATTGTTTTAATATTTGATTGACTTGTTCACCCATTTCTATAGAAATGATCAGTTTCTCCTACGTTGAATACACTGATTGTAAGTCGGTATTTTTCAAAATAAACCTCATCAGCAGTCACTTCTTCTTTTCCTTTCGGCTTTTCCCTTCAGGGGTCGCCACAGCGAATCAATTGCCTCCATCTAACCCTGTCTTCTGCATCCTCTTCTCTCACACCAACTACCTTCATGTCCTCTTTCACTACATCCATAAACCTCCTCTTTGGTCTTCCTCTAGGCCTCCTGCCTGGCAGTTCAAAACTCAGCATCCTTCTACCAGTATATTCACTATCTCTCCTCTGGACATGTCCAAACCATCTCAGTCTGGCCTCTCTGACTTTATCTCCAAAACCTCTAACATGTGCTGTCCCTCTGATGTACTCATTCCTGATCCTATCCTTCCTGGTCACTCCCAGAGAGAACCTCAGCATCTTCATCTCTGCTACCTCCAGCTCTGTCTCCTGTCTTTTCCTCAGTGACACTGTCTCTAGACCAAACAACATCGCTGGTCTCACCACAGTTTTGGACACCTTTCCTTTCATTTTAGCTGAAACTCTTCTATCACACATCACACCTGACACTTTTCTCCACCCGTTCCATCCTGCCTGCACACGTTTCTTCACCTCTTTTCCACACTCTCCATTGCTCTGGACTGTTGACCCTAAGTACTTAGAATCCTCCACCTTCTTGATCTCTTCTCCCTGTAACCTCACTCTTCCACTTTGGTCACTCTCATTCACACACATGTACTCTGTCTTACTGCGGCTAACCTTCATCCCTCTCCTTTCCAGGACAAACCTCCACCTCTCTAGCTTCTCCTCCACCTCTTCCCTACTCTCACTGCAGATCACAATGTCATCTGCAAACATCATAGTCCATGGAGATTCCTGTCTAACCTCGTCTGTCAGCCTGTCCATCACCATAGCGAACAAGAAGGGGCTCAGAGCTGATCCCTGATGCAGTCCCACCTCCACCTTGAACTCCTCTGTTACACCTACAGCACACCTCACCACTGTCTTACAGTCTACAACTCTGCACATCTCCCTTGTTCTTAAAAATGGGCACCAGCACACTTCTCCTCCACTCCTCAGGCATCTTCTCACTATCTAAGATCCTGTTGAACAACCCAGTCAGAAACTCTACTGCCACCTCTCCTAGACACTTCCAAACCTCTACAGGTATATCATCAGGACCGACTGCCTTTCCACTCTTCATCCTCTTCAGTGCCCTCCTCACTTCATCCTGGCTAATCTTTGCTACATCCTGGTCCACAACAGTCACCTCTTCTAGTCTTTGTTCTCTCTCATTTTCCACGTTCATCAACTCTTCAAAGTACTCTTTCTATCTTCCCATCACACTGCTGGCACCTGTCAATAGACTTCCATCCCTATCCTTAATCACCCTAACCTGCTGCACGTCCTTCCCATCTCTGTCTCTCTGTCTTGCCAGCCTGTATAGATCAGTCTCTCCCTCCTTACTGTCCAACCTAGCATACAAGTCATCATAAGCACCTTGTTTGGCCTTTGCTACCTCTACCTTCACCTTACGCTGCATCTCCCTGTACTCCTGTCTACTCTCCTCAGTCCTCTCAGTGTCCCACTTCTTCTTAGCTAACCTCTTTCTTTGTATACACTCCTGTACCTCCTCATTCCACCACCAAGTCTCCTTATCTACTTTCCTTCCAGATGACACACCAAGTACTCTCCTACCTGTCTCCCTGATCACATTAGCTGTAGTTGTCCAGTCATCTGGAAGCACCTCCTGACCACCCAGAGCCTGTCTTAACTCCTTCCTAAAGGTCATGCAATACCCTTCCTTTGTTAGCTTCCACCATTTTGTCTTCTGCTCTGCCTTTGCCCTCTTCATCTTCCTCACCACCAGAGTCATCCTACACACCACCATTCTATGCTGTTTGGCTACACTCTCACCTACCACTACTTTACAGTCACTGATCTCCTTCAGGTTACATCGTCTACACAAGATGTAGTCTACCTGTGTGCTCCTACCACCACTCTTATAGGTCACCCTATGTTCCTGCCTCTTCTGGAAGAAAGTATTCACTACAGCCATTTCCATCCTTTTTGCAAAGTCAACTACCATCTGTCCTTCTGCGTTCCTCTCCTGGATACCAAACCTGCCCATCACTTCCTCATCACCTCTGTTACCTGCACCAACATGTCCATTGAAGTCTGCACCAATGACAACTCTCTCACTTCTAGGTATGCTCTGCATCACTTCATCAAAGTCCAACCAGAATTTCTCCTTCTCCTCCAGCTCACATCCTACCTGTGGGGCATACCCACTAACAACATTGAACATCACACCTTCTATTTCTAGCTTCAGACTCATCACTCTATCTGACACTCTTTTTACCTCCAGGACATTCCTAACAAACTCCTCCTTCAAGATAACTCCTACTCCATTTCTCTTCCCATCTACACCATGATAGAACAACTTGAACCCTGCTCCTAAACTTCTAGCCTTGCTACCTTTCCACCTGGTCTCCTGGACACACAGTAAGTCTACCTTACTCCTCTGCATCATGTCGACCAACTCTCTACCTTTTCCTGTCATAGTTCCAACATTCAACCTCCCTACTCTTAGTCCTATACTCTTGGCGCTCCTCTTCTCTTTCTTCGTGCGAACGCACTTTCCTCCTCTCCTTCTTCGACCAACAGTAATCCAATTTCCACCGGCGCCCTGTAGGTCAACAGCGCCGATGACGGTCGTTATTAACCCGGGCCTCGACCGATCCGGTATGGAAGTCATATGTTTGATTCGCATCTTTGATTTGGCAAAAGTTTTATGCCGGATGCCCTTCCTGACGCAACCCTCTGTATTTATCCGGGCTTGGGACCGGCACAATAAGACACTGGCTTGTGCCCTCTTGCGGCTACATTATCAGCAGTCACTGGAATCGAATTTTATTATATTTATTAAAAAGGATTTTGCATTCTAAAATAATTTTACAGATATTACTTTATATAAACAAAAGCTTGTTCATTGTTGATGTCTGCATTTGACATAATAGCATTGTGGATGATTTATTATTGTGGTCATTGACGATTATCAAACAAAGGCTCGACACACACAATCATTTCATTTATTGAAGCATTTAAAACCACAAATAAGACTTGAGTGCAGACATCTACAATGTGTATGACTTTCAAAATATGACATCTGAGTGAAGAAAAAAAAAAAGGTTTGCAAATCAGGAAATCCTACAAAATATACAAAAGAACTGAGAAGATGTGAAACAGTTAAAAATCAGGCACATGTAGGAAAGAAGTGTTGAAAGTTGATGTACAAAACTGGAAGATGTGCTCAGCATTGAGAGAAGTTATTTTTCTTCCATGTAAACCAGTAATAGTCTTTTATTAAAGTCTACAGAAGACAGTAGAGAAGAAAAGGTCAGGATTACAACTAATAAAATAGTTTTCTGCATTTTGGCACAACTCATGTGTGACTGAGTTTCCCGTTGAACATTTCATGGAATCACATATTCAGCCCACTGAAGCTAGAGAAGAAGAAACAATCCCTCCAGCGTCTAGTAGAATCAGGTCAAAAAACATCCGGCGACACGCTGCCAAGTCTTTCTAAATTTAAAACCATAAAATCTTCCTTTGTAAAATCCGTTCAGTTTGGCCCCACAAATTCCACGTGACCTTAAAAAAAGTCTTCTGTTTCCACTCAAATAAATCAGTGTCCTCATCTGATCCAGCAGGCGTCTCCTCAGGGTTTGTTGTCTGTCTGGCGGAGGCGGGTCTGCAGCTCGACGACCACGCTCCTCATCATGTCTCCTAACTGATCGTGTATCTGGACGAGCTGCTGAGGGGAACAGCAACTCAGTTCTAGCGGCGTCACCCTGCAGCTCAGGGCCTCCACCTCCGACACCAGTCCTTCAGGTTGGCTTTGAGATCTCTGCTCTGCGGTTGAATGGTCAGCGGTCTGATTCCCGGAGCTGTCCTCCGGCCTCCCGTCTGCAAGAACGAGCTCATCCACCAGCTCTGTTGCTGCAGACACAAAGATGACGTCGGTGTAAGTCCATCTCTTGATAACAGGATCAATACCAGTTTTGCACTCATGCCATGAATAGTTAACTTAGCATAAAGACTAGAAATCGCAGGACAGCACACTTTTTCTGGGGTAAAGCAAACAGATAGAATTCTTGTCAAGTCATAAATGTGTTTGGGATCATCTCTCGTCTCCATAAAATACCTCTTTGGAACAAAAAGTGTGCGTTTGCCCTTGAAGCTTGTGATACAGGTACTTAAAAGAGCACAGACTACAGTAGAATAAAGTTTAAAATCTTCACACACACACCTAGAGTCTCCACTGAGGCCTTGTCCCCATCCTGATTTTGAGCAGCAGTGGTCTCCTCCAGCTCAGAGGTCATCAGCTCCATTTCATCAAAGCTCTTCAGCTCATCTCCACCTCGTCCTTTACGCTGCAGTTTCACGTCAAATAAAAATTAATTTCTCTTTATCATCTTACATCAAATCCACGATTCACGCAGCTCTCCTTCCCCAGCATACCAGTTCAAAGATCCTAAGGGCCTTCTTGACATTGGAGACCTTTGGCGAGCGAATCGGCAGAGTCTTGACTTCACTGCAGGTGAGAGCGCTGAGGTCGCCGACCGTTTTAACGTTTCTGGCTCGAACCAGCTGCCCAAAACCCCGAGACCTACGAGAACAGACAAAAACATGGTGACAAACCCATCCTTCCAGCTTTAGAGATTTATAAAAAAAAGTTAAAAGTGTTTGAGAAAATCGTCGGGACGTGAACCATGTCCTTGACTCACCACATGTTGGAGGATATGTGTGGCAGCACCGCTTCGACGGGCGTCGAGCAGCCGACCAATGCAGGATAGATACAGTCTCTGGAGACGGGCCGCGGCTCTTGGCTCATTTCTGAAATCTGAAAACGAGGGTTGCAGCTCCCATTAGGACTAATATTCTCTGACGCAACTAAAAATCATTTCACATTTAATAAATACTTTTAAAATCCTCCTAAATCATGTGTGGTGAAAGGTGATGCATCCGCAAACAACTGTAAAGCAACTCTTGAGCGCTACTAAGGTTCTCAGCCAACAGCTCATTGTTCTAAAAGGTTCCAGCATGTCAAAGTAGGACGAGCACCAAACCGGAAAATAAAACATTCATGAGAAAATGCTTTTGAGTAAGGTAGATTTAACGATATATGCGACATACTGCTGCTCTAAATGGTTTATCTCAGTTTTTTTTTCACTTAGTCCAAGACCGTGACCGGGTTCCCTCAGTTCAGCATTTTAGTCCAGGTTCTCCAGCCGCTTTCAGAGCTTCCTCTACTGGTGTTGCTTGTCTTACGTTAATGTGAGCTCTGGCTTGTGTTGTAAAACGCTTGAAGTGGTCGGTCTAGAGTAGAGATGGATCTTTTAAGTACAGCTCATTTAGTGCATTTAAGGCTGAAGACCCTAAAGCTCCACCGCCGTCACAACACCGTAATTAAACTGTTCAAGTCAATCAGCCAGCAGCCACAGAGCGACACATTTACATTTACCTAAGAGGGCCATGGAAGCTGAACCAGAGCTACTGGGAGAAGAGTCTCATACTTCCTGGTCCCAAAGAACCTCAAGGTGTGAAATGACCATTGAGGGGTTTTTTCTTTTGGCTAAAGCTGCAGTCAGGACAGAGTGTCATTGCTTTTGCGTCGGTTTGCGTACCAGGCATTTCTTGGAGCTCTTGTAACCTGGACTGTGTAGATTTCTGGGGCTCAGGACCAGCAGGCCCTTTGTTGGAGTAGTGACATACTAGAAGTACCAAAGGAAGGGGGATCAGATTAAAAACTCTAACGTGGATCATAGATACAGCAGCTAAGAACAACACTGGTCTCATTTATACCTTAGGCTGTGGTATACTGCTAATTTTGGATCTTCTTGGGGAGCTAGTTCTGATAGCAGGACTGCGGCGATCAATGTCGTCTGCAGTCTCCTGCTGTTGGATTGGGTCAGCAAAAGACACGCGTCTGGACTGTAGAGAATGAAATGAAAGAGTTGCTTTCAACCACACAGCTAATATAAGTTCAGATAGTTATGGTAGAACTTAGTCAAACGGCACAGATTGACCAACCGTTGGTGACCTACCTTGATATGAGGCGATGAAGCCTCTTCGTCCAGAGACCTCTTCTGGCCCTTCTTGAGAATGCTGGTTGATGGGGAGGCTAAAGGAGACCAGGTTCCTTTGGTTCTGCCAGCGCTGGGGCTCTGGCCAACATCCAACCCCATCAAAGCCTCCAGGTCCTTCTGTCTGGCTGGAGAACCCTGGACAGTCTCTTTGCCTGTTGACTCGGTCAAAGCATCAACCAAGTCTGCGCAGTCGTTCTTTGCTTGTGTGGTTCCCGATTCTTCTTCCCGACACTCCACAGCCTGGGGTTTGTCGTGACTCTCTTGCAAAACGGTGATATCATCAGCCGCCTCTATGAGCTGATTTCCTTCTTTGACAGCGGGAAGCTGAATTTCCTGTCTTGAACAATCTTTCGTTCCGTCTAGACTTTCCATCCGGTCTTGTCCAAAAGAGATATCATGTCCTTCCGCCACGTTCTCCACTGGAACAACGGGTTCTTCCTGGTGGGTCGAGTCATCCACTTGTTTTTCTGTTACCACTTCATCAGCGGAGAACGTGGACGAGGTGTCGGAGCCCGACGAGACCTGTGTCTTCTCAGCTAAAGTCGACTGTGGGTCTACAAGCGACGTGTCATCGGCCGACAGGTTTTCAGTGACAACTTCCACTGAGTCAACAATTTCAGCATCTTCTAAACCCCCGGTGCCACATTCCTGTCCAGAAGTGCGATCAGTGCTCAAGTCCTGTTCGTCTTCGTGAGGTGACGCAATGACAGACGTGCTCTCGTTTGTGATGTCTGTGTCCATTTCCTGTTCAGCATCAGTCCCACCAGGTGAGGTGTTCTGTTGCTCCTCAGTGCTTTCAGTCTTCTGGGGTGATTCACCCCGCAAATCTTCAGTTTTCTGTGAACTATCCAAATCTGTTGATTCTCCACTGTCTGTGTGTGCCTCCACCGTGTGGTCGTCTACGTGGTCTTCTTTAGACTCAAGCTTGACAGGACTTTTAAGGGGCGCTCGAAGTTTCCTGCCTCTCTTTTTTGGCACAGGGGTACTTTCTCTGGGCTCCGATGACTCAGACTCAGAAGGCTCCCCATTTGCCACTAACAACTGATAGGATGTTCGTCTCTTGTATTTGCCCCTGCCTTGGGATAACGAGGCAGTTCCTGCATTACTGACGGACTGAGAATTCTCTGGAGTTGAGAGCGCGTTTGGCTGTATCTCTTGTACTTTACTTCTTCTGGTTCTACCGCCAACTGAAGTCTCTCCTTGACTGCCAGCCAGCTGCGAACTGGACCTGCTCTGCCTTCGTGGCGAATCCTTACTTTCACCTTTACCCTCAGACTCCGCCGCCTCAGATGTCGTCTTGCTTCTTCTTGATCTACGAAGTGTCTGGCTGTCGGATGAAGCTGTGATCCCTTGGGAGTTCTCTTGAGAGAGATTGTCACCCGCACCTTCTCTCGTCTCGTCATTGACCTCGGACTCCTTCCCCAACTTGTTCCTTGGACCAGCTCCATCTTGGGACTTGTCGTTAAGTGGAGGAGTGTTTGTCTGGGTGTCTTTATCCTGGGGGGTCTTTTTGTTAAGCTCCAATTCATGGGACTGGCTACTAGGAGGAGAAGTGACGATTTGAGAACCTTCTGTTGTCTTATCCGTGTTGGTCTGTTCTACAAGCTGCAGCTCTTGTGCAGCTGTTTGACTCAATTCTTTATCAGCAAAAACTTTATTCTTTATTCCGTCCTTTGTCGTTAATGAGGACTTGCGCGGCCGACCTACCCGACCCTTCGGCTGGGTTTCAAGATCAGACTGTGAGTCTGACTGAACGTCAGCTTGGCTGGACTCCCTGGTGCCTCTTCGTCTCTGTTCTGGCTTATCTAGAAAGTCTTCTGAATTGCTAAACAGTTTAACCTTCTTGTGAACGCGACCTTGCGAGTTGGTTTGGCTTGACTCCCTGTCCCTGCGAGCTCTTGTTCGCAACCTGCCACTGTCCTCACTGGCAGCCTGCTTACTTCTTGTTTTTGGTCCGCTTTGACTTGAATTTGGAGAATCAGCTTTAGGTTCCTCTGCAGAATGTCTCCTTTTGAGCTTCTTGTGTTGTTTCTGTCGTTCCTCGGGGTCCTCTCCAGGCAGAAGAGGTCTGACTCTGGGGCGTCCAGAACGTCTGGGTTCACCCGAAGAATTCTCATACACAGAAGACTGCGAATCATTAATAAGCTGTTCAGAGTCCTCCTCCTGGCTGGATCGGTTCAGTTCCTCTAATGACGACATTTTTGTATCGTCTTTCTCCACTTCAGTCTGGGTGTCTGGGATAACATCGTCATCCACCGTCTCATCACTGGACATTCTGTCTGTCAGCCTTACCGGCTCGCATTTCTTCTCAAAATCCTTTGGCCTCAGAGGGGATTCTGGGAATTCTTTCCCAGAGTGCTCAGACTCTATTTCTCCTGTGGACTGTTTGTCCTGAGAGTTGGAACCTGTGGATGTTTGGGAAGCCAGAGAGGAAGCGGTTTTGCTTGTGCTAGGGAGCTCTTGGCTATTGGAGGTCTTCGTGAGAGGACCTGTGAACTTGGATGCAACGCTGGGGCTGGTAGACTTTCCTTCATTATACTTCTCCAGCGTGATAAAGGACTGACGGCGACTGTTGGGTTTCTGGGGCGTCCCTGATGTTAAATCTGGAGAAACAGAACTTGTGCCTTCTTTCGACTCCATGTCTGTATCTTCAGCTCGAGTGTTATTCTTAGTGTCGTCCTCCACAGAAACATCCACAGAGTCGAGGTCCATCGCTTCCACATCTGGGTTCTCTGTGATGTTCTTTACTGCTTTTGGACCGGCATGGCCTTGAGTCTCTTCTGCTGGAACATCGGCGCCTTCCTCCTTTTGCGCATCTTCCAGAGGAACCTGGAAAAAAAAATGCAGATAATTCAATCTGTCTGCAAAATATGGAGATTTTTCTACACAACCCAGGGAAGAACAGGAGCTCCTAAAGCTCCAGAGTGAGGATTAGATTAACCAACAAATGATGATGATATTGGTGATGAGGAAATGGGTCACATCATCGTTAGTACCTCAGCAGGAGCCTCTTCAGAAACCGTGTCAGCTTGTTCATTTGGCGGATTCTCCCTGCAGATAAAACGGTTTGCTATAAAAATGTATTTTTACAAAGAGAGCAACTTCATGTGGATTCTGGTAACGGCTCCGAACTTACAGAGTGTCTGCTTGGCTCTGCGTGTATTGTGTGAACACTGTTGTATCCAGAGAGGCGTCCAGGTTGTTGTACATAGCGGGGATGTCAACTCTGTACCAAAGAAAACATCAGATGTTTGGGAAAAAAAGGTTCTGACAAAACTCTTCATCTTTTATTAATACGAGAGAGGAAAAATCTGACCTTTTCGTTCTTTTCACCTCCTTCTGGTGCTCAGTCAGGACTCGCTCCTTTGTCTCCGGAGGAATGAAGACAAAGTCGATGGAGGCCTCTTCCTCCAAAGCCTCTCTGCGAGGAGGCTTGGGGGACCCAAAGTCCAGCTTTGTCTGACGAAGGAGACACAACGGCAACATCATTCCATGATGAAGCGTCGTTTAAAAGCTCGGCTAGCCCTTCTTCTTGTGGTGATTTTAATATTGCCAGACTAAACTAATGGCCTGAACTTACAGATACCGTTTTGGAGGTCCTCGTGGAGCTGTTGTCCTTCATGTCAGCAGTTTTTCTCAGCAGCGAATTCCTCTTCCCCACGGATGAAACCGGCATCCCACTGAGCTTCGTCTCCAGCTGGGAACTCTCACTCTGAACGTACAGCAGCCACAGATCATAATGAAAACCGGTGAAAGAAGCTGCAAAATAAAAAAATTTAAAAAAGAAGCCTGTTCATGCCGACTCACTGAATACTGTTCGCTGAGCTCATCGGGAACGCCGACGACCTCGAAACCAGGAAGGATGATGGGCGTCTTCTGCTTCACTTGGCTCAAAATAGGTCTGGAAGAAGAAAACATCCGTCAAAATGAAGACGTACGTTTCACCTTTTTGGCACAAAAGTGTGGATGCATGAAACAGGACAGAAAAGATCCGTCACCTGATCTCGTCAGGATAGGTGAGGCTGACGGAGTTGGCGAAGGTGGAGTTCCAGAACTGGGCGGCTGAGGTGCGGAGCTGCTTGTTCTTGTGAGGAAACAACACGCAAAGCAGAGGAGAGAGCGAAGCCAGGAGTTCGTCATCGTACGCCAAAGCAGAGCGGGTCTGCAGGCCGCCCAGAACATCCACCAGGAACTTCTCCAACTGCACACGGCAGGGGGAGAAAAGCCAAGTTAGCATGTAAAATGCTAAATATACTTAAAACCAATGCACCCATTTGACAGGGACCCACCTTTCCCAGAAGCTGGGAGGTGAGTTTCTGAGGTTCACTGTCTGCTAGTTTGGAGAAGAGAGCGATCGGCTGAATGAGAGACACCAGAGCTTCTTTGATGGTGTTGGCAAGAGCGAAGTTGGTGAAGAGAGCCGAGAGGATGAAGATCAGGGCCAGTCCCGGTGCCTCGGAGGAGGCCTCAGGGTCCCCCAGGTAAACCTGAAGGCATTGCACCAGCAGGCTCTGGAAGGTGGACAGATTCCCCAAGACTTTATTCCTCTTCTTCATCCAGTTCACCGGCGTGTGAGGAGCTGGAAGAAACAAGGGTGGTGTAGAAGTTAAGTCTCCATTAAGTTCAGGGTGGAGACTGAAACAACATCAACTCTCTTACACTTCAGCTTCTGCTGAAACTGAGGTGAGTATGGCGAGAAGTCCACACACTCGATCATGACCTGGAGGATACTGGTGACCACGTTTAATGTTGATGGAATCTGGAAGAACAGACAAGCAGGGTTTTACGGTAGAAAATAAATCTTTGCTCAGATGACATGCTGGATCTCATCTTCTTCTCCTCCACTCACCTTCAGCGCCTCCACGTCTACAGCTGCCGCCATCTTCACACAGAACTCCTCACAGCAGACGTTCTCCTCCGCCGTGACCACCAGTGAGGAGCAGCGAGCGAACACTTTGTACAGCTTGGACCACGTGGACAGCATCGACTTCTGGGTCGCCTAAACGACGACACGCCAGTGTCAGGACGGGTTTTTGGTCTGGGACAGGCGGTTAAAGTACGACAAAGTCGGACAGACCTGCTGCAGGGGGGTTCCATGCAGAAGGTGCGTGATGGGGAACAACAGGGCTGAGTGCATGGCACCGAAGTTGTGCTCCAGAGCGTCGCCTTGGTTGACTTCGTTTGACTGTGAAGGAGGATTGAAAGGACGGCTCGTGTCATATGTTGACTTGCGCCAAACATTTGATGGAGCCACGATATACAGCGGTACCTCTTCTTACAAACGCCTCAACAGGAAAATATTGCCTCTAGTTACGAAAGAAATTTCGAGTTACGAAAGGTAAAAACACAGTATGGGCTGCTACTCGCAGCTCCCACAGGTTCCTGAACGCAACATTATTTATAGCTGCTCTACCATTGGCTATTACCTAGCATCTTACTGACATCCCATTGGCCAAGAGGGACCTCTGTGTGGAGCTAGATAGGTGTCTATGCAGCGTCCTCGTCATTCGGCCCTCGACCCATGAGGTGTTCTGATAGTTTTACGTAAATATATTAACTTTTAGAGTATTCACTATGGACCCCAAGAAAGTGACGGAGAAAAGAGGAAAAGAAAAGACGAAGAAAAGAGTTTTTTTGTCCGTACAAACAAAACAAGAGATGATAGAAAAGCATGAAAAAGGGATGCGTTTGGTTGATCTCTCCAAAGAATATGGCCGTAATGCATCTACAATCACCACGTTATTAAAACTAAAGGAAGTTTAAGGAGTTTAAGGCATGGCGTGGGTGGTTGGAGAAGTTCAGAAGGAGGACTGGAATTCACTCTGTTGTTCATGGTGAGGCAGGAGCGCATGAACCAAAGAGGGTAAAAAACAATGAGGACAGCAGTTAAAAGGTTAATGACCATCATTTTTACTCTTTACTCTATTCTTTGTTTTTTACGTTATGCACAACTCTCATTTATTGTGTAATAATCTCATCGTAACATGTATTTGTTACATGTTTTGATGCATTTTTATGCTTTATAAAACATTTATGTCGGAATTTTTGGGGGCTTGGAGCGGATTAGGGTATTTGCATGAAAAACGCGACTCTACTTACGAAATTTCTTCCAGAACCAATTAATTTCGTAAGTAGAGGTACCACTGTACCAGTAATGCTACACGAGAGAAGCGTTCTGATTAATCAGTGTAAAACAAAAGCTCGCCGTCGTTGCGTTTGTGGCGACCAGATCATCTCGTTCCTCCTACCTGAGTGATGGTGTCGGTCAGCTGGCTGACCACCAAGCTCCACATCCTGAACAGCTGCTCCTTGTTCTGCACAGACCCGGCGCTGCGTCCGATGGCCGCCAGCACCGCCTCCCCGAAAGCCAGAGGGGAGGTGGGACCGGACAACCCGCATCCCACCAGCATTTGGAGGCACTGAAAAAACCTGGCGAGGGAACGGCGACGAGAAAAAAAACAAAACACAAAATAAACATGAGTAAATAAACGGACACCTCCTGCAGATGGGGAAGCGTTGGACCAACCTCTCGTCCTCCATGTAGGTGGAGAGCATGCTGCTGTCGAAGAGGAGGAGGATGAGGAACAGCGCCGGCGTCCCCTGAGGAAGCACATAGAAGCGATGGTTAACCCAAACGTCTCAGTGAACATAGTGAACGTGTGAAAGCAGAACACTCACATTCAACACGTCCATCTTGCCTACTTGATAGGAGGCAGAGCCGAGGACTCTGTGGGGAAGGCCTTTGACCGTGGCCTCGAACAGGATCTGAAGAGAAGGATTTAACATTCAGACAGGCTGAGATAATAACATCAAAATACAGTTAGAACAAGTTCAAATCTTTGTTACAGGTGGGAGTTTAAATCTGGGTTTTTTTTTCCTTTCATGGAGGCGGTATGAGTGAATAAATATATTTATCCCCTGCATGAGGTGGATGAGGGATGGCTGCTGGAGGTCTCCGGTCCGTCTTACCAGGACTTTGTGTGCAGGCAGGTCCTCAGAGGCGACGATGTTCTGCAGATCCCGGAGCATCAACGTCAGGACTTCACACCCGTGACGATCTTTCTTACTGCCCACTGAAAGGGAGATTCGTCTCAAGTCCACCATGCAACACACTCTTAAACTCTTAACGGTGTCTCCAGGAATGGATTTCTAAATGATGGGGTCATCATCGGGGACAGACGCCCCCTCAGTGTTTTTTTTTTTTCTCTTCATGGCTTTGGAAGACGCTCAGACTTAAACTGATGACAGTGAGAGTGGGTCAGGCTGGAGGACAGGATGAGGTTCTCGTCAGTCCTCTCCAGCGATGAGCTCAGACCCAGTCGGGTTGATCTATGTGGCGCCACGAGGCGGGGACCAGAACTGTTAGGGCCCACCGTGCTGAGCAGCGACCACAATGACAGAAATATCCCTCCAAAGACAGACATTTATGGTATGGTCGAACTCAGAGAAGGTTGATATCAACCAATCAACTTAATTCAGCCTCGACGTCCTGCAACCACTCACCTGACTCTATGGTTAGACTGACAAAGCGGACCAGACTCGTCCAAATGGTCTCCAAAAGAGCTTCTGCAGGAGGAGCAGAAGACACGGAACGTTCAGGGTCGACATGAGTTGTTTTTTTTAACAGAGCAAACGGTAAGATGTCCATCTTGAGACTGACGAGACAGTTAATCCACGAAGAAAGCAGCCGTTATCACCTGGAGCATCTTTGCCAACATTGATGAGTCCATCTTTGAGGCTGCAGGTGAGCGTAGCGGCGTGCTTCGTGAAAGACGAGGCGCCAGTGAGCAGCGGGTGGTTCAAGGGCTCTGGAAAGAAGAGAACGTTCAGCTCGCGTAAACAGAACGAAACCCGAGGTCAGACTGGATCTTCGCTCGGCTCCGACTCTCTCACCGAGACTCAGAATCAGTTTGTCCTTCGCCGCCGTGGTGACAACCTCTGGTCCCAGGAAAAAGTGCAGCAGCATCTCCAGGCCCAGCAGCTGGACGGACGGGAAGGTGGACGGGTTGTGGACGCTGGAGTTCAGGCTCAGCCGAGAGCTACTGGCCGGGCTGCTGAAGCCCGGCGTGCCTGCGTTAGCGGCGAGAAAAAAAAAAGATCATAATTCAAGAGCAGTTTTAGCAGCTCATTTAGTGTGAGGCGGGGCAGCCGTACCGGGCGTGATGGCACCGTTCTGACTGATGGCTCTAGAGGGAGCACTCAAGACGGAGGAAGAGGAGGAGGAAGAGTCAGGTCCGATGGTGTGCTGGAGCAGGGGCAAGGCAACCTGGACAGAGGAACACGCATGCAGGATTCACAGAGATCAAAATCCCCCAACCTTAAAGGAACATTTCACTAAGCTGACAGAAAAATCTGGAGCGCGAGTCAGCGAAGAAGACGAGGATGGGGAAGCAAAAAAAAAAAATGACTTCATCATGCTGCTTCTATGGAAGCCACACATTTTTAAAACGTTCCTAACCTGATCGAAATGAGACGACAGGTTGGGCCCCAGTTTGACCACCAGGTTCCACCAGACCTCCACCTTGGTGAGCAGCAGCGCCTCCGTCCGGACGTGGATGGACATGAGCGGCTGCATGAGGAGCCTCATGCGTTTGCTGCTGCACAGGATGTCTGCAAGAGAAGGTCACACATTGGACTCCATCGCTTCACGCGGCTAGCTACAAAAAAAAAAAAAAACTTTTTTTTTTTGCACGCATAGAAAGAAAAAAATTGCATCCACACAGCAGCGTTTTCAAAAATATCTTCGTCCACACGTCACCAGCAGACAGCGCGTCCCGGTCTGACCCAGAACTGGCGTCGGCGAGGAACGTTGAATGAATGAATGAATGAATAAATAAACAAATAAACTTCATGACTCATAAAGAAAAAAAACAGACAAACAAATATCCAACTGTCAAGCATGTTTATCAAGGCGTCTTCCAACATGGAGCAAAAAAGTCGCCTTTTCGTCCTGGATATCTGCGTTGTCGTGTGGATGAAAGGCGTAACCGCAACAACAACAAAAAAAATTTGCATTTTCAAAAAGATTCGGCTACGTGTGGGACAGGGATAAGGGCCGCACCCAGATTGAGGGCAAAGTTATCGATGAGACTCTTCCAGGCAATGAAGGCGATCTTCTTGATCGATGGAGAGGAGCTGCGGAAGCCGAGTTCCTCCAGCTGCAGCAGGGAGTTGATGAAGGGGCCTCCTCTGTGCAGCAGCTGTGCAGGAAATAGATTTAAATCTGTGTTAAGAGTCACGATGATGACGC
Source organism: Antennarius maculatus (assembly GCA_013358685.1). NCBI lineage: Eukaryota > Metazoa > Chordata > Actinopteri > Lophiiformes > Antennariidae > Antennarius > Antennarius maculatus. The sequence continues at coordinate 19,541,530 of CM023618.1, read as the reverse complement.
CAAGACTTCATAAAACAATAAAAATATGCTCTCACACTGCACTGCTTTATCGATCAATCAAATTAATCTCCAGTTCCTTAAAGCAGAAGAAATTATCTGTACTTGCTTTGGAAGAGTTCAACTAGCATTGAGCACCTTCATCAAACACGTGCGTTCAATTCAGTGAGATATAATCCGATAACTTTACCTTCCCCAGAAGTTTCACAAATAAGGGCCAAAGTTTCAGGACATTTGATTCATTCTTGGACATAAAAAGCTTCTGGAGCTCTGGAACCAGTTTCTGAGGAGGAGCAGAACCAAGTTAACAAATTTGTTCAATGATAATCAAATATTTTACCGGCAAACACTCGACTCGCAGAGTAAATACTGCTGCGTCGTGAGGCTGAGATCCTCACCGTGGACATCAAGGGCTCGATGATGGCGGCCACCTGCGCCTGTTTCTCCAGGAGGAGGGGCATGCCCAACTCCATGGCCGCCGCAGCCCGGAGACGCACCTTGGACGCCGAGTGGACCACCAGCGGGATGATGAGCTTCGCCCACCTCACGGCTCCATCGCCCATCTGGTCGGGGACCTGCTCCAACAACCTGAGAGGAACAGGACCAGGAGTGAGCAGGTGTCATCAGCACGCTGCGTTCAGCGCTTTCCAACAGCTCCACGTCGCTCAGGAGGGAAAGACGCTACCTGATGATTACATTCAGGGATTCATGCTCCATCACCACAGACTGGATGTCCCCTCTGCTCCACACGTTCTCCAGCGTTCCCAGTATAGACGTCACCTGAGTGAAGGAGCACGGATTAAACCACAGAGAAATATTACAGTACAATTTTTTTCTCTCCAAGTCTTTGCTGATGCTCACTTTTTTGGCAACGACCTCTGGAGGGAAGTTCTGTTTGGAGATGACCCACAATGCTCTGGTGCATGTGTTCTTATCTGTGGACTTCACCACCAAGGAGCAAAGCGCCGACAGGATCTCCAAGGCAAAGGTTTCTTTAAAGTAAAGAGGAAGAGGAGGAGGAGATGGTTCACACTCAGCAGCAAAGATGCTAATCTAAAATCCCATCAAAACATTTATGTGATCATACCAGGCAATCCAGAGACGACCGGGGAGTGGTACACGCAAAACCCTAAAGCTTGGAGAGCAGCTTGGCTCAGCTCGGCGCTGGGACTGGTGATATGAGCCTGAAGCGGCGGGAGACGGGGACAGTTATTACAAGAGTCGAAGACGCCCACCGAGATCTAAAGACGTGCGACACACTCACCAAGGTGGCTTTCCCCAAACGAGGAAAGTACTTCTCCATCGCAGGGAGCAGCTGCCGGCCTTCTTCTCCACTGAGGCGACTGGACAGGAAAACAAATCAGCTCGCTGCTCATAGTCTAAATCGGGAATACGCGACGTCCTCAGACGCATCCAGGTGGACGAGCGCCGTGGACTCACCTGGCAATGGTAAGGTAGGCGTCCGTCAACTCAGGTTGTCCAGCAGCGCTGTCCTCCAGACAGTCGAGCAGGGTGAGGAGGCTGGAGCCGCTGTGGGTCGCCGCCGTCGCCATCATTATCACCTCCTCAAGGCCTTAAGGAAGACGAGTACAGAAGACATGAGGAGGAGGCTGAATCACGTGGATTCCAATTTCTGTCACTGAGATGATGAGGTCAAGGGGCGGCATAAATGATGATGTCACCATGACAACAAATCCAGATATAGCTTTTCTAGGTTTCCCTGAATCCTGCACGGGTGTACGGATGTGCATCAAAAAATATAAAACGTGTCGTGAAAACGTAACAGATCTCCACATAGCAGAAGGCAGCGTTCCATCATGAAGCTGAAGCATCTGCACATCTTTGTGATGATATAGGAAATAGTTTTAAAGTTGTGCAACAAACACTTAAAACAGTCCGAACTAAAGATTCATGCATATCAATGACGTGATAGCCACATTTCATACGTCAAACAAAAAGCAGTATGGATCAATAATCCTGATTGGGGTGAAAACAGATGAAGGACATACTCTACCTCAGTGAGATTTAAGAAGGGCTGCGTTCACCATCCACAGAATCCTGACCTGTAAACGGGGGACAGCAGAGGACACGGGTCAGGACTGTGGACACATGTTTCATGCCATCACAGGTCAACATCACCATTAGCAACTTCCTACCAAAAATAACACGAGCAAACTTCGCACGTCGTGACATCAGAGATGTCCCCACCGGAGGACGAAACACGAAACGCACTTTGACCTCCGGTAACAAATACCACGACAGGACAGGAAGCAGCCCGCTAACGTTAATTAGCTTCAACCAAGTTAGCACCGCTAGCAGGCTGCGGCTAGCCGAGGCTGCGCCGCTCCCGACTTCCCCGTGACCCCGTCCCGTTCCTCGATTTACCTGCCCTCGGTCCACTCTCAGTCCACGACAAACAAATAAACAACACTGGAAAACAAATGTTTACCCCACACCGCGCAGACAAAACAACACGCAGCGTCGTCGTCCCCCCCCACCCCCCGGCCGCCCTGACGGCTCACCTCGGAGTTCAGGACCCAAGTCTGAAGCGGTAACGGCAGAGAGACACCATCCGGCCCGGAACGCACCGAACGACCCGCGTCCCGCCGCACCGACCGGCCTCTGCGGTCCGTTCGAACGGTCAGTAGCTCAGCCGCCCCGTTCCGCGAAGCTTTCCACGTACTGTTACCCCGCGAAACCGCTGGCGCCAAACTACTACGCCGACGTACAAAATTACCTTTGACCCTGCCTACGTCATCGTCAGCCCCGCCTATTTGACCAAATTAGGAAAAGGAGTCCTGAACCTACATTATTACGCCCAGAAATTATACTTGTTTTCACTCAAAGTACTCTAGTTTTGTTGAGTATATTACATGAAGAAAGGAAAATATAAAACATTAAAAATAATACAGTCATGAAAAAACTTTAATGGTTTAATGGATGTTGATATCAGGAAAAGTTAAAAAATGAAATTTTATTCAGATTTCAATAACTGTGATGAATGAATGAATGAATGAATGAATGAATGAATGAACTTGGTGCTGTATATAATTTTGATCATTTCATCACATTATTCATTTCCTACAGTCCAACAGTTAAAAAAAATTCTCTGGCATCAGAGAATTTTTTTAAATCACAGTTTAAGACATGTTGAAGCACTTTTAGAACAGACTAAATTAAACAATACAAGGTAGTTCATGTGGAAGTTGATCAACTTTGTTATTTCATTGTAAATATATTCTTTCTGAATTTGGGGTTCCTAAAAAGTTGGGTAGGGTTCATGTTTAGCATTTTGTGTTCCATCAGCTTTTCTGTCATCAACAGAAAGTAAATTCTGTCCCATTTTTGCTTAATGACAATTTAGGTTGAACATTCTGAGCTCTCCATGTTCGTGTTTGATGCTTCAAAAGTTTCCATACATATAAAACGGGGGTCAGACCCCCCCAGTCTAGGACCTGGACTCTGGGGTGGTCTGTTGTAAGGCAGTAGAATGTGGCTTTTATGGTCAGCGCAGCACCCCACAACATTCCCATTTTTTTTACATCCCGCTTCAAAGTGGTGATGTAATCGTTCATGTGTTCATCCGTTCGTCCGTTTGTTCGTCCGTCTGTTTGTTAGTCCACCAAATATCTTCGCAATATCTTCTTTTGTATACTCAGGAACCGGATAAGATACAAAACATGAGGGAGAAGGCCAGTGTAAGACCACAGATCAAAGCTAGTGATTTGATCAATGACAGTGGGTCAGAGCACTAGCTTTGATATTTGACCTATGCAAGTAGGTCAGGGTAAAATTTTGAATTCAGGGGTGTAGCGGGATGTTGCAGTCTGTGACTGCATTGGTTCTAGTTTATTTGTTGTTGTACATGTCCCAGCTTTTTCTGAGTTTTAGTATTTAGAGTTATTCTTTCCAAACTTGCAGTGGCCAGTAGGTCAACCCCAATGCAGTGTGAGAATCTCTGATAATATATTTGGAATAAGCAGGAACAAGATTTATGATTTATGCAGTCATTCTCATTACAGGCGAAAGTGTTTATTTTTCCAGAATAATGTCACACCCAACAACACAATTTAACCGCTATTTATTTGACTAAATATTTAGTTATACAGACACATATATTACAGTACATGGGCTACATAACGACAAATAGAATGATAGTAAACATAAATACAGCTAGAGGATGACATGTGTGTGTTAAACGCCGAGCCAGCGTTTAGGCAGTGATGAATTAAAGGCGGTGTACTGTAACTTGAAGCCTCCGGCGGTGACCGAAGCATCAGAGATGAACTTTAGTGTCATCACGTTTCCTGTAAAGCAAAGCGTTTGAGTGAGACAACAGCAGAACATTGTTTCCTTGTTTATCATGAAATATAATGAGGTCATCTCACCTGTACTGACGATGTCATCAGGTAAAAAATCACCACAGAATCTGTGAAGAAAAAAAAAAAAAGGCCTCAACTCAAGAGGGCTCAGTTTATTGAAAAGAAGCGCGAAGAACCGAGCTTCCAGCGTTATCTCAGCTTCATCTCTTTTATGCAATGCTTTCTAGGCTCTTTTATTGTCAATATAAACCGAACAATTTGAAATTTGATGACCATTTTATTCATGTTTTTAAACATTACATGGCGGACTCTCAAAAGACCCTCACCTCCCGACAAAGCCCGAGACATCGTCGTAGCTGTCGTACACCTCCAGGTAGTCTGCCAGACACGCCGTGTCCTCCTCCACGTCAAACTTGTGGAAATGCAGGCGAACCCGCTGGCCCAGGCGCACACGGATGTGCCAGTAGCAGATCTGCTCATCCTGATACTCATCAGGGAAGCCAGGGGACTGGATGAGCCTCTTCTGTTCCGTGAGCACCCCACCACACTCCTTAGCTGTCATACACATGGAGGGGTATGTCAATGTCAGCTAAATCCAGTGTTATACTCAAATTTTAGGACTTTCTACCCCATAACTTGACTCTAAAACTCCGATTTGGTGCCAGATGTCTAATATCTATGACATTTCTCATCCGTCTGGGTCCATCTGATGATTACGTCTCAAACTGGTGAACACAAATGCAGATTCTGGATCACTTGTTTCAGAGTCCAACAAAACAACATGGAGACTATGAACACATCAGTACATATTGGTTCCATATTGATGACAGAGGAGGAGGAGTGAACCTTTTGACCTCATTCCTCTGATCTGAGTTTCTCATCCTGAAACTGGTGACAACACTTTTCCACCAGCGAAGCAGTCGTCACAGCTTCATCTGCATCTGCATCAACTAATAAACTTGTTGAATTGACAGAAAAAAAAAATGCAGTCACGGCTTTTCCAGCAGAGGGCACTAACAACAAAACAGTGACTTCGAATGTAATCCAGACACGAAGCATTTTGAATACACAAAGTAATTGCTTTCAGAGATTGTTGGGTAATATTTATTAACCAATTAATGTGATCACTACAGTATTGGTTTATGATCTTCGATCATATTTCTGTTGACAGATTTGAGATAAACTGCATGTATGTCACCTGTTGGCCCCAAGATGTTTGTATTTAAATTGGTCTTTATTTATGAGCACTGGGAGTTTCTGAACTCTTTGGAGGAAAAATTGATCACTGCATTGATTTTTAAACCTCATCAGTGTCACACTCAATATTCTGGAGTTTTCATTTTTAGAATAATGCTTTTAAACATTTATGATTTCAGGCATATTCACTACAGCCGCCCTGCGCCCTTTCAGTCACTCCATTGGTGTCTTATCTGGACTTATCTGATAACTCACAGGGTGGGCCTGAGATTGTGGGTTTCCAGCCATGATTCTGTCCTGGAGGTCCCAACTCACAAAGCTTCATCCTGAGTCAGTCTGTGAAACCTCAGACTAAAAAGTCTTGAGGTTTGCCCCCCAGCAGGACTCATGACTCAGTCAGTCGTTACTTTAAAATCCTCTCAGAATCCTCTCAGCCATTCAAATCTTTTACTTTAGTGAAGGAGTTGCTTCAAATCCTGCATTTTAAAAAGTTTTTTCTGAAGATATTTTGAAACATTTGGGTGTATCAGCATTAGAATCAATACATTTAACCTCGGGGTAAATAAGTGGTTGTTCAGAAAACACTGGTCTAGCATAGAACTGAAACTGAAACTTACTGTTAAAGGTTGTTTCATGAACTCAGTGAAGACAGAGAAGGTGGCGATATGAGAAACGAGGCATGTGGATTTAATGATGTCATTGCATTTGTCAGTTTGGTGAATTCTTATCTCTTATTTCTGGATAACATCTGGATGCCTGGAAAATATCTGGCTGTCCAACTACTAAAGCTTCATCACCAGTTAGTTTCTACCTGTGTTTGCTGGTTGAGCAGGTAGAACTCCAAAGTTCTTAGAGGATGCGCGGACACTTCACTCCTCCATAAAACTATTGATTAGTACAATTTCACATACTACCATTTACCTCTATGTGTACAACATGTACTCACACTTTGCATTGTAGCAGTATACATCCCACCGCTCGCTTTTGTTCAGTCTGTATCCGTAGTCAACGATGCCAACCTTCCCATGACCACACCTGGAGCCGGGCTTGTTGATGGGGTACCCCACTCGACCTCTATCGAACCATCCAGCCGAGCACACATGGAGACCTGAACAAGAGGAAAAATATTTTTACTGACGATGAACCATTGCTTCGAAAAACCTCAGGAAGTCATGCAATTTTTTTTTTTGGGGGGGGGGGGGGGGGGCATCCATATGACCTTTTGGATGTTCAGAAGAACACAAAACCATAATTTATCTCAGGTCTTGTCAGCACATCAAACATTTAAATAATTAATAACGTGACACTGCTGTGCCTTGTGCGTGAATTGCACAGATGGATGAGATGCATATGCAAATAATATAATACATATTTTCTTCATTAGTGATGCATTACTTTAACTATCCTCATCCCTATCGACCTTTATGTTGAATGATCTTCCCTGGACGGACCAATCTAAAGATTTTTCCACATGGAGTAAGTGATGGAACAGAGGTTCCTTCTTCACATTGTTGTTCTGGCATTTGACAGGAAATAGGTAGGAGACAGTCTGATTCTCATGTTACATCCAGACACAAACTAAATGCATAGGCACTGAGGAATTTAAATTACGCCAGATTGGCATTTTTCAAAGCGTGGTTGGGAACTCTCTATAATTCTATCCATAAGTCCCACAGTCAGAAAATGTGGGACAATTTAAGTCAAAGGTTCTTAGAATTTTGCTGTAATAAAAATCTCCTGAAAGCAAAATTATTAACAGATGTGGGACAAATTGAAGGGGGGGTTGATGGCCTAATCTGTAACAGTTAAGGGGTCCCTTGGATCCACTGTTCAAAGAGGAACCACGGATCTATCCAAGCTAAGTTTAGAGTTACAATCAGCAGACTCCTACCAGAACAGACCAGATAACAGGGAGACCTCCTCGAAGGACTGCTGTGGGGGAACTCACAGGGAGGAGGATCTTAACGCCAGCGCCAGTGGCTGGATTCAATCTTTGTGCCAAAGTAAGCGATGCACCGGAGATGGTGTTAACAGTCTTTTTACAATAGTCCTCAGGCGGATTAGCCTTTACAACAGCAGAGCAGTCGCTGCTTCTTAGTGACCTTTACCCTGTGAACCTCTTTCCTTGCATGTTGAAAGCATTCCAGTGGTTTGTGAGCTCTATCACAGCTGTTATGATGAGTTATGATCCATGCAGGAGCTCTACATGTGCATCATGGATGGGTGTGGGTGTAAGCTGTCGCTGACCTATCTGACGAGCGGCCTCCAGCTGTGAGTAAGTGGCAATGCTCCCTCCTTCGTATTTGCAGACGGCTAGGGCTTCTCTGTACGTCAGCTTGTATCTCCCGTGACGTGATTCCCGATGGTAAACTCCTGCAGCTTGCTCTGTTGGAGAGATAACATAAAGAAGACACTGCCGGAGTTTACAACTGATAGAGGCATGGTTAAAGGATTTGTTTAAACACTTCCACCGGGTACCAGCTGGGGAAGCTTAAATTGAGCTAAACATAAAGGGAAAACTAAGGCTAACTATGTGACATGTTTATCCATTTTGGATGCTGACCAACAATCACTTAGTGATTCAAAGGGGAGCGAGTGATAGTTGAAGATCCTCTGTTGAGCCCCTTCTGGATTTACACATGTATGACTGCAAAAGTAGAAGCAGGAGCCCCACAGAAATGAGCCTCGTGTCGACCGAGAGTCTGTGCACTTCCAATATAGCAGAGGTGATGTGCAGGTGATTCAGGTGAGAAACCCTGTTCTGTTTCTGACACAGGTTTGTGTGTGGGATTGCCAGCAGCAGTCTGATTTCTACCTCATCGCAAGCTTGTATGTGAAATATCTGTTGCCAAAGACACTAGGAATTAGCTGAATTATCTTTTTAAAGACGGATCTGTTTGCACGTTACTGGCCACCAGCACTCATCCAGGCCATGAATGCACAAACTCACAATTTGACACAAGAAAGCTGCAGATGATGTGTCACCGTTGTGTGAAACTCTCTCAGCGTGAAGGTATTCCTGCACACACGACAAGCTCAGCTGTAATTAAATGATAATTAAATGATCACGAGTGAATAAAGCGAAATGGGCTGCTAGAAGCTCTGTGGAGGCTTAAAATTTATAGCTCTGCAAACTAGAACCATGCTGCAACAGCTACTGCAAAGCCTTCGAGGGAAATGCTTGTTCCTTTCTCCTGCTGTAAGGTAGAAATATGGATTTTACATCTGACGCTAAAACAATAAATAAAAATATTCTGTAATGGAATGGAGAACAAACAACCACCGAAAAGTCTCGCTAACCTTTTGAAGTACACTGACATTTGTGATGTCACTGGTTCATAAAGATAACATACTAACAACTGAAGTCACATGACAAATATCAACTTATTAGTAGTATTCCGTTTAGGTTTTAAACACATTCAGCACCGACATTCTTCCCGAGCTACAAACGATCACAACAGCAAGTAAAGAGTTATTTACCCAACCATATTGAATTATGAAAAATTCCATTCTTGTAGCCCCATGGCTGCGCCTCCTTCAGAAGGACGCAGACTGTGAGCAGGAGAGAGAGGAGGTGCATCATGCTGCCGTCTGTCCAGATCTGTGCAGGAGGTCTGAGCTCTGGCCTGATCTGCTGCCTTTTTATAGGGAGGACTGACTGCCGCTGCCAGCCAACATGGGTCTTACTCAACCACCGACTGTTTAAATACTGGCTTTCACAGTCAAACCGGTGATACATCCTAAACTCTTAAGATATGAAAGTCTAATCATTCTTACTGTTGGGGAGTTGTGAACCACAAAATACTATCAGGAACAGTCTCTTCTAATTAAATTAATCCCTCATCCAAATTCCATCTAGAAATACCACCAGAATAATTGCCTTTTCTGTTCAATCAAACGAAGAATGAGATCCATCTGACTTCACAGAGCGACACCGGTATTCCACGCTTCCAATGTTTATGTGCAAGAAGAGTAAAAAAAAAAAAAGCCTCATCCTGTAAAGTGAAAGAAAACAGAAAATAATGCCTGACTTTCCTTTGCATTTGGACTCTCTTCTTAGTCATTAGGAGTTCTTCTTCCTTACATGTCCGACTCATCAACCAAATTTTATTGAAAGCCGTCGGTTAGTTTATGTGAAATAGATAAAGTGGTCTCCCAGCATCAGTTTTACAATTTTATAGCAACAGCTCACAGCAAAATTGTGTGGAGACAGTTTCCATAAGAGCAGGATGAGACTGAATCTTTATTCTACTGTACGGAGACCAAACATTCTCTCCATGAGCTAGATCATAGAAACGGTCGTATAACAGGAAGAAACCTTGAGCAGATTCAAACTCTCCTTTTCTCCTCTGCCTTTACAGGTTGATTTTATTTGTTATTCTAATAACAAGCTAGAACAACTCCTCCTAGAATGTCTCCTCCTTATCCTCCCCTTTCAACTCAGGGCCCCCTGACCCCTGGGTTCCTGGGATCTCTCACACTCCACTGGCTCAACATATTTTGGACACTGTCCTTGATTACACCAGAGCTACTGCACCACTTTCCACTAGAGTTTGTAGAGGGTTGGGGTACGGGTCAGGGTATCTAAACACAAGACAAGGTAGGGGTATATGCTCCAGAGAATTCCATTGTAGACTAACATGTTCTAGATTGAGATATTCATCCCAGGATTTCCTACCTGTATGAGATCAGATCAGATCAGATGTACCTTTATAGATATCCTATCCATTACAGCTAAGCCTTGCACCAAGTCATACATGTGTACAGCAAAAAGCACTAACACATGTTCCTGAAAACTAGGAGATAATTGTCTTACAATGGAATTGCTTCACATTTAACCTCATTCAATCTGAGTCTCATGAGATTACCTCAGAGCAGGAGAGGGAGGAACATCGGTCTCAGTTTAAATTCTACTTTCATGGACAAGAACACACAACAATGCAGAAGCACAATCTGAAACTGGAACAAAAGCCAGCTATACAACCATGAGAGCCTTCACGAACACAAAGATGTCACAAATGTTTTCCTGAACCCAACTGCATTGTCTTTGTCCCTAAACGTAACTCATGTGCTGTTTCATGTGGAGCGCATGTCAGAAAGGCTCCATTGGTGACAGCATGAGGTGCAGCATCATGCATTAAGTCAAGCATCCAATGATGTTTGACTTAATGATAGTCAACATTTATTGATAGGAAGCTTCAAGGTCTCTGTTTGAATGGTGAATGAGGCCTTTTGTTGTATTGTGTTTATGATTTAATGATGGAAACGGACTGGAGGTGCTCCCCTGCAGAGCCCTGTCAGCCCAGTTGCTCAACAACACCAACCAGAGAGGGCTGGAATTACTACTCATGAGTAATGGTTCACAAACAACATACAGTATGTGACGTTTTTCCAGATGTTAGGCATCTATTACAGCTTCAATAATGAAGAATACCTCCACATGGAGAGTGAATACAGAGACTAATACTCAGATACACTCAAACGTCTTTATATCAACTATGAATTACTATCTCTAAAATGAAATAAATCACTGATGCTGTTGTTAACGTTCATTATTTTAGTGTCATGACCCACAAATGTGAGGCTTTGGTGCTCTTTTGTTTTCAGTCAGTGTAGAGCATAGTGTAGTGATTAGCAGCTGGGAATGATCCAAATGTTTCCTTCAGGAGCTGCTGGGAACAGAAACAGCCTCAGTAAAGACCGAGCAGCTCCCAGGTAGCTATAAACACTGCTGTGCTAACGCTGCTCCATGTCTGCTGAGACATTTAATGAATACGTTTTATGAGATAACTAATGTAGTCTTTACAACTTGTTGAATTTGAAGTGGAAAGGAAAAAAAATCATTCATGAGTGTGGATGAGTGTTAACAGGGAGGGAGGACTGCCCTGTTAGCTCAAGTGCTCATGTTCATGTTTTCACCTGTGTGCGTGAGTTGGTTGGTTGGTCGGTTGGTTGGTTGGTCGGTTGGTTGGTTGGTTGGTTGGTTGGTCGGTTGGTTGGTTGGTTGGTTGGTTGGTTGGTTGGTTGGTTGGTTGGCTGGTTGGTTGGTTGGTTTTTTTGGCTGGTTGGTTGGTTGGTTTGTTGGTTGGCTGGTTAGTTGGTTGTTTTTTTTAGCTGGTTGGTTGGTTGGTTGGTTGGCTGGTTGGTTGGTTGGTTGGTTGATTAATTGGTTGTTTAATTGATTGTTCGGTTTAGTTGGGTGGTTGGTTGGTTGGTTGGTTTTTTTGGCTGGTTGGTTGGTTGGTTTGTTGGTTGGTTGGTTGGTTGGTTGGTTGGTTGGTTGGTTGGCTGGTTGGTTGGTTGGTTGGTTGGTTGGTTGGTTGGTTAGTTGAATGGTTGGTTGGTTGGTTGGTTGGTTGGTTGGTTGGCTTTTTGGAAGCTGGACTAGTTGGATGGTGAGTTGTTAGATCGTGTATTAAGTTAGTTGGTTAGTTGGTTGTTTGGTTGGTTATTTGTTTGTTTGTTTGTTTGGTTGGTTGGTTGGCTGGTTGGTTGGTTGGTTGGTTGGCTGGTTGGTTGGTTGGTTGGTTGGTTTTTTGTTTGGTTGGTTGGTTGGTTGGTTGGCTGGCTTTTTGGAAGCTGGACTAGTTGGATGGTGAGTTGTTAGATCGTGTATTAAGTTAGTTGGTTAGTTGGTTGTTTGGTTGGTTATTTGTTTGTTTGTTTGTTTGGTTGGTTGGTTGGCTGGTTGGTTGGTTGGTTGGTTGGCTGGTTGGTTGGTTGGTTGGTTGGTTAGTTGAATGGTTGGTTGGTTGGTTGGTTGGCTGGCTTTTTGGAAGCTGGACTAGTTGGATGGTGAGTTGTTAGATCGTGTATTAAGTTAGTTGGTTAGTTGGTTGTTTGGTTGGTTATTTGTTTGTTTGTTTGTTTGTTTGGTTGGTTGGCTGGTTGGTTGGTTGGTTGGTTGGTTGGTTGGTTGGTTGGTAGGTTGGTTGGTTGGTTGGAGTAATCTTTAATTGTTTTGGGAAACAGAAACCAGCGACCAGAAATGTTAAATTTCAGATTGTTCAAGAAACGTTCATTCCACATCTAATCCCATTCCAGAACCACCTCTACACATACAGTCATCGAAAACTGTTGAGAATCTTTTGAGACAATCCATAGAATAAAAAAATAAAATACAGGCAAGAAACACAGAAAGATAAAAAAAAAACCCAAACCTTTAAACAAGCTTTCAAATGTTTTAACTGCCATTCTTATATTCAGGCAGTAAATTGAATTCTGTGATTTTCTCACATTGTCAGCAGCATGTTTATACATCATCTTCTCAGAACTGGATGACTGAAGAGGGCGCACACACACATACACACACACACACACACACACACACACACACACACACACACACACACATACACACACACACACACACCTAACACTGCTGAATTGGTTCCAGATCGGAGAGGAAATGACTTGTACCTTTTTCCCAATCAGACCCACACATGGAAAGTAATGGTAACTGTGACAGACTCTATCGAACCGCTACAACTAAACGGAGGGAGACTCATCATTTCCACGTGTCGCACAACAACTAGAGGAGTGTCTTGACTGCCTGGAGCGTTTATGTGCCACAGAGAAAGTGACACTTCATTTCGAAGGCATCACCTCCCTCGTCTTCCCTTAGACGACATTCATGAAACCTAAATCTGCAGAACTCAAACCAAAGTCCTACGTCTGTTTAGGTTTCCTGCAGGACTGAACGATGAAGGGTTAAATTGATTCAGGGTTAAAGATCAAGATTTCTTCACAAAGTTCTGGGTTTTACCTGGGAATAATGAACAATGATTAATTATGTGAGGTGTTTAAACAAACATTGTCACAGACAACACAGCCAGGAAGGTTTGTTGGCAACACGCTGTTGAAAAGGTGTTTTTCTCGGTGATGTCAGTGGTAATATGATTGACAGGTATGGTCAAGCGGTGAATTAGTGCAACTGGTTACTGGAATAAATCTGACTTTGAAAACGATAGAGAAGAACTAAAAAAAAACATACTTGTCATGGTGGATGTGGTAATAACGACTGCCTGGACGACACTTTCTCTGGAGAACGGTGAAAACTTCATCGGCGGTTGACAAGCAGATGGTGAACAGCTGACTGTGTTGCGTCGTCGCTTCGCTGTCTCTCATCTCTCCTCTGTGGTTGTTTTGTGTTGCCACTCTGCAAAAATAGGACACAGGATTTCTTATCGGATCTTGATCCGTTCTTGTTCCCTGGTCTCAGGTCGATGTGAATCCGATTGAAGCCCACAAGTGAAAGTGACTCAAATTTGATTTGAAAAGATTTTTTTTTTTTTGTGGCGTGTCTCATTCAAAAAACAAACAAAAACAAACAAACAAACAAAAAAACAAACAAAAAAACAAAACAGCAAGATATAACAAGCTTCATTGACTTTAATTTCAACATAGAGGTGTTGGTCTCATTTTGGATGTCAAAAGCATATTCTGCTGGAACAATCCGGAAAGTGATTGATTTTGCTTTTGCAGCATAATCCTTGGTGACAACATCAGTTTGTAGCTGTTCCTCTGAAACAACGCTAATGGAGGTGTTTCTGGAGCATTTCATTGTTCAGACACAACAGACCCAGGTGGAATGAACCATATAGATGAGAGGGAGGTGCAGAGAATAATAGTGTCTTTGTTTTCTGGACTGTTTTCATTGTAATTTAACATCTGTACTGAATAAAGTTTGGGACTTTACATCCTGGTACTGGCATGTGTTAAACTGGAGCGGCGGCGTTCATCACTCTGGTGGTCTATGACACACACACACACCCACACACACACGTGTTCTTACTAAGTCCTACTCTAGCTCGGTCCTGGACCAAATGAAATATATCACCAAAAAAAGAGGGAAAAAAATAATAATAACAACAATACTACTACTACTACTACTACTACTACTACTACTACTACTACTACTACTAATAATAATAATAATAGTATTAATAATAATAATAATAATGTAATAAATAATAATGAAGTTATACTATAAAATAAGTAGTCATGTGCCGGAGACTAACTCAGTTTCTTTTTCCATAATATTTGTTCATGAAATTATGTGTTACTATCCTAGAATTACAAAAACATTTAACAATTAAGATATTTTACTGCTATCACACAACTATTACAAACATCCAGATTGAAGAGACACAGCATAATACTATAAATTTTACATTTATTTTAAATTTTTTTTCATTTTTTATCATCCCCCTCAGGATCCAGAATGTCCTCAAAGGGCTCCACTGTTGCATAATAGTGGAGGTAAGTAGAGTTTTGCTTCTACCTTGTGTGATATAATGTCTACTGTTTTTGGACACAACATTACATTTTTACAGTGACATAATGAGGAAAGACCACCTTGTAGTTCCCATAGAGTGAAAATTAAAAGTTGTGATTGTCCTGGCATTGTTCCTTTATGGGTTATTTCTGGAACGTGTTCCATCTTTCCACTGACTTCACAATCCTGCTTACAAACAAAGCAACAAATCAACGCAGGAGTGAGCTTTTTTTTTTTTTTTTGGCGTGGATTAATACGTACGGTACGTTTTTAAAATGAGATGTCCAACAATCACATAATATGGGGAAATATCTTCAAACCTGGTACCAGCATCCTATCCAGGTGAAATTAATAGAATTTGGAATTCAAGGTCAACACGACCTCTACAGACATGTTTTTGGTCGTAACCCAAGAATCCAGCCACACTAAGAGACACAGAGCCTTCAAACACCTTAAAGATATCAGTTTAGCTTCAGGTTGTTAATGCTATACCATGAGACAAAACACGGGAGATATACATATGAAGATTTATGAAAAAATATTCCATTAGTTTTTGACAAATCTCACCCATAGAATGAGCCCAAAGTCAACTTGTATCTATGGAAACAGACAACAACAAACACTAAACATGGTTATTGTGTGTAAAAAGTTAAATGAATAAAAAGTCTTTGAATTTCACTGCTGAGGACTTATGAGATAATGGCCGAAAAACTGGCTCGGCAAAGCTGCAATAAAATGACACGTTTAACAAGGAAAAATAAAATTAAAGCGCTGTTATACGTAGAGCCAAAATTACAAGCTATAGAATTCTAAAGATGTTTCCATAGACTCAGGTCTGGTGAAATCTTATGTTCACAGACGTGTTCACAAATATCCGCTGCTCACCAGGGCAGATAAGACATCAAATTGAAATTATTTTTCTAGTTAGTTTTCTTATTTCTATTAGTTTTTTATTCACAATTATTTTTTGCTGCATAAACAAATACTATCACTAAAAATGTTTTCTCCTCCTCCTGCACAGAACTTATTCTGCCACAGAACTTATTCTAATATTGGACCAATTTTGCTCCAGACATCATGCAGAACTTGAGGTCCTGCAGCAGAAGAATAAACACATTAGAATAAATTCTGGTGAAGGGTCCGGCTCCTCCTGCTGTCCACATGTTAAACTAACGCTCCAGACTATTCCTCCTTTGGACTGATGGTAGCAGCGCCACCTGCTGGTGATTTCACCAGAGTCAAGGTTCAAACTGTTTGATGACCCCACCCTCTCTGACGGAAAAACAAAACTGATCCGGGATCAGTCTGGCTGGACAGAATTTACTCGTCATCCTCATCATTCTTCAAGACAACCCCTTCCTTTGAGTGACCTACTCGCTATAAATGTGAGGGTAAATCCACTGACATCTTCTAGCCACGAGGGGGCAGCAGAGACCCCGACATTTACCAGTCAGTATAAGTGGAGAGAAATTTTACACAACTATAACAATGATAAACATTCATTTAAGTTATATTTTAATAAATTGGCATGTTTTTGTTTTTTTTTTTACAATATTGTCTTTTGAAATAGAAAACAAAAATTTTGAAAAACAACATCATGTATGTTAAAATGAAATGATCATAAGCTATTTATATGAAAACACATTTTTAATTATCTAAATGTAGAAAACAACTTAGCATTGGTTTATATATGTTAGATTTTTGCACCAATAAAACTTTTTGTCAGTACTCAACCATAATAATGATGTAATGATCATTTATCAAGACGCTTGCTGGTGATATTTTTAATATTAGTCAAATAAAATACATTCAGTGATATCCATAGATTGTTTGAGAATTCTATGAATGTTAATTTATCAAAAAGCATCAAGAAAAAAACCCCCAGACATGTGGTCTTTAGATTTGACAAAAATTCAAAGCTTCTCTCATCCCTCCATGAAACATCTGTGGAATCTCTCAATAACAAATGTATTCAATCATTTTGTCTATCACAAGCAACACGTTTATTTCCGAGCAAACTTTTCTGTCTGGTGATACCAGCATTCATCCTGAGGAGGTCAAAGGTTAGAACACCGCGAGTCTGACTCATTCATGCTGATTTTGTGCTTCAAGTCGCCTGAATGTGTCGCTGCTGTGAGGGCGGTCGTGCGAGGTCAGCATTTGTGTGTAACTCCTGTCACACACTAAAAATCAAGGAAGAGCAAAACCTTCAGTTCCACCTTCAGTGATCCATGACAACAAACAAACACCAGCTTTGATTTAAGCAAATTTATTGTTGATGCTGTGTGTGCAGCGTTACATAAACTTGTACAAATTGAGCTCATCCGCAGAAAAAAGTTCACAGGAAGAACATTTCAAGACAGACTGATGGAATATGTGGGTGAGAGAACATTTCATTTGGACACGTATGTACAAACGTACTCATGCAATTTTATTTACATACAATCTTTGTACTCCTCTTCAAAAAGATTCCATTCCCTGACGCTTTCACTGCAAAATTTTACGGTTTAACTGTAAAATGTTTACACCTTTACTGAAACAAATTTACATTTGTGTTTTGCAAACACTTTGATTATCAAGTGGTGTTAAGGATTTTGCTGAGGTGACAACAAATCCAACTATAACACCAAAAACAACAATGAACTGATCAAATCAAGGTTGTCAGCATTATTGAACTATCAATACTTATTTGATCTTTTTTTGTCATACTTTCAAATTAAAAATTGTCTCCAATTTTTTCTCTTTTCGTCATTCCTTTGTGCCACAAGCTCCATTGTTAAAAAAAACTACATCACAGTGACCGAGTTTTATAACTAATTCTGTTTTCCTCATTAAATGCTTGTAAATAATACATGAAATTCCCTTTGTTACATCCCAGAATATCCATTATTTAATTTTAATCTGGCATCTGGTTGCCCTGCCTAGTAATTCTGTCTCGATTCAAGTCGGCCAATCACAACCCTTTATGTAAAAAAGGGGTGTGTTTCATATAAACAACTGACTGGATTGAAAGATGTGATTGTTAATGTTGTTAGCTTATAAAGCTAAAACAACATGACATCATTATTATTAGACAGAATACATGGGGATGCAGTGGCGAGAAATGCTTTTGATGTTCATGACGGTTTTGATCAACCAGACCAGCCCAGGTTAATAAATATTGATTATTGATAATATTAATCCGCTGCAGTAGGACCCGGTAAGCTTGGTGGCACAAAGAGGATGCAGAGTGTTTGTTCTGGTGATCTATGGGATTTGTTCCCACCAGCTTCGTCCCTTCAGGGTTCAGAGGCTGGAATCTGCAATTCAGTTTAAGACTAGGGAGTGCAACTAGAGCACACAATAACACACACACACACACACACACACACACACACACACACACACACACACACACACACACACACACACACACACACACACACACACACACACACACACACACACACACACACACACACACACACACACACACACGACGCAAAAGACACACCTTTACGACACTTGATTCTTAATATTCTCTGTGCAAAATGAAGATAAGAAGTCTATTGCTTAGTAAATGTTAGTAGTACCAAAACGCCATCGCAACCGCCACGAGGAATATGTGCTTTTGTAAATGTGATGAGTCGTGAATCAGCTGTCCTGCTGGATGCATAGTTTATACTAGAAAAGGCTTTTAGTTTATAAAAATATAGAAGTATAACGTCCCGTCAGCTCTGTAGAAAGGATGAAAGTGTGCTGCAGACAAACTAATTGCTAACTCTTCTAAACAAAGGAGTCGCCACTTTGCCGCCGACCGCCGCATAGATGAGGAGGGGGCGGGCGGGAAATAAAGGTTCAGGTGACGTCTTAGCGTTGGCTTCAGGCTCCTCTGTGAATTGGAGGAGGCCAAAGGTTCCTTCACACAGGAACCGTCGAGTTGGCTTCATCCGCCGTCCTCCAGGGATCTGCTCGTTGGACCGGTCCTGCCGCTCCCCGTGCCGAGGTGATCAGTGGACCCCCCCGTTGTAAGACTTCCCGTACACGCTGAAATCGGTGTCCACAAAATGCGTCGAGACGGGCTGCTTGTAGAGCGGGTTGGAAGCCTGGGGACGTGATAGCGACGTGTTAGCATCATCGTTCCAAACAGATGAAGAAAGTGGTTGGTTTTTAAAATGATCTGATATTTTACAGGATGCAGGAAAAAAAAAAAAAATCAGCCCAGGAAGGGCAATAATTTATGACGCTGGGGCTCTTGGTGCTCTTCTAGGTAGGACTTTTACTTACAACAGTTCAGACTTCCTGTAGCTTCCATGCTCACATGACTCCTAAGATAAAATCAATTTATTCTAGTTGGGAGTTTCCTCTCTCATTACCTGTGTGCTGACTCAACCTGCAATTTGTGCCGTTTTCACTGCGTGCGTCCCAACAGACTCGCATTTTGCTTTTCAGCTCCGAGTAACAGATTTAACCTCAGACAGACTCGTCTTTTCTCACCATCTCGTATCGAGCTCTTGAGCGGGCGCTCTGGAAGCGTGCGAACTCCCGCCGGTCGTGGATGGTGATGACCAGCTTCCAGGCGGCGAGCAGCACCACACCCACCAGCAGGATGCTGCCAACCACCGCCAGCAGCACCGTCAGGGCGTCTGGCCCCGTCACACACTCTGACATGGGGGGAGGAGGAGGAGGAGGCAGGTTAAGACTCAGTTAGACGTCAGAAGATGCTTTCATGGAGGAACAACCAGTAGGAGAACACTGGGTAAATCTGGTTCTGGGCATCATCCAGACTTTTTATTGGTGGAGACCGTATTCACTTAGCGAGCTGCTGTTGTTGTCGTCTGTTCAGACGGAGGGGATCTCCCAGAACTCCCGCCGTCTCCCTGGTTTGTCGGTGTTTTTTTTTTACAAGTCACTGCCGTCCGAAGGAATGAATGATCTGTTGTTGTTTGCAGCACTGACCTGGCTCTTTCAGCGCTGCGAGGATGGATTGTCCGCTGGCGTGCTCAGAATATGTGAACTTCATGACACAGTCGTTGTCTGTCTTGTAGAGACAGAGAACAGCGCCGGGGTCTTCGGTGTCTGATGGGATAGAAACATAGAAACACAGAGGCTCACTGAGAAAAATAAATCCCATCCGTCTTGGAGCGGCTACAATCGTCCTTAAGGTAATTAAATTATTCTGCTTTATCACAAAAGGAATGAATAAAACAAACACAGATGGAGGCACGAGGAAGTAAAAGAATGTGAAATCAATAAAACTAAAATAAAAACCAGCCAAGCAGAAAATATTACATGATTTAAGTTCTCTTCTGTTGGCTTGTTTCTGAATCTATGGAATCTGTTTCTGCAACGAAACGAATGTTGGATATGTGCAGAATTCCAGTACTGTGGAAGCCTTTATGAAACTCATCAGGGTTTAGGCTTCAGCTTCACGAACACCAGGAGAGAAATATTTATCACAAAGCTGGAATTTGTCTGCTGTGACATCACCGACGGGCTGAGACGCTCATATCCTGAGCGACCTCGCTCGCAGTCTGTCTTCATCGCCCGCACAGACTCTGGAGCTCAGGAGGAAAGATGAGGTCACGCTGGTCTGGTCCACCCCTCCTTGTGCCCCCCCACCATCCCAAAAAAACAACAACTAGCCCCTCCTACTCTATTTCATGCACAAAGTATCTGGAATGTACATGTGGAGTCCATTATGACCAGTCAGATGGTTGAATGAGCAGGGAATGCTGCGAAGCAGGTCGGATCCGAGCCAGAACTGGGAACGCTCTTATAAATAATCTCATAGCTGTGGAGGCGTAAAGATCACCGCACACCGATGCAAGCCCACTCAGAACCCAGAGCCCAGTCTGGACTGTTTGTGCTCTACTCTCTTTTTTTAAAAAAAAGTAATCTGAGCCATCAAAAACATCACCGATTACGTCAAAAACAGCAGCGGCGATCTGGGAACAGCTGAAGGAAGTGATGTCACTCCAGACCCTTTGACCTAGTATGGGTTTGAGTTTGGTTTTGGACATAAGAAAAAGAGATAGTGCTCTGATCTACTGTCATAGCTTTGACCTATGGTCTTACTCAAAACTGGCCTTCTCCCCCGTCTTTCCATCTTATCTGGTTCCTGAGTGTACAAAAGTTGAAATTTGACCTTGATGTACTTTTTCTCAAGGTCATCATCTCATTTTCATTCCCTTTGCTGCCCGAGTAATGTGATTCTTGTTTCATCTCTCTGCAACGGTTGAGAAGATATTTGGGTGGACGAACGAATGGACGGACAGACGAACACACCAACGCTGACAATCAATACGTCACCGCTTTGAAGCGGGATGTAAAGAGAATCCTTAACGACGAACAGTAGAGGGCAGCAGTGCGCCACGATCGTCTGCATCATCCAAAGAAGAAGAAACACCAGAAAATCAGGAGCCGGCGGGTGACAATGCATGTTTGTGGGTAAATACTGGCTGAAAAGGTTGAATTTGATTAAAATTAAATTATTTAGTTAAAAAAAAGAAAAGAAAAAAAGAACAATTAAGTTGAATAACAAATTATTTTATGTTTATCGTGTCGGTTCCAGTCCAAAGCGATGGATGACTGACTGTTGTCTGGTACAGCCTGGTATGTGTGTGTGTGTGTGTGTGTGTGTGTGTGTGTGTGTGTGTGTGCGTGCGTGTGTGTACTCACTGAGGGTCTCCACAGTGATGATTTTATCCTTGCACAGGCGCTGGCAGGTCTTGTTATCTGCAAGCCGTCCCGCGTTGAACAGCCGACACTCGATGCATTCTCTGGAGCAGACAAGCGTTATTTATATGAATCTGTTCAAAATGACTTCTGCTATGTTTACTGTTGACCTGACAAACACTCCGAGATTAAAACTAGGTCACAAGGTTACCGATCACAGCAAACCTTTGTTTTTATTGGTGTTTTGTTTCAGTGTCGGGCTTCATAAATACCACAAATACAAAGCGCCATATCATCGCTGGAGGAAATAAACACCTCATTAAGTTGGAGCATTGACTTGGATCAAGCATTTGCAGAACTGTGAGAACATCCTGGATTAACATGTGAGTCCTTTAAGTATAAATTCTTTAACATTAAATTAGTCTTTTCAATGTCTTACATAAACACACTGAGATAAAACTTGCTGATGGACGTGTAAAAGAAGCTGCTTTTTATCTTTCACACAGTCACAACTGGGGTGCACGCGACCGACAGCAGCGCTGACCTCTCTCTAAACTCAAGTCCTGTCAGGGGGGGAGGTCAAAGGTCGTTCATTAGGCTTGCTGCTGCCTTGGGAAACTGCAGCCAATGTGTTAGTGAAGAGGACATTTGTTGCGTCCTCTGGAGGAGTTTCCTCTTTAAGCCTGAACCCTAAAAGCGTCTAATGGACGCCGCTTCAGAGGACGGGGCAACAAGTGGCACGAAAGTTACCTCTGATGACTTCATCAAAGCTCATCGCCGCAGCAGACACATTAATAAAAATATTCCTCTAATAAAAGCATCAACAGAATAGAATGAACCCTTCAGAAGAACACGCCGATATTCCACCGGCTGTTGTTGGTGTGTTACCTTTTGGTGCCACAAGCGTCGGGACAGGTGGGGCATTTTTCGCAGGTGTCTCCGAAGGCTCCCGGCTCGGTGCACAGACAGCGGCCGCACACGCAGTTGCCCCGCCCACTGCACATCTTCCCGTCGTCCGACACGCAGGACGCCGTCTCCGTGGAGCAGTTGCAGTTGTCGCCGATGTAGCCGGCGTGGCATTTACACTCCGCGCAGTGGCATTCTCCGTGACCTGGATGAAAGAGAAGACTTAGACACAAGAACAGCCAAGAGTTTGTAATCTAAACCAGACAAGCTTAGGGGGACACTATCCATATGAAGTAATCGTCTCTACGGTAACCAATGTGACCAGAGACCAGCAGCGACCACCAGAGAGGACGTTTTAGGAAACCCAGTATAAGGAGGGGTCATCGGCCAAAAAAATAAAATGTACATGCATTTTGTTGTGGATCAGCTTCAAGATTTGAGACTTTCTTTAACATCGCAAAACTTTTCTAGATCTGTGACCAATAACGAAGCGTGAACGATCAGATGTGAACTCTGGACTTCTGTGATGCACCAGTGTGACTTCACATGGACACACACACACACACACACACACAGGGTCCACATCCATATGGTCACTTTTACAACACTGAACAACTGGAGCAGCTGGACTTAATCCTGATCCACTAGACCCCCCCACCCACCCACCCCACCCACAACCCCCTTCCCACGGTAGCACGCTCATTAGCTTGTTAACGTTGATGGAATAAACCCAGCAGAGGGTAAACGGTGTCCCATCAGGCCATGCTGTTGATATGATTGGTATCGGGCGTCTATGAGACAGTTCTCCCCCTGCTGCCGGATGGTCTGGTTGAAGCGGGGAACCTTGATGGGAGGGGGGCAGCAGCTGTTATCATGGAAGCATTGCTTTAAGAAGTTTACTTCACGCTAGCTGCTCCAATAACCTCCACAAAGGCTGCATTCATGAAGGCCTTATCAGCTGGATGAGGAGCACCCAGGAATGAGGTCTCATCAGGACGGACTGCTGGGGGGGTCAAATCCAAGGATTTACGAAACAGGCAGAAGAAAAGCAGGAAAAAACACATCAGAGATCCCGAAGTGGCAATGTGTTCTCTCTTAATTAGAACAACAAATTCTTATTAACAAGGTAAAAAAGTTATTTTGACAACGCTTAAATGGTCTGATTTATTAGATATTAGAGGAGAAATTTAAGTGTAACTGGCTTCTACTTTATTGGTTTCACAAAAATCATAAAGTTTTGAATCTTTTGACAAGTCAGCACCACGTTATTAAAAGTATCAAGTATCAGGACGTGACTGTGTGGATTGTGTAACAGCCGGGTTTATTCTGAGGAAAGAATCCGATCCAACGGGAGGAAATCACCTCTTCAGGGGTCGACTGCAGGGCAACCAACGGTCGATTCAGCTCGCTTCATTATGACTTTATTACTGCTGTACTTTGACTTAATTTTTGCTTCTGTAATCAATCAACTTAGAAGATAATCGTTAGATTGACTGACAGTGAAAAACATTTCTGCAGCCTGATATCAATATTTAAGGAGGTGGGAGAAGATTCTAAACTTTTTAAAAGACTTTTTTTTAAATGTTGTAAACATTTTGCTGAAAACAATCAAATTATGCTGTGGCCTGACCTCAGATATACTGAGCCTGTAATCAACCATCGAGTTTCACTTCTTTCAGTCAACAGGAAACATTCAGTCTATTCATCAACGTAGCGGTCAGGGTTATAAACCCTACTGTCTGGACTTAGAGACATGCAGTCACTTCTATTTTCGTGTTAACAGGCTTTGCCTGCTCTACATTTTTTAAGATGGAAAAACTGACAGGGATTAAATCACTCCTGTTGTTGCATCACAATTTAAATTCCGGGAATGTGTCATTTGATGACATCAGGGAAAGGCGCATCTTTTTATGCAGGTTCATTTAATGAAAGAGCTCGGCTAGTTTGGGCTTCAGGTTCAAAAGGATGAGCTGCCGGATTTGACGTCCGTCTCCGTACTACTGATAACTTGCAGAATCATCTGGAACTATTATGTGGCAGGTTTGATGCTTGTAAATCCTTTTAAAAAGATCTCAACAAGGTGAAACTAAAGATGCAAAATCAGTCGAGGACTTCGAGTTGACTCCTCATTGTGGCCAATGAGGAGTCAAGACTAGGTCTAGGTCTAGACTAGGTCTAGACTCTAGTCTAGATAGTCTTGAGACAAACGCAAGCTCTCACCTGACCACAGTCCTCATGCCCCCAAACACATGTTAGGAGCATGTGCGCAGGCTTTTTGTCCAGCCATTCCTCTCAGTTGTCTGTTTAGTCGGGCTATTTTAATTGGCTGCTCAGCAGTGAGATTAAACAGCCTTCATGATAAATACAGCTGTGTTCAGATCCCTCCTCCTTTGCTTTTCCATGCTGTTTTCCAGCCAAGTTGAGGCAAAGTGCCAGAAAAAAAGATCCAGATTCAAGATTTTACTCCTTCAGTGGGAGGTCACAGATCCAGGGATTACATTTGTGCATGTGAGTGTAACTTTTAGACCATGAGAGATTCTCAGTCTCATGATTAAAGCTGCCTGGACTCATTTTTTGGCAGTTAAAATCCTCCAGAGGTTAATTCGCCTTTGAAGAGACAAGTCATTCTGTTCGACCCTGCCCCCCGCTTTCAAAATAAAGGCTAGGCAGTGTTCTAAATGCCGCAACAGGAAAGAACAAAATTAGCTTCTACTTCTGCATGCATTTTTATTCTGATGGCTGCTTCACATTTTTAAGTTCCTGTCGGAGGAACCTCTTGCGATCCCAAGTTCCAAGTTCCCAAAACATCTGGAGAAACACAGCAGACAAGAGTGTGTCTGGATGAAATGCGATTCTGCTCCACTGGTGAACTCCCACAGGCTGGTCTACAGACCGGGTGGAGTTTGATGTGAGCTCTCTCAAACCAAACGCACTTCCGAAACTGACAAGTGTTTTCAAGGGAATGTGAAACCAGGCTGTCAGAGAACTCCCCGTCGTCTCTTCATCACTTTTAGGTTAGAACCTCCATTGCTAAGAATGTGAAGACTAATGCAAATCAAGTTACGTTGAATTTGAATGTCTCTTTTTGATTCATCTGCTACTAAAGTATTTCTGTTACCGTATGATGGAATAGAGAATTGGGGGATGGTGCAGAGTCTACTGGGCGAACTCCTGAATGCCCACATCTGACGCTGGATTATTAAGCCTCAATCTCAAAAACTCAAAGACTCCTAGATAGATCTGAGACCAGCTCCACCTCTTGGTAAACTTGTCTCAACAGTTAGTGGTGCAGCAGCCACTAAAAAATGGAGTTCAAGATAAACGATCAATGCTCTATTCTGTCGGACCGGCTGCCTTTAACAAGGGACAATTATGGGTTCAAGAACTTCGTTCCACTAAATCAAGGCAGATGCATTACAGAGACAAACATTGCATTCCCATATTTTGTGCCTCTTTTAGAACCTTTTATTTGAACAGACTTAAGTAAATATTTGGTGATTACATGAGGAGGAAATGAGCTGCTGGCTCATTTTAGAATGATAGTTGTCGTTGTTCATCATGCAGGAGCTCAACCTCTGCTGCCACTTCCTTGAAAACATTCAAATAAACAGTTGCAGGGCAAATTTTATCAGACGTCTGAATGTCCTTTGTGCATATCCAAATAGTTCCTGTCTGCAGTATCATTGTGCAAAAGAGGTGTCTGACACATCATCCTCTCCCTGTAGGTTGGAAGGGAAGGGAGGCTGAGATGGACAGGACACAGATGTGTAATCCATTACATGTCTAAGAAGCAGGTCCCGGCTGTCTTAGAGCGTTTAGACATTGTGGATCTGTAGTCTTTTAACCCTCAGCTCTTGTATTTAAACCTCCATAAGAGAAAGCAGACATGAAACATACAGCCAGCTTTACATCAAGAAGGATCGTCTTCTACAAAGCCAGGGAGGCCCCCATACCGAACTCACTAACCCCCATTAGGAATGCAGGGACTGATAGGACGTGGTAGAGAGCACAAGGACGGGATTGGAGGGTCATGCTGTTCCCTCTGCTCGCCACTGTTGACGCAGGGAGAGAAACAGTCACTTCCTGCCGTGGCTGTAAAGAGCTGCTGTGTCCCAGAAGGTTGAGTCTTGTTTGCATGAGTACGGAAAGAAAACATGGCCTCTACCCTCTCACATCTCCGGTTGCAGTCGCGAGAATCGCCCTCCTTTCTGCCGCAGTTGAGTCTTACGAAATCCTCGTAGGATATTTGAAATAGTTGCAACGCAGCCCAGGTCACCCCCAAATCAGGAGAAGACCGTCTCTAGAGAGAATCGAAAAGGCCTACAGGCAGTTTCATCGAAGTCTGAACCTACACTAAGCAGATTATTTTTCAAATACTGCTGAAAAGGTATAGGGTTATTGCTTTTAATGCTGATTACACTCAAAAGTTGCAGCAGCAGGTAATCACATCCTCCACCGTCTCTGAAACATCTAGATGGTGAGGTTCTCCCTGTGTCCTGGGTCTGCTCCAGGATCTCCTGTTGGCTACGTTGAGAGCACCGCAAACAGGAGGTGAGATCAGATGCCAAAAGCATCTCAACAGACTCCCTCTGGATGGTTTGAGGGCTTCACCTGGTCCCAGAGGGTCTGAATAGATTCTCAGACATCACAGACATGTAGAGGTTCAGTTTATTTGCCTTTCTTGAGGCATTCCAGGCATGCACAGACATATTCCATAGTTTGTAGTAGTTGTAGACATGTGTGTACACCCTCTTATGTCAGACAGACCCTGGAGCGTTCATGGAAGTTGAACGTTTTGATGTCATAAATAACAAGACAGGCTAGACATCAAGCAGAGGAGGTTCCATGCATCTGAAACTGTCTCTCATATACTAAAACAATTTTGAACACACTTGTGGGTCGGAACACGGATCATAAGCTATGAAGGATATGGGCGTCCACATGCTCCTCATCGTCTTGCGTCAAGTGTAGGTGTAAAGAACCGACCCAACACCTTGGCAGTGGTGCCGATTCTGGATGATTCTCCAAAGAAGACGTTGCATATCCCAGAATCCATCTAAAGGAAGTACTCAAGGTCCGGCATTGGCTTCCGTTTCTTTACTACCAACTAGATCTCCAGTCTGTATTTGTTGGTTCATCATAGATACATCTCCAATTGGACCATCCCTTCAAATACACCTAAATGTACGTCTACAAACGAGGACTTCCAGTGTATGCAAACATACATTGTGCGTCTGGTCTTTGTCTGACCAGAAGAAAAGGATTCTGTCGATGCCAATGACAGAGAAGTGGATTAATTTAAGAAAAGTAAACCCAGACTAATCTACAACATCACACAGTTCCTCCCTGAATCTGGGAAAGAGCATCCAGTATGAGTTTAAATGAGAGCTGTGACAGCAGAGCAACACCACCGCAACCACCCAATCTAATTACACAGTAGTCTGTGGATAGGGTTCCTGCTCGGTCGAAGGGTCACGCCAGCAAGAGACAGTCCGTTTTTTATTTGAGTAAATGAAGTAGGGCTTTAAAACTAAACTGGGTAGTTTGCATTCACCTCGTCTACCCAGGAAGTTCCGTGCCAGTTATTAAAACAGGAGCGCAGATTTGTTTCTGAAACTCCAGCTGTGAGTCACGCCAGCGGTGAGATTTCTGGTTTACAAGCTGGACGACTGGAGGGAGAGCGAGGAGTCGCAGAACACAGAACTGAGAGAAATAATGGAGGAACTGTGAACAGTGATGTGAAACCTTGGATGTGGACCAGATGGAGTTCATCCGTACCCCCAGAACCACAAAGGAATAGCTGTAGACACGAGGTTGTAATATTTAAGCATCACAAAACACTCTAAATACTCTGTAGTTTCTATGACAGCAATTCTACCACAGAAACTAAAAACTTTTCTTGTTGCTTTGGGGGCCTGTCCGGTTTTGTGCGTGCTGTTGGGATTATGGGATTATTGATGCTCCTCCAATTCAAATTTCGAAAGCCACCACTGGGATCTGTCTCTGTTGAGTTCATCCTGAAATGGTACACTATCAACTAGTGACCTGACATGTCTGCTACAGCATTTTCAATGAAATCTAGAGTGTTTTCATGAAGAAAAAAAAACAAATTGCCATTTTCAGGTCTTTGTGTTCTCAAAAAGTCTAGGAACAGGAACAGGAAATGCCATCCATCTAAATCCCAAACTTGGAGAAAATAGATAACAGTTAATTGACTAGAATGACGACGGATCGAAAAAGCTAGAAGTCACTGCTTCCATCTGTTGTTATTCCTTCAGAGGTACTAGGGGGTCTTAGTCATTACCTCTCTATTTCTAGTCTTCTTGCTTAACTGAGCGAATCACCTCCTGGCCCAAGCGCTGCATACTCATATGAGAGTGTTATGGACCATTTCATCTAGTGCTCCTCAAACATCAAAACATTTATTTAAATCATCACAATGAAGACCGAAAGTTGCAGTGGCGTTAACTGTACCCCTGGGTCATGTTCCCGAAGCCATGAGCTACACTTCGATGTGTTTTGTTTCTCCTACCCAGGTTTGAGCTGACGTCTCTTTCTTGGATTTCTAAAAAAAACAAAAACTTACAACCAGAACTTTGTGAGTCTTCATCAGGGTAGAAGAGCTAAAAAAAGAAAAAATGCGGACTTTTAAAATGTGCAAGCTGGGACAGGCTCTCTGCTATATGCTGAGCTGAGCAGTTTGTCATATGAATAAGCAGCTGATATCTGGTCTTTATGAGACATTCAAAGACAAACCTCGTCTTTTGGTTGAGTCTGAGTGCCAGTAAAAGAAGATTAATGTCATCTTTAAAATAAGCAGCCTGTGGAGCTTAAGTTAAACAATATGCAATGAGACTGGGAGCAATGACAGGTACCAGCGCCATGAAGTCCACAATGTCACGTCACCGGTCATTACCAGTCACGACAACAGTCTTTACGTCTACATTGTCCTGGTCTCAGGGTCACAGAAACATTGACCTTATTCACAGAGAGCAGGAGACACCAGGCCTATAAAAAGAATCAGAGGAGCAGCCTGGAGACACAACGAGTTTCACAACCCTGAGGTAAACAGCTATTTGTTAAGTGGTGGCATTTGCTGCATCAGCATTTCATTTGTTGAGCACTGCGGACAAAAACAATGATTATCTTTACTTATTTAAAAAAAACTGCAACCCAAGCATGACTCTGTTTTCACGACAGATACCGGGATTTCTGCTTCTGTCTTCTTTACACCTGGGTTGAGTCTTCATATGTTAAATGCAGAGCAAAACGTTCCTCAGGATGAATTGTTACAGAGGTGAGGAATGTCAAACCATCGACGCGGAGTACTCGTGTACAGGTTCAACAGCAGCGGACTTGTAATATCTTTCAGGAAAATGCAGGCATGGCAAATCAGACGGACTAGTTATACATCCCGCACGTTGGCACGAGTCGAATTTGAACAGCTTTTCACCATTAAGTGTGCTGAATCAGCGGCAGCGCTGTAAACACGTTGCAAACAGGACATCGCCACGCTGTCACCAAGTAAGATGATTACAGATGCATCCAGTCATCACCAACCAAGATTAACAATCATTTCAAGGAGCTGTGTTTCTTTTCCCATCAGCACGTCGCTGCGGATGCCTCAGCGTGTCGCCACCGGGGTGTACACAGCTGTGTACAATCAGCTGTCAGCTCCACGGCTCTACAGCCAATACAGAGGAAGTCTTGGGTCCGACTCTACACGGTTTGTTTTTGTGGTTCCAGATTCAAACTGCACGTGAACAACACTGCTGAAAATGTCAACCTGTGGAAGGTTTCATTCCCTTAGATTTCTGATTAAACCTCAACCTTGTTATTGGAGATATTAACCTCCTCTGTTGATAATTTTGGAGAATACAAACAGAAACAAAGACCTCAAAAATGACCAAATCTCCGATGTAGAGCAATGCTGGTTCACTTGTGTGCACCCAGTCAGAGAAACAGGGTGTGGCCTCGAGTCTGTCTATCACCAGAGAAACCCCAGGTCTTTGTCTGCAGCGGTCAAGTTCAGTCAAGTCTCAAAAGAGCAGACAGGAATCATTCGGCGCTTGCTTCACCTCGGGGTCTGAGGACGAAGTGTCAGGAGCGGATTTAGCGCCACCAATGAAGACGGTATATTCAAGATGTCCAGTAGCAGTTCCTGAGTTAAAATCCAAAGCTAGGACATGAAAAGCCGTACAAAATAGAATGTTGACATCCTGAATACCCTGGGTGGTGGCCTGCCAATTGTTAATGGAGGCCTGATTCACTAAATGCTGCATGTTCGTGTGATAACACGTAAAAACACCAACGCGAACTCAACCTTTCTACTCCATCCCATTTGCCCCATCGGCTTTTACATGTAAAAGCTTTTACATGTTCAAAGAAATGGATGTGCTGGAGGGCACCAATTTTATTTATGGGGAGTAAAAGAACATTTTTTTCGAAGTCTGGAAGTCAAAATCATGCTATTTCTGGCAACAAGAGCCTGCTGGGTTCCTGTCCAGATGATTCAGAGCCAGCAGTGGAGACGGGCACAGAGATTTAGGTCAGGGGGGGTGAGGAAGTAAAAAAACTTGTTAAAAATAGACGGCAGAGGAGAGCTTGAGGAACAAGGGATGAACTACCGAAGGATAGAACACACCTGATGATGATACACCAGATCATTTATTAACTAACACTCAAGGAAACACAGCTTAAGCGTCTATTTTATAATAACAGTCACAAGCCTTTGATTAGCACTGAGCACACATTCAAGCTACTGTAATAATCAGGTTCTTTGCCACGACAAACAAGACGGCACACCTCATCACGATACCTTTCATACCCTCCTCATCCTGCCTGCTGGCTGTTTTTGTGCTGCCTGTTCAGGGCTGGGTATTCTGGGATGGGCCAGGAAGTTGGTTTATATGGGTTCTGGGGTAAAGGCAGGTGCTAAGAGGCCTCCAATGCTGTGGTGGGAATCGCCTGCTTGCCTCGAATCAGAGGTTGGTCGCCCATTACCGGTTTCTTCTGTCTGTTAGGCATCACAAATCTTATTCGGTTGCCATCCAGGTTTTTATGCAAGTGTGTTTAGGACTCCTCCTACATCAGAAACACCATCTTAAACTCATTTAAAATGAAGCACATTGAAGAAGCAAGTCTGTCTTCTCCTTCTCCAACGTTTTAACTTCATTTAAAGAGCAGTACAGTTGATGCATTTATTTTTATACACGCCTGATTTAAAACGACTGGAACAGTCTGCCTGCCCACCCACCCTCACTCTGCTAAATCTATCAGTGGACTTGTTGCACAAGCATGGCAGAGAAAGTCCAGCCAAAATATTCAATGCTAAGATGCTAGTCCTAAAAATAGCCACGTTCAGGCTCATCACGATGATGTCAGCTACCGGTGTAACGACACAGCAGCTCGAGTTCATCAAACTAAATCTCCAGGCGTGACGGTGGTGCTTCAGATCCGGACTGATAGCTTCATCTCACCGAGATCTGAGGGCAAACAACTTCAAAATAATCCGAGGACGCCAGGATAGAAAGTCACAGAGGATTCCCGCTCAGCTGAATTCCCTTTTTTTTTTTTTTTAATAAAACTTGCTGCACCTTCAGGCGCTTTATTGGTCGGGAAGCTTCAGATTTTTCCCCAACCACAAGATTCCAAATGGGCAGAGTGTGACCAATCCAGGTGAAGCGCGGCACGATTTACAACATATGCGTGCTAGGAGGCCCAAAAAGCGGACGTTATTAGAATCTCCTCGGGCGTTTTCGAGACATCGGGGCACAGGAGAGTTTTTACGGCTCTTCTCAGATGGTGAAGGACGGACAGATCGAGAGGAGGAGGCGTATCGTTTGGTATCATTAGGAGCTCATTATGGCTCCACGCTGAGGATCAGCAGGAGGTAGTGGACTGTTAACATTTAATGATGGATGATCGGCACAAACATCCTTTCTGGTCCGGGACGGCAGGGCTGAACACTCAGCTCTAGACATGTGTTTCTATTGGATGCGGATAAATAGAGGCGGGCTTCGAGCCAACGCCGGCCCTGCTGTCACAAAGCCTACTCTGTGGTTTCACAGGAACAGCCATTGGTTTGGGGATGAGCCAGTCTCCCCCCCAGCAAAAGCGGGAGGTTTCGCACCAGAAAGCAGAACGCTGGACCCGATGTTCTGGGAACATAATAGCCTGTTTGGTCTGGCAGAGGAGATCCAGCGAGCCAAACCTGCCTCTTCACACTAAGTGTCAGAGTGAGGCAGCGATGGAGCGCCAACAGGAGTCTAGTTTGGCATCGGTAGATGAAGGGCTGATCACCAGAGAGCATTCATGAGTCAGGATTGCGAAACAGAGATAATTCAAAGCTAGAGTCTGTCCACACTGGTGAGACTGGGAAAACGGATGAAGCGTCATTTTAGTTTTACGTGGAAAAATGTTGCAATAAGAACACAACGATGATTGTTGCCTCATGATGTAATGAACTTCTGAACAACGTCCCATCAAAATCCACTGGCACCTTTTTCCATTTTGTTTGCAGAAAAACAAGCAAAAAAAACAAACAAAAAACAACAACATAGAAAATATGTCTCTAAATCCAAAACCAACAAATTAAAAGAAAAACAAAACAAAACAGCTAGAGTGAAATATATGGCACAAAATAAACCACAACTCAATTCAATTTTTAGAAACTCTAATAAATCATGTGTGTGTGTGTGTGTGTGTGTGTGTGTGTGTGTGTGTGTGTGTGTGTGTGTGTGTGTGTGTGTGTGTGTGTGTGTGATAAACTCCACTTGTTTTCTCAGTTTCAATCTATTTCACAACCATTGGGGTAAAAGCACCAAAGACCCTCCTCTAAAGTTCTGCGCTGCTGTTTGCGTCCCTCCTCCAGACAGTCCAGCCTGAATCCGAAATTCAAGCTGAACTCTGACCTCCCCGCTACCGCACCTGCTCGCCTGGAGGCGGAGTCTTGCAGGTGTTCATTTCATTTGGAGAAAACAAAAGCTGGATTGGTGGCGGTGGACCCAACAGAGGGCCAAACCACCCCCAGAGACACCCCCAGAGCAGGTAGGGACATGATACTCGCCACCATCAATGGCGACCAGCAGCATATCTAAAGGGCTCACGACGTTTGATGTCAGATCCCGCCACGAGCAGCATCGCCATAGAAACGGTTTCTCTCAAACATCACGCCGACAGACTGTGGATCTGTCGTCGTCCAATCCAGCGGATTCTTACCGGAGCAGAGGATGCCTTTGTGTCGGGGGCAGGAGAAGTCGTCGCACTCGCAGAAGCTGCCGTAGATCTTTCCGAACTCGGACTCGTAGCAGAGGCACTGGTTGCAGCTGCATTCTCCTCGGCCGCTACACAACTGCTTGCCGTCGGCCTCCCGGCAGGCGCTGAAGTACATGCTGCCGGCGTCGCCCTCCTGGCACTCGCACCGAGCGCCGAGGTAGCCCGGCTCGCAGTAACAAGTCCCGCAGTTATAGGTCCCTGCAAGGCAAAAGACACCGTTTATGACTAGGATAATATTACGTTTATTCAACTCAGTCGACTTTAGGGAGCCACTCCATCTATTACGTGTAGAGTTCCAAATAAGGAGCATACTTGGGTTTCACATCGCTCTGCAGCTCAAATTTAAAAATATAGGAGTGTTATTTTCGCTTACTGTGACCATCATTATCTCCACAGCGGCTACCCCAAGTCAGAGCCTCTCCATTACGGAACCAAACAAGTCAATTAATGGGTTAAATGGGATGTTTCCTTAGTAACCAAAGCTGTAATAGCAGGTCTGATGCCACAGATTGAGGTCTTGAACTTCCACAAGAGTTTCAAACTACAGGACGCACGTTAGCAGCGCTGTAAGTCCCGTGTGATTAACAGGGCTTGTGGTTCTTGGGGGGGGATTTGAAATACTTTTACACATGCGGACTTTTCTACTGATTCTCATATTTTTATGTCCTCCGCTTTCAATTCTGGAGTTTTATAAAGTTAGCGGGAAACTTTGCCAGTTTTTAACTACTTTGGTGTCAACAGAGAACCATTACTCTCTCCTGCACTGTCCATTTGACTCCTAGAATTTCTTAAGACACATATTTTAAGAAAAAGGACATCATGGAAGTCGGAGCACCTATGGAGCTGCAGATGCTGCTGTTGGTTTGCGCCGTCCGGCTGCAGCCGCAGTCACACTGGTAATTCACATCCACCTCCAAGCGATCTTTGAACCCCACCGGCTTGATGGTGAAGCTCTGGTCGGCCCCGCGGGGAGGGCAGCCTCTGGCCTCCACACTCACGTTAAATGAAACCTAAGAAGAAGACAAAATAGTGTGAGCTACAATAGCATCTGGTGTTCACACATTAGCACCAATGTTGCCTTTTTGTTCCAACTAAGCAGCTAAATTCTTTTTCTTCCTCCAGCATGAACTACTCTTTTATTTCCTGGTTTTACAGACGTGTGAATGCAACTTTCATAAAGACACCCAACAACAAGGACTGGTCGGAACGATAAAAACGCCAGGTTAGGCTGGAAAAATCAGAAACAAAGGTGATTAGGAGCGGAAGCAAATATTTTAATTATAATCAAAATATTAATTTGCTTAAATAAAAACTAAAACACTTGATTGAACGTCACTTTTTGTTGTTATTTTTTTAACCAACAGTAAAAAGCAAGTAAAAAGTGACTTCGAGCAACTACAATGTTAGAAATCACACCCCCACACATCCACACTAATTAGGTTTTACTCATGACTCCCTCATTATCGTCCCAGTTCGAAATGCCTTTCGTCTCAGAAAGAACATTTCAACCTCTACCCCCCCTTTCTAAACACATATATGACCGAGTAGTCTGACCACGTAACATTTTAACTCCACGATGGGGGGCCGGGGACTAAAGTGGAGTATTTGTGTGTGCCTCAGTCCAGCATAACCTGATTCAGGCCGAGGCTGAGCCACATTCTGTTGGGCTTCCCCTCCAATTTCAGCACAGGAAGCTTAATCAGTTAACTGTGACACAATTAAATTTACTGTAAATGTGAGTCGCGAGGAAGGCGACTCACCCAATCATGGGGATCATTGTGGAGAAAATATGGGTGTGGGGGGGCGGAAGCCTGGTAATACCACTCATTACGCAGCAGTGGTAGTAGAGAGTTAGATGCTGGGACTCATGGAGAGTCACAGAGAAGTCCTCTATCCATTCATCTCCTCTACCTCCATCTTGGCATATGAGTTGCTTGGGGGTGGGGGTGGGGGCAAAGGGGAGTGATTCTTTTACAAATAGGTTATGCAACAATTTTAGTTCATTTAAAATAGTCAAGTGACGAGAGATCTGCAGCAGCAGCTCAATACCTATATGTGGAGCCAGCGCTGAACCAAAGGTAAAAATAAACTGGGAGAATGTGTTGGGATGATTGAATTCTTATGACTGTCGGAAATTCAATAAAATGGAAGAAACCCGATGGAGGTCAGACAAAGAGAGACATAACCCGATTCAAATGTTTCTCATTTGTATGGACAAAAAAAACAGCGTTCACATACATGAATCCATTCAGTGGTCCTGCTTTTCTGGAGTGTCCGACTGAAAAGGAGGCTACCCCACTACACACACACTCCAGCGAGTGTGTCTACCCCCCGCCAGCTCCCTCCTTTCACGCCTCACAGTTTCACAGGGCCTACTTTTGTTTCAGGTCATTGAGATTCTGCTTGGGGGTGGGGGTGAGGGGGTCGCCCACACTGTGACTGACACCCGCGCCACATCCTCAGTAAAGGAGCTTGGCACCCACGACAGGCCCAGTTACTACCCTTCGTTTCCTCTCAGCGCTCAGGATAAAAAGAGCCCGAGAGCCTTCTTTCTCTCGCTGGCGGTATTCTCCACCATCCCCACACCGGGAACATAAAGCAAGGGGTTCTGGGAAGGATTTCCAACGTGCCGGAGCTCACTGTGCCACGGCACGTATGAAGCGGCTCCTTGTTAGCATTTTAATGGATGTGGGATTCATTACGCATCTTCATTGAGACTTGTGTGGAATATAAAGTGACCACCGGGGACGGGTCCATGCAAAATTTAAAAACAACCAAGATGTGAGTCATCCTGTGTTG
This sequence comes from Antennarius maculatus, assembly GCA_013358685.1. Classification (NCBI taxonomy): domain Eukaryota; kingdom Metazoa; phylum Chordata; class Actinopteri; order Lophiiformes; family Antennariidae; genus Antennarius; species Antennarius maculatus. The sequence continues at coordinate 19,505,098 of CM023618.1, read as the reverse complement.
GATCAGAGCCGAGGCAAAGGATTCTGGATGTCCTGGATCTGCACAAATCTATGCTATGAAGAAAGAAGTTTTTTCATAGCATCTATGCCGACTAACTCAGCTCTGCTTTACGTTTTTAGTCCAGACTAACAGGATCCTGGAGGAGGAGGATGAGACGATCAACCAAAAAGAAATGCTTTGCACCAATGAATGCTCTCCTTAACTGTCATGTTCAGCCAGGAGCTTTTGAATTACCGTCATCAGGCTGCAACGCAAAGCAGCGTGGGTAACTGGAGCACAGACACTGAGCCAGCAAACAGGTTTTAACAGAGGAGCAAAAGAATGACGAGTCAGCAAAATATTCCCAGCTCTGACAGCACGACATGTTTACAGCGGAGGCCGTATCACATGTCTGCAGGCTGCGTGTAAAAAGCACAATAATTAAAGGCAACAGTTGAAGTCATGATTTGATTCCGCCCAGAACCAGCCCTGAACTCGACTAACTGTTTACGCTGCTTCAGCGTCAAAAAAGAAAAAGGATGCAGAAACGGTTTTTATTCTCTAAGGAATCGCCGTCCAAAAACGCCTCATTGTGCCGAAGCAGAAGCCTGACGGGAAGTGAAACCGCCGCAGCACAGGTTAAACCGTAGCTAGCTCGCGTTACAGGTCTCTACTGTCGACAACAACACAATCACACTCCTGAATGCTGAGCCACGCCTGCAGGTCAAAGGTCCGGTTTGATCTCCACTACACGCTCATCAGACGCATGAAGCATCAACACGAGGTTTTCGCAGGTCGGGGTGACGTCAGCTTTCGCTGCAGGGCTGTCGTTGCTCTGGCAGCAGCCTGAATATATTTGGAAAGATTAAACACGGCCGTATCCGCCTCTGATTGAATGCAGCTGGACGACAAAAAGAGTCCAAACTATTCTCTAAAGGAATGACAGGTCTCTGCCAAGAGAGCAGTGAGACGATAACTGAGGTCATCGTTGTATTAGACGTAAAGCATAGGAATGGTCAACTCAGGTAGAAGAAAATTTATACATCAGGAAATTACTGATGTTTAACAGGAATTCACTTTAAACTGAATCAAAGGTTGCACGGCGTTTACAGAGAGTCACAACAGGCTTTATGAAATTTTTTAATTTTTTTTTGCCGTGATCCACAATTTCATTTTGAGTAGAGAAAAAGGATAAGGAGTAGACAGGGAACTAAAAATGAAACACACAGCTTCCAGCTTTTGAGGCACAACTCATCCAGAAAGGCTTTCAGCATCCACGCAATTTACAGCATATTTCTCCTCCCTGTCTCCTAGCAACAACTGATGAATCTGCAACTGTATGATCGCCAGGCACCGTGATTGGCCCACAGCAGCATGATGTCAGGTTCCGTTTCTCCAACAGTCGAATCTGTTTCGTGTGTTCCCTGCTGTGGGGGGGGGGGGGCTGAGTTTTTCCCTGCGACTCGAGTCGTTCCAGGCTAAGTACGCCGAAACCAACAAAACGACTGGAGCTCGCGTCACAATGCGCGGTTTGGTCCGGATGAGCCCACGTGTTAATTTGTCCTAATAAGACTACGTGCAAATAAACGCCAGCTATTCTAAAACAACTCTAGAACCTCCACATAATTAGTCAAAACCACACCAGTGCATCCAACTGGAAAAATTTAGTCATGGAAAATATGATTCGTTCAAAAAACGACGACAAACACAGTAAATCATCTCCTTTAAACCTCTAATCATGACCTAGAGAAAGAGAAAAGGTGCAGGATACAGGAGCTACGACACCTTTCCATCAAGATGCATGAAACATTTAGGATGTAGGGGGGAGCGGGAGAGGAGGACTCACCGTATCTCCTATCTTCAAGTCTGCGCACTTCCTGAGGCCCGGCAGTGGCTTTCCGTCCTGACAGGTGGCGGTGAAGGAAAGGCTGATGTCGTCTGGGTGGTCCCACACCGACAGCTCCACCTTGGACCGGATGTTCTGAGGGAAGAAGAGACGAAGACGTTAGTGAAAACATTAAAACCCATTCCTTTCAGAGCTGGATCTCTGGTCGGGTACCAGTGAAGAGAGAAACATCTGGAAAGCCACGCTCCATTTGGATGCATTTATAGCCAGTCGAAACCGCGAGCGCTGTGCATGAACGCAGCTTGTATGAAACAGTTGCATTTCCAGCTGCGTGTCCGTGCAACACAGCCTGCATCCGTGTCGACCACGCAACTGATGTGTGCCAGAGTAAATCAGGTGGCGCATGTGGTCGAACACGGCCTCATTCGCTCTCTCTGGCCCTTAACACAATTGTTAACTAATCGATGAGCTCAGAGTGGTGAACGTTAATAAATCTGTGAGTCCCGCCCACGCAGAGTGTGTCACGTCTGTGTTCGACACGAGTCCCTGCCCCAGAACAAACTGCCACGAGCCAAAGGCAGGGCGACATCTGCACACCCACACAGGAAAGTATTCAGGGAAAGGCTGACGGCATGGAGTCCTCGTCTCTGGATCCAAACGCACAGAAACAAATCGTTTAATGAACCCCATCTCTCAGCAGTTAATGGGTATTTGGTGAATTCATTAGTTGAAATTTTAAGAGCACAATCATGGTTCAAATCATTGTTTCCTAGCGTTTCACAACAATTGAAATGATCAAAATAAAAATAATTTGGTGGATTTGTTCAAATTATTTCTATCCATTAAGTCACAGACGTGATGAAAGCTGGCTCATTTATTTTGCACTACCTTATGAGCGCCCCCTACAGACCTGGAGGATCTGCGAGAAGAATGTATGTTTAATCCCTGTTTCCCATCCTCCACTCTCACCAAACAGGAAAGGTGGTGCTTCCTTGCTGTTTAAAGATTGTGGCTAAAATGTGTTTCTGGATGCAGCAGAAAAAGGGCTTGTGGTTCTTTTGGTTGGAACTCAAAATTAAAATCACTATAGTAAAACTGCCAAACAACAATTTACTCCATATAAATCTATAAAACATCTTAAAGGATATATTGTGATATGTTTACTTGGTTATTTTTCTGTCTATCCACACTGACTGATAACTTTGAGAAGCTGATTTTTGAAAAAACAGACAAAGTCTTCTGCATTCAGCCACGTCAGCACCACAACAACTCCACCTAAAATGAGAAATGTAACTTGGGTGCAACCACACGGTCAGCTGTCAAGCTCAGGAACTCTCCCAGTGGACCCGTTCAAGCCTCCCGCATCCTCCCCCACTTCTTATGAATTCACTCATCCTCACTCGACACCAAACGGACCGACAGCCGAGCAGACCAGCTGTACTCACGTTGTAGGCGGCGACGATCAGCTGGATGACGTTCTTAGAGTCCTGGTCCAGGATTTCTACTGTTGTTCCAGGTATGAGTGCAGTAAAGTTCTTTGTTTCGGGAGAAAGTTGAGACACAATAAGTTCCTTACGTATAAAGAATGGACAACGAAGAGCATAAAATGCTTTATAAGTACCTTATAAATGACATACAGCCGTTTTGTCACCGCAAATATGAGGAAGATGTTATTTTCTGCCAGTTTCTCCCCCAGGAGAGCCAGAGACGGATAGTCCTGAAAGACATGGCATTATGGGTAATTTATATGGAGTTCTTACAGTGGAAGTCAGTATGTAGAATACCTCCACCAGGTTCCTCTAGTTCCATCAAAACTCATCCATTACATTAAACCTGCACCAACATTTAATTTAATTGGCTATTCTGGCTTGCTTCATGTAAAAGGGTGTAAACCGGTTTCCAATATAAATCAGGATCACGATCCAGATCTGGATCCAATCCCAACTCATCCGAGGAACATCACAAGATGTCCACGGCTGGGTATTTTTATTTAGGCTGGTCTGTTATCATTTTCATTATACTAATAAAATGCTGAAAAAGAAAAACAAATCTTATAAACTTGAAGAAAGTGAAAAAAAAAAAGTGAGTGACCCATAAATTTTATAAAAGTTTTCTTGGCCTGAAGAAGGATGAGACTTTTTTTTTTTTTTTTTTTTAATCTTGTAGAGAAACCGACAAAAGCAAAGAAATGAACAGCTGCAGAAATCATATTAAATAGGAGTGACACAGCCACACACATGACAGTGATATATTTGCCATAATTTGTTTTATCGCATGAGATGGACTTTGAGACTCCATCTAAAAAAAACCGAAAAAAAACCAAACCCAGCGGCACCTGATTAGCATTAAACTCAAGCGTCGGCTGGAGGAGCCTGGTAGAAAAGTTGGGTTAGATTTTTTTCAACAGGAACATTTGTAACCCCTCAGCAAAGAGTCTATTGGATGTTTTATTAGCAGCTTCCAGGTGTTGGACGCGTTTCGGACCTTCCCCGTCCAATCACAGGCCGCCGGCTGCTCAGCATGTGGCACTTAAGCTAGAATTCAAAAAATGCTGAATTTTATTTCAGTTACATTCCCTCATTGTTTTTATTGGACATGCAAGGTGACTTCCAGCCAATCCAGGCTTGGATAGGAGCTGAATGGGTTAGCAGGAAGCTTTATTTTCCGTGTTGATTTGTACTGGAACACATTTTAGGTCAAAGCGGAGAAACTTTACGTGTGAACCAAGTATGAAGAGCAGCTCTTCTTACCATCTTGGTGGAGGTACTGTACTCATTCTTGTCATTGAGGTGACATCGCCCGTCGTGGGGCTGGACCAGCCCCCCCAGCCTCCCGTCTAGAGCCAGGTGAGGCACGTCATCTGTGGCGAACACCAGCAGGTGGTAGGCCTCCTTCCTCCAGCCGATCTCCTCCTGTTCGCAGGGAACGGCAGATTAGCACATGACCAACCTTTCAATGTCTTGGTATGTGGGTTCTACAGGAAGCTCATCACTAAGACAAACTTGAGTATAACCAGTGTTCTCCCAAAGGCCCAGTCCTGCTTGTTATCAACCGGAAACAACAGGCGATGACAGCGTTTGACGGAACGCTGACCGTTGCACGATACTAAAGAAACACCCAGTTTCAACCAGTCAATGGAAGGATTTTCTAGTTCTTTTGTTCATTATTTGGCCTGTGCAGAGCACAATCGAGCTGTGTTTGCTCCATTCAAGAGGCCTCTTTGATGAGCAGCGACAGCAGAAATCATGTTACGTAACAGGGATAATTTATCTACTCTTGTGGGACATACAGCAAACAAGGAAGCGTAATGTTGGACTAACAAGAACATGGCGCGTTATAGTGTCACGATTCAATGCACTGCAATGTGTTATAAGTTCTCTGTAATTATGTTAGCGGCGCATTTCCTTCCCGTCTTAGCTGGCGTTGAGGCTAATAGCCGAACATAAATCTCAACACTGCCCCCTAGCTGTGAAGTGTTTCAACACAGCACAAACTTAACCTACTGCCTCAATCTTTTGCGTGTACATTAAAAACCAATAAAGAACCAATTCAGTATAAAAAAAAGGATCTTCAAGTACACCAAAACCGAATTAAACACCTCAATTGTCAGGGAGGTTGTTTTCCACATCTGTGGGTCAGTGGTAGCTCACGAGAACTACGGGACAGATCTCAAAGACGCCACGTTGAAAGATGGTGTTAACCGATTTGACGCATTGTTGGTTAATGCAATCTGTTCAATGGGTAACAACAGCGAGCTAAATAGACAACGGGTCACAGTATGTGGCGAGCTAGCTAACTGATGATCGACTCACAGAGCAATATCACTGACAGCCACTAGAGGGAAACAATGAGTTCCGCCAAAGCTGCACAACACATACTGTATTCTGTGTGTGTGTGTGTGTGTGTGTGTGTGTGTGTGTGTGTGTGTTGAAACAGTGTTGAAAAAAGAAGCCTGTGACCTGACGCATCCTCATGCCTAACCAGCTGCACCAGACTCCACTTCCTGTCTGTGCCCCCTGGTGCTTTTAATTAACAAGCAAATAGACACATGCCATCCAAACACGCGGCCATACTTAGCTTCATTCAAAGAGAACATTCAAAAGGCTCTAATGAAGCCCCCCTACCTCCCCCTTCCCCCTCCATAACAGTGGGTGGATGTTGGGGAAGAGATACAGCAGTCACCTTACAAACAGCAGCCTGTAGGATGGCGTCGAATCCGCCCTCCGGTGCGTCCCGATTGCGAGATACCATCTGTTTCTGCACCTCTTCGTTGAACCGGTCCACCTTGTCTGTCAGTGACAGGATGTGGCGGAACCCGAAGGTGGGGACGCAGTTGGGGAACAGTTTGTATCTGCACAGGATGACAGAAAGGTCCAGATGCATCAGGACAACATTCACAGAACTAGAACGTTTGTTTTGTGTGTTTTCATTCATTTACAAAAAAAAAAAAACAAAACCTGCAGAATTTGACAATTTTTGCTCAAGATTTGTAAATTAAATGGTTACGTCAGGGGCCACTGAGGCCCATTCTGCTTTAACAATGTACAATCAGACATTCTTAAAACTGCAGCTGGTCTGACTGTGCATTTTTTTCCCTCCTTGTTTAAACAAGGCGGGTTGCCTCGGGGTCAAAATGTTGTTATCGACACCGTTAAATATTTCCCTTCTGTGCTTCAGTTAGTGTGACACACACACACACACACACACACACCCAACCAAACTCATAACCTAGATGGGAAGTGATGCGCGATGGCAGCCTCTGAGGGAGGGTAGTGCGGTCCCACCCGCGGGGCAAACGGGAGAGCGCTGCAGCTTTTAAAACCCTCCATCTATTCTAGTCCTATTCTGTACATCAAGCACCAGACAGGATTAATCAACCACTACCCACCCGTTACATGGGTTCTCCTGATACTTGGGAGCTGTATAAGAGAAGGGGGAGATGTTTTTGTCTACGAAAGAACCGAAGCCCAGCCTGAAGTTGCTGGTGAGCTTTCCCATCTCATCCGCCAACTTGGTACCCAGGTTTCGGATGGTTTCCAGATCGTCTTTCATGGAAAGAGACAGGTCCATCAGGTAGTACAGATCGACTGGGTAGTCCTCCACCTGCCGTACCTGCAGGCCAAACCATGTCTGCTCTCCTGGATGAGAAAGAATCCGTCATTTGGTTTGTGTAAGAGTTGTAGGAGGAAGTGCTGCATTATTTATTTTTAAATGTACCTGCTCTCAAGGGTCATAGGGATGCTAAGAATGCTTACCTGGGCGCAGGCTGAGGGAGATCTTCTGAGGCATGATCTGGATGACGTCGTCCTGGGCCAAGCTGGACCCTTTAGAACTCAGATGTTTGTTCTTCAGCACAGAAATGCTGCTGGTGTAGTACTCAACAAACTGCATGCCGCAACCTCTCTTCTGCAGGTTCTGAATTAAATCGCACCGTGACGTCAGAGTCCTTCCCCTTCCGAAATCCTGGAGGAGAGAAAGTAACAAACCTTAGAAAAAAAAACAAACAAACAGCTGAAATGAACTGATTCATAGTCTAAAGATTCTGAAAACAATAAGCAGGTAGGTTTTACCTCTTGTGCACACCAGGCGCAGCTGGGGTGGATCAATAAGCATTCTTCACAGGATGTAGCGCTGCCACTCATGCACATGTTCAGACCTGAGAAAGCAAACATCCCAGACGACGGCAGTTACAGGGTGAAATAGAAAATAAAGTGTCTATGGGACTGGAAATCAGCCAACAGAAAAACAGGAAACGGAGTGCACAGCTGGGCTGTACTGGCAAGAATCTCATCATACAACACCAGCAACAATACATAGGAGAGGATTCAATGCATCAACAATAGAATGTATTGAACCTCTTTAGAAAACATTCACAGCATGAAACACACACTGATTGCAATAATGTGGAAGTGCATTTCTTGTGCACTCAGTTTAACATCCAACCAAATATGGCGATGGCAGAAGAAGTGTAATAAATACAAACAAAAGATTGTTGGTGTATGAGGGTGGAGAGCTTTGTTCACCTTTCACCTGACTCCATTTAATCCAAGTTAAATATTTTACAAATTTCCTTAAGTGTCTCTGCTGTCTAGCACATTAATTTGTTAAAGGTATATTTGGTATTTAAAATTATTTATAAAAATTTAATTACATATTATGCAATGCTATCTATTTAAAACCTAATTTTACATTTAAAGAAAAAAAAAAGGATTAATATAACATGAATTATGCATTGATATAACAGCTATATCAATTTAAATGGTTGTTCAATTCAACCAATGATTTATTGGCCAACCATAAAGGTCACGTGAGGTCCCCCGACGACAACATGTTATTTCCTGTTATCAACTGTTCCCTTCAAAATAAGAGTCATTTACAACTGCAGTACTCAACCGTTACATATAAATTGAAAAATAAAGTTTTTGCATTAATTTCAACGGCTTGCAAACTTAAGCCATTAGTAAAATTTGTTTGATTTCAGACATTTTATCCATGTAAATCACAGCATAGTATTTTATTTAGATTGTTATATCATTAAAATTATAGCCACCTGTGCCGTTTACGGTTTTTTAAGATGATATACTAAAACAGAAAGTAATGTATAAACTTTTTAATGGACACAGCTGAACGGACTGATGTCGTGAAAACCCGTCCCCGTGTTTCTGGAACTCCCGTTAGATTCTCACGTAATTTTACACGTTGGATCTTTAACGCTCAGCTGCTTGAACTAAAAAAGAAGGTGAAGCACGAAGATTGGGTCCAGAGGTAAACACTAGTTTCTGGGAGGCAACTCAAAAACCGTTCCAGATCTTTCTACACACGGCCCTGCATGAACGACAGAGATGCTTCAGAACTTTAAGCATCATTTGAGCTGAAAGTTTTAATATTCCTCGGAAGTGCAGTTCAGGACAGGACAAACCACAATAAGTTTCTTCCTGAGGTGAAACTGCCCCGTGGCGGAGGGAGATCCCGTGGATTTTATGCTTGTTTACACTTGCATCTACCTCCAGCGTGTATGAGAACTTTCCAGTGTTTGTTGTGTGTGGATCACCGGGTGGTGATGCACACCCCAGCAGACAAGAACGACCGCATGACGGGTCTGCCTTCTCCTACCTCTGGCGCCGTGGAGAACGGCTTCCAGCAGCCAGCAACATAGAGCCGTTCGCCACATCCACGTCCCCGGACTCCACATGGTGCCGCCTCACGCTTCGCTAATACCAGCTTTGGATCTCTGCTCGATGACGCCGACTTATTCACTTCTCGGACCGACCTCTCATTGGTTGTAATCCCGTTACCGCTCAGCTCATACTGAGGGATCCGCGTAAAGCAGGCTGTCGTCCGGTCGCGTCGGCAGACGGCCCCACGCAGCGATGTGGATCTGCTGGTCGAACCGCGGTTCGTCTCCGTCGGGACGTCTCTACTGTCTTCCACGTCTCGACAGCTTCGCCCATCGCTGACGGCGACTCCACGGCTTCTCCATCGGTCTGTCGCTCCCACGGAATCCCAATCGAGTCAAAGGTGAACCGGGAGCGGAGGCAGGAGCGGCCAGTCCGGAAACAGACACGCTTGCAGCTCCCGCAGTGATTCCAGGTCCCTGATTTGTGTTGATCTCAGGTTCGTGTCCCACAATGAAGCCCCGCCCATTCGCCCCAGTAGGCGTCACCGCGGGAGACAAGTCCCGCCCCTCAGAGGATGACGACACCTAGTGGTGACAGCAGGGAACTGATCCGAGGCCAGTCAGGAGATTGAGATCAAAGTGATGGTCTTCAGTCTTGACTTCACTTCCTAATACGTCATCACAGTCTCATCAGAGGTCAATGTGATCAAACAAGCGTAAGTCAAGAGGCTCTCATATTGAACACAACAAAGCCAAATTGTTTATACATGAACACACAAACATAACTTTCAAACATACAACTCTACAGACAAAGAAATACGGTCTTCCTGTTAAACCAAAAAAATACGCTCAATGCAAAGCATTAATTTTACTTCCTATGCTTTGCTGCTGGCTGTAACAGTGCTTTAAACAACTTTTCTAATCTACTAAAATTTTCTTCTTGGGTAATTTCTTTTCTCTCATTTGAAATAAAAAATGTACCAATGGAAAAAAAACAACTAAAGTCTTCAAAATGTCTCGTCACACATTTTGAACAGCTGAGCATTATCTCCTTATATTGGCGTTGGCACTGGTGGGCCAAATAAGAAGCTCAGAGATCATCTCCCTGATGGTGTTGAGCGGGAGGCTGTAGAAGATGCCCTGGTGCTTGGCCCTCACTGCCATCAGAGCATCCACAATCATCTGCCTCTCGATGTCCGGGTGGCGTTCTGTCAGCTCTGCCATCAGAGCTTCGAAGCTATCCATAGTGCCGAAGTATTGTGGCACAAAGGTGTCCTTCGCAGTAATCAGCTGGAGCGCAGACAGATTTTTTGTGACCAAGCAACACAAATATTTTATATCTGACAAAAGAAAACAGCCATGGCTGTTACCTGATGGGTTGAAATTTGTTTTGAACATTGTAATCATCATTATACCTTCCTTTCCATTCTGCAGGATCCGGTCTCTGAGGTTTGCGCTGATTGGTCAGAATCCTGTGACGACCGGAGCCCTCTCATGTTCTCAGCAGTGGCTCTGTCGATGTGCTCCACATGCAAAGTTCTACCTTGTATGTTTCGGCCATTCAGCAGTCTCGCTGCAGCCTCAGCAGATTGGGCTCCATTTACTGTCACTACGGCAACTCTGGAGAGTACAGCCAATGAGAAAGGCAGTTGTTGCGCTGACATTCATGCATCCAATAGGGAAGCGATTTACTGTTTTGACATAAGTTACTGCTAGAGAGTTTGATTTTGCTCAGGGACAAGGATGCATCAGGAATCCTTAAGTCTTGATAAAGCCGAGGAACATCCGTGACTACTGGGGTTTAGCAACGCATGAATCTAATGCATGACAAAACAGGGCAAAACAGAAGTGATATAATATTTCTCACCTCAAATTATTCCTTGAAGCAGAGATGCTGACTTTGGAAACCTGGAACTTCTCAAACCAAAGCTTCATGTCCTCCTGGAAAAGAAAAATCTTGAGTCAAAGCTTGGACTGCCTCCTGCTGGTCATAAAGAGACCATGCAGGCCAATAAAGGGAAAGCTACATGCACACCACGAACAACAGTATCACACTTTTACCAAGAGATACGAGGTGAGGTCAGCTTACCTCTGTGACATTATTTGGGAGGTTGGAAACACACAGTGAGGAGCTCTGGGCCTCCTCCATGCTGGATTCTGGAGTTACAACAATTTAACCACTGAGGACTTCACCCAATAACCAATCAACTTAAAATGTCTACATTTGCATCTATAGACATGCTGCCAAGGAAATGTAGCTGCATCCACTGATAAACCTACCAGTACCTGTGTCTCTTCTAACCAGTGGTGGATGTTGCTCCATCCCAGTAGCCTCTGTAGGTCCTGAAGGTTCCAGGTCCTCTTCAGCATCGTACCACACCTCCCTTATGTTGAGCTCTTTCAATACAGCTGATGCGCAAAGAAATAATCAGTACAGCTTTGGCTCGATTATCTGCTTCCTGGGTAATCAGTCACCTGACAATATGAGGAATATTCACACGCTCACATCTCTGACGGTCGTCTGGCTTGTTTGTGTTTGCCATCAGATCTCTGTCCTGAAGGACTGAAGCGGCGGCCCTCCTTTCGTCGGTGACGTTGGTCTTAATCTCCTTTTGCGACAAAAGCAATGAAAAGCAGTTTTAATGCGACGAGGACTACGTGTCGAATCAGCTGCTCAAAGATCTTGTTAAGGAACTCTAATGACGTCTCAGGGTGAAAGGCTACCTGGCATTTGGTGATTTCAACACCAGGACTTTGACTTTCTTCACTCGGTGCATCATGTGACTCTTCAGAACTGTTTGACATCAGAAAAATCACAATAGTATTGAATAAAAACGCTTCATCTGCGCCTCCACTAGACATGAGTCAACTCACCCAAAGGGAATGTGAGCCAGCGTGTCAGCAATGATCTAAACAGAGATGATGAAACATTTATGTTATTACAGCTGTGAATGAGAATAAGAATCACCCAGTGTGTCGTCTTCAGATGTCATGAGTCTCACCTGTGCAGGTATGTAGCTGGCTCCTGGAGTTAGCATGTCTGAGCCAACAGACAGAGGCTTCAGATGCTTCAGAGGAGCTCCAGCTAGGATCTGACCCTTCATCTCATTGTAATCATGTTCCAGTTGTTGCACAAGACTGAGAACATTTCCAGGAGGTTTCTCTGGACTAGAGAGGCAAATAAAACGTCGCTGGTTCATTTAACACTAGAAACATGCCACAACCTTTAGTCGTCTCTGCAGAAGAGGCAATATTAGCACAGGAAAATCTGATTAATGCTTTTATCAAATCAAGACATCGGTGGGATGGATTCTACATATGAATACATAAGATTGAGATTATAAGGCGTGATGTGTTGATCATATATGTGCAATATTTTCAAAAAGTCAGTTGTCAACTGACTCAAAGACGAAAATCAAATCAAAAAATGTCTCCAAAATGCAAGAGATGGTCAACTATCAATGATAGTTTGTTGTTTTCATAGCTCTGATTGTCGTGTGTGTGAGTTATCTCATGACAGGATGCCGCCGTGTTACTGATGCTGATGTCTCCTTACATTACAGTGAACTGGTCGCCTTCAGATGTAGAACAGACGCTCAGGCACAGCTGTTTGCACATTCTGAACCACAGGGCCAGGAGGCACAGCTCTGCTTTCTGAGCGCGCTCACACTCCTCTCTCAATTTACAATCCAAACTGCAGAAAAAGACAATTATAAAAATTATTTTTGAACATTTAACATGTTAACGTAGGAGTGTGTGCCCAGCAGACTCATTACCTTTTCATCTTCTCTTGGTACTGCTCTGGTTCTCTTTTGATCACTTTCATTTTCATAAATTTCTGATATGAAAGAAAGGTTGTGTTACACTGGAGCCACTGTAATGGCTGGACTCTGGTTTTTCATCTTACCTCAGCCACATAGTCCAGATCGATCATGCGGAGTTCGGTCATGACATTCTTGTCTGCAGTTCCCGGGTCCTCCGTCTGGGTGAAGGCTGACGTGTTCAGCGGTGGTTCAGTGTTGACCGTGACATCACAGGTGGACTTTTCTGTCCTGTTGCTCTTGACGACACGCTGGTCAGACTTCAAGGTCTCACTGCTGACTGTTGCTGCTACATCATCAGGTCCGACCGGACCCGATGTGACCCCACTGTTGTGTTTCTTCACATCCTCACTGGGCAGACAAGCAAGTATACTCAAGTCATCTTCCATGATGCTGTAGAAGTTGTCGCTCGGATCTTCAGGGATTAAGGAAGCTTCATCAGGGTCCAGAGGAGACTTCCTTTCAACTGATGGCCATTCTGACCTGTAATACGTTCCTTACATAAAGATTAATTCACCAAAAACAATGCAATTAAACAGTTTAATCGAAAATAATAACTTACACGTCAAGAAAAGCTTAAACACATACATTCCATCCTATAATGCACATACTCACTGTGAAGGACTGAATTGATCCGGAGTCCTGATGTCAGGCTTTCCCTCCTGTCTGTGTCTGTCAAGCTCCAGGTCCTTGTGCCATGATGGCCTTTCTTCATTCAGCTGCAACAGAGAAATATCCTGAGAAAAGACACCAAACTTAAGACCAGTGTCAGAACTGTTCCTGTTTAGCACACATACGGGGATCGCTTTCTCTTTCTGCATCAGGGAGCTGCAGAATGCTCCTTGGAAGCCATCCTGTAGGCCGCCCAGCTGTCGGCTGTGGTGTACTTCCTGTTGTGGAGGTTTCTGCGAGAGATCCCCGACGTCGCAACAGCCGAGTGGAGTCACAGCCTTCCCCGTGTTTTTGGGAAGCGTCTTCAAAGTGAGGTGATCCTGATGGATTACTATAACAAGAGAAGCAAACAAAAACAAACAGACCCTGTTAAGGTTCAACTTTCTGACCGAGATGTCCGTCTTACGTGCAGGTCATTTATCCATCCATTTTAAATTCACACGTGCTGCATGTCCCATCTTGCCTCATTAATAGCCATCATTTGTGGTTCTGGTTTGAATAATAAATGTGAAAATACCTCTTAGGATCAAAGATGGACGAGCCAATAATTCTTATTTCTAGAGAAGAGTATGAGGCTGATAAGCTGAAAAGTAATCTAAATATGCTTCCAGAAAATAAGTCCTTTTTCTGTTCTAAACATTCTTTTTAACACTTGGAACAAAACAGATTGTGACTGGTTGTGTGTAGGGTTTGCAATATACCACATTTTCACTTACATTCTCTGGGCACTGCAAATCTGAGAAGAGAGATTTTACAACAGTCACCACAAAATAACTTGACCCATATGATGGAGTGTGTTATCAATCCAGTGCAGGTACTGTGACACCTACCTCTGTACGGGTCTGTCAGGTGGCAGGACAGGACCGGCACTTTCATCTACATCGTTCACGGACAAAAAGTGTCACTCAATATTCAGTTTTTAGACAACTATTGTATTATCAGAGAAACGAAGGATACATACGCTTCACATAAACGTGAGTACTCGACAGCTCTAGGGCAGGATGTCTCTGCAGGTACTGCTGAAACCCCCCTTCATCTAAGAGAATCATTTCACGTATAAACATGGCATGCTGGAAGTCACACGTGTAAGGTTGGATTTAAAAATTCATATTTTCCTTTAGGAGGACAAACATTGAACAAGGAAAAAAAAAAAAAAGAAACAAAATCAACATGAATTTCTCAAAACATATGATGGAAATACCGATGTTTAATCAATGAGAATTATAAAGTTAACATACCAATAAGCAAAGCAGGTAAATTTTAAGGGATTCAAGTCAGCTGACTCAAAAGGACTTGCTTACAAGACTTAGAACGATCCAGGCCTTGTAAGAAAGTCCTTTTTCCAGTGGATGTAATTTAAATCAGGCACACGTACAAGACATTTCTGTCCCAGTGATAAAAGGACAATTAAAGATTTTGTCAGAGTGATGGTGGATGTGACTGCATGCAGACCAGAATAGAAGCAAATGAGGCAACTTTTCCTGCAAAACTTATTCATCTCATCAAGAACCTTTTGGCTTTATAGGTAGTAAATCCTGAAGCTGGAAACAAAGCCAGTCATTAACATCATTTCAGACACAAGCATCACTCCTGATGCTGACCTTGTATGATTTTTCTGTCCTCTGGAGACAAACGGAGATACCAACCGAGCAAGTTTTGATCAGTTAAATCGAGATATGAATGGCTGTTGACCAAATCAAACATAGATCTGCAAAATACAAACAGCAGCTCTTGGTTAGATAAAGTTACTGGTGGTTATTTAAAAGCGGAGTGGGAAAGAAGTATAAACTGATAAAAATGTTCTGACCTGTCCAGATGGAATTTCCTACTTTTTTCTGTCAATGAGCAAAAAATAATAAAACTCCAGGCGACATGAGCATAATTGTGTTAAACATAAGTAAAATGGTATAATAATCCAGAAACAATCTTAGCATACACGCACTTAACATTTAAATATAATTCACATATAAAGACATTATTTTAAACGTCAGTGTTTAGCGCGTAACTTACTTTGACCCGGCCTGGAAATCACCGCGGCATCGTTGGCGGCCACTGCGGGCCAAGGTGTCGCCGCCACCGGGTAGTTATTGGTCGCGTATGCCGTTGCTGGGACCACTTGGTAGGGGATCAAGTATGGAAAGCTGGGCCACGGAGTGTGAAAAACATTTTCTGGTAGAGTGTCCGCTGTTGTCCAGCAATTATAATGAGAAGGACCCGCTGGAGTCCGACCTGCTGGGCCGTGTCCGCCCCCGCTCCACATGGCGGCTGGAGGGTCAACTTTATCGGCTAACCAGAGCTAGCCCACGTGTCGAGTCACCAAATCGTTCAATATGTTTGATAAATAACAAAGTTTACCTGCCGAGTCGTCATTGTAATTGTATTTGCAACAACGACGTTAAAGTAAAGTGAATAGCGGGCTTCTGCTAATGCATTCTAGCAGCGCTTCCTTTATTATAATGTGGCCACAGCTCAGGTGTTTGCCTCCTTATAAATAAGATGCTGAAATTAAATTGGAAAGAAAAATCAGCAGGGACCCTCCCTAAAGAGTTCCTGATAATTACTGTAATGATATTAATAGATTATGATCAGAACATTTGTCACACGTTCAGTTTAATCCCAGAGCATGAGATATTTAATGCTGTAGTAATGAATTAAAACTGTTGAAAAATCACAATAGAGATGTATCAAATATAAGATAATTGTTTTAGGCAAATGCATTGTTCAATGTCCTCATTTAGAAGCGACATTACAAACTTAAACACGGGGAAACTTTGTAAAACTAAGGTAAAACAACCTTAATTTACTCCCATTTCAACAAAGCAAATGTCAATAGTGGCATAACAATAATTCACAGGTGCACCCTTCATCATTTGCATGCAGTTAATATATTTATTAAATTTACTTTTAAAACACGTTGGTTCGCTAAACATGTAATGATATACGTTATTAACAATAGTAAAGGTTGACGAGTTTCTTATTTAATGAAAAGTATTATTTTAGTCTGACCACAAGGTCACAGATAAGCGGTTTAACATATTTGGGTGCGGCATGTTTATGATGAATAAATATTAAATATATCTTACTGACAATGAATTATCAAAAGTTAATAGTCGATTTTACACTTTCTTACATTTACAGCACATCAAATATGGTTAAGATATTAGAAGTGTTTGGCCTTCATCAGACTTTTTTGCTTCATTAGAAATTATTTATTCAGGTGAGACATGACATTTTATCGTAAATGTATTAAGAGGATGGATTGTAAGTAAGCTTTCGCTCAATGGACATAATGTTAAATTCATAAAACACAAAAGCTCTGATGAGAGAATCGTTATTGGAACGAAGAAGAGGAAGAAGCAGAAAAAGAAGAATGGAACTTCAAAGCAAGAAGAGGAGGAGGAAGAGGTGCTGCAGGCAGACAAAACAGCCTGATAAACCGTCAGCAGTGTGGCATGGGGGTGATGGGGAGCGGGTGTCCTTGTGCGGGATGAGCTCATTCCTCACGTCATGCGGGTGATTTAAGTGTGACGTCACGGGGCCGTGCGGTCTCTCTTCCAAATTCGTGGCTACGAGAGTTCAGTCAGAAAGCGTGCAACAAATATCAGAGGGGTGTGAAACAGTGATGTCGTGAACACAGACCGTTAAATCCGTGTGTGTGCGTGTGTGTGTGTGTGTGTGTGTGAGCTTGATGACATTTATGTTTTGCTCATTATTGCTCAGCCTGTTTGTTTGGAATGAAAACAGACGCGATCGCATTTGGCTGAATGCGTCAGATGTTCCCACTTAAAGCCTGTGTTGTGTCTTTTATCTTTGAGTCTTATTTGTTGAACGTACAGTTTGTACTGATCGTGTCGTGTTGGTGACTCCGTGTTATTGCACGCGATGCTAATATCCGCATGCTAAAATGCTAACAATGAAGGCTCTCACCGGTAGATTCCGGGCTGGTACAAAAAAACCCAAGAAAACAGAAGTTGATCATAACTGCACAAACTAAAATACTTTATTGTAATAATTTGACTTTATCGACTAGCAGTGGCGCTCGGCGTCCACTAGGGGGCAGCAACGAGGAGGTGCAGCTCCTCGATGCTGAGGAAGCGTCTCCTCCACTCCCGCATCAGAGCAGGACACACACACACACACACACACACAGACACACACACACACACACACACACACACACATCGACTTCCTGTACGATCTGCGTTCGGATGAGTCCGGCCTGGCTGCCTCTCCGTGCGGCTTGAGGCTCCGCACACCGGGGGAGGAGGGACGCTTTTGTAGGCGGCGTGCGCCTCCAAGAGATGCTCGGAATCTCCGTGAAGCAGCAGCCATAATAAATGAGGATTGTTCACACCGGTGGGCCAAGCCGTCCCCGCTTCTCTGCTCCCCCGACGAGACTCGACGCGGCCGCCTCGGCTCGGCGGCGTCCCCGCAGATAGCGTCAGTGGAAGCGGGGGGCTGATGGTGCTCGCCCCGGCCTTCGTCATCATCCGCCGCCTGTGCGACCGATAGGAAGCGCCGAGAAGCCAGCCGCCGGGGGTGGGGGGGGGGACCGGGAGAAAGGACGAGAGGAGTTGGTGGCGCAGCGTCGCACCGTGGATGGTGTCGCGGTGTCGGCGGGAGTGGGTGAGCAGCCGGAGCTGACCCAGAGATGGCTGTTCTCAAACTGGCCGATCAGGTAGAGCCGCTAGCCGCCGTTAGCTTAGCATCTCAACACACAGCCAGCGCAGCTTTATTCTGTTGGTGGTACTAAATGTGTTATAACATCACAACGGCTTCGTGTCCCAGAGGTGGTTCGTCCACCGGGGAGAGAAACATTTCTCTCCCCGTGTGAAGACGCTTCATCAAGCCCCAGATCACCGCATAAATCTGGGTCCTACTTTTTCACTCTCATCGGTAACGGCTCGAATATTCGGTGTCCCGTTAAAATTAGGACAGCCCACTTCTCAGCCACTTCCTGATGTATACCTCCGCTGGGCTGCTCACCGAAATGTCCCCGGGATTGAAAAAGTAGTTCGATCTCAGTGCATCATTGTGAGTCCAAATCGGATCCAGATGCGTCATGAAATAGTCTCTGAATTCATGTGACGGTGACAAACCCACGCATCCTCTTTCCGATCGGCCAGAAACACTCACAGGACATCCGCTCTGGAGTTTACTTTACCTCTGGTTTTATTCAACGTGAAAAATATATGTGTAATTTCATAATCTGTAATTTTATGGAAGACTGAATGGATTCATATTGAGGGTTTAGATTGGGTGTAGACAGTAACGATTATATACTTGTTATTATTGTTTGTATTATCAACCATGATAAGATAAACAATAATATAAACAACAACAATACAAACAACATTCATAAATGAACGAATTCCTCAAAATGAAAATGGAATTTGTCACAAATGAGGGTTTCTGAGGCAAATTGTATAAGTATTAATGTGTAATTATATAACTCATAAACATATTATTTTTATTATGATTGGACTGTTAGTTTTCCAGATAGGCACACAAATATAAAAAAAAAAAAGTTGCTATTTTGAATGAAGAAAAAAAATTTCCAGATCCTGATTTTCATCTGGTTTGACACAAGAAATTAAGAAATTTTCCACACGCAACTTTCAATGTCTGCAAATCAAGTTCTTTGCCTTGGCTTTGGACAAACTTCAGACTGGGTGATTGATTGATTGGTGTCAGAGGTCAAGACCTGTCGACCTTCCAGCGGTTCCTGTTCGTTCCTGTCAGAGCGAGGATCGCCCTGCAGGTGTCTGAACTTGACTTTGCCCTACTTTCTCTCTGGTTTTAAGACCCATCTCGTTCCAAACGAACCAGGTAAATCCGATCCCGATGACGTGGCGCCCTCCGAACAGCGATTGGTTGTTAGCTCCAGGCAGGACAGCTGTTGTCTGCCGGTAACACAACTTTGAGGGGCTTCCTGTTGTTTTCAGACAACACACTCCTGATCAGCACATGCCTTCTGTCATGTGCTGATCAGGAGCGTGTCATGGGACAATCAGTTATTATTAACCTGGGACAGTAAATCAGAAAAGTTATTTTACCTGCAGTGAGGAGGTTTTGCTTTAGTGCCATTGTTCAGAGGTCAAGGGTCAAGCGGGTTTGTCTCCACATGAGCTGGTATAAGGTGCACATTATCCTGTGGTTCATCCTGGAGGTCCGATTCCTCCAATCAGAACCCGACGGACTCTCAGGAAGTCGTTGACTTCCTGCCGCTGTCTCTGCTGTTTGTGCGTTCGCTTATCAGACTTCCTGTGTTCCTCTGCTGCGTCCTACGAGGTTTCCTCTATTGTTTCCTCTGTTTGAGGCAGGTGAGATAGTCTGCCTTTCTTTTCGCTTTAGAAGTAGATGAAGGGGGAGAAAAAGAGGGTGGAGGGGTGTGATTGAACACCAGACGTGTGACGGGACCCCGAGGGGAAGCAGATGAAGTGGGTGAGGAGGTTTGTCACCTCAGGCTTCAGAGGAAATGAAGACGTGGCTGCAGAGGACAAGCGTCCCTTCATAGAGGGAGACATGAAACAGGATGTCCACGTGTGTGTGTGTGTGTGTGTGTGTGTGTGTGTGGTTTATGTATTATTTGTGTGTGTTTGAAATGTAAACAGATTTAATCTGATTGAGGGAAATTATGTCAGATAAGAATGAGAATCCTGAAAATACAACACTCTCTATGACCCCTCCTCATGGGACCAGTCATAACGCATTATAATGCGAGCGGATGATACGCTCTGAAGCCGTGCATAATCTGTAATAAAGCCGTGCATAATCTGTCATAAAACAGGTCTTGGACTGCTACGAATGCTCTTTTAGAGGTTATGGTCAGGAGGGTTATTGGTGATGCTTATAATGCATTATAACTACCACATGGATAGCATCATCGTGCAGCACGGCGTAAGGGGCTGGGGGGAGGATCGAGGGGTGACACGCTTTGGCTCCTAGACGGTTCATCTCATCTTTGTCCTTCTGGCTGTCCGAAGAAGAGGAGGGAATCTCTCCCTCTCTGGTCCCCTTTGTCACAGACTCATCGCCGTGACGACGGGCTGCTGCCAGCTGAGATGTGGTTGTTTGCAGACTGCAGAGAATCCCCGTGTGAATGCATGCTGGCTGCATCTTCCTCTCCATGAACGCCGGTGGATCCCGCATCGCTATCCCACACACGAGTGAAACCGAGCTGGGCGCTCAGGCGCCAGGAGGAGATGGCGAGGATGCTGACACAGCTGCCTCCTCAGCCAATGAGGAGCTCCGACCTCCCTCCGCTCTCGCCCACACGTCGCCCATGCCTGACGATGGGGGCAGATACTCTGTCTCCATCGTCAGGTGTCGGAACCACACAGCCGGCGTTTCCTGTTCGACCAGGGGACGTCATCCATGATGGGGTGGGGGTTTAGTCTCTGGTCCTGCCTGAAGGGGGCTTTTGTCTGGTTCTTTGACCTGTAATGGATTCATGTGATGTCAGACTCATGAGAGAAATCGAGTTCCGTTCTGGTGAAATGACACCAAAGTCCGACGGGTGAGAGTGATGGATCAGGATATTACAAGTTACACCGTCTGAACCTCTCAGTTCCCATATTAAACCCCCCCCCACCCCCAAGTAATATTTTGTTTTAGATTATAATTCACATAAAGAAAATTTCTCGGTTTCCTGCCGATGTGACGCCGGAATCGTTCTCAGATGAGGAAGTGGCGACGTTTCGTTTCGGGCGGGTGGGTTCTGCTTTTTGAAGGAGAAGTGAAACGCCGTGGTTTGGTTCCTCAGCCTCCTTTCTGAGAAGACACGGTGCAACAGGAAGTCATGAAGGGAGGGGGGCAGAGCCGCACAGGAAGTGAGAGCTTCGCAGACTTTCAGCGTTTTGTGTTGAAGTCATCAATATAGAGTCTACGTGGAGAATTCAAGGACTCTTTTAAACATAATTGATCAAAACACTATTGTCCTCGAATATAATCACTTTATAAAGGAGTGGTTTATAGATAATAGATAATATATTTACAGATATATTTTATCTCGATCTGTCAGTTGTGATTAATTTTGGAAGTCCATGAAATTCCACATAGTCCTGATTTGTCAAGAAGGAAATGGAGCTAAAATAGTAAAGCAACAGTTTGATCAAGAGCTTTTTTGTTTTTTTTATGCTTTTAAAATGTCTCTAAATTGCTGATGATGTTCATTTATCACAACCTTACAAGCTGACAAGCTACCATGGCAACCATGGTCGCACTGGTTCCACACGGTCATTTATTGATTACAGATTATAGATTAATGTTGTCGGCCTCAGGCATTTTTTTTTTTCTAACTCACTCTGACCCGTGTCCCACTGATAGGTGTGTGTGTGTGTGTGTGTGTGTGTGTGTGTGTGTGTCCTCTCTTCACCTTCTATCCCTGATCTGGAAAGGAAAATAAGGGCTTCGGTGATGTGACCTTCACAGAGCGTTCTTCACTGAAGGTTTTGTCTCTGCACAGATATTTTATTTTATGACCTCCATAAAGATTTTTCCAGAAGTCGACAGGAAATATTTTGGTCCAGGATATGTTGGAGGACATTATTGGATGCAGTACAGAGTGGGTTACGCTCCCATAGTAGTCATCTGTGCTCTGGCTTTTATAAACACAGCAGTTTAAAGTCAAGCAGCTGCTCACACACACGCACACACACACACACACACACACACACACATACACCACGTACCGTGGGAAGGATCATTCCTCTGTCCTCTTGCGTAACGACCAGGAAATGTCTCCCTGACATGTCGTTTTGTTCATTCGCCTTCTCGTTGAGGAACGCCTCGCCGGTTCAGACCGCTCTCGTTCACCATCACGTGCTAATGTTGCGTGTTACCTCTGGTGGTCACGCGTGGAAGGTGTTCCTGCTTCTGAACGTGTTTGTCGTCCTCTCCCTCCCCCTCTCGCCAGCCTCCGCTCATCCAGGCCATCTTCAGTGGAGACCCTGAAGAGATCCGTATGCTCATATACAAGTCTGAAGACATCAATGCTCTGGTGAGAGCACACACACACACACACACACACACACACACACACACACACACACACACACACACACACACACACACACACACACACATGCAGAACACACACCTATTCACGTTTTATCGTCTTCTCTAGAAATGTTTTTTAAGACGCACATAAAACACTATGTTAAAAATTCGATCTACGCAAAGGTCGTGTAAAGGTCACATAAAAGCTGTCGCTTGTAGATGACATCATCATTTGCAGCTGAGCATGCTATCATGTTAGCATGTTAGCCCCTTTATCCAGCTGGTTTCACTGCTGGATGGTCAGATGGACTTTGTCACGCTCTCGCTGAATTTCAGTCGATTCCCAAAACTGCCTTTTTTTCCCGCGAAAACATCCGACAGTTGCCATGGTAACAGCATACAACTGAGAAACTTTATTCTACTTGTTGTTGATGAGGCTCGTTAGCTTAAACAGCTTTTATGAACATCTAAATCATTCTTAGACACAACTGCCCCCCCCCCGCCCCCACTTCCTGTCTGACCCAGCACTCAAGGATGGGGGGTGGGGGGTCATGTGTTAGATGTAGAACATGTCTGGGTTGTGGGATGGAGTTCTGTACCACTCCTGATGGTCTGCTGATGCTGCGTCCCACACACTGTCTTTGTCCCTTTGCGTGGGTTTTCATTGGCTCATCCCTGTCACGTGACCGTCGGGTCATCGGGCGTGTTCGCTCACTGGGATGAACAATGGACGTGTTGACAGCGATCAGCTCATCATGGGTGAACTGACAGCCCTCCTGGGAGAGACTAGAGCTTCAGCTTCTCGTCTGAGCGGCTCAGAAAACATTTCTCCGTTAAATCGCGATCACATTGACCTTTGACCTCCACTTGAACAGCTTGAACTTGACCCAGCATGTCTGTTGGTAGTTGTACGAGTGTTCCATTCACCTTCTTGCTTCCTTCCTCAGGATACAGAGAAGCGCACGCCGCTGCACGCGGCGGCCTTCCTGGGCGACGCCGAGATCACGGAGCTCCTCATCCTCTCTGGTAAAATATTCTTGTTTCCAAAAACTTAGTGGGTTCAACAATCAAACATGCAGAGCATCGTGTCACGTGTAACATCAAGTCGCCTGAATTGAAGATTCTAACGATTTTGGAGGATGGATAATAACAAAAAAAGAAATCAGATGAAAGTGTGTAACGGTGTTTGCTATTAGAAAACAACCAATCAGAGCCCTTAGACTGTGATCCGACGATCCGTTGGATCTCACAGGGGAGTTAGTTCGACCGCTTGACAAGGAGTTGCCATGGCGATGAAGAGCCGGTCTCTCCTGTCCATAAACTTGAAACCCAATAAAGTGAACTTTCTTCTTCTTTCCTCTTTAGATGAAGTAGGTTTTAAACCACTTTTAAAGGAATCGATACAAACCATTTCACCGTTAGCTGTGGTTTAGCATCAGTAGCTAATAGTTCATCAGCATCTTGTCTGCCCCCCACCCCACCCTCTCTACAGGGGCCCGGGTCAACGCCAAAGATAACATGTGGCTCACCCCTCTCCATCGGGCGGTGGCATCTCGGAGCGAGGTGAGCTCACACACACACACACACACACACACACACACACACACACACACACACACACACTCACCCATCCTCTCACACACACTCTAATGCTTCGGCTCAATCAGTGTGCTGACAGTCGTGAAGTGGAACCACACCCCTTCATATTTTAGCCTCTGGCAGCATTCCTCCACACTCTGCATACTTTTCTCAGGTGGAATGTTCACCGAATGTGTGGAGCAGCCACATCAAACAAGTAATTCAGCATGTCTGGGATGTCTGCTGGCGTCTCTGTGATGGGGCTGAGCTTTTGTTTGCGTCATTGATGAGTCTATTTGAAGGGAGTACAGCTGGATGAGAGCCTACGCTACACCCAGCAGGCCGATCAGGGCGTAGCTCTCGTGTAAAACAAAATAGGTGGAAGTAGCTGGTAGTAGTTTTATTTTCACAAGTAGGAGTTTTTTTGAACCTTAAACGTTTCTGATCCAGCAGATCAGCCACACACACCAGAGACTCGTCGTGTCTTTAACCCGCTTTTCCTCAGACTCATAAAAATAAGTCATTTGACTCGTCCTCCACACAAAATCGTCCAATCCCAGGCTGCCTACTTAGAAAGCTGCAAATCAATTCACTTCAAATCAAGTAAGTTATCCGATCACACGACAGATCACATGACAGCTCGGCGTGTTGACTCTGATTCCTCCTCAGGAGGCGGTGCGAGTGTTGATCCGCCACTCCGCAGACGTCAACGCACGCGACAAGAACTGGCAGACGCCGCTGCACGTGGCGGCGGCCAATAACGCTCTGCGATGCGCCGAGGTGGTCATCCCGCTGCTGAGCAGCGTCAACGTCTCGGACCGCGGCGGACGTACCGCCCTGCATCACGCCGCCCTCAACGGCCACACCGAGGTATGACAGCCGCCCCGCGGGTCGTCGTGTGTCGGCGTAGCTCACGGGTAAACGGGCTGTGATGGAACGACTGGGTGCAGCTGCGTTGTCACGGTGATTAAGTGGGTTGTTGTGTTTCACGCGGAATCATTCACAAACATACCGAGTCTAAAGTTAACAGCGAGTGGTTTCATGTTTCTGAAGCTGAATGGGCCGACTCTCTATTTCTGAAATCTCCAGAGTGTTTATGCAACAGCTGAGCCAAATATATTTACAACGCTGTTATATAAAGATCACACACACACACACACACACACACACTGTGCCCCCTCCGCACCCATAAAACATGCAAACATAAATACACTCCTCCGTCTTACATCTGTCTTCCCCTGTCAGATGGTGAACCTCCTCCTCGCCAAAGGAGCCAACATCAACGCCTTCGATAAGAAGGACGGTCGGGCGCTGCACTGGGCAGCTTTCATGGGTGAGGATGGATCAGAGATGGAGTTCAACGAAGACGCGTCTTGAAAGTAGATCCTTGTCGGTGAAGGAACCGTCCCCGAGTAGCGGGAGGACCGGTCACTCTGTTGATTTGAGATTAAACATCAATTAATGTAAAAAGTAAATATGACAACAGTTCGTGAGGCGGCAGAAATGACCCAAAAGTATAAAACACACAATAAATCTATAATTAATAACTCACAGTTGATACTTCCTTGTCTGTGTTTTGTGTCGATTGCTCGTTTGTGTGCTCTGGTGCGCCTCCTGCAGGACATTTGGATGTGGTGCGTCTGCTCGTCAGTCAGGGGGCGGAGATCAGCTGCAAGGACAAGCGAGGATACACACCTCTTCACACGGCGGCCTCCTGCGGACAGATTGCCGTTGTCAAACACCTTCTCAACCTGGCTGTGGAGGCGAGGACACACACACACACACACACACACACACACACACACACACACACACACACTAAAACACATCTTCAAGACGTTTATCACCGATAAAAACCACAGCGGCGCTCACGTCGCCCGGGTGTGTTGTATTCGATAATGTGTCTAATCGACACGTGGGAGAGGCGTGACGTGTAACATGGCGTCCCGCGTGATGTTTGGTTACCGTAGCAACGCTTCTAAAGATACACAAAGACAGAATCAGCGTGCACACCCCCCCCCCCCCCGGTCTTAACCGTCTATCTTGTTTCGCTCTGACAACAGATCGATGAGGCCAACGGTTTCGGGAACACGGCGCTGCACCTCGCCTGTTTTAATGGTCAGGACGCCGTCGTCAGCGAGCTCATCGACTACGGCGCCAACGTGAGCCAACCCAACAACAAGGGCTTCACGCCGCTCCACTTCGCCGCCGCTTCCACGCACGGAGCGCTTTGCCTGGAGTTCCTGGTGAACAACGGCGCCGACGTCAACGTGCAGGTACGCACGAGCTAACACAGCCACGCGGTGGTGAAAGATCGCTAGCTCGACTGCGGACCGGTTGACGTACAGATTGAGAAGATGTCTGAATTCTGCTGTTTTCCTTCCCCTCCCGTCTCCAGAGCCGCGACGGGAAGAGTCCTCTTCACATGACGGCGGTTCACGGACGCTTCACTCGCTCCCAGACCTTAATCCAGAACGGTGAGTCCGCTCAAAGTGTTTTAATCCCGAACGCACGCTTGTGTATTTCCCTCTACAAATAAACATTTTATTCCAGGTGGGGAGATCGACAGCGTGGATAAAGATGGCAACACCCCTCTCCACATCGCCGCCCGCTACGGTCACGAACTCCTCATCAACACGCTCATCACCAGCGGAGCAGACTGCACCAGGTTGGTGCTTTGAGGGGGAAAATAGGTGTTGACATTTTTTTAAATTTTTTTTTTTAACAACGATGAGGATCACCATGACGATCGCTCCCTTCTCTTCGTCTGTCTCTGAAGGCGAGGCGTCCACGGCATGTTCCCTCTGCACCTGGCGGCCCTGAATGCTCACGCCAGCTGCTGCAGGAAGCTGCTGTCCTCAGGTAACCAGCCAACACGGATCTGTTAGCAAACTCATCATCAAGTCCCACAAATGTTTGATACTGTGGTATACGTATTTATTTCATGTATTTATAAAACTGAATCAGTTTGAAATGCTTTTGATTCAACTGATTATATTAGCTTCGTTAGCTTAGCAGCAGCTGATGAGTCAGAGCGGTTCAAATGTCGGATAGCCGACATATCAGTGAGTCAGTCAGAATAATAACTTGTTTACGCGCACGATCTATATCCCAACTCGACAGAACAAACAGTAAACAAAGGTAAAGAAGCATTTGGATGAATTGTTTGCAGTTAAAACTCATTATTTTTGAATTCTTTCGGACTTTAACGTAACGACATGAACATTCATGGAGTTCATTCAGTCACAGGGTCGCAGCGGGATTGTTGTCCTCCACAGGCGCTCATATTCAGCTCAGAGCAAATCCAAGTCACAATGTTCCAGAGGAGGACAAGGCCTCACTGATGAGACCAATTCCTTCTGGGGGTGGTGGTGGGGGGGTCGATTCTCCTCATGGAACATGGTTGAAATCTTCTCTACGTCAAACAACTCATTCCATGTGTTCAGTCAGTTTGGAACCGGTTTGCGAAACCGAATTGACATCCGGAGCCAATCCAGATCCGGTTAAGACGACTAAACACGGGGGGGGGGGGGGGGGGGGGGGGGCAGGATGACGCCGGGCTCTGTGTGTCTCTGCAGAGTATCTGTACAGAACAAAGGAGTCCTTTAGATGGGCTCGTGCAGCTGCAGCGTCGGGTCTGGTCACGACAGCTTTTGTGTTCGGATCGCTCTGAGCTAAATCCAGAGCTGAAAGTCCCCGTTAGCGCCGCATTCATCCGGAGAACGGGGGCGCACTCATCACGACCCCCCCCCGCCGCCAAAGCACCAGCGTCACCAGCGTTTGACTCATGTTTCCTCCACTTTACGGATCCGCCGACTGTCCTGCGGTTACACTTTTGATTTTTCAACACGTTTAGAAAACACGACCTTAACACCAGGCCTCACAATGCAGCCTGTAGTTTACTCACTGTCTCCATGGCAACGTTGCTACTACTTATGCACAGCCTCGGCTTTACTGAAACTTCAGTTTTCAATGATTAAACCCTGACGATCGCTCCGGGGAAAACGTGTTTTATCTCTATTTTGAACGACCTTTGCCACCCGTGTTGTTTCACAAATTGTTCTTACAAATTTATAAATTCACCTTCCTCTCAGTTTCATGGATTTTACAAGTAGATTATTTTTAGTATTACTGAACAAAAACTGTGACGTAAAGAAGAACTCCTGGATCCGCCCCTTCGTCTAAATCCAGTCCAGGAAACAGATGCGACCTCTTCCTGCTGAATGCGGTTAGGGAGAGATGCTCCATCTGATGCTCCATGATGTGTAACGACTGGGTCCTGTCTGCAGGCTTCCAGATAGACACTCCTGACAGCCTGGGGAGGACGTGTCTCCACGCCGCCGCCGCTGGAGGGTGAGCCACACGGCTTAGCTTCGCTGTAAACGTCGTTTCATTAAAAGGTAACTGAAATAAGACTACTCTCTCTGCGCAGGAACGTGGAGTGTGTCAAGTTGCTCCTGAGCAGCGGGGGGGACCACAACCGGAGGGATACCTGTGGCAGGTAGGAGTTCACATCACGCGACGTGTGATCGGGCGTTTTCTACTGGTCAGCTGACGCTCTCCTCCGGTTACTCCCCCAGGACGTCCCTCCACTACGCAGCCGCCAGCCGACACTATCAGTGTCTGGAAACTCTGGTTTCCTGCGGTACCGCCATCAACGCCACCGACCAGTGGGGGCGCTCTGCCCTGCACTACGCCGCCGCCTCGGACCTGGACAGGAGGTGAAGGAGATTCAGCTCCTCTTGTTTTTTGAGGTCTGGTGAGGAGAGAAGGTCCACATCCTGCTCCTCTTCACACCTCTGCTCTGTCGTTGTGCTGAAAATCTGGGGGAGCTGTCTGCCGGTGCTGGATTTAGAAACCTGATGGCCCCCACACCTCTGTGTTTCCATGATAACCGGAGGTGATACCGAGGTGATAATCATGCACGGCTCCAAGATTAGCAGCTCCCCCGGGTTCCCGATGCAACGCACAGACCTGCATCTAGCAGTGACCCGCTAACGTGGGCTGTTTAAACTCCATCCTGCTTCACCTCCAAACCCCCCCCCCCCCCAATCTTCTCGCTGCAGGCGGCGCGTCGCTCTGGAGCCAGAGAGCGAAGGAGTTCAGGCAGAGAGGGAGAAAGAGGCGGCGCTGTAAGTCCACCGAGGCAACACGGAGACGTGGAGCGATGTCCAAATACACACAGCACACAAAAAATAAGAATCTTTCAAGTCCACTATGTTGGATTTGACATCAGTTTTTTAAAAACGATCCATTTTTGTACAAGGTGACGCCAAGATACATCACGGACGAGACAAAGAAAAGGAAATGAAAAGCAAAAAGATATTTACAGCTCTTTCTTTTTTTTTTTTTTTTTTTTCTTCCAACCATTTATTTCTAACATGGGATCAGTTTTAGTGAAAAGGATTTTCCTCACATTCGTTGAATGACGGTGACGGTGTGGAATCTAAACGGCGTCTGCTTTTGCTTTCATCTTTAACGTCTGTTCCAGATGTTTGGAGTTCCTGCTTCAGAGCGGCGCGACGGCGTCCCTCAAAGACAAACAGGGATACAGCCCCGTCCATTACGCCGCCGCCTACGGACACCGACACTGTCTGGAGCTGGTCAGTCCACACGTTTTTGTCTCGCGTGTGTAAAGTGATTCTAATGAAGCGTGTTGATGTGTGTCGCTGTGATCTGCAGCTCCTGGACCGAGACGACGGTCGCCACGACGACCCCGAATCACCAAACGCCAGGAGCCCGCTGCACCTCGCTGTGAGACACAAACGATGAATGAATGAATGAATGTACGGCGCTCTAACGGTGTTCTAACGGCGTCCCACCCCCCCACCCCCATCAGGCGTACCACGGCCACGCCCAGGCCCTGGAGGTGCTGCTGCAGGGGGAAACGGAGGTGGACCAGGGCGACGAGACAGGGAGGACCCCCCTGGCCTTGGCCGCCCTCCGGGGCCACACAGACTGCGTTCACACCCTCCTCAGCCAGGGGGCGTCGCCGCTCACCACCGACACCCAGCACGGACGAACCCCCGTCCACCTGGCAGGTGGGTGCAATGGGGCCAAAAGTATGTGGACGCCGTGGTAAACGTCTGCAGCGGCTTCAGTTGAAACAGGTTCCCAGGAAGTACATTAACGTACATTAATTTGTTTAAAAGGTTATCGTCTAAAGTCATGTCATCATCATCAGATACTGAGGATGAGTCCCCAGTGAACCCACCTTGGGGGGGTCATTATCCCGGATAATTATCACCCGATGTATGCGGGTGACCTGTCTATCAGTTTTGATATCGTTGACTTTTTCACGAGTGCCATAATTGCGCAATAATCCGGTCATAAAAACATTTATGCAATACTTCCAGTAGCTCCAGACATTAATTAATTCTCCACCAAACCTTGGGAATTCAGAATAAATACTATGGGTTGTCCGAAAATGATCTTACCTTCGAATCTCCTTGGAAATCATCCAGGTGCTCGTGGCAGACCCTCGTATCTTTGGTCATTTTGACCTTGGTTATCCTTGCTTTCCATTTCCTTCCCACGTGACCGATGGATACGGAAGCTGCTGCAGCACAGGTTGTAAGGTTTCCTGACCACAAGGATGATGCCAGACATCAGGAAATTTTATTTTCCTTCTATTTTTCATAATGAATAACAAAATATTTGTCACTTAAAAATGAGTTTACTGTCCCTTTAAGCATCAGACGTCAGCAAAAACAATAAGAAGAAGCTTCAAGTGCTTTCATCAACATTATTACTGATGGAATCTTATGAATGTGTATTGATGTGGCGACTATTACTTACTGACCTTTATATTGACTTGTATTAATTTATGGTCTGACCCCTTCCTCCAGTGATGAACGGTCACACGACGTGTGTGCGCCTCCTGCTGGACGAATCGGACAGCGCAGACATCGTGGATGCTGCTGACTCTCAGGGACAGTGAGTGATCCTCGTTTCCTCTGCTCCGTGTTGATCAGCGCGTCGTCTCTGTCTGACCTCCTCCTCCTCCTCCTCCTCCTCCTCTGCAGGACTCCTCTGATGCTGGCAGTGGCAGGAGGTCACGTCGACGCCGTGTCGCTGCTGCTGGAGAGAGAAGCCAACGTCAACTTGACCAGTAACCACGGCCTGAGCGCTCTGCACCTGGGGGTGAGCGTCGGGCCGTCCCTCGGTTTCTTCTTCTACCCAACTCGGGTCGACCGTTAACCCCCCCCTTGTCTACTCACCCCAGCTGCTCTGCGGTCAGGACGAGTGTATCCAGTGTCTGCTGGAGCAGGAGGCCTCCATCCTGCTCGGCGACACCAGGGGGCGGACCTCCATCCACCTGGCGGCGGCCAGAGGCCACGCCTCCTGGCTGAGCGAGCTGCTGAGCATCGCCTGCTCCGAACCGCCGTCCCTGCCCCCGCTGAGAGACCACAGCGGGTACACGCCTCTGCACTGGGCCTGCTACTATGGTCAGTGACACACACGCACACGCACACACACACACACACGCACACACACACACACACACCAAGTCTGCTGCACCTTTACATCATTTTTTATAGATAAGTCAGTTTTTAAGTGATTATTCAAGATGATAATAAAGATTGTGTGTGTGTGTGTGTGTGTGTGTGTGTAGGTCACGAGGGGTGTGTGGAGGTGCTGCTGGAGCAGAAGGGCTGTCGCTGTATCGACGGGAACCCGTTCACTCCTCTCCACTGTGCGGTGTAAGTTACACAAAAGTAATTGATTACTCTCAGTTACTCAGAGTGTTTTAATCAATCAATCTATAATCGATCAGGGTGAACAATCATGAGCCCTGTGCCTCTCTGCTGCTGGAGGCCATGGGATCAGACATCACCAGCTGCATAGACGCCAAGGGCAGGTAGGTGTGTGTGTGTGTGTGTGTGTGTGTGTGTGTGTGCGTGTGTGTGTGTGTGCGCGCGTGCGTCTCATCCGTTGTCGTCCCTTCTCTCCGGCAGGACTCCCCTCCACGCCGCTGCGTTCTCGGGTCACGTCGACTGTGTCCAGCTGTTGCTGTCCCACGATGCACCTGTGGACGCCGCGGACGAATCGGGTCGCACTTCGCTGATGATGGCGGCAGAGAAGGGCCGAGTTGGAGTTCTGGGTACGGCGATGATGTGCTGTCGTTTCGTGGAGATGATGCGAATGCGTACACTTCAGTGTTTGTTTACCTGTTTGTTTGTGTGTTTGTTTACCTATTTGTTTGTGTGTTTGTTTACCTGTTTGTTTGTGTGTTTGTTTACCTGTTTGTTTGTGTGTTTATTTACCTGTTTGTTTGTGTTTACCTGTTTGTTTGTGTGTTTGTTTACCTGTTTGTTTGTGTGTTTGTTTACCTGTTTGTGTGTTTGTTTACCTGTTTGTTTGTGTGTTTGTTTACCTGTTTGTGTGTTTATTTACCTGTTTGTTTGTGTTTACCTGTTTGTTTGTGTGTTTATTTACCTGTTTGTTTGTGTTTACCTGTTTGTTTGTGTGTTTGTTTACCTGTTTGTTTGTGTTTACCTGTTTGTTTGTGTGTTTGTTTACCTGTTTGTTTGTGTGTTTGTTTACCTGTTTGTGTGTTTGTTTACCTGTTTGTTTGTGTGTTTGTTTACCTGTTTGTTTGTGTGTTTGTTTACCTGTTTGTTTGTGTGTTTATTTACCTGTTTGTTTGTGTTTACCTGTTTGTTTGTGTGTTTGTTTACCTGTTTGTGTGTTTGTTTACCTGTTTGTGTGTTTATTTACCTATTTGTTTGTGTGTTTGTTTACCTGTTTGTGTGTTTGTTTACCTGTTTGTTTGTGTGTTTATTTACCTGTTTGTTTGTGTGTTTGTTTACCTGTTTGTGTGTTTGTTTACCTGTTTGTTTGTGTGTTTATTTACCTGTTTGTTTGTGTGTTTATTTACCTTTGTGTTCATGATTCTGTCCTGAACTCCAGAGCTGCTGCTGACCAGCGCCAACCTCAGCCTGACGGACAAGGACGCCAACACCGCCCTCCATCTGGCCTGCAGTACCGTAAGTGTCCACTGGGGGCTCTGTCTCCTGTGTCTGTTGGTTCAGATGAAGCTCTGTTGGAGGATTGACACCCCAGGACTCGCTGCTAACGTGGGCCCAGACTCACCGTGACTCGTCCTGCTTGCAGGGGAAGGAGGACTGCGTGTTGGCGATTCTGGAGAAGCTGTCGGACACGACGCTCATAAATGCAACCAATGCAGCGCTTCAGACGTGAGTACGGGAGGGGTTAGATGGGAGACATTAGTGTAACTGAGGTGACGGATGCTGACCCAGAGATGTAGCATCTGAGCTAAAGGCGTTAGCACGCAGCCCAGCTCGATGGCGTCGCTGAGCAGATCGATCGTTACGTCACAAACCTCATGTCCGTCTCCCGTCAGTCCTCTCCACCTGGCGGCTCGAAGCGGTCTGAAACAGGCGGTGCAGGAGCTGCTGTCCAGGGGGGCCAGCGTCCAGAAGGTGGATGAGAACGGTAGGTTCTGGACCCCCGTCTCCTCCGGGGGGAGGGACCGTCCCCACGCCGCGTGTTTTCCGGTCCGGCATGAGCTCAGATATCTAGATGTTTAGTCCACGTGTGCTGCATGAGCTCGCCTTTCAGAGAGGGGGGGGTCCCCACCAGTCAGAGAGGACGCCTGATGATTGGTGAAACACCCGTGAGTCAAACCATCTGTTTCCATGGTTACACAGGTTGGATTTGGCCTCATTCCATTGGTGGATTCCACTCAGGTGAAGGTTAACGTAAAGTTGTACTTAAACCTTAGACAGTGTGGACCCCCCCCCAACACTCCCCCCTCCCCTCCAGCTCAGCTGTTTGTGTTAACTATTATTGGATGTTACTCTTCTGTCGTCCTCGTGGTCTGCCCCCCCCCCTCTCTGTTTGCATACTGTCAGCTGGCTGAACACTAATGGAATGCTGCTCCGTCCCCCCTTTGTCTCCTGCTTCGCCTCCCCCGCTTCAACCACGTCCACGTCTCGCTCTCCCCCTCCGCTCCCTGTCTCTCTCTCTCTCCCCCCCCTCTCCTGTCTCTCACCCTCAGGTCTGACCCCCGCTCTGGCTTGTGCTCCTAGCAGAGAGGTGGCTGACTGTCTGGCTCTCATTCTGGCTACCATGATGCCTTTCTGCTCCCCTTGCAGCTCCGGAGCCCCCTCCCCTGGCTCCCTGCTGAGGCAGCTGCCCCACCAGGTGAGTAAGGGCCCAGGCGGCGCCGGCCAGCGGGGGCCCCGCAGCTCTAGGAACCCCTCCAGACCCTCCAGCGAGGGAACCACCGAGAACGATTCAGAGGATTCGGAGACCTTCTGACCTCCTCCACACCTCTGCCCCCCCCCCCCCACCTGTGCGCCTGAACGTTTGAGCACCCCCTCCTGGAAAACAATGCAGTTTTGTGGGAGTGAACTATTGAGGAAGAAGGGTAGACGCCCGTCTGTGACCCAGTTTGGGTCTGGATCTTGTACAGAATGGTTCTCCAGGGTGGAGAGCCCTGCAGGTCGCCACTGCCCCCCCCCCCCCCCACACACACACACACACAGACGGCTACAGCGGCTGAAGAGGAGTTTGATCAGCGGTCACAATCTGCATGCTTGTGTGATTTCCACCACAGTTTGGACTCACAGGTGCTCACATCCCAGCGGACTGGGGTGTCCGGTCCCAGCACGGCGCTGCCGCTTCAACCCCCCCCCCCCCCCGAGACTCGACTTGTCTTAAAAAAAAGCCATTCCTAACCGTTTGTACAAAAATGAAGTAGATGTTAAGGAAGCTGAGTGTGATTTTAACCTTTTTATGGTTTTTCTGCTTGTCGTTGTACCAAATATTTGACACACAAACTACAAACTTTTTACCAGGGGGAGGGGGTGTCGCCAGAAGAAGTGCACGCTGATTTTAACTGAAGCACAACCCCCCTTGATTCCACTGCGAAGCCTTCAACAAGACGCTCAGTAGTCACTCAGCAGGAGACAGGAAGTGATGCGTGCGGACGTCTCCCTTCTCTTTACGGTTCACGGAAGAGAGGAAAGAGATGCAATGTCCCACCCCCTCAAACTTAAGACCCCGTCCCTTTTGATTCAGATTCAACTCAGAGATGCCAAAGCCGTTGGAGCCGACCGGAATCTGCAGGATTCCTCCTGCTTCCTGCAGCACAGGAGACGTGATCCCACAGAGCTCCTACTGGCGGAGCTAAATATGTAAATACCCAGTGATTGTTGTGGGTCTCACACTGATCTAGCCTAGTGAAAGAAACCCTCGTGAAAACGTGAACCTTAACGATGCTAAGGACTGAATAAAAACCTAGTTTTGATTTGCCCCGGGACAGATCCGCCCTGTCCGTCGAGTGAAGGTCAGGTCAGGATTCTGGGGACTGTCTCTTTAAGAGGACCCAGGAAGTTCTGCTCTTTGTCCTGGTAATAATAATAATATTAATAATAATAATGCTAGTAATAATAATGGTAATAAGCGTGACTTCTATGAAGACGAGTCCCGTCTGTCGTCGCTCCTCCGGTTCCGGGTGACTCCGGGATGTTAAAGCGAGGATGTGACGCCGGGTTTGGGGCGTACCCACCGGACAACAGGGTTTAAACCGGCGCGAATCCAGGCTGAGAGGTTTATGCATTTTATCCGACGGCCTTTGAAGGCCTCATGCACTGCTTGTGGAAACCCGCTTTCCTCCTGACTGCTCCGAACGGCGTGAAGCGAGGAAGAACTCCTGCAGGTCATCCTCAGCTCATTGATTTATGGTCAATCACATGATGGTACACTTACTGCCAGCACTTAAATGTACAGTAGGACACTTGTGGGCCTTAACCACTGTCCTCCCCCCTTCCCCTGTCTGTCACCCCCACCTCCCCCACCAGCTATGTGCCATCGTCTCTTAACGTGTCCAGTGCCTTGATGTCTGTTCATTTTCCTTTACGACTAATATTACGTGGGTACCTCCTGATCTCATTAGAGGATCGGTTCACCAAAATCACTCAACATTCGTTTCGGGCTTTTATGCAGCTGCGTCCAGGTTTTTTTGAGTTTTTTTTTCTTTTCTAAGACTTCAGCCAAAAATATAAAATATTGTCAAGAAGTTTTAAACAAACAGGAAGCGGTTAGAGGGAGATGGCGTACAACTGAAGTTCCACTCCAGGATTCCTGCTTCCTGCCTCTTAGCTTTAAGCAAAATTGACCTTAAAAAAAAATAATTCGAAAAAAAACTCAAATCAGCCCAGCTAGATATTGATAGTGAACTTCTAAACATCAAGTCTTTCAAATGATTGACGTCTTTGTGCTATTTTTAATTACATAATTCATAGAATAATATATATAATCACCAGTGAAACTGAAATTTCAACTTTAAGCATCTAGAAAGCCTGGACGAATAAAACCAACTCTGATAACTTAAAGGAACATTTCACCCACAAATGAAAATTCAGTCATCATCTAGTCGCCCCCCTGCTGACGGGGTGAAGTTTCTTCCTGAGCTTTACAGTAAGACGGGGTTGTTGCATTCTGTTAAAAATAGAAGCAAATGGGGACTAGTTTAAAAAAAAAAAACAACAAATAGCAATAAAAATGAAATAACACTGGTACAGCATAATAAATGCCTCCAGAAGCACAGAGACCTTTTATTTTTATTTATTTGGACCCTTTTGAAAGATGAAATCCTCGTTTTAGCCTCAAAGTTCGCTTGCATCCTGTCGAGGCGCGAAAGCTAGAAAACTTGAAATCATTCCTCATTTATTCACACAATATGTACGTATTTATACACGTATACAAATCATATACGTAGGCGAGTCGTAGCTATCGCGTGCACCCGACACGACGAGCTTTGAGGCCGCAATGCAGCTTCATCTAAGGGTGGAATCAGTTATTGGAAAGTCGGAATTCTTTTCAGTCGTAACAGGAAGTAGGCGGTGACTGGATTTTATTTCCTGGGTGTCACAAAGAGGGTGAACATGTTCAAGTGAATGCAGACTTTGAGGGTGTCTGTCTTAGATGATTTATTTATGATTTCCTTGCTGTCATCAGATCCCATGAGATGAACCAAACCTTCACTGATGGTCTTTAAAACGGGTCGCAAAATATTTAATAAGTTCCTAAAACTCCCTGCAATGTAGTTTATGTGTTTGTAGTTCTTTTCCTGCAGCATGCTGGATGTTTTAGTTCTGTGGTTTTCTTCACGTCACATTGACTGTAATCATTTTTACACAATGTTCTACTCATGGTTTTGGTTCTTTTTGTGGGTTTTGCAGGCAGCAGGATGATTTTAGATTTTTCCATATGTTATCTTTTAAGTTGTGAGAGTGTGTTAGTTTAGGTACTGGAGTTGAAATTGAACTGCTTTTGTACATAATGTTTAAAACAAACAAAAAAACAAATCCTAGAGCACAAAGAGACGTCTCCAACCTAACAGCTGAATAACAGAAAGCTCTTGCGTTGTGTATGAATGAACTGATCCGACCCGTTGTGAAGCGGAGATGATAAGCACACGGTTTTAGCCCCTGCAGTCTGAAGCCCCCTGCCAGTGTTTTGATTCCACCAGGAGACGGGCCACACCGGTCCCGACAATCCTGATCGTCAGGCGTCTGATGATTCTCGCGGTTCCTGATGCAGTACGACGCGCCGAGGCTGTTTGTCAGCTTTGTTTTATAGAAACCATGCAATTAAAAAATGGGTTTAAACTCACTGTCGTGTTTTGTGTCAATCTACACATCTTCCACAATCCTGAGTCACAAACCATAAAAAATAAGGTCCTCCCACAAACCTATGAGTCACAACTCAGGGCAACAAGCTCCGCCTCCCCGTCCATTTTTATATCAATGCAGGTTTTTTCTGAGAAATGTGTATTTATGTGGTTTTAAGTTAAAAATTAACTTCCATGCCAATGGAATTCTGGGTAAAATTTGTTATTCACACTCGATGCAGCCCATATGTTATAATCTAAGTGCGGAATCCACAGGATTATAAAATACATTATTTAAATCTCTTTTTAGGCTTGAATCCTCACTGGAGCCTCTAAATGAAGTAGTTGGTTTTTTTTTTTTGTTGCCATGGTGATGAGTAGTCAAAGAAAATGATAGAAGGGCCACAGTGTTAAAAGAACTTTTAATACTTAACATCTCTGTACATTTACAAACTTTAAATTACACAAGTTAGCTTGTTTACCAAACTATAATCAAACTGAATGTCTTCATGTTGAACTGTTGGACTCACGGAGTTAATAAAATAAAAACCCTCTTTGCAACACGTCAGGAATCCAGAGGGGATAAATAAAAATCTGATAATACTGAAATGTTCCCCCAGTGATGGAAACATGTCGATATGATGGCACTGGGAATGATTCTGTGCTGTGTGCTAGTCATGATTTCATGTGTGCCACCTTTAAACATTTACTGTCCAGTGTGCTCGTGGCTCTCTGGCCTCTGTCCAGGGAAAAGAACGTTTGTGCATAGAAGGTCAGAGAGCGGGGCCTAAACTGGAACACACCTGCACCGCTCAGCAGTTGATGCCCAGTCCGGTCCAGTGGTCCGGTACCATGAGGAAGTATTTGTCCATGGCCTCGCAGAAGCGAGCTCTGTACAGCTCTGGAGAAACCACAGTGGGCATCTTCCCTGAAACAATTCACAACGTTGTGTTTTAGCTCCTCGGCTCGCCGAACGACACGCGAACATGTTGGCTAGTTTATTTGCTGGCAGGGTTACACAAAATCAACCCGACGGAATTGCAAACAAACCTGGTAAAAGACGAGCCCACAGAGCAAAGAAAGAAATCATTCTGTTGTCCGATCCAGACATGGACAATAATAAAAGAATTCTTTTTAAAGAGGAGACGGAGAGGAGAAGAGGACCGACCTTGACCGCCCAGGATTCCAGTGGATTTGACGACCATCTCCAGTCTCTTGTCCCAGGTGAATGTCCTGATATAATCTGCACGGGACAGGAGAAGTTAAGCCTCTATTGGTTCTCGGCTGCCTGACATCATCTACAACAGATGGACAGAGGAGCCTCCGACGACCCCTCACCTATAATCCCGACCACCAGCTGATCGGTGGCGTCGTCGCGGCCCACAAGCAGCGAGTAGTCGATGATGAGGTGGCTGGAGAGGAAGTAGGCGTCGCTGTGGATGGCGGCTCGCAGGATGGATTTACAGTGGGAGCGGATGTAGAGCGGGTTGTCGTGGATCAGCTTCAGGAGGTTCTCGTCCAGCAGAACCACCTCGCAGCTCTCCTTCCCTGAGTCTGTCTTCACGTTACGGTTCCTCAAGGAGCCTTTGAGGTCAAACACCTACAGGAGACACCCGCAGCAGAGCCTCTCAAGCTTCTTCTGCAGCAGCTTCGGATGCGTTCTTTCAGAGAAATGGTGATTTCTTTATATATCGAGTGCTGTGAGTCTCACCTGAGCCATCTTTCGTCCATAGAAAAGATTCTCCATCACCAGCAGGTCCAGTTTCTTCTCAGAGTTGTTTTGGGAGTTTTTGTAGCCGATCCTGTAGACACCCAGGATCTTTGCCAGCGCCGTCGGCCTCTGTGGTGCAGAACTGGTTTTAATTCAGTCAAACCCAGACAGAAACTTTTCTTAACGATACGTACTTTCTGCTGCACAGCCCCCGTCATGTAGGTGAAGTAATGAGGCGCAAAGTCCAGGAAGGACTGGACCTCCAGTCTGGGCAACTGCTTGAGGATGAACCGGTCATCTGAGGAGGAAGAAGATGGAATCAACTTTTCCTTTATGGATGTTTGTATTTCTGCAAACGTGAACCAAGATGTGGATTGAAGAT
Source organism: Antennarius maculatus (assembly GCA_013358685.1). Lineage (NCBI taxonomy): Eukaryota > Metazoa > Chordata > Actinopteri > Lophiiformes > Antennariidae > Antennarius > Antennarius maculatus. Next base: position 19,465,347 of record CM023618.1, on the reverse strand, counting down.
CTTCGGTCTGCTGACCCGAGTTTGGATCAGGGTTTGGTTTGTTTACAGTGCGAAAACGCTCTTGGGTCACATCAGACTTTCAGACATGAGCCTTTGCAGCTAACACACACACACACACACACACACACACACACACGTATCCCGATACAAAGAAGATACCTTCAGTGGCGTAGAAAATAGCTCCAGACTTCCCGCCACGAGCCGGCCAGTTGACGCAGTGGGACAGCGAGCGGACGAAGTCCTCCTCCGGGCTCTCCAGGATCTCCTCGCGCATCTTATGAAACTCCTCGGCGTAGTAGATCCGACAGTAGAACTTGGCGTTGGCGTCCGAGAATTCTACAAACCCAACAGCAGGTGAGGTCCATGAGTTTGATGTCGACGGAGGTAACGTCAGTGTTAAAAGTCGGGGGGGGAGAGACTCACGTAGCTCGATGTGTGGATTGAGAATCTGCTTCTTCTGTTTATCCCCCAGGTCTGCATCCTCTGCACAGCACAGCAACGAAGAGAAGAGAAGCGTTTCAGCCCACAGTGACAGTAAAGGGTTACGGTAGGGGCGGCGTTCTCACTGAGGGGGTCGGTCTCCATGTTGCCGCGGCTCTGCTGCGATGAGGCCGACTCGCTGTGCCTGGCTGGGCTGCTCCTGGCCCGGCTCTCCGTGGAGCTGAGAGGGAAAACAACACGTTGTTTACACGCCATGTACACGTTTTTAGTGTATTCACAAGCTAAATGCTAACACAGCAGCATCTACTGCTTCCTAAAAGTCTGTATCGGGAAATGTTCCGATGCTAATGGATGCAGGTTTGTGTAGACGATGAATCCACATCTCTTAAGTCACACGTACCTGGCGCTCTGTGGATTCTCGTCCCCGCCGGAGTTCGACACCTTGGAGATGTCATCCAGAGCCGTTTTGTACCTCTTGCAGCTGGGAAGCGATGCACGACACAATGACGTCACTATGTTTTACTCAACAGGACATTGATGGAGCTCAGGCTGCGCTGAGGGAGGCAGGGTGGGGGGGGTCACCTGAGAGCGAAGGCTATGATGGAGCTCGGCTCTCGTTCGCACACCGCGATCGGGACTCGCTCGTATTCCTCCATCAGGTAGTGCTTGTCTGGATCACTGTCAACACAGTCAATAAGAACAATAACTATGGAACCATGACAACTACAATAATAATAATAATAATACATACTTTATTTATACAGCACACGCTTGTTTTTGTCATGGGAGACGTAATCCCGATACTAAAACGAGATATTTTTGAATGTAATTACTCACAAAGGGAAGGGGATGGGGTTGTAGCTGTTGCCGGGCAGGAAGTTGGCGAGGATGGCTTTCATGGTGGATTTCTCTTTCACCTGGCTGTCAGTGGACCCCAGTAAATGTCCGTCAAAGACGTCTGAAGGAAAGGAAACAGATCCGATTGTTCTTCTGTTGATCTTGGTGCAGAAAAGTACAGAGCCGGACTGAACACGGTCGAAATTCAGTTCTGGAGGTCATGTCTGCACTTAAATGGTAGTGCTTTCTAAATGAAGAGTATGCTGTGTGTGTGTGTGTGTGTGTGTGTGTGTGTGTGTACCCTCTGGGATGCTGACAGAGTCTTGTTCGCTGAAGGAGGGGCCAGGCGTGTTTGGTTCAGCTCCCGTTTCCCCCGGCGACGGCGGGATGACGGAGGAGGAGGCTGAGGGCAGCGTGCTGAGGTGACGCTCCTCTGTCAGGGGACACATGTGGACTGGATCAGCATCACTGGACAACAACAAAACAGAACCGGGAGGAGGGGTGGGGGGGGGGGGGGTGGCTCACCTTTGTCACCATTCTGGACCACAGGGGAGGGGTTACGTGGGGAGGACTCCACAGTGCTCTATAAAATAAAGAATTTATGCAGGATAAGAATGGAAAGAAAGGCGTTTGCCTCCTCGGATGGGGGCCGGTGTTCCTCACCTTGCTGTCGTCGGCGTTGGTCTGTCTGTGCCTGCCGGGGCTGGGAGGGACGGACAGACGCTTCCTGCCTTTCTCCTGCTGGAACAGGTCCTGCAGCCTGGGAGGAAACGTGGCCACAGAATGAGTTCCCAAGATTTTCAATTCGCGTCTGCAGCTGGTGGCCGACGGTCCTGACCTTCCGTTCCAGTACTGCAGCATCTCACACAGACTCTGTTTCTTCATCACCAGCGACTCCAGAACCGCCTGCAGCTGCTGAGAAGAATCCACGCCGCAGGCCTGCAGGCGCACCTGAAGCTTTTCAGTCCAGCTCCGCAGCTCCGCCTCCTCCATCTAAAAAAACACGCAGAAACTCCATCATGAGCCCGCAAGAAAACGCCGAAAAAGGCACGAAGCGAGTCGACACACACATCTTTCTGAGCGAAGAGATCCTCCATCTTTTCCTCGCGTGTTTTACTGAAGGTGTCGGTCTTGAGGGAGGTGAGGCGGTCGTCGATGGCCAGGTACACCTGGGTCAGTCTGAGCAGAGGGAGGCAATACGGAGGTGGAGGGGGTCAGGTAGGATGTAACGACACAAGGATTTAACACATGACGGCATCAAATTCAACAGAAGAAGTATATGTTTACATAAATCAATGAAGTTTTGCCCACATTTAATTGACTTTTCTCTTTTACACAGCATTCCAACTATTTTATTGTAATAATAACAACAGTACTCAACAGGAGAGCATTCAATCGTTTTTGTCAAGCATCGACGGATTCAGCCACGTCAATGTCGGTCAGTTACTTTTGAGAGAAGTCCTTCAGATCCTGCAGCAGATTGGCTTTCGAAGGCCCCTGGTTCCTGATGAAGATCTTGGGACGAGGAAGACAAATCTCTAACAGTCTGACGAAAGTGTAACTGAGGAGGGGAGACAGGAAAACGTTGAGTCATGAACAGATCGACGACTCCATCAACGGGACCAGAAATCAAACCTGCAGGTTTTTTTTACATGATGTCTAATTCAGCGGTAAACGAACGGCAGAGGAGTCGGTGACAGACCTGAAGGAAGCCACCATCTGGTTGTAAGAGAAGTACTGGTGGTAGTCCTTGTGGATGGAGTGTCCACACGGCTCGGCGTTAGCCCGCCTGGTGTACTGGTGGCCGTAGAAGCGAAGCTCTAAGTATTTGGCAAAAGACATGGACCACGAGTCGTTTGACAGCGGCACCACCGGTGTCACCTTAAAAAACAGAGGGAGGAGTCGCCTGATGATCGAGGCCTGACAGACAAGCAGGACCGTTCAACCCCCCGGTGGAGGAATGTGCTCTACAGGACGCCTCTAATTTATTCTTTGCTCAACTATTTCCTACAGTATTCAACTATTCCAGCTTCTAATGTATTAGGAGCATTTTTATAGACATCTGGTAAAGTTTATCCACAAGTAAGCACTTAGAAACATCACGTTTGGCAGACGCGACGCGTGTCCGTCCTCCAGGTTCCGTCGGACGAACCTGTTTGCAGACGCGGCACCAGGAGTAGTTGAGTATCGTGTGCTGATAGCCGGGTACCGGGGAGTCCAGCTCCTTCAGTACGATCTGCACGCATCCGCTGCCGTGCACAAACCGCCGGATGTGGTGCACCATGGGAGTCTCGCAGAACACGCTGGGACACTGGTAGGATGGCCTGGAGGAAACAAATCTGAAGGTGGGATCTTTGACAACTTGCCATTAACATTAACTCAGCAGCAATTCTGTTTTACCTGAAACAATACCTCTCCAAGAACACACCCAGGGAGAGGTCATTCTTGCCGTAGAACTCCATTGTGACAATCCTGTGGACGACACCAAGCAGTGACTACAGAGGGACTTAAATGAGACGGACGTGTGTTCATCCGCACCGCGTGAAGAGCGTACCACGGGCTGACACAGGGGTTGGGCGCGTTGTTGGACTGAGCCGATGAGCTGCTGAAGAGCACACACAGTCTCTGATGGTTGGCGGGGTTCAAGCAATCCAGCTGGGGACACATTTCAAACTCATTTCACTGTCCAACGGAACTTTTGATAATCCCAACGCCATGCTAGCTAAGCTAAAACTAGGGCAAGAAATTGAGACAAAAATGGAGCTTGGTTGTTTCTTTACCCTGAATGACCAATCCGAGGGGGCAAACACGGGTTTAGTCTTGTTCGATCGGGTCTTACAGAACCCTCTGACACACCTTAACGTGTTTTCTAAACCTCGGCTCACCTTGGGGGCCCAGCTCATCTCATTCTGCTTGTTCGGCTTCTCCTCTTCACTCTCCACCTTCACTGTTGGCCTCACTACAGAATCCCCCATCCTTATCTGGCTAATGAAGGTGTTGGGAGAGCCGAAGGGGTCGGTGGCTACCCTCTGCTGGATGCGACCCCCCCTCGCTCTGTAGTCGGCTAGCATCCTGGCTAGGTTGCGGCTGCTGTTCAGCGGTTCGACGATGCGGGTGCTGGTCAGACTGTGGGAGGGCAGGATGTCAATGAGCCTCGGCTGGGGGCCGCTGTTGTTCTGCCCGCTCATCATGGAGGTGGGGGCGGACTCTTTCAAGAGCTGTCGCTTCCTACGACCGTCAAGTTCCTTAAAATCTTTTGTGAGGAGAGGTGACAGGTAGATCTGTGGGACGGGGGGGGGGGCACAGGTGAACAAAGATCAGCAAATGAAAACAGATTCATAGAAAACTTGTCAGAGGGCGGCTGGTTGTTTAGTTCTGAGCCAATCCGATTAAATTGATCCTTGTTAAAAGGCGTGGCCAACGAAGAAAGGTACCTGCTCGGGGAAGTACTCCCTGCTGGGGCAGTGCATGCCGGCGGGCGTCAGGAGGAACGGCTTCTTGAACGTGATGAAGGGCGAAATGCACAGGATTATGTCTTTAAGCTCCTGCTTGAAGACGGACGAAATGGACTTGAGGTGATCGTCGGACGAGGCCACCTGCTCAGCCACAAACATCCCCGTGTCGTCCTGCAGCGGGTCCCTGAACATCCGAGGGGTCGGCGTCTCGGAATCTTCCCCGTCCTCCGTGCTGAGCGACTCCTTCTCCAGGCTCCCCTCTTCCCCCATGTCCCCCTCAGACGCCGCGATGAGGGTCTGCGAGGCCGTCTCCTCGTCTTCCTCCAGGAGGAACGGAGGAGGGACGGACAGGGACAGCGCGGGCGAGCTGGGGAACGGCGAGGAGGTCATTACCTCTGTGATCCCGGCCTCGTCTTCGACAGATGAGAGTGATTTTGTTTTCGGTTTCACTTGGAGAGAGTCTACATCTACGTCTCTGGTGGAGGACTCCGATGGAAGGCCTTCCTCCTCGGGTTGTTCTACCAGTGAAGAGTCTTTAGCCTCCGTTCGCTCGTCCAGGATCTCTCCTTCGGTCTCTCTTCCCATCTTTTCTCCATCCACCTCCTCCGTAGAGATTCCCTCCAGCAAGCAGGGGAAGGAGGAGCTCTGGACTAAGCTGGGTGGCATGGCGAACTCATCCATGAGGAAGGAGATCTCCAGCTGGGAGTGGTAGGCCACACACACCATCAGCCTAATGATCTCCTTCACCCGGGCCAGCTCGTACTCGGAGGCGCCACGCAGCTTGATGGAGCATCCCAGCTGAGGAGGACATCCTTCAAAGAACATCAGAGTCTTGACTTCATCTGGGAGGACACAAGAAGGAGAGTCAGGGTCGAGTCCAGGTGGAATCGTACGACATCGCTCAGCGATGAAGGCAGCGGGTGGGTTTCTCACTGTTGGCCAGAGTGAAGGGCTGCATGTAGAACTTGTGGCACGTTCCCAGACGGGGTTTGGTGAGGAGCTGGTCCATGGACATGACCAGATCGCCCTGGGTCATGCGGCTCACCCTGTCCAACACTTGCTAAGGTGACCCAGAAGAAAAATCAAAAACTAGTTAGCGGTGGCAGAGACAATGTAGAAAGAACCGTTGGAAAAAAAGTTTTAGTATTTTATCATTTACCCTGTCTCACTTGTACTCTTTTTTTTTTTTTTTATTGTTTTGTATTTTATTTGTTCTTTTAACCATCTGTGATGCTCTTAGTGTCATATTTCTTTCTAATGTCATGTCAGCTCTTACCTCTAATTCATTCTAGTTCTGTGAAGCTCTTTGATTTGCGTCAGTGCCGCAAACACATAAACCTGCCTTGTGCTTATTTGTTTTTCACGCTGTTGATTATCTGTTTGCTTTGCTACATTTGCTCAGGAGACATTTCCATGTGTTTGTCTTAGTTTAATGTTTGCAGGATTGCAGAAATTGCTAGTTAGATTTCCAAGAAACTCTGAGGAAGGATTATACGGGCTGCACCCAGGATTCGTTAAAGATAACTTCTGAGACTTTTGTTGACTTTTTTTCCTGAAGCTACTGAAAAAAATTCAGTGGATCTTTGAAGGGGTGGAGGGGGCATAAGCCGGAAGAATCCGTTTTATGCCGTTCCAAGACTGCTTTATATTTTTTCTTAGCAATGCTAAGATATTTTCCTACACCTTTATTTCAGGTGTGTGTCTACGAGCGCGCTCAGTGTTGTGTAGAACCAAGAAAACAACCAAACGTGGAGGGTTTCCCTCATCGCACACTGACCGGTTTAACGTTGATGACCAGCGTGATGCCGTGCTCCAGCAGCATTTCCTGAGCGATGCGAGACACCGTCTTTTCCACTAATACCAGATTGGGACGAACGTCCACGATTCGCTGCACGTAGTTCTTTAAAAACTCTCGTTCCTGGAACACAGACAGAGGAAAACTCTTTAGTTTCAGAACGTATAGCTTACATACTTAGCTTATAAGAATGTAATACAGTACACCTGTACATTGTGGCATCTCCTGACACAGACGCTGACATCAGAGGGAGTTACTGACCTGTAGTACTATGGGGTCAATGGAGGTGAACTTGGTCTCTTCCCTGTACAGATACTCGATAGAGCACTTCAGCAGCAGAATCTTGGGGTTCTTGATGTACGAGTTCATCTGATCACAGAACAGGAAATGATTAAACCGATGCAACATGATTTACAACACAGACTACATAGTCTCTCGACGAGGATTCATGCCCGTGCATGCATGTTACCTTCTTGTGGGCAATGCTCTTGGTGCACACGAAGCCGTTTACAACCATGGAGTCAAACTTTCTCCCTCCAGAAATCTGAAGCAGAACACTGGAAGTCACACCCAGCAGCAGCCTGACCGGCTCCTTTTACGTTTCCTCCGCTTCAAATGAATGCTACAGCTGGAAGCTGCAGGAATGCTGTCTGACCTTCTTGATGTGGACGAGCTGGCGGATGTCCATGTCGTCATCGCAGTTGCGGACGTCGGGACGTACCGTCTGGACCACCTGTCGGACCACAGGGACGATGATGTCCCGCCAGGACAGGGAGAGGGACTCGCTGTAGAGCAGCTGCTGCAGCAGCGCCATCATGTGGCTGTGGTTGGCCGAGCTGGATGGGGGGGGAGGAGGAGAGGCAGACGGTTCGATATTTCTGCCCACGATACAGCTCATGTGTTATGTTGTTAGTTGTTCCACAGACAAGGTTACAAGTGTCTGAAAACATCAGATATGCCTCTAAATGAAGACGCAGCTCTTTGTCTGCCGTCCTAGGGGACAGTGTTACCAAAGGCACTCACAGCAGCCTCTCCATGGCCTTCTTCTCCCCGTTCTCCTCTCTGAGCTGGTCCAGAGAGCTGTGGTGCCAGCCCAGAGGAGTAAACAGCATCTCCTTGGCCTTCTCCTCAACACGACGGTTGAACAGAGACTCTGTAAGATCACAGCAGCAGCAGAAATCTGGTTTGCTGAGGTAGAAGTTAGAAAATTCACCATGTGGTGTTTGCTTAAATCGGTATGCTCCTACCCTTGATGAAGGCGTCACTGATGACAATGTTCTGTCCTCCATCTTCAGACACCAGAAATTCAGCTAGAAGAAGAAACAGAGGAGGAGAAATGGAGGAACTCATCTGTTGTTTAGTTAAGTAAACTTTGAACCGCTGACAAAGAAGTCTTGAGATAAAGACACAAAACTTTGGCAAACAAAAGGGGTCAAAGTTGAACCCAGAAAAGAAAGAGCTAGGAGGTGCCGTCGTCCCGTTCACTTCTGTTCTCTATTCCATTAACCCCGACTAACCTGTCAGCACACATCTTACGTACGTAGTGTTAATGTACTGATTCTAGTGCTAAAGTGTAATTTACTGTTGATCTGTGTCAAAAATGGTTTGGATCCAAATGACGTCACCGTTTTTAGACACAGAAACCACAACACAATCAGTAACTGACGGATGTTCGTATCGTCTGAGGGAATATTTACATTTCTGATCAGCGGCAGGCGACGCGTGCTTGGTTTGTTTCTTGATGTGGAAATTCACATTGTTTTGCTCCATGTTGAGGTTGATTGAGGAAGCGGAGTCGCTGTCCACTACGGACTGGAAACTACTGACAGATGTTCTTTTGCTGGGCCCGGCAGAGTCTGGACAGGAAGACAGGTCAGGGTGCTACAGCCACCAAACTAAAGCCACCCAGCATGCAGAGAGGGCTGCAGGTCTAACTCGAGCGCGGCGTGTGATACGTACTGGGTGTGGCGTACTCCATGTCATCGGCGTTCTGCTCTGTGTCGCTGTCGTCAAACTTGATGTCCTTAAACCACGACGGCTCTGAATAGCCCTCCAGCGAGTTGACGCTGTCGCTGTCTGGAGACGGTGTTTCTGAGAACTCTGTGCTCTAGAGATCAAACAAACTGTCAGCTCGGAGTGTCTAGAGTAGTCTGCTGAAGCTGTTAGACTTTACTGTTATCACAAGACCCCACTGAATCAATATCTACATGTCAGCGTGTCTTCTGGGTACTACATGTGTGCTGCTACCTGTAGGGGGCGGTAGAGGGCGTACTCGTCCCTGAACAGCTGGTCGTGGTGAGTGACACAGTCCAGCCAGCGGCCGTCCACCAAAGCCTGACCGATGGCGATGGCCTGAGCCCTGCGGCACAGAAACATCAGACTGGAGAAACACAACAAACTGCTGGAAGATGGAAACGGAACCAAGTTTGTTTTACTGATTTCAAATTTAAACGTAAACCTGTATTCCCACTCTGGAGAAGTTTCTCTTTATTTAACGTCTTTGAAGGCATTTTAAGAAATCTCCAGTGTGAAGGATATAGGGAGCAATCCGTTATCGTATAATCAAGTGAAACGGAGTGTACCCACACAGGGAGTGTCTCCTATAGGCCACCGTAGACGACGGTGGGATCAAATCTGCAACCACGACCGCACGTCCGGAAGCTGCCGATTCCATTAACACTACACAAGTGAGAAAGGAATCAATCTGTCCAACGAGGCGTTACCTGGTAGAGATGGTGCCATTCCTCAGCAGCCAGTTCACAAACTCTTTTCCCACAATGCAGTTGGGGTACGTCCTCAGCCAGTATCGGTGGTCCTGGAACTCCATCCCGGTGCTGTTGTGGCAGATTTTCTTCCACAGGTCTTTCAGCTGAGAGGAGTCCTGTAGGCATGAAACAGGAAGAAGCGATCAGGGCGTTATTTGTGTGTGATCCACGTCAGACCCTGTAAGAACAAAAACTACCGCCACTACTAAAATAAAGGTCACGACCAAAAGCAGGCATGAATTTGACATCAGATTTGAAACGACTGGATGCATTCATGTTTACACAACCTGTAGTTACAGATCATTCATCCAGACCCGTGTTCTCGTCCACCCAATTAAGTCCTGTGAAATTTAAGTATTCTGAAACCTTTCACCATGTTCACAGAGCTGTCGATATCTGAATCAGTTCTCAGAGCCTTTCCCGTCAAAAATAGTCGCCAGACAAGAGTTGTGCAACAGCTAAGACTCGAGGTTGATTTGATCTGATCTGTCAGCGTGAATAAGCCTTCTTCACACCGTCTCTGACTGAACAAGTAATGGAATGGAGAATCACTCACCAGCAGGATCTTCCTCTCCTCCTCACTGTGGTCCAGCTTGGAGCCGCTCTTGGCGCCTGACATGGCTCGGCTGGTCGGCGGGCTGACTGAGCTATCGTAGGCGGGTACCATGGACGATCCGGATCGATCCAGGGACAGGTTGGTCACGCTGGAAGACCTACAGTGCAGACAGATGGCGCCGGGTCACATGGCGCCGCTTCAAACCACTGGGACACACTGTGTTCACGCTCGATCCCATGAATGACCTCTTTGCAGCAGGAGATTTGCCGATGTCTTCCTGCAGCGTCGTCAGTCTGGAACTGAGGCCGCTGCTCTGAGGTTCCTGGTGAATCATGCTAAATCCACACACACAGAAAACATCGATTGTCGTAAGTCACGTCGACACGTCCTCCGTGGTCGGCAGATTAACTTATGATCAGCGAATTTGAACATGCAGAGGGCTATTTTCATAGAGCTAGAAAGCGGTGGCTTTCACCTACAGACAGCTCAAGCTCACACGGATGTGGAAAATGAATAAAACAAACACAAAGACTCACTTCTTTCTCATCCCAATAGGAGCTTTTCTACGTCAGGAGAGAGAGAGGAGACAGAATGTTTTGAGGCAGGTAAGGGAGCACACAACAGCAGCAACACAGGCATGCCCTTCCAAAATGCTAAGGCGTGCATTATCGAGTGTCAACGAACAACTGTTCAACAACTTGCCTGTTGGGTGCAGAATAAAATCTCATTCCTGTCAGAGGCGACTTAATCAGGAAGATTAGATCAGTCAAGTCCTGAGCTCAATCAGTCATGCTACACCAAAGGTAGGAGTCATTCAGACAGATCACCAGTGTCCTGGTTGCAGGCCTGCAGCTAATTTCTATGTACCGCAATCGTCATAAAGAGTAAGGCCTAGTCGAGGTTAATAGATACTGAACATTTAACGTGAAATTCCGATTCAGTTTTCATGATTTCTGATGGCGCAGAACTGCACAAAGCAAACACAGATGTTTAAAAGCGCAGAAAATAAGACAGAGAAAGAGCAAGCGTAGCTGGAAGAAGGTAAAGGGCTGTGTGTTTGTATCATACAGCAACACAGAAGCACAAAGACAGATTTGTCCCGTTTACACAGCCTGCTGTTCCGCCTCTGAGCCGGTACCGGAATGACTACATATAGGTGTCAGCTGGACAGGACTGGGACCCTCAAAACGTGGTTTTTGGCAGTTAGCAGCTAGCTCAAAGAAGAAGAAAATCAACTGAAAAACATCTTCGCACTGGTGGAACAGCAGGAGGTTTGGGAGCGCTTTGTAATCTGATCAGAGAGGGAGATCAACTGTTGTGTGTCAGAAAGGTAAACAGGTTTATTTGTCATGTTAATCTATCCTTTACAAAGCGCTGCTCAACACCAGACGCCATTCTCGACCCGGTGCTGCTATCATAACCGCCGTTCCTCCTCCAATCTGCTCAGGAGGTCGTCACTGAGACGCTGTTGACTGATTTCGGAGTAATGAGAGCTGCAAAGCATTGATTTGTGTGAAGCATGACATGTGCAGGAATGCTGCAGGCGAGTCAAACCCAGTCAGAAAGTATTACAAAATTGAACTTGATTATTTCTGGATAAACTGAGCAAAGGATTAAATTGAAAAGGTTTCCCGAATTTGATCTGTCCCGGTGTGACAGTAGCTGTGAGCGTTCACCTTTGCCTCATCAGGTCTTCTTCCAGGAAGATGTTCCTGCTGGCTTTCCGTCCGCCCACAGGTGTCCGAGGCTCGCTTGGCTCCGACGCACACACGGAGGAGGGAGAGTCGGACAGGGTGCTCAGGTCCTCCCCGATGGAGCCCGACTCAGCCGAATGGGCGTAGCTCAGCGCTATCTTACGGCAGTACGTACAGGCTCGCAGGTCTCCTGAGCTCAGGTCAAGGCGAGTTGTTAGGTGGCTTTCTTTGCAAAATGATCCTACATAGACTGTGTTATAAACTTACCCGTGTAGCCCATGAACTTTCCAGGGATTTCCTGGTTGCAGCAGCGGCTGCAGAAGATCTGACCACACAGGCGGCAATGATGGCGGCGGCGGAAGGTGGTGAACTTCTCATTGCAGTCGTAACACTCTTTACACTGGCTGTCTGGCATCCAGTACTGCTTCAGGTCGCTGTCCTGAAGGCAGCAACGACCGACAAATGCACCAGTTTCAGCCACAGATAGATCACGGATTATTTGTAAAAGGTCGGGGAAAGAGTGTGTGAGGTTACCTGGCTCTTTCCTTCCATGATTTCCTTTAGCCTCTTCAGCGCAGTGCGAAGCTGCACTGCCGTTCGGGGGTCATGATTGCTCAGAGGGGTCTCAGATTTCCTGCTGCCGTCTAAACATTATGTATGTAAACAGGAACACACACCAGCAAAACCACCGTTACGCAGAGCACGAGCGAAAGATATTCCCTTCGTAAAAACCACAGATGACGCACAGGTTCCTCCTCCCTTCATCATTTGAACATGACAAACATTTGACAACACACTTTATCACCTGCAGTGGTTGCAAATGTATCCAAATGATAACAAGAGAGCTGGATCAGGGACAAAAACGCATCGAGTATAAATGTGAGGTTGGAACCCATTCCTGACAAACATTAGTACCCAAGTGGTAAACATTAGGGCAAACCAAAGAAGATGTCAAACACACACACACACACACACACACACAAACTCAGTTTGCGTCAGGCCATTCTTTAGATTGTTAGAGAAAAGCTCCTTTTGTGAAAACACACACCCTCACCTGGCCAATCCACTGCAATCAGAGGAGAGAGAATGCACGTTACTCACGATGCTCAGAGAGAAATATAGAAGCCTCTCATTCACTTTCTTTCCCGGTCTATCTGCTCATGATGACAGTTTTAAACACTATAGCACTGCACCATCTTTGTTTTCCTGAGGAAAATATGTGGAAAATATTACCAGGTACTGGATAAGATCCGTATACAGACATGATTTTAAAATGTTTTACCTGTAACCCATCACTTCTAACGGTGTTCAGACGAACATTTAATCCAACAAGTGGGCTTAAAAACAGATTTGTCTTGGTGATCAGTCATGAAATCAATAACCTGGTCAGGAATTTATAATGTGTAATACCGTATACTGATGTGTCAGAGATGTTATCAGTCTGCTTTAAGTGGTGGGTCCAATTTTTTTTACTTGTCCACAAGGTTTTTACAAGAATTTTATTACTTAAATTGAGCTGAAATAACATCAAAACAATAAATTTTGTGTATGCCAGGCATTTCATTTGTTTATTCATTGCAAATTTAAGACTTTAGAATCAACTAACAGGGTTTAAAATGACAGTCAGGTTCAAGGAAATCACTGGATTCATCAAGTTGTGACATGTCCAACCAATTCCTAGTATGGACGTCTGTCCACCAGCAGAAACACAAGCATGAATATTTACCGACATCAAGCTAAAACACAGATCCTTTGTGTGTGTGTGTGTGTGTGTGTGTACCAGAAGCACTGGAGGCCCGGCGGTGGTGGTCCTGGTGCTGCTTCCGGTGCGTCCTGGAGCCGTAGAGGGAGTGGGATGGACTGGTGGACCAGCTCCTGCGCTCTGATTGGGGGGAAGGAGACGACACAACCTGCTTCTCTGAAGCAGCTGAGGCAGCAGGACGCCCCTCCTCTGTGTACACAAGTATGACAGGAGGAGGAAGAAGAAAGGAGAGTCAAACTGTCTTTTTTACCCACAGGTATGTAATGCCTGCAGACTATGAACTTCCTCTGTGAAGCTGACCTTTGACCTTTAGGATAGAAACATTTTATCTTGTTGGGCGTCGCTGTGAAACTTGAGTTATGACTTAATGGTTGAGATTGACTGTCCAAAAACCCGCCAGGCGAGCGTCGCCCAATGAATGTCTAACACACACCAGAGGAACCGATCCAGCAGCTGATGAAGGGCATTGAACCAAAGAGAAACTGAAGACTTTGTTCAAAAACAAAAGTGAACTATTTCTACCTCCATCTCCGTCAGTATATTTACACATAATGAAAACAGAAGCTCAGCAGCCTCCAGCGACGAAGCGTCAGTGAGGTTCCTGCTACCAGAGTGAGGACGGGTGACATGAGGTCCAGGCTGGGGAGTCCTCTCACATGACTGTGATAAACGGCTGATTCACCGTTTACTGGAAGATTAACTGGAGCTGAGGTATAATACCAAGTCAGATTCAGACTTTTTCCATAGATGCTGGACGTCTGGCGGGAAGGATGACGTTTACATTTCAGTTTTTATTGTGAAATGATTTAAAATGAATGACTTTTAACGATACGCTTTTCCTGTGATTCCGATAATCTGTTTTACACAGTGAGTTGTGGATAAAATGATACCACAGAATGAGAAATTAAGAGCGAGCTGCGTCACAATTTACTTTAAATGGCAATCACGCTCACTTGCCAACTTCCAGGAATCAAAAATGGAGAGACGGTCTTTTATTGTTTTGTGTATGGTGTGCTTTATCTCCTCTTCATAGCTCTCCCTATTTATGAAGAAGGCAGCAGCTGATTGGTTTAATGCATCACAGAATCAAATGTTGCATTAAATTCCCCATTTAGTGGAAACATAGCACTAACAAAGAAAATTACCACCCATTGAATCCATTGAAGTGATTCTAATTATCCCTAATGGGTATTTTAGGTTTCATTGAGCCAACTCTAGTAAAAAAAAATAAAAAAATACTTGACTGTAACCAACAATACTTCCTGACTACAGCACCCAAACTAAACGCCACAGAGTCGACACTCCACCGAGAAAATCCATAAATCCAATGCCATGATGTCATACCCATCACTCTGATTGTCTTCTGCATAAGCAGTCAACAAACAAACAAACAGCACCGATCACATCACTTCCTTCAACCCTGGTTTGCACAGTAACTTCCTGTTGTGCATGTGTTAAGGTTCCAAAAGATGTTTTTGAGCATCGCGACAGACAAATAAGCTTTTAGTGAAACACAAAGCAGAGGATGTCTGTTGTCGAGCCACTTATCTAAAACCTGTCCTATAAACCACAGCAGCTAAACAAACATCTATATTCCTGTGTCAAGATGAACACTAGCCTCAAAGTCTCATTAGCAGGTTTCCTTCCCAGGAGTCACTGCTTCGTAACGTGACTTCGTAACTGAAAGTTGTCAAAAACTTAAATATATCTGGTTTACAGTCATTTTACCATCACACACCGAACTGATGCTGAGGAAACAGCAAAGTTTTGGTATACTGTATCATGTTTGATACTATGACTTCATCTTTACGCTTGTTGGGAGTCTCTGACCTTTGGTGTTGAAACGAAACAGGTTGACAAAGGAGCTGTAAGCAGAGCGAAGAGGGGGCTCATCCTGCTCTGGCGTCAGAGGTTTGAAGTGGGTGAGCTGGGAGGGGCTGGAGGGAGAAAGGACCGGCGGCTCCGCGCTCCAATCTGATGAAGAAGAGGATGAGGACTTGTCATCAGCAGCCATGTCACTGCCGGTCCTGCTTTAGAGACAAAAAAATATGTTTAACTGCAACGGATCTGTAGAAATCACCGACCAAATAACTGTTGCTCCTTTGCTCACTGTGAATCTCTGATCTAACCTTTTAGGTTAAATATAAACTGATCTTATTCTCACCGACTGTTTTATTACTGCTGCCATTAAAACTGTTTTACAACACAGCCTGCACAGACTGTAAATGAACAACTTTCAGTCAGGTCACAACACCAAATGGTATTTTTAGCTTCTTAGTTAGGAACACATGTGATAGCTCTTAGCATTTCTTGCATGAAACGTGCCATACAAAAAATGTTTATTATCATTAAAGTCTTTTCTACTCATGAACCCAGGCTGACTAAAGTGTGAAAAAGGAACTCAACTGACTCTGTGGTAAAATGCCACAATGAGGAAGTTCAAGTTTTAGTCAAACATTTTATTTAATATAACTCAAACAACATATTTTTTCATCAATCACAGATTTAGCTTTAGGAGAAATCTGTCTGTTTAAGGGCCTTAAACGTAGAAGGGAAACACTAAATGCTAACCTTAACAGAAAACTCTTTAATGAGCTCCAGCAAGTCAGAAATAACCGTTTTGTCCATTCAAATCTACCAGAAAGTCATTAGTAACTGTCCTTCAATTTATTTATTTTTTTTTTTGTTTTTAAATCCACCAACGTGCCTCAAATCGATAATTCTCGCTCATTTAGTGATCGTGTAGGAACAGGAGGATGTCCCTCCGACTTACCATTTGAAGAAAGCGACAGATTGTCGGTTTACAGTGCATGCCATTCTCGATCCTGTGCGGAAGGAACGAACAGCAGCAGCATCACGCTGTCCAGCCAGTCATGTGACCACAACAGGCCGCAGCGTGACTGTGTGCAACCGACTCACATCAAGACCAAACCATCCGGCGTGTCACGCAGTACATGACCACGCAGTATATATGTAATGTTTAACACCATTCTATGTGGGCTGTGCTGATAAATGGCAGGTTACGACTCCCCCAAGGTGTAACAATTGACAGCAACACCGTAGATGTTAGCGCATCAAATCTGGCGTCACAGCTGGACAGTAAATTGGGTTTAACTATCAAGTTCGACCTGCTAGCATTCAATTAAAAGCCCTTTGTAAATACTAATTAAAGTTTTACGTCAACGTTCTTTGCTTTGAGCGATATTCGCCTACATTCATGCAGTTTTTGACATAAACTAAGCGTCTTTTTTGGCGGAAACCGCTTGGAAAACGAAATATTTCACTCGCTAATATTAGCCAGCTACCGTAATAATGTGTACAGCTGAACACAAGCGGTCTGATGTTAGCCTCTCATGCTAGCTAGCCGGTAGCCTACAACAACCTTCTTCGTGCAGCTGAGACGTAAAACACGAATGACAGTGAAACGAGAATAATTACCTGCTCACTGCTTGAATATGACATCAATGATGAAGAACTCCGACTTCGCAGACATCCACATGTAAATAAAACTCCAGAAAAAGCCGTCTGCCGTATTACTTTTTTTTTTATTTTTTTATTAAAGGCTGTTGAGGACATGACCCGCCCTCGTCTGTCACAGATTGGTCAAGACCTGTAAATGGTGTCGGTTTGATTGGTTCAAAGAAAGGCGATCAGCTGTATTATTGGGCAGGGTTATGTCTTCGCCATCCTGGAAAAGAATATTGCCAGATAACGCTTCCGCTATTCAGGAAGTCTCGACGAATCGAACCATCAATAACCTGTGCTAGATGGACGTTATCAGAAGAAAAAGGCACAATAGGTCAAATTCAGAAATATCGATTGACGGCGTCACACATGGAATAGATATGTTTTCTTATATATATATATTTATATATAAAAAGATAAGGTTGCGTTCCTTAGTTCATAGAAATACGAAATATAATTTTGTGGGATCTTGAATGTTCAACGGTTCCTGTATATCTGAATTTGTCACATTTCATGGGGAAAAGTTATTCCATGTGGGTGTGCTGTACACACCCACACGACCCTTCTAACTTCAAACAAGTTGTTCCTTCTTTGCTTTGAAGTGTCAAAATCTGCAGATAATTATGACGTTTGCAATTGTGGTATTAATAACACGTAATCAACAATTTAACAAGATTTAAATATACAAGATTTAAACAAGAGATTAAATATAGTAGCTGATTTGTTGGGAGTTCAAACATAAGTCCGGGTTTACATTTTGCCTGATGACCATTTACAGGGTTAAAAAAAAAAAAAAACCCTCAAAATTTCTTGCTTCTGATTGGTCATCTGGTTTTAAGCCACGCCTCAGAGCCGTTGACGGAAGCGCGGCGCACTTTTTGGATGTGTGGAATCGGATCTAGCGGCGTATTAAAAAGGAAACGATCGATTACCTCTAATCGATTCATGCTCGTAGTCGCCGGGGACTTTGTGTAAGAAGTAAGGCTCCCACTCATCAATGTCTGGCTAATGCGAGTTTCGGTCCAACTCTAGAGAGTAATGATCTTGGTTATATTAGCAAACATAACGAACACTCAAATATATTAATTAGCCTCCTGCTAACGTCGGCGATCTGATGTTTGGACTTCAAAATAACTCTCTTAGAGTTCATTAGCAAATGATTGATCAAATTTATCAATAATTTTAATGTCAGGCGTGCTCAGTTTGCAGTTACAGTGTGTTATTTTGATCATCTAACATTAACATTAGTGCCCGCTGACATAATTTTTAACGTTGGATTATAATACGGTATATTAGACCGATCAAAGTAGTTAATCGATGTCTATTGATTTATGGAGGTCGTGATCAGCACCCTCAAAATTCCCCCACTAGGAGCCACGTTTGGTTAGTATTTACTATGTCAATACTGTATTCCATTATTTACTTGACGTAGACGTACAAAGACGCTGTTTTGATCTTATTGTTAATTTTTTTTTCTCCCATGCCGGATGGAATATTTTTTAATCAGACGTGGATAATCTATCTTGAATCTGCACAAAAATCATTCTCATAGATACTGGCCCAGTCAATGTCTGATTTTTTAATCAAGAGCCATGCATTCTCATGATGAATTTAGAGAAAATGTAGAAAAATTCCCAGCTGAGGTATTTATCAAAAATCTTAATGCCTTATTTCTGTAGGATATTATTTAATACATTGTGACCCAGTGTTTTGTTTCAAATAATGTACTGTAATCACATTTCAATTTAAATCAATAATCCAGAATACTGCTTTTGCTCATGCTCCTGTTTCCTTGTTTTCCTAGATTCTTGAGAATTCCCTCACTATGTTGACCATGAAGAAAATGACACCTAAACCAGATTCCAAGAAGACTTCAGCTGCAGCTTCGAAGATCAAAAATAAGATTCTCAGTGAGTCTCATTCATTTGAACCCTACAAACGCAAATGTTCATTCATCCTCTGACTAAAAACTTATGTTTTGAACACACCAGATACTTCGTCCTTCTTCAAGGTGTCTTTAAAGACCAACAACAAGGCTTTAGCTCTTGCGTTGGAAACCCAGAAGGAGAGAAACAGGCTGCTGGAGAAGGAGATCATGCACCTCCAGAAACAAGTGGAGGCTCTTTGCTTCGAGCTGGCCACCAAGAAGTATAAGAACAGGAAACTGGTTGGTTTGAGTGAAACTCTTCAGTGCATTTAATTATTCATTAGTGAATATTATGGCCTGTCTGTCAGAGGGCAATCATTCCAGTACATAGATATTGTATACTCTTCTGTTCCAGCTCCACATCCTGCAAAGTCTCCATCACAACACTACGGAGCACTTGAACATGGTGACTGAACTATTATCAGACAGCGTAAGGATTTCTTTCAGTTTTACATGAACTTTTACTTTTTTTTTCTCTCTTAAGGCTATATGTGGACTATACATGACATTACATACCACATGAAAGGATTCCCACAACACAAGTTAGAAAAAGAACAGAAAGAAATAACAGTGAAAATTTAGCAGGACACTATCGTATGAAAAGACGATAAACATTCACGTTGAACTAGTGTTGATCTGCTCTGTTCAATCTTGTATACTTGGATATTCGGAGTGATCTCCCCCTCATTCTTAATGTGATCACTTATTCGAAAAATATAGTTCGCTCTGAAGCCACTCTTTGCATCTCCGACAGGGGGTTCAGTAACAATCTGGACGTTTCATTTCCATTTCCAAGAGGATGTCATCATGACGTCAAAATGTTTCCAATAACAATGAAAATAAAGTATCTACACATATTTGAATGTTAGCAGTTGAAAGTACTGCGCTACGTTAAAAAATACCACATGCAAAAAGTTTTTATTATATTCAGGAACTTCTGGAACGTCATGACGATGACATCAACAATGCAGATCCTGCAGTGGGAAGGTGAGTCAGGGCTGCGATTCAGACAGATCTGAGCTTGGAACAAATTATTGTTTGGTTCCACCCTAGTGAATAACCTCTTTGTCTTCTTTGTCTCTTGTTCCCCTTCCTAATTATTAGTCTCACCGACCAGTTATCATCTCAAACTGAAATTAGAGAACACTTGTTGTGTCCCATCCAAAAAACCTCAGGACACACACCACAGAAAAGTGTCTTCAATATCCAGAAAGGGTGCAAAAACCACACTGATTCTTCCAGTGGTAAGGAGCTGTGGAAAACCGATGTAGTGGAAATGCAGTGTGTGACATCTCCCAAGACAGGAACCCATCCATCCGTCAACCATCTATCAAGACATGAAGCAGAGAGGCTGTCAATGACGTTGTCTCAATCTGGGTTAGATATGAAGTCAGTCCTCTGCTCCCAGAGCTCTCAACTGCCTTCCATCGTAAGCTCAGGTGAAAACCTCGGGCCTGATGATGCCCACACAGGCAGCCGAATCGCCGAAACAGAACAAGAATGCAGTCACAAACAGGAGAAGACTGTGTTACTGAATACAACGATGGAGATGACTCAAACTAACGCCAGTGAGATAGTCACCGTGGAAACAAAGGTCAAAAACACTGGCAAACCAAAAGGCAAGAAGAAGAAAGAAAGTGGCGGATCAAGTGAGGATCCACAAATGAAGACCTCTTCGGGTTCTTGGTGGAGTGAGGTTCAGAGTGGTCTTAATGACATTATATGTCCAGATAAGGTCACAGATGCTACTGAGATTCAGTCAAAGTCACAGTTTATGGGCACCATTACTTCTCGAATCCCCAAATTGACCAAGTCTGTAGCTGGCAACCATCAGAACAGGAAGACTGTTAAGTCCCACGACCAAGATAAGTCAAAGTCCGGCGACACTCAGACAAGACAAGATCTGGATGATTACTTCATGGAGCATGAAGTTGCATCCCAAAAATATATAGGAAGTGTAGCTTTATCGCCTGAAAAAGACACGGAAGTAGAAGCAACGTCTAAAATCACCTGCAGAAGGACCAGAACTAGAGGAAGGAGGGTTTCATCAGTCACTAGGAAGACTTTTGTCCCCGTTCCATCACAGTTACATGAAAATGAGAGAAGTCAGTCTGAAGTGGGAGAACAACATGAGAACACTGAACTGCAGAACAGCATTAAGACAAATTCTGGGTCAGGTCACAAATGCAGAGGGACTTTTTTTGTATCAGTGATTGATGATGGGGCCTCATCAGATGTTCAAGAAGTATCTGAAGACTTTATAGCTTCTACACTATCCAACTCTGAAGCAGGAAAACCACAAACAGCTTCCGACATGAGAATCAGTCAGCGAAAGTCAGAATCAAATCCTCTCTTTGTTGAGGACCCACAGAACTCCTACAAGCATCCTTGGCTCGATGCACGGCATTCAGGAAATCATCGAGACAATTCCCATAGCAACAGTACCTGGGAAATACGTTCACCAGAGGAAAGTCATGCTCCAGGTACAGAATTCCAAAAGCTAAAGAATAGCAGGAAAGAGGAAAAGAGTCAATCCGGGAAGAGGAAAGCTGTGCAGAGGGAGGAGAGGTCTGGTCAATTAAATGACAGAAAGAAGAAGAAAAGGAGCAGCAAAGGATTTCCATATGAGGAGGAACCATATCAACCTAAGGACAGAATTCATGATCTCGATAGAGATGAAGGACTTATGGAAGTGGATGATCCACATTCCTACACCAGTGGAAGAGATGACATCACTGACCAGCTCTACGATTCAAAAACCAAGGACTTAAATCCAAAACAACCCAGAAATTCATCCTCAAAAAAAAAGTTGCGTGCTTTCTTGGAACCCAAAAATGTAAGGGAGACATTTGTCGTGTATGAAGGGAAAAGTCAAGACGGCACCTCCCGAAGCGATGCAAAGATTTCTGATGTACCACATACCTACGGTCAAACCATGGACACAAGTCACGAGGCAGACGTTAAGAGCGCAGGACAACTGCTGATGGACGAGGTGCCGCCATGGCTGGCTGTAGATGTCAGCACCGCCGACACGGAGATGGAGTCACTACTCGCCACTCCTCAGACAGAGACGTCTCGCAAAGCGGCGGCGACTGAGAAGTTTTCTACTGTCACTACTAAAGACACTCCAGGTATGGTATCCATCGCTTTAGCGGAATGTCTTCAAAGTCAAGTGACAACAAAAGTCTTCAACGTGCGTTGCAGAAGGAAGAGTCTTGACATCACTGACCAACATCATTGCAACCGCAGAGAATGAAAGCAGAGGGAGAACCAGGAGACGGAATGGCATGGTCAGCTACAAGGAGCCGTCCCTCAACAGGCGAGTGCCTCTCCATTCTAACGGACCACCTCCACTCCGGTTGTTTTTATTCTAACAGATCCTCATTGGCGTTCCACAAGGTTCAATGTTAGGACATGTTTTGTTCGCACTACACGGTAATTCTAGCGTGGGCTTGCTGTAGTGTAGGCCATCTGAGTCCTTCAGATCCCTCAGAGAGAGGTTCTACCCTTTTCGTTCCTCTAACATTACTTAAACACTTAGAAAACGGTGTTTGGATTTTTTTTGTCAAATGCACCAACAACCAATCGGTGCCCTGATCTTTGGACACAACTGTTTCTCTATCACAAAATAGCTTTCAATGTTTAATATACCTTTTTTTTCTCCCTTCTTTTTTGCAACAGCAAAATGAGACGAGGGGATAAATACACAGAAAGCACATTTCTGAGCTCTCCCATGTTCAAGGAGGGGAAGAAGAAGAAGAGGCTGAAGAAGACGGCAGCCCAACCAAAGCTGGAAAGCTCTGTTTTGACGATCTGAATTAGCATTAGCATCATTATTCTTATTATTGTTACTGTTTTCTGCTTTGTATGGTTCATTCAAGTTGTTCAATTTTAATTCGCCTGTCAACTGTTTCACTTTTGGGTACTCAAACTTCAAACATGTAGTTGACATTTTGTGACTTAAATGGTAATAAAATGTTTGCATATTTCACATCACGTCCATTGAAACCGATCTGCACACCGTTCTGTATTTCACTCATTTCTCAGCCGTGTGTGGTCGGCAGTGAGCTCTATGAATAATTCACTCCTGGCTGTTCACCTGAGAGCTTTGCTCCACATTGCCTTGAAAGGCTTGTGCTCTCCAGAAAGGTCACTAGCTTCAGTGGCTGCAGGACTGCAGTAAAACATGCTTTTCCAACATGGTGTGAATTGAAAGTCAATCAGCTGTTCAACATTAAGAACTGTGTGGTGAGTACACACGTCTTTTCAAAGTTGTATTAGATGTTATTGCACCAGAGGGAGGGTTTGTTGCAGTTTTAGTATTAGTTTAGCATGTGTTGGTAGCTCTCCGTTTGGCCCAGATAAGGTCTCAAACTAATAAAATCAACCGTTTACAGTATTAACACTGCATGTTCACTTTCTTGCAAAAGAAAAATATTCATTTATGAATAAAAAAAAAAAGTGCTGATATTTTCTCATGTTTTGCAGAAGTCCTTTAAAAAAAATGGAGGCAAGACGGCTGAAAAGAGACGTTAAAGCTCTTATGTGAGTCCCAGAGTCCTGTGGGAGAGCCCAGTTTAAACATGAGCTGATTGATTCTTTCTGATCCAAACAGAGATGATTATATTGGGCAGAAACTCAGAGAAAAGTCTTTTGATCCGAAGGGGAGGAGGACCGCCACACTGCTGGATGACCTGGTAAAAACCTGTAATTGTGGCTCCATGTTGAGAAGGGGCACAAAAATACGAGTCGGGGCTGCGCAAACAAAACAAAGGAAATAATGGACTTATAGCGTGACACTGGTTTCTTTGTGTTACAGGCGCACTATGACCTTGCCGTTAGTGTCGCTTTTTGGTGGTTGGACAAAGAAGTGGGGCGGTACGTCCTCGACAGAGACATTATGTAAGATCTCAGTGTTTTTAGAGAATAAAATGAGCCTGAGGAAGCTGCTAACATTATGACTGGCTTGGAAATGTGGAGCGTCTCTCAAAAATATTGACAACTTTTATCATTTGGAATCCAAGGTGTCACAAAATAAAGAGGATCAGGTTAAATTGTGATTAAATGTTTATAAAATCCTGTAGGTTTCACTGTGTTTTAAACTGGAAAGCATTCTGAGCCCCACCAATAATATCATTTATACTGGAACAATCAGGAAGTAGTCTCCATTCCAAACAACGATTTATGTGATACTGTTACCCTTAAATTAACTTAAAAAATTAAATGTGTCTTCAATTTTTGGCTTAATTGTTCATTTACTTTGGATTTCAAGGAGTCTAACCGACTGAATCGGTGTTTCTTTCCGACTGTACATAATCTTCCTCTTTCTTCTGTCCCACAGTGGAGCATCAAGCAACTTAAGGAGCGTCCAGTATCCCGATCGTCTGGAACGGGAGGCCATGATCCTGTCGTCATTTGCAGGGATAATCATGGTGAGGCTGAGGATAAATCTTTGCATCGTCGCTCATTCGTGTGTTTATTTATCTTTTGTTTACTTTATGACCGAGCTGCATTGTGGGATGTTAATGCCGTCTATATGAATCTGGATGACATGTTTCATCAAATAGTCTCTTCTGTAATTCTTACACTGCTGTGACGAACTAGTTTGTGACGAAGCCGTTCTGCCGTCCCTTCATTCAGAGCAGCCTCCCGGTGGAGGAGATCTTGTCTCTGTACAGATGTAAACCGGCTGCCTCCTACCCCAACCAGCAGTCCAAGGTGCGGATTATTATCTCACATCTGTGGACGGGATTTGTAAATGAATAGAATAGTTTATTGATCACAAGGATGAAATTGCTTTTTTATACAGATTTATAGAGTATAATAACACCTTCGTAATGCCTTATGTCTACACGACATGTACAGTGGACATTACAGGCTGTGACATGTGATGAAGTAAGCTTTGGAGCTTCTTGTGGCTGCTTTTTGAAAAGTTATAAATCCATGACTGACTGATGAGCTTCGAATGCATAGTGACTGCGTATGCATGTTATAACTGTCCGTAATGTAGACTTCATCACAAATACATGTGAATAAATTTAAAATAATCTGTCGTTTAGAAAAAGATGTTGTATTTGTTTACAGCAGATAGCGAGCATCGGGAAGCCTCGTGTGTTATAATGCATTATGAATGCCCTCATAACACACCTGCAGGAAATGCTGACAAAGTTTGATTGCACCGTTTTTCAACTCTAGGGTTCCATCGTCCATCCCTTCACTCTATCCTACCATCCGCTGGCCATGCTGGGCTCCTACAAGGCAGTGCAGCACTCCAAGAAGCACAGTCAGTGTGACGCCCCCTACCCCCATTCATCCTGATGGGGGGCCCGAGCCCCTGTTTGGGGATACAATGACTCCTTGTCTTGAATTTTTCAATATGTGTGACAGATCTGAAGTTAAAAAGGTGGCTCTCTGAGAGGGGGAGGACTCGTGCCCCACCCGTACGGATCCACGTACCGTCTTCATCCTCCTCCTCCTCCTCCTCCTGCCGCTCCTTCCTGACTGTGAGTCCTGCATCCTCCCCCTCATCAGGTTTATAAAGAAGAGGTTATCAGAGTCTTTTTTAAAACGAGGATGAGAGGTCTCTACTGCCCCCCCGTGGTTGTAAACGGACATCTAACGCCCTGTTGTCCCCCTGCCTCACAGGACAGCAATGAGGACAGAACTGAGCCTTACGACGCCTCCCAGGAGTCTCTGCACGACTGACATCATCCAGGGATATCACAGTGACATCACCCGATGACATCACAGTCCTTGAATTCAACCAGGAAATCCTTGAACGGGCTTTGAATGTGGTGTTCATCAAAGTGTGGAAAACCTGACATTAAATTACATGAAAAAATCTAAAAAAATAAATAAATACATGCTCAATGATATAATCTGATCCATCCACTGTGCAGGTAGTGGGAAAAACAAAACACCTCATCTGACAGTAAAAGAATTTTATACATCAGTTTCCTAAAGTCATCATCAGGCCTAATTTGTCACACGACATGAATAAGTGTAACTACAGTTGGAGCTGAACTAGCAGATGTAATAAACACTCTATTATGACTGACTCTTGATGTTCTGGATTTTTCTTTACCTCTGTTTTATACCAAAATTTATAGGCTTTGTTTTTTGGGTTTTTTTTTTTGTGATGACCTCTGACATTCTGCAGGCAAAGATTGGCCCACTTGATGAGGGATTAGAGGAAAACGTGTCTCTTATGTCCATATCAATAAAGAGGAACACAGCCGGCCAGTAATTTGCCTGCTAGGACTTTTTTGGCATTGATGATTCAGGGATTTTTGCTCTATGCCCAGGATCAAGACTTTTGGCAGCGATGCCAGCGCGTTAAATCCCCACTCATTGAATAAACAGCTAAAGTGGGATCTGCCATCCTTTTGATTGAGGTTTATATAGCGGGGCCCTGGTCCTGCTTTGAGAGACCACCACTTTCCAGTAGACGTGACCGGCTCCAACACTCTGCAGGATGAGCAGTAAGGTAAGGAGGAGGAGGACCTGACTCTGTTCTTCATGTGATCACACATCATAAATGTGATAAACCCTTTGAGAGATCTATTGATTATAATACAGGAGGCATTAAGTCGTGGTTGTTCATTTAAAAAAAAAAAAAAATGATTACATGAATGGATGATCGATTGACTGGATGCAGGATCGACGTTGGGCTCTCAATCAGAAACTAAACACATCTTTATTATTTATTTGCTCTGGTTTGTCCTCCTTTCTCCCTCCTGAACTCAGATCACATTTTACGAGGACAGAAACTTCCAGGGTCGCTCCTATGAGTGCGACACCGACTGCGCCGACATGCACCCCCACTTCAGCCGCTGCAACTCCATCAAGGTGGAGAGCGGCTGCTGGGTCCTGTACGAGAAACCCAACTACACCGGCTACCAGTACGTCCTGACCCGGGGGGAGTACCCGGACTACCAGCGCTGGATGGGCTACAACGACACCATCCGCTCCTGCCGCACGTTCTCCTATGTGAGAGGATGGATGGATGGATGGATGGATGGATGGATGGATGGATGGATGGATGGATGGATGATAAATAGAGGGATGAGAAGATATAGAGAGGATGCCGCTCCTTCGAGGTCTTTGATTTTTCTTGTTTTATTTGTGGTCCCCAGACCAGCGAGGGCCCCTACCGGATGCGCATCTACGAGCGCCCCAACTTCCAGGGACAGATGATCGAGTTCAGCGACGACTGCGAGTCGGTGCAGGATCATTTCCGAAGCCGGGACATCTACTCCTGCAACGTGATGGAGGGCTACTGGACCTTCTACGAACACTCCAACTACCGCGGCCGCCAGTACTTCATGAGGCCCGGAGAGTACCGCAAGTTCAGCGACTGGGGGGCCACCTGCGCCACCACCGGCTCCTTCCGCAGAATCACCGATTTTTAATCACGATCTCACTAGAGTTGATTGACGTTTTAATTTCATGAAAGATAAATTCTTCCTCTATTTTCTTTCCTTATTAAGACATGTATTTGTGGAAAATGGCATTGTTAAATAATAATTAGTCTTACGGCGCTGCAATTTGTCATTGGCTAATAAAGAGATCAACCAAATATATGAGAATTAAATTGTTTTAAGTGATCAAATCTATTATTATATTGTATCTTTTTTTTTCCTTTCATGTTTCTGAATAAATCATTTGGTATTGACTGATTCATCTCATAAGAATCCACCTTTATCAATAAGTTTATATATTTATTTATTTTTATTATTATTATTATTATTATTATTATTATTATTATTATTATTATTATTAATATTATTATTATTATTATTATTAGTAGTAGTAGTAGTAGTAGTAGTAGTAGTAGTAGTAGTAGTATTCCAGTAGAAACCTAGAGTCTCATAATTCATTTTTTCTTTGTGCATTTCTTCTTTGTGAGATTCGCATTCTGGGTGCTTAAATAAATTGGTTGACCATATCTGGGGTCAAACACCATCAGTGATCACAGTATCTGTACGCATTATTCACCTGTTGCTCTATATTTTATAAACTATAATTCAAGATGAATTAGTCAAATTGATCTGGGCATCATCTAAAGGATGCTTGAACTGAATCCATCCCATCTGACGGGTAGAGGAGCTCAGCTGGGGACTGTTCCAGTGCCTGTCCTACTGTGGTTCTTGCTAGAAATTGTACATAGAGCGTTAACTGTGATGCTGACACCAGGCTGTATTTGAATAACAACAAACCTGGCAACACCTGGTCCACAGCACGCTCTTATATAAAGATTGACCTTTGTGGACAAAAGCAGGAGGTGGTTTGAGCAGCAGCAGCCACGATGGGAAAGGTTTGTGGAGTTTTTTATGCATTGTAAATAATTTAATATCCTTGAAAATGAACATGTGAAAACCAGGATCATCGTGTTCCATCAGATCATCTTCTACGAGGAGAGAAACTTTGGAGGCCGTCACTATGAGTGCATGAGCGACTGTGCCGAACTCCACTCCATGTTTGAACGCTGCCGCTCCATCCGTGTGGAGAGCGGCATGTTCATGATCTACGACCGACCCGGCTACATGGGGAACCAGTATTTCTTGAGGAGGGGGGAGTACTCCGACTACATGGGTACAACCGGGCTGAATCACTGCGTCAGGTCCTGCCGCATGATCCCAGTGGTAATGAGGAAACCGTTGATTCACGCATCATCCTGACTGTTTAGTTTTAATAAAACAATTGAGAAGTTGAAGTTCAATGAGTTTCAAAGCAGAGCAGTCACTATTTAACCGGATAAGGTTAATGAAACCAGACTGGCTGTTGTTATTATTTACCAGTCTTTACCATTGTGTCAACAAACCGATGGACCATTTGACCCTTTGACCTTTCCGCCCTCCAGCACAGCGGCAGCTTCCGGCTGAGGCTTTACGAACACTTCGACATGGGAGGTGAGATGATGGAGCTGACAGGCGACTGCCCTAATCTCATGGACCGTTTCCACATGTCCAACTACAACTCTTGCAACGTGATAGAAGGCCACTGGCTCGTGTACGAGCAGCCCAACTACAGGGGGCGCCACTACTACCTGAGGCCCGGCCACTACAAGAGCTTCACAGAGTGGAGGGGCAACAACTCCAGGATGGGCTCCATTAAGCGCCTCATGGATCTCTAAAACAGAAGGATGTTTTTTGTTAAATGTATGCTCTATGCCTTGTTTCACGTGCTGATTAAAATAACATCAGTGCTAGAGCGTGTTCACTTTTGCTCTTGCTCCTGTTCTGCATTCATTGGGCAAGTTTTCCCATGAAGGTGTGATGGGATCACCCTGAGGAGTCTCCTGAGGAGTTTGAATAAAATACTGCAACCACTGAAATTCCTAATTATCTCTATTTAATTGAGATTTATTTTCTGTACAATTTCAAGATGTTTTAGGACTTTAATTTCACACGATCTTTGGTCTGAACAGCAATACTGGAACTTTTTCTAAGGTCAGGAGAGAAGTTTGTTCCTTAACTTTTAATAAATCAAGAAAACTGTGTAGAAAAAAAATCCTAATGAAGACAACAAGTAGATAAAAACAAACAAAAATATAAATCCATTTAAAAATAAGATGACACATGATTTCAGAAGATGGATTTGTCAGTATCCTAATTAAATTTTATAAGAGTTAATAGTTTTAATTTGTAGTATTTGAAAGACCAACTACAATAACAGCACTGATGATGATGATGATGATGATGATGATGATGATGATGATGATGATAGAATGGTCCATGACAAGCTGTGAGAGGTGAAAGCATCACTATTCAGGGAAAGAGTTGTAAATGTTATTAACATGAATGAATGAATGAGACAGGCTGAGAAGGAGAGGAAGAGGAGGAGAGAAGAGCTCTGTGTTCAACTGATTGATTGATCAGGTCTGATGAATCTGATTGAAAATATGGTTGCTTAAAAATAAATTCCTGCAGATGGTTCCTTCACTATAAGATAACTACAAGGATATTTCAGGACATTTTGGTGTCAGAATTTCAATTTCTTTTTAAACCGTTTGTTGTGACTGTATATAGAGGATGATGTGGATAGAAATGAAGCTTTTTACTTCCAACCCAATTTACTACATCTTATACTGATATGATGCTATAAATATAATACTACTACTAACAAAAACAATTAGTCTTACTTCATTCGGTGCTCTCGAAGAGAGGACAAGTGTTGACCTCCTGTCAGGAGACCAGCTCTGACAAACATCTGTAAACATCTGTGTCGAACAACACGGAGGCTCACATGCCAAAGAGTCCTGACCATTACAATATGAATGACACATGCAGAGTCTGCGTTTCACATTCACTATATAACGTTATTGGTGGGAGTCTTCAAAGAGCTGGATGGATCACACAGGGCAAGGCCAACCAGCCGGCATGGGGAAGGTAAACACCACAGCTCTAAAACCTCAGAGGGTGGGGTGGGTTCCGTTTCCAAGACAATAACAACTACTTTAATATCCAGATCATCTTCTATGAGGGTAAGGGCTTCTCTGGCTGCCGTTTTGAGTGTAGCCATGACTGTGCAGACCTGACCAGCCTCCCGAACCACTGCAACTCCATCAGGGTGGAGAGCGGCAGCTTCATGATCTATGAGAAACCCAACTATGACGGCAACCAGTACTACCTGAAGAAAGGAGACTATCCCGACCTTCACCACTGGATGGTCGTCAGCGACTCCGTCCGGTCGTGTCATCTCATTTCTGTGGTGAGCTATTGCTTGTGGACTAAGAACAAGTGCAGATACATCAGCTGATACTGAACTTCACATGTGTTCTGTTTGAGTTTCAAAGGAACGCAGATAAATCTGATGAGTCGACCATTATAATGTGAAGGTAATGATTGTCTCTCCTGTCCAAAAACAGGCGCTGGGATCCTTCAGCGTTCGCCTCTTTGAGCGAATCGAGTTTGGAGGTCTGGTGATGGATCTGGTGGATGACTGCCCCAGCGTCATGGACCGTTTCCACGTAAAGGACATCTTCTCCTGCTGTGTGACTGAAGGCAACTGGCTCTTCTACGAACACCCAAACTATCGAGGCAGGATGTATCTGATAAAGCCCGGAGAGTACAAGAGGTTCAGCGAGTGGGGAGGCAAGACTGCCAGGGTCGGCTCCATAAGACGCATCATGGACTACTGATTTAGAGATGCAGGATGTTTCATGTTCAGATTTATGGTTATCAAAATATTACCTACACAGATGGACTGAAACAAAACACCTCAATGCAAAGGACCAACTCACATCTTAATAAAGCAGTTTCAAAATGGAGACTTGTCCATTCAGTTATAAGAGGGTTCTCACAAATGCATGACTTATGAATACTTTAGCCCTTGGGTCTTACTGTCTATCTTACTGTAATAATAATGAACTTCATCTTCTGCCTGGTGTCACTTCTACTTTAGACCAAACTTCTCTATCACTGAATGAACCCAGACTACTTTCCTGTGTGAACCTGGACTGTGTGTGTGAGAGCTTTTCTTTCTGATTCGTTGAGCTGTATTCACATCAAGCCTAAAACAGACCTATGACAGATTAAATATGTCACTACACCTCCTTTGGACGCACCCTAATTTCACTTTCACACTTTCGCATTTTAGACGACACCCTTGGGATTTGTTCAAGCAGAGCCCTTGATCCCTTCTGTAACTACTGACAGATGGAAATCATTCATCAATAATATTCACATTTAATATATTTCGCTTTAGCCGATAGGTTGCACAAATGATTATGTGACAGCCCTATTAAATATCATTTTAATCTTGCTGATGCTGTGTGACACACACACTGGCCATTATTCTGTGGCATATTCCAGGGAGAAATTGTGATGAACATAGAAGAAAGAACAATAACTCATCACCCACCAGAGCCCATCTATACATCAACAGATTTCTCCCTCCCACAAACCCCTGAACCCTGATCCATCATTACTGAGGGACATATTTGAATGACAATACTTTATGCTGTGCAATCACACAGCTGGCCGTTCTTTCTTTTTTATAAAGCACAGTGGCTCGACTCGGGGATGATACTGACTGGTCAAACAGCCCGACAACAACAGAACTATGGGAAAGGTAGAGAAAATCAAATCCAAATGGGTTTACTGTTATTTTTCCTTTGGGGAATAGATGTCTGATGGGGTGTTAAAAAAAAAAAAGGAAAATACCTTCATTTGATTGCATTGGTTGCTTTTTGCAGATCATATTTTACGAAGACAGGAACTTCGAAGGGCGCTCCCATGAGTGCAGCAGCGACTGCGCCGACCTCCACTCCTACTTCAACAGGTGTAACTCCATCAGGGTGGAGAGCGGCTGCTTCATGATCTACGAGAGACCCAACTACATGGGAAACCAGTACTACCTGAGGAGAGGAGAGTACCCTGACAACCAGCGGGTGATCGGAATGAACGACTGTGTCAGATCCTGTCGTATGATTCCCCAGGTAATGCCTTTTAAATCTCATTTAAACGTGCAGTAAAACCAGCTCTGACAGACCGATTAGCATATCGTTTTTGCAGTGTTAAATCTTTTCCACTCAGAATGCAGCAGTAGGAGTACCTGACCCTTTTAGATGTGCTGTCCTGGATACAGTCTTAGATTTCTCTATCCTGTTCCAGTATCGTGGCTCCTACAGGATGAGGCTTTATGAGCGCTTCGACATGTCCGGCCAGATGCACGAGCTGGTGGATGACTGCCCAAATGTCCAGGACCGCCTCAGCATGTCCGACTTCAACTCCTGCAACGTGATGGACGGCCACTGGCTGCTGTACGACCAACCCAACTACAAGGGCCGAGCGTACTACCTGAGGCCCGGAGAGTACAGGAGATACAGCGACTGGGGCGGCGTCAGCCCCAGAGTCGGCTCCATCAGGAGAATTGTTGATTTCAATTGAAGCTTAGCTTTTGCAAAATGTCTGCTTCCTCAATAAAGTTTAACTGCTTAACAACACATGAATGTTTTTCTAAGTGCATCTGCAGGCTGAGAGAATAATGAGAAGATATCCACCACACAGGGCCTGGGGGCTAAACAATGGCCTGTATTTAGTACGCTCTAGTTTAATCTCCTGTACGATCAGGCATACCATAGCGAACAATGCTGGAGTTGGCCCTCCCACTTGGTGCCCTTGTTGGACTCACCTGTTTCTAGCTGAGTCCATTCGAACGGCATTCAGTGTAGAACACTGTAAGCAAAGACCGGGTGAGGCAGGAAAACCACTGTGGTCAAACTCAACAGTAGGTTATAGAATAAACAGAAAACAGAAACAGAATCATGTCGGGTTTATTTTAGCATCACACATACAGAGGGACCCGGGCTTTATCTCAAGTAAATGAGTAGAAGATGTAGGCAACGTTAAGTAATTAAAAATAGAAAGGGTCAAATGAGCTGATGTGAAGAGATGCTTGTTCAACTACACTCATGAAACTAGAAGAAATTCACCTATAAGTGATTAAACTCACAGGAAAAGAAATTCTATTCTGTTATAACAATTGTAATAATACGTATATTTACATTCAAATTCCATACCCTTATTTCCTAGTTTACAATGAAGAAAGAAAACATGAAATAAATATTTTAACTCAACTTATTTTTTTGTAGTTAAGGTTAAATAAATTTGCGTATTGGACGCAATGAAAAAAAAAACAAGATAAAGTTTAAAATTTAGCATGTAGTTATGTTATATTTAAAGAAAAACATCTCCAGAAAAACAGACAAAAGTTGTTTCTATTTCAAGTGTAACTTTCTGTAATTTTTAATTGTATCTCACATGCTTTACTATGTCATATTTACATTTTTAGCTATTTAATTTTGTTAGCATTTAAGAAATGTTAAATGGCAACTAATATTTCTTAATCTTTATGTACTCATTTCACATCTCAGAAAAAAACTATATACACAATCCTCTGTAAATCAATAAACAACACACGCAACATGCGATGTCAGAGGCGGCTATAGTTAGCTCTTGCTATCATTTTACGCTCCAATATTAATGGTGAATTAAATCAAAGGTATTGTAACTGCTAAGCTATAACGAAGAAAATATTACAAACGGTTGCATCACACCTGAACAAAAAAAACAAAACTGGTTTTAATTAATCAAAGAAGTAAAAGTGGATAAAGAAATCCAACTGTGAGCATCTTATATCTAGACACCTTTAGCTTAGCATACAGCAGTGGTTTAGGGAGGGACAGCGAATGGCTGTCTCCTCTGTTAAGCAACATATTTAATGCTAAAGGGCTGTTCCATATTGTTCTGCAGCCATTGTTCACTGGATGTGTGGATACCATACTAGTGTTTTCCTCTGTCCATGCATGTCAAAACACCAAACCAGTTAATTATTTATCCTTTTTTCAAATACAAATCCATATTTCTCACCCAACAAAAAAGGTAAACATGTGCCAGTAGCCTTCAATTAGAGCTAGGAGAGCATTTGAATAACAATACTTTGTTTGTGAAGAGGCAGTATAAAAAGGCCTGGAAACATGGGGAATCTCTCCAACGGAGACCATGGGCAAGGTGAGTGCTGTTTTTCCTCTCTGATATATTCAACGTAAGTTCTTACAAACAATTTTAATTTGTCCTTAGTACATTTTTACTGAGCTGAATTAAACTAAATCCCCAAGCACAGCTCACACATGTATTTTCCACCAGCTTATCTTCTACGAGGACAAGAACTTCCAGGGTCGGAGCTATGAGTGCAGCAACGACTGCACGGACCTTCACTCGTACTTCAGCCGCTGCAACTCCATCAGGGTGGAGAGCGGCTGCTTCATGATCTACGAGCGACCCAACTTCATGGGCCACCAGTACTTCATCAGGAGGGGCGAGTACCCTGATTACCAGAGGTGGATGGGTTTTAGCAGCTGTATCCGCTCGTGCCGGATGATCCCAGTGGTAAGTAGGCTTTGTTTGTGAAGCTTGAGATGACACTCGAGCATAGATTGACCTTTAAAAGTCATGGTTACTTAAGCTGGAGTGAAAATTCTTGAGCCAGTTTAAACTGTTACTTCAACATTGAGTGAAATATTCTTGTGCTCTTGCAGTATCGAGGCTCCTACAGATTGCGTATCTACGAAAAGCCCGACTTCAGTGGTCACATGATGGAGTTCATGGATGACTGTCCCTGTGTGTCTGACCGTTTCCATCACCGCCACGTCTACTCCTGTAATGTTATGAACGGCTACTGGATCTTCTATGAGTACCCCAACTACCGAGGCCGGCAGTACTTCCTGAGAACTGGGGAGTACAGGAGGTACCGCGACTGGTGTGCCACCTGCGCCATCGTCGGCTCCTTCAGGAGGGTCACCGAATTTTAGCCATGAAGTGAAAAAAAAAAACCTTGCTGTAAATATCAAACACTTTGTTTATTAAAAGATGTTGAATTTTTAACGTCCTTTGTGAATGTTTTTTTTTTTTTTTTTTTTTTTAAATTGATTTGGCAAAGATTGTTTGGGAAGGGCATTTAAAAGAATGATTGCTGTGAATAATTGAAAGCAGCCATATGAAGGTAATTAAAGGGCTGCCAGCACTTTGAATGAATGTGTGCTTTACAGATTCTGTGTGAACATATGGCATTTCTCTTATATTTATTTTTGCTTTAACTCGCTTATGTTTACTGTTGAACATAAAAGTTATACATCTATGGATAATATGCTTTACTCGATATATCTCCTTATGCACATTTTGTGTAACTGTTCTGCTGTACCCCATAATTTAAATTAAAACATAATTCCTGACAAAAACAACGGAATGGTATTGATCATTGACTTAATTTATTTTTGTGTCTTAGGAAAGGTTATGTAGGAGAGGTTTTACTTTTATTTTGACATTGACATACTGTTGAATAGAAATGACTGATAGATTAGAATTTCCGTGTATATAATGAGAAAAGTTAAGTACATCGTAAGATGTAAAAACAACATATTTTTGTTTTAAGTGGGATTTGACCGAATAAAGTTTCCTATACATGAACAAAAAAGAAACAAACCACGGCTCAGTTTCAAACTCTTCGGTTATTACATCAGCATAAAAAATATATAAAAATAAGTATCAGAACTAAATTGTCATGTTCTGGGTTGTTTGTCTTCATGTTGGGTTATTCTTCCTTCCACCTCCTTGGGTTCCCTGTCCGTAGTTGTACATTTCAATTTGTTTGTGAAGCCTCCAGTTATTTTGGTTGTAGAATTTATTCCCTGCCTCATTAAATTCAGTTTCTCCTGAAGGTCAAACTTCTCTGTTTATTCCATAAACTGTGTGAACAACTTGCTTGGGTCTTCCTTTTCATTCCTTCTCAATGTGACATGAAGTTCATGACTTCCACATTTACATCCAGTGTCCTTACAGAATCAGAGACGTATTTCATCTCCTAAAAATGCATGTTTTAAAATGATAAATAGGCTGGATTTCTGTCGAGATATTCTCTAAGTGCTTTACCTGTAATTCACAGTGAGGGCAGCAGGCGACCAGGAAACAGACACAAGAGAACTCGTCTTCCTCCATTTTTGGAGGTTGTGAGCAAGAAACGCATTGAAGCTAAAGCTAATGCACATATTATAAAAGAGCTAAATTTTAGTTTAAAGCTTGTTGTGATAGTCTTTATTATAGCACATGCATCTTGATAATTTATAGTCCTAAAAAAATGCATTCAAGGCATTTTACCAACCTGTTTTTAAATGTAATACTATTCCAAAACAGATTTTCAATGCAATCAATTATGAGGGTGATTTGCACATTTCTATATGAAATATACATATTACCTTCATAATTACTTTACACAGCCTGAAAATATTTGAATCAACTTTACATATATATACTGACTTAATGCCAAAATATAAAGTCAGTCTTTAAACTGAGCAAAGATCTGTAGGAGTTCTGGGTTCATGTTTGTCAAAGAAGTCGCTCAGAGTTCTTTCCATCAGTGATGATCAGACCATAAGTGTAGAACCTTCTGATGGAGAATGGAACACACAGAGCTTGTGAATATAATGGAAGAATAGAACAGAAAATACAGATTACTGCTGCCAGAAATGTATGGATGGAGAACCATTGTTGCACATTTATAGGCCTCGTTCAGCAAAAGTCGTACTGCTAATTCATCAGCTTTGTGCATTTGAATAACAACACATCACGGCCCCCGGGTTTCTGTATATAAAGCCCTGCAGTCATGGGGATGACAGTGCAAGTTGAACCATCCGCAAGGAATAACCTAAATCACCATCATGGGCAAGGTAAAGGGATATTTACATTTCCTCACATAATATAGTTTTTACACGCAAAGAAAGCGGATTTCAAATTTTAAGATGCACCTCATGACCTCTGTTTCAGATCGTCTTCTACGAGGACAGGAACTTCCAGGGTCGCTCTTATGAGTGCAGCAGCGACTGCTCTGACATGTCCTCCTACCTGAGCAGGTGCCAGTCCTGCAGGGTGGAGAGCGGCTGCTTCATGGTCTACGAGCGTCCCAACTACATGGGCATGCAGTTCTTCATGAGGAGGGGCGAGTACCATGACATGCAACGCATGATGAGCATGGGAATGATGTTTGACACCATTAGATCCTGTAGAATGATCCCCTATGTAAGAGATTTCCCTTGGTTTTTATACAGTTAAGTGTTTTTTTTTTTTCATTTTTATCTTGTGATGGTGAGTTAACGGCGACGCGTATCTCTTCCTGCCTGGCGTTACAGCACAGAGGCCAGTTCAGGATGAGGATCTATGAGAGGGAGAATTTCAGCGGGACGATGAACGAACTGATGGACGACTGCGACAACATCATGGACCGCTACCGTATGTCCGACTGCCAGTCCTGCCAAGTGATGGACGGCCACTGGCTGATGTACGAGCAGCCCCACTTCAGAGGCAGGATGATGTACATGAGGCCTGGGGAGCACCGGAGCTTCAGGGACATGGGCTACAGCGGCATGAGGTTCATGAGCATGAGGCGCATCACTGATATGTGCTAGACGTCTGTATTACATTTAAATAAAATAAAAAAACAAGTGTAATTATTAATTATATCTGTTGTTCGTTTGTGTGCTTTAACCTTGGCTGTATAACAGCAATGTTTTCAGATTTAGCTATTTTCGAAATAGGTTTGTCCCATTGAGTTTCACATAAAATCACGACTTAAAAAAAAAAAAAAAAAAAAAGGCCCTTATTTGCAGCAAAAATTTGCACAAACGTAACACCAATCACATAATAGGTGAAGAGCAGAGGACAGATGTGTGTGCAAGCTATGTCTTAAGTCCGACGTTTATGTATGTGTGTTCTGTTGGACGTCTTTGGTCTAGATGACCCTGCCAAAGAGTCAACAGGTGTCCACGGCAGGGAGAGAACTTGTTTGGGCCTTGTATCCTCCAGAGGAATTTTTTGTTGTCAGCTCGCCAACTGATAATACGTGGGATGCCACAATGCGGAAGAAAGATGGTGACACAAGTCAATTCAGTCCTCTCTATAATCCAGTCGGGCTGCAGAGCAATGAAAACCCCAGAGATGTTATCCATCTTGCAGTTTGAAAGCCTGAAGAAATTATGAAGTATACATCGACTGCTAAGAGTGTTAAACTGATTTATGGTCATCAAATTTTGACGTTTAAGTCGAGTCTGGAAATTGTTCCAGGAGGAAAGCGCACAAATTCTACAATTTGTCCAATTTCTGTTTCGGAACATTGAAAAGAAATATCTTGAGAATGAAGACTGTGTTTTCTGAAGTTATGTTCTAAAAGAGAAGATAAATAAGATGATGCATTGCTGGTAATACATTAAATCCTAATAAAAGCTTCACATATTTGCTCCTTAATAGAAAGTGGACCATCAGACAAAAACCCAAGACATTTATGTCTGGTAAAAGTTTTCTCAACCAATGTAGCTCCTGCAGTTCTCAAGTAAGTGAAATTAGAATTGAGAATAAGTTACAGTTAACTAAGCTTAGCAGGACTAGGTACGTTGCAGTAAATGACAATATCATCAGCATAGAAATGTTAGACAGCTTTTGGAATGTTACAACCAAAAGAGCTCATGAGGAAAACTATTGTGGTCCTAAAACTGAACTTTGTTGAACTCCCTCATGAGCCAGTGGTACGTCTGAGGTAGTTATTCTACCTGAATAAAGATATTGTTATCAATATTATCGAATGCCTATAAAAAAGTGAATAGGAAGACAAAGACTGCACTACTTTTTAATCTAGATTCATCAGTTTTATTACTTACAACCTCCATGTAATGAATGGAGTGAATGAATCATGAATGCTTACTGAAATGTAAAGAATATAAAGTTTAACTCCACCTGTTGTTTTTGTTGTTGTTACAAACTGGCCGCAACAAATTCAGAAATCTTAAAAAAGGAGACCATAAAAAACAAGGTGGAGACCGACCCTCCTGATGCTGGTATCTGGTCATCAGGGAGTTTCTCAGGCGATGTTACATAGGCAGAGCTGGCCAAGTGCCTCCTGTTACCCAAACTGCTTCTGCAGAAAGGACCTGGGAAAAGAAGCTCATAAAAACAGGAAGAAAACGGCTCCGGCTGTAACACTGTCAAGGCAAAGAAATGTTGTCTACAACCTTTGAATGAACAATCTAATATCGGTTTCCTTTTTTGACCTGGTCATAAAATCAAATCTACCAAATTTTGTAATTGATTAAGAAAAGTCTTCGTGTTGTAGCTTGTAAGGTTAGCAAGATTAGCTTTGATTTTATTTTGACTTGTGCAACCGCAACAACTCAGTGGCTGTTTTTCTACCAGAAAAACACGTTTGTGCCTTTCCCTTTGTGTGACCATGTGATTCCGGCTCTTGTACCTTCATATAGAGCATCATTGTGCGATTGATCAATTGTTTTAAATGTCAGCCTTTTTAAAATTCTGGTCCAGCGTCCTCGTAGCTAAGACTGATGTGTATTCATTCACAATCAGAGTATCAGACTAGACTGAACTATACAGCAGATACACATGCATGTATATCTCAAGATACCCACTAGATATACTATTGTGCAATTTATCCCATTGTTTTTCTTTTTTTTTCTTTTCATCTATTTAACTAAGACCACTTACTTTCATACAGTGAGATCTTGTGTCATATTTGTCTGAACAAATTCCGAAAGCTTTATATCAAAAATGTGCACTCATTATTATTTTATTGCATAAATGTTAGATTGGGTCTGTTTCAGTTTTCTGAATAGTAAGTAAAACGGAGGAAACCACTTAAAAGAAATTATTAGATTTTATTTAAAATCTTTTTTTTTAATACACCGGTGCTCTAATAACAGGAATCCATGATGCGCCTCATGCTCATGAACCTCATGCCGCTGTAGCCCATGTCCCTGAAGCTCCTGTACTCCCCAGGTCTCAGGTACATCATCCTGCCTCTGAAGTTGGGCTGCTCGTACATCAGCCAGTGGCCGTCCATCACGTTGCAGGACTGGCAGTCGGACATACGGTAGCGGTCCATCATGTTGTCGCAGTCGTCCATCAGCTCGTGCATCATTCCACCGAAGTTCTCCCTCTCATAGATCCTCATCCTGAACTGGCCTCTGTGCTGTTGATTGAATGAGAGAAAGCTATGAATAAATCCATCTTCAAACAGCTTAATCAATGTGATATTTTCTAGAAATCTAAAACAGAGCAATGAGTTACCATGGGGATCATGCGGCAAGACCTGATGCAATCACTCATGCCCATACGCTGGTAGTCGGAGTACTCTCCACGCCTGACGAAGAACTGGTTTCCCATGTAGTTAGTGCGGTCGTAGACCATGAAGCAGCCGCTCTCCACCCGGCAGGAGTGACACCTGCTCAGGTAGGAGGACATGTCAGCGCAGTCGCTGCTGGTCTCATAGGAACGACCCTGGAAGTTCCTGTCCTCGTAGAAGATGATCTGGAGGAATGAAAAAGAGAAGCCATATTTGATGACAGTCGATCACAGCTGCTCAGTGTGCAGTTACATTTATTTTATCAACTCAAGTCGTCTAAAAACATCAGAGACTCAAAGCTAAAGACGTGAAGCTGAACCCACCTTGCCCATGGTCATGGCTACTGTTTAAACTGTTTAGGCTCAAAATGACTGCACAATTTCCTTCATGCTGCACTGATGCTTTTATACCTGACCTCGCAGTTAAAGTACGCATGACCCCATTGTTCAAAGTCCTGACAAAGCAACATGTAGCAGAGGCCCCCCCCGTATAGCTCAATTCATAGTGACCTTCAACATTTGCCGCGGTTGCATTTGTGAGAAGAGGCCCTGCTATGCTTTGTTTTTGCTGCTGAATGACAGTGTTTTCCACAAACATACTGGACTTTTAAGGTTTAATTTACAGTACTGTACTTTTTATTAAATGGGACAATAATTTTCAGTGTATAAAGGCTTATCTCAAATTTTAATCTGAATAGTTTTGTGTTTCTCATAATTAAGCGACCACAGAGCAGTCTTTAATTAATGAAATATAGTGCTTTTTTGTTGCAAAGTTAGTGCAATTCATAATCTGCATTTTGACACATGAAATCTTCTCGAATTAAAAGCAGATTGGATTCATAATCATCTGTGGGAATCCTTCTCATGTACATCAGTAGTGCAGTTCCCAGCTGCGATGCCTTCAGAAACAGGTCAAGCTAACACAACCCCATTACGATTGAACCAGCAGCAGCATTTGAGGGCTGGTTCCTGATCTAGAGCCTTTATGAAGACCTTTGACCCCATTCATCTCTGCATGTTTAGCGTTCCTTGGCTCAAGAATGATGGATGCTGAAGACAAAACGCTACTTAGGCCATTGAATGTAAATTTTTCGTCTAAAAACTGTCTTTGGGAATTTTTTGTAAAAAGGAATTTTTAATTCGAGTAATTCAAGTCTTCAATATCACTTCAACGCTAAACTCTTAGCATCGACCTTGACCTCCAGATCTGGTCGAACAACTGAAGCTAACATGACCTTGTTAAGCA
This sequence comes from Antennarius maculatus, assembly GCA_013358685.1. Lineage (NCBI taxonomy): Eukaryota > Metazoa > Chordata > Actinopteri > Lophiiformes > Antennariidae > Antennarius > Antennarius maculatus. The sequence continues at coordinate 19,423,724 of CM023618.1, read as the reverse complement.
ACACTTGATCAGATGCAAACTGAGTGTGAAAAAATTCTTTAGAAACTGTAAACGGATTAATTGCTCGTTTATGGACACATTATAGTTCAGTTTCAGTTTGAAATATGTTACAGCCGGCTAGTAGACAACGACAAATAAGAGAGATGTACACCGGCTTGCTCCAAACGTTAACAGATATGTATTTAACAATTAATTTTCAAAACAAATAGCAGTATGGCATAACTCAAAAGTCACAGGAGCCCTGCAGCGAACACTGCGTCGGTTACTGGAGGCGACGCGCATGGGGAATTATCAGGCGGGGTTAAGTAAGCTGGGAACCCCGACCACCAGGTGTTCCCAGTTACTTGATGTTAACTCTACACAGCTGCAAATACCAAGGCTCCGGGGCTGGGACACATATAATTCTGTATCATCTCTAAACTGATGTCATAGTGTTCAAAATCACACTTAAATTTAGTGATCAGCGGTTACGATTCTGCTTAACCTCACTATTTTGTTGATGATTTAGGGGACGGGAATCTTACAAGCCAATGGCTTCTACCCGTAACCCTTTTTTTTTTCTTTTCGGATGTTGTTGATGATGTTTCAGCACTGATGAAAGTGAAATATGTTGTAATGACATGTCTGGAAAGAAGAAAAATAAAATAAACTGAACTGAATAATATCTCTGATGCATTTCTTTTTGACTTTTTGGCACATTTCCTTTAATCACAAGAACAAACCATTAATCCACTGATAAACAGATGACAAATAACAACAGATGATATTCAAAAATAACCACAACTCATCTGTGCTCTTAATTCAAGGGTATCGAACAATACGTCCGATCAAAGAGAGATAATAACAGCTAGTTTCACGGTTTATTGACATGTTGCATCCAAATTATACCACGTATAAGCACATCAATCATGTTTTTAATGGCAAGCCATGCAAATAGTTATTTGTTTTGAAGGTTTTTTGTAGTTGGCATGTGTGGTCGTAGTCGTCCATCAGCTCGTTCTTCCAGACCACAAACTTATTTTACAGGAGGCCTTAACTTGATTTAATAAGTGATAAGTAATAAATAAATAAATAGATAAAAAGTAATTTCATAATTTTTCTCATATAACATGCAGATGGATTATGCGTTGTTTATAATCATATAGGCATTGTCCTCAAGCTATTTAATAATCTATGGCTCCATGGGAATATGATTTAATCAGGATTTATGTTGATAAAACACACATCTTTCAGTTGCAGGATGGAATGGCAAGTTTTTAATCAAATTTTTATTGAATTATTTCTCAAGTGTACATATGTTTGTACTATGTTGTGGTGTCATGCCTTTTAATGTTTATGAAGGTTTTATCATATAAAAAGTGATTAAATATCACATTTCTTATGGTTTGATTGGACATGTCTTCACACTCTCACTGGCAAACCATGCAGTTCAAAGAACAGAAAGGTCACAGACTCCCAATTTTTTATTATGTTACATTTTTTTATTTCAAAATGAAAATGTCTAACACATGTCCATGATGCGCCTCATGCTCATGAACCTCATGCCGCTGTAGCCCATGTCCCTGAAGCTCCTGTACTCCCCAGGCCTCATGTACATCATCCTGCCTCTGAAGTGGGGCTGCTCGTACATCAGCCAGTGGCCGTCCATCACGTTGCAGGACTGGCAGTCGGACATACGGTAGCGGTCCTGGATGTTGTCACAATCGTCCATCAGCTCGTGCATCATTCCACCGAAGTTCTCCCTCTCGTAGATCCTCATCCTGAACTGGCCTCTGTGCTGTTTTGCGGAACCAAGAATTCAATATACTGCATTTTCCCTGGGTTAAAAAGGTTTGATCGGTCAAAGATTATTTTTTAAGTCTTGTCTTCTTACCATGGGGATCATACGGCAAGACCTGATGCCACCGCTCATTCCCATCATGCTCATGTAGTCGGCGTACTCGCCCCTCCTCATGAAGTACTGGTTTCCCATGTAGTTGGGGCGGTCGTAGACCATGAAGCAGCCGCTCTCCACCCTGCAGGAGTGACACCTGCTCAGGTAGGAGGTCATGTCAGAGCAGTCGCTCATGCACTCATAGGAGCGACCCTGGAAGTTCCTGTCCTCGTAGAAGATGATCTAAAAGAACAAGGGATTCATTGGTGAACCTGAAAGTCCTTACAAACATGGAGTAACCAGGAAGTAACCGGTTTACCTTGCCCATGCTCATGTCAGTGGTGGTCATACTTGTCGGTGAGCTGTTGCTGTTGCTACTGCTGTCCTGTTTGGTTTAACTCTGGCTTTTATACCTGACTGAAGCCTACAAAGTCAGTGGGCCCCCATTCTTTAAACTCCTGACCCAGCAACATGGTATAGAGTGCAGTAAAGGCTTGTGTTAGAGCGTTGTGTAGTCATGTGACTGGGCCATGAAAACTTTAGAAATTTTGGCCTATTGACCAGATAACACAAAGCTTTTGTTTTAACTCAATGGCTGTCAACTCTTTTTCAGTGTATTAGCTAAAATAGTGCCTGGTACCCTTCAATTAAAGTGACCTGAACAATTTCACGTGTTCAGTGGAAGCTGTGCTTCATGGCGCATTAGAGTCGCTAAAGTTTAAATGATTTGGTGCAGAATTTGTCAGCATTGTCAACATTTCTTCATCTTAATCAAAGACAACATTTTCAAAACCCACCGTAGTTACGGGTCAAGGCCATATTCAAGGTAAATTTCTCACCATGTCTAACAGTCACATGAGAATGTGGGCTCTGAGGTTCAAGCAACCAATTAACTTTGGTGAGCCTACATATTAAAGATAGTCAATCTGCACTTGCAAATACAGAGTTTCCAGGAAGTAACCTGTTTAATTGAAATAATTGTTTTTTATTTTTTTTATTATTTTTTTAAAATGCCCTTTGACCTCTTTCCAACCGAACATGTTGGAGGGCTTAGGTCGAATATCCCAAAGTTAAGCTGTTTGAGTGATGGATCAGATTAGCATTGACTCAAAAGCACAGGATGATGCCCAGCAAGAAACTGTCCGACCTCATCTCAATCTCATGCATACCAGTGGCTCTGAATCTACACCCGTGCAACTCCAACTCCTGAGGAGGTGCTTGGAGTGAGAGAGTCTGTTGTGTTTGGACACTGTGTGAAGACTGTGACCTAACTCCCAGGGCAGCAGCTAGGGCGTATTTGACATCTGACCCTTGGATAGAAATATGTATCTTGTGTGAGAAATTGAGAAAACATTGCTCTAAAATCAGCAAGAAAGTCTTTTTTACCGAACTCCAAGAGTGTTTTATCCCCTTAGTGCAGTTGTCACACCTACCTAATTTGTTCAAGACTTTCTGAAACTTCCTCTTGACTAAGGTCTGATTCATGTTGTCCCATAAAAAGAGGTGGTCTCAGTCTGTAAACCAATTCAGTTGGTTTACGGATTAGATTGAAAACATTTATTTTGATAGTTTGAACTTTTCGACCAAAAGAAAATGCAGCGGACTGACCTCACCAATAAGCTATAGACAAGGCCCAACGCATGGTGAAAGAAGACGAACAATGAAGCTACAAAGAAATGAAAAGTCAACTGTAAAAAAAATACAGAGACTAATAGATCATTTTTTATTCTGTGAGGCTGTGAGTCAGAGGATACTGGATAGATGTGGTCTACAAGCCTAAAGGTCATAAAATATTGATAATGAAGACAGGATGTAGCTTTGAAAAGTTTTTTGGAGACAACACGGGATGTGGGATGATTAATGCAAAGCCTGTCTTCCATAATGCTACAGGTTTTACCTGTGTTTAATACTTGCAAGACCTAATCTAGAAATTGATGAATGTTTCAGAACAAATATACTGTGCTAATGGAAAAGCTCGCTCTGACATCTAAGTTATGTTACTTGTATGAGACACATCCGGACTGGGATTCAACTTCTGTCTGAGCTGCTGATTTGCATTTCTTAGATCTTGATTCAACCTATAAAAGCAAAGGTATAACTAATTTAAATATGTTAAAGTGTGGAATAAATTGGTTTACCTTCAAACAGTACAGTTTAAGTTTTTATATTAAATGCACTTTAAAATATCCGCTCTCAATTCAGTAGCCAGAACATTAATCCTGTTTGACAACTGAACTCTAGCCTGAATTTAATCTTGCTCGCCTTTTTTTATGATATTTTTTAAAATATTTTATTGTAACAGTTGAAAATGAGCTAGAGAAAAGTTAAAAAGTAGTGCACCACTTTATTTGCCAGCATTTTACACATTCAGTGAACATTTAGTAGCAGGAATCCATGATGCGCCTCATGCTCATGAACCTCATGCCGCTGTAGCCCATGTCCCTGAAGCTCCTGTACTCCCCAGGCCTCATGTACATCATCCTGCCTCTGAAGTTGGGCTGCTCGTACATCAGCCAGTGGCCGTCCATCACGTTGCAGGACTGGCAGTCGGACATACGGTAGCGGTCCTGGATGTTGTCGCAGTCGTCCATCAGCTCGTGCATCATTCCACCGAAGCTCTCCCTCTCGTAGATCCTCATCCTGAACTGACCTCTGTGCTGTTTTTTGGGACAAAACATAAATGTCTCAATATCAATGGTTCCAAGTTTGCATCCTCTATGACGTAAGCGGTTTTCTTCTTACCATGGGGATCATACGGCAAGACCTGATGCCACCGCTCATTCCCATCATGCTCATGTAGTCGGCGTACTCGCCCCTCCTCATGAAGTACTGGTTTCCCATGTAGTTGGGGCGGTCGTAGACCATGAAGCAGCCACTCTCCACCCTGCAGGAGTGACACCTGCTCAGGTAGGAGGTCATGTCAGAGCAGTCGCTCATGCACTCATAGGAGCGACCCTGGAAGTTCCTCTCCTCGTAGAAAGTGATCTGAAAGAAGTTAATCGTAACGGTTAGAAAAACATAATAAATGAACAGGCGTCCATCGCTGGAAACGGAAATGTTTGCCGACTGCAGCAGGATTTAAAAAGCACCTTGCCCCTCATGTTCATGCTGGTGTTGCTCATGCTTGTCACGGATGCTGTTGCTCCTGAACTGCTGCCAAACTGCTTTAACCCTTTGCTTTTATACCTGACCCAATGCAATGGCTCAATGCCCCCCTACCTGAAAGAATTCATTACTCAGCAACCTCCTATTGACACCCATCAAAAGCAGAGTTCAGGTTCTTTTTTTTTCATGGGCTGGGTCCCTCACAGTCATTAGAATGGTCTTTTCTCTCATGGTAGAAAGCTTTCGCAGCAGTGATGCAACATGTGAATAGATTGGAACATGTGACAGTTACATACTGAGCATGTGCCGACCTGCGTCGAACACATCGCTGATTCCATACAGATGACAATATTTTCTGGTTCTTAATTGATAATAATTAATGATAATATTATGTCGTATTTTAATAATCTTAATCTTAAATATTTATATCTTAAATATTAAATAATCTTAAATATTTTTTAAATATTTTAAATAATATTAAAAATGAAATGACAAAAATTTACTTTCCAATTTCATATTGTTGGCAGAATTGCCCGCTGGTTTCTCAAGAGAAATTCAGCAGGCAGAGATGGCCTAATGGTGTAACAATAAAAGAAATTTAAGATGCATCCAGTGCAATGTTCAGATTTTTATTTCACTTGGTCAAAACAATGACATGACAAAAATCTATAAATCTTCAACACAAAAATCAAAATATTGTAATTATATAAACCACAGAGATGAATTGACACTTAAATGTAATCCAGAACACAGAAACAGAGGAAGTAGGATGGGGGAGTCAAACACCCAAAAAGATGAGTGGTTTAATTACACAGGAAGCCGATCACATGATTAAATAGCACAAGCTGGTTTTAAGTTCAACATTAAAGCATCAGTCGTAATTTTATCAATAATATTGATTCTACAAATTTTCAGTCCAGTGACGTGCAGTGAGGTTCATGGCTGGTGAAGCACTGACTTCATCATAATCAGATTTAAAAACATATGAACCTACAGTGTAGCTTATTCACCATTTAATAAACAACAGAATTATTTACACATATAAACTGTAACGCACAAATATTCACCTCTGATTAAAAAACGTTTTGTTGTTACGTACATGTTTGTTCATATGTTATGTTTATTTATAAATGAAGTCCATTCGCAAGTCCTTCTGAACAAAAGCATCGAAAAAATTTCAAGTTGAGATATATAATCCTCCATTTTTATAGTAAGGCAAGGCAAGCGGAAACAACAAATAAATTAGCTGCTCTTGACTCGCTGACTATAGTTTGTAGTTTACTGTCACTTCTTCTGCGGCCGAGGAAGAAGAATCCTCATCGGAATCCCTGGGATCACCAGCGCCCCCTACCATGAGGCAGTAGAACTGCGTGCCTCACTTAGTGCCTCTTCCCAGCCGTTTTAGGACCGCTCAACTCATGGAAGACGTTACACACATACAGTTGTTGGCAAAAAAAAACCACTGGTATACATTAGCTAAACTAAACCCTGAAATATAACCCTGAAATTTGGTTCATATAGCAAACGTGTATGAATATTTTAATAGAGACATATAGAGAGATAGTGATAGCCGAGTCACTGCCCAATCAATCCATGGTGAGGCTCAGCTGACTGGTGAGAATTTTAAAATCAAATTGTCAACTGCTGTTCAACACATTATACTAAAGAATAAGCAGTTAGCTTAAATACCTTTATTTCAACGAAAGAATTTGGACAATATGAAGTGTTGATGAAGTGAAATGTTGAGATGACTAAGGCGCCAAGAGTCAAAGCCTTGTTTACGTGATTGGTTTTGTCCTTTAGGGTAGCTTGAATATTCCCACAAAATGTTTTGTCTAATAAATGAAGCAGGGAATATAGATTTCTGTTATGTTTTGGAGGCTAACCTCACTCAATTATTATTTTCAGAGTGATCATTTATGTTTAAGTCTTTTTTTTGTTTTATTTAGATGTAAATATGTGACGACTTATGGTGCATATCCCTAAATATACAATGAGTTCCCAATAATGGGACAAATGATGACTGAATAACGCTACAGACACACATATTTTTGTCAAAAAAGTTTTATTATAGTCTCATTTAGACAAATTCTACACAACAGTTCTTACATGTCCATGATGCGCCTCATGCTCATGAACCTCATGCCGCTCATGCCCATGTCCCTGAAGCTCCTGTACTCCCCAGGCCTCATGTACATCATCCTGCCTCTGAAGTTGGGCTGCTCGTACATCAGCCAGTGGCCGTCCATCACGTGGCAGGACTGGCAGTCGGACATACGGTAGCGGTCCTGGATGTTGTCGCAGTCGTCCATCAGCTCGTGCATCATTCCACCGAAGTTCTCCCTCTCGTAGATCCTCATCCTGAACTGGCCTCTGTGCTGTTTTTATTTAGAAAAAACAAACACCTCAATACTAATGCTTTTTGAGTTTTCACCTATATGACAGCGGTTTTCTTCTTACCATGGGGATCATACGGCAAGACCTGATGCAGTCTCTCATTCCCATCATGCTCATGTAGTCGGCGTACTCGCCCCTCCTCATGAAGTACTGGTTTCCCATGTAGTTGGGGCGGTCGTAGACCATGAAGCAGCCGCTCTCCACCCTGCAGGAGTGACACCTGCTCAGGTAGGAGGTCATGTCAGAGCAGTCGCTCATGCACTCATAGGAGCGACCCTGGAAGTTCCTGTCCTCGTAGAAGATGATCTAAAAAAAAGGAAAAATTATGCAAAAATAGATGCATAGTTAAGTTTAAAATAACTATTAATGTCCAAGCAATCGATCAAAAATAGTTGTGGGATGAGTGTTCTTACCTTGCCCATGGTCATTGTAGTGGTGTCAAACCTTTAGAGAACTGTTGCTGCAACTCTGGAGCTGGTGCCGCTCTAACCGTTACTTTTATACCTGACCGGACCTAAAGAATCCCTGGCACCCATTGTATAAAGCCCTGACCCAGCAACATGGTATAGTGGCCTATAGAGTGCCGAGGGGCCTTTGTGCATGTGACTGGATCCCCTAGAAGACTTTAGAATGGATTTTTCCATAGACTAGTCAAAACAAAGAGCATTTGTTACAGTTACAATAGTTGAGTTATGCAATATTATAAAATATTGGTGCGTGTGTCCTTTCTTTCTTTCATAAAATCACCCATATCACACCCCCAAGTTTGTCCATTATTGTGTAGAGTGCGCAATGTCAAAGTCACAATCAAAATCAAGGTGACAAAAAAACAAAATTATCAGAGGGCTGATAACCAGAATATAGGGAGAAACTTTATTTCCCCATATTCCTAAAAAACAAAAGAAAATATTCCACCTTTTCAAACCTTTCTGGAGATGAACAGCTGAAGACCGTTGCAGCCTTCCCCTAAAGAACTGAAGAAGGTGGGGACTTATTTTAAAATATGACAGAAATTAAAGGTAACAAGAATAAAATGACTCCACGTATCTCTGAAGTGTTTACTGCCCGTCCAAACAGAAACCTTCATTGTAGCCTCTAAGACTACGACGACATGAAATCTTACGAGCGTCGCCAGTCACCAAGCACCTGGATGTCTGTTAAAAGCTATGTCATTCAGCGACAACCTGTATTGTGATCTAAATTCATAAATTGTATTGAACTGTATGTTAACGTAATGTAATTCTAAAATGCAGCAAGAAACTGTAAGAATATTTGACCCTACGGGTGACGGTGGTCCCAGTGAATATAGAGTGAAATGTTTATGGAGATGTTTGGACTAATAAATATCAAGACACTCTTCATCAGTTTGGGGTTGAGTTGGTGATGACTGATGTTTTATGAAGAATGTTCTTTTAATGTTGAAGCCATTCCCACTGCATCTATGGTATAATTATGGTGCGTTGATTTCATCTAAAATGGTTTCTACATTAGCATTCCTCACAGGGGTTCCAAAACTCCAACAGTGAATTAAATTATCTTGCAATGGCAAGGAAAGCCATTTTATCTGGATCTACACCAAACTTAAAGGGGCTTTTTCTTGATTCTTGCTGATTATCAACCAATGATCCAAATACGTATGTGAGTAAAAACACAACTTTCTACTACAAGACAATAACAATGATGATGCTTTTCTGTGAGCACTTTCAAAATTTAGGAAACGGTATCACTTTCCTGGGTGTTTAATGATGTAACTGTCAATACGCATTTGTTTATCACATAATATTCATTAATGTTGAACATAAAGTCAATACTAACAAAAGACCTGGGGGACTCAATTATTATAAATGAATCAAAAGGCAGCATTCAAAATTACGTTGTACTAACTAAAAGTTATAGAATTTTTTTGTAAAGTTTTGCGTGCTATTGTTCCCATAATAAATATGGTGTACCCCAAGGGTAAGTTCTAGGAACGAATTCTATTCCAAATATATTGTGTACATATATCAACCTGGTCAGTTTGAGTGTACAGTAAATATAATAGCAGAACTCAGATGGCAAACTCCAAAAGCCTAAAAAAATTGTTTGCTCATCTCAGGCTGAAGGGCAACTACATTGTTTAGGACACTAAACTACCTTTGTCATACTAGTTATCAAAATTACCAAAAAATTATACACACACATTAAATTAAAAACCATTACACAAAAGATTAGAAAGTCATTTCATTTATTGAAATCAAAATGTACATTTAGCACATGTCCATGATGCGCCTCATGCTCATGAACCTCATGCCGCTGTAGCCCATGTCCCTGAAGCTCCTGTACTCCCCAGGCCTCATGTACATCATCCTGCCTCTGAAGTTGGGCTGCTCGTACATCAGCCAGTGGCCGTCCATCACGTGGCAGGACTGGCAGTCGGACATACGGTAGCGGTCCATGATGTTGTCGCAGTCGTCCATCAGCTCGTGCATCATTCCACCGAAGTTCTCCCTCTCGTAGATCCTCATCCTGAACTGACCTCTGTGCTGTTTTTTGGGACAAAACATAAATGTCTCAATATCAATGGTTCCAAGTTTGCATCCTCTATGACGTAAGCGGTTTTCTTCTTACCATGGGGATCATACGGCAAGACCTGATGCCACCGCTCATTCCCATCATGCTCATGTAGTCGGCGTACTCGCCCCTCCTCATGAAGTACTGGTTTCCCATGTAGTTGGGGCGGTCGTAGACCATGAAGCAGCCGCTCTCCACCCTGCAGGAGTGACACCTGCTCAGGTAGGAGGTCATGTCAGAGCAGTCGCTCATGCACTCATAGGAGCGACCCTGGAAGTTCCTCTCCTCGTAGAAAGTGATCTGAAAACGAAAAATCAGACTGAAGTAACAATTACGTATTTGTATGCAATTTAAAGTCTTTTAATAACTTTTACTGTGTCCTACCTTGCCCATGATTGTATCCTTTGTAGATCTCTCAGAGAACTGTGTCTGAACTGATAGCCTGCCGGTCTGAACCAGGTGCATTTATACCTGGTCAGAGACAAAGACTGTACTCCCCTCTATTGTTCAAAATCCTGACCCAGCAATCTACTATGGAAGCCTATAGAGTTCTGTGTTGCTCATACCAATAGGATGACAACCTCTAAACAGAATTTTCCTTTGTGTTTGAAAAAAATAGGTGGAGTTTATATTGTGTATACTGTATCAGTATTTTCTGAAAGCCAAACAAATGTGTGCTACAATAATTATACATTATGTTCAAAGATAATTCTAATGACATCAATCAATAGGATCCAGAAAGCTGATATTTTGTCAAAGCTAAAGGATTTCCAAAAGAAATCCACAACCACACTTATTAGGAAGCCCAACACATAGTTGTCATTGGACATGTGCATAGAATAACACAGATTTGAATTTCACCAAAAATGTGAAAAATATTTTTGTTATTTTTAAAACACAAAGACGTAGGACAAATGGAATGCTCGGTCTCAAACACGATTTGCATTGAATTATTTTATTAAATATGACAAATTTCAGTCAAATCCTGAAGAAAAGGCCTCTTGGGAGAGTTTTATAATATTAAAAACCTTTTTTTTTAAATTATGTTGAACAATTATTATCATTATTTCAAGATATATGTCTCTGATTAACATTTTTGGGAAAGTTTTTATTTTTGGCTATTTGCTTTCCGAGTGGTTTTGCACTTCTTTTGGGCTCACAGTGACATTTCTATGGCAACCATTATGATTGAAATGAACATAAAAGCAGTTTAAGCAAAGGAGAACTTTGACGCTATAAAGTAACTTTCATTTATTTGTATTATTTAATTCTGATATTAAACCGAAGTTATTGAACTCAAAGTTGAATGTGGGTTAGTCACATGATTAACATTGCCATATAACTACTCTTGTTGTCAGTATTTATTTCGTCAGATTTGTGTTTTCTGTTTGCCAGCGACCCAGAACATGACTGAATATTTGCTGGAAGATAAGTTAATAAAGAGCTAATGCAAATAACTACATCACTACAGGTTTACCCATTCTTAATTGTGATACTGTTAAACTTCTGTTATATTTTTACTTGGTAAATAGCATATTATTTATTTCATAGTATCACATGTATGTGATTAACATGTTTGAGGAGAACAAACATCAAGTGACTTAAAAAATTACTTTACTGTCAGTAATTTTCAAAAGCTCTCAAATGTAGTCTGTTCAGCAAAAAACACTGCTTGGGCTAGCTTTATAATACCTATACTATATTAGCATCCTAATATCTTGGATTCTGTTTTTCTCAGGCTAAAGGTATGGATTTAGCCTTTGGATTTGATTCTTTATATAAAAAAAAAAGAAGACTATGTGATAATTAGATACCATCAATTCATAAATTTTCATATGTGTAGTTCTTGTTGAGGGTTTCTTCTGGAGGCACGACTCATGAAACAAATTGTACTAATTCTAGTCTTTATTTACTACATTGCATGAAACACAATCACGCACATTGGCTCATAATCATTTACATCCACTGAAGCCTCATCTCTACTGACATCTGTGCTGTCAGAGGAGTGGCTGACTTTATTTGATGGAACTCTTTGGGCATTTTAATAGCAGGAGTCCCTGATGCGCCTCATGCTCATGAACCTCATGCCGCTGTAGCCCATGTCCCTGAAGCTCCTGTACTCCCCAGGCCTCATGTACATCATCCTGCCTCTGAAGTGGGGCTGCTCGTACATCAGCCAGTGGCCGTCCATCACGTTGCAGGACTGGCAGTCGGACATACGGTAGCGGTCCATCATGTTGTCGCAGTCGTCCATCAGCTCGTGCATCATTCCACCGAAGTTCTCCCTCTCGTAGATCCTCATCCTGAACTGGCCTCTGTGCTGTCGAGACAAGTTTAGGAAATTCCAAAGAAAGATTAGACAAATGTTCAGTTCTACACACGTGTGGGAAATGCATATTTTTGCTTACCATGGGGATCATACGGCAAGACCTGATGCAGTCGGACATTCCCATCATGCTCATGTAGTCGGCGTACTCGCCCCTCCTCATGAAGTACTGGTTTCCCATGTAGTTGGGGCGGTCGTAGACCATGAAGCAGCCGCTCTCCACCCTGCAGGAGTGACACCTGCTCAGGTAGGAGGTCAGCTCTGGGCAGTCGCTGCTGGTCTCATAGTGACGGCCCTGGAAGTTCCTCTCCTCGTAGAAGATAATCTGCAATCAAACAGCGCCGTTAAGCTCCAAGACACCCCAACCAGTGTGGGCTTTTGGTTTTGTGTCGGTCACTCCCTCCACCTACCCTGCCCATGGTCATGGTCGTGCGGTTGCTCCTCAGGTCTGAGCTGTGGCTGCTGTGTGTTTCTGTCAGTGGGTACTCTTACTTTTATAGTTGCTCAAAGTGGAAAAACATATGTTGGGCCTCCATTGTGCAGAGCCCTGACTCAGCTACATGCCATAGAAGCCTACTGAGCAGTCAGGGCACTAAAGGGTTATTATGTTGACCTGTACCTCTGTGGTGGAAAAGCATGAACTGAATTTAGGCAGTGTTGTTGTCCAACATAAAGGTAATAAAGAGAAGCTTCCATCTGAAATATAACAGCCGTCCTGTTTGCATTGAAATTTAGTTTGGTGTCCATTTACAGAAAAATACAATGATGTATCAGGTGAATTTGCATCATTATCTACCTCATGAGGAGTTATTCTTGTACTTTTTAGTAGCTTATAAATTACATATTTTTGCTTGAGCGTTCACATTAAACTCCTTGTTCCATATGTTGTCTGTGTTTGACCTTTATTGATTAACGTATATGAACCTCAAGTCCATCACAAGCATCACAAACCTCTATCTAGTATTTTTACTGTAGAAAAATGTGTAGATGATGTTAATTGATAAATGATTTAAGGCAGGTTTGGGGTAAGGTGGCTGAACATAACAGGAAGACAAACAACTAATAATATCTAAGTTTACAGATATGAAAATCACTTGTTCAGTGTCAACACTTTTTAAAAATTTATTCTGTATGTCATAGTTGTATTTATTCATGCAACAAAAAAAAATGCTTGAATAAAATTGAGGACAGTCATGGTAACAGAATTTTTAACCTTTGATGTTAATCCTTACAGATTTGTAATTTAATGAAGTTTCTTCCTGGCTTGATGAAAAATATTATGAAGGATTCATTTATATTTCCTTTATTCATAATCATGGTTCAGATTGTACACAAATCTTTAACAGGACTCCATAATGCGTCGGATGGAACCGATCCTCATGTCTCCAGGACCCACGCCCATGTCCCTGAAGCTCCTGTACTCCCCAGGCCTCATGTACATCATCCTGCCTCTGAAGTGGGGCTGCTCGTACATCAGCCAGTGGCCGTCCATCACGTGGCAGGACTGGCAGTCGGACATACGGTAGCGGTCCTGGATGTTGTCGCAATCGTCCATCAGCTCGTGCATCATTCCGCCGAAGTTCTCCCTCTCATACATCCTTATCCTGAACTGGCCTCTGTGCTGTGAAATGACACACAAAGAGAAAACACTTCACTGAATCCTAGGTTTCCGTTCTGTATGAGTGAGTCAGAAAAGCAAACTTTTTATCTTCAAAACGTATCAGCAGGAGTACCATTGGGATCGTGCGACAGGAGCGTATGCAGTCACTGGTGCTCATCCCCATCAGGCGCTGGTTGTCGGGGTACTCGCCCCTCCTCGCCATCACCTGGTGACCCGTGTAGTTGGGTCGCTCGTAGACCATGAAGCAGCCGCTCTCCACCCGGCAGGAGCTGCAGCGGCTCAGGTAGGAGGACAGCTCCGCACAGTCGTTGCTGGTCTCGTAGGAACGACCCTGGAAGTTCTTGTCCTCGTAGAAAATGATCTGTGGGAAAAAAACCCAAACAATTTAAATGCATTTTTGACTAAAATCTTCTATTAAAAAGAGTAAACCAGAAAAATGTTCTCTTACTTTGCCCATTTTGAGGTTGTATGCGATCCCTGATTGGTCTAATACTTTGCCCGCACAAACTCCTGGTTGACTTTTATAGCATCATGATAGATAAATGATCTCTGGGGTTATTGTTTTAAATGTCCTGCTCAGCAGTGCAGCATACGGGCCCATAATGTTTGTTAAATCACTAAATGCTTATTATTCCAGACTGTGTGCATCTGGAGTAGTGCCAACTGTGGTAGCCCTCCTGGGGGGGTTCAGGTCCCGTCAGCAGCAAATCTATCAGCTGGGACTCTTTGTGCTGCAAGGTTGGGACTGTGTCGACAAGCATTTTGTTGAAAAATTCATCATTCTAAAATAAAAGATGAATGGAAAATGAAAAGCTCTTTGTATTCAGAAGCACATAGTTCGTGGTTCATTGTCCATCATAGTCCTCTAACAGACTGAAATAACACACTGATATTTTTAATACCACTGGCGGTTGAAATGACTCAATGATTATCCCACCTGTTAGTACGTGAGATACAAGTGAAAACTTTGTCCTTGATGTTAATGTTTCGAAAGCAGGAAAAATGGTTTAATAAAGGAAGTAAAGAAGTACCTGAAAGGACTAAATTGTGATTACTGGACAACTACTGGAGAGATTACTGGATTACTGGAGAGTCAGAAAATCTCTGGTGAGCACCTCCAAAAAGTGGCCTTTGTAAAGAAAACTGGTCGACTGGTGATGGCTTCATGAACACCCAAAGTCCACCCAAGGTTAGATGAGTGTTGTCTACAGAACAGCTGCTTTAGCATACGTAGCTGAAACATGACCAGAGGCTGGTACGCTCCTGAAAGTGGTCTGAACTGGACCAAGGAGCAATGGAAGAAGGTGGCCTGGTCTGATGGATCATGTTTACTTTAATTTAATTTAACTTTTCACTTGCACTTTCTAATTTTTATTTATGTTATTTTATTCAATTTTATACTGTTTATATTTTAGTTATAATTCAGTATTTGCCCTGTTAATGCTGCTTGCGTCTGTTAGTGTAGTGTATGTCTTGTGGTGTGTCCTGTGACGTCAGTGTTTCTTTGTCTCCTGGTGTTTATCCAGTATTTATTCATGATGTAATGCCTGAGCAGTGGATATGTGCAATTTCCTTCGGGATTAACAAAGTATATATCTATCTATCAATCTATCTATATCTAATGACTGGGTGAGTCTGTGTCATCAGGTAATGAGGGAGATGAGATGTTTTGGGTAAAGGTCTGAAACAACTGGATCTCTGCTGAAGGGTTTGAGGGCATCAAGAGGCTTCTTCAGTTGTGATTGGCTGATGGATGAGTACAGATATTTATACTCTTTTCCAGAACCATGCCAGTTGTTAACAATGGACTATGGGTAGTCACCGTAGATGAAGACATGTCAGCCATGTCATCACGTGAGACATTAGCATTACTAGAACTTAAGTACATAGAGGAAACTGAACTCTATTTAATCTTTATTTTACTGTAACATTTTCATTTTATTTTCATTTTATTTTTGTCTCTGTATGCTAAATATTTTAATGTCTTTACGTTTATCACTTTTCAATGTGCATTAAAGCTCTCTGATTGAGGAGGACCTTCATATTCTTTGTACTAAGAGTGACTGAAAGTGACCACAGAATTATGCTCAGGTTATTCATATTGACAACAAGCCTTTCTCCTTTCAGGTAGAAGATAACACAATGACAAGTTGATGACCATTTTCTCATTTATTTTATTGGATATCTTGCACAGCGCTTCAACAGGACTCTGCGATACGCCTGATGGAGCTGAACCTCACGCCGCTGTAGCCCATGTCCCTGAAGCTCCTGTACTCCCCAGGCCTCATGTACATCATCCTGCCTCTGAAGTTGGGCTGCTCGTACATCAGCCAGTGGCCGTCCATCACGTTGCAGGACTGGCAGTCGGACATACGGTAGCGGTCCTGGATGTTGTTGCAGTCGTCCATCAGTTCATGACTCTGGCCCTGGAAGTTCTCCCTCTCGTAGATCCTCATCCTGTAGGAGCCTCTGTGCTGTTAGGAAAAGGAGAAGAAGACATTTCACTGGACTGCATAGTAGCTGTGGGAATTCGATCTTACAGGTTACGTCTCGCTCTCGTTTGAAAATCTGCGCACACCTGTGGTATCAAACGGCAAGATCGGATGGAGTCACTCATGCCAAATGACGTGTAATCAGAGTAATCCCCTCTCCTCAGGAAATACTGGTTGCCCATGTAGTTGGGGCGGTCGTAGACCATGAAGCAGCCATTCTCCACCCTGCAGGAGGCACACCTGCTCAGGTAGGAGGTCATGTCAGAGCAGTCGCTCATGCACTCATAGGAGCGACCCTGGAAGTTCCTGTCCTCGTAGAAGACGACCTGCGGGGGAAACGGATCGGGCGTTAGTTTGTCTCTTTACCTTTGCTGTAGCTCTTTAGTTTTACATTTTATGTATTTTATTCCTGCTATGCTAAATGTCTGATGCCTGGTCCTCTCTCCACATACCTTGCCCATGTTTGATGATCAGTGTTCGTGGGAATCTGTCCAACAACCATACGGCTGCCAGGCGCCTTTTATACGATACGCCGCGTGACGGTTTTTGTTATTCAAATCATTTGGAAGCTGATGAACAAGCAGCTCTGTGATCACTGTTAATATCATTTGTGCCATCGTGATCCAGGACAATGGGAGAAGTGTGAGCGACGCAAGGCATGAGGGAGATTAGGGCCAAGGGGAGACTTTTGTCATGATTTGCCTGAGTGTGTCTTTGTTATGACAAGTCCTAAGAACACGGATGGGGTTGTTTAAGTGCATCACGGGTTTATTTTATTGCAGTTATTCCACTTTTATTGTTTGAACCCCTAAACCTAAACAGAAATAGTCAGACTAAAGAGTTTTGTGCTCTGGCTTCAACATCCCAAAGCACTGGTCAGTAAATACCTGCTTATTTGAACACCAGTAAGACATGACGACTAGTTAGTGGATGCATCTGACACATAACTCATAGCTTAGAACCACCTCCTCCTCCTTCTCACCATCACTCTACTTGTCTTTGATTTTTCTCCATCTTCCTCATCTTTTGGCTTTAATGGAGGTAGCCCTATTAACCCTGGGGTGGAATTGACCCCAGAAGGGCAGTTGGGCCAGCATGAAAAGTCCCAGAACTCTCAAACTGAGGATCACCTACACTTCTCATGAATGTCAGCCCTTAAGTATAATCATTGGTGCTGACAGGTTATGGGGTACACAAATGTTTTTAATTTGATCCCATCAGAATAATGGGACTTCCTGTTTAACATCCGTGTGACTTCCTCTACAGTGAGCATGTGACTCTTTAAAAGCCACCACGTGACTTTTATGTTTCTATGGAGGCAAAGGAGGATCAGGAATGAAGGACTTCACAACTTAACACCTCTGTCGTGTAAATCTAATCAAAATCAGCGAGGGGTAAGGTCCTGGTGTTCCATAGTAGGTATTCTTTATACCGAAAAGTTCTTGCAAGTATAATTCAATAATAATAGCAATAATAATAATAATAATACATCATGCAAACGTAAGTCTGCTTAATGACGGTCCTTGACTGGCTGGAGGAGCTTCATGCCCTGACAGAGGTCTTCATCACATGCTGGTCCTTCATTGGCCTGAACATCTATGAAGGTGGTCCACAGCTAATGGCGGTACTGGATGGGGGTCACACAGCTCAGCTAAACCTGTGGACAAAGAGGTGCGGCTTGCTGATGACTCAGTGGGATTTGGCGGTAACAGCGTGGAGCGTGCCAGCGCCTGTTAGTGCTGACCATCAGCTCACATAAACAACGCGGTGACCCCAACAACACAAAGGGAGCCCAGCCAGCGCGTTCTTGCGGCTGCAGCTATTCACTGCTAAAGCCTCTTTGTTTCAGTGGCTAACAGTGGGGGGAAAGTTTCACGAGACAGTTTCACGAGCCAGTGTGCGCCCTCTTGTGGTGATGTTTGGCTATTTCTATGTACAGTTTTTCCAGGGAGCAGTCCCTCTGATGTCTCCCTCAGGATATATCTCCCTCAGAGTCTCCGTTTTCCTTACGAGCCAATGGTTGACACGAGGCCAAAATCACCTCAACCTGCTGTCAAACTTTAAACGACTGAATACAAACAGATTTATTGTCTAGGCCACTGATTCTTTATTTGTCAGAACTAAACAGCCTTAAATGTCTCACAGGGTTGAGACTGAGAATATTTCTGCTGCGGGACGTCTTCCCCTGAGCCCCACGTTTCCTCCGGCCCCGTTTATTTATAACTTGTGTTGATATGATTGGTCTCAGCGGCTGAGGGGGAACCAAGTTAATCCCAGGAATGTCATTTTCTTGCTGCAAGACTTACCTTGTATGGCAACAATGGACGGATGGGAGAAGAGAGACTGCTTTAATGTAATTGTAGAGAGGGTGAGGGAGGAGAGACAAGTCAGAAAGTCAAATCCACAACAAAATCCACCGTGGGTTTATAATACAGCAGGAAAAGCTAAAGCTAAGGACCCTATATGTACAAAAAGCAGGTGGTTCATGCAAACAAAAGCTGATCATATTCCTTTTATCCATCAATCAGCATTTCTAATAATACATGAGTGGACTTTATTAATCACATGTTTGAACCCATAGAATGTTTCTGGGTCAGTATTCAAGTGTCTCATCCAGCGTGACGGCAGGACAAGATAAATTTGCTTTCGCTCTCTTGACACCTTCTCGTCTTCTGAAGGACATCCTGCAGAGAGGTCGTGTCCCTGTGATGCGCCTCCCTGCTCAGTATTTTCACAGCCTCCTTCACACACACACACACACACACACACACACACACACACACACACTAACCTGGTGGGATCTTAATTTAGGCCTCCGGTAGATGCAGGGAAAACGCATTTTAGATTTTAATATTATCCTATAATTTTAAAAACCAATAGAAAACATTCAAATCTATAGAGACTATTATGTAAACACTCATAGTTTAAATGCATTCAATGATTTCTTTTTAAAAATTGGTTTAAATTTTCGCACAACCCTGTGATGCAGGTACGGCTGATTACCACTAGATGGCAGACGAGCACACCAAGTCCAATCCAGGGCATGCCTTGGTCTATCCAGGACAAATAACCTCTACGGGCAGGTTGACGTGTGCATCACTAAAGGCATCACGTCAGGTTTAAGCAGCTGCCTGGCTGGAATACATGAGAATGAATAAAAAATGTGGTTTCATGTTTATTTTGGATGATTTCTGTTGTGAATGAGAGACTGAGATGCCCTGAATTTGTTGCAGCAGCTGCACAAAAAAACACAAGACGTGTGATGAGGATGCACACAGATTGGATTCCGTATGGAGGAGAAGGACGGTTGATAAGTGATTCATGCCACTCTCGCCTCATTCATAGTGATTATGGATCTGTGAGGTCTCATTGTCACCTACTTTCCTATTCATCCCATATTTTGCTCCCATCTGCACAAGCGCGCACACACACACACACACAGACACACACACACACACACACACGCGCGCGCGCACACCTTTGTGCTAAAGGTTTACTGGGGAGCCTGATGTGACGTCAAGCTGAGCTGAAGGAAAAAGAAACAGTATTGCCATGGAAACGCATCTCCCTCAGTTTCTCTATGATCTCTGATCCATCCTGGATGTGAGAACATGAAGGCTGTATTATCGCACAGACATGCAACCCTGCAGAAGAAAAGGAACACACCATCAGTGTGGAAAAGGACTACTGCCTGGGAGTGACATTAAGATGTTTTTGGACTGCAGTTCTGTTGCTGATTCCATGTTTATCTCTGCTGCTGCATAAATAGCTTTTATTACACATTTAAAGCGTAACAGTGGATTAGACCCATTTATAGACACACATACTTAAGATACAGCAAACACTCAGGAGATCTTAGGAGGTCTTCTGTGTTCTGACGGGTAATTGGATCGGGTGATTAACTGTCTTTCCTTCTCTTTTTACTGGACTCTGTTGTTTCAGGCTCATCTGGCCCAAACATTTAGTTTACATCTCCAGGGACTCCTCCGTCATCTCAACATGCTGTCCTTTCGGCTCACGTGGATTCGCTGTCATGTGGGGATTTGAAGTTGTTTGCATTTGTCATTTTTTCCCCCCTGATTTAATTTGGATCATAACACAAACATCCCGACAATCCCAGCATCCGATGAGAACAACCAGAATGACCGAAGGCGATGCTGATTGTTTGTTTTAATGTGAGAGGCTAAACACAGTAGATCAATATGATTAGTCCAACTGTACCTGCTTTCTCTCTGGAGGAACAAAAATATGATTTCAATCACAAAAATAAATCACCAAATGTGTCGCAGCTGCATTTCTTCAAAGGAGGATGACCAGCTTTAACTTTGCAGATTCAACCTGGAATAATGGACCTGAAACTGATGAAGTTTGATCTCAGAAAGAAATAAATAAAAACAGAAATAACTAAGGAGAAACAGAGGAATGGAAACACACCAACGACATCTTGTTTGAGATGTTGTTTGAAGCTTTACATGAAGATGATGATGATGATGATGATGATGATGATGATGATGATGATGATGATGATGATGATGATGATGATGATCTTCGGTTGTTATATATCCAGTTTGTCCAGGTGTTTCTCATGTGAGATGTATCATCCTGAATTAATTTGCATTCCTTGTGATTGTTGTCTTTTCTGAGGCTAAAATTTAAACTACACCTCCAGTGGTCTCTCTCTCTCTCTCTCTGTAGTATAACAACATGGACTGGTTGCACCTTTACTTGTCATCCCCTCCTCCACAGTTTCATTCATTCTCATGATTCTGCCTGATTAGCTCAGAGGTAATCAGGAAGATAACCGTTCAGCACGTGTGGACACCAGTCAATGTCACGTTGGCGTAGCTCAGGTTTCTACCTCATAATACTGAATGTGACTAAATGCGACAGCTCTGGCCGAACAAAGGGCCGTGAGGCGGCATCGTTCCCCAGAACCTGCTGAAATAAAAAAAACCCACAGATGGCTTTAATTGTTCTGCAGCTTCACGATGCACGCCAAACCAAACACTGCTTTATGACTGAGGAGAAGACGATGAGGACTGCAGTGTGTCCAGCACACACCAGGCTGGCGTTGCGTCGCTTGCTTTCTGAGTGTTTACAATGCCGTATGAGGGGGGATCCTGGGAGGCAGCTATTTTTAGCTCTGGTTTCATCATTCCTCTCTCTCTGCTGTGCGTGCAGCTGCAGCCTGGTGCTGCATTCTAATGAAGAGACGAGTGGAGGACACTGAAACATCTTCTGTTTGCCTCAAAGAGGAGAAACCAACGGGAGCTTCAACGCCGATGCTTTCATTTCTCTTTTATTTCCTGTAACCAGATGTTTGCAGGATGCTTGCAGGCATCTAAAGCGGACACGGTGTTAAATTGAGCGAGAACTGCTCTGCTGCGTGGAGCAAATTTTAAATTTGCATGAGATGCGTGAACACTATTTACCCTGACCAGGCAGTGAACCCGGGCCTCAGCCTGCAGAGGAGTAATGGTGAAGGACAGTGTTAGCAGTCGACCGCTGCAGAGCCGCCACTGTTTCCTCCTGTGGGTTGCCACAACATACGCAGCATCTCACCCTGTCGTACATCACAGAACACCCCCTCCCTGACCCCCGCCTACAGCCATGCCCTCAACACTCTGTTCAAATGGTACAAAGAAAAGAATGTTATCGTCGCTCCACTAAAACCTTTTATAACCTTTTTGAAATTTGAAAGTTATCGCTAATAGCGACACTTTGGTATCTTTCAACATTAAATTCAGGATAATGAAGCCTTGTGTCTGCTGGATTTGTAAATGAGCGGGCTAATGCTAGAATGGTTGCTAACAGCAAGCTAAAATGGCGAAGACTTGCATTGCACATAGTTGATCTTTTTATATTTAGCAGCATAACAGTCTTTACTGTTTCACAAAGCGGTTAAGTCTTAAAAATGACACCTTCATTTAATCACCTGTTAATTATCTAACTAGAGTAGCAGCATCGCAAACGGTGGCACAGGTGTGTGTGTGTGTGTGTGTGTGTGTGTGTGTGTGTGTGTGTGTGTGTGTGTGTAGACTCTTCATCATTTCTGTCTGAACCAAATCAACGAGGAACAACCCTCAGGAAATGAGTTTAGAAGACCGTCTCTGCTCTGTCAGGGGTGTGTATATTTTTGGTTGGCTTGCTGTATTCTGCATTCTCTTTGAAGGGGAAATTGTCATGGAGACAACGGCAAAACAAGTTTACTGTGGAATTAGAGGTTCCCAAAGCGCGTTCTATTGATAGCCCTTGCGGAATGGAAAAACGGACATATCTGGGATGAACTGGTGTGTTTTCCTTTCTTCAAACATCCATCTCAGCCCCCCCCCCCACTCCTTCGTTCCCTTGTGTTTTTACGTAACTGCAGGCATCTGCCCCTCTCTCCTACGTCACCACATTTGTATTAGCTGGTAGTTACCGCATCTATTTTTGGAAACATAAACTGATTTTTGCTCCAAAGCAGTACAGAGTGGTTTGTTTAGAGAGCTCATTGCATCACATGGACTGAGATCCCAGAGAGAGCTCTGGAGGCACGAGAGCAGGCAGATATATGGCCGACCCCGGTCCTGCTGTCAGCCTTGAGAAGAAGCAGTATGTCCTTGGTACATGACAGAGATTTTCCAAAGTTTTTTTAAGATCTCTGTTGTCAAAAGCCTGTTTGGCTCATGTGATACACAGTACCTCCAATAGTACAGGGGCATATCAGCTGGTTCCAGCCAGTCATCCAGCTTTAAAATTACAAGGAACCCTGGTAGAAAACATGTAGTTCCAGAGCTCTGGAACTACATGTATCCACCAATGAAGACGACATTTATTCTTAAAATGCATGAAGCAAACAGGAAATCAATTTCATGTACAGTGTCACCGGTGATGTGTTTATTTGTTTAATACTTCACCGGGGCTTTGATAACATCCAGCTCGTCTCCACATCCTCTACATCGCCTCTAATGGTTACATCCATTTCAATTGGAAACTCTTCTAGACCAGGTAAGCTCTGCAGCATCAGTTACCATGGCGATGTATCCAGGTAGAAAAAAAAGAAACATCATATTAAGCCCATCAGCTCTGTCTTCAGTGATGCTTTATTTCACGTATGTCGAAGTCCGTCCCATATGGACGTTTATAATAATTCAGTTTTGGTGTGAGCTGTCCAAACCAATCTGAATGCCTTGAGACTGGATCGCTGCATGATATGTAGGTTAACCTTTATAAACATATACATTACACGTATATGTGTTTACCCTTTATATACGTTACATGTGATTCCTGCTGATCTGCAGCCATCCTCTGGCTTCATTGAGGTTCAGACCAACTCCTTGCTCAGTCTTCTGCCAGGCTTATTGTTCCCGTGTCTGTCCTGTGCAGAAAGCTTTAGCGCTGCCTGCTCAGCACTAATCTAGACTAGCTACAGCTTTATGGGCAGAAACACGGCTTCAAATAACTGATGGTGCTTCCGGACACTCAAGTCCATGGGGAATTTCGGGTGGTGTGGGTTAAACACAAGGGTTTCTAAATCCACCCGTAGAGAACAAACCAGTACATAAAATGAGGTTGCAGCTTCTCTGTGAAGGTGAGTCTGTCTTTTTTCTTTCTTGTCAATTTTATGAACATCAATATTTCAATTTGAGTGCTCCCAAGGATGTCCCACGTCAACAGAGCTGAAAGGTCGGAGCAGACGTGTCACCGTGTCTCCAAGATACATCTGGTGCGCTCTTAACCTCTGAACGTATATGAAATTGATTTACTGGCCGCGGTGGTGCACTCAGTCTGAGAAAATGAGTCGGACGAACCCAAGAGGAGCCCGGAGTGTTTATGTAACATCCAACAGGAGAATTCATGAGGGGAGTGTCAGCATTCAGCTCCTCAGACGGGTTCATTCTCGCTGGATTCAGTAAGTACAAAACGTAAATGAAGCCCTGATAGAGATGCTCAGCACTTCAGAGACGGTTTCATTTTGACACCCGACCAGGAGCTACTAGTTCTACATAAAGACCAGATCCCTCCCCAAGAGGTCTTTGGAGTCTTGATACAAAAACATGTAACTCAATCTCAAATCATCAATGTGCAACTGAATTGCACATTTCTCTATTTACACATCGTGCAAATGATAAAGTCTACTTCTGACTGAGGTAGCAGTGCATAAAGCAAGGGTCACCAATTAGAGACCCGATCTGGACCACAAAGGTTTTTGACGTAACACAACACAGCCAGTGGGTCTTAATGGATGCTACACATCCTACATACTTCAGTATCATTCATATCTCTTAATGTACATAATGGACACCAGTAAATAATCCCACTTCCTGTCCGAAGAAGTTGCATGCCACATCATAATTTAATATGACAACGGAGAAAAGGAGACACTGTTGAAATATCAACTTTCAGTCGGGCTGGAATGATCCATCAGTTTTCAGTTCATTTAAATCCCTCCTAACATTAAAAAAAAAAACCTCAGCTAGGTTTTGAACTTTTCGTCTTTTAAATTAGCTTGCCTCCGACAGTAAACAAGCCTCCATATGTTTTATCAGCCCTAATGAAATCCTGTGAAATGGGAGAGTTTAGCCAGCGGGGATGATACAGTAATTTATCCTCTTTTCTCTCCTAGGCAGCAGGGATAGGTGCCACAAATGCATCATTTTAATTAAAAACTGCTGAGACACAGCAACCCCGGAAGAAGACTTGGCAGCCGCCGACAAGTCTTCCCATTCCTATGGTGTGTAGGCAGCAGCGACGGCACGTCTAATTCAGTTAAGGAAGCCGATGACAGGAACCAAGTTTTTTTTGTTTATAAGGGCTTCGAATTCTCTCCCAGCTTTATTGGCGGTTCCTGTGAGATTATTTTAGTTTTAAGATTGATGACAAATGAAATAGTAGTAGATAATTAAAAACGAGATACCCTACCAATTGTGTTCCTTTATTTATTCCCATGGCAACTTTCAGTTGCAGTCTCAAAATCCCCGAAAGTGCCCAGGAACATTAACACAAAGGAGCAGCGCCTCTACTTCAAGGTCCCTCTTGATGGGCAATCTCTAAGACTGACCAAAACAACTCCAAGAAGGACATTCCTTTGTATTTTTCCTTGAACTTGAGTGAGACTCTTTATACAAAGAGTGAAGACCAGTTTTGATTGTGATTGACCTTCCTAGTTTATTGCTACCAAGCTTGCAAAGGCTTACCGAGACAGACTTTTGCTGTGTTCAGTCTGTGTACGATACATCTGTAGTCCTCAGCTTCAGACAGGCATCCAATAGGTTGTGTAATGGTAGAGCCAGATGGCTGGAACATATATTTCATCATCAGTTATGATTAAATATAGCCAAACAACACATCGTATGGTAGACACAAATGCGTTTTGCCACTGTTGGCCGGATGGTGTTTCCTCAGATGCATCAATAGATGATGGATTGTTTTTTAGATGAAA
This sequence comes from Antennarius maculatus, assembly GCA_013358685.1. Classification (NCBI taxonomy): domain Eukaryota; kingdom Metazoa; phylum Chordata; class Actinopteri; order Lophiiformes; family Antennariidae; genus Antennarius; species Antennarius maculatus. The sequence goes on along the minus strand of CM023618.1, from coordinate 19,397,936 downwards.
TTGGACACCAGCAAATCCTCCCAGGCGAGATGTGAGGAGACTCTTCACGAATCAAATCTGAACTAATGGCAGGCAGTAACGCCTCCTCTCCGCTGAGGATGTACCTCGTCATCCTGAGGGAAAACTGTCCAGCAGGACAGAACTTGGGGATGACGATCCATGTTGAATCACAAACAGTCGACAATCGAGTCTCAAAGATGGCTGATAAGACTGTCGTTGCATGTGAGTGACCAACCAGCACTCAAGAAACACACGCTTGAATTTCAGCAGCCAAAGGCGTTGGTCACGGTAACACAATTGCTGCATGATTAATCGAACGGCATGAACAAGCTCCTCTACTGAAGCACTTACAGCACATTATGCTTCAGACCAGAAAGTATTCACTTACCATTCACTTCAGCTGACAGACCGAAGCACGCATTTCCTGTTTTTATCCTTCCTCCAGACAGAGATTCACGGTTGGGATCCAGAAACAACTACACTGGCTGATCTAACCTGCCCACAGGTGTTCATGTGAGGTTGGATGTTGGATGTCTCCAATGAACACTTTGCATGTCACAAAGTGTTCATTGGGATCTGTTCTAGCCCCAAACCTGAATTTATGTCCCTAAAGCACCTGTTACCTCATCCCTGTGGTTGCATGTCCATCCATCCTTCCAGTCCCAGCCCATCGCAACCATCCAAACCAAATATGTTCAATTTCAATCTGTGCTGCAACTAAGAGTCGGCGAACCAAAGAATCGATTAATAAACGCCTCCTGTTCCCCCTTAATCTGGGCCAAAAGTCGATACAGCCCAGATTTATCTCCCCATTGTCAGGAGGAGGACATAACAAAAAAGAGTGAATCAGCCCAAAACTCTTATAGTGTGAACTCAGCATTATTTGAATTACTTTGGATCCTCCGGGAAACACTTTCAGCCCTGCTGAAGCCCCATCAAGGTTTACTGTTGTCTGTTTCCACCAAATAAAAACTACTGTAAATAATAAAAAGGCCTAAGTTAATTTCTTTTCCAGTGCCCGTGTAAGGGTTGCATTCCTTTCTGTAGTTGGTCGACTTCCACAGTGACACTAAAGCATGCTAATCCCACTAGAAGAGCAGCCTTTGGTGGATGGACAGCAGTGCATGAGTGTGTTTTAATACCCAGCAGCTGGAATAAATGTATGACCAGCAGCGGAAACCAAAGAAAATTATCTATGATGATCACAGAAGGCTTATGGTTCAAACTAATCGGATGACCGTTCTGTTGGGATTCACTAATTCACTAATTGCCAATTCGTCCTTCTGCTTTTCCACTCACGACTCTGCTTGTGCACTTCACGAGGAACTCTCGCTAACATCTGAGCTGACATCGGTCTCATTGTAATCATTACAAGATGATGAAAGGCGCCTCATGAACCACATTAATGGTGGCGATGGCAGCTGGGAACACTGGGAGAAAATACATGAATGGATGACTTGTATAACATTTGAGTTAATTCTTAAAATTGATGTAATTTAGATTTGTTATGGAGCACTCAGAATTGATTTTGTACCTCTGTCTCTGAAGAGTCAGTCTCGAAAATATTTCTCTGGCTGTACTCCAGTGAATTCAGCTCTTAACTCAGAAGCTGATGTCTGTACTACATTTATAATTGATCATTTATTTCCAATACACCCACGTAAATCATCTCCTGCTGATGTTACTCAGAAAAATGACTGATGTTTGTGGCGAAGACCGGCAGTCATATCTGATGCCAATCGATGGCAAGTCGGTGAGCTACTGATGGATGTTCCTTTAACTAAAAAAGCAGAAGACATATCAAAACGTAAAAACAGTTGTGAATAGTTGAGTTGGATCAAATATTTTTTTATTTATTTAAATCCAAAGAAGGCTCCCGGTTTCACTCTGATCCGGTAGATTTTGTTATCTGGACCAGACTGGGGAAGCAGTGATGCCGCTGGAACAGCTGATAGTTACTGCAGATCTAAAAGGAAAAGTAGGAGCTGGACACTTTGATTTATTATAATTTTATGCATCACTCTTTCTCTTGTGTGCATCTTTACGTGATTTGTGGTTGTCTGTGAAGCGCAGGCGAATCAGAGGCCGGACAGATGCTGCAGGATGGATTTGAATGTCAAATTGCTTGTGACATTTACATTTTGGGTTGACTGACCTCTGCTCCACTTTACAAAAACCTCTGGCTCCTCATCCCAACTCATTTTCACATTAAAAAGAACAAACACCTCCTGCCTTCACACCTCCTGTGAGGATGAGGAGGATGATGAGGATGCTGTCGGAGCAGAGGAGGCGCTGGATGACTTCCTCTCAGCTCATTCTTAGCTCTCATTATTTTATGAACGCACCTCTAGAATGTCTAATGCAACTGAATATTTCAAACCCAATTTCTGCATTTTCTTTCGAATTAAAGATTAAATAATTGAAGTGTACATTTCAATAATTCAATGATTCGCTTTAAAAACTGAGGTCAGCAAAATGAAGTCACAGATTTGTTCGTTGAACAGCTGTAGAGTAAAGTTCATGCATGTGACGTAACCTATTGACTGACCAGAGACAGGTAATGTACAGACAGACCTCCACTTGTTGTCATGGAGCTGTTTGAGTCCATAAAATGAATATTCATTTGGTTTAACTCACGTTATAAAACAGACGGTTTCATTAAATCTAACGTGCGTGACTTGTTTATTTGAATCCATCCCTACTTCCTCTCTGTGTTTAATCCATCGTGACTGAGTGCCGTGGCTTCATTACCGGTCCGCTTGTGAAAGGTTGAGGGTCTCTGTGACATCAGAGTGATTTACCTCGTAGGATCAAAGAGAGCCTTGATATTAGTGTCCTTCTCAGGCTCCTCTACATCCCTGTTCCCACATCCACCCACTTGAGTCGGCCATCTGGGATGATTTCAAAAGAGTGTCTGCAACAGATTAAGAGCTAATGAGCAAAGAGAATCGCTGCACTGCATCACCTGCACAGATTCTCTTTTATTTGGCATTAGTTTTACAATCGGATGAAGAAGTTCTAGCCAGAGATAGTCCAGAAGAATTTAGTTTTCTTCCATGTATACCGTATTCTATGGGGACACTTTAGAACGGATTTTCTCTTGGTCACTTTATACTGGATCAAGCTGGATCACGCAGATGCTGGATCTGTTTTGAAAGCCATGTTGGAATCCTTCTCCAGCCGAGCCATCAGGTTTCTCCATTCGGTGGCAGCTCACAAGTTAGCCTTTGAGTACATTTTGTCTATAGTGTAGAAGGGGCTTGTGTAGAAACTCTGCAGAGATGAAGACATTTCATTTGTGTCCATCTTCCCTTTGAAGATCTCCATTTTGGCAGACTTGGGGGGGGGGGGGCATTGCTGGAGATTTGTGCTGCATGTGTTTTTGAAGCAACTCAATAATGAAAAATTCTAATTACTGAGTCTGTGTTATGTTTGTGTTTGAATCACATCTCAAATCCTTTACAAATGATTAAACATCAGACATCATGTCTGAACACTGAAGATGAAAATTAGAGGTCTCAGAACTAATGACTGTACATGTAAAACTACTTTATATGTACCTATATGCAGATGACACTCACTCTTATTTATACTCATGTTTAATTTCTGTCACATCTGTGGCAACTTGCAAATACAAGAAAAATAAAAGGGATTCATTGGAGCATCTTTGATAATGATGACGATCATTTGAGGCACTCTATCTTATTTGTATTCTGACTTGTTTTTCAGTATAAAATAAATACTGAACTGGCTTTGAATTCAATCAAATAGATTTTGTTTATGTATCCAAAGGCAGGTGGGGTACAGTACTGAGTACACAGAGGAGATCAGAGCACTCATCTTAATGCCTGTTCCCCACAGAGGAAGTTCAGACTGCTCGATATCTTAAATGTAAATGTCATTATTGGCTGACTGTGATGTATCTGAGGGCTTTGTGCATTACAAAGGAGCACAGAGGAAAAAAGATTTTAAAACTATTGCTGCACCACGTACTGCAGAATATCTAGAGGAAGCAGTGCAATGTTGTCTCGGGAGTGCTATGACTCAAACACAAAGCAAAATGAGGGAAACATAACTTTTATTTTACTTTCTGCTTAAAGTTACAAAATGGAACATGAGAAGCGACTAAAGATGGAGTTCCAGCAAAAAAAAAAATCCTATTGAAACAAAATATATCTGATAGTTCAAGAAAAATTAAAGGAAAAAAATTGCTTACTGCTGCTTTCATGGGAGCCGTTTCCATGACGACTGTTTCACTAGAAAATGCAAACTTTAAAAACCAGAGTGACTTTTTTTTTTTTTTTTTAAATGGGGCGAAACACAACTGTTTGGAAAGGAGGAGGCGTCGGTGCAAACGAAGAGGAGGGAATGTTTGTGTTGCTGCTTTTGCTTTTCACCTGTGATCCTCGATTCTTAAAAAAAAAATAATTCACATCTCGGGTGGAAAAAAAAAATGCAAAATGAGCTCCAGAGCCGAAACCAATACAACTGAAAATCTGTCTTGTTAGACGTTCTCCACCCTTCACGCCCCCGCATCTGCCTCCAGATCATTTACTACCCCCAACTTCCTGTTTTGCACATCACTGTATTGATTTCAGGGTATGTTGCTGTCGCTGCAGGTGATGTGTGGTCAGCGATGTACGCATGTCGAGAGTCATGTGTCTACTGTTTCCACTAAGATGCGTGATAGCGACTGAGTGGTTGTGATGTAGCAACAATGGTTTCTGTCACAAACAGGAGGAAACAGGTGATGTTTAGAGGAAGTATAGAAAGAGGCCGAAACAAAGAACAAAAGTATGAGGTATCCTCTGCCGTGTCTTCCTCCTTCAATCATCTCAGGACATGTTTCCAAAAGTATATGGAAACATTGATGCATTTAAGCCTCAACAGGCAGAATGTGCCTTTATCCCTTCCAGGTGACCTTTGCCTTTACAGCCACATCATCATTTGTGACATTCAGCAGCCGCCTCGCCTCTTCGGTCCACCTCAAAACCCTCCAACTTCTGCCTGAAAGTTATCAGGGAATGCCAGACGTACTTTTGGAAATGGTAGAAACTTGGAGCGGATTGTGTTTTCCTCCTCCCACACAGCTGCATTCCTCCGGGCTGCTTAGGAAGGAGAATCGAGGCAGCAGGAGAGCCAGCTTCCCTTTTAAGATTAGTTTGGGCCCTGTGGGATTTTTCAGTTGTCCTACCACCAGATTGTTCCTTAGGGTCGTCCCCATCTTTGGTTAGGATTTGAAAAACTGCCCTCTCTGCTGCTTTGTTTGACTGGGAATCACAAATGGACAAGGAGCGGTAGGCAAAGCATTTGGAGAAAAGGTTTAGTGTAACATTCAGGCGACAGTATGATGGAAACGTGAGAATGAAGAGAGGGCAGAGAGAGAGAGAAAGAAAGAGAGAGAGAGGAGGACGAAAGAAACCCATTCTCCCTTGTTCCTCTGGAGATCAGCCTCTTTTCAGCTCAAATAAACGGTGGCAGGAAACATCGTAGGACTCTGACATGAGGCAATGCACCACGTGAGTGTGTGTGTGTTTGCGTTTGTGTATGTGTCTGAAGCAGCTGTGAGTCTGAGTGAGGACAATCGGAGGGATGCTACTGGTTTTACCCTCCAAAGACTTCACTGCAGGAAAAGCTGGCGGCACAGCAGGATGACACGTTGCATCGACACCTCAAGACAGGATGACGGTGTGTGTTTGTGTATGCGTGAGTGTGTGTTTTCCTGCCACCATGGTAAAATCATCTTCTTTTGTATATTTACTCAGCGATGGAAAGTCTGTTTTCTGACCTAGCCACGTCCCGTCTAAGCGATGTGGAATTCCATTTTAAATTAATTCATAGACTTTAATATGTGCTTGTCTGATTGACTTTAAACTTGTTGCATAAGTTCCTAGGGAGCCCAGGGAAGACATTTCTCAACTGTGATGCCATTCAGTTACACAACACATTAAATATTAATACATTTAAAATAAACAGGCCAACAGCACTGTGTGCCGTAAACAGTGCAATACCACCAGAAACAGTAGGGGGCAGTGTGGAAACAATTCAAGCAAGGCCCCACAAATGTGTATAGAATTGATGAAGAAGAAAAACATGAAGCTAAAAAGTGAGCCGAAATAAATAATACATTACTGATCTTTATTTAGAATGGTGACTGTTTATTTTAGCAAAATGAAAGACAGTGACAAAAAAAATCTTGTATACGTCCCAACCTAAATTGTAGATGGGACTATGATTTAGGTTGGGAATAAAGTATAATCCCAACCTATAATTTAACGGTTATTGAATATTAAATATTTTTTTAAAAAGCATTTAAATGGTAATTTAACTGTATGTATAGACTTTGTTAGTGTCATAAATTCTATTTTCTACAATTTAAATTGTGATAAAACTTTATCAAGACATTTGGCAAAAACAAAATTTGTTCTCAAAAACCAACACAAGATGAAGGTATAAATAAATATTTCCTGTTAGCTGGTTTGCAGACAGAATCACAAACCCCCTGTATGGATGAAGAGAAGAGAGGAAGGGATGCTTCAGTTTAAGGAGGAGAGGAAGTTGAACGCAGCGAGGCTCTGAGAGAGAGAGAGAGAGAGAGAGAGAGAGAGAGAGAGAGAGAGAGAGAGAGAGAGGAGAGGGAGAGGAGAGGGAGAGAGAGAGAGAGAGAGAGAGAAGGTTCTAGTCTAGATTGCTCTCTGCTCGCTGCGCGCTTTCTCGCGCTCTACGTCTGATGATTCTATCTCTATTTACTCTCTCGCTTTCTATCTTTCTCTTCTTGCTCTCTCTATATGCTCTCTCATTCTCTCTTTCTATCTCTTTCTCTCTTTCGATGCTCTTCTCTTCTATCTCTCTCTCTCTTTCTCTCTCTCTCTCTTCTCTCTCTCTCTCTCCCTTCTTTCTCCTCTCGCTCTTCTCTCTTTCTTCTCTTTCTTCTCTTTCTCTTCTCTTCTCTCTCTTCTCTCT